>CM056577.1:80862218-82294718 GCA_029721435.1 Gymnothorax reevesii | reverse complement strand
AGCTGGCAAGAGAGGCAGACAAAATCGTCTCGGTCAAGCAACAGTGTCATGCAGCGATGCATGACTCCACCGCCGATGTTGCGGTGCCACTGGGAGACGCCTCTGTCGCAGTGGCACAGCGCCAGGCTCTGGCGCCAGCCACGTCACTGTGCTTTTACCACGTGCGTTTTGTATCCTCGGCGAAGAAGTGTCGCTCACCCTGCTGCTTCAAGGAGTCGGGAAATAGCCGGGCCGGCGCTCGCTAGCTGCCATGAGCGTCGGCCATGCTGGCAGGCTGCTGTCCATCATGGATGCAGACTCTGGACGCCGATTCCTGTGCGACACGGGTGCGCAGGTCAGCGTCCTGCCTGCTTCCGACCTCGATGTGCAACGTGGGGGGCGGAGTTTGGCGCTTGAGGCTGCCAATGGGAGCCCCATCCAGACATTCGGCGGGCGCAAGGCAGTTTTGCGTTTTGGCGGACAGCGATTTGAGTAGGACTTTGTGTTGGCTAAGGTATCTACACCTCTGTTTAGCTCTGACTTCCTTTGCGCTAGCAACCTCCTGGTGGACGTCAAGAACCGGTGCCTTGTCGACGCGGAGACCTTCAGCTCTCTACCATGCTCCCTCAGCGCTTCGGACTCGTCCAAGCTGTCGTGCACCCTTTCCGCCTCCAACGATTTCTCACGCCTCCTCGCCAAATTCCCCAGCCTTACCAAGCCCACCTTCTCCTCCTCCAGTACCATGCATGGCGTGGAGCATCACATCAATGCGGCCGGCCCCCCGGTCCTCGCTCGCGCCAGACGTCTGGAGCCAGGAAAGCTCGCCATCACCACGGTTGAGTTTGAGGCGCTGGAGCGCCTGGGGATCGTTCGTCGCTCCAATAGCCCGTGGGCTTCACCCCTGCACATCGTACAGAAACCTGGTGGTGGATGGTGCCCATGCGGTGATTATCGGCGCCTCAACAAAGCCACAACACCTGACTGCTACCCAGTGCCCCACATCCAAGACTTCTTGGCCGGGCTGGCTGGGAAGGTGATCTTCTCAAAGGTGGACCTGGTCCACGGCTACCACCAGGTTCCCGTACACCCACAGGATGTTCCCAAGACGGCAGTGATTACCCCTTTCGGGTTATTCTAATTTCTCCGCATACCTTTTGGCCTGAAAAATGCAGCTCAAACCTTCTAACGGCTGATGGACAGTGTGCTGCAGGACATGCCCTATTCGTTTACCTAGACAACATCTTGGTGGCCAGTGCATCCAGGAAGGAGCACCTTTTGCACCTCACGGCTCTATTTCAGCACCTAAGCGAACACGGCCTGATTGTCAATACCGCCAAGTGCCGGTTTAGCTCAACCTCCATCGACTTCCTCAGCCACCACATCACCGGGGAGGGGGCGGTTCCACTGCACACCAAGGTGAAGGCTGTCACGGACTTCCTGCAGCCCGTTACAGTCAGAGCCCTCCAGGAGTTTTTAGGCATGGTGAATTTTTATTATCGTTTTGTCCTGCGGGCTGCCCAGCTCATGCGGCCCCTCTACGAGGCCCTCAAGGGCAAGCCAGCCAAGCATGCCATCGATTGGATAGAGGAACACACCAGAACCTTCACGGACACCAAGCTGGCATTGGCGAACGCGACCATGCTGGCCCACCCGCTGCCCGATGCCCCAATCGCCCTCACCACGGACGCCTCGAATTACGCCGTCGGCGCTGTTTACGAGCAGCTGTTGGACGGCGTGTGGTAGCCCCTCGCCTTTTTCAGCTGGCAGCTACGGGCTCCCGAGAGGAAGTACAGCACATTCGACCGGGAACTGCTCGAACTGTACTTTGCGGTGCGCCACTTCCGTTTCCTGTTGGAGGGCCGTACTTTCACAGTGTTCAAGGATCACAAGCCATGGCTAAGGTGTCCGAGCCTTAGTCGGGCCGACAGCAGTGCCAGCTCGTGTTCATCTCTGAGTTCACAACAGACGTGCGCCACTTCGCGGGGAAAGACAATCAGGTGGCGGACAGCCTCTCCCGCTTTGTCGCAAGCGCCATGCACCTTGGCATCGACTACACTCAGATGACGCTCGACCAGGCTTCCGACACAGAGGTCCAGGCCTACAGGACAACAGTCACGGGCCTGCGGCTGGCAGACATCCCTTTCAGCGATGGCGCCTTCACACTCCTTTATGATGTCTCCACGGGCCTGCCTAGGCCCATCGTACCAGACAGCTGGCGCAGGCAGGTGTTCGACTTCGTGCACAGCCTGTCCCACCCCGGCAGGAAAGCATCGCAGAGGCTTGTAGCGTTTAAGTTCGTCTGGCGTAGGCTTAAAAAGGACGTCCGCGGCTGGGCTGCTGCCTGCGTGGAGTGCCAGCGGTCGAAGGTGCAACGTCACGTGAGGGCCCCATTACAGGCTTTCGTGGTGCTGGAGAGGCACCTGGATCACGTGCACGTGGATCTTGTGGGCCCCCTGCCACCCTCGCGCAGGTTCACTTATCTGCTGACAATAGTGGACAGAACCACCCAGTGGCCGGAGGCCGTTCCACTGCAGTCAACATCCACTGATAATGTGGCACGGGTATTCCTGGGCACGTGGGTCGCCTGGTTCGGCGTCCCCTTCGATCTCACTTCGGACCGCGGGGCACAGTTCACGTCAGAACTCTGGGGCGCTGTCAGCCACAGCCTCGGTGTTAAGCTCCACCGCACTACTGCATGTCACCCCCAGGCTAACGGATTATGTGAGAGTTTCCACCGCTCAATGAAGGCCGCTCTCCGTGCCGGTCTGCGGGACTTCGCCTGGGTGAGTCGGTTACCCTGGGTGCTGTTGGGACTCAGTACTGCCCCCAAAGAGGATCTGCAGGCCTCTCCTGCTGAGTTTGTCTACGGACTGCCCCTGCGTGTGCCTGGAGATTTCCTGCCGAACACCACGTGCCCGTGGTCTGCTAGCCAGCAGCATACTGACCTCCGAGACCGTGCCAAGCTGTTTGCGCCCATACCTACGACACAACACGGGTTGCCTAGGTCTCACATACTGCCGAGGCTACAGGAGGCCGCGTATGTGTTTGTGCGCCACAACGCTCACCGGGGACCCCTGCAGCCACCGTGTGATGGACCGTTTCAAGTGCTCGAGCCTGGGGACAAGTTCTTCCTGGTCGACATTGGTGGTAGGCCAGACCGCATCTCAGTGGACCGCCTCGAGCCAGCGCATCTGGATCTGGACAGGACAGTGGAGGTGGCACAGCCCCGCGGCGTGGCCGGCCACTGATTCCTCGTCCCTCATCTGCACCTGTACCAGCCCCCTCGGCCCCTCCCCCAGCCCCGGCCCAAGTTCAGTCCCCTGCCCCTAACCCAACCCCGACCACGTTCGGCGCTCCGGACGTCAGGAGCCGCCACAGTCGCTTGATGCGGCCCCCTCGCCATTTGGACTGGTCTGTCATAGTGAATTCTGGGGGGACGTGTGTAGGGGTTCCTACCTAGCTGGGGATAATTCACTGTTGGACAGCCGGTGACGTAGTCACATTTGCTAGGCGCGATGCGCATGTTGTTGAGTCTGTAATGTTATGTTAAAGCGGAAGCTTAGTGTGTGAGAAGTGATTAAAGTTGCTCGTGTTCTCAGAGCTTTAAAAAGCATATCCCTCGCCACCTACCTCGCTCCATTCTCAGCTCCTACAAAGTAAAATTTTGAGGAGTCAGTATTGGATTTTGCTGACTTGAGGTTTATATTTCTCGTAATGTAATCACAGCCATGAATCAGTTTGGAAATGAGCTCCTCTGCTCTCCACGTTTGCGTTAATGTATTGAATGGAACATGAGCTTCACCTATCCTTCATATCTTCACCTCATATTACATTCTCAAACCAGTTGGTCTCAATCCAAACTGTATCCATGCAGTGCGGGACTTGAACTTCTTTATCAGGGAATTTCACCTGATAAGCTCTGATCATTTGATTTCATTTTTGTGTGTTATTTAGCGCCAGGGATGTCAAAAAAGTGTAAAGCCGGGGTTTTCAATATCACGGAGGTCGCTCTTTTCGACTGCCATTGTAACAGAATGGTATCTCTGATTTCGAGATAATGATTTGTCGACCTAGATAAGGCGAAGAGAGCCTGGCTAACGATGACTCTGCACGAAATCTGAATCTCATAATTCAAAAACAAATCATGCAGTCTCATTTTTAATGCAATGGGGAAAATGGGTCGCTCATACAATTCTATCAAAGATATTTCAACAGTTTTACATTAACTCATTTTAGTATTCCGTTACAAACGTATGATTTGACTGTCTATAAGAATACAAGCTGGTGCAGATATAACAGTTATCACTAGAAATAATAGGTTAGTTTGTTGTCACTGACTCGGGTAGTAATTCTGAACTATCATTTCAAATGTGATCCGCTTCAAGAGTGCCCACGGAGATTCTCTCCGTTGCGTTGAGTCTTCAAATATTTAACGAAGACTGTCTTCTGACTGGATTATCTCTGCTACGTAACATCCGGTAGTCAAATTCTTTTTCCTCCGTCGCAGGCTTTGTTCTACAATCCTCTTCTCAGCGGCGAGGGTAGCGGGCAGCCATTACAGATTGCTCTGTGAAATAAGCCAGTCACTCAACCCCGACTCGGTGGATACAGTGGAGTGAGGATTGTCTGCGTTGATCGAAACTAACGAAAACGAGATTCTAAATACCGAATAAGTAATACAAAGATGGAGAAAGAAAGCAAATATCTTCCAGAGCTGCTCGCTGAAAAGGACAGCTTGGATTCGTCGTTCACGCATGCCATGAAACTAGTAACTGCAGGTAAATATCTTGCCATAAAATTCTCGCTCATGCTTTTGGCGTAATTTTGTTGGCCTTTCCCTGCACGAAATTGATCTGACAATAAACTACAATTGTTGGATGGTTTTCTGGGTGACGTTGGGATACTTTGTGAACTAGATTGATGATTGAGACAAAGCGATGGTGTTTGCGTAACGAGTCTGGTTTGGTGACCGCGGTTCCTAGCTAGCTAATAGCGTTCAGATGCTGTGGCTAAGTGGGACATGAGGTTTGTGTTTCACGTTATTTTATAGGAAGTGCTAATCAAGCTAACTAGTTAGCGGAGTTGGTAAATCCTCCATTATTCTACGTCAGTAGACGCTAGCTAACATCAGTTTGCTAACCGGTTAGATATTGATGTTTTGTGGCTTATTCTGGCTAACTCGGGTCGTTATCGTTAGCTTTCCGATAATTAGCTATGGGAGTGAGAATTTCTTTCCCGTGATGGGCGATGTAACCAACTTGATAGGAGTTGCTGCGAACGTGTGATGCTAGTTAGCTTTTGGCGACTTGCGTGAACCGTCCTGTTTTTGGCCGACTAGCCGGCATGACAATGGATCCACGTTTTGAGCGACCCATGTGGTTTTACCCTCGCTTTGCGCGCGTTTGGGGTTATAGTAGGCCAGAAGTGTTTGTTAGTTATGTATTACTTGCATTTGTTAAAGGCAGGGGTAGCGCTCGCCGGGACGTTTTCTACTCGCTGAATGTATAAAATAATGAATATGCTCCAGATATGTTGTAATGTTCGTGGCATTCAGTGCGATTACGAATAATTGGTGAATAAAAGCTTACAGGGTTGGCCCAGTCAGTACAGGTAGGGTGACCACTTCAGTCTCCGATCTAATCCAGTCCTTTCAGTAGCGTCGTCAGCGCATAATTAGTTTTGTTGTCCCCAGGGATACAAGCGGGTTGGAGAATTGTTCATTGATTAAGCGCCTCCTACTGGCCGCTTGAGTGCTCGTCAATAACACTCGAAGCATTGTGTATCCTCCGCCCTTATTCCGGGTTTGCGATGTTTGATGCTGCGGCTGACAGGCGTGTGTCGGAGGAGAACCCCGCACTGAGGTTGCTGCATGAATCGCGTATGAGCATCCTTGTTTATAGGTACCGGATTGGGTGGGACTGGTAATGCCTAGGCTGAGAGGGTAAACCTTCTTCGCGCAAAGCTGCATGCATCGCTATGCACTGCAGTTAACTTCGTGTTGTTCAATAATGTACCCCAACCTATCATAATACGGGGAATACATCAAGCTAATTCTTTTGTTTGCCGTTGCCACGATTCCGTAATCACCAAATCGCATACAGGACATTGTTCTTTTCGATATTCTGAGAAGGCGCTAGGTTCGCCATAAAGTCGTCAAATTCTGCGTCCTTTCGAAACGTCAGCATTTTCCCGCGTTGTCACTGATTTGGACAGGGAAACGTGTCGGAGTACGGAAGTTTCGTCGAAAGAGGTCATTCCCGAAATATTGCACGCTTTTTGAGTGATTGGGAGAATAACGGTGGAGGTTGGTAGAATAGTCACTGATTTAGATGCATGGCCTACCTCAAAAAAGCTCTCGTCCCGTTTTCAATTGGAAATACTATTTGGCTGATAAAATTTACTGTTCATTGTAGATTTTGGAACAAACAAAATCAAATTTTCTTTCATGATTTAGTCTGAGGGTGATGTAATTCGTGGAGCAATGTAGCTCTCATAAGAGGTGAATGTAGCTACGTACTTCATGTAGATTGAGCTTTGGCTGGCATTTCGGACTACATTAAAAATTCTTGCCTATGATCTTTTGTCTCTGCCCCAAGTAATCATCAATCTCTGAAATAAGAAATGGTGTTCTACATGAGGGCACGTTGGTATTCTGATCGGCTGGTTCAAGTTTGAATTATAATTTGATTGTGGAATTTTTAGATGTCAGGTTGGCCAGAGGAAGCCGTTGTCACATTTTGACTCTTAAATTTGTCTATATTTGTGCATTCAGTGTTTCCCACTGGGGGGGGTTAGATGACTGTCATGTTGTTGAGCACTGGGGACATTTTTCCCTTTTCCTATTTTGTTGAGCGGGGGCAGTTGAATCGTGCAAATTCCTCGTCTGGCACTACCTTTCCTATTTTTTATTTTATTTTAATAAAATTTTTTTTTTTAAACCTTCGCATTTTTGGTCATCAGGCTGCAATTGCGTATAATGAGACTTTGGCGGGGGAAATAAGACTATGGTGGGCCACCATAGTCTTGTCAATGTATGGGAAACGCATGTATTCATGAAATCCCAAGCAACGCACAAAGTTACTGGATTGTGCAGGACCCCGCGATGCGGTGTGTTTGTGCTAGTTAATGAAGTATGATGCAGCTTCATATTCACAGTACCATATTGACCCTGAATATAAGACTGTTTCAAGACCCTTATTTGGAAAAAGACTTTATTTGAACGGAAGAGAGAGAGAGAATCATAAAATCGTCTTTAGCCCCGCAAATGGGCAAAGCGCAGAACGCACTTCACTGTTCTATGTCATGAAAACAGTGCAATAAAATGGGCATAGGCCTGCTGGCATAACTTGCGCAATACACGGCGCACATTTGCTTGACAAACAGTGTCTGAACAGTCTGCAAAATGTAGCATTCACATCTAAAAAACACCACACAGTTTTTTCCACATTCATTTTGAACGAAGTTAAGTTTAAATACAGCAAATCGCGTCCAGATGAATGATTGCTGTCTTACCTGATCGGGGAGAACAAGCAACACCTACTAAGTGTGGAGTGCTCTCGGTGTGAACCTTCTGTTAATTATGAAAATGACTGAGAACAGGTCAGGACTAATACTTGTTTTAAACGGATGTTTTGTGCAACCCAACTCTGTTCTTGTTCCACAACTACTGAATTTAGCCCATGATTTAATCGCTGTTAGATCGCATATGGAGAGAAACCGTGTGTTCGTTTGCCAATTACGATAATTACGCTGCAGTTTGTCACATCATCAGGGCTTGAAGTTCTCCGGCACCCTGCCGGATTTCCAGTTTGAGGAGATTTTTCAGCACGAGCCCATCGGGCTTTTTTTTTTTTTTTCCCCCTCCAAATGTGAGCTGAGTTTTCGATGTGTAACCGTTTATCCAATCACATTAAACGCTGCTTACAGACTAAGTGATGTAATTCTAAACCAATAGCAGGTGGATATTGCATGTTATTAGGCAATAAAGGCAGCACATAATTTTTTTTCCAGGTGAGTACAGGGCTAATGATGATAAATAGGCGTGTATCAAGCTGCCGCTTGTCGCGCGTGCGCGATAGTTGTCGGTCTCTCACGTGGACTGTATATAAATTATATACAGTTAATTGTGTCTCATGCTTACATGCTCAACATCCAGATGGGGGACAGATATAAGTATAGGAAAGGAAAATGCATCTTCAGAGCTGGGACGCAGCCCAACTCCAAGCATCCCATCCATATTTCGCCATTTTGGGCAGACAGACATGACAACAGAACTTGGGATCTCCTGTCTTGCCAATACAAAGCAGGAACATTCGCATCATCTTAAGCTATAGCCTACAATTCAAACTAGAAAAAAGGGGAGGGAATATTGGCTGACGATCCCATTTTAAAAAATCTAATCCAGTATCTCGTATTTTTATGGATCTCCTGTCTTGCCAATACAAAACTGGAACATTCGCATCATCTTAAGCTATAGCCTACAATTCAAACTAGAAAAAAGGGGAGGGAATGTTGGCTGACGATCCCATTTTAAAAAATCTTATCCAGTATCTCGTATTTTTATGGCTCAATCGCGCCTTTAAAAGCAGAAGCAGATTTTCGCAAACCAAGGCTAAATCCCGATAGAGTAATACTGAGCCACTGAGGCAATAATTTTATTACGCTACGGGAAAAACACTTTCGCAAAATGATTAACAGCAAATACAAGTATTGGACAGATCTGTCAGAAGGCTAAACGCTTCCATACTGGCGAGACGAGAGTGCGCAACTTATTATCAGTTCGGGGATGTGAATGTGATTTTCAGAGTGTTCCCAAGAATTTAATATAAAAAAAAAAGTAAAAAAAAAAAAAAAAGTAGCCAGTTAAGAATTACATGTGGTCCCACACCGTTACTCGGCCTGTAGGAGTGTCCTTAGGTATGCTCTCTTGGAAAATTTTTATTATTTTTTTTAAGGTGCATTTTGGCGCATTCTACTGCACTTTAGATGTCCTAATGCAAATATTTTTCAATGTAAAATGTTAAGACTTTCTGGTCAAATTAAACTTAAAAAAAAAAAAAAACTTAATCTCAATTAAGCCACATGCCTTTATTTCAATCACAATACTGACTAGCGCCATTAACACCCTGAAATTTAGTACTGTGAGCAAGCCATTAACTAAATTAAATTAATTTGAACACCACATCAATTATTTCTTTGAAGCATTTATTCTATTTTGATATTTATTTATTCTTTATCTTACAATGGTGTTAAGCTGTAGTATAACACACAGAAAATAATTAACATTTGCTAGCAGTTACACTTTCATTTCAACATTTCAGTTATTGATGATCATGTTTTCATTTAAATGTCTGTGGCTTTTTCTTTGGTACTGATTAATGGAATAATATTGTTATTATACCAACGTGTAGATTCGAGGAATAACTGCAGTTCCTCAAGAAAACTGCAACAATATTAATGATAAGAACAGCTCTCAACCCCTGGCTGTAATGGTCGGCATTGGAGGCCAGGAAAATGTGGACTGGACTCGAGTGCAAAGGTGGATTTGGTTGTAGTTTTTCTTTGCAAGCGGGAAACAAACGTGTGAAAGATACAGACAAAAAGGAAACGAGGTTCCAAACAACTAGCGAACACTGTAGTAATACTATGGCTAAGAGAAAAGCACATTACGCATTACAAACAATAAGCAAAGGGAAAAGGAAAGGAGGTTCCTTCTAAATAGGCTATTCTTTGTTAAAACAAAACCTTGGCTATCAGTAGGCCTTACTGTGCCCAAGTATTTGAACAGTGACTGCCGCCAAGTGCAATTTTGTTTTTTGTTACTAAAAGTTCATAACAGGAGATCCCAGTTATTTTCATATTTTCTTTTAACATTTAGGTCTATGCCTTTCATATGCTGTAACTTGTTTATGAATTCACCTTCAAAGTTTTGAGAGATCAGGTCCTCTTTTTACCCTTTTTTGAGTCGGGACCCTTTTTGGACCCCTTTTTCTCCCAACTTTGACGGTGTCCCACTGAAATAACAGTACAAACCTATCAGACACCTCCCAAATGAACAATACCTGCAGTAAAATTTTTGGGATACCCTCAAAGTTTCAAAATAATAGGAGGCCTAATTTAAGCCATTTTCAGCCCGGAAGGTTTTGAGAGCCCCCTATTGGCCAACTTTGAAGGTGTCCCAGTAAAATACCAGTATTATTGTATTGTACCCTCCATGTAGTCTCCATATCAAGAAACTAAGAACTGGGACACCCTCAAAGTTATGAATTAGAGGGGTGGGAACTTGTAAATTTTTTTGTTACTGCCCCTGAGGGTCCAAAATAGGGGGCGCTGTAACTTTGGTTATAAGAGGTCAACCATGGAACGGTTTGGGTTTTGAAGTTTGGGTGCCATAACCATCTCACAAAAAAAAAATTCAGCCAAATCCAGGGGGGTCAACAATCCAATGTGTCTGATGTCCTATCCTTAGAAAAATTAGTAAGTTGCCACTGCAGTGCCTCGCTGGCCCTGGCAAGGTGAGACCTTTCACTGGCAAAAATTGTGGAATCTCCACACACAGAGGATGTTCATGTAACTTTTTACTTTGTACCAAGTTAACAAATCACAGATATGACACACAACAATTTTTGAACATTAGCTGATCATTCAACCTCCCTGAAACACACCTCAAACAATTTAAATTAATGGAATAATTTTTTTCTGAATCAGGTAATGGGCGGGGGGGAAAAAATAGAATAAAATCACTCATTTAGCCTAATTCAGTTATTGGGTGGGTCAGCACTGTTGAAAAAGTGAGTTTTTCATATGTCCCATGAAAAATGCAAACATGAGCTGATGAACTGGTTTTACGAAAATTGAAATATGTTAATTATAACATTCACATGTTGCACCATGTAACAAAATATGTGCCAATAGTGAGTATTGATGGAACATTCACTGATTTCAGATTTGGACCTCACCCCATCCCATATCAACATCATTAAACAGGGGGCAAATTGTCCATTTAACTTAACAAGAGTTCACTTTTTCAACCTAAACACCACTGATTTTTTTTGACTGATCCTCTGTGGCCTGTAAACCATCAGAGGCGTGGATCTTCTTTTTTTCAAACATCATTACACTCAACTGGTTACAGAAAAAGAGTAACATTTTGAACAGATTTTCTTAATTGAATAATCAAGACCGCTATATAAGCCTATAATGATGAAGAAATGATAATTAATGGAACAAAGATCACCGATGGGTGACACAACGAACATAATACTGTACACGCGATCTTCTGAGGATTTCATTAATCCAGAAAATTACCATGAATTACAGCGCTCGTTTCAGCATTTTTTTGGCAGTAGCCTAGACCATTTATTGTATCCCCCGAACGAAGTTCGAGGATACTATGTTCGTTCGGGGGATACTATGGATTTGGCCTCGTCACGCATCCGCCGCGTCAGCAGAGATTTTCTTGTGAACGCTCTATAGCCCACAAAAGTGCACCGATTCTTTTCAAATTTTGCAGGGACATGTATTATGGTAAGTTCACAACACCTATTGATTTTTGGTACTCTGGGACCATCTGGGCCCAACTGGGGGGACTTCGGGGGATACATGTGCTCGGTTGCGGAGTGCTCTAGTTTTCAGATGGGACTCCAATACTCAATGTCCTCAAAGGTTAAAAATTATTTAAAATGTGAAACATCTTGAGCGTATTGAACTGAGAACAGTGGCATAAAACTGCATAGGCTATTACAGATTTTGTCCAGCTAAATATGTGCCGTCTCACGAGCTACAGGTTAACCCCTTTGTGCAGAAGCCAAATTTGGCTATTTTTGGGTTACCCACTTTAATGCTGTATAATTCAAGATTTAAGCTTCATAAAGAGGAAAAATGTGGCTCAATTCTGAAAAGACACTTACAGCATTTAGAATTACATAGTATTTCAGTTAATTTTCATGATTATGGTAGAGAAAATGAGCTGCAAACATAAAAAATCTTCATGAGAATTCACCATTGAAATTGCAAAAAAAATTATTCTGAGGATTGAAAAAATGGTGGGGCTTACAACTATACATTTCTGGGATCATAAACTCCTTGACCACAAGTACAATTCATCTTCAACATTACATTCTAGATTACCTACATGCTTTTAGCCAAATTATACAGCTATCCAAGTGTCTCCCCGAAGTCTCAAAATGAAGTCCAGTCAAATCATAAAAAAATCATGTATATAACACAAATAAAGTTTTAAGGCATGAAATTTAATATGAACAAATGATTTTCTGGTTGAGTTTAGTATGAATTTATCAATCTCAGTGCAGTTGAATATCAATGGTCACCAGTAACCACTCCAAACACAATAATAAAGTTACTCCATAATAAAGTTTAGAGTTTTGGCCATTTTACTTTAAAGTGCCCCAAGCCCGCACAAACACGCATTAAATAAACTTCTTATTAAACGGTTAGAACATTCACCCTGTAATGGAAGCTACCAGTCCCCTCTTCTAAGCTCACAAACTCATTTCAACACTTATAAGGAACAAGTGCAACTCACTAACTCAGTAATATCTGAATTCTGAAATATACCTTATTTTAACAGAACAGACACTCCACTTTCAGGGAACAATCCATTGCCTCCCTGGATTCAAAAGAAACGTGCAATGAACGAACCAGGGGGTCCACCCAAATGCACGGGCAGTTCGCGTTTTAAACAGGAAAAAAAACCTCGACATTCGACTTTGTTGAGTACGTATACATTCCAAAAACAACAACAACAAATAACAAAGTAGCAGCCTCACCTTTCTCATGAATCCCTTCTCCAGTGACCGATCCAATAGCAGGAACCCTCCGGTCCTGATTCATTCTAAATAATTCCAATTGACCATATCCTTATCTCATTTAAATCCTGTAAATGTAACTGGACACTTCAAGGCCAGTTTTGCGAACGCGTTTTCTATAAATCGCGTCTATTTTAACCGCGTAATGTGCATAACGTAGACAGGATACAACCGAGCCTGCTGATACGCATAGGTTTGTATGCTCTCTGTTTGTCCAATCAATTAGTTTCACTTACTCTAAAATGTTTAAACACTCGGGAATTGGATAAGAAACGAGCCAATCAATACATTTTTACCAGGGTAGCTTCACAGGGCATGAAGTGTAACTATCCAATTACGCAGAAGAGCTTGAGCGTATGGTTGAGTGGTTGGCTATCAACGCCAGTAATCGGGTGGATATAAAGAAGCGCTGAATTTGTCAATGAATGGATCTGCGCGTAAATCCACGGTAGGGAACTACGAATTTTTTGTATGTGACGACTGTAATTAACAGTAGAATGTGAGAGAATCAATACCATGTCGATTTTTTTGCCTCAGAAAACTGATTTTTCTGAACCATTACTTGGAATACTGCTGGCTCACTGTGGCTTATCTGGTTGCTACAGAGGATAACGATTTTTTCTGTGTCAAGATATCGTTTTTTTTAAACTGCTGGATCGATACTATAGGCAAGGATACTGACCAGTTTGCACATCAGGCTTAGCTGAGGAGTTTAATTCATGCAGCTCTTGAAAAACCGGGCGTGGAGTGAACTTCCCCATATTCAGAACAGCGTTGGAGGTCTGCTTGCTTGTGAACATTCAATAACTGATCCGGGGGTGCCATTTAGTGATCGAGTACAGTAACAGCGTGCTTCCAATTTGCAGGTCTATAGATGCGGGCGTCTACGTCTGCAGAAAGGGGTTAAGAAAAATGCGCAATAACTTTTTTGATGAAATGAACAGGAATGCAAGCTGTGAACAAATTTACCAGTCGATAGGCATACTGCCCAGTCTTCGCAAATGAATGAATCCATGCTTGGTTACAGAGTAGATGTGGGAAAACGCATGAGCACAATCACTACCACAACGCATAATATAGTCTATACATTTATCATCGCTTCGACACAGGTTTTCAGGACTCTGAGTCGATTCAATACCCTGAAGACTTTCGTCGAAACAGCTGGTAATACATGAAATGATCGCATAGTGGCTTTGAATGTCCTCGGGCTAACAATAGGGAATCAATTTGGGAGATGGCCTGTTCTAAATCAATATACGGGCATTTACTTTATCATCGCGCACGGGCAAACCTCTCACCAGAATGAAATCTCATCAATTTTAACGTTGAAATTCTTTCTTTACAAAGGATATCCGCAATCATTGCCCGTTCAATGCCCCCTTCTTTAAGAGTGGCATGTTTCAACCAGCTACCGAACGAAATTCAAACATTTTAAGAAAATACAACGATATACAACATGTATACAATTACAAAGTGCGAGGAGGATGGAAGTAGACTTAATGGAGGTCATATGACGCGCACAATGTTATTGGATGTTGAAATTGTTCTCAAGTGGCTTTGAGCAACGTTTACGTCAGCTAAGAGAAGGTCAATAGGCAAACTGAAAAGCATTTATCAAAATAAAATGCGTCAAAACTGTCCTAAAAACTTGTGAATTCGTGGGGAAAGTAGTCGGAGGAAGAGGACGGACGTTAATCAGGTCACTCCTCTCATCGGCCGAAGCTCATGCCTTAGTGAATTTTTTTTTTTTATATGACCGATGTCAGGCAGTGTCAATATGTTAGAAGCTCTTGTATTCTGATTTTATGTAGGCCTATTTCTGTATTATGACGGACAGGTTACTATCACAAATTAAGTTAGGTCGCAGCTCAATTTAGGACAGCACCACCCCCACGCCCCACGTTATTTCATTTTCCGGCATGGCAATTTTTCAAGCTTTAAGCCCTGCATCATATCTTTTGCCTTGCGCACACACACACACGACACGAAACGCATTTAACCTCACCCCGATGTTTGCTGAATTAAACTCCTACAAGACCATGGAAGTGAATTGACAACATTGACATTACTTAATCCTTAAACCGGTGTTCGTTACTTCTGGACATATTAGCCTACAACTACGTCAACAGCTCCCTAAATACATTGGTAAGCACTTTTAAAGATGAAGCATTCAGCAGCATTCCTGTTTTTCTGACCCACAAACCTAACAGTGTTTGCAAGCACGTGTACTACATGGCAATTGGCATTCATGTTTCCTATTTCAAAGTGGGTGGCAATATTTCAACAAAGTTTAACAGTGAGAGGCTAATTGAAATTTTAAAACTCCTTGTTCTGAAGCAGCCACTGCGTTCACCACTCTTCCAGTGGGGGAGGGGGTAATGCGTCTGCATGTGCCGCAGGGTCTTCCGGCTACACGGAGCTGCCCCTGGATGCCTGTCTGTAAATCATGCCGCAGAGAAATATATTGGCGAACCTATGCACGAATCCGTGCACCGTGCATCTGCCCGATGCCGATTCAAGTAAAAAATGAAAATATCGTCCTAATATATCGGCGGGCCGATGTATCGGTCGATCCTTAATCATGACAATTAAGCACAAAAAATACACAAGTCGTAAAAGTGAAATCCACATCACCAAGGGAAAAGGAAACTAGACTCTAGATGTCACCAGAATGCACCACAGGGCTTCACATTTTCCAAATTTTGTCAGGGTGAATCTCCCCCGAACCACCATCACCGCCCTGGAGGACTTCACATCAGCACTAACATGCTCGCCACCAGCCATAGCCACCTACTCTATTCTGCCAGCCATAGTGTTAGCCAGCCACCCGTCTCCCTGTCTTTGAGACGTGCAATGTTTACCGGGCAAGTCTGATTTGAGACGGTCCGGCCGTTTCCAGTATTAAATTGCCTATATATGAGGTGGGCGAGCATTTGCATGGATTACAATGGTTGTCCCGAAAATCTGCTCAGTCGATTTGACTTTAGTGAATTGAAGATCTGTAGGCCAGGTGCGAAATTGGGCTCAAATATAAACTCATTAACATATGAACAATCCGCGCACTTCTGTCTTATCAGACTGTATGCAGCACACAATGGCGCCATGGCCAAGTCACGTTGCGTGTGTGGGAAACTGGGCATTGTCCATTTATGCAAGAGTTGACTAAAGTTGTTTTAGAGGTAGGTCAGAAATTCTATTGATAACGTGGATGTCCAAGATAGTTTTATTCACTGTAATGTGATTTAAAATGCTCAACATTGCACAGATTTATTAGATTCAATGCCTCTTTCAGAGCCCCTTCAAGTAGTTTTTATTCGTATTGGTGTGTGGGTATTCAGGCAATAGGAAATTGTATACCAGAAATTGGGCATTTTGAGTAAATGTAGCCTGAAAGGAATACATGTACATGTATCACGGTAATCGTGGCTCCGCTTATTACCCCTCGTCCGACTCCGGTCCGTAGGAGTATTGTCGTCACCTGCGTGTCTGTCCGTCGTCCATCTATGATTTTTTCCGGGCCAGTACTCTGCAACTAACTGTAGCTTCACCAAATTTGGTATGGTAACTCACTTTGACCCATAGATGTGCAACGTCAGGGTTTTTGCTGGATTTGACCTTTGACCTTAACGCTGTGCCATTTAGGCAGGAAATCGTGTCTGGGCCGAGGGGTATTCAGCAACGCGTTATGTTTTATTTTAGATTCATGTCACCGGCTTTCCGCTCTTAGGTGTTCGACAGTAGCCAGATTTCATCTCCAGCTGATCCACTTGTGGCGCAAGACCCAAATCATTTCCTCCTTGGCTCTCTTGAAATCCGAGCCCACAGGACATAAAATACATTTCTCACGGGGACACGTTTCATACAAGTGGTAGAATTGAGTGAATATTCCAGATGCCAGATATTAGAAGGATACTGCAAAATGTTGAACCCATAATGGTTTTAACAGCCAAGACATTGGAAGGAAATTTTGCTCTTTTTACCAAAGTGATGCATGTTTTGTCTTTCCAGCATTGGGTCTGTAATAAAACTAGGAAAGTTCAGTAGTCTTTCTATATTTTTGTGTATAACTGCATTTCATACCTTGATATTTGCCACAGAGGTTGAGGCGGTGCTCTGAGTAATGTGGGTAGTCTGTAATGGGTACAATCTTTCCCCCATTCAGAGATCGAGAGGATTCAGAAGGGTGAGCCAAAGCGAGAGGAAGGAGAAACCTACTTGGACCTTTTCACAGCGAAGAACATCAAACTGAAGGAGAGAGTGCTCATTCCAGTCAAGCAGTACCCGAAGGTGAGCTCCAATGCTTATTCCTGCTTTGGCTGTGCTGCGTTTCTGGGGTTCTTGCAGCTGTGTCACTATTTTCATTCAATTTGTTGTAAGCATTTATGGTAGTGATATTTTTTTTCTTGGCAATGAAACCTGTAAAGGAAAAATGTAAAATTTATTCAAAATCATGAAGGTACAGAGATCTTATCCGAGATTAAGGAAGCTTGAAGTTGCAATGGTAGCTTCTCCTATTTAAAAAAAAAAAATGCAGAAAAATTCAGGTCCTGACCAGAACACTTTGTGTTTTGGCATCTTTGATCTCACGTGCTTCAACACCCCTGGTTACCGGGTGGGAGACCAATTGGCAGGCCAACTGAAAATGCAGCAAATGTAAACATTCGCCGAACTTTAGGTGTTGGACTCGTCATCGCTTGCCATTGTCAGCGTTTAATATCGCACTCACCTTGGACTCGCTCTTTTCCTTTGCGTTTTTAACCTGGCAACCTGTGTGAGCCTTGAGCCTGGGAAGGAGGGGGCTGGGAATAGAGCCCTCTGATATATTGAATTTGGAAGGCGGCGTCCATTTAAAATTCTTAGTCTGTGCTACATATTGTGCCTTTAACCGCATAAAACCAACGGAACCATATATGGGTCCGTCAAATGCAGCTGCTGTATTCAAACCAGTGAAACTTGACTCCAATTTTAAATTCCAGTGGAGGCTCTGAGGTCTCCAGCAATCCCAGATATGTCCTATTGAATTACAGGGAAAAGTGTATTAAATGATGTACAAAATCCAGATATTTTCCTTTGAATTAATGCGGCCATAAAAGGATGGCATCCTGGGTTTGAATATTTCTCTCAACATAAGTGTAATGTAGCTTCAGTGTAGCACCACGACCCCAGAAACAAAATGTCAGTGTGACATTGTCCTGTTATATGAAAAAAAAAAACTTCTTTTCATGTTGCTTGTGCTTAAGTGAAACCTTAAGCAAAAAAGTCAGACTAAAGGTATAAGGAAAAACAAAATGCGTTTCAAGAAGCTAAAATGAACTTTGTTAATTTAAATGGTTGAATATTGTGTTCAATTTCGGTTTTTATTTCAGTTCAACTTCGTAGGCAAGATTCTGGGACCCCAGGGGAATACAATTAAGCGGCTCCAGGAGGACACGGGTGCAAAGATTTCCGTTCTGGGAAAAGGCTCCATGAGGGACAAGGCTAAGGTGAGTTTCGACATGGCTTTCGCAGCGGAGGTTGCACCATTATTGCTAGAGTGTGCTCCAGTTGGCTGCAT
Source organism: Gymnothorax reevesii (assembly GCA_029721435.1). NCBI lineage: Eukaryota > Metazoa > Chordata > Actinopteri > Anguilliformes > Muraenidae > Gymnothorax > Gymnothorax reevesii. The sequence continues at coordinate 82,276,358 of CM056577.1, read as the reverse complement.
TACTTAGTAACCGAAGTGACTCTGGAAATGCTGCATCCAAACTGAGCAGTGGCCTTTTTCCCTTTGTCTGCCCGGTGTAAGCAGTATGAATCAAGTAGAACTGAGTGTGTTGATGGCGTATTACAACTTAAAAAAAATGTTTGTCTTGTAAAGGAGGAAGGGCTGAGAAAAAGTGGTGAGCCGAAATATGCCCACCTGTCCATGGAGCTACATGTCTTCATTGAGGTGTTCGCCCCGGTGCCAGAAGCCTACCTGCGCATGGCTCATGCTATGGAGGAAGTTAAGAAGTTCCTGTTTCCTGTAAGTGCCGAAGGTCATTCGCACACAGTTGGTCTAAGTTGGGTTCTGTGGATCATTTCAAATGGGAGTATTAATGATTTTAACAGCGGGCTTTTGACAAAGACATACCTGTGGTCTTGATCAGATTTGTTCACAGTCATCCTGGTTAGTGCAGAACATTTTGGAAAGGCAACTTAAATCTTAAATTTTCTGGTAGACATAGTGACTGATAAAGGGACATAAGTCATTCTCATTGTGTCCTTGTCTTTCTCTGTCAAGGAGTAGTAAATCCTTTTCCCATTTAAGGGATCATTTTGCTAAAGAGGATGCTCTGTTTTATGATGGCAGAGGGGGTGGTGCACATATGTGTGTCCCCACCCAGCTGCCTCACTCCTCCCTTGTGTCCTGGTGCGCTTTAAATCAGGAGGCATCTAGCTGGCTGGTGAGCAGCAGGGTAATGGAGGTTTGGGAAGCTGGACTGGGGTGTGTGGATGTTGATTTGCAATTTTTGGCGGTTGTGTGCCATGTCTTCTTCCTGTAAATCAACTATGTGCCACTGGGGGGGGTGGTTTTGACCCCAATAGTCCAGGACCCCCTAAAAAAGGGGTCCATATTAAAGGTGGAAAATATGATTTTTGTTTGTGTCTAACATGCATCCATTTGGACAAATCTGAAGGGGTCATGAATTACCACCTGCCTGACTCAAAAAAAAAAAAAAAACTGACTCATTAGTGAATCGATTATTTGATTGCTAGTGAACCAAGTAAATGGGAACAGGGTGAAAGTGAAAGTGATGGGGATTTGTTGGGAGATTTTTGATACGGTAACCATCTCTTGAAGTATCACTGTTGGAAGGTTTTATGGTATATGGTGTTATTCAAATATTTTACTGTGACTTATAAGGAATCGAGGTTTTTCTGGTTGGAACAACTGCTTTATTACAAACGCGTAACCTATTTAAACTTGGGCTGGGCGATATGGACAAAATCTAATATCTCTTTGTTACCGAATACCTCTATCCATATTAGGCAATATCGGGACAAATGTTGGTGCTTTTGCTAAATATTTACACAATGATATTTTTGATCACCATTTATTAGTAATGTTGACATAACAACGAAATGGGTGCAGGTAACAGCTTCAACAGTTTTGTAAGAGCAGAAAAATGCAACCCATTACTGTAATTCAGCTTTTCAAACCAGAAAAGCCAACACTTATTTCATATCGCCATATTACAATATCCAAAATCCGTGACGGTATTTTACTTTGATATTATATCGACATCATGATGCAATATATTGCCCAGCCCTAATTTAAATATATCTGCTTCACTTGGTAGTTACGCAAAAGTGTTCACATTTGTTTTCATTTTTCGGTAAATAAAGGACTTTATTATTATTCAGTCCAAGTACACAGGGACGGGTGGTGTGTTATCGTATTAAAAGGTGAGGCGCGATGCAACATCCAGTCTTCTCCACTAAAATGGTGGGATGTGTTTTATTTCATTGATATTGTTAACTCAATCGCGCATCTCCCAATGCTCTTTAAATTCTTTTTTTTTTTTTTTTTTTGCGCATATATTATGAACAGGTGGCGCATATATTTTGAACAGGCAGCGCTTGCGCAATCACTCAAAATGAACGGGTGGCCCCCCGGTCATTAACGATAGTGGAGAATCCTGAACAGCGGCATAGGGGAGACTGGGGTCCGATGAGACATGGGGACCAATGAGCCGTATCACTATTTTGCGATCAATCAATGCCAAAAGTGTTTAAAATGGGCAAAGTAGTGATATGGCTCATTTATCTCCATGACTCATCTGTCAATGGAAAAATATTTAACCTTTTTTAAGCCACTTAGTCATCGATTGATTGCAAAAGAGTGATTTGGCCCCTTGGTCCCCACGGCTCATTGGACCCCAGCCTCCCCTACCCCTGCTGTATGACTCTAGTGTGGGCTTATTATACCTCCCGCAACGAAGTTTATTATACCCCCCGCAACGAAGTTTAGGGCGGTATACTGGATTTGCTTTGTCCGTGCGTGTGTCTGTGTGTGTGTGTGCACGTGCGTCTGTGCGTCCGGACCTAGCCCGACAACTTGTTGTTGCGGGGGGTATCCTGTAAGCCATGCTTACGAACTAAATCTAGTTAGTATCTGCCTGTAACTAATTGTGCTATTTATGGTTTGTGTTAATGATTCATTGTTCAAAACTGTTCCTTGATCAAAATTATTTTGTATTGTTTAATGTGAACCCCCCCACCCCTTCCCACTGTCAGAATGCTTGAGTAATTTTTGTCCTGCTTTAATTGAAATTTTTTACCTTAAGAGCAATACTCTGACGGCAGTACAGTCTGTAATCTCCTTTGTGGGCTGTATTTTATGTCCATATTAATATAGCCTGTATCCCCTAAAACACAAATCTGGCTAAAGGTTTAGACCTACGGCCGCTAATATTACCCCCCCACCCCGCCCCGTTCCCTGGTCACCTCTGTACTCTAAATAGGATATGATGGATGATATCTGCCAGGAGCAGTTTATGGAGATGAGCTACCTGAACGGAGGCCAGGAGGCTGGGACCAGGGGCAGAGGCGGCCCCCCAGTGCGAGGACGAGGAGCGCCCGCGCAGTCGGCCCCTGGGGCCAGGTAAGCCCTGCTCCGACCCGCCCCCCAATCCTCTTCTCACAGTACTGCATGCGTGCGAAGCCCTGCTTTTCACAATTATACGGGATGTTCATGCTGCTGCTTGCCATTTCACTTGGAGCTTTCCCTCGTTGAGGCAATCGCAATGACTAGTATTAAACAGTATTTTGAAGTGTGAAGGATTTCTTTTTGGCAGAAAAAGGAGACTCATCTTCGGCATCCTAAAAATGTCTATCTAGAAAATATCAGCATTTTTGGCACACGAAATGGTGCTCAGTTATGTTTCTTTTGAGAGCAGTCATTGCAGAAAACTAAATCTGTGTTAAGCATCCTGTAGTTAGCTGCACAGTCATGCTGGAGTTTGTAATGGGCAAATGGAACGTGCTACTGAGCTCCCATTTTAGGATCATTCACGCCTGAAATTGGATGCTAGTAAACTGCTGAAATAATCTGGGACACCATGTGCTAATTGCAATACAATAAGTGTTTCAGCTTTGAAATGCAATTGATCCGGGCCGGGAGGGCGCGATGATGGTAGAACTCTGGGTTTGGAGGGGGGGGGTTGCTGTTAATGTATGTGGGCAGATGGTCTACTGGTTTTGGTTAATCTCCCAGACTAGAACCAGCTGCGGTGCTTGTGCAGGCTGTGATCAGAGATCTTGGTCCCATGTGTTCAGGATAAGTTTCGGCTCCTGGTACACACACCCAACTCGCCCCTCTCCTCTCTCCTCAGGGGCCGTGGAATGGCATCACGTGGAGGGGCCCCGCGGGGGGGCCCAGCGAGAGGTGGAGCCTCCAGAGGCGGCCCGTCTGGGCGCGGTGGGCCTCCCTCCCAGCCTGCCAGAGGTGGAGCAGCTACCCGAGCCAGGCCTCCTGCACCAGGGCCACAGAGGATGGCCCCTTCGCATCCACCAGCGCCTGAGCCTCGCTATGAAGAATATGTACGTGACCCTCCTTCTGTTCTCTCACCTCCCACCCTCCTTGTTTCTACAGGTCATTGTGTATGTTCAGTCGGGCATTTCAGCCTTTAGTCAGTTGCAGCATACCTTTGTTTAACGAGTGTTGAGCCTAATAATCAGTGGTTTTTGAATGGCATGAACTAATGAATGCTCAACGCCAGGATTCAGTTTTGTGGCTAAAACTTTACTATTGTATTTTAAGCAGCAGTCCTATGAAGAAGGCTATGCAGAGCCTGCTTACGAAAGTTATGACAACTACTACACTCAGCCCCAGGCGTAAGTAATCCTCTTGGCCCATTCTTCTGTTTGTATGAGTTTTCTTTCATTAATGAGCCTTTGTACTGTGCCATTAGTGTGATTAAAACAAAGTCATCCGGGACGTTTCCAACCTTAAAAAGTAAACGTTCGCAGAAAGAAAATTACAGCTTTCCTACTTATCTTTAGGAGTGGGTTTGCCATCTTATGTATTTATGCAGTGATCTCCTTCCTCGTAGGAGCAGGCCTACTCTGGCTGTTGATGATGTATGGTGTCCTTCATGTAGATGCTTGTGTAGTACCAGGAGTACCACAGTACCAAGAGGTTGAAGGACAGCAGAGCTTGATGATAGGCCACTTTAGACTGTGAACCACCTTTCTACCTCTTTCCTTCTAGAGAACCTGAGTACTATGATTATGGGCATGGGGAGACACAGGAGGCCTATGAGCCATACGGTAAGGGAACAATACTGCTGTTTATAAATACTGCCCCCTTTTGTTCTGGGGGTGTTAAGGACTCTTTTATTAATATCACTGTTGACAGTGAGGCTCGTGTGTGCAGGGAAGGAACTGGCATTTAGCTGGCTCAAGTGTATACTTTTGTTTGTAATGATTATTGCTCTTTAACCGCTCTTAATTCCTGGATTTTGGCAAAACAACCACTAGCTGGTTTTTAGGCAGCCTCAGGGGTCATTGGATTGAAGCGTTTTCTCACTTAAAGGCCCCATAGCTGCTCAGCCTGTGAACTGTTTGTGGGTGAATGTCTTTCTGTGCTCCTTTATGTACTGTCTTTGCTTTACTCATGGAATGTTGCAGTATTTTATAGATATTAACGGGGCCCTCGCTGTAAAAGTAACTGTTAGGCATAGACAAGAGTACATAACGACACCTATGTAACCTCACATGGCTGAGGGCTGAGTAGATTATGGAATATTAGCATTTGAAAATCATAGCAACCATTTTTTTTTTTGTTTTGCTTTGTTCATTTGTTTGCTGTTTGGGGTGGTAGCACCTGTTATCTACGTTTTAGTTATGCCACAGTGTGCCTCTTCCTCCCTCAGGTCAGGATGACTGGAATGGAAACCGGGCTTCCGGTGGTGGAAAAGCACCCCAAGCTAGGCCAGCCCCCAAAGGGACGTACAGGGAACACCCTTATGGAAGATACTGAAATGGGCAAAGAAGTTCACATTAAACGCGTTGCCGTAACAACCTACTGTCTCCTTTGGCAGCTCTCGCTTTAAGCATCCTGATAAAAGTAATTCACGTTTTATTCTCTTTTTCCCCTTTTTTCCTGTTTTATTTTTTCCTGGACTTAAAATATTTGTAAACAGGCACACTTATGCGTCAAGTTAACATAAAACCAGATAAATTGTGCAACACTGATAAATTTTGTGTTTATGGGCTTTTAAAATCTTTTGTTACATTATCCCCCTTGCTTTTTTTTTTTTTTTTTTTTGCATTGGAGTTTTTTTTTATGCTTAGTGTTGGGGACTTTATAAATGTACAAATGTGGTTAAGATTTTTCACTATCAGTGCTGTTAGTTTGAGGATTATAGTTAATTTGTGTTGGCTTAAAAGTTTCAGTGGCAGTTGCAGATTCCTATTTAGGCTAAATTTCAAAGTTCTGTAAAATATTAACAAAACAATAAAATGTAAACTTATTTCATTCATGTAATATAGGCTAGACATATTAACCTGAGTTAATGGAAAAATATGAAATTTCTGCAACTTAATGTATCGTCGCAATTTGTTTTAAATAGTCTTTAAAAGTGCTTCATCTAGATGTAGATTTCATAATACCTTGTATTGTACTCCCAAGAGTTTTGAAATATAGCCCAATTAGACACTGTTGAGATGGAATGTCCTAAAATCCTGATTTCAAAAACTGTTTAGTACATTTTTTGGCTGTTACCAGTGATGTATAATCTGTGGCTGGAGAATAATATTCTTTGTCTCAATTTTTTTAGTGGTAATGCATTACATTTTATGTAATGAAGAAATAAATTCAAAGTTAATATTTTGCTAAGGATTGGGACAAAGTCTCCACATGGTCTTCTCTGAAGGGATACTGCAGCTCGACCCAAACATTGTACATAAAATTTCGGAAAATGTATAATGCCATTAATATCTGTATCCTCCATAAAATGCATAATGCTACCTGTGTAAGCTTGCCTAAATAGGTTACTAAATATCTGTCCAAAAATGTTTTGCAGCAGTTGGTCAATAAAGCCTAGTTTGTTTTTTTTTATCAAACTAAATTTTGCTTATTCTTTCCTGCTTCTTCATAAAATAATGCTATACCTTTTTAACAAACGTAATCACAAAGTTGTAGTTACATGATCTTCGAATTAGAATTTAAATATAAATGAATGCATGTAGTTTGAAGACTTAAAAATGAAGCAAGAAGATGTTAAAGATGTCTGATTTTGATCATAAAAGACTTATCTCTCTCTCTTTTTATATAAAAAAGGATCTAGAGGTAAGACCTTCTGTCCTCTATAAAATAATCTTGGTAGTTTCCTTTTTAATCAAGGAAATGTGTTTAGAGAGAAGGGCATCAAATGCCTTAATGTCTGGGTTTGTATAAAACTTTCTCAATGAAAATGTGATCTTACTCTTAATGAGAAATGTATTTATAGTCTCTGAAATAACTGAACTTCAAACAATCATTCAAGTCTAGCTTGCAGGGCGCGTACATGTCGTGCTTGATGCAACGACGCGTTGGCTGCTTTTATTAAAGAAAATAATTGCAGTGCAAAGGACAGAGGATGCTTAAACCTAAAGCTCATCAGAAAAAGGTAACACTAACCCTAAATCTATAATTTAGTAGTGTTTTATATATAAACTGCTAGTAACTGCGTGCAAGTTGTTTTAAAATATTCATAGAAATATTTAAATCAAAAGCAAAAAAAATTCAATAAAATTTCAAAATAAACTGTGTACTAACATTTAGTATACCCCTGAACATAATGTAATGCAACTCTTGCTAAAAAAGAAAAGAATTTAAAAGAGAGGAAAATAGCTGCAGATGCCAAATTGAATTCAATATATATGTTTAGTTGCTGCTATTTTTTCTTTTGCGTAACTTGTGTAAATGTTGCCTGAAATGAGTGTTTCAAATGTAGTTTCGTATGAAGCCAGTTTGTTAAGCCAATAAGCTTGAGTTGCATGACTTTGTTGAGTGTTAATGGAAGCCTTGCATGAAAGTGTTCATAACTTCTCATAACAATGCAGTTTTTTTGTGTGTGAGATGTAAATTCATTGTGTTCTCCCCCACAGGTGAGAGAATTAATGGATACCGAGAAGAGATGGAAAGGGATGAGCAGGACAATCTTATCCTAGGTAAGTTGGTGGTTACCGGTGTAGTTGATTTTTGGTATGGTGTGGAGTGCGTGGAAGTTCACTCATTGCTGTCTGAATAAATTGACTCCAGCAGTTTTAGGTGTTTCTAAGTTAGTTGCTTTGGCATTTCATTTTGTGCGGATATTATCAGCATTTCCTGATATGAAGTTGAGTCCCTTGGCTTTGAACCATGGGTTGGCAGTGTATTCTATTACATTAGTCGATATGTACACGTAGCCTTTATTTGCCTTTTTCAGGATCGTTCTCATGAGGGCATTGGAATTTGGGTCTCAGACAGGGTACTTTGCCAGTTGTCGCCCAGCATTTGTATTGACTGCCCTTCTGATTGAAAAGTGATTGACATAACTTTCAATGCCAGCTTTGTTGGATTATGTTTGAGAAATACCCTGGAGTGGAATTGACTGGACTAACCTGCTAGCATTCACAATGGCTGTATGATAACATGTCATTGGATGGATTTTTGTATCCATGCCATTTATGTGCAGACTCAAATTTTTTTTTAGTGGTCAAGCTCGTTACTTTCAGCCCATTTTGTGGGGACAGCCCATGATTTTTTCTCAGATGGCAGTGAATTGGCATGGCATGCATGAAAAAAATTAATGTCTATGGGTTAGGGGCCAAGTTCTTAATCTTAAAATCCTGCTTCACAAAACAGCTGGCTAATTTGGTGGCTGGGTGTAGTACTTAAGCTTTTTCTCGACAAGCAAGTTCATTTGAGTCTCTGTGGCAACAAGTTGTGCAAATCTAAGGTTTCATTCATGAGTGTACTTTGACATTGATACGTAATGAAGTCTTAGAAGTGTTTTTTCAATTTGTGGTAGGCTGTGTGTGTTTTTTTTTGTTTTTTTTTTTTTTTGGTGTGTGTGTTTTTTCGTTTGTTTTCGTGCATGCGTGCCTAAAGAGCAGTGTTGTTTTGAGGATTTGCCTATTGAAGGGATATTTAAATCTTAATTTGTTATTCTGGTCATCTTCCCCGTAGGGCCTCTCTGCAGAGCCCCCTTTATGGATGGAGTCTGCCCAGCAGTATGGTAGACAGATGCTTGGAGAAAGTGGTGTTCCCTTTTGTCATCTGTGAAGATCTTGTCAATCCTCTTTCAGCTACTAAATAATCCAGTGGCTCATGAGACCACATTTCGCAATGGGCACAAGATTGGACATGATTTGTTGCTGCATATTGAACAGTGGTTAGCTACTTCAAGTGATTCGTTTTTGCAGTTTCTAAATTTTAATCGGACTTTCAAGATCCATATACGATGAGCTCCACAACGTTTGAAACATTTTATCCTCAAAATGCCAGCACGGTTTTACATTCGGGGTTAATGTGGTGTTAAATTGCATATCGTTGTCTTGTACGGAGAGTTTTTTGTGCAGAACCCCTTATGCATACTCCATATCGGTGTGTTGTAATATTACTTGTTATTTTTATTAAATGCTTTGCTTGACTGTAGGGATGTTGATCATTAATCGATTAATTGCCATTAAGAATCTAAATCAAGGGTCACCAATCTTTCCCAGAAAGGGCCGGTGTGGCTGCAGGCTTTCATTGCAACCAAGCAGCTGCACACTTGATGTTACTAATCAAGCTTATTAACAAAGAGTCCAGGGGTTGATTATCAGGTGTGTAGCTGCTCTGTTGCAATGAAAGCCGGCACCCACCCCGGCCCTTTCTGGGAAAGATTGGGGACCCCTGATCTAACTGATATTTAAAATGTTAACCAGCAAAGAATTTTTTGTGTAGCCAGCCATTTTTTGAGAACTCATATATGTGCACTTTTAAACCACAAGAGGGCGTACTTCAGCTTGGGTTTTGTTTGGTCCTCCTTGTAAAGAATTGCTAATGAGTCATGCATATAGGCCCCGTTTACGCCTGGCATTAACGTGTTTTTTGTGATCGGATGGCAATCGTATTCCGCTTGACCTCGTAGAAGTACAGTTGTTAATGCACTCAAGACTCATTGAGGACGTATTGTGATCCGGTCTTTCAAACCCTTCTCAAGGTGGTCAGGGATGGATTCTGGCCACTTCGAACACAAGTGTAAATGCAAATGCGTCTCCAACCCGCATGCAAAAACTCCGGGGGCGGAAACACGTACAGTGAAACTTGGTAGAAAAGTCGTATTTGTATACATGATGCAGTATATTTTGAGGTGTCACGTTGGTAAAAAGGGTTTCATATCAAAGACTGTGTTATAGTAGCTATTCATTTCTAAAAATGCAAAAAGTTGTTCCGAACTATTTAAATTTATTTTAAACCAAATGGCAATTTCTATTTTGTTCAGGAAAGTCCACGGCGTAAAGTTTTTGTGCAGCTGTATCGCTCTTTCTAGACGTTTTCGCTTTGTTGCAATGGGCTACGCTGCTTATAGCTGTAGAGACCAGAGAGACTGAATACAAGCTCTGGGACATGCAAGCAAGGCCTAGCTCGCAGCGCCCTCTCCTGGGTACACATTGGAACATCCCCTTTAACTTCCGCAGCATTTTACTGGTGTATGGGATGCACCATTTTACTAGACGCAATGCATTGTCAAGTGAAAATATTGTCTTAAAGGTGCGTCTTATTTACCAGTTTTTACGGTAAGTGAGGCGTGCCACTTTGGGAGATGGACGAAGAATGATGTGACGTCAGCAGGACAGATTGTAAGGTGGACGCGGGAGACACATGTTAATACCAGGTGTAAATGTATGTGGTCAAACGCTATCTGATTACAATCTGATCACAAAAAATGCGTTTTAATGCCAGCTGTAAACGGGGCCATAGACTACGGAAGTATGATGTCACGTATCATTGGTGGCAGTTTCTCTGTATCGAAACAAACTTTCAGAGATGGTGCCTATGGAGTAGCATGCCTGCAGTTTCTTTGTAGTTTGTCATAAATGGACCAGTGTTTTGTTCAAAATTGTAGTGATCAATCAAAGTCATACTTGCACTTTTATTACTTCCCTAAAGCTCCAGTTTAAAAGAAGATCTGGACATCCCTGATTGGGTAGCTTGCAATACATTTCACGTAAAATGCGACCAGACGTCCTGACAACGGTCAGGCCTTACACGTCAATGCGAGATTGCGAGGATAATGATCTGAAAAATTCATTTGGAAAAAATCTTCTTCTTTTTTTTAAGATTTTTTTTGGGGGGAATTTTTCCTTTGTTTGACAGTTATACAGTGTAGAGAGACAGGAAGTTTGAGGAGAAGAATGGGGGAAGACATGCAGCAAATGACCTGAGCTGGAATCAAACCCAGGTCGCTGCGGGAAGGACACACAGCCTGTATGGTATGCGCGCTTAGACCGATGAGTCACCAGGGCGCCTGAAAAAATCTGTTTTGATGTTAATTCTGTTTCCTTGCTGCCTTTTGGTCATCAAATTATGAAAGAAGAATGGAAATTAACTACTTTTATTTTAATTTTATTACGGCAGTAAGTAGTGTGTGAAAAGTGGAAGACATCGTAACTGTTGATCAAGCGTTGAACACAGCAAATAAGTTTAAGATTGGTAGCTAACATTTATTTGATATGGCATTGTGTTGGCCCTCCTGTAAGTCTATAGCTATAATGAAAATTGTTTAGGTCCAGGATAGTCGCTATGTAAAAATGCGCCATCACTTCATTACTCTGTTCTTGTGTTGGAGTTCAGCATAACTTGGTGAAGGACAATTTTTTGTGAGCCCACTTATGGAATGCATATGGAATCGTACTCTCACTTAAGAAATGGCAGTAATTGTGCTCCATTTGACAGTTTTATTTGGTATTACCATTTGTAGAAAGAGGATTGGTGGAGTAGAGCAGCCTTATGTGCCTTATTGTTTTACCACTCTGGGGTGCATTTCTTGAAATCAGGTATTAACTTCTATTGTTGGACCCATTGACTGTGAATGGATGAATTATGCAAGTTGCTAACTTGGCTAGCAACTAAGCTTTTGGGAAATGCATCCCGATCGTTTAAATCCATGTGAGGCTTGCTCATATCAAACGGTTAGATTTAAAAAAAAAAAAAAAAAAAAATGCTGGCCGTTCTTGCTCAGTTTACTGCTGAGGCATCTGTATTTCTTATTTTTTTTTTTTTTTTTTTTTTTTTTTAAATAAAGCCTTTTGTAGGCAGTTGCGGTTATCACATCAACGCTTGTGATTTGAAGAATGTTTCTGATCTGTTGGATCATTCAAAATTGGTTACCAACTACAGACGTCTTTTCTTGACACTAGGCTTGGGCGATATTCAAAATTAAGTATCTCTATTGTCCTGCCCAAATATTCAGTTTTAGGTGGTAGTGTGATCCAAAATGCACAAGCAAGCGGTTCTTAATAAATGTAGGTTGTTAAAAATAGTAGGGAATATCGACACAGCGTAAAAATGTGATTGCCGGTTGATCCATTTCATCTCCGTATTTCTGAATAATTAATATTTTCCCGAATAAAATTGAACATACGCAGAACAGTGGCGGAGCAGCCAGTGTAAAATCACTTGGCACAGCAGCCTATTGAAATATCTTGCTGTTTGATGCTCATTTGGCTAGCCTTTTTGTTCACTCAGAAAATCCATCTATGGCCCAGAACCCACGGCAGACAATCCAAGCAATACCGATCATCCCTCCTGGCTCATCCTGACATGGGTACTGCGTGTAATTGCTGGTGTTGAAATGCCTCTCAAAAGCCTTGGTTTTTTGCGCCAAGGGTCTGGTGTAGGTCATCCCTCGTTGATTAACTCCAACTTTCATTGAATGTTAATCTGAAAAATGGTGTGTTTAGTAGACTCTAAAGGATATCCTAATCACTCGCAGTGCTGAGCGCTACCCACGTCTTCATCATGAAACAAGAACACAATCTAGATTGGTTATTTACCGCCTTTTTTTTTTTTTTTTTTTCCCCCAAACTCGTGATTTACCCGGGGGACAGTGGGCGGAACTTGTCAGTTAGCAATAATAAAGCCCATTCATTGGGGAAATATGATTGGTCAATTTTACTGTCATTTGAAATTACACTCATTGAATTACTCCTGCTAAAACCTTTGTAAATTTACCGCTGGTCAGCAGCAGGGGGAGATAAAGGGCTTCTTTCCCTTTAACCGTTCACACTCCAACACAAACTTTCCCTTTCCCATTGTTGAAAGCTGAAATGTTGCCAAATTTGCGAGCTGGCATTCCTCTTTGCGACTAAATCTGCCATGTCTGCATACTGAAACGCTGCATACAGGCTAACCCAAATAATTCAGCAATTATTTTCGATCAATTTTCGCGCAGAAAGGAGTATAAAAGTCAAATACAAGTCCAAGAATGCCATAGCAGCAGTTGTCGATATTGTCAAAAAAATTGCATAAGAAGACAAATATTGCGATAGTCGAGCCCGTTTGCTAACTTCTCGGTGTGCTGATCTTAATGATGTTCCACTAAGTTTCCTTTGTAAAGTGCAAGGTTTGCTTGATGGCCGTTTTACAGGCGCTCAGTATGTCAAACTGTTTTCTTGTGAGCCATTTTATATTGGGGTGTTGCCCCCGTTTTTTGTACTTGCAAATCGTAACATTGGCTCGTGAGCATTTTTGGAAGGCTGTAAAATCTTTTCTAAAGATGGAAAGCTTGCTACTCTTGTCAATTTTTGCCCTGGCTTTCAGAACCTGACATCAAAAATTACACTGTGATAAAGATGATCTTGAGAAGCCCATTCAGTTACAGGAGATTATAAATTCCATTAAAAAAATGCAAAGTGGTAAAACCCCAGGGCCTGATTGTTATCCAGTGGAATTACATAAAAAATTTGCTTCCCAGCTAGCCCCTATTCTTATTGAAATGTTTAATCATTCTTTTTGTAAAAAAAAAATTGCCATCAAGCTTGACCGAGGCGTCACTCTCTCTTCTCTTAAAACCAGGCAAGGACCCACTTGAATGTGGTTCCTATCGACCTATCTCTTTACTAAATGTAGGCGTGAAAATTTTGGCTAAACTCCTAGCCTGTAGATTGGATGATGTACTGCCCCAGGTATTTTCAGCGGAACAGACCGGATTTTTGAAAGGGCCGTCATTCTTTTACTAACATTCGCAAACTCTTGAATATTGTGCATTCTCCGGCATCTGGGGGGACACCAGAAGTGGTTGTCTCCCTAGATGCTGAGAAGGCATTTGATAGGATTGAGTGGGGGTATCTATTTACTGTGCTTGAGAAATTTGGATATGGCTCTAATTTTATCTCTTGGATCCGCTTGTTATATACTTCTCCTAAAGCATCAGTAATAACAAATAAATTAACATCCCAATTTTTTCCTCTGTCTAGGGGTACACGCCAGGGGTGTCCCCCTAGCCCCTTATTATTTGCGTTAGCTATAGAACCTCTTTCACTTCCGCTCAGAACAGCACCTAACATATATGGCGTTAACGGGATGGGAGTTGAATAGTCTCTCTTTATGCGGATGATCTTCTGCTCTGCATTTCGGATCCTGTCTCGTGTCCCCAGTATTTTGAATGTCCTGAATGAATTTGGCCTTTTTTCTGGTCATAAATTGAACCTGTCCAAAAGTGAATGTTTTCCAATTAATAATTTAGCCCTTAAGATATTGGATAAAGAACTCCCCTTCCGAACATCTAAATTTGGTTTTAAGTATTTAGGTATAAATATCACCCGTACTTTCTCTTATCTTTATGATAAAAATTTCAAGCCACTTATGAAAAATCTGCAGGCAGATATAAAAAGATGGTCTGTACTATATTTATCTCTTGCTGGCGGAGTTAATTGCATAAAAATGAATGTTTTACCTAGATTTCTGTATCTATTTGAGTGTCTCCCAGTTTTTCTGTGTACATCCTTCTTTCAGTCATTGAACAAGTTAATGTCTTCATTTTTGTGGGCTGGAAAGAATCCTAGGATCCGTAGAGAATTTTTGGAAAGACCTAGGGACCGAGGTGGCATGGCACTTCCAAACATGACGAAATATTACTGGGCATCCTATATACAAAAAATTATTCATTGGTACCAAACTCCAAAAATGGACTGGTGCGAAATTGAGGCGAACTCATGTCCGTCGACATCACTTTCGGCTCTTATCACAGCAAAATTACCATTCTCACCATCAAAACACACATCAAGCCCCATAGTTACCTCCACCCTTAAAATATGGGCACAATTTAGGCAGAAATTCCAGCTTAAAGATTTTTCAGTGTATAGCCCTGTTTGTAACAATCACCTCTTTCAGGCGGCCAAGCTGGATCATACTTTTACTCAATGGTGTAGGCAGGGTCTTGCTACATGTTATAATTTTTATATAGGTGGCTATTTTGGCAGTTTTACAGATCTATCAGAAAAATTTCAACTACAAAGGTCGGACTTATTTAGCTATTTTCAGGTTTGTCACTTTATTCAGACCCTCAGCCCAGATTTCCCAGCCTTGCCAGCAGACTCGGGACTGGAGAAGCTCCTGAGAGCCCCTATAGAGCATAGAGGACAAATCAGTCATCTCAAACATAATTGCATCCCTTCAGACCACCTCATTGGACGGGCTTAAAGCTAAATGGGAGGAGGACCTTTGTATGGAGCTATCTGATGCAGCCTGGGACTGTGCAAAATATGGAGTTAACAACACATCCTCTGGTGCCCGTCTCAACTTGATACAATTTAAAGTGTTCCACAGGATCTATTACACTAAATACAAGCTATCCAAAATTTACCCTGATGTTGGGGACAGATGTGAGCGCAGTAATGCAACCCAAGCAGATATGGCGCACACGTTTTGGGGCTGTTCAGAATTAGCAACCTTTTGGTGATATGTTTGTAATACTCTTAATAATGCATTTAATACTAAAGTGAAACCCTCTGCAGAAATGGCCATTTTTGGAGTACTAATTAACAAGCCTTTATTGGCCACTGACAGGAAGAATGCTTTTGCCTTTGCCTCCCCCATAGCCCGTGGGGGAATAGCCCTAGAGAATAGCCCCCCCCCCCTTTTCACAGTTTGATGGCTCACTGTGTGTAGAGCTTTTTATCTTGAGCCAAATATCAAATGGGTGATATTTAGGTCAAAAAAGACTGCAGGCAAAATAACACAAAAAGCAGTCAATGAAAAAGTTAAGGGCCTCTGAAAATGGTCAGTGTGAAGAAAACACCTGCGGTCACCTACATTCAGCGAGGCAGTTGATTACAGGTGCTGGTCAACGAATTAGAATAATTTGAAATGGAGCAATCGTTAAATTTTCCTGATGCATTTTTTGTGCAGAAAGCAAATCAGGTGTTCACCGCGCCTGTCCTACTTGTTAGAGTAATCGCAGAACTCGCTACCTGTAAAAAATTTGCTCAGCTGAGCTTTCCAAAAGGCCCATTTAGGCCATTTAACTGTGACAATGTTGTTTTATTGAATTAGAATAATTGAGAAACCGTTTCACTGAATTAGAATAATTTTTATTATAATTAGAATCATCACTTTCTCTGTATTCTGTGGCTGCCCCCTTGGCTTGTATGACTGCCTGAAGTCTCCGCGGCATCGATTTGACCAGCTTGTCACAAGTTTCCGCACTCACAGCTTCCCAGACAGTGGCAATGTTCAGCTTCAGTTGGTCCAGCGTAGTTGGCTTTCTGTCGCGAATTTTCTGCTTGACGATGGCCCAAAGGTTTTCAATAACATTGAGGTCAGGCGAGTTGGCGGGCCATGCCAAAACTTCAAGCTGTTTTTCGGCGAACCAATCTTTGGTAGACTTTGGCGCATGAGCCGGTGCAAGATCCTGTTGAAATATGAGGTCTTCTTCGCCAAACTGTCCCTCAACAGTCGGAATCAGGAACGTTTCCAGAACATCTTGGTATACGGCAGCATTGACGATGTTCTTGAGGAAGCAGAGTTTCCCTACACCCCGAGCGGACCTGCATCCCCAGACCACAACGCTCTGGGGAAACTTGACGGATCTCTCTACGCACTCGTGATTGTAGGTTTCGCCACCACGACGCCAGACACGAGGACCTTGGTCACCGAAGGAGATGCAAAAGCGTGATTCGTCACTGAAGACCACTTTCTGCCAGTCTTCAGCTGTCCACTCGTCGTGTTCTTTGGCCCACTTCAGCCGTTTCTCCATTTGTTTCTTGTTCAGCATCGGTTTTACTGCTGGAACGCGAGATTTGAAGCCGAGTTCGCGCAGACAACGGTAAGTGGTTGATCTCGAGACGTTAGCGCCGGTCTGCTCGTTCCACAAGTCGCTGAGCTCAGAAGTGGACTTGAACCGGTTGCTGACTGCGATCTTTCTCAGCTGCTTGTTGTCACGAGCAGAAGTTTTTCGAATGCCGGAACTGTTGGCGCGCTTGCTGCAGTCTTTCTTTAGAGCTTTGCAGACGGAAGACTGGCTGATGCCGAGCTGCTCAGCAATTTTAGTTTGGGTTAAGCCTTGTTAGCGAAGGGCTTGAATTTGAGTCACTATTCCCGTTGAGGTCGCGCTGCTTACCCATGATTGATTTTACAACTTAGAAATTCTACTCAACCCTGACTTTATACTGCACAGTGAACACTCTTCACAGAAAACAAAAATTCGAGCACTTATTCTATTCCAATGAAATGACTTATGAAGTATTCTAATGCAATGAAACAACAGTGTCACAGTTAAATGGCCTAAATGGGCCTTTTGGAAAGCTCAGCTGAGCCAATTTTTTACAGGTAGCGAGTTCTGTGAATACTCTAACAAGTAGGACAGGCGTGGTGAACACCTGATTTGCTTTCTGCACAAAAAATGCATCAAGAGAATTTAATGATTGCGCCATTTCAAATTATTGTAATTCATTGACCAGCACCTGTACATAGATGATTAGGCGGCTTAACCCCTTTCTGCAGAAGCCAAATTTGGCTATTTATGGGTTGCCCACTTTAATGCTGCATAATTCAAGATTCAAGCTTCATAAAGAGGAAAAATGTGGCTCAATTCAGAATCACTTTTCAGAATCACAATTCACTTACTGCATTTAGAATTACATTGTATTTCAGTTTATTTTCATGATTTTGGTGGAGAAAATGAGCTGCAAACATAAAAAATCTTCATGAGAATTCACCATTGAAATTGCAAAAAAAATAATTCTGAGGATTGAAAAACTGCTGGGGCTTAAAACTTTACATTTCTGGTATCATAAACTCCTTGAGCACAAGTAGAATTCATCTTCAACATTACATTCTAGATTACCTACATGCTATTAGCCAAATTATACAGCTACCCAAGTGTCCCCAAAGTCTCAATCATGTACTGTCAAATCATTAAAAAATCATGTATTTAACACAAAGTTTTAAGGCATGAAATTTAATATGAAGAAATGATTTTCTAGTTGAGTTCAGTATGAATTTATTATCAGTGCAGATGAATATCAGTGGTCACCAGTAACCTCTCCAAACACAAAAACATGCCTTTTCTCCATAATAAACTTTAGAGTTTTGGCCATTTTTCTTCAAAGCCAGCACAAACATGCATTAAATAAACTGCTTATTAAACGGTCAGAACATTCACCCTGTAATGGAAGCTACCAGTCCCCTCTTCTAAGCTCCCGAACCCATTTTAACACTTATAAGGAACAAGTACACCTCACTAACTCCGTAATATCTGAATTCTCAAATATACTTTATTTTAACAGAACAGACACTCCACTATCAGGGAATATCAAACAATCCATTGCCTCTCCCGATTAAAAAGAAACGTGAAATGAACGTACCAGGGGGTCCATCCAAATGCACGGGCAGTTCGCGTTTTAACCAGGAAAAAAACCTCGACATTCGACTTTGTCGAGTATGTATACATTCCAAAACTAAACCAAAAAAAAAAAAAAAGGAGCAGCCTGACCTTTTTCATGAATCCCTCCTCCAGAGACCGATGCAGTAGCAAGAACCCTCTGGTCCTGTTTCTTTCGAAATAATTCCAACTGACCATATCCTGATCTCATTTAAATCCTGTAAATGTAACTGAACACTTTAAGGCCAGTTTTGCGGACCTCTTTTATGTAAATCGCGTCTATTTTAGCCGCGTAATGTGCATAACGTAGACAGGATACAACCGAGCCTGCTGATACGCATAGGTTTGTATGCCCTGTGTTTGTCCAATCAATGTGTTTCACTTACTCTAAAATGTTTAAACACTCGGGAATTGGATAAGAAACGAGCCAATCAATACATTGTTACCAGGGAAACTTCACGAGGGCATGAAGTGTAACTCTACAATTACGCAGAAGACCCTGAGTGTATGGTTGAGTAATTGGCTATCAACGCCAGTACTAGGGTGGATATAAGGAAGCGCTGGATTTGTCAATGAAGGAATCTACGCGTAAATCCACGGTAGGAAACAACAAATTTTTTTGTATGTGACACCTGTAATTGACAGTAGAATGTGAGAGAATCAATACCATGTCGATTTTTTTGCCTCAGAAAACTGATTTTTCTGAAACACTAATTGGAATACTGTTGGCTCACTGTAGCTAAACTGGTTTCTACAAAGGATAATGATTTTTTCTGTGTGAAGATATCGTTTTTTTTAACTGCTGGATCGATACTATGGGCAAGGATACTGACCAGTTTACACATCAGGCTTAGCTGAGGAGTTTAATTCATGCAGCTCTCGAAAAACAGGGAGCGGAGTGAACTTCCCCATATTCAGAACCGCGTTCGAGGTCTGCTTGCTTGTGAACATTCAATAACTGATCCGGGGGTGCCATCTAGTGATCGAGTACAGTAACAGCGTGCTTAAATTTGCAGGTCTATAAACGCAGGCGTCTACATCTGCAGAAAGGGGTTAATGAAGTTACTGGACTTTGCTTGCAATATTGAAATGTCACCACAATACGTTTGTCTTTTATTCTTCATGGCACATGTGGATATCTTGCTCAAAATGTGATAAAATAAAAGTGCTAAATAACTTATTTTATCATGAAATCCACCTCATTAGGCCAGATTATCAGCTTATTAGAATCTGATGATGACAATTGGTTGGAACAAAAACCCAGCATACACAGGGGGCCACTAGGACTGAGTTTGGGAACAATTCTTTTAAATTATGCAAACACCCTCTATTACATTTGTTCAGAATTTTTGGAGAAAATGATGTCTGTGGGAGTCCTTCTCATTTTGTGTGGGGGGGAATTGCACAAATTTCTCGTCTTCCAGTACCTTTCTGATTTTTCCTTTTTTTTTTTTTTTTTTTTCCCTCCCCCCCTCCAAAACATGCGCATGAATGATCAACATGTGGCAATTGCACATATTTAGACTATGGTGTGGATAAATGAGATTATGCCGGGCCACCACAATCTCGGCAGTGTATGGGAAACACTGTTTGTTATATTATGGGTAAACATCAACAAGAAGGAAGGGTTAAGATGAACACTTTTAAAATGCAATGGTAAGCTCTGCCCCCTCCCCCAGTTCCTGTCCCACGAGCTATTCAGCACAGCTCTGAAATGGTGAGCACACTGCAGAAATTTTTGAATTGTGGCACACCTAATTCGTGTGGACAGGTTGTGTGGCTTTTCTTTCATCTTAATTTTTTACCACTCTACCTTTTTCCCCTCGCTTTGCCTTATATAAGATTTTCTGCAAGACCAATTTTTGGTTCTTGACTTGGCTGCTGTATGCATATACCAGCATGCACATAAGCACACCACTTCCTTGCTTTGCAGTTCTGTCTACAGATTCAATTCTAATTCACCATTCTTGCCTCTTCACCCCTTTCCTCACCACTGCAGGTCATGCTGATGGCAGAATTTAAAATCTGGTTGTTTGCCTTAATGTTGAGCACAAATCACTTTGCTCAAGATTCAATAAGCACTAACCTCTGCTTGGGCTCCATTAAACAACCGGAAATCCTTGAAGCACTCTGTAATGGGCATATAAATGGAAGGCAGTGAAAATCCCTGAAAGAAGATAATGGAACAATTATTTTAGTGTGGTATATTGCTGAATTTAGGGATAAAAAAAACTTCCAAGTGCCGTGTGAGAGACACAAATAAGGTTATGATTGGAAGCAAGCTTTCTCCACCTTGAATCAGGTTTATGGTGAAGATGATTTCTGAAATGGATGGTAGCGATATTGTGGTTTGGTAAGTGACCATCAGTGGTATTTCTGCCTTTCAAAAAAGGGCCAAAGTACACTGAACAAAAATATAAACGCCCCACATCAAATATGAGTTTTTAACATGAGGGTTATGCAATATATGAATCAAAATGTATTTTTGTTAATGACTAATCTTCAGATCACTGTCCATTACATCTTGATATTGGCAACTGCAAAGGAGTGACAATCCTTCGAGCATCTTGGGGGTCAGGTTGAAGAAATTGAATGTTCCGTATCTTGTGTGTCCACCATTTGCGCGTCTCAGAGCAACACATCTCCTTCGCATGGAGTTGATCAGGCTGTCTATTGTGGCCTGTGGAATGTTATTCCATTCTTCCAGGAGGGCCACACAGCTGGCGCACATTATCCAGAATTGGAATATGGTCGCGGACACGTCGATCCAGAACATCTCAAAGATGCTCTATGGGTGACATGTCCGGAGAATATGCAGGCCAGTCCAGAACTGGAATGTGCTCTGCTTCAAGGAACTGCATGCAGACCGCTCTGGTGGACATCCCTGCATCCAGCATGCCAATGACACGTTACCGCATGACCTGATACATATGAGGCATGGTGACTTTTGACAGAATTTGACATTTTCGGGTGGCCTTTTATTGTCCCCAGTATAAGGAGTGTTTGGGTAAAGCTCATTCTGTCTGATCACCGTCTGGAAATGCCACACCCATGTACTGAGTGAAATCAGTGCATCACTGAGCAAATGCTCACAGACAGAGATGGATTAAAAAAATGGTACATAAATCAAGAGAAATATCCCTATTGTACAAGAAAAAGTTGGCATATGCTCACTTAGAGTTAACTCCATGTGGCATCAATATTGGGGTGTTTATATTTTTGTTCAGTGTGTATTGTTCATCCTTTGGGATAAGGGATGAGGGCCTTTCTGAAGCACTAGTTCTCTCTGCCTGTACATTAGAGCAAACACTTGGCTATGCGTGTTCATTGCACTTTGTCGTTAGTAGAGGTGTAACGATACAGTGGGGTCATGATACGATACACACACCAGTACAGGGGTCGCGGTACGATGCCTATCCCAAAATGATTTTACTGCTGATTTTCTTTCTACTTACAAGTAAGCAGCTACACAAACATTTCCCAAGACAAGGCTTTTGAAATTTATTAAAACCAAGGAATACAGTTAGTTTACTGTTCAGGTCAATGTCTTCAACTTAAAAAATTGATAAAAGCTGAATAGTTCTCCTCTACTATTCACTAGAAGAAACGGTCATATTGCAAACTACTCATCATTTGTAGTTAACTTGAAGGCTGGAAACTTGACCTTAAACAAGTTGAAACAACACTTCAACAAATTGCACTTGGAGCGATGCAACCACGTGGAATATGAGGCAGGTCACTACATTTTCATTTAACCCTTGTTTGGTGTTTGGGTCTGTGGGACCCATTTTCAGTTTTCATCAAACCATGTTTGCTGTTCATATGACTTGTAATTGGGATGAAGTAAACATCTGTTGAGCATTTTAACATAAAACAACGCAATCAAACAATTTTGAAAACCCAAAACTCTAGCGGGTCCCAGACCCATGAACACTGGCTGCGTAACAAAAATCCTAACACCATACAAGGATTAAAGCATTCGAAAATGTTGCATGTCTGGTCTGTAAAAGGGCCAAGGCGCTGCAGGTTTTCAGTCCAACCAAGCAAAACCACACCTGATTCAGTTTAACTTCGACCTGATCTCGACCTGCTCAGTTGATGAGTTGTCAGGTGTGCACCTGTACGGTTGAAAGGAAAACCTGCTGCCCCTTGGGCCTTTTGTGCACCAGTTTGACACCCCTGACCTTGACATTTATTTGGATAAAACAACAGCTACCACCAGCAATGATCCAGAGGAACCTTGAGACTAACCTGCATCAAAAGCACAGCCCTCGCAAATGTAGTTACAACCCTGCATGCATACAATTTGCCGTCATATGGTGGCCACCAACCGAAACCAAATGCAATTTGCCATCTGTCAGGTCTGTTCGAGTAATGAAGCTGTCCAAATGTGCGCACACATCACAAGGATAAACCTGTGGATTGTTTTAAAAGATTTAAATGACCAGATTGAAGTTGTGCAAAATAACCTGGTGACAAAAATGGAAAGTTAATGTCTGACCAAAAATTCAAAGCACTATGCACAATGCATGGAAAAAAATTAATTGGCTAAGTTGTTGTGACGCTGTGAGATGTTTGGTCCAGCTGCTGCAACCAAGGCATGTCAAATTCTACTGTCCATTGAAAGTGACTCGTAAATCTTAGATGACAGCTTAACGTTAGAGTCTCAGGTATTTAAAAGGGACTGTAAATCAGTATTTTGGCCTTTGATAAGATGAGACACTGTTGGATCGACCGCAACAATACTGCATGTTTATTCATGTCCTGTGCACGACAATTTCCACAGTGTTCTATTTTGCATAACGTTGACAGAACACATCAGCGAAGGGCATCCATGTAAGCAATGCCTCAAGAGTCTGTTCCCTTTTTTCCAGACTCATCCCCTGAATGTTAAGATCTGATCAATTGAACTAAACAATTTGCAGTATATACCGTGGGCTCCGAAATTGCATAAACAATACTTTAAAAAAGTGATACTAAGCATTTTTATTTGCAAAATGCAAAATGACGTGAAAGTACTGTACAATATTAATATTCATATCGGCCCGACTAATATCATGTATTTAATTAAAAATCAGTTTCCTAAAAATTAAGGCTTCACAATCAATGGCACCCTGAAAGCACCATCTCTGCTGGCTGGTCCTCCTCCCCCATCTCTGCTTGCTGGTCCTCCACCTCTGCTTGCTGATCCTCCACCTCTGCTAGCTGGTCCTCCACCTCTGCTTCCTGATTCGGAAGCTGGCAGCGTAAAGGTACATGCAAATATTGCCAATAAAACAAACAGGAGGCTGCCAAATTCCGCAATATTAAATCATCGGAAATTCAGGGTGTTTCAGATTGTTAACAACTCTAAATTAATATGGGACTCGACACAGAAACAAAAAGGCATTCTTTGTGCACACTTAAATATACGAAGTATTATAACAAAAAGTGATCAGGTCCATCACCTTCTAACAGACTCTAATATTGACTTCCTTTGTCTATCTGAGACATGGCTGCGTAAATCTTCGCCCTCAGCAGTATTATCAGTACCTGGCTATAAAATGTTTAGAAAAGATAGACAGGGTTCCAAGGGAGGAGGCGTTATGATCTATGCCAAGGACACCTTTAATTGTAATGAGATACATGTTACAGATAAGAATGGATTAGAATTTGTTGGAATAACTGTTTCTTTGTCACTGCAAATGTCTTTTATTCTTGTAGTTATTTATAGGCCTCCTTCATCAAATGCAGATTTTTATGAAAAGCTGGAAATCTTATTGAAACAACTCAATCTTGCAAAAGAGGTGATAATAATGGGTGACCTAAATGTTAATTGGGAAGTTAACAAAGCTAGGAAAAACTTAAAGATAATGGATGATATGGATATGACTCGGGTAATTAATGGTCCTACGAGAATTACAAACTCCACTAGCACTCAGTTTGATCTAGCTTTTACTAATAAGCCAGAAAGGATCCTGAAGTCATACAACATGCTCTGAGGACTGTCTGATCACAATCTTGTAATGGTCACAAGAAAATTAAATAAAAAGCGCTTCAAACCCTTGATCGCAACTGAATTTCATGGGATACCAAATCAGGAAAAACAAAATTTCCAAGATTCAATCCAAGAAGTCAATTGGGATGAACTACTCGCTGGCAAAAATTTAGATGAGGATTGTTCTAAATTTGCCAACAAAATACAACAAATTATTGTACAATTTACACGGATAATTAAACTAAAAGCCAGAAAGAATGGCCTTCCCTGGTTAAATAAATGTATTCTGAAACTGATGAAAGAACGAGATCACTCCTGGAAGTTGTCAGTCAAATCTGGTCATAACAGACACCAATTTATTTCATTAAGAAATAGGGTAGTGAAAGAAATAAGAAAATCTAAAGCTGACTTTTTCATTACTGCTTTGAATAGTGCAAGGGGGAACTCTAAAATAACCTGGAATTATATTAAAAAACTATTGGGAGGTTCCCAAAGAAACAAAACACAATTAATGCAAATTTGATTAAATGGAAACATCCTGACGGAACCTCAAACAATGGCTGATGCTTTTAATAACTACTTCATTGAATCTGTGTTAGAAATCTCTAATAAGTTTACACAAAGGAAGGAATACCCTGCATTGCCTGCAACACAGTACTTTACCATTACAAATATTACTGAGACCAAAGTTATCGATTTAATTCAATCACTCAAACCATCTAAAGCAAAGGATGTTTCTGGAATGGACACAAACATGCTCAAAGACCTAGGTTCAGCTCTCGCTACCCCTATTACTTTAATCATTAATCTCTCAATTTCATCTGGGCACTTTCCAAAGGCCTGGAAATCTGCTATTGTTACCCGTCTTTAAATCTGGCGACTCAACTTCTCTTCTAAACTACCGACCAATAAGCATACTTCCGGCCATTTCCAAGATTGCAGAAAAATGGGTGGCGGAGCAGATTGTCCATCACTTAAATAGCAGCTTCCCCTCTCTACACCCCATGCAGTTTGGTTTCAGATCCAAGCATTCCACTGAAATGGCTACAGGCCTCTTTATCAAGAAAATAAAATCTTTTCTCGGTAAGGGTGGAGTTGTAGGGGTGGTGTTTCTGGACCTCAGGAAAGCATTCGATACGGTAAACCTCAATGTTCTTCTTACCAAGCTCTTAAATTTTAACTTCTCTCACAACGTTGTGAGCTGGATTGAATCATATCTGCATAATCGAACACAATCTGTATCAGTTAACAACTGCAGATCAGATTAACTCAGGCTAACTTCCGGAGTCCCTCAGGGATCAATATTAGGCCCTCTTTTATTCAGTCTTTATATCAATGATTTGCCCGCTGTCTATCCTGAAGCTGAATGCTTAATGTATGCAGACGACACGGATTTCAATGTTCATGGTTGCTCTAAGGATGCTGTTGCTGCTAAACTCCATAAAACAATGTCCTGTGTTACAACTTGGTTGCAGGAGTGCTGTCTACAGCTGAATGTTTCTAAAACTGTGGGCATGTATTTCACTAAAATAAATAGAGTATCACCTGAGCCCAACATACATGTTAATGGAGAAAAAATACAAATTGGCAGCCAATATAAATATCTTGGGTTAACAATAGATCCACAGCTTTCCTTTAAAGCCCATATTGACAAATTGTGTAAAACAATCAAGTTAAATCTCGTAAATTTCCGTGCAATCCGAAATGAAATGTCAACTGAAGCTGCAATATTTTACTTGCATTCAATGATTCTCACTCACTTCAACTATTGCTCAAGCAGTTGGTCCCAGGCTGGTCAGAGAGCAAAAAAACCATTGGAGGTTTTGTACAAACAAGCAGTTAAAGTTATGGATAAAAAACCTAGGCACTATCATTACTGTGGAATTTAAAAAAAAATACAATCTTTTAAACTGGGACAGTCTTCACACTTTTGCAGATTTAAAATTGGTTTATAAAGTACTCCATGATTTGGCTCCAGGTCCACTGGCAGATTTCATCAGCCAAAGAAACGGCTCTTAGCGTGTCACTCGAGGCTCTGTCAGAGGTGACTGTCTCATTCCTCTGCGCAGGAGTACTTTCAGTCAGTCGGCCTGGTCAGTGAGGAGCGCTAGTGAGTGGAACTCAGTACCTGAGGAAGTTAAACTGGTCACAAC
This sequence comes from Gymnothorax reevesii, assembly GCA_029721435.1. Lineage (NCBI taxonomy): Eukaryota > Metazoa > Chordata > Actinopteri > Anguilliformes > Muraenidae > Gymnothorax > Gymnothorax reevesii. The sequence goes on along the minus strand of CM056577.1, from coordinate 82,250,071 downwards.
ATACAAGGCTATCACAAAAAAATTGAAAATGTGGCTTATCAAGACCTACAGCTGCCAACACTGAAAGACAAGCCTGTTGTAATGTTGTGATCATATGATATGTTGTGATGTCTTCTTTTTTCTTCATTGCATAGCAAGTGCTTGGAAAAGTACCTTGTATTACATTGTTTAGGTATTGTGTGCTATGCGCTCTCTTAACAGTTGTTTGTGCCTTATTTGTTTACATTTGTGATCTAAACATGTTTTCTATTGTAGATGTATTTTACTGCTTTTTTACATCATGGCCAAGGGACTACAGATGAAAACTAGCCTTTTGGCTAATTCTGGCTTTTTTAACCATGTGTAATCATGTGTTTTATGAAATTGCATTGTCCCCTTTCAAATAAATAAAATAAGAAATAAGAAAGATTATTGTGAATGACCTACCTAAAAAACCCTGCATTCCACTTAAAGTTTTATCAATGTTTTGAACTATATGGAGCTATAACCTCGCTTCCAGTTTCACTAGGGTGTAAATATGAGAGAGAGAAATGCAGTATCCCTTTGTTATCCAACACCATGAAGGAAACGAAACAACTGTCAGTTCAAAAGAGGTAGATGGTCATAGACCCTCATAAATCTGGTTATGGATAAAATAAGATTCAGAAACAATTGAATATACCTCTGAGCACTGTCGGGGTAATTATTTAAAAATTCCAAAGATGTGGAGCTGTTGAAAACCTCAAGGGTAGAGGACTTGACTGCATTTTGCCTCCCCAGGATGCTGAGGAGGGTGGTGAGAGAAGCAACAAAATCCCCAAGAATCACTGAGAAGGAATTGCAGGCCTTGATGGATTCTTGGAGTCATCGGGTTTCAAAAAGCACCATCAGGCGCCACTTTCACAACCACAGGCTCCTTGAAATGGTTGCCAGAACAAAGCCTTTTCTGAGCAGAAGAGACCAAAGCAATTACTTGGAGTTTGCCAAATGTCATTTAAATTATGACTGTACCAAGGTGCTTTGGTCAGACTGACATCATAATCAAATGGACATTAATACTCGGTGGCAATCCCTCTGCAGTCGATGACTGATGTGTGAAACCCATTCACATCACCAGACACCAAGTCAGAGTTAATCCTCCAGCTTTTGTCAATCGTCTCATCACAAAGGAACCAGCTATACATACCAGTGATGTGCAGTCAGTGGTTAGTTTGGTGAGGCAGAAACCTCCCCTTTGCTTGATTAGCAATGAGACGATCAACTGGTTTAGTAAGACTATTTGGCAGAATAACGGGCCAGTTCAAGTTTCCGTGGCGTTATTACTCAGTATATCGCACCTGAAATGCTCAACATCAGATTTGCGCGTACTTGCTTCCGGGAAGCCGAAGCAATGTTATCAACAAATATTAAAACAGTTCGATTTATGCAGAGTTCCATGCTTAATCAAAAGGCTATACAATCTATTCTCCTTTAAATACGCGCTTTTACACCCAAACAAAAAGCAGGCGTTTATTTTCAGTCGTCTTTCATAATCCGATTAACAAATTTTTAAACGATATTCAGAATTACTGAGAGCCGAGAATTTTTCCTAATTGATTATTCAGATTTCCATCCTTGCAGTCTCGAAGCGTATACGTGAATGAATATTTTTGACATTATCTCCGCTATCAGTACCAGGCTTCCTATAGGCTTGGTCTTAGTTGTTTTTATTGTCAATCAGGAATATTATGTGGGAACAGGTTCACAGAATCCTGTGATAAAAGTTTGGGCCACTGCCTCACCTCACCGTAGGTCTCTGGCTTCCTGTAAGCAAGTCCTCGCAAATCTGCAGTTTCGTGAGCATTTCAAGATCGATGTAGCCCACTGAGTAATAACGCCACGGAAACTTAAACTGGCCCGTCATTCTGACGAATAGTCTAAGGAAACTAGTTAAACGTCTGATTGCTAATCAAGCAAAGGGGAGGTTTCTGCTTCACCAAACTCACCACCACCGCACGTCACTGATGCATACCCATACATTACTACCTCATCGGTGTAGGGTGGTTTGCCTCAGATCACAAGGAATTTGTTCCCTTTTTGATATCCATTGTATTTTGTTCCCGTACTATGCAGGCATTTTTAGATTTTTTTTTTTTGCGCTAGCTACCCATTTTTGAGCCATACCAATAGATTACATATAAACCCTCTGTATTTACTCCGGTGAAGACCTCTTGACTGCTGACTTTAACGTTGATACGCCTACCTCCAAGAGAATATTCTTGATCTGTCCAATTGTTATGAAGTTTTTTTGAACCAGGGAAAGAATTCTTTAGCCATCAGCTAGTGTTGTCTTCAATGTTTTTTTTGTTTTTATTTAACCAGGGAAGTCCCATTGAGATTGGAATCTCTTTTTCTAGGGGGCTCTGGCGGTTGAGGTGTGGACGAAGAGGGCAATTTGCACAGCCAATTAGCTCAGGATGATTAGGCGGCAGGTCGGAAGAGCCAGGTTGGGACTTTAGCCATGACTCCTGGGAACCTTATAGTCTTATCGATGAGTGTCATGGGATCTTACATGACCACAGTGAGTTAGGACCTCGGTTTAACTTCTCATCTGAAAGAGGGCGTCTCCTTCAGTACAGTGTCTCCATCACTGCACTGGGGCATTGGGGATTATTCCACCAGAGGGGCCTACTGGCCCCCAACACCTTTCAGCAGCAACTTGGTTTTCTCAGGTGGTCTTCCATCCAAGTACTGACAAAGCCCACACCTGCTTAGCTTCAGCCACACGGCTTGTGCAGACTGAGTGTGTGGTATGGCTGCTGAATGTGTCTGCTCTCAAGTGGACAAAACAATGCTCTCAAATAAAGATAGGGATTTACCTTCATACACTGAGTCTGAGTGTTACAAGTATGTGTGCATAATATCTACTGACTGCGGAGGGATTTCCACTAAATCAGATATGGTTCATCCCATTTATTTTCCATAATTGTTTCCCTCACTTTCTTTAGTTTTCGGGCCGCCCCCCATATGACACAGGAGAGGGGTGAGGACTGAGGAATACTCATTTGGGAAATGAAATGACCTCGTTAACTCTAGTCTCTTAAAAGTTGTTCTTTACTTGGAACGTATATGGCATTTGCTTAGCTGTATCGCCGGTCACTGCCGAACACATCCCCTCTACAATTTAGTTTTGAGATGTTCATTGAGATTAACTCATGTATCTCTCTTTATTCATTTGATTCAGTGTATAATTTTTGGTCTTGTAGTTGTATATCCAAGCCAGAAATGTACACTACTCACAATTAGGGATATTGGGAATATGGTATGTGTATTTGTGCCTAAAATGTGTCTTGTTCTGTCTGTGTGTCTCTGTGCAGTGATGCATGTCTTTGCATGTTACAAACTGCCTGGGTATGTTTTTGCTCATGATTTTGTTCTTTGGGAGATGAATAAAGGCATGTGGGGTATAAACACTAAAAATCACAAACGAGTAATTGGAGTGGTGATTGTGTACAAGTCTACTTTTGTGGCCAATAAAAGGCATAAGGTGACTTGAGATAAATGTTGGAGTTGTTATGGTATGCAGAAGAAAGCTCCGTAAAGAACAGCGCCACCTGGCGCGTGTACATATTTAAACGTGCTGAGATGAACCTGGTCTCAAATTATCCAGCTGGGGCTGGTGGCGTAACAGTCTGGGGAGGAATGGCAACCACCTGGAAAACCAACTTGGTCAGAGTTTATGGTAACATTACGGGCCAGTCTTACCTATGGGATATTAAAGAGCCCATTATCAGCCCACAATGGTGCCAGCGTAACCCCAACTTGATTTTCACGGACGACAAAGTGACTCCTCATTGTGCTCGCGTTGTTACCGCACATCTCCGAGAGTTAGGGGTTCCACTAATTGAATAGTCAGCTATGTTGCCTGATCTCAACCCAATAGAGCATTGGTGGGATCGGCTAAAGCATCGTGTTTATGCACGAGACCCCCCACCACGTGACCTGCGTCAACTTGATGAAGTTTTGGTTGCAGAATGGAACTTGCTCCCCCAGAACAACAATGTGTGGCTAATTAGGAGTATAAGGCAGAGATATCAGGCAGTGATCGAGGCCAATGGCGGAAATACCAATTTTTTACTTATTGAAATTTGCAGTAATGTGTGACCAACATTTACAGCGTATTTGTCCAATAAAGATTGTACGCCAACATTTGAGTCCAGCTTTGCTGAGATTAAATGCTCATATTGCACACTATAGTTTGTATCAGCAGAATACCCACCATATTCCTTATATCCCTAACTAATTGTGAGGAATGTAAGTATGAAACGATGGATAGGCTTAATGGATCTGCCATCATTTTATTAGAGCTTAGTTTTGTTCAGATGCACTTTTATATTGGATACTGCAAGTAATTCTAAATTTTGTCTCTACGCTGGTCTAAATTTTAATTCTGTTTCTTCATGGAAGAATGACAGATGTGACCGTAATAGGCTGATGTATAGTAGATCCCTATACATTTAATTGACTGTTTGACATTCAGTGTCCTGTAGCTCCAGCCATGCAGCCCCACTATTACGGACAAGGAATCATGATCTCTCAACCCATTATTGCATGTGTAAGTATTTCACTCATTTCAATTTTTTTAGAGTAGAATCATCCCATTCATCACAGAGCTTTTGTAATAGCTATATTTTACCAAAATTCAAGCTCTTAAATATTTCATGACTTTGATGATCCTTTTACAGTCCAGAACTGCGGCAGTATCCAGTGACTAAATAGATTTCCAGCTCATACGCAAGCTAATGCCTTTTAATTATTTAATGAAACATGAATTGTTTTTAGTTATACAAATGCTAGATCAATGAGTGGTCTTACTTAAATCACAGATTTCCATGACTCCAACGACCATGATCAACTCAAACTTAAAAATGAAAACTTGGATGCGCCCTGAAGACATAGTCCTCAGGTCGTCATCTGCTGACGGCAACAGAAGAAGCCTGTGGGTCTCATCATCTGTCCCGACATAATAAATTCCATTTTATCAATGGTGATATGTGTTTCCAAAGCACCAGAATACTGTCAAATGGCAATTGCCTTTGTCTGCCTTCAATAATTTGTATAACTACCCTTATGAAATAAATTGCCAAGATATAAATGTCACAGAATTATAAGCATCAATAATTGTGAAGTGGCGCTTGTCCTTTTGCAGCTTATTAAAATTCTGCAAGCTGAGAAGTGGGGTTGAAGAATTTACACACATGGAGAGATGACCCCTCCATATAAGCAGTGGTTCTGTATCTTCACTTCCATCTCCAATGGAAGCCCTGTCTCTCCACTGTTTTCAACTCATCTGAGTGCATTCAGGGAATAGGGATGTCCTTAAATGGGACCTATTATGCTGATCCTTCTTTTAATACATATACAGTCATATGAAAAAGTTTGGGAACCCCTCTCAGCCTGCATAATAATTGACTCTGCTTTCACCCAAAAAAAATATAAAAGTGGTATGTCTTTCAACCAGGAACATGTAAGTACTGGGGTGTTTTCCAAACTAAGATTTTTAGTAAAGCAGAATTTAGTTGCATGACATTAAATCAAATGTGAAAAACTGGCCGTGCAAAAATATGGGTACCCTTGTGATTTTGCTGATTTGATTGCATGTAACAGCATGTAAAACTGGTGACTTGAAACGCCAAATAGGTTGGATTAGCTCCTTATGCCTTGAACTTCATAGACAGGTGTGTCCAATCATGAGAAAATGTATTTAAGGTGCCTAAATGTAAGTTGCACCTCTCCTCAACTCTTAGCAGAAGTGAGAAAGAAAGGGATCATCAAAGCAGCTCTCAAATGATCTGAAAACAAAGATAGTTCATTATCATGGTTTTGGGGAAGGCTACAAGAAGCTTTCACAAAGGTATCAACAGTCTATTTCGACTGTAAGGAATGTTGTCAGGAGATTGAAGGCCACAGGCAAAGTTGCAGTTAAACCAAGGTCTGGCAGATCAAGAAAAATACTAGAGCGGCATCGGCGGAGAATTGTGAGAATGGTTACACATAACCCACAGATCACCTCCAAAGACCTGAGACATCACCTGGCTGCAGATGGCGTATCTACAAATCGTTCCACAACTCAACGCAATTTGCACAAAGAACATCTGTATGGCCGGGTGGTGACAAGGAAGCCCTTTCTGCGCCCACGCCACTGGTATAGTCGCTTGGAGTATGCAAAAGCTAATTTAGACCAGCCAGATTCATTTTGGAAAAAAGTGCTTTGGACTGATGAGACAAAAATTGAGTTATTTGTTCATAACACAAAGCGCTATGCATGGCGAAAGAAGAACTCTGCATTCCAAGTAAAACACCTGCTACCTACTGTCAAATTTGGTGGCAGTTCCATCATGCTGTGAGGCTGTGTGGCTAGTTCAGGGACTGGGGCCCTTGTTAAAGTCGAGGGTCGAATGAATTCAACCCAGTATCAACAGATTCTTCAAGATAATGTGCAAACATTAGTCACAAAGTTGAAGTTGCGCAGGGGTTGGATATTCCAACAAGACAATGACCCTAAACATAATTCAACTTCTACAAAGGCATTCATGCAGAGGGCAAAGTACAATGTTCTGAAATGGCCGTCACAGTCCCCTGACTTGAACATCATCGAAAATGTATGGGATGCTTTGAAGCAGGTTGTCCATGCTCGGCAGCCATCAAATTTAACAACTGGGGTGATTTGGTATGGAAGAATGGTCAAAAATACCTCCATCGTGTATCCAGACACTCATCACAGGCTACAGGAGACATCTAGAGGCTGTTGGTGAACAAAACTACAAAAAATTAAGAGAGGTTCCCAAACTTTTTCATATGACTGTAACATAGGTTATAATGTTGGATGTCCATACTCAACCTCTGAAAAGTTTCTAAACATAAGATACAGGGGTTTTGCTGTAATCCAAGAACGTGATTTCATGAGCGCGATTTCCTCTCTGAACTGCTCATCCCGAGATCTTCACGAGATCTGGGCAAAACCTGACGTCAGGTTGTGCCGTCCAATTAATACAGACCTAGCCAAAGCCAATCACGGCGTGGGACCTGCCCACACCGAAAAGTATTCTAGCAGGCATGAACAACCATGGATGCCTTAGTAGCTTCTACACTTTTGGAAATACAAAAGAAGAACCGCAGATCATTTGAGGTGTAGTTTTGTCAGTATTTCTCCCAAAGCTGCTTATCCATTTACTGTTGGACGTAAAGAAAATCACCTATTTCTCTTCCAAAAGACAATGCCACCAGAAATCAGTGGGTAGCTGGCAGCAAACAGCCACGGCCAAAGGGGAACGTTAGCTGTTTGTGCTCAGCATTTCACCAAAGACAGCTTTGTCAATAAAGGATAATTCGATGCAGGATAAGCGTTTCAGCTGCTTGTCAAACCTGAAGCAGTTGCATCGATCAAGCACTCGGAGCCACAAGCTGTAAGTAACAGTATAACCGCAAATAATGGATGTGAAGCTAACGTGTTACGGGGGGCTAGCAGGACCACTAACAATAGCACTAACAACTGACCTCAAAGGCAGGCTTTGTTAAATATCTGAAGATAAAGCCTGTATCGGTCACGACTGTCCCCGACTCTCAGACGCAGAAGCTGTAAGTTGCTTTTACTGCATAAGCCAACCTGACGTGATAGCCAGTTGATTGTGGCTGTAGCACTGTGGCTAACATAGCCAAGTTACTGTTGCTAATGTTTGTGTCCTAAATATGCAAGAGTAATATCAGGGGAAATTCTACAGAAGGAGTGTCAGCATAAACCTAATTTGAAGCGAACTTTTTTGACTTGCTCGTAATTTGGATGCTTTGTATAACTATCCACGGTAACGGAACTTGCTGTCTGTAAAACCTGTATTGCAAGGGTTTGTCTCTGTGGTTGTTATGAATGCTCGGTTACCAGCTACTGCATGTTACTTTGCATGCTGTGTTAATTAAAAATGCTCCTGGTTAACTTATATGCAGTCATTCTGATCGGTTTGCTTGTGTTACTTCGGTAGGCATCAATGTGGCAGTTTCATCATAACGTTGCCAGATTGTAGCCACTACAGTTGAAGCTAAGCGGAGAGGTGCTGAATGTGTCCGCAAAGTTGGGCTGAAAAGGCTGCAGTTAGACCAGACGTAGGTTTTGCCGAGCTTGGGATACCTTTTTGGCTTTGTTTACGGCTGCTTGTGATCGCTTCACTTATCCATAACTGGGATCAGCCGGATACCTCACAAATATCTGGGCTAGCTCTCTGATGCTACCATGAAAGCAATCGCGAAACGCAGGAGCTCTAACGTGTCTGGTATAACAAGCGATTTCTCTACACTACCGTGACATAATTTCTTTTCCCTTTAGAAATTGTTTGGCCAATAAAAAGCCAAAAAAGGCAGAGATTGAATAGGAGATTCTTTCCTGTAGAAGTGATCCGCTAGCTCCACATACGCAACTTCTACACTAACAGAACCTACGGTCTGTAAAACCTGTATTACGTTCGTAACATAACTGAGCTCTCTCTAGCAGTCGCATACTATCCATAAAGCTGCTTTCACATTGGACTTGACACAAATTTTTCGCGGGACAGATGACATTCAAAGTCAATGCAAAGATGCAAATACATGCATTATGGGCGCATTAAGCTGCTTTCATACCGGACACGAAACGAATTTTTTCTGCGACAGATTACATTCGAAGTCAATGCAAAGACGCAAATACAGGGGTTATGGGTGCGTCAAGCCGCTTTCACACCGGACGCAAAACAAATTTTTTGTGCGACAGATTACATTCAAAGTCAATGCAAAGACAATGCATTGACTTTGAATGTAATCTGCCACGTGAAAAATTTGTTTCGCGTCCTGTGTGAAAGCGGCTTATCACGCCATTTTCCATGAGCAAACGCTGGTCATTCCGATTCAATAAGTAAACCAGTACCATGGGCAATGTCCGAAAAGGCCGTTTAGCCTGGAGCTTTCGCCCCTTCGTCATATACCAGCGTAGAAGCTGTTTGTTACTCCACGATAACGACACACCACAGTTACCCTCACAAACCGGCAGGTCCTTATAATACACACCGAAGCAGTAACATGTACTGCGTTTGATTGCGGAATTTGCTCGTTGATTCCTTCTCAGATGGCACGTGTCTCAGTTTCACTCTGAGGATGCGGGCCCGGAAAACTGCGTTCTGCTGCCTCGTCCCGCCCAGATCCGCCCTCCACAGATCTGGCCAGTAAGAAGAAAATGGGCATATGGGGAGTGGAGGCTATAGTGGAAGAGCCACCCCAACGAGGCGTTTTGGGCAGAGACTACAATGGACTAAAAATTGGGTTTTTTGAGGATGGCAGTATTAGCTGAATAAGGACCTTTTTTTGGACTTTGAACGATCCAAAAATATCTAAGAGGGATATTGGGATGAAGCCCTGAAAAATCCCTGTGGAGGGTACATGAATTGATTCCGCTTTGATGGTCTTCTGTGCAACTCCTGGGGAACAACTCCAATTCTAAAGCCAGAGCTTCTGTCAGGTGCACTGATCGGAGAGTAGCGGTGATTAAAGTAAAGCCAGACCTTGGTCAGGTGCACTGGTCAGAGAGTTCCAGTGATTAAAGTAAAGCCAGAGTCTCGGTCAGGGGCACTGGTCAGAGAATTCCTGTGATTAAAGTAAAGCCAGAGCCTTGGTCCGGTGCACTGGTCAGAGAATTCCTGTGATTAAAGTAAAGCCAGAGCCTCGGTCAGGGGCACTGGTCAGAGAATTCCTGTGATTAAAGTAAAGCCAGAGCCTCGGTCAGGTGCACTGGTCGGAGAGTTCCTGTGATTAAAGTAAAGCCAGAGCTTCGGTCAAGTGCACTGATCGGAGAGTAGCGGTGATTAAAGTAAAGCCAGACCTTGGTCAAGTGCACTGGTCAGAGAGGTCCGGTGATTAAAGTAAAGCCAGAGCCTCGGTCAGGTACACTGGTCAGAGAGTTCCTGTGATTAAAGTAAAGCCAGAGCCTTGGTCAGGTACACTGGTCGGAGAGTTCCGGCGATTGAAATAAAGCCAGAGCCTCGGTCAGGTACACTGGTCGGAGAGTTCCTGTGATTAAAGTAAAGCCAGAGCCTTGGTCAGACCACTCTAGAGCGTGAAATCTTTAACGTTCTTACCACAATGCATTGAGATGCTTTTAAAGTGTTGGATTATTCCATAGCAGTTTTTAACAAAGCGGTGAGTCTCAATCACTCATGGACCACTGGGCTTTTGTGGCTGCTCCTTCTTTCTCCAAATATGATGCTCTTATGTTTGGCCTTTTATAGTATTCCAACATGATTTATTTCTTTGAGCCACACAGCCTCTGTCCCGGAATGTATTGCCGGCATAAAATTCAGAATGAGCACATATTTCCCAAAAAAGAAAAAAGGTTGAATTAATAAGGTGAAACAAAATATTTTGTTTTGAACTGTTTAAGGCATAATGCAGCTCAAAAAATTTCCAAAATCGCTGCTTTTTTCTGTGCATTTTCCATACCATTCCAACGGTTTCTGAAATGGGATTGTACGAGCGAGTGAATGTTTTAGCAGCATTTTAACTTGTAAAATATATTAGCTGTGTCAAAGCTGTGCCCTTATGATTCTGTCCCTGTGGAAATTTAATTTCTTGTAAATTAAGTTTGAGTGAATTTTGATGACCTGGAGAATGGACCAGACTCTCACATGGGATGGAAACAAAAGCCCCTCGCAAAGATAATACAGCTGGCTTAAATGCTTTAATTGCGTTGCGAGTTTAGAGGATTACAAGATTTGGAATTTATATCTAAATTAGTCTTGTAAATTTAAATAATCAAATGTGTGTTGTTTGGCTTCAAAATGGCCATGGTAATGATTGAAATGAGTTTGAAATTATCCTTCCTTCTGCAATGTTGCATCAGCCTCTGGAGGTATTGTTTTGTGTACCAGTTAGGGGCTTCTGCATGAGTTCAATGCTTTTAAAGTTTTAGCTTTTCAAAAGAAAAAAATTGCTGATCTAAGTTAGCAAAAATCATTGTTGTTGCCGTGTACCTCAAGATAGTTCTGCATTCCTCAGTCATTTTTTCCCATCGCATTCATTTAGTCTTATTTAGTCAAAACATTCTCAACATACGCCTGATTACTGAGCTACAATTCAGATGAACAGGTGAAAATGACACACAAATCTAAACAGTGGCATTTGAATGCAGATGAATTTCTTAACCCGCACTCTGCCTTAATTTTGATTACCTCAGATGAGCAGAAATGGTAATGTCTTAGTCTTAGTAAAGATACTATGATTATCAATAAGGAGTTTAAAAATTACTTAAAATATGTGACTGATTGTTTCGATGAACCAGAAGAGTGTCATTTGATTTTTACTTCAGATTTAAAATTAAATGGTCATATTCATAAATTTTCATATCCAATGAACTTATTCTGAAAGAATGCAGGAATTAAAGGAACAAAATCACTGACACTGTTTCTTAAGAGCATTTCGTAGTATGAACGAAACATTATGCTTTATTTAGCTGCTTTAAAGCCTTTTGGTGTACAGGTATGCATTATCTTTAATGTCAATGATTTTCTGTGCTGCATCTATTGCTGGCATATCATTATTGTGATGACTGACCTTATCTACTGTTCCAATGCACACAATGCTCTACAGTAACCTCATAGTAAACAACACATCAGTAGATATGTCCTGAGTGGTAGGGTGCCCATCTTCTGATTACTGTATCTCCTGCCACTATCCCTCTCCGCCCATGCTGACAAGGTTTCCTCTCAATTCTCTTCTCAGGTGTAAACATAATCAGCCCATTTTGCTGAACAGTGGGTGATGCACATGATCGAAACTGCAGAAAAATAAGGCCAAAGTTAGACTAGAGAAGGAAGATTTGACACATCCTTTACGATGTCACTGTTAATGAAGCTGGCAGTGCTTTTAAGATGTCAGGTCATAAACAAAATCTGCAGACCAATAAATCTACTCATCTTTCCATTCTCAATCAGTGATTATTTTTCCCCTACTAATTTATAACCACAGGTCTGAAAATGTGGCACTTTATGAAAAATACAAGTGCAATTATATGACATACTGTAGTGGGAGAAATGTCCAAAATCCTAACAATTAGTCTTTGGGGAATGATGATTTCAAAGTGGTGGATCGTAAGCTTGCATACCTGGTGGCAAATTTGAGGGGCTTTTTTTTGGAAGATTCTTTCATATAATAACATGATTAGATCTCCTATTTAAAAACCACTTTATTGTTGCGACTTGTCACATCCCTATTATTCCCAAATTAACCTGGCGTCTGTTGAAGTCATGAGATTTGATAAGCATGTAATACACGTATATCTTCCAAATCGTGTTTGAACACTGAATTTAATGCCTCAAATAATGTGTTGTGTTTTCAAAATAGAAGAAGGTGAATTGACTTTACGAATCATTCCTTGTCAATCTGGAAAAAGAGATCAATCATCTCTAGCAACTATCTGGTAAAATAAAGGTTATAGTGACTTTATTTGCATTTCCCATTGTGCAAACTTTTTTGGAACTGGAGTAGTATTTGAATGTTTGGGAAAAAGAGAAGTCAAAATCTATGCTGAATAGAATTTCTGGAGATAAGGTATGAGGTGTATTATTGGGAAGTTTAATTCTGAAATAGTGTTAAATTACTGTTTCAAGTATAAGAAGGGGCAAAGCTCCTTCATACAGTTTCACCATCTGCGGTTCTTTTATAGGATTTCTCTCAACTAATGTCTCCATTCAGCTATGAAACACAGAGCAGGATCCCAGCTGTGAACACAATATGGTGGACATTTGCAGATGAATGCTTTTCCACTTGATTGCTGGCTATGACTGTTGTTCGATGTTTTTAAATTTGGAAAGGATGCCTCTGTCAATTCAGCCTCGAACATCTTTAGTACAGTTTGTAACCATTTATGAGTGCTCTCTGCAAAACAGTATCTTGTGGGGTCACTGCCGCTTGTTTGAATCCACAGAGCTGAATGGATTGCCGGGGTATTGTGATTAAATAACTGTATGTTATTGTTGTGGTGAAACCTATGACCTCAGGGCAGCCTGTAGTCTTGTTGCTTCAGTTGCGGTTGGAAGATTGTAGTTCAAGCCCTAGTATAGCAGCAGTAAGATCAGTGCAGTTGTTCAGCCCTTGAGCAAGACCCTTGACCCTTGTTTGCTCCTTGGTTATGGCCCTCTCATTATTCTGACCCATTGCTGGTCGCTTCAGATGACAGTGCCATTGTAATGTAAGGCTGACATGTTGAAAAATAGTTTGTGTCATCAAATATCATTCCTTCCTCACAGTTACCATGAAAGCATCCAGCCTCTTGTGTGCCTTAATGGTTCAGTCTGGGGCACCTGTGAAGGGTGCTTGAAGTGGACGCCAAGAGCAGCAGCCAGAAATAAAAGGCAACACTCACAGTGTACTGAGAGACTAAAAGCAGATAAAAATAACGAGGCTCGCGCTACCGACGGACCTGCCGTCGTCCGTGGTAGAAAAAACAGGCGAGCTAGAGGAGGACAAAAGAAAAGGGAAATAAACCAAAGACTCCCTTAATCACTAACAGTATTCCTGATGAGCAACTAAGTCCTTGACAAAATCTCTGTAGAGAACCTTCCCAGCAAAAGTGCCAAAGCAGAACGGACACTCAAGCAACTGGAGCGAGGCGAAATAGGAGCTTAAATGGAGTTCGGGCCACGCCCCAAATCAATGCCAGCTGGCCCAGGAATCCGATAGGGAGCAAACGATACCGTCCCGGACGAGAGCAACAAACAGCTCTCAAAGCTCCCAAACCATGACAGCACCAGCCTGATTGCATGTGTGAACAAATCTTCCGAGCAATTTGTGTCTCATGTAAATCAATACTGGTATTTTGTGTATTTTTTCAATCTCTTTTCTGAGCCCTGACTATTAAGCCAAACACTGACTCAGGACCTCTCTATGCCTCTCATTCCTGCCTGCTCTATCCTAAATGAGTGCCATGGTGGAGTGGGCAAACTGAAGTCTGCCCAGCCATTACACAGCACATATCTTTCCCCCGCAACTACATTGTTGCCTTGGGTATTAAAATGAGCTCTGTCTGTCCATCCGTGCGTCTGTCTAGAGCCATAACTCACAAACCAATTGTCGGATTTCAATGAAATGTCACAGGCAGATACATTATGACAATATAATGCATCATGCGGAAAAGTGGGTCACTAGTTCAAATGTCTGCCTGTCTGTTGTCATTTGTTAAATTCTCCAGCGCTATTCTGCGATATGTTTCTGTCGAGGCAGATTTTTGGGCCGATCGTTTTCAAACTTGACAGTTGTACACACAATGACCTAAAGTTGTGTCATGAACCAAAACTACATCACTGGGTCAAATGTCTGTCTGTCTGTTGTCACTTCTTTTACTCAGCTATCTCGCTCTGCAATGTATTCCTGTCTGGGCTGTAACTCTTGCTGCTGCGGGGGATATGGGTGACTCTGTCAGCTTGTGTATAATAAGGACTATACTGACAGGGTACCGTCTTCTGAGTTGTTCTTGGGTAGCTCTGATTGCCAGTCGGTATTTGATCATCCCCGATGTCGGAGAATGCTTTGAGTGCAGTGATCTGACGTACGTCATGATAGTGCAATGGTCAAGAAGGCTTGACTTGGGATCGTAAGGTCCTGAGTTCAAGCCACGGCCTTTGCGGTGTGTTATTGGGCAAAACACTTCACTCCCACACTCCACACCTCACTTCACCCAGGTTTATAAATGGGTACCAGCAAATAGTCAGGGAAACTTGACTAAGAGCTGGGGAAGTTGGCACCCCATTCAGGGGGAGTAGTAATACTCCTAGTCGCTTCATGCCATGGAAATTGGGGTTAAGCACCGGCCCGATGGGCCACTAGGCTTGTAACAGGCTTACTCTATTCAGAATCAGTGAACCTGCATGTCCAAAAATTGTTATGCTGTGAACAATTTAAAGAAGGTTAGTCAGAGCTTGGCCAAAAGCAAGGAGATAACTGACTGAATGAAAAGTATTCATGGTAACCTTCAAAAATGTTGCAAATCACCAGCTTTTTTGGTTTTCATATTGATATTTCCCATGTCCCCTTTGTGCCTCAAGTCTCCACTGTATTTGCTTGTCTTGTCTTGTTTATTTCCACTAGAATGGAATCTGACCAGGGGTTGATGATTGCAAACAACAGCTGCCTGTCCGAATCTGAGAGAAGAGATTCCCAGAGACCACCCCATCCTTGTCATCATCACCAGTGCTTTGTTTCACCAAGTTTGGAAAGTAAAACAAAGCTGCATCAAAGCACAACTTCTTGGTGATAAGTCCTAAGCCAACATTTAATGTCCAGTTTATCCCCCCAAATAATGAGCAATTATGAGTAATTCACTGATGTACACAATGTGTAACTGTACAACATGCAATGCCCCCGCTATGACTGATTATCAAGAAATTACATACAAAAATCACAACATGCCGTATATAGACACCAGAATTGATAAAGGACTTCAATTCTTCCTGGACCAGAAAATGACCGTAACAGCTGGTCTGAATGGCCTATTCTGAGAGCTTGAGGTTATGCACATGCAGGGGGGTATTGATGGGAGAGGGTTTGGGTATTCTCTTATTTCTTATTTCAATCTCTTATTTGTGTACTGTTGTGGAGCGCACTCCAAAAACTGAGCGCATCCTTTCGAGCCAGAAAATGAATAAATGATTAAATGATTGTTAAAGGCATATGTTTAAAAAGCTAAATGAGAGCAGGCACATTTTTGTTCATTTATGCATGTCTAAATATGTTTTTGTCTGGGATTTTGAGTTTCTCATGTTTGGAATGATTCATGGTTTGTCAAGTGATCTTGAGAGTCGACCACTTTAATGGATACGTTGAAACAGGATCTCTGGTCTCTAATTATTGAGATTTTCTTTGGCAGCTAATCAAGTTTAATGGAATACACCACTGAACAAGAAGTTTGTCAATTGCATCAATAGCAATATCGCGGCCTACCCAACCCAAGCACTTTATCTATAGATGTGCACAAGTATCCACACGATCAAATACAATTTAAAATGTTGCTGCAGTTTGTACATATAGACAGGCAATGACATTTTAGAAATGCAGTTCTCACTGAATGGCAGGTTAGAAGGAGGGACTATGATGGTGTTAGATCAGGGTGCGAGTTTGTTTCCTCACAGCCCAGCAGGAGAGGAGGCGCTGGTGCTGATGAGCTGCGGGTCCTGAATGCTGAACATGCTGCTGCCTTCTGTGACAAGAAGTAACCATTTCTCTTTTTCACTGTGGATGCGAATGGGAGTGTAAGGAAGGTGTGATACAGTGTCCAGGGATGCAAAGTTGTTTCTCCCCTTCCATGGCCATTAATTCTGCAGAAACAAGCTGTTCATCCGTGACCATTGCCATCAAGGGATTGACTCGTCCATCTACAAGATGCATGTCGCACTGTCATTCTGCTCGATTGGGCTAAGCTAAATTGGAGGGTGCAGGATGGCATGAATTTTTTTATCTAAATCCTTGCAGAGCAGATGAGATTTCAGCACATGAAGCTCTTTGCATTTTGCCTGATCGCTTATTGTTTATGTAATGTGAAATTAGTTAAATTATCATCTTTATTGACCTACTCATATTTTGAAAAAAATCGAAGACATTCATGCTTTTTTTTAGATTAGGATGTTTTCCTTCTTTTACTTGAGCATTTGAACAGTTCAGAGACTTTTAGAGAGAGAGAGAGAGAGAGTGAGAGAGAGAGAGGCCTCAGAATGGGTCCCTAGCGTTTCTCGCAAGCGGTGACAGCTAATGAGATTTTGCCTCATTTCGGGTTTGAGTCATAAAGCGTATCCATCTGGATCCAAGATGCTATAGTGACCTGTTTTGCTCCTTTTCACACTTCTTGTTTCCTTCAGGGCTCATTAGAGCTAGCAAGCTCAATTTTACTGCAAAGTTTAGAATCTGAATCGTTTCTATGTACTTGGTGCCCGCATTTAGATTTTGAACTCATTGCTGGCTAAGGACATTTTCTGAGTTAGGCAATATCGATCTTCAAGTGAATTTGCTATTTGTGTGTCTGAGCAGCATGGTCCAAAAAAGAATACTGTTCTGCTGTCAGTCAGAATGTGTGCTACAAGCAGACCCCTTCAAAGTTCAGCCCCCTAGGAGATAATAATGTTCAGAAGAAACACACACTGCTTTTTGCCCATCCTATAATGAAACAATACATTGATATTAACATTGCCATGTCTCATAAAGAGCTTTAGCAGCCATGAAATGTGATATCAACTTCCAACAAGACATCAGTATTACAATACCATTCACCAAATGTTGAATGATTTTTGCCTATTGATTATACAGTGGGGAAAATAAGTATTTGACCCCTCGCTGATTTTGCAGGTTTGATTCTTTAGAAAGAATGCAATGATCTACAATTTTAATTGTATATACATTCTAACAGTGAGAGACAGAATCACAAAGAAAATTCCTGAAAATCACATCATATGAATTTATAAAAATTGATAACCATCTGATGAGGAAAAATAAGTATTTGACCCCCTGGACAAACAGCATGTTAATATTTTGTAGAAAAGCCATTATTGGCCAGCACAGATGTCAAACAATTTTTATAGTTGTTGACAAGGTTTGTGCACATTTTGGCAGGGATGTTGGCCCACTCCTCCCTGCAGACAGCCTCCAAATCATTCAGGTCCCGAGGCTGTCGCCTTGCAACCCGAATTTTAAGCTCCCTCTAAAGATTTTCAATTGGATTCAGGTCTGGAGACTGGATAAGCCACTCCAGACCCTTGATGTACTTCTTCTTCAGCCACACTTTTGTTGCTTTGGTGGTGTGCTTAGGGTAGTTGTGGTGCTGAAACACCCATCCTCGACCCATGTTCAGCTCACTCACTGTGGGAAGGAGCTGTTGGTCCAGAATGTTCAGTTCATTAACCAGTTCCCCCTTTGTGATTCCTCACCGTTTGCATGATCAGGGACATCTCACGAGGCGAGACCTTGCATGGAGGCCCAGACCGAGGGAGGTTGGCGGCAGAGTGGTACTTCTTCCATTTCCTGATAACTGCACCGACAGTTGATCTTTTCTCTCAAAGTTGCTTTCCCATTCTCTTGTAGCCCATCCCAGCCTTGTGTAGGTCAACAATCTTGTCCCTGATGTCCTTAGACAGCTCCTTGGTCTTGCCCATGGTGGAGATGTTGGAATCTGGTTGTTTGGGAATTTGAAGGTGTCTTTTATACAAAACCCAAAACCAGTGAAGTTGGCACGTTGTGTAAATCGTAAATAAAAACAGAATACAATGATTTGCAAATCCTTTTCAACCTATATTCAATTGAATACACTGCAAAGACAAGTTACTTAATGTTCGAACAGGTAAACTTTGTAATTTTTTGCAAATATTAGCTCATCTGGAATTTGATGCCTGCAACATGTTTCAAAAAAGCTGGCACAAGTGGCAAAAAAGACTAAGAGAGTTGAGGAATGCTCATCAAACACTTATTTGGAACATCCCACAGGTGAACGGGCTAATTGGGAACAGGTGGGTGCCATGATTGGGTGTAAAAGCAGCTTCCCTGAAATGCTCAGTCATTCACAAACAAGGATGGGGCGAGGGTCACCACTTAGTGAACAAATGCGTGAGCTGATTGTCGAACAGTTTAAAAACAACATTCCTCAATGAGCTATTACAAAAAATTTAGGGATTTCATCATCTACAGTCCGTAATATCGTCAAAAGGTTCGGAGAATCTGGAGAAATCACTGCACGTAGGCGACAAGGCCGAAAACCAACATTGAATGCCCGTGACCTTCGATCCCTCAGGCGGTACTTCATCAAAAACCGACATCAATGTGTAAAGGACATCACCACATGGGCTCAGGAACACTTCAGAAAACCACTGTCAGTAACTACAGTTCGTCGCTACATCTGCAAGTGCAAGTTAAAACTCTACAATGCAAAGCGAAAGCTATTTATCAACAGCACCCAGAAACGCCGCCGGCTTCACTGGGCCCAAGCTCATCTAAGATGGACTGACGCAAGGTGGAAAAGTGTTCTGTGGTCTGACAAGTCCACATTTCAATTTTTTTTTGGAAACTGTGGACGTCGTGTCCTCCGGACCAAAGAGAAAAAGAACCATCCGGACTGTTATAGGCGCAAAGTTCAAAAGCCAGCATCTGTGATGGTATGGGGGTAGTAGTGCCCAAGGCATGGGCAACTTACACATATGTGAAGGCACCATTAATGCTGAAAGGTACATACAGGTTTTGTAGCAACATATGTTGCCATCCAAGCAACGTCTTTTTCATGGACGCCCCTGATTATTTCAGCAAAACAATGCCAAGCCACATTCTGCACGTATTACAACAGTATGGCTCCGTAGTAAAAGAGTCCGAGTACTAGACGGCCTGCCTGTAGTCCAGACCCGTCTCCCATTGAAAATGTGTGGCGCATTATGAAGCGTAAAATACTACAATGGAGGCCCCAGACTGTTGGACAACTTAAGCTGTACATCAAGCAAGAATGGGAAAGAGTTCCACCTGAAAAGCTTCAAAAATTGGTCTCCTCAGTTCCAAAACGTTTACTGAGTGTCGTTAAAAGGAAAGGCGATGTAACACAGTGGTAAAAAGGCCCCTGTGCCCACTTTTTTGCAATGTGTTGCTGCCTTTAAATTCTAAGTTAATGATTATTTGCAAAAAAAAAATAAAGTGTCTCAGTTTGAACATTAAACATCTTGTCTTTGCAGTGTATTCAATTGAATATAAGTTGAAAAGGATTTGCAAATCATTGTATTCTGTTTTTATCTATGATTTACATAACGTGCCAATTTCTCTGGTTTTGGGTTTGTACATGTAATGAGGTGAGGCAGGTGTATTTGATGTAAATAATTAGTTGGGATTGGGGATGCGTCTTAAAGAACGACTAACTGGCTTGTGGGACCCAGAATACTTGCTGTTTGGTAGGGGGTCAAATACTTATTTTTCCTCATCAGATGGTTATCAATTTTTATAAATTCATATGATGTGATTTTCGGGAATTTTCTTTGTGATTCTATCTCTCACTGTTAGAATGTATATACGATTGAATTATAGATCGTTGCATTCTTTCTAAGTGGGCAAACCTGCAAAATCAGCGAGGGGTCAAATACTTATTTACCCCACTGTATATGATATTACAGTAAATAAATATATCATTATCCTCTAACTTTGTCCTTGATTAGTCGTAAACATCCAATTGTATTTGAAGGTTTTCCAACCATCATCTATTCGTGGGTTGGGGTTAATTTAATTATGTTAAGAATGTTATTGTTTTCCTTTGGGTGATTAGCTGGTGTAGTCATGGAAGGTAATAATAAAATTGACTTATTAGGTCTTCTTTATTTTTTGAAATTTGCACATTTCTTTGATTTAACCCTTTGATGCATAGAGTACATATAAATGCCTTGGACCATTTGTTGGGATTCGAAAAACTAAGGGGAGAACACAAACATCTCCTGATTGAGTCTGTGAATGAATTCTCTTTTAACTTCTTTAACAGAGGCTAGGAAAATGTGGGCTGGACTCAAGTGCAAGGGTGGACATAATTGTAGGTTTTATTATGCCAACCGTGCAAGTGGGTGGCAAACACAAAAATACACAAAACAAAATAGGAATCGCTGTTCCAAAAATAAACTTAGTAATACAGACAATACGTGGTAAAACAACAGTACTGGTTTTACAATAGTAGTGACAGGACAATGGAAACGTGGTTCCTATATAAAATTATAGCTGCTGTGCAGTAATGGTCGGGGCAGGGCAATTTTAGGCAATTCTGAGCAACAAGCAGAGTGTAGGAAGATGGAAAAAAAAGGTGGCATTCTAATGTGCAATTTAAATCAGTTGAGGCTTCAACTCACAAAATCTGAGACTGAGGTCTGTCTTCTATCTCACTAAGCTAATTTGCAATTGATAGTTCATGTGTTCGTTCACAAATTGCCGAAGCCAAGCATCAGGGTGCCAGACAGTATCCATTCCATGGAAAAGCAAATATCAAACTGAAAGTTCCAAAGCTGTAGCACATATGGTTGATTTGTCATGATTTTTCAAAATTTTGAACTTTAGAGGCTTGCTGTAGCGCCACAATCAGGACTATTGGCCTGTTTTTGCAGCTGAGGCAATCTGGCATGGGACTGGACCTTTGTGCCAAGTTTTGTGAGTTTTCATGCATGGGAAGTAGGATTTCCTCGGAAGAAGAAGCAGAAAGAAGAACATGCAGGATAACAATAGGGTCCTGGCAGCTTAGGCTGCCCAGCCCCCAGTAATGTGCAGGAACTTCACAGCACTATAAAGAGGTTTAGTTTAGCAATAATAGTTTGCAAATCAGGGCTCTAAGCTATACAGGCATGTTGCTTACAAAAGGCTGAAAAGCACAATGGAAAAGCAGTAGTATCTATACATGCTGCCACTGCTCAGCAGTAATCACACACGGCTGTCCCTAGTGTGGCTGAGTGTGGCAGTGCTCCAGCTCTTAATTGGCTCTGTGTACTGGACCTGGAGAGGCAAGGCCAGACAATTGTGGGGAAAACTAATTAAGGAAACACTCAGGACGTGATGGCGTTTGCTTTATGCAACATGTAATGACACCCTTGTCGCCCCAAAAAAATTCTACTTTTGACTCACTCAATCGAGTATTATCCCAAGAGGTCACCAAGATGTTTTTGGCAATGTGAGACAAGCTTTCGGATTATTTTTGTTCAGGAGTGGTTTTCACCTTGGTGCTCTCCCATGGATGACATTTTCGCCCAGTCACTTTTTAACTTTGGGATAGTGAACGCTGACTTTAACTGGAGCAAGTGGGGCCCGTAGTTTTTTCGATGTTAGTCTAGGTTCTTTTGTGACCTCTAGTTGTCAGTGCGCACTTGAAGGAATTTTAGAGTTTTGGTTGGCTGGCCACTCCTGGGAAGGTTTACCTCAGGCCAGTATTTGTAAATAATGTCTTTCACAATGGTTTTATTCCCCAGGGCCTTAATGGTTCTGTAACCTATTCCAGACTGATAGACGACAGGAGCCGATTTCTTCTCGCGTGTCTTTGTCGTGGTCTAAGTGAATAAAACCTTGTTTAAAGAAGAAGTGGTGAAACCAGGTTTAGACCAAGATTATGTGCAGATCAAACCATGTCTACAAAGCAACTTCTCCTGGATGGATTAAACAAGGTCTCGTCGGTCCATAAAAAGCCACCGGGTAAACCAGGTTTATGTGCCACTGAGCGATAGTGCATGGATACATTGTTGGGGCTTGTGACGTCATATGTACGTTAGCCCAGAAGCCCAAACCTCATGAAACCTAGTCGATATTATTGTTAACCTTCCTCTCCATCTCCCAACCAAAATGACGGTATGATAGCACTGTTTTGTGAAATTTAGTTTAACATGTTTACATTTCTGTACATTTCTGTACATTACATCACTGTACCATGAACCCAAACGCTACGCTAAATAAGGGTGTATGCAGTTCTTGAGAGCTGTCCAGGTAATCTTTATTTTAACGACTGCGTGCTGAGATGTTAGTAAGACCATGACTTAGACTACCCCCTCCCTTGTTTTGAGTTAGACCATGATTAAGACCAGGTTTTATGAAAAACTAGCCATGAGAAATCCAATAAGTTAGACCACACTTACAACAGTGTTTAAACCATGGACTTAGACCAGGTTTAGACCGGTAATGAGAAATCGGCCCTAGATGTTACTCATCTGTTCTTGAATTTCTTAAGATTGCATCATCATGTGCTGCATATTGCCCACTTGCCAGACAGATTCTATTTCAATGGTATTTAAAATCACCAGGATTGGCAATAATCATGCCTGGGTGTGTCTTGTGAAATTGAACCCAATTATCAAATCAGTTAATTTGGTCGATTTACTTTTGTAGTACCTAAGGGGACAACTCATTTTTCACATTGGGCCAGGTAGGGTTGGATAGCTTTTTTCCTTAAATAATAATAATAATAATAATAATAATAAAAGTCATCATTTAAAAAGTGTGTTTTGTGTCTACTTGGGTTATCTTTGTGTGATAGTAAAATTAGTAAGTTTAATATTAAAATATTTACATTTCAGATCATCAAACAAATATTGTGACAAATTTACAAAAACAGTAGAAATCAGGAAAGTAGCTTGTCATTAACTTCACTTTAAAGGGCTGTACATACAGCACCATTGATTAATTCCAAACACATGCACATACAGGTGCATATTATAAGAGTGATCAGTTAAGGTATAGTCTTTCAAAATTGTGTCACTGTCTAAATATAAATAGCCCTAATAAAAAAATACAAAAGGTATTCCAGCTAAATATCCCTTCACCAGTATCTTTCCTGGAAATTGCAACCTGCCAGCAGAGATGTTTAATAGATGTATTTTCGGACATATGAAAAGGGTACAATTTCTTTTCTGTGATGAATACATTTCTTCAACTGCAATAAGAGCACCACTACCCATCTGAGCATCTGAGAAGCAATCCTAGGCCTTTTCCCATTTTATTGCAGTATACTTGACTGTATTGCAAAGTAGTAGACATTGACACTGGTAATGTTTTCATTCATATTGCTATTGACATTTTAAGGTTTTTCATTGGGCGTGTTTTCACACTGGGGCAGATTTCATTAGCATCTTCATGGTGCTTTAGAGTGCTTTGTCATTGAATTTCCATCATCTGCCCCAAGGGAGTTTGTATGACCACTTAAAACGGCTTATGTCCAGAAGACTTCACTTTGTGTCATTTCCCATGATGGTCCAAAGAGACATGCATGGACATTGTGAACAATCAGTGAAAATTATAAAAATGATGGCAATAACAGTTTATTTATTTATTTATTTATTTTACAAAAAAATGTCTTTATAAAAGTGAATCTAGGTCTTGAGATCTCAGAGGAAGAATCCTTTATAATTCTTGCAGGTGTGGACAAAATGAAGGCTTTGTTTCTAGTCATTCATTTGCAATAAGGAACTAGAGCAGCGCTTAAAGAACGCAAGTACCACCGCCAAGGTACTCGTTATCTTTGCCAGTATTAGCTAGCAACCCTTGTGTTTGTGCAGTCCTGTAGTCTTCGCGCAAATATTTTTTTAATGTGTTTTTGACCTTTTGCTTGTTCTTGATCTTGACCTTTGACCTCGACCTCCCAAAGTCGAATCCCCTCTTCCTTGAACAATACTTAATCATTCCACCAAATTTGAGGAAAAGCCAAAAGGTAACTTTGTGCGTAATCCTGCTTACAAACCAACCAATAGACAAATGGTTATGATTACATAACCTCCTCCAACTTCGTTGGAGAACTGATCATTTAAAATGACAGTAAACGTGGCTGCATTCATTCTCATCCTTGTTTATTCATTCATCCATCCCCACAGACTGCCTGCACCCAAAGTACTTTGCGCCAAACAATAGGTGATGGTGATTTTTTTTTTATCCTCATTTAGCTTTTAGGGAACTTTGCTTGACAGCCCTGCTGATGTTGTTCACTCTTACAGGTCAATGGGGTATTTCATTGCTGCTGGCAACAGGCCCCTTAATGTAGAGGTAGATGTATCTTAATGAAGTTGGATGCCGGTGAAATTCCCACGTTCGCCACAGTTCTATCTTTGACCATCTTTGAGAATGAAGAACAGGAAAAATCGTTTCCGGTAATGTCTGGCAATTGGAAGATTACTGTCTCCAACCCCGGACAGAGGGATTTGGAAAAAATAGTGAGAGAAACAGTGGAACACTGATCAAATAACTGCTTCATCTGTCAAACTCAGTTTGGTCCAAGGTTCATTACAAGTGGTAATGTTTTCATCAGATGTGTGCTGTATGTGTGATGGAAGCAATAATAACATGAACCTTACACATGGTCATGGCTTTTGTTTTACTTTTTTGGCAGCGTCTGACCTTGTGGATGGCCTGAGAATCTTGCAAAAGAATAGAGCTTATCAGGGCCTGAATTCAAAATTACTCAGGGAGTATAATGGGCCGTACTTTACTGCACACTTACAATAGAGTTGTTCAACAAGAAAATGAAATGTAGAGAATGTGTTAGTTTGAAAATAAAATTGGCCAAATATGCTTATTGCATATGAATATTGTATATCAATAAATCTACCTCATTTTTAAGTGTTTGACTACTTTTTCCTGGAAACAAGATTTAAATTTCAATTTGATCCTTTTTTGTATGAAATACAAGAAGTAAAAATGAAAAATAATCAGAACTGGAAGCACCCGAATTGATTACGTGAAGAGAGGAGAACAGATCTCGAATTACATTTGCTTGCATGTATAAAAGCCATATTTTACTTCAGTACCGTTCCTTAGAGGTTTACATGGACAGTTACTGAGAAACGTGTCAATGCCATGTCATAATGGGTGCATTTCCAATCTGTTAGATCATATGTAAACACGAGGCTGCTCACTGCTGTTCTGAACATCTGAGTGTTCAATAAAGACTTTAAAGGGATACTTCACAATTTTTATTGATTTCCGAGGTCATTTACCATTTTAAATTGATTTTTATTGGCCATCGATCTGCATTTATCACGAGCGCCGCCATTCTTCCCAAGTCACATGATCCTGCTACCTATCAAGATATGCTACCTCGCTCTGCGCACACACAAACCCAAAATCTTGGGCTCTATTTCTTTCCTCACATCTTAAATATCATTAAAAAATCTAGAAAATACAGTTTTTTTCAGTGCGCTTTTCAATTTATTGGCCAGTATTTGCATGTACACACTGGCTTTTCCTGAAATGTATGGAGTTAGATTACTGCCTAAACCTAATATACAAACCGAACATGTTTTACAAATGCACAAGGATTCACAAACAAATACAATGTGATTTGCAAATATAAAAATGATGCACGTGCAAACAAAATGTGTTTTGCAAATATAAAAACGATTTGCAAACAAATACAGTGCGGTTTGCAAATATAAAAATGATTCACATACAAACAAGGTGTGGTTTGCAAATATAAAAACCCTTTTCAAACAAATACAGTGTGGTTTTCAAATACAAAACACCATTAACAAACGAATGTATTCAGTTTTACTAATACAAAACGTACCGATTACAAGTAAAGGACGAGAACCATTTCCTACAAGTACAAATCACTTTTGGCAGTTTTCTACCGGTGTTATGGCGCATATTTTCTGGCTTGTATTTGTCCGAAGGATTTTCTCACCAATGTCCTCACTGTTATTGGCCCTGCTAAACAGCAGGTGGGGCTATGACTCATTTTCCTATTTCTCTACACCGCAAAGTTGAACAGAATATAGAACGGCTGCCAGCGACAGCCGTGGACATGAGGGTGATGACTGAGGCTAAATAAAAACACAGTGTCTACGTGTTCGAAATAACTCCGTGTCCGACAGTCGATTATTGATTTTAATCTCTTGAAATCTACTGAATCTTTTAGATATTAAACGTGAATGTTTTGATCAGACGGCTCATTTCTTCAAGATGAGTACCGAGAATATTAATCAATGTATCTGTTTAAGCTCTGCTCAATTAAGTGCTCTGATTGTTGTTGATATATTTTTATTCTCCATTTCGTTATAAATCTGGTCTCATATCATTACTTTTACTTTCTTCTGTCTGCCGGACATGGAGTACCTATTTTGCATTTTGCGTCTGACAGTCTTGATTGTGTGTGCAATATTTAATTCACAATGTCGATGGTCATGGAATTGATCTGCTCTCTGACTACAAGCACCATTTTATGAGTGGAAATAAAGCCTGAAACAGTTCCATCCATCAGACTAATTTTCAGAAGAATGAAACTGTTGTCTATCTTCAACGAAAGAAAATAGACAAAAAAAAAGAGTCGATGGCTAACTATTTGCTCTTAGTGAAGGTCGAACACAAATATGGCCAAGTTTGTACATCCAATAATTGCTGGAATACTCGAAAAATTAAAACTTTTATGACTTTCAGGCACAGAGTATTTTAGGATCTCTGTCCGACAGTCGCTAAATTCGTCAGAAATGCACAAAGTCCCGCGCCAATGCCGACTCACTTTATTGAGCAGAGCTTAAACAGAAACATTGATTAATTAATTTCGGTACCCATCTTGAAGAAGTGAGCCGTCTGATAAAAACTTTCACGTTTAATATCTGAAAGATTCAGTAAATTTCAAGAGATTATAAACAATAATCGACTGTCGGACACAAAGTTTATATTGAAACCATCCAATTGTCGGACACGAAGTTATTTCGAACACGTAGACACTGCGTTTTTATTTAGCCTCAGCCATCATCCTCATCTATTCTGTTCAACTTCACGGTGCAGAGATCTAGAAAATTGAGTCATAGCCCGGCCAATAACAGTGAGGACATTAGTGAGAAAATCCTTCGGACAAGTACGCCTACAAGTGAGAAAATCGGCGCCATGTCACCGGTAGAAAACTGCCAAAAATGATTTGTACTTGTAGGTGTTGTGTTCCAGGGTTCTGGCCTTTGGCCAGAACAGTATTATTCATGGTTTTAACAGTTTCATGTTCCAAGTTTCATAGTTCATAGTTCCATAGTTCATGTTCATAGTCATAGTATTTCATTATCCATGTTCCATGTCCATGTTTTTACTTTTCCATGTTTTGTTTCATGCCAGGTCTGCCATGCCACTCCACCGCTTGTCTGCGTTCCGCCCCGTGCCTTCGTAGTTGCACATTTCAGAGCTCTGGTTGGCTTTGGTATTTCCCTCTTCCTTCTGTGCTGTGCTGATTCGGGGCTCTCTAAGCTTAATTGGCAATTTACTGTTTTTAAGTTACTAACATTTACTAACATTCACTGGGTTGGTGTAATTCTTAGGCACATTACTAATACTACTAATTTAGACAGGGAGTTTATTGTCATGATTCCTGCTTTGCTATTTCAAGATCTTGCTGTGCTTTTCTGTTCTTAACATTCATGCTTGCTTCCAAACTGCATACTTAATTGGTACTTAAGCTGAGCACGCTCATTCTCTTAATGAGCAGGTCATGTCATCCAATCTCTGTCCATGTCTTGATCTTGCCATGCCTCTTGTTTCTCTCTCTCCAGGTGTTACCCCTCATGTCATGATTTTCAAGCCTTTATCTGGATGCGGTGGAAGTTGGCTGGCAGACAGTGTCTCGCGTCTCGTTTAGCCAAGTTCTTGTCAAGTTCCCTAGTATTTGTCCTAGCCTCTCGTCTTGTGTATATATATATATATTTAGTATTGTTATTTATTTTTCTTGAGTATCTTGCCTGGAGTTTCCAGTGCCTTTTTGTTTTTTGTCTTTTTGCATTTATTGTTTATAGCTCTGTGCAGCATACTTTAGTTTGTCTTTTGCAACCCTTTGGGCCAAGTTTTTCGTTGGCCCTCGTGCCTGTTTTGTTTTTTGTTTAATAAATCCTCATTCCCATCTCCCCGCATCTGGTGTCTACCTGATTTCTTATCAGTAGGAAGTGGTTCTCGCCGTATACTTGTAATCGGTACATTTCGTAGGCCTATTTGTAAAATGGAATACACTCGAATGTTAATTGTGTTTTGTATTTGCAAACCACACAGTATTTGTTCGCAAATGGTTTTTATATTTGCAAACCACACCTTGTTTGTACGTGAATCATTGTTATATTTGCAAGCGGCACTGTATTTGTTTGCAATCGTTTTTATATTTGCAAACCAAACTTTGTTTGCACGTGAATCATTTTTATATTTGCAAATCACATTGCATTTATTTGAGAATCGTTGTGCATTTGTAAAACATGTTCAGTTTGTACTTTGTATATTAGGTTTTGGCAGTAATTTAACTCCATAGAAATGGCATGATTGTTACGATCTGTATCTGTCTGATTTTATATTTATTATTTTTCTTGTATATTCATCTACTCCATCATTGCATTGCGCATTGTCTCCCCTGTAATGTCTGATGTGATTTGTGTTATCATGCCAGTGCACTCCCCTGTCTGCGTGCAGACACGCTTCGGGTGATTTCGGCAGTTTTCCATTATTTCATAAACTTCCTTCAAGTCTCGTTTTTGCCTTCCTTCCCGCTTTTCCGAAATGACCATATTAATTAACCGCTAGGCTGCTTAGTACTGTTAATTTTACTGTATAGTAATCGCTTTGTCTGTGCAGTAACTAGCTTACTAACTAACTAACAATCACGTATTTAGATTAGGTATGTAGATATCACTGTTTACTTATATAACTAACTCTGCCCTGCTCTGTAACTCCGCCCCTTTTGCTTTCCCTGTACTCTGCTTTGATTACAGCTCACGCACCTCAGGTGTGCAGGGTGCCATGGAGTATTCCTACAAATACCAGAGCACTTTCTAACTCTGTATCCTCCATTTTGACCTGAGCTTCTGTATGTGGGGATCCTTTTTTCTGCAGAAAAGAGTAAACAATTTTGGCTTGGATATAAACTTCTCTGCCTCCGACTGATTTTTTCCTGAGTCGTCTGACTTTCTCTTGTGAAGGTAATACTTGGAATATTAAAATCAAAATTCCTTTAACACTCTCTGTCCTGTAAATTTAACTATGCACATGTGACTCCTTGAATGGAGCTGTCATTGTTTTGTTTCCTTTCTGCGTGAATCCAGTCCATGTTTTTGTTTACCCTTATCTTTGTTTGTAATTCCCCACTTGTGCCTTCCCTCATGTTGATTGTATTAGCACACCCCCACACCTGTTCCCTCTTAGAATGCAATCATTCCCTGTGTATATACAGTCTCACTTTGCCATAGCTCCCTTGTCAGAACGTTGATCAATTTCTCCTGCGCCAATGTTAAGGAAACCAGCTGATTTTGTAATACCTGAGACATCCTTTGGAAGACCTCGCTTTTTGCCTTTTGACCCTCTGCACCTGTTTGCTGTCTGTTTTCAACCTGTTCCTGATTGACCATTCTATTGCCTGCTGCCCTGTTAACAAACTTTGTTCACAAACTCTGACTTCTGTTTTTGGATTTGCCCTCTTGTACGTTCACTACTCTGATTACCTGGACTTGACCACTGCCTGTCTTCTGGATTATGATTTTGAACTGTCTCTGTACCTCTACATTTGTTGATCACTGGGTTTTTGTCATTTGGAGCGTAATAAACCTTGATTTTTAGATTATCCCTGAGTTGCGATTGGTTCCTCTGAGAATACGTTACAATGATGTCTTTAAATCAAACTTATCCAACTCATGACATCTGCATATGTTATACTAAGCTAACAAGTAACAAAGTTGCTACTGTAGGCTGATTCATATTGTAATATTGGGGTGAAAACAATGACTTTATAATCGCCCTGCATTAAGGTAACATTTTTTTGACAAGGCAGCACAATTCTTCAGAAGACCAGCAATATTTTACTACCCACTGGCTTCATCTCGACGGCTTTGAAGGGATTTTGTGAAATTGATCATTCTTGGGGTTGTTCGCATCTGCGACACAACAGTACTTCGCCACACAATAAGGCTCTGCCTGTGGTAAATCAACTCATTAACAAGAACACAATGTAATTCTCTCACCATTTGTAGTGAAACACACAGATGAAGTCTTATCAGCTACTTCTCGTCATTTGAACAGTCAGAATGGCTGCGCCCCTGGAAACGTCTGTCTTTCTCCCAAAAAAAAAAACACTTTCTCGACCCCATGTTTGATTTGCCTGAAAACATTGGGAAATAATATATGAACTGGAGTATCACATGCTACTGAAAGTTTGTAAATCAATGTGATGAAGTATTCCTCTAAATTCAAGCCTTGGTTCCGGAAGTTACGGTAAGACTGTCCAGTAATGTGCTTAAAACTGTAAACAGTGCAGAGCCTCCCTAAATTTCGGTCTCTCATTCCTGTTCCTTAAATGAAAATTCCCGTAGTTTACAATCTTTGAACCATTATATCTTGTGTTTTAGGGACCATAATTCAGTTCAAAGTCATTTACAGAATCTACCGTGTAGAATTAACAATAACATTTGCTGTTGGAGAGTCAGTTATGGAAACGCTACATCTGAAAAATGAGTGATAATCGATTTCAGCTTGGACGACTCGCTCAATAATATAATGTATTGCCTGTTTTTATTGCCCACTCGTCTTTTATAGATATTCTGAAACTCAAATATACAAAGACAGGTGTAGTATTGTACATTCTTGAAGACTCTCACACGGTTAAATTTTTTGCTCTTGATAATCTTCACTGTTTTATATCCTCCCTCCTGAGTGTGATGTTGACTGTTGGGCTCATGCAGGCATGCGGTGCGAAGCTTTGCACCTCAGAAATATGGCCTTCAGGGATTCTTAAAACTGTTAATGTACTTTTTTTAATGCAATCGAAGCACTTACACTGTTTAGTGCAATAGTTTTCATTATTTTTGATATTTCAATGAAATATTCCTCTATATGATCAGCTGCTCACTCAACTAGTTGCACTGTTGTCTGCAGTACTCTTCAGCAAAGTGTCCACTCCTCCTGCAACAGAAAGGGGGCAAAATGGCATCAGTATGAGCACTGTCCTGATTAAGCTTGCCTGTCAAACAAATACAGAAAACTAATGGACTGGAACAGGTACCGTAGGGAACAGGCATGTTTTTCAACTGATAGCTTTTCAGCAGAGTCAGCACAGTCCATTCATGACGTGAAATGAGAGAAGAACGATTAAGCAGCAATTAAATATAATTGCCACAGCTCTGTATTTTGGACTCTGGAGTAGTGAAATCACTGAATGTTCTCGCTCTCATTTCCAAGTAAATGCTAATACATACTCTCTTACCACTTGAACACCGAGAGACTGTGAGATCTTTAAAAAAACAAATCGCTGTTGTAGCGCATGTCTGTATCCATCGATAGCTCAGTTCGAAGAAGCAATTATTTAAATTTTTCTCTTAAAATATTGAAACTGACAATGTGCCATTTTCCAATATATGAACTGTCTTTCTGAATAAAACCCCGATTCTGAAAAAGTAGGCACATCTTAGAAAACGCTAATAAAATCAAAGAATGATTTTCAAAAATGTCTATTCACCCTCTACCATTTTGAAAACAGTGTTGTTTACTGAAAATATCATGTGATGACTGCAAAAAAAGTAAAAAAAACAGCACAATCAATTGTTTACCACTGTGTATTATCACCATGTCTTTTAATCCTACTCATTAAGCATTTGTACGCCAGTTGTCCACATCCAGCGAGAGGAATTTTCACCCATTCCTTTATTATGCAGGTCTTCGGCAGCGCAATTCTATGGGGTCTTCATTACCATACATTTCACTTCATAAAGCGCCATACACTCTCAATCAATGACCGATCAGGACTGCAGGCAGGCAAATCTACCATCCGCAATCTGCTCAAGCAGTCATGCACTTCTGTGCAGTGTGGTTTATCTTTCTCCAGCTGGAAAGTCCTGCAAGGTCTCCGAGCAGATGACGTCTTGATGGCAATGAGTGTTGCTGCAAAGTCCGTACATGAGTCATTCTATGAAAATGGCACAATTTGAGTCCCTCTCACCTCTTTAGGTGTATTTTATCTATTGGGTCACCAAAATTTATAATTAAACAGCTTAAGATATACATTGAAATGTCTTCTTTAATACAGAGTAAAAAACACAAGTTAAATGTTTATCTTTTTTATGAGAATTAATAGGTAGTCGACAACACTTATTTTGTCATGTCCCTCATGGCCTTGATGAAAGTGTACTTTGAAAATACCAATTAAAACTGCAAAAAAAAGTCAGTAAATTTTGATATCAACCTAAACATCTATTCGTGCTCGTCTGCTGGTGATGTTTTTTTTCCCCAAAATTAATTGATAATTATTTATTAAAATCACATTGTTTAGTTCTGTCCCTGAGTAACCCCTCAACCCCGTTACACAAATGATTTCCCCCTGATAAATACAATGGTATGATCCATAGTAGCATGTACATCAGGAAGTGACATCACTGAAGTCTCTTGGTCATCAGGATAAGAGAAACAGGCAAGTTGCTCCCTTGTCTTCCTTTTTTTTTTTTTCATCATTTATCTTGTGATATTGTGGTTGTCAAACTCAATGACTCAACAACGTAACCTGAAATAAATAAAGAAAACTATTACTTATGAAAAAGGTTTTTGTTATTTGAAGAACATATGCTAATTCTGAATCTCATGCATGCCATGTGCTCTCTCTCTGGTATTGACTACACAGAGCAGCAGCCATTTTGTGCGAAAATCACAACCCCGCCACACTCAACCCCGTTATGTGTTTGTTGTGAGATTGTGACGGAGTTGTGATTTTAATACTTGTTATCCAATTATTTAATTGAGTTCTTATTATATTCAATCCTTCTACAACATGCATGCTGAATGTGATCTATGCTCCATGTTTAAGCTGTGAGTAAGATGGCACCAACAACAGCAGCAGAAAGGCAGAGGAAGTATCGGGCGCCTTAAAGCTGATGCTGATACCTGCAGTATAAAAGTATATATGCCAGATGAGGGTTGGCTCTTATGCCTGAACACACACACGCACACAAACACGCACACGCACACGCACACACACACTCTACATTATTTTCCATTTGAGCAATTCACTTTACAATGTTTGACAGATAATACATAGTTGTAGTTGTTTTAATTTAGGTGAATAAAACTCAATTCAACTGCAATTCATATCTGTTGTCCTTCCTCCTTAGTTGCATAACAGGTATAGTGTTAGTGAGCAAGGGAATCTTTGGTTCATTTCCCTTTTCTTTTGTCCTCCTCGAGCTCGCCTGTTTTCTACCACGGACGGCGTCAGGTCCGTCGGTAGCGCGCGTCTCGTTATTTCTATCTGTTTTAGTCTCTCAGCACGGTGTGAGTGTTGCCTTTTATTTCTGGCCACTGCTCTTGGCGTCCACTTGAAGCACCCATCACAAAGACCACAAAGGAAACTGTTAGGATCCGTATCTGTCTGATTCTGTGTTTATTATTTTTCATGTTAATTCATCTACTCCATCATTGCATTGCGCATTGTCTCCCCTGTAATGTCTGATGTGATTTGTGTTATAATGCCAGTGCACTCCCCTGTCTGCGTGCAGACACGCTTCGGGTGATTTCGGCAGTTTCCCATTATTTCATAAACTTCCTTCAAGTCTCATTTTTACCTTCCTTCCCGCTTTTCTGAAATTACCATATTAATTAACCGCTAGGCTGCTTAGTTAGTACCGGTAATTTTACTGTATCCTAATCCCTTTGTGTGTGCAGTAACTAACTAGCTAACAATCACGTTTTTTGATTAGGTGTGTATATATCACTGTTTACTAATATAACTAACTCTGCCCTGCTCTGCTCTGTAACTCCGCCCCTGTTACTTTCTCTGCCTCTCCCTGCATTTCCGCGAGATCTCTCACGTGCTTAATTACTATCCTGCACTCATTGTCTGTGCACTTAGAACTTCTTGACCAGAGCTGTTTATCTGTCATAGGTTGCCTGCGTTGATCCTGTTTGCGTTTTGGCTTTTGACCAGTGTTGTGGTTTAGGACTTTCCCATGTGTGCTTACCTCTGTAATTAGTCTTATCCAATTCACCTGTTCTCTGCATAGCATGTGACTTCCCTCTTGTCTTCACTGCAGTTCATTCTTTGTCGGAATGTTGATCAATTTCTCCTGTGCTGATTTTGTGTGAGCCAGTTGATCTCGTTATACCTGAGACACCCTTTGGAAGACCTTGCTTTTTGCCTTTTACCCTTTGTACCTGTTTGCTGTCTGTTTTGGATTTTGACCCATTTCTGTTTGACCCATTCTTTTGCCTGCCGCCCTGTTAACGAACTTTGCTCACAAACTCTGACTTCTGTTTTTGGATTTGCCCTTGTGTATTTTTGCCATTCTGATTATCTGGACTTGACCACTGCCAGTCTTCTGGATTATGATTTTGAACTGTGTCTCTGTTCGTCTGCTTTGATTGATCTCTGGCTTTTTGACATCTGGACTACAATAAAATCTGATTTTTGGATTATCCCTGAGTTGCGATTGGTTCCAGTGGGTGAAACGTTACAGAGACATGACTAGAGTCCAAATTTAGCATTTTAGTGTATTTTATTTATTATATGATTATTGTATTATTATAATATTTTATATTTTTGAGCGGTTTGTTTCAAAGATCATTTTGAATTTCTTATTTTATTATTTCTCCAAAATGTGAAAATGTGACTCCGAACCAATGAAGCCTTCAATACCGATGGGTAGTGACCCTCCAGGCATCAAAACTTCTCTCTTGTATCACTCAATCCTTCCCTCCCTCTCTCTCCCCTTTCTTTGTCTTTTTCTCACTCTCTGTTTCTGTATCACTGCAGGGTTCACTGACACCCTTTCCAATGTTTCTCTGTTTTCCAGGAAGGGGGGGGGGGGGGTCACTCATTCTGGATGGACTTTGTCAAAGAAAAGCTAAGAAATTGCAAATTGGCTTGGAGGTAGGATGAGGTTTGCTACTCAACAGGGGGTAGTTGGTGTCCTGAAGCAGGAAATGACAGGCACATGCCTGGAGCAGATATTTGTATTTCGGGCCATTTTTTGGCCCCAGGGTGTGTATCTGTGAGCCCTGCTGTCTCTACCCCTCTCTCTTGTAATAATGAGTTTAATTAGATGATGCATGTCCTTGTCCAGAGATAGTTGGTGCAGCAGTATGTGAAGCATTTAATATAGTGGTTAGAGTAAAACAGCAGTTATTCATTGCTCTCATTCATGGCTACTCAGAAACTCAAGTTATAATTGATTTATAATCCCAATATTTTACAGTCATTTCATTATACCAGCTTTCTGGATACATTTGATCAAGTATTTGCGCACTCTCAGTCAAAAGTGTTATGGTTGTACCTGAGAATACTAAGTTTAAATTAATTATTATGTTAATTTAGTTATGTTACGGGACCTGAAATTTTTTAGCTAAAACAAACGCGGAGTTGGCAACGTTTCTAGTGGACAAGTGTTTACTCCTGTTTGATTTCATTTTGATTTGACATCTGAAAAATGTAAACATATGGCTCAGATGACTATGCTTACTGCAACACTCTGTTGCCCTGTGATGTTGCAGTAATGCTAATGTTAGCTTGTTTCAAATACTAGGGCCACTGGTTAGCCTTGTTTTATTGCTGTTTAGCTGAAAATATCTTTGTGAAGAGCCAGGCAGTGTTATCAGTTCGGAGTTGGTCCTGATTTTTATGCGTGCCCGTATCTCACGGCTAAATGTTCTCATCAGTGTTCAACAGCTTAGGAAGCACTATTATTTACCGCAGTTTCTGTTATCAAACACCTTGCCAAGCACTGCATTAATCATATGCTCGGTATTTGTTTTGCAAAATGGAATTTGGTGTAGATTACTTTTCATAGCGAAAATATTTATTCCTGCTGGCCTGACAGTGTATCTCTCAATGCACGTGCATAACAGCCTCCTCTGTGGAGAGGGTCTTTAGAGACGAGACTCAAGCACAGAGGAGAGGGAAGGGGAGGAACCTGGCGGTTGCATGCTTTACAATTCTCAAGTAAAGGCCGCTCTCTTCTCAACCTTCTGGACTGCAGCTCTAATTAATCATTTTGGGCATAACATGGAATAAACCAATTAGTGTCATTTGTCATTGGCTTTAAAAGCCGAGAGTGCTTGCACCTCAGCAGACCCACACGGAAAGAACCCATATAAACATACAGGTTTTAATATAGGGCCACATATAGGTTTCGCATATATGTGACATACATAAAATTGGCCATTTTCATATATTATAGGTACAAATATGAACATATATGTACCTATAATATAGGTACATCTCTAGGATATGGCCACTTCTTAGTGCTATTATGATAATAATGTTGAAGAAAATATAATGAAGATGTACAGGCATGGCATAATATTTGGCTGATTTATCAAAATTACCCTATGCACTAGGGTTCAAGTGGCCCCCACGATTATAGCGTGAAACTTAAGGTCCTGTTGGGCAGTTTTCAACCACAAAATCACTTGTTTATGCACGTTGTATTCAAGTGGGTATGAACACAAATTACATTCAAACAAAAAAAAGATAAAATCTGAGTGCATAACCCACAATATTTGGACACTCTCTTCAGACAAACACTTGGAGTAGACTGATCTTTGTAGACGCTGTTGTCATGCATAGAGTAGCACTCAGCCTCCTTAGGCCTCTCTTTAGAGCAGGCAGCAGCTGCATTCTGGCCAATATCGAGCATGCCGAGATCAACCAAGGCTGATTGTATGCCCTTCTGCAATGCCCTGGGGTTCTGAATACACTGCTGCAGAAGGTCATTTACAAGAGCTTCACCCAGCCCTTGTAGGAAGAGACGTCGATGGCTGCAACCTTTGTGAATTCTCCAGTTGAGGTTGTTGTAGAGCCAAACTGCATATGCCGCTAT
This sequence comes from Gymnothorax reevesii, assembly GCA_029721435.1. NCBI lineage: Eukaryota > Metazoa > Chordata > Actinopteri > Anguilliformes > Muraenidae > Gymnothorax > Gymnothorax reevesii. The sequence continues at coordinate 82,212,782 of CM056577.1, read as the reverse complement.
TCCAGCAACATCTATAATTTTGTAGAAAAGAACCACTGGCCCATCTGTTGCTGTTATTGTTGGTGAATATATTGTTTGAATAAATTGTGGCTGAAACTAGCTGAAAATTAAAATGAGATAAGTACCACAACATACTGAAAATGAACTAACATGCCTTAGACGGTCCGGCTGGGGTCCACAAGGACCCCAAACGAAAATCTGTCATAAAAATCCAATAAATGAGTGCAGCGCAATCATCTTGGTGTGTGGAATGACAACTTGGTGGGTGACAACTACAAAAGGTACCTAAAATAGCAGACAAAAACAATCACTCACATAAAAAATATTACAAAATACTGTACATGGTACAGGGGTCTGTGCAAACCCCAAATGTACTGGGTAGGATAACAGGATTGTGGGTAAAAAACAAATTATGTGTGGGCCTGGCATGGTGCTGAGAAATATGAAAACAAGAGCAACTCAGAGCGTGGCATATGCCCCCGTCTGTATGTTGATCAAGGGCATATTGAGATGGCTGCTGTGGTGACCATATTAGATATCGCACGATGCTGGTTTTCGAAAGGTACCTTCCTCAAGCCACTCCCAATACGCCATTAAGAAATGGCATCAATCCGACGAGGGAATCTATAGTTATCCCACGGAAACAAAAAGTTAACGGAAGACGGACGGACATGGTGTCGACATATACTCAGCAACAAAAGTTTCTGTGACACCATTTATGTGTATGTTATAAATGACACGCAAAGATCTCAATGCAATCAATATGTTTATTTAACAGGAGAAACGCTGACTTTTCAGTGCCAACGTCACTCAAAACGAAAAATGTCATTTTGATGCGTCATGAAGCACTTGTCTGACGTCTAACCAATTGTGACCTTCACACTTCAATACCGGGTGTGACTTCCTCGTGCCATGATGCAAGCAACGCATCCCCGGCGCATGGACCGAATCAGATGTGCCAGAAATTGCTGTGGGATGTCATTCCAAATCTGACGTAGACGTTGTCGCAATTCCTGGAGTGTAGCTGGCGGGTTATCCAACTGCCGCAAACGTCGATCCATCTCGTCCCAAAGATGCTCGATTGGGGACATGTCTGGGGATCTGGCTGGCCATGGCAGGACATTAACATGTTGTTGCATCAGATACTGCTGTACAATCCTTGCAACATGTGGTCTGGCGTTATCATGTTGCAGCGTTATTCCGGGACCATGTTGCATCAAAAACGGTACCACCAATGGCCGTAGCACTTCATCGCGATATCTTTGACCTGTCAGATTTCCATCAATAACAAGCAAATCTGTTCTGTTTCTAGCCGTGATCCCTCCCCAAATCATGACACTACCACCTCCAAAACGATCAAATTCCTGAACACAGTTGTTGGCATAACGTTCTCCACGTCGACGGTATACACGTAAACGACCATCACATCGGTTAAGCATGAATCTTGATTCATCAGTGAAGAGTACAAGATCCCACTGACGTTGGATCCACCGTCGATGTTGTTGTGCCCACTGTAGACGCAGTCGTCGGTGTTGTACTGTGAGTATTGGACGTCTTGCTGGCCGACGTGGGACAATGCCAAAATGACGGAGACGGCGACGGACTGTCTGTGCAGACAGTCGCCTCAAACCAGGTATCGTTCTTGCAGTTATGGTTGCAGGTTGGAATCGATTTCGGAGATGGGTTGTTCGAATCCAGTTGTCCTGTCTGGGAGCGGTTACTCGTGGACGGCTGCTGCGAGGACGGTCTCTGACATGTCTTGTCTGCTGATGACGCTGCCATAAGTTCCAAATGGTGTTTCGGTGGACATTCAGGCGATGAGCAACTTCCCTCTGCGAGGTTCCGGATTCAATCATCCCAATGGCCCTCCACCGATCATTTTCAGACAGTCTTGGCATTTAGAGGGTAGAGTTCCTGATCCGAAATGGCTGTGTTTTCGATAAGTGATGCTTCCGTCGTTCATCAGGCACAATGTGAACATTCCAAAAATTCTCCTCTTTTATTGCCATCCACAAGCATGATTTACGCACATTTTCACGTGCAAAGTCATTTTCTCGCATTTTCATGATTTCCATTTCAATGTTGTGTTTACGTGTACTGTTTCAGTCTGATATCACCATGTATGACAATTTCATAATTGCGTTATGAAAAATAATTAACAATATTGGTGTCACAGAAACTTTTGTTGCTGAGTATATTACCCCCTTTCCTCTTTGGAGGGCGGGGGCATTATGAATGAGAAAAAACTGCCTCGGAGAGACAAACAAAAATACTATTTTTTTGATAACGCCGCTGAATAACATCCAGCTATCTACAAACAGAGTGAAATGAACTTGCGTCGGCTTGAATGACAGTGAGACTGGGCAAGAAATGAATCAACATGGATGGCATATGAACAAAATAACTGCTGATGAATAACAAACTATTGACATCTCACCCTTGATAGCCAAGTTGGATGTAATTCGGATTGCCTATAGACAGTGACAGCAATGCCTGTGGCTTTGTGGCTTGTTAAAAATGCATGTTTTAAGGATATTTCATATATTACCCAAACTGAAGAGTGTAATAAACACAATTCAAAAAAATGCAGAGTTGTTCAATTGGGGGGATGGGTTGCTGTTATTGTCCTTACGGATCAGTCAAGTACAAAATTGATTTTGAAATAACTGCAGGTAATGGGTTGGGTGCAATATTAAGGACCCTGATCTGACTTATCCAAACATCCGAGGGACCTTTTCAGCGCTCAAAATGCTTTATTACAGTTCGTGTTCATGTGCGTTTCATGAAAATTCACGGACTGTTTTTGTTCTTGTCCCTTAACAACAAATCTCCTGGGAAATCCCTCCAAAAAACTGCAAGAATGACCAAGCTGGCCAGTGTAAAGGAGTCTGAATATTGCATCCTTTAACTGACACTCAAATACAGCCCCTTAACTTCAGACCAGCTTTTTTTTGATCAATCCAGTATGTTCTTTTTTTTTTTTTTTTGCTGTCTTAAGATGGCAATGCGCCAACAAAGTGCATAAACCCCCCTCATCTTAAGTCCAACACGCTAATAGGCACAAAGATAGGCATACATGCATGCATTTATTTAAACAACGTAGGCGCTGGACAGGAAAATGACAGCTATGCTGGTCTTAAACTTCTAAAGACACTTTAGCCGCTGCTCTTGGCGCGGCTTTGAACTGGGTGTAAGATTGAGCCCCTGATTTTTATGGATCTTCTTGCCGGCATTATCAAATTAATGTAGGTCTACAACCATCTGCCTTCCAATAAAAGTCCTTTTATTTTTATTCATGGTGCAGGAGGACTAGGGGATTTTGTGAGCTCCCTTCATTCCCATGCTCTAGTACTGAAAAAGAAATGGCGCAATATAATTCCTTAAAAAGTTAAACAAACTTAAATAAATTGAATCTCATTCCTGGTTTTAATTTGGTAGACCTTATTTAGAGGCGAGTGAGAGACTGCAAAAATTCCAAGCCAAAGATCGAACGCATGTACTCGCAGATAGACGCTTGGATGGACACAGTCTAAATCTACTGTTCCCCAGCCTACCAGTCAGTTAGTAGGGGACTAATTAGCATTAGCTTCGTTCTTAATTGTGAAACACTCATTTGAAGGAAATTGATTTTTTTTTATGTTACATATGTTACACTCAGCAAAAATATAAACGCAACACTTTTGTTTTTGCTCCCATTTGTCATGAGATGGACTCAAAGATCTAAAATTCATTCCAGATACACAATATTACCATTTCTCTCAAACATTGTTCACAAATCTGTCTAAATGTGTGATAGTGAGCACTTTTGCTTTGCTGAGACAATCCATCCGACCTCACAGGTGTGCCACATCAAGATGCTCATCAGACACCATGATTAGTGCACAGGTGTACCTTAGACTGTCCACAATAAAAGGCCACCCTGAAATGTGCAGTTTTGTCTCACAGCAAAATGCCACAGATGGCGCAAGCATTGAGGGAGCGTGCAATTGGCATGTTTGAGAGAAATGGTAATATTGTGTTCTGGAATGAATTTTAGATCTTTGAGTCCATCTCATGACAAATGGGAGCAAAAACAAAAGTGTTGCGTTTATATTTTTGTTGAGTGTATATATATATATATATATATATATATATATATATATATATATATAGTAATTTTCATTGGCTTTATTTAAGGGCATCTAAAGTCGATTCTCAGACGGTACGTTGAACTTCCAATGTTTACAAACAAATCACTTGCTTTGGTTGACATCTTGCATTGTCACATGACCAATGTAATTCATATAAACCAATGTTCTGCGTACATGCGTAGATAATCCTTCTATTTCGGTTTGTTTGCGCAGGTGCGGCTCGTTGATCGGCCAATAAACAAAAACAATGGGAATTGACTTTAGATGCCCTTTAATACCGCTAAATACAGTTGAAATGACTAAAGTAGTAATATGATTCAGAAATGTAATTTGTACGTCTGACCTTCAGGACTGCTGTGGCATATGCTTTAAAATTAATCATCTAAGTATCTGATTGTAAGTAATTGCCCATCCGTCTAGTAAAAGCAGATGGACATTTTTCAGATAGCGCAGTTATAGTCTCCTTTCAAAATGTTGATTCTAATAAGTCACTCCTGTCTTCCTTGTCATGAGCATGAAAATCTAGGCCAAATAGAAAATACATCCCAAAAAGAAATGTTTGCTCGAAATGGAAATAATTAATTCCCCATTGCCTGAGAAAGTGTTTTCCCAATTCGGCACTTTCTCTGAATTTGTAGGACTAATTTCCTCTTAACATCAGCATATTCAGGTTTCCCCAAGAGATCTTAATGAAAACTACCTTGCTTACTTTACTGAGCAGTGCGTAAAGTCAAGAGCTATGCAAGTCCATTTTTGATAAATGATGTAGGCATGATTATAGCCATATGCAAAATAATACCATTACAAATTACAACTTTTTATTGGAAATATTTGGAACTAAGACTTTCATATTTAATCCTGGCCATTTTATAGAATACAGACAGCTTGACAGATGAAAATGGATTCTGTGGTTACTTCATCCAAGATGACATAATTCAGCATTCATTACTAGCACAATTTTGAATGAATTTTTCCAAGAAGTATGCAGGATTTAAATGTGTCTGCATTGCTGCAGGCACATAATTAACAAAACAGGCTTGAAACTGACACATACGGCTCACATACCGCTTGACTGCAGGGAAAACAATCACAAAAACGCTGAGGACAAGACACAAAATCTACAAATGAAACAATTCAATGGCCAAACACCAGAAAATAAAACTTCAGCACTAATATGAAGGAACACCAGAGCAGACTTCATTAGGCTGATATTTCTGTGTTCACATTTGTCTGCCTCTGAAGTTCAAATTTGTTATTTGATTCCACCTTTAATCTTAAGGCCCGGTCCCACTGGCCGATGGACACAAAACGTATACGAAAAGGACAAAGCGGACGAGCAAAATTTTGGGGGTGGCTCCATCCATTTTCATCCGCTCCAGAAATGGAAAAAAAATGTCAAAAATTTGCGAAAACAGAACGGAAAAGAACGGACGTGGGTAGTATGTAGCGGGGATGTTAAACGCATGTTCATAGGGAGCCTAGCAGATGAAAGCGGATGGAAGTGGATGACAGGTCTGAAGGGGTTACCGGGGATGACAGCAGACGTTTAACGGGTGATAACGGACATAGAACGTTCGTTGCTGGTATATGTCGCGGATTTACATCGTACACGGCGGAAAGTTTAACCGTTCTAAATGTTTCGTGCAGCTCAAAAGTTTTTGTACGGATGAAATCACAGTGGAGGGATGCTCGATAGATAGGGCGTATGAAACACGTATGCAATGAGTACACAACGGATGCATAGCGTTTTCCAACGGATGGCAAGATTTTTTTACGTTTTACATCCTCATTGCATCCTTAAGTGCAGTGGGACCAGGCCTTTAGGAGCAAAAAATACGAAACACTAATCTTTGTTGTATTAATATTTGCATCATAAAAAAGAATTTAAAAAATGTTTGCCCCTGGATCAAGGAAATATTTTATATTCTGACCTAATCCACTATCTTAATCTAGTTTTACGCAGCGCCAACATTTATCAAAGCAGAGATGACTGTTTTTAATGCTTCATAGTAAGTATATTGCATCTGGAGCAAAACTAAATTTTATTTTCTTAGCTCATCTATCCCCCATCTATTGTGAAAAACTCATTTGTTGTGTTTCAAACAGTTTATTGGTTCTGTTTCATCGACAAAGCCTGCCAAGGTTCTTTATATGTTTCATGCTGAGGGAGTATTGTCAATAAGCTATGTCTCAAGTCTGTCATTAATGTTAGCTTGTTCAGTGGGTCAAAAATCCTGAGCTTGTACCTGAACGGTACTTTTCTTTTATGGGGAGACATGAGCATTTGTTTTGATTCATCATAAGGGAGGTTTAATGCTGAGAAGAGGCTAAAAATAATTCATTAAAAAAATATTGGAGAAAAGCCTCTCCTGCTTTTTTCTCCCTCCTGATCTTTGGCCTCTTTTAATAACAGCCTGACAGTCAGTCAGTGATGTGGGTATAATGAGGGAATGTTGCCTGACATGAGCTGTTCAGATATCTTTGTTGGCAGCATAATACTTGAATAAAATGTCAAATTGAAGTCTGTAAAAATAAAGAAATCGCAGAAACAGTAAAGGAATGCTGGTTGGCAGTGCACCTGTGGTTTCCATAGAAACAGTGAGGTCTTGCAGGTCTTATTAGGAGATGAAGATGTCAGATGTAAGGACTGGGAGGAGTAATGATGTCATGGGTATTATTCTGTGCGCCAGTCTTGGCAAAGAAAAGCTACATCCATGGGAATGTGGGCTGCAAAGCCCATGGTTTGTGAAGAAAGGAAACAAATGAGTAAAGTATGCTTAATCTTAATTGATTTGGCTTTATTTTATGAGTAAGATACAATACTCATCCAACTGTTTTGGAGATAGAATGAGAACCAGCTGATCACAGACCCCGGTGGTACACCTATTCAGCCACACAAGTATTAACTAGTCACTGGGGGAATCTTGGAATGAAATCTCAAGCCTTCAGTCAGTGTCTGTACAACCTGCACACCCTCCATGGCTTGCTTGGAACAAGCAGCTAGGAACAAGCAGAGGTATCGATTCCTGTCACTGAAATAAATGTCTGAGGGAGAGCAGACAAGCCAGTGGGGACCATTTTTTTGCTCTCATTAGAATGCAGTGCAAGGGCGATAAGAATATATAAATATAAATCTCTAATGCACCACCTTTCTACCCTCCTACTGCTCAGCCTGTTTTAGTTTGCTGACAGTGAGAACTGCAAGAAACTGGGGAAGGGGGCTGGCTGCAGTTGGAGAGGGCATTTAGGGGTGAAAAGCATTGTGGCTCAAATTCTGATTCAGATTCAGATTTATAACTCAAAGACCACAATTGTGGTGTGGAATATAAGTTACATTATGTCTCAACAACCTAGTGGCAAAGACAAAAAATGGTTAATCAGCAATGGGCATTTTCATTTGAACAATGGAAATACATTACAGAGAAAAGAGCTAAGCTTATACAATAGTTTTTTTTTTGTTTGTTTGTTTGTACAAAAGATCTATACATTTGACACAGAAGGGTGTTTAACATAATATTTAGGTAGGAATATTTTTCTATAAGAGAAAATGGTTGGATGTTTAAATTCAAAAAGTAAATGGAATTCATCTCCTAGAAGGTCCACTGTACACAGATTGCACAACCGCCTGTTTCTCTCTATACCTTTATACCTCCCAATTACCTTTGGTATTCTGTTGTTTGAGAGTCTGAGGTTACAAATAGCTTGCCGGAGCTTCACATTCTCAATTAATAAATATTTTTCAAGCTTTAGGACCTGCTTAAATTCACAGTAAAAATCACATGAACTCATACTCTGTAGCTCACAATGCCAACCTTGAAGAAACTGGTCTTTTAGCTTTTATTCAACTAACATTTTAAGCCATTTGATGTTGTCACAACTTTGTTCCATCCAGATATAGGATAGGTCACATTCATCTAAAATGTGTCGTACAGACTTAATCCAAGGTGCGGTATAGATATCTAACATAGCAAAGTTGAACAAGCAATTATACATCATTTTGCTAAGTTTTGTTTCTTTACCATTAAGCAGATTCCCCCAACAACCGATCATTCTTTTCTTGATATCGATGTTGAGTGGGTATCGTCCCAATCTACCGTAGACCATGTTTGAACAAGTTGACATTTTGACCCCCAGAGTATACTTGAGGAACTTCAAATGTAATTTCTCCTTGGAAGTCTCCAAGATTTCTGCTTTTTCAAACCCCCAAACCTCACTGGTATACAGCATAACGGGTGAGACAAGTCTAACGAAAAGTTCTCGTCTTATGTCAGTTGGCAAGTCAAATTTTCTACATTTACAAAGTAAAGCAAATATGGCTCTAGAGGCCCTTTTATAGAGATCTTCAATAGCTATTTTGAAAACAACACCTAGGTATTTAAAGCTGTGGACAGTTTCTAATTCCTCCCTGTCACAGAAAAAAATGACAGTCTTTGACGGACTCACTAGTGATCAGGCTCCATATAGGACTGTTGGGGTAGTGACTGAAGCCAAGAGGCAGTGGTAGCCTAATTCCCAGCTACAAACAAAAGGGCCATCCCACGACAAAACCTAGATCTGAATATTTGTTATATTCCAACACCAATTTAAGAGGTCACTGTTCACTGTAACAGTTGTCACAGTTCACACGTTTTATCATCTTCTGAAATTATCATAATCATTAATGATAGAAAATACAGAAGTACACAACAGGCCAAAATATTACGATCACCGTGCATTTTCAGAATTTGGCTGGTTTTTGTAATCTTAAAGTTAATTTTGAGCTACAGGAGCACACAATATGCTTAAGGGACACTTGCATTGACTAAAAATATTTCTTGCTAACAACTGTTCACCTTGAAATTCAACTTTCAACTCGTATTCCTTTTCAGCCTGGATTAGAGCCTCACAGAGATGGGTTAATAGCTTTGCCAATAATAACTTTTTTGTGAAACTTGTTCGGCAAACTGATTGTACTTTGCTTGCAAACCTTAACACCCACATACTTTGCCCTCTTTGCAAAGACTGGTCGGTCAGAACATGTCATCCGTTGAGTACCCATGGGATGAACCTAACCAGGGAGTCCAAGAAGTGCCCATCAAGCGCCCATCAAGTTCAATGAAGGAACTCTTGAAAGCCTGGAATGAGGTACCAGGGAATTCTCTCCTTAAACTGTTGGGAAGAATGCCTAGGATATGTCAGGCTGTAATCAAGGCTAAGGAAGGGTACTTTGAAGAAAGTCGAATTTGAATTTGTGCACCGACGCTAGACATATTGACGCTATACCATCAGAGCTTACTTCTGCATGCTGTAGTCTATTTACATTTTTCCATGGCTCAGCACCATGAGTTTCGTTTCTGTGATTAGTTGTGGGTGAAGCCAATTGCATCCAGGGGTATTTTCATCTGTTTGCATTGATCCCCTTAGAAATAAAAAAAAAAAGAATTGAGGTATTTGCATTTGCGACTTGGACAGAGAATGGCAGAGGTGATGTCTACCCCAAACACGCTTCCAAGAGACTGCAACCACTTATTATCAGTGCAGCACATTGTCAAGACAATTCTCGGCCTATATGTCAGTTCGTGCTGACATTTTAGATTTTTTATGTTTGTTATGTACTTAGGGGTCTATTCTCCCATTAGCGCGTAAGTCCTTTGTTTACACGATTCGAGTTAAGCGCTTTTGAGTTACACATATTCTCCCCTACGCGCTTAGATTACGCCAACAGCGCTTAACTTCAGAATGTACGTGGCCTTATGAAAGAGGTGTGATTGATCCAAAAGAGAGGCAGACTCTGTACCAAGCTCATTGATTATGGCTATCAGGAAAACATGGAACAAGGATTTTCTGATTAACCATGAAAATGCAGTTGTGGTCCATGGAAAGCGCAAACCAGACTCTAAATTTGAATATCGTGGGCCTGCTGATAAAACCTCGTATCTCCAAACTGATACGAAACAAAAACTTGTATGTCCACTATTCTTATAAGCAGAATTAAACATGTTTTATTTTATTTATATTTTAAATTATATTTATCAATTTACATATATTTAATATATTTATTTATTTTCCTGTGAATTTTGTAATTTATAATTTTGAAGATACAAGGTTTTATCAGCAGGCCCACGATATGCGGCTGTAATAGTAGGCCTATGAAGGCTATGTCTGTGCCAATTACAAGAAGTAATACAGACATCTCTTTTTTTATTTCTTAATCTAGCCACCATGGCATTAAAGCTAGGCAAACAAACTAATTGCCGCAATAATGAAATAATAAAGAATTTAGCGCTTCTCAACCAGCGTAATCAGAGTATTGAAAATGTGCCCCTCCTACACTAGCCTGTTTGATCCATGGAAGACAGGGAAGAAGACAAAGAGAACATTCTAGTCACACAAAAATAACAATCAATGGCAGTTTATGTGAGTAATTTAGAAATTGCGCGCTTAAAATTTAAAACAATTCCAAAGTCCGGTTTGCAACTAAAGTTGAAGGCAATGCTTTAACAAACAAAGCCCGCACGCGGAAAAATCTGCGGGGCACTGTAAAAGCCAGGCTCTCTGCTCACTGGAGAAGTAGGTGGTGAGCAACCATCATCCCCGGTGCATTTCACTGCACTGAGGAGGAGGTGGCATCCACTCTTCCTGCAGTGGAAGTGCATGCAGATGAACTTGGAGTGGATATGGATGAAAGTAGGTTAGGTAAAATGGTCATTTTTATTTGCCTATACTCAAAGTATCGCTGTGATAGATACTGGAAACAAGCTTAATATGGTTTCAAATCTTTATTGTATTTTTTGGCATTTCAAGCAGTTGCGCAGCACATAGGCGTCATGGGCCGAGCCATGAAATTTGGCGCAGATGCTTAATATGCGCGTATCATGACCGCTCACAACCTGAACATTAATGCTGTGCCAACGTCTTCGGTCTCTGTACATATTCTAATTGGAAGGGGTTCTGATTGCAACGTGAGTACAATCAATGGCTCCCACAACACTGGGGAACCTGGCGACCCAGTAGAACCCAGAAGAAACTACCTTTAAGGCCAGCACTATTCTGCTTGTCAAATTTACAAGAGGGTTCAAAACCATGCCAAGATTTTTTACATGGTTAGGCAAGTAGCCAGAAAGAGGGTCTAACCGACTACTCACTATAGGAAGAGAGGGAGTAGGTCCAATAATGATGACATCTGTCTTCTTCGTTTAGTTGAAGGAAGTTGTTTGCTAACCAACACAATGTCATTAATGCAATTGAAAGGTGACCTTAGTGAATCACCGCTATCAGGCTTCACTGGTTGATAAAGCTGCGTATCATTGGCAAAACAGTGAAAAGAAATGTTTTGCTTGTTGAAAATGGAGCCAAGAGGGAGCATGTACAACGGAAATAACAGGGGACCTAAAACTGAACCTTGGGGAATACCACAAGAGATTGGAGCCAGCGACGAGGGGACATTACCTAATTTGATGGAGAAGGTTTTGTCCTCAAAGTAAGATTTCAATAAATGAAAATCATATTGCAATAATAATTTAAAAACTGCATTTTTCGTTTACTCAGTCAATGCTGGTCTAACATTAAGATTAGTTTAACAATCTGAAACATTTATGTGAGACAGATATACTAAAATAGAATTGAGAAGATGGTTAATACAACCCCAATTCTGAAATAGTTGGGACAAAGTGTACATTGTGAATAAAATCAAAATGCAATGACTTTCAAATCAGATGAGCCAATATGTTATTTACAATAGAATATAGATACCATTTTAAATGTTGAAACTGAGACATTTTACATTTTCATCCACAAAATGAGCTCATTTCAAATTTTCTGGCTGTAACGGTTCTCAAAAAAGTTGGGACACAGGCAAAAAAAAAAAAAGACCGAAAAAGCAATTCATACATAAGCGAATCAGCTGAAAGAACATTTAGCAAGCAATTACATTAACTGGCATCAGGTGTGTAACATGACTGGCTATAAAAGGGATGTCTTAGAGAGGCTGAGTCTCTCAGAAGTAAAGATGGCAAGAGGCTCTCCAACCCATGAAGGCCAGCGAAAATAAATTGAGAAATACTTAAAACTATGTTTCTCAATGTCAAATTGCAAAGGCTTTGAAGGTCTCATCATTGACAGTGCATAACATCATCAAAGGATTCAGAGAAACTGGAAAAATCTCTGCGCGTAACGGACAAGTCCGAAGACCTTTTCTGGATGCCCGTGGTCTTGGGGCCCTCAAGCGTCACTGCATCACTCACCAGCATGATTCTGTCATTGACATTAATAAATGGGCACAGGAATACTTAGAGACCACTGTCTGTAAACACAGTCCGCGATGCCATCCACAGATGCCACCTAAAACTCTATCATGAGCATGATCCAGAAGCACCTCCGTGTTTTATGGGCCAAGGCTCATTTAAAATGGACTGTAGCAAAGTGGCAAAGTGTCCTGTGGTTAGACGAGTCCAAATTTGACATTCTTGTTGGAAATCGCGGGCATTGTGTTCTTTGGGCTACAGAGGAGAAAGACCACCCCTCCTGTTATCAGCGTTCAGTTCAAAAGCCATCATCTCCAGTGGTATGGGGAAGCATTAGTACATTTGGTGTGGGACTCTTGCATGCTTTAAAAAGCACCATGAGTGATGAAAGGTATATAAAGGTTTTAGAGCAACATATGCTCCCCTCCAGATGACATCTATTCCAAGGAAGAAGGCCTTGGGTAATTCAGCAGGACAATGCAAATCCACATACTGCAGCTGTTACAACAGCATGCCTTCATAGTAGAAGAGTCCGTGTGCTGTAATGGCCTGCCTGCAGTCCTGATCTTTCACCGATTGAGAACATTTGGCGCATAATTAATCGAAAAGTCCGTCAAAGGAGATCCAAAACTCTCCAGCAGCTGGAAGCCTGTGTTATACATAAGTGGGATCAAATTCCAATGGCTAATTCCAATGGCTCAAGAAACTTGGCCCCTCACCCAACTTTTTTGAGACCTGTAGCAGCTATCAAACTTGAAATGAGCTCATTTTGTGGATTAAATTGTAAAATTTTACAACATTTGCTGTTATTTCTGTTCTATTGAGAATTCCGTTTTGATTTTATTCACAATTTACACTTTGTCCCATTTCAGAATTGGGGTTGTACTTATATCATAGCACTGGAATTATGTAGAACATAACTGATTCATTTCATTTTCACTTTATCTGGATTCATGATCAGTTTGGTACATTTAATGTCAGTTTCTACTTTGGAGTAATTCTAATTAGTTGATAACTTGAGTTTGTCCAGCTTAGTAAGTTAGGCTGGTTTTCAGAAGCAGAACAATTAATCTCCATTTAAATAATACACAAAACATTTTGTATGTCTTGCATATTCTTGCAGAGTTTCATACTCTTTCCCACAAAATGGGACTGAATTTAATCAATGTGATTTCTGCATTAATATGAGGCTGTCGACCGACAAATTTGTCAGAGGCCAGTTCTCTTATCTGCCCAGGTAGACCATCCTATTCAGAGCTTGCCGATCGTACAAAAGGTGGCTGATACAAGCTCTCCCTGGTACTGAACAAACATGTCTGTAAGTTTTCCAACCAAGATTCCCAATTCTCTGCATTTACAGTGAGTCACTTTGGATAAAAGTATCTGCTAAATAAAGGTAATATAATAATATGCGGTATTCACGATGGCCGGTCCCATTGCTGCTTGCAGATGCCATTTTTTTAATATTCTCAGAATAAACTTGGGCCATGGTTGCTTGCGTATAAAGATAATACTTCTTTGAAATGTCATGCGCTTATGCACAATAAAATACAAATAAAATAATAAAAAAAATACCAGCTGAGGGATTTGTGCATGATTTGTATAAAGGAGGTAAAAACATTATTGTCAGTTGAGGTATGGAACACAACTGATGTGAACTTTCAGAAGCTCCATCCCACAATTTTCTTCTTGCATCCAGTGCTCGTACCATCATGATCTTCACTTGTCAAACATTCATGGCCCATTTAGCAAACTATTCATTAAGAAGCCATCTTGCTACATTATTCAAAAAACAGCTTACAGTGGGTGTCCGTGTCTGCAACCCGTCAGACTGGTTTGGAAGCAGGTGGCCCCCGTGGAGAATGACTGAGAGGTCCAGCGCCTTTTAGCCATATGTGTGTCTGTGTACCAAACTTTTCCTTAGCAGTGTTTCTCAACTTCTGTTCCTGTTTTTGAATATAGAACTTCACGTTTTTCAGATTGTTATACATTGTGCTGCAACCTCTGTAGACATAATGTACATGCTGTAGTTCACCGTATGATTACTACTGCTTTCAAAAAACACAGTTTGACATAATCTTTTCTTTGCCCATGTTTTTTTGCATTTCTCAATTTGTCATACCCATTCATATTTGTACGATTGTCTCACCTTTGAAAATTCCTCTGTAAGTTTGGGAGGCAGCAGTCTGACTCATTTTCGAGACGCGTGACCCACTGCCATTTCACTTTGCACTGCTCTCAAGCAGTTCAACAGCACCATCAGTGTATTGGCTGCAGTCTCATTTGGCACAATCATACTGCAGGGCACTGACAATGCAGAGGAGTTACTCTAGTGTGATACGAGAAAACAAGCCCCTTCCTCCATGTGACACTATAGCCACTATCCTGAGAGGCTACCAGAAAATATCAGTAGTGATGTCACACAATGACATTCAGTTTTTGTGTGTGAGCCTTGTGGTATCTGGCCGACAATTTCTGCTGTGTAAAAATTATTAGAAACAATCACTAGCCCCACAACAAAGAAAGTAACATACTGTATATGGCTAAGAACGTGCAACACTGAAATTTGTGATGAAATTTAAATATATACTCCTCCTGCAGAAAATGTCTTAACTCATCACCTTATTCCACTGATAATAAACTGAAAGGTCAGACTGTAGGGTGAGAAGGTTATTGTAGATGTTGCTTTAATTAGCTGCCTGCACAAATGAATGGAAAAAGAAATAAGGTTGAGAGGAAAAAATAAAATATGCTACATCATTCCTCATGGTGTTTGCTTATTCAGAATTATATGCATGGTAAAAGATGGCTGGAAAAAGTGAATGTGATCCTCTACACAGGGCATTCAGCCTTATTTATTAAAAATCAACTACTTAGAATGATAATAGTGTTATAAAATTGAACCGTCATGTTTTTCTAGGTACCCCAAGTCCCTGAGACCACATCAAGCCAAGAGATGATATCTGAAACCTTTATATAATTAGCTTGCAAGTCCAAATTACAAAACCCAAAACCAGTGAAGTTGGCACATTGTGTAAATCCTAAATAAAAACAGAATACAATGATTTGCAAATCCTTTTCAACCTATATTCAATTGAATACACTGCAAAGACAAGTTAATTAATGTTCGAACAGCTAAACTTTGTAATTTTTTGCAAATAATAGCTCATTTGGAATTTGATGCCAGCAACATGTTTCAAAAAAGCTGGCACAAGTGGCAAAAAAAGACTGAGAGAATTGAGAAATGCTCATCAAACACTTATTTGGAACATCCCACAGGTGAACGGGCTAACTGGGAGCAGGTGGGTGCCATGATTGGGTATAAAAGCAGCTTCCCTGAAATGCTCAGTCATTCACAAACAAGGATGGGGCGAGGGTCACCACTTAGTGAACAAATGCGTGAGCTGATTGTCGAACAGTTTAAAAACAACATTCCTCAACGAGCTATTGCAAGAAATTTAGGAATTTCATCATCTACGGTCCGTAATATCGTCAAAAGGTTCTGAGAATCTGGAGAAATCACTGCACAGCGACAAGGCCGAAAACCAACATTGAATGCCTGTGACCTTCAATCCCTCAGGCGGTACTGCATCAAAAACCGACATCAGTGTGTAACGGACATCACCACATGGGCTCAGGAACACTTCAGAAAACCACTGTCAGTAACTACAGTTCGTCGCTACATCTGCAAGTGCAAGTTAAAACTCTACAATGCAAAGCGAAAGCCATTCAACAGCACCCAGAAATGCCGCCGGCTTCACTGGGCCCAAGCTCATCTAAGATGGACTGATGCAAAGTGGAAAAGTGTTCTGTGGTCTGACGAGTCCACATTTAATTTGTTTTAGGAAACTGTGGACGTCGTGTCCTCCGGTCCAAAGAGGAAAAGGACTGTGATAGGCGCAAAGTTCAAAAGCCAGCATCTGTGAGGGTATGGGGGTGTATTAGTGCCCATGGCATGGGCAACTTACACATATGTGAAGGCACCATTAATGCTGAAAGGTACATACAAGTTTTGGAGCAACATATGTTGCCATCCAAGAAATGTCTTTTTCATGGACGCCCCTGCTTATTTCAGCAAAACAATGCCAACAATGCCATTCTGCACGTGTTAGAACAACATGGCTCCGTAGTAAAAGAGTGCGGGTACAAGACTGGCCTGCCTGTAGTCCAGACCTGTCTCCCATTGAAAATTTGTGGCGCATTATGAAGCGTAAAATATGAGAACGGAGACCCCGGACTGTTGAACAACTTAAGCTGTACATCAAGCAAGAATGGGAAAGAGTTCCACCTGAAAAGCTTCAAAAATTGGTCTCCTCTGTTCCCAAACGTTTATTGAGTGTCGTTAAAAGGAAAGGCGATGTAACACAGTGGTAAAAAGGCCCCTGTGCCATCTTTTTTGCAATGTGTTGCTGCCTTTAAATTCTAAGTTAATGATTGTTTGCAAAAAATATATAAAGTTTCTCAGTTTGAACATTAAACATCTTGTCTTTGCAGTGTATTCAATTGAGTATAAGTTGAAAAGGATTTGCAAATCATTGTATTATGTTTTTATCTACGATTTACATAACATGCAAACTTCACTGGTTTTGGGTTTTGTACATTATCATTGTCTTTGCAAAACTAGAAAAATGCTGTCGGTAGAAACAGCAGGTATACATACCCAAAATGAAAGCATTCTCCCCACCGGCAAAATTCATATTTTGGCTTAGTGGTGCCATAACAGGAAAGAGTGTACGGTCCAGGAAAAGGAAAGGAGAACCACAGTAGGCTCCAGGAATGTTCACAGCAAATTTTACCCAATTCCTAAAAGGACAGTATCACTTTTATTTTCGAAAAAGTAGAGTTGGCCTAGAGTTCGTACAATAGGAACAGTCATATTGTCTCCAGAACAACAAGGATTGCTCTTTTATGCACCAGGATGTTCACAGAAAAGTTGATCTGATCCCCACTGGGACAGATTAATGCATTGTGTTTGGAAATTTATTTTCCTAATTGTGGCACCACAGTAAAAGTGTAAGACTGATCTAGTTCAATAACCTTCCTTTTCTATGAACCAGGAATGTTGACAGCAGATTTGAGAGGATCCTCATTAAAACTACTCAAACTATTGCATTTTTCGAAGTCAAAAGTTTATCCTGGTGATGGTGCTACATGGACGGTCCAGCAGCCACTATAATCACCCCTATATACAAGGAACAATCAATGACGGTTTGGAATGATTCTCGTCAAAACTATAATATACTGTATTTTACATGATTTCTGACACCATTTCTGGGGTGAGGAAGCTCTATACTGCCACACACTTTGTGCCAATATTATACAATAGTTGGTCATGATTTAATTATTTCTTCATAACAAACTTTTATCTATTCGCCCTGGTGGCTGCCAAATCACTGAAAGCACTATTACTAAAATTTTGGTAGACTTTCTAGAGTCTCTCTCTCTTCTATTGCGCTTTCTGATTTCAACCTAATTTCTCCCTCAAAATATACCACGTGTATTCAGGTCCTATCCTAGCTGAATAATGACTCACTGCAGTCAGGATATGTACCAAAATCCATAAAATGAGCAGTATTCAAGCCTTTCTTCAAGTAGTCCAACCTTGACCCAAACATTCTTGCAAATTATAGGCCTATATCAAACATAAATTTTAGAAACAAATAGTAGTTTGATGCTTCCAGTCCCAATGGAATCTATTGATAGGGTCACCTCTTACTGATTAAATATTCGTAATGGTGTACCTCAGGGGTCTGTTTTTGGCCCATTGTTATTTCCTTTTCATATTAATCATTTAAGACAAGATGTGGAAGGCACCATTTTTCATTTTTATGTTGATGATACAGTGATTTATTTTGCTGGTTCCTCTATTATGTAGGCTCTTACCAAACTGCAGGATGTGTTCAATATTATATAGGCTCAGCCTCAGATCTGACACTAGTTTTAAAAGCTGATAAATTAAAAGTAATGCATTTTTTAGTACAAGAAAGAAGCCTGTGAACACTATGAATATTATCACCACTGACAGAAAGAAGTTAGATGTTGTCTCCAGTTTTAAATATTTTGGTATCTGGCTTGATGACTAACTTTCTTTTGAATCCCCGGTTGAAAATCTTATTAAAAAGTGTAGACTGAAATTAGGATTCATTTTAGAAATTAGTCCTATGTCTCTTTTGTTGCTAGGAAGTGGTTGGTTCCTGTTACTATTTTACAGGTACTTGCTTATTGTGATCTGTTATACACTCATGCATCTACACATTGCTTGCATAGGTTGGACAGTATATCACAGTGTCTTGAGATTTTTTGACTAACTGTAAAGTCCTTACTGACTATTGTGCTCTTCATGCCTGTGTGGCCATCTCTGGCCATTCATAAGCTCAGTCATTGGTATCTGTTTATTTATAAAGCCATTTTGGGTAAACTCCCATCTTATATTTGTTCCTTGATTGCACAGAGATCTGACTTTAGTTACACAGCTTAGTTTGATATCAGAAGTTGTGATTATATTGTCTGTCCCAAGTATACAGACCAATTTAGGAAAGAAAGCTTATAAGTGCTCTTTTCTCCTCACCTGGACTAGCCTTCAAAAAGATTTGAAACTGAGAGACTAGGTCTCTGTCTGATTTTAAAGTTCTTATGAGCACAATGGTGAATAAATCAGTTGGTACTTGTCTATGTCCATAGTTATTTTAATGTAAGTCCATGGTTTAATGAATATCTTCTATACCCAGTGGTACTTTAAATAATTCTTCATCTTAGTTTTTATTTTGTATGGATTCTTGTTTTTATTGTCATGTTGTATTTAACACAACAGCTGCCATTTTGGTCAGGTCTTCCCTGAAAAAGAGAATACTGATCTCAATGGGACTACCTGGGAAAATTAGGGTAAAATAAAATACAGGTCAAATAAAAGAAATATACAATATTTTCACAGATTCAATCGAACGTGCATTTAAATCGCATGATACCTTAACATCAAATCATCAATAAAAAACAATACAGGTCCATGTCTTGATAATAAAAATATATATATATTCCAAGTAAGATTTCTTTCCTCATTGCACATCAAGATGGTTTTCAAGTCTTACTTCAGAATTCATGCATTTGTGGCTGTTCAAACTACATTACATTTGCCTCATTTTTGTCTGAGTAATTATGGTTGCACCATTTGCACCTTGGACGTGAGATGTCAGCAGTTGCCAGTTTTTCCTTCATTTGCAAATAAGTTGTTTTTGTCTGTAATGGTGCAAGAATACAGAATTGATCAAAACAGCATTAAACGGAGACCATTTGCCATGCAACCTTTCTTCAATTTTATATTTGGATGGGTAATGACTCTAAGCTCTTTCAAGAGTCATGAACAGATCAATTTGGGAAGGTTATCAGGCAACTAAGTGCACCCGTATCCAAAAATTCTAAACCAATACAGACTAAAATGTCAGCCACATCATCTCTCAAAAAATTCATTAATGTACTCTATGAAATGGTTTATCACGGTTTCTGAATTTTGTTGCAATTCTTATGCGGTAAGCTGCACCACATATGGTATTAAATTTGAACAATAATTATGGAAGAAAAAAAACTGAATGACTCCTTAAACATGTTCATAAGTTTGCTCTGATAAATCATTCTACACAGGAGCCTCCTTTAAACCAAAAGATATGTTGTGATGCTAATGGATAGTTCTCCAAAGACCTGGAGAAGTAGAAGAGTTTATTGCACAGCAGAGGCAAGGCTTGTGTGAAAGCTGCAAAAAAGGTCCAATCCAGCTTTCAAACATGTTCAGGGCTGCTGGAGGAAATTTATCACTGCTGGTTGTACAATGTTCAGAAACCGCAGAGGCTTCAGACAACAGCAGCAGGAACATGTTCGGTTTTATTAGAGCAAAGAGTTAGTTCTATGCTTTCTGTAACCCCTTAAATTTTGCATGATTCATTCTACATTACCCATAAGAGAAAAAAACATAATATTAGACTTTTGTTTTACTTTGTTTTATGCTGTTCATTAATCCTGAAATAAAATTGTACCATGTAGGCAGTGAAAAGTGCTTCCGGCCTTTCTCTTGTCTTTAATGAACAACTGCAAGATGACTTCAAACAGACTTAGTGGCTCTCCTGGGGAGTGTACAACCAGCAAAACCTTGTTTCTCATGTCAGTGTGATTTATTCAGTGATAAGGATGACAATAAAATTTTTCATTGTGTTTGGCTGGCTAATCCGCAGCATCATAATTATCGCTGTTAAAATCCCCACCCACAGCGCCTTGCTCGCAGGTACTGAGGTAAGAGAAAGGAATAGAGAAATAACAAGAATAAAGTTGCTTTCACATCGGACGCGGAACAAATTTTTCGCACGACAGATTACATTCAAAGTCAATGTGAAGACTTTGAATGTAATCTGTCGTGCGAAAAATTCATTCCGCGTCCAGTGTGAAAGCAGCTTATGAATGAGAAGAGGGACAAAAAACAACTACTTTGTTTCATTAGCATATTTTCATATTGAGTGCATGGTAATGTGGCATAGCATGGGTAACGCAGCAGATGTTGATTTGCATATTTGACAGCACACCAACAAATCAGGAATTCTGGAGCACATCTAGCTACTGCCTTTTGGTGCTGTTAACCTCATCAAGTGGGATCTCGACACATTCAGAAGGCCTTAATGAAGATTGTGGGAGGAGTGAGGGGGTGTGTTGGTGGGTGGGGATTGGTGAAAGGGGGAGTAAAGACAGAATTTGGCAAAAGAGAGAACGAAGAGATCAATGGAATACCTATGGAGTTACAAGACCAATGCTTTATTCTATGGCTTGTGAATTTGCCTTGGTAGCATTGTGGTTTTTCTTCTTTTTTACAACTTCACTTTGAGGTTTTAACCCATAAAAACCCAGACCCATCCATCCATAATGGAAAATTATTGTGGATGTAAAACAGACTACAAGGGTCACATTTCTGAAAATGGATTGTGACACTTGTGTCCCCATGGGTTCTTATGGGTTAAAGATCATTCTGCATACACAAACAATATCTTGATACATCACAGACCACTGCCCCCAGTCTCTAGATGATACCAATGATACCTTGCTCACACACCAGTGAAAACCAGGGAAACAAGAAACTGGAAAATGTCGCATACAATGGAGAGGTGTTGAAAGCATGCTGGTAAAAGTATGTGCAATTGCAAGTAAATTATTCACACATACTGTTGAAAATTTGCAAAAAAAAAAAAAAAAAAATGTAAATCATGCGTCCGGACTTCTGAAATCGTATTAGAAAATACATTTTGTATTATATTGCAGTAGTCCCAGGTGTACTCAGTGACATTGAAAAGAGATTATAAATCTAGCCAATTCTTTGAGCAGATATCAGCTGTTCTACCTGTAAAACTCGCTAACCCAGCATTCATTACACCTGCTATTGCTCTGTGGCTCACATGACACCACAGTGGTTTTTAATGAGTTAGAGCTCCCTAGTCATCTGCCACATGATGGGTGCAGGGTGAAAGCCTAGTGGTTCTAAACACTGGTCCTGGAGGCCCACTGTGTGTGCTGATTTTTGTTCCAACCACAATTGCAGGACTCCATGTTCAGAGCAGTTAGTTACCAAAGCAACATGTTGACACAAATATCCGTGCTTACCATTTAAGAATAAAATCCACACTCTCTTTTTTATAAATTAGAAACAATTCAACTGATCCATTTAAAAGCATAATTAAGTCACTAATTGTTGAAAACTACACTGCCCGACCAAAAAAAGTTGCTCTCTAATATTTTGCTGGACCACCTTAAGCTTTTTTAGTGGCATTTCTTTCACAATCTCATGAAATGTCAAAGCTGCTGTAAGTGAATTCTTTGCTTTTAAAGAAGTGTTAAATAGCTCTGACAGAGATGCATTTATTTAGACCATCTGGTCAATAACACAGGTCTCTCAGCCACTGTCTTCTGCAACAAAGCAGCATATAAAATTTTGGAGTCACCGACTGCCTCTATCCAATCAGGTGACAGAACGCCATGAAGACGTGTTTCTCTCTGGTTGTGAATGCGCAGAGCTGTGTTGTTTGTGCGCCATCTGCTGGAAAAAAATAATTTGAAGAAGACAAAGAAAAATCTCTGTTGTTGGCAATAGCGGAACAGATGAAGTTTCTGATCCCAGCACTACGAGAGATGGCTCACACAATTAAACAGCCAAAGCACCAGAGAACGGCAGAGGAACAAATAGAATTAAGGAGGAAAAACGTGAGATGGCCAAGTGCTGTATGTATATCAGGGCTGCTTTGAATGGGGAAAGCTAAAGGAATCAAAGGATTTAAAAAGCGGTGCACAGATAGCCTTGCTGCTACTGGTATGGTAAGCTATGTTTTACTCTGTTGTAGTTATGCAGTTTTATCAGTCTCGGATAGCCCTGTTGGTGGTTTTTAATCCTGCTAATGTTAGTTTATAAATGAACCGTGATCGTTTGTGGCCAACTACAGCTTGCTTAGCTGTGTAACTATAGCATATGTGGCTATATGACACTGGCTAGTTTTAGTCAATACCTTCAAAAAGCCATTTATACTGAAGTTTCTGCATGGATGTAATGTGTTGTTGGTCCATGTTTTCAGTGAGGCTTCCTCACGATAATCACTGAGAGTGTCTGTTTATATTGTACTTATGTTGTAAGTGAGTCGCTACTCTCCTCTGCCTCTGTTGGAAACTGATGCGCATTCCTGTGCATGGCTTGGGGATGGGGAGCGGGGACTGCTTTCATAGGCCTTGGACAAGAAGCGACAATACGACCAAATCAGTTACAGCAGCTTTAAGACATTTACAAAACCCAAAAACCAAAAAGTTGGCACGTTGTGTAAATTGTAAATAAAAACAGAATACAATGATTTGCAAATCCTTTTCAACCTATATTCAATTGAATACACTGCAAAGACAAGTTACTTAATGTTCGAACAGCTAAACTTTGTAATTTTTTGCAAATATTAGCTCATTTGGAATTTGATGCCTGCAACATGTTTCAAAAAAGCTGGCACAAGTGGCAAAAAAGACTGAGAGAATTGAAAAGTGCTCATCAAACACTTATTTGGAACATCCCACAGGTGAACGGGCTAATTGGGAACAGGTGGGTACCATGATTGGATATAAAAGCAGCTTCCCTGAAATGCTCAGTCATTCACAAACAAGGATGGGGCGAGGGTCACCACTTAATGAACAAATGTGTGAGCTGATAGTCGAACAGTTTAAAAACAACATTCCTCAAAGAGCTATTGCAAGAAACTTAGGGATTTCATCATCTACGGTCCGTAATATTGTCAAAAGGTTTAGAGAATCTGGAGAAATCACTGCACGTAAGCGACAAGGCCGAAAACTAACATTGAATGCCCATGACCTTCGATCCCTCAGGCGGTACTGCATCAAAAACCGACATCAGTGTGTAACGGACATCACCACATGGGCTCAGGAACACTTCAGAAAACCACTTTCAGTACCTACAGTTCGTTGCTACTTCTGCAAGTGCAAGCTAAAATTCTACAATGCAAAGCGAAAGCCATTTATCAACAGCACCCAGAAACGCCGCCGGTTTCACCGGGCCCAAGCTCATCTGAGATGGACTGATGCAAAGTGGAAAAGTGTTCTGTGGTCTGACGAGTCCACATTTCCAATTGTTTTTGGAAACTGTGGACATCGTGTCCTCCGGACCGAAGTGGAAAAGAACCATCCGGACTCTTACAGGCGCAAAGTTCAAAAGCCAGCATCTGTGATGGTATGGGGGTGTATTAGTGCCAAGGCATGGGCAACTTACACATATGTGAAGACACCATTAACGCTGAAAGGTACATACAGGTTTTGGAGCAACATATGTTGCCATCTAAGCAACATCTTTTTCATGTACGCCCCAGCTTATTTCAGCAAGACAATGCCAAGCCACATTCTGCACGTGTTACAACAGCATGGCTCCGTAGTAAAAGAGTGCGGGTACTAGACTGGCCTGCCTGTAGTCCAGACCTGTCTCCCATTGAAAATGTGTGGCGCATTATGAAGCATAAAATACGACAAGGGAGACCCCGGACTGTTGAACAACTTAAGCTGTACATCAAGCAAGAATGGGAAAGAGTTCCACCTGAAAAGCTTCAAAAATTGGTCTCCTCAGTTCCCAAACGTTTACTGAGTGTCGTTAAAAGGAAAGGCGAAAAAAAGGCCCCTGTGCCAACTTTTATGCAATGTGTTGCTGCCTTTCAAATTCTAAGTTAATGATTATTTGCTAAAAAAAAAAAAGTTTCTCAGTTTGAACATTAAACATCTTGGGCTCTAATTTCCTGGCGCAGCGCAGCTGGCGTAGCGAGGCGCAGCCCGCGCAGTGGTAATTTCGTACGGCGCAGCCCGCGTAGTGGTAATTTCGTGAGGTGCGCAGCCTTCGGTAGACGAAGGTGCGCCGAGATGGGTGTGGCGGCGTAGTAGGGGGAGGTGTCACATATTCATCAAGACGCAGTGACAATTTCGTAGAAAAAGTCTCCGCTGGAGTTGCGCAGAAAACTCGCCAGCTCCAACCTGGTTTAATTTTCGAGCAGTGGTAATTTGGCTGACCGGCGCAGAGTGCGCACACGTCACCGAAATCTCACAGGCAGGTTTACAGAATGTCAGGCACATTTCAATGCAAGAAAAAATTACAGGAAGCACTATTTAATGTAACTATCTGAATAAGGACATAAATTATTGTATTTATATCGATTGTCCTGATGTCAGGCGGTTGCCACGCGTAATGGAAACTTGACCTGGCTTAATCAACGCAACTGAATCTGTGATGCAAACTAAGGACTTCACATCTTTCTCAGCCAACCACAAACTGTATAATATATATATATATATATATATATATATATATATATATATCGAATGCTTGCGTTCTATGCTCATTAAAGCCGCTTGCACACTGGACGCAAAACGAATTTTTCGACTGATTACAGACAAAGTCAATGCAAAGACGCGATAGTCGGACAGGGTTTTAATATAGCTCCGTGTCCGAGAGTCATAAAAGTTCTAGTTTTTCCGAGTATTCCAGGAATTATTAGACGTGCAAACTTGGCTATGTTTGTGTTCGGCCTTCACAAAATGCAAATTGATAGCTATCGACTTTTCTTGGTCTTTTTAGCCTTTTCATCTGTTTTCTTCCGTTGAAGATAGACATTAGTATTTATTCGGTCTTTCTTTTGAAAATTAGTCAGATGGATCGAGCACATTATTATTTCCACAGCAGAGATAATATAGTGCGTGAGCAAATCAATTCCATGACCACTGACAGAGTGAAGAAATCATCGCATGCACGATCAAGACTGTCCGACACGAAATGCAAATTACTCCACGTCCAGCAGCCAGCAAAAAGTAAAAGTATTGATATGAGAACAGATTTATAACGAAATAAAGAATAAAAATATATCAGCAACAAACGTGATATCAAACAAAGATGACCCGCCAATAAATAAATCGCAGTGTTCATTGGATGCTCTGTTGTTAAAATGTTTCTTTTTATTCTTTATTTCATTATCAATCTGTTCTAATCGTCCTTTTTTTTTTGGCTGTCAGACACGGAGGCATTGTACATTGTCTCGCGCCAGTGTCGACTCACTTTATTGCGCAGAGCTTACACAGAAACATTGATTGAAATTCTCGGTACTCATCTTGAAGAACTGAACCCTCTTATCAAACATTAACGTTTAATGTCTGAAAGAGTCAGTAGATTTGAAGAAATTAAAAACAATAATAGACTGTCGGACACGACGATTTATTAAAACCCTGTCAGACCTTTGGACACAAGACGCAATCTGTCGAGCGAAAAATTCGTTTCGAGTCCAGTGTGCAAGCGGCTTAATACTAGGCTACTATTATTGTCACTTATGTTTTATCGTCTTTAGTGGGGGAAAGGAATGCAGCCTGATTGCTATGATCTCGTACTGAGTTAAGATCACATGTTGGAAATAAATGTGTAACGTATCTTGCTTTGTTGTATATGCATGTTAATCCCAAAATTTTAAGCAGCTACAGTTTCTAATAATAGGAACACGCTATCCATCGTTTCTCTTGCCAGTGAGCTATATTTGACTCGGCTGGGTTGCCTTCTATATTCTAACACATTAATGGTGAGGTGAGGAGCTCATTTGACTGGTGAAGATTTGACTCGGCTGTGTTATACCCAAACACGCCTTCTTTGCCAACTTGCGCTGGAAGGAGGGGCAGAGGCGGGACAGAGGAGTACTTGCGCCAGGCTACGCCGGGCACGAAATTGCTACATACGCCTGGACACACCCCGTTGGCGCGGCGCACCCCCCATGCGCCGCGCCTGCGCCTGGTCTACGAAATTAGAGCCCCTTGTCTTTGCAGTATATTCAATTGAATATAAGTTGAAAAGGATTTGCAAATCATTGTATTCTGTTTTTATCTACGATTTACATAACGTGCCAACTTCACTGGTTTTGGGTTTTGTATTATGCCCATGAACCATTTGTTGGTTCACCAGTTTTCCTTCCTTGGACCACTTTTTGGTAGGTACTGACCACTGCAGACTGGGAACACCTCACAGGAGCTGCAGTTTTGGAGAGGCTCTAACCCAGTCGTCTACCTTTGCAATTAGGCCCTTGTCAAAGTCGCTCATGTTGTTCCGCTTGCTCATTTTTCCTGCTTCTAACAAATCAACTTCGAGGACAAAATATTCAGTTGCTGCAGAATCTATCCCTGCCACTGCCAGGTGTCATTGTAACGAGATAATCAATATTATTTACTTGACCCATCAGTGGTCATAATGTTATGGTTGATCAATGTAATTTAACTACAAACACGAACACTCAATTTTGACCTGAGTATGTGACATGTAAAAACTGAACTTTAAGGGGAACTCAGGGCTAAATCATAATGCTGTTTTATACAAACATAATTAGTAAATAAATATTGTAAAATACAAAAATGTGGAATTTTTTTTCAAAGACGAGATAAATAAAGGTATTATTCCCCCTAATTAGTTGTCGTCTAGTTCAACGGTCGCGGAATAATGATGTGATGTCGCCCGAGAATGACGACCCGTCACCCTTCACCCTGACGTATGCGCTGTTATTGTCTTGGATAGTGTGGTTGTCCCAGTCCATTATTTTACGACAAAAGATCGTTCAATATGGCCCATTGGCTAGTTGCATGAGGTGGTGTAAAGTACTTTCTGAAATATGCATGCTCAGACTAAAAAAAAATCAGTGATCCTTAACTTCTTTGTTGAGTATATCTTTATCTGGTCACACTTTATTAGAAGTGTTGCTCATAAAGGCTTTATACAGCATGTATAATGCCTTCATAAATGAGACATAATGTCTTCATAAATCATGCATAAGCAAATGTCATAGTTTGTAAGGGGTAAAATAACACTTCCTTCTTCAGCATGTGACGCCAGCTGTGATATAACTGACAGTGTCAATTAGCTAGTGGCTAAATGCGATAAAGAGTGACATTGTCAGCTGAGTGACATTGTCAGTGTCACATCTGGCATCACATGCTGAAGAGGGATGTGTTATTACACCCTTTACAAAGTATGAAATTTGCTTATGTTTGATTTTTGAAGACATTATGTCTCATTTATGAAGGCATTATACATGCTGTATAAAGGCTTTATGAGCAACACTTCAAATAAACTGTGACCCTTTATCTTGTGCATCATTTTATACAGATTTCTCTGTATTCAGCGGGACATATTTGGGATTGGTGGAAACTAAACGCCTTAAGTTTCACAGATTTGAGTACAGCAGCTGCAGTTTATGAGGTTACATGCAAAAAAAATTTGTTTTGCTGGTAAATAGACTTCTTGAGCAGATTCCTTGACTGAATAAAAACAACCTCTGCATATATTTTGTAAGCCTAGACTGCGAAGCTTGCTGTCACTGTGGCCATTGCACAATAGCGATACCGCTGGTGGAGGCCAAATGTTGATGTATAAGTTACCACTGTCACACAAAAGCAGATGGGTGAATAGAGATGCTTTTTTATGCCTCCACCGACGATTGTGCATGTTAAGTTGATTAGCAGAAATATCAGACCCACAACCAAAAACTCATTTTGAGAACAAATAAATGAGCACTAAGAGGAGAAGTGATTTGAAAAATTTATATTTTCAGAGCAAGAAGGTCTTTAATTTAGTATTTATCTCAAAACCATTTTTGCAATGATATATATATATATATATATAGACACACACTTTATAATAGATGGTAGAGCAATAAAGACTCAGAATTAACTTCATACAAAGACAGCTGGGTAAGATGTGTAATTTTTATAACAGCTTGAGTTTTGAAAAGTGCTGTGATGCA
Organism: Gymnothorax reevesii; assembly: GCA_029721435.1. Lineage (NCBI taxonomy): Eukaryota > Metazoa > Chordata > Actinopteri > Anguilliformes > Muraenidae > Gymnothorax > Gymnothorax reevesii. Next base: position 82,184,114 of record CM056577.1, on the reverse strand, counting down.
TAGATATATAGTCAGTCCTTTGTAAAATCTGCCAATTCTATATTCTTTTGACAGAAGGAAAATATCTGGTATGCTCCCTGGCTAAAAATGACAACCTGGATTTAATTGCAATTCATATTCCACCTTGTCATCGAATCATTAAACTGAAGACGTTTGAAACACTAATTGATGGTGTTGGGAGAGGGATGGCAGATGCTACATCTCTGTGCATTTGAAATCTTCAGCATTCCCTTCCTGAGCGCCAAAGTGTGGAAACCATGAATAAAACATAACGCCTTGTTAAGGTAAGAAGGCATGGAGCTGCTTACAAATCCTACACAGAACAGTCTCTCAGAGTACAGATGGGGGATAGAGGCAGATGGAGAAGGGAAGAGGGAGGGAGAGACAGAGCAAGAGAGATCGAGAGAGCCAGAGTCATTTTTTATGACTTAATTAACTTGCACTTAATTTTCTTGCAATCAATTAATCATTTCCTGTGTTATGAAGATATTGACATATCAAAAAGCTCTGACAGTATGGAAATGAAAGTCTCCAACTTTTTTATTTTGGACTTTGTGTTTGTGCACGCATATGTGTGAATATTGAGCATGGAACGCATATTCAGTGAAATAATTTAAGAAACCAACTGTGAGCAACTGACCATACTGATACAGCAGCCACCCCCGTCTGACTGCGAGCCCACGCTTGGAAGCCCAAACCCCGCCACTAAAAGTACTGCTGTGCTCTGAGCCCCAAGCGACATGAACGCAAGGAATCCAACAAATCCTTATCATCCCACGCCCCTCTTCGATCCGCAACTGAAAAGACAAAGAACTGCGAAAATCCAAAAGGGCACCAACGCAAAACACTACCCGCCAACCCGCCAACCTCCGTCGGACAACAGCCAACACACTCAATTCCTTGTAATTAAAGTTCTAACTTCAGGGGACAATTTTTTTTTTCGCAAATAGGGGTCTCCTTGCTATCTTTAAAGGTCGGTAGGCCCATTCTTGTAACAGAATTAATTTCATTGTCAATAAATCTTTTCTCCTTTAATTTCGGAGTCTTTGTGATTCAAGTTACAATACTGCGATACTAACATTACAAAGTATTAGGCACATTTAAAGCAATTTCGCTGGACAAATATGGTTGCAAAAGTAATGAAATTAAAAGTTTTTCATAACAAAGAAAAGTACTATACAGAGTTTTAAACTTTTAAAAATAAATCAAATCAATATTTGATATTCTTATCCTTTTGCAGAGAGATTAGGGACACTGTCCTGTTGTGACACAGCTTTTTACTTGTTCCAAGCACAGTGGAAAACTTGTCAACTTTCTTCTGCAGACTGTCTCACTTGCACCTATCCCTCCAAGTAAAAGCGGACAGTCATGATGGTTTTGACATCAGGGCTTTTTCAAGACTATATTATCTGTATTAACTGCTGTCAATGAAAGGCCAATGTTTATTTATAGAACTTTTTTAAATTGGAATTTTCCATGTCAAAAATACTTTTGTCTTCAGCAACACTAATATGGAAAATCAAAAATAAACTTCTGAAACCAGATTTAAATTTTAAAAAAGGTTAGGTGCCTAAGACTTTTGCACGGTACTGTATTAGGCCCCCAAAGCAATGAGAAGTGTATCAGATACAGCCTTTCAAATTCCAGTCACACAGGTTTGATTTCAATATTTAACAGGTTTCAAAATGTTGGTAGGCCATGTTACTGATGAGAGGGATCATTAGCTATCTGATGCTGTGTGAGGCAATTTTAAGAATGGAGAGGGTGACAGAATGGGCACATAATGAGAGAGAGAGTGTGTGCGGGTAAATAGGACAATTTAGATGAGAAATGTCTGTTGATGGAATAACCTCAGTCTCTTATTGTAAATGACTTTGTCTATCCATTTGGAAATTTGTTCTCTGTCAGTGTTTGTGTTTGTGTGCCCATGTGTGTGTGTGTGCGAGCGTGCGTGCGTGTGTGTGTGAGTGTGTGTGTGTGTGTATGTGTGTGTGCTGCTTGCTGCTGATACAATGCATTGTAATGCAGTAACACGTATCAAATTATCAGATTATTTCATACCTTCTTTTGTTATGGTTGCGAGCTAAATGCAAGTAAAAGTGAAAGTATGGGTTTTGTGGGGACGTTTACCTTAATTGAAAAAATCCAAACAAGAGTCATCAGAAAATGACGCATCCCAATAGCCAGGGGTGGATCTAGGAGATCTGGGGCTTAGCCCAGAGGGAGGAAAGAACGTGCGTGTGAACTGCGCTACAGAAACCCATAACTTACCACCAAATTAAAGCGGACAAAAGACACTGGAGAACACTTGTAAATTTGCACACTTTAATGAAGAAAAATAATTCTAAAATCACTCAAGTTACAGTCAACAGCTGGTTGAAGTCTCTTCAAAAATTTTTTTCTGCTGGTCGGTTGGTACCATTACGTACATCAGCCAATCACAGCTCTGGTACAGGCTGTGGTGCTATTGTACGTGCCAACAGCCAATCACAGCACGGCTGTACTCATGCGTCAATGAGAATGGCAAAGCATTCAACCTTGTCTCTGTCAGCTGAGTTGTGTTCGCAGCAAATTTGTAAATGCCCTTCGATGAGCGATGACGATGAGCGACATTATTAGCCCAAAAACACAGTCTGATTTGTGACCGTAGACTGCCCTTGACGCAGGCTCCGAGTTGAGGCATTGCGCTGATATACATATGATCCTCACTGGAGTATATTGGGGAAGCATAGTTAGTTTCTGAACCAGTATTTTGAACATCTGCTGCAATCGACAAAATACTTTTCAACTGACCGCTGGCTAATTATTGGAACCCCAAAGTAAATAGACTTTAAATCTAAGAGCGGCAGCTTTTCTCATCTTTAATGAAAATAAATCACCTTGCACCCGGACCACCGGCTTCATACAGTAGCCATATGCTGTGCGAATAATCATGTACAAAATACATGCAGGACCTCAGACCAGAGTGGAAGAGCGCATCCGATCTAATCCATTAGGATAGAAGGTTAGCGATTGATGTTGATACGAGTTTGCCAAATAATACCATTTGCCACTGGACGCTCGCATTTATGGCTCATATCAACATCGATCTCTTATCTTCTATCGTGATGGATCAGATTGGATGCTCCCTTCCACTCTGATCTGAAGTCCTGCATGTTGAGGATTATTCACACAGCATGTATGAAATCGGTAACTGCTTGGTCCAGGTGCAAAATGATGTATTTATTTTCATTAGAGTAGGGGAGACTGGGCTCCGATGAACCATGGGGACCAATGAGCCACATCACTATTTTGCGATCAATCGATGACAGAGCTGCTTAAAATTGGCAAAATATTTGACCATTGACTGATGAGTCATGGGGATAAATGAGCAATATCACTATTTTTCCTATTTTAAACACCTTTGGCATCAATTGATCACAAAATAGTGATACAGCTCATTCGTCCCTATGGCTCATCAGACCCCAGTTATATATTTATTGTCTATTTTATTTGGGGTCCTGATAATCGGCTGGCAGTCAGTTGAACAGTAGTTTGCTAGCTGATGTCGCGCTGGATAGCCACAATGAGGAAAAGTTCACTGTTCACTTTGCCAGATGCAAATTACATGACGTATAAATTTTATCAACAATGGAAGGCTTGTATCTAATAAATAAATGTTACCTTTATCATTTAATGTTTTTCTCAGATCCTTTTTTTTTTGGTTGCGCACTAGCTAGCTCCTAAATGTCACATTTCAGGCATCATGAACTTTGTGGGTGCAAACATAGACATATATACGGGTGGAAGAGGGAAGCTTTCATGAGAACGAAACAGACACATAAGCGTCACCGTAACTATGGTAACTTTCTAACGCATGCCGCAAATAAATTAGTACAATATAGGCTAAAGACTCAGTGGTTTCAAGAGCTCTGCCTTATTTTTTTACAGTAAGAAAAGACTAGGGCTAAAGAAAAAAATACCCCGGGTTATAGCGCAGTAACCAGGACCTAAACACGCCCCTGCAACCTGATGTCAGAAATCCCAAAATATCAAATGCACCAGTCAAGGACCTGATTAACGCACACAGCATTTACTTGTACTGCATTTCAAATCCTAAACTATTACAGTCCTTATAAACATTGAACATTTAATTTGTATTGTGAATTCTATAACAATTGATTTTTTCATTTTTAGGAATGCTTATCTTTCTATCTATTTGCATATTTCATCTTCTCAGGGGGACCACACAACTCCACCTCCCCCCCTTGGCTCACATTTGTCTGGGAACGCTGATTTGTTCCTTTCATTGATATTTGCAAGGGCGGGATAGCTCTGCATTTGCTTTTAAACAATGTATTTTGAATGTGTTTACATCTTAAGAATTCCACCTAATGCAATCAACTATTTTTTTCATTACTAGGCAGTAGAGTTGTATTTCCAGGCCTTTTGTAGATTTCCCTGGGCCCTGGGTACAATGCTGTGAGGCTATAGACAGAAGACACTTGAAAATTGATTTTGGAGCCCCTGATAGCCTGTTTATCCAGCTTTCAGTTTGGCTGTGAGTGTTCCCATCAGACCTTTTGTTTGTCACCAGCCTGAGGGGAGGATACATATCCAGTCCAGCCTCTCTTTTCCTTCCCAGATTTGGCCTTCACCTGCATTCATACTAATGTGACTGATGGTCAACTGTTCAAGCTGCCTAGCCAAGGGCTCTCTGGCTGGACAGGATAGTTATCATTTCTGGGTATCAGAAAGAAGACCAAATTTTGATTAACCTTTTTCCCCTAATAGCAATTTTTGTCCAGAAAAAAATTTGTTGTGTCTACAGGATGTTGGTCAGTTATAGTTCAACAAATCATCACTTCAGCAATTTCTAATAGGACACTTTATCAAAGAGAATATTCATCAAAAGCATACATTGAGTCTGGCAGCATGGCTCTGTTCTGAGAGATTTCCGCCTGTCAAGCATGGAACCGAAGGCAGGGAGCTGTGATTACCCCCCCCCAGAACACTGCCTACAGCAGCAATGACCTCAAAAAGAAGAGACATTGTTATTGAATGGCAGTTTAGTCATGAAAGAACAGGATTACAGAATGCAAAAAATAGACGGGAGGAGCTACGGAGAAGGAGAGATGTTAAGCGTCATGCTGCGGAGCCGCTTCTCAGAATGTAAGGTTAAGTAAACTAGCCTATTATTGATCAAGCAATCATGTGACAGCAAGTCAGATGACATTTGTGAGCACGCTTGTGATTCTCCAGCGCACAATTCTCACAATTTCTCTTGAAGCCAAACACGAGAAATATTCTTTGCAAAGCTTACAATGTGTTGTGACAGCCTGGCGGCTGGCACAATTTCTCTTGAGCCAAATACAAGAGAAATATTTTATGTGAAGTGTACTGTGTGTAGTGACAGCCCGGTGGCTGGCACAATTTCTCTTGAGCCAAATACAAGAGAAACATTCTAAATGTAATGACGGTCCCCTCAAAGCAGATTCATGAGAATTATAATATATGATTTGAAGAGTATAAAATGAAGGCTGGTACCTTTAATGATTGAAGTGCATATTGTGGTGAATGACATGGCATGGGTGCTGAGGAGTGACGCTTCGTGCCCTGTCTATATGTATTGAAGTATTCTGAACGACGCATGAAACAGATACAAGTACATAAGGATTTCATTTAAAATACAAAACATGGCAACAATTTAAACAATCAAACTCATTCATTTTGAGCTTCCGCAATGTCCTTAATTCCTGGGTGAGGGTCAAGTTGGTGGCAGAAGATGTCCAATGTCCCTTGGCCTTTAATATCATCATTAGGCCATGAAAGCGGAGTGTTGCTGCTCGAATATGGAGTGAGAGAGGAGTGTAGAGCTGAGGGAGAGGCCATAATACTGAAAAATCAGGCAGAGCTGAGCAGCAAACAGTAATAAGTTTCTGAGCATCTGTGATGAACAAGGCAACTCAATTGATCACGATGCGCTCAGAGTAAACCTTGGTCTGAACCCCCTCAAAAGCAAGCCAGTGGCGACACTGGCAAGGAACAACTCCCTATGTGGATCAAACTTAGGAAGAAACCTTGGGAGGAACCAGGCTTTAGAGGGGAGGACCATCCTCCTCTGACCGTCCCAGGGTATGAGTATATGGATGCCGTATTGTGTTGCCGTATTGTGAAGGTGAGTTTTGAAAAGCAGCCCAGGATTTGTAGTTTGCTGAATAGATGCCATGACCCAGACCATTTTGATGGTGGAGCAGCTCTTGTGCAGAGGCCAGGTGGTGTTGATGGCGAAGACCAGCAGCAGCATGCTGAGGGCAGGGCCCGATGTGAACATGGTGAGAACAAAAACTAGGCAAGTAGAGGAGAACACAGGGGGAAAGCAGTGCTAGGAATATACCAGGAAATAATATTGCCTACTCCATAAAGTTGATATAAAAGAAAGTATATGTACATACATAACATAACATTACATAACATGAATGACGAGAACAGGCCATTCAGCCTAACTACGCTCGCCAGTTTCTTTATACTATTGTGAATATATCCCTTCAGATACTCAATGACTCAATGGTATCTAGCTTTAAATCAAGCCTGCTCTTGAAAACCCCCTAGGTCTCTGACTCAACAATATGGTCAGGCAAGCTATTCCACATTGAAATTATTCTTTGGATGAAGAAATATTTCCGAATATCAGTGCTAAATTTACCTTTGGTCAACTTCCATTTGTAACCTGAGTTCTACTCACAACACTTGGTGGAAGGAATCCTACATAATTCACTTCCCTTAAACATATTTAAAGACCTCAATCAAATCACCCCTTAGTCTCCTTTTCCTAAGACTAAAGAGATTAAGGATCTTCAGCCTCTTCTCATAGCTTTCATCTTTTATACCTGGAATTAGCTTCGTGGCTCTTCTCTAGAACTTTCTCTAGAGCCTCTATAGCTTTCTTAAAGTATGATCCCCAGAACTGTACACAATACTCCAGATGTGGTCTGACAAATGTGTTGTACAAAAGAAGCATCACCTCCTTAGATTTGTATTCAATACTTTTGGCTATGTATCCCAGCATCCGAGAGGCTTTTTTAACTGCTATGGCACAATGGCGAGAGCCTGTGAGGGTTTAGTCAACAATCACTCCCAGATCTTTCTCGTGTGCAGCACAGTCCAGTTTTAAACCTCCCATGAAGTAATCCCGTCTAATGTTTTTATTACCTACATGTACAACTTTACATTTCGCTACATTAAATTTCATTTGCCACATTTCTGCCCAATTCTGGATTCTATCCAAATCATCCTGAATCACTTTAGTGGACCCTAAACTATTTGCCAAACCCCCAAATTTAGTATCATCTGCAAATTTAATTAATCTGCTCTCAATATTCCAAACAAAGAAACAGTCATTCTGATAGTCTCTGTATACAGAAAATGCAGTATCTGCACTCAGATTTACTAAAATATTCCAGCTACTGCGTTATGCGCGCTCACATTAGATAGTTTGTCTCCCTACCAATTTTCACAGGATGTGTATATTGTAGCTAAAGCAACCACAAGGCAAGAGATCTCAACAGCAAGTTTAATCACTTGCTATAGTCAGTAGATGATTATGATTTAAAAGTTGTTTTGAATATTATGACATCACTGTAGATTTCCTTCCCTGTATGTGCAATTGTCTTATACTATTGCACCGCAGAGCCGCAGAGTTTTTTTAATGCACATTGAAATACTGCTGTTGCTGACATAAGTAGCTTAATTTGAGTATTGGGTCATTCCATTTAATTTTAACAAGTGGCTCCCGCACTATCCCTTCAGCTTCAGCTGAAAGCTTCAGCACAGTAACTAGGACATATTTAATGAACCCATGCCAAATTTTTCCTGGATCATGCAAAAAAATTTTGAGTTATTGACTTTTGAAGTACATGAGTGCAAGTCGAAATTTGGGGGCTTCATTTTTTCCGCCATTTTTGAGTCCCTATAACTTTGTGATGTAGGTAGATGAACAAAAATTTGAACAAAAACTTGAAAGTGACATATCAGCTCCGCTGAAAACATCAATTATAATACAACCATGTGCATTAATGGCCCCATCCTATGAGCACAGTACAGGCTACAAGTTTCAATCAGTCCATTTTAAATTTGGCGTTGGCCTTGTGTGTGCGAGAAAAACAACGCCTATTAATTTTGGTAGGGATTGCTTTAGGGCAGGGGTGTCCAATCTTATCCAGAAAGGGCCGGTGTGGGTGCTGGTTTTTGTTAGAGCCTAACAACAACGCCTGTTTCTACCCACCAAGGTCCTGATTGAATCCCCTGATTAGTTAATTAGTGCAATCAGGTGCAGTAGCACTGCTGGCTAGCACAAAAACCTGCACCCACACTGGCCCTTCATGGATAAGATTGGACACCCCTGCTTTAGGGGGTCCAGGGATACACGTTGACCGGTGAGCGACTGGGTAGTTTCACCGTACATACAATACCTGTTTTATGTTCTGATGTTCAAACATACAAGTAATTTTATGTATCATTAATTTGCATTTATCCAGTGACTTCACTGCTGAAAAGGTATTTTTATTATTCATTTTTCTTTTGGGCAGGTTGAATGTCACAAGAATCGGGCTGAGGATAATCTGGTAATATAGATAAATTACTAGTGATTTTGTTGTAAAAAAAAAAACAAAAAAAAACAGTTCACCGGTGAGCTGTCCTTTCATTGGCTACAGTTGGCTTACTGGGAGGCAGATCAGAGGCTGACCAGGGAAATAAAGAAGTTAGCAGACCTACAGAAGAGGTGGATTTAGCAGCCACGGAAGTCTGCTGAGAAGGGGTGGTGACAAATGCTAGGACAGACTGACAAATAAAAAAAATATGAAGACTGTTATTCAGAGGCTGGATATCATCAGTTTAGATGGTGGCAGCAAATTCAGATGGGAGATTCCAGATGGGTTTGTCTTCAGCCCAATTCATTGGGAGTATTTTTAGAGTCAAGAGCAAGGATGGTCATTTTGACTATATTGCATTTTGTCATTCCCCATTGTAATGTGGTGTTTAAAAGTTTTCCTTGGGCAATCAAATGCTTGACCATGGAAAACAAAAAATAAATTTGTGTCCAAAGTGAGAATTTAACATGTCAGAATTTTTGACTCAGGATTGTCAGAACTCAAACGTTTTAGTCTAAATCTGAAGAGTTTCCTTTTTTGCATTCTTACACTTCTTTGATGAGTCATGGTTTCCAAATGTGATGAAAAGTTCAATTTTAAATTGCTTCGTATTGGTTTTCAGGCTTGATGAATTGACAGAAAAACTGGCGAGATACCAGCAGACATCCTCATGCAAGATTCGCAGAATGTGCTGCTCGCCATGGCTATCGGGACACTTCAGAGAGATGAATTTTCTCAGCTTATTACACTTCACGGGATGTCACGGAGTTTAATCATCATGATTAATCCATACCTCCGGTGAATTTCATTTTTGTACGGTCATAATTTCAATCAGCATTTTGTCTGAACTTATGTTTTGAAATATCAACATTTGGGCTATATACACTAAATATTTCATTTCAAAACCTTTATCAATTACTTTGAACAGTGACTTTAAGCCCCTCCTTCTGTCATTTTTAGGCTGTAGAGCGTCACTCAAGAGCGCAGCGGGAGAAGCAGTCAGCCTACAGATCCCCCAAGAGGAGTCAGAAACACTCTTGTCAATGATAATTCTTGCAATAATGATTGCTAGATACATTTTCATATGACAAAATAAATTTATTGATATAAGAAAATATAGAAATGTGCAATAATGTTCTTCAGGTACTTACAAGGAAGTGAGTGTTGAAATATGACCTACATTTTAAGAGGTCATGTTACAGAAATACTCCTCTTTAATTGGAGAAATTTTATGAATTTTGCAAGAGAAATGCTTGCAACTTGGTTGAATGAATATTCCTGTAATGTACAGATCAGGAACCAGTCGCGAGAACCAGGAAATGCAGTAGAGCTAGGTTAATTGATAAAGGGGGAGAACCCCCGCAGGGCAGAAAACAGTAAGCAACAGTCCAATCCAAATGTCAAAATCCAGTTGGGCAAAAATAGTATCAAAAACCAGGGCAGCAATCACAGTAATCGTAGTCGGACAGAAATGGGTCTGGTACACAATAGTTCTCAGAGAAGCAAGCCAGAATCCACAGGACGTAATCCGAATCGTTACCAGGGCAGCAAACAGATCTCGTAGTCGGGCAGAAAAATGGTCAAAACACACAGATGCAACAATAATCCAAAATCACAAAGGCAAAAGTGAAGTCGGGCAATCCAGTCAGAAAGATAAACACTGAGAAATCGATGCGAGAAACGTAGCACAAGAAAACTAGGGAGAACGATCTGACAAGAGAGTGAACCAAACAGACATCTTATATACACATTCGAGGTAAACACATGACCAGGGAGAACAGGTGCAATCAATGGTAACAATGCTCAGGGAGACACACATGAGGAATAAACTAATTACATGAATTTGGCTGTAGCCCAAACGCAGACAGGGATCACAAGACAAACCTAAATACAAAACAACAGCTCCGGATAAGGTGTACTAAAGTGCCGAGATAAAAGAAAAGGAAAGCACAAAGTATAAGTGGAAATCCACAGAAACTTGCTGCAGAGATAATTAAGGATAGGCAAGGAGGCGGAGTTTAGAATTGAGCGACTGCTGAGAGATTGTTAGTCAATTAGTATGTGCACCTATACAATCCCGAGTGCATGTTAGAAAGTTAGTAAAAATATACAAGATTAGTGTGGTTAGTAATTAGCAGAAACAATAAACTGTTAGTATATGTTAGTAAAACAGTACAAGAGAGAGGAAGGAAGAACACGAGATAATGAAAGAAGATTGAAACCCAGAAACCAATAAATCACCCGAATGAGTGGCACGCAAGACAACAGACCATGAGCAAAGATACAAACATGACAAGACAGGGGAGACAAAGTGCAAAGCATGGAAATGAAAACATGGCATGGAAAACTAAATGATCGAAACATGAAAAATAATTAACAAGAAGTCTAAACTTCCAAAAACACAATACACAATCCTAAGAATGGTCAGACAGGCAGTGGTCACCAAACACAAGAATCCTAAACATGGCAGAGCCAGGCACAGAACTAAAATATGACAAGCAGAATCAGAATCACAACAATTCCATGGTATTTCTTTTGGGAAAAGGGCTGCAACTATTGCCCCTTGATGAAGATTAGACTCCATGCTGAGTCTTCTTCAGTCATGCATGATTGCACAGTGCCCCAAAGGAATGTTCAACTGAGAGCCTTTTTGTCTGTTTTTCACCATTGCATGCATTCACTACATTTACAGTACTTGCTGCAGAGTATTAGTTCCCCCATATCATGCTTTGCTAGTATAACATCGAAACAAGTTTTATTTTTATGTTAAAAGGATGTATTCTGATTATCAGCAACAAAATGAAACAGGGAGTTTCAGAAAACTAACATTTCTGGAATGGTGCTTGCATTTTCTGATTTTTTCTTCCAAATAAGCTTTGTCAAATTGATCTTGAGCTGTAGCACAAAAATGTCAGAGTGCATCTTTCTTGGTGGAGAAATAACATTTTCCCATCCCATAATTCCAAGGGCTAATTTGAAGTCAGAATCTGTGACATTCTGTTTTAACCAACTTGTTTTCTTGTGAGTTATTTTTGGCCCAAAGTCACCTTCTTTTTTCACTTGTTTTGGTTTATTTGCCTTGTTTTCTTCTGACTGAGTGGAAGGAGTAAGGCTGTTATACGCTTTCTGCCTCATAACTGTGATGCAATGTACAATAATGCTCTCAAAAATAAACTATACAGTCATTCCGCCAATTGTCATTGTATAATAAATTGTATAATAAACTATACAGTCATTTCCACCAACAGTAAGTGCTGCTTGGGTATAGCATAATAAACTGTGGCAAGTTTAGGTAATTATGCATTGAAAGGGGGGTTACTGTGTATTTACTGTGTATTTTCCAAGCGGAACCTTTTCAGATTTTCCTGCGGCACTAAGTCTGCCAATATGCACAGAGACCTTTCATCTTTTCCTATTTTTCACTAACCGCAAGAGCTAACTGGTGTTTTTCTGTCAGGGCTTGGATCTGCAAGTCAAGGCTGTCTTAACCTTAACATACAGGGATACTCAACACCAGTCCTGGAAGGCGGCAGTGTCCGCTGATTTTTGGTGTGTTTCCACACAAGTGGTTAATTTAAGTCACCGATTGGCAAATAAATCCACACACCTTGTTTTCCGGGAATTAATTGCTAGCTGATTGAAGGGACACCACTAAAGCCTGTAAAAACTGCAGCCCTCCTGGACCACATTTGCCCATTCCTGCCATAGCCTTAGCCCTTATCTTAACGAGACCCCAAACTCTAACTTTAACCAGCTTAATCAGGCCATGCCCTTACCCTTAGCTTAACCAGTATGTAACCACAGTCTTAACTTTATCTAGACAGTAATCATACCCCTAACCTTAACCAGATCCTTAAATGTAGCCAAAACATAACCATAGCATTAAATATCATAGACATAATAAATGATTTTATCGGCACTAATTGGTAGAGTAGGAAGTTGGTAAGTTTTAGAAGAGTAACTTTTCGTCATTTTTGCTAAAACTGTCACTGTGTACAGACAGTATTACATAAAACTTGTACTCTGTAATAAAAAATAAAAAAAAAAACGCTCCTATAAACCCACCTAAAGCTCCTACGGCAATTTAAAAGAATCGTTCGGACCGACCAAAAAGAATCAATTAGAGCCAGGATGGTGGCTGACAGCTGTTAAACAGTGCACATGCACACGCTGCAGACAGCCCCCTCCTCCGTCCTCCTCACACCAGTGCTCAGTCAAGTTCAAATCTATGAGAGAGATTTCAGGAGCTAAGAGCCATCAGCGAGGAAAAAAATACCGATACCTCCATTACCAGCAACAGCACTCACGGCTAAGACAAGTTAAAAAAGAAGCCAGAAGAAAAAAAAGCACAAAAGAAAGAATTTAACAAAACCCAGGATAAAACCAGAGTGAACATCGGAGTGGCTTTTTAGAAGTGGGAAGAACTCCGTGATCTGGAAGGATTAAAAACTGACGCAGAGTTTGCAACTTTCCTCCTCGACAGGTAAACCCCTGCTATATTTGTTGGTTCATTTTTGCTCCGCAAATAAGCAAGTTGGTGTCAGTAACATGATCACCTAACTAACTCCAGCGCTCACCAGCATCAATTCATTTTCGCTCTGCAAATAAGCGAGGGAACGTCGCTTACAAGCACAGTCGCTGTTTGAATAGCCAGAGTCTTGTAATTGTTGCAGAACTCCGCAGTGCATGTGATGTTACAGCGATGTTGCAATCGAGCTAACGTTAGCTTGTTTCCAATGCTAGGGCTAATGTTACTGGCGTTGTTTTATTAGAGAGCAGCAGAAAATATCTTTATGAAGTGACCTGACAGTGTTATCAGTTGTGTTGTTGTCCTTATAAATATGTTTAACGTTTCTGTGCTCTCACGGCTAAATGCTGACATACATGATTTACTGGCCTTTCAGCTGGATTCACAACAGTTTCTGTACACAAAAAAACGGGTAACTTACTGAAATAAGCGTGTGCTGGGTTTTTAATTAATACATACTGCTGTAGATTACTTTTCATGTCGACATGATTTATTTCTGCTCGTTTGTTGGCAGGCGCTTCGGCAGACTTGAAAAATCCGGGGCTAATATCCCTTCCGATCTTAAAAATAATTAGTCCTGGCTAATTCAAGATGGGTTTCCTTTATTAACATGTTTTCCCATTCAAGAATAATCAAGTGGCAATCGAAGACACGCTTCTCTCCCACAAGCGATCTAAATGCGACAAAATAATGGGCTGCATTCAGGACAGAAAAATAATCTAATTTTTATTAGGTCTATGCACCTGCACTCAGCGACGGCATTTCAGACTAGTAAGTACATACAAGTACATACACCTATTTTTGCAGCATAGTCACTCAATTTTCAGTAAAAAAAAAGTAGACAGCTGTCCGATTGGAAAATGTAAATGGACAAAACCACTTACTATTCTGAAATGCCGTCGCCGAGTGCAGGTGCATAGACCTCATTTAGATCCCATGCTGTCTCAGTTCTGCTTCAGTGTCTTGCCTCCAGCTGTTTCTGGGTCTGCCACGTTTTCTCTTCCCCGGCGAGTTCCAAGTCAGGGCCTGGCGTGTGGTGCTGGATGATTCCTTCCTGAGTGTGTGCCCTTTCCAGCCTCACTTCCTCCGCAGAATCAGCTTGGCCACCGGTTCCGGTCCCGCCCTTTGCCACAGGTCTTCATTTCTGACTTTGTCAGACCAGCGTATCTTGAATATGCGCCTCAGACGGGTGTTCAAGAATATCTGGATCTTCCGCAGCATAGTTTTTGTAGTCCACCAAGCCATTTTACATTTGAGTTGAAAATGCGGTGCTTGGTCTTCATGGTGATCTCCCTTAGAAGTCCAGATGTTCTTCAGCATGACAAAGGCTCCTCTCGCCTTTCCAATTCTAGCAGTGACATCTCGGTCGGTGCCTCCGAGATGGTCAATCACACTTCCAAGGTATACAAAAGTCTCTACCTCCTTGATAGGGTCTCCCCCAACAGTGATAGGGGTGTTGGCAGTGGAGTTTATCTTCATCAGTTCTGTTTTTTTCCAACTGATCTTGAGTCCTGTTTGCGCGGATATGGTCTCAAGACGGGTGGCCTTGTCCTGCATTTGGCTTTGGTTGCATGACAGGAGCGCAAGGTCGTCAGCGAAGTCAAGGTCGTCCAGCTGAGTCCAGGGTGTCCACTGGATCCCATTTTTCCTGCCTGTCGTGGTGGACTTCATGATGCAGTCAATAGCCAGCAGGAAGAGGAATGGTAAGAGTAGGCATCTTTGACGTACTACTGTCTTCACCTGAAAACTGTCCGACATCTGCCCAGCATGGATGATTCGGCAGCTCATGTTATTGTACGTGCATTGGATCATTGCAATAATTTTCTGAGGAACTCCATAGTGTCTCAGCAGTTTCCACAGAGTCTCTCTGTCCACACTGTCAAATGCCTTCTCATAATCAATGAAGTTGATGTAGAGTGGGGAGTTCCACTCCAGTGACTGTTCCACAATGATGCGTAGACTGGCGATTTGATCAGCGCATGACCTGTTCTTGTGGAAGCCTGCCTGCTGGTCTCGGAGCTCAGGGTCAACTGCCTCCTTCATCCTCTCAAGGATGACTCTGTTTAGAAACTTGCCGGGTACTGAAAAGAGCATAATCAGTAGTAATAGTACTTGCTGTGAATGCAAAATGGGATTTATCATATTGTTGTCGTAGCTTTGCTGCATCAATATTTCAAGATTTACCATCATACCACTGCCTGAACATCCCTAAGCAACTATCAGCCATAATTATCACTGCTCGGCCCAGCTCTTATAAACGTGACTATCTCTGTCTGAGTTACTCCGTGAGTGAGTGACTGACTGACTGAGAGAACAAGTCCAATGATTGGCTGACCCGCGGGGAAGAAGTTCAGCAATTGGTCGGCCGGCGGGGAAGAGGCAGCCCAGCCATATACTAGGTGCACCTAGTCTTGTGAATGAGATTCTAGCTCTTCAGTTTTACGGCATGAATGGTTTGATAGGCTGTATAATAATGATTGGCATTCTGGGGAGTGCCTTGCAGTGCTGCTTATGCTGCAACTGAAGCACATTATTTGTGGGTTGGAATGGAAAACAGGTCAAATTAAATCGCACAGTTGCCACATTTGAGAGCAGAAATGTAAAATATGGAAAATTATTTAAAATTGGGAACAGCTGAAAAAAGTCCAGTGTTGCAGTACAGGCCTAGTGATTTATGTTTTGAAATAATTTCTATAAAATAAAATTTTATTATTTTCTGAGTACATCAACTTTGGTCTGATTAATCATATTGAAAAAGACCATGACATGATTTAGAAAATAAATTATGCAGACATACCTACACAAAAATTAATATGCTGTGAAGAACAAACACGCAGCATATATGATGGTGTCATGCCTCGCCCGCTATGGTCCTCATCAATGGAATATTGATCATCGGCCTGCTGCAGCTCCAGCCCTTCCATTACCATCACCTGTCCCTCATTAATCAATTATTCAATTATGTAAATATATATCCCTCTCTCCCCAGTAACCTTGCAGTCTTAGTATCGACTCTCTCGTTGTAGACTCAGTGCTTCCCTGTCTCTGTGTATTTATCTAAAGACTGATATTCAGTCTTTTTTTTTTTTTTTTCCTTTTTTTTTTTTAAAAAAAAATTTGGCATCTCCAATCCCACCCGAATTTGGAATGCCCAATTGGGGAACTATGTACAAAGCTTGCTCGTATGCGACCCCTTGCTGCCAACTCAGGATAGTGAAGACAGTTCACGGCTCTCCTCCGAAGCACGTGCCTGTCAGCCACTGATTCTTATACACTCGCTGGTTGAATCTTCGCAAGTTCAGAGCGAGGGCGGAGGATACCCGGACATGATCCAAGCCGGAGTCTTCCTGACGAGCGCCCGTCTGGCCAACAGGAGGAGCTGGAGCAACGAACAAAGCTGTTATCGAATACCCAAATCCGGCAGTCCCTTCCCAATTTGTAACCCTGTAGCGCGATAGCCAATTGTGCGCTACTCTGAAAAAACTGCCGACCCCTGCCGGTGGGTACGCCGGGGCTCGAACCCGCGACGTGGTGATCACCTCTGCACTGCAAAGCAGTGCCTTAACCGTGTGAGCCACCCGGCAGCTCGATATTCAGTCTTTTATCTACTTTGGGCTGATTAGTATTATTAGTTCCTTTGTATTTCCCCTGTTTCAT
Organism: Gymnothorax reevesii; assembly: GCA_029721435.1. Classification (NCBI taxonomy): domain Eukaryota; kingdom Metazoa; phylum Chordata; class Actinopteri; order Anguilliformes; family Muraenidae; genus Gymnothorax; species Gymnothorax reevesii. Next base: position 82,167,299 of record CM056577.1, on the reverse strand, counting down.
CTCAAGCCCTGCTTCAGATAAATAAAATCCCATTCGACGCTCTTATAAAAGATGAAGACTAATCAATCGCTTAATGCATGCGATCATGTCATTTGCTGCCATGTTATCTACCACGGTTTGACTTGTGACTTCTGTCCTGTGCTAACTGAGGTACTCTTAAGTTAGCTGTAAAGGCACATGACAGCACCATTCAATACCTGGGTCATCGTCAATGAAGGATAAAAATTTCAGTGTAAAGTACAGTGTAATTGCAACCTTTTTATATATGGCAAGTATGCTTGTCTTTGTGATTACATGTACATGTTTAATTTTCAAAAGGCAATTTTAGAGTGGTTTTGTACACTTGAGTACTGTATGGGAACAGTAAAAAAGGGATCTACAACTAAATTTGCGTTAAGGAAATTGTTGTTCATCCAGGTTTTTATGTCAGTGAGGCAGTTGGTGAGAGTGGAGAGAATGACAGGGGTGATGGCTTTGGTGGAGATGAACAGCTGTGTGTCGTCGGTGTAGCAGTGGAAAAGTAAACATTGGCAGCATGTACAGGATGAAAAGAATGGGACCTATCGCTGAGCCCTGGGGCACTCCATGTGAGACTAGGGTGGTGCGGGATTTGTGGCTATTGATGGAGATGTAGTGGAATCTGTAAGACAGGTAGGAGGTGAACCAGGAGAGTGCAAAGTCTGTGATGCCAATGGATTGCAGGCAACAGAGGAGGATGGTGTGATTGATGGTGTCGAAAGCTGCACTGAGGTTGAGGAGGAGGAGAACGGCGAGGGAGCCGGAATCAGAGGAGAGTAGGAGATCGTTAGTAACTTTGAGTAGGGCTGTTTCAGTGCTGTGATGACTTCGGAGACTGGATTGGAATGTTCCATACAGGTTATTGGAGAGGAGGGTATTTCTTGAGTTGTGTTGCGAGGGCTCTTTCCAGTATTTTTGAGAGGAATGGGAGGTTGGAGATGGGTCTAAAGTTGTCGGGGTCGTCGAGGTCAAGGCCAGGTTTTTTGAGGAGAGGTGTTATGGCAGCAAGCTTAAGAGGGGGGGAACGGTGCCTTAGGTGAGGGAGGAGTTGATGGTGTCAGTGATGAGTGGGGCCAGAGAAATGAGACAGACTTTGACAAGAGTCAGAGGGGATGGGTTCCAGTGGGCAAGTGGATGAATTCAGACCGAAGAGAATTTCAGAAAGGTCAGGTGTGGTTATGGGTGAGAGGAAGGAGGGTTGGTGGGCGGGCGAGGTGCAGGCTCTGGGTCAGGGGTGATGGCAGAGGAGGTGGCTAGCTGGTTGTGGATGTTTTCGATTTTGGAATGGAAGAAAGATAGAAAGTTGTTGCATTTCTCTGGGGTAAATGAGGGTGAGATGTTGTCTTGGGGTTTGAGGAGTTTATTTATTGTGGAAAACAGGTTGCGGGGGTTGGAGGATCTAGAGCGAATGATGCCGGAGTAGAAGTCAGTGGGGGCCTTGTTGAGTGCACATTTATAATGGTGGGTGTGTTCTTTGAGGGCGAGGGCGTGCACAGTGAGTCCTGTTTTATTTTGTAGGTGTTCTAGCTGTCTCCATTGTTTATTGAGTCTGTGAAGTTCTGGGGTGAACCAGGGGGCCAAGTGAGTGAAAGTGACAGTTTTAGTTTTTAAAGGGGCAAGTTGGTTGAGGGAGGTAGACAGCGTGTTGTTGTAAATGTTGACAAAGTCTATGGGCGCTGGGTTAACTGAGAGGGTGAGATTGGAGAGAGTGTTAGATATGCAGGTGGAGAGGAACACAGGGCAGATGGATTTCAGATTGCGGAAGGTTACTCTGCGGTCTTCTTTGGGTTGCAGGGCAGGAATGTCAAGGACCAGTGTGATGGCCAGGTGGTCGGAGATGGTGAGGTCAGTGCTGGAAATGTTGTGGATATGAAGGCCAGTAGAGCAGATGAGGTCTAAGATGTGCCCACGACTGTGGGTGGGGAAATTGATGTGTTGAGTAAAGTTAAGGCAGTTTAGTAGTTGCAGAAAATCATTTGCACTTTTACAGTCAGGGGAGTCAATGTGGATATTGAAGTCGCCAAGGAGTAAGACAGATGGAAAGATTGGAGACAGTGCCGTGATGAATTCTGAGAGGTCTGATAGGGAGGATGGATTAGGTTTGGGGGACGGTAGACGAGAGCGATGACAAGAGGTTTAGGGCTAGGAAGTTTGAAAATCAGGTGTTCAAAAGATGAAGCAGCAAGGGTAGAGAGTGGTCAAGGTTTGAGGTCATGATGATGAATTGCAGCAATACCTCCTCCTCGGCCTTCAGTGCGTGAGTTTTCAAAGTATGAATATCCAGAAGGGGTGTTTTGGTTAAGTGCAAGATAATCCAGAGGTTTTTGCCAGGTTTCAGTGAGACAGAGTAGGTCAAGTTTATTTTCAGTAATAAATTCGTTGAAAATGAGGCTTTTATTGTTGAGGGATCTTGTGTTGAAGAGAGAGAGGTGGTTGTCATTTGCACTTTGATGAGCTTTGGTGACATATCCGCCTCCCGCTTGGAAGTGTGGCGGGGCCCAATTTGCGTCATGCTAGAGCTGCAAGCGGAAAGAATGGCAACACACACACGCGACCTAGCTTGCAATGCCATTTCTGATCCATGTAAGTCTTCGGGGAAATCTGCCTGAAATTAATAGTTGGCTGGTTTTGAAACTCCAGGTAAACCTCTTTCCATCAGAGTGCGGTTTCCACACCTGCTGCCTTCTCTGCATAGGTCTTCTTAAAAAGGCAGATGACTTCAGAGAAAGTATGCTTGATAATGCTGCTTTGCAAATTTGATCTAAAACAACTGCTGATATCCCATGACTGCATTAAAACAATGAATTCCCAATTCTCACCTTTTCAATTAATCCTGGGATGTCACTGTATCTAATTTTAAAAATGTTCAATGTCACAGAAAGCACACTTTGGCCTAGTCTCCGAATCCATTTGAGCAAGATTGAGGCACTGTTCTGTAGCAGTGATCCTAGCAATTCCTTTAAAAGGCCTTGGTATTTACAAATTGAAAATCAATTTTAATGACCAGCAATGCATGTGCAAGGCAGAGTCATTAGCAGAAAGAAGCCAGAGACAAATCTGCCACCTCAGGGCTTTTCAAAAAAACTTTCCTTATCTCAGAAAAATTGCATTTCCACTCCATAAACCAGCCCCAAATGGCGCAGCAGCATCTTGTGAACTCGACTTGTGTTTGTTTTTTCATTGTTGACACCACAATGTCAAACTGTGAGCAAATCTGTTAAGCCAAATCAGCAAATTTAATTATGATAAAAATACTCGCTGACAGTTTTTTGAGTATTCCTGTATTTTACTTCTCGTGTTTTATTTCTTTCTGGAACTGATTATTATTATACATGCAGTATATTTCCTAGCTAAGCAACATTTTCCCATATAAATCATTTGCATAATATAGCCATATTCCAGTACATATTGTTGAAGACTTGATTATCCATGGTGACACAGATTACATCACATGACATTGTACAACGTATATGAAAGCCCATATACTCTTGATGTGCTTGCATGTTTGCCTGAGCTTTGACTTTTTTGCATATGATGATTTGAACTCTTATTCTTCCAGGCCTGAAATCTCTTGTTCAAATCATGTTCTTGTCAAACAATTCAACCATGAAAAAAGCATGAACAATCTCTCCTTTAGGGCCCATGCTCTCCTGTAGGGCTCACCCTCCATTATTGCCAGTCTAGGGAATTATATTCCATATAAGTTGATTTGTGAATCATGCAGGAACCCTTGGGATGTACTGCTGCTCATCATTGTCATGAAAAGGGAGCTAATTTCACTGATCAAACTGAAATTCCTGTTATGTTCTGAATTAGTTGGGGAGAGCAGCTCTGCGACTGAGCATGCAGAGATATGGGATCCAGAACTTTTTCAATCCCAGAAGAAAACCGAAAACCTAGAAAACTTAACAGGGGAGAAAAAGTGTCTACTGTGACTTAACAGTATCTGCTGAACATAGCATATGGGACCATAGGAAAGCTGTTTTATTGATTATCACGCAATTGATCTCATCTTTATTCAATATCAATCTGAAACACACGGAGCAGATATTCTACCTCAGTGCCTCTGTTTCCCCCGAACTCCATTTGCAAAACCCATGGACAGTTTTGGTGTATTTTCTTTCTTCGTTGGGTACAAAATTAAAATCTCGCCAAGAGAATGCAAAACTGGTATTATAAAAGGGAGATGGAACTGTTGTATCCATGGCAAATTTATATAAAATACTGTACATTTTCACCATTACCAACACCGTGAACTATTGGCTTCATGTAAAAAAATCAAAACCACTACCCGATACGCAACTGTAAAAATATGACTATTTGTAGTCCTTCTGAGTGATCATTACAGGCACTGCCTCTAGTAATTTGCGACATGTCAATGAACCAACATCAGTTGAGTGTTTTTCTTTTGTAATTAAATTATTTTGGGAACATGAAAATAAATGTAAATCCATAATTTGCTGTGCACCAGTTGGATCCTCTGACTTTTTTTGTTTTTGCAAGGATAAGGTTAAGGTTGATAAAAAATACAGAAGAACCAAAGGCGTCTCCAAATCAAGAAGATAAAAGATCTACTGATTTATTCATACTGTCTTTAGTGCTGGAATGCGTTAATGCATTATCTAGTCGTTTAATTTTTGCCTTTTGGAGACTAGTTACACAAAGTAATGTACCTAGCACAGTAGCTGCATGTTCCAAGCAAGCTGTATAAAAACAGCAATGAGAAGTTTGTACAGGGAAGGATAAAACATTGTCTGCAATCTACACTCTAATGCCCCCTACACTGTTCTTAATTTCAAGATATCTTAACATTCTAGACAATGAATGGGAATTGCTTCAGTCTTCAGTTTTCATGGTGATAGAACGCGGGCAATACAGCCAAGTTTTCAAACTTCTGTTTTGTGCAAATCTAGACCAAGTCCCACCTTGCATGTTGATAAATTAGATGAAAGGATAAACTGCATCTGATATCACAAATTTGTAAGTATTTCACTTGGTAGACTCCTCTCTGTTTGCTGGTTGCTGTGAGACAAAGTGGCGTTTAAGTTTTTTGGGATGTTACCCCAAATTGGCTGAAATGAGCGGCCATTTCCAACCCCACAGCATACACTAGCGGACCACAACGTGTAAGAAATGACAAAGTGCTTGTTTTATATCATTGGCTCTGTTAGTGATCTATAATCTATTTGTTCTATGACGTGAGCAATAACATAGATATTCATTTGGAGCATAATTTTGACCTAATAATAATAATTTGCCATCTGATACATTTTGATGTTTTTCAGTTGAGTGGGTTGCATTATGATGCAGGGCTATAATTATGGCTTTTGCACCAATGAACCACTCACAGATGAAGCAAATAGTGTTGATGAACTTGTGACAGCAGCGAATGTGCAGGTCTGCAGACAGACCTTAAATGGTAAACAAACATTTTATCAATGTGTTTGATGAGAGAGAAATGGGACCTGAGAATCTTTGATCAGGGCAGAATTGTTATGACCAGACGAGTGAGTCAGAGCATCTCCAGAGCTGACATCCCTCAGGGATGCTCCTTGTCATCAGTAGTGAATACCTGCCGATAGTGGTAAAAAGAGGAACAAACCTTGAACTGGAGATAGGGTGTTGGGCACCCAAGGCTCATCAATGTAAAAGGCAAGACCAGCTGTCCTGTCTGGCCCTAATCAACAGAAAGGCTACGGTAGCACAAGCCACAGATGTTTGTTAGGATAAATACGTGAGGAATTTGACAGAAAGCACAGTGAATCACACCGAGCTGCATATTAAAGGAATAAGTCCCGAGAAGCAGTGGGTTACAGTGATTTTATAACGGCAGAGGGGCATTTTAAGGTAGAATGCACAGCGGAGTGCTTTAGTGACCCTTCGCCATTATAAAATCACTGTAACAAACTGCTTCGAGGGATTTATTGCTTTTATAAAATGGTTACCCTACATATAGCCCATTAAATGAACACACAAGAAAAATAACCAATGATTTATTGGTAATAATGCAACAATAAAATTGAGAACTATTCGTTCTTCCACCATGAAAGATAGAGTGGACAAAATTGGCAAGCAACACAGATGCTAAGATTGCTTTTTCATCTAGCGCCATTATGTCACATCAGGCCATTTGGGCTCATATATGTAGATATACTATGAAAGCAGGGTATTTGGAATGTCTTCGATCTCCTGAAGGCCCCGTTAAATAATTTAACGTTCGTTTTGGTTTCAGTTTTCGAGTTTCCTTGTTCTCAACTCACGCCAATCGGCCATATCATTACAACCAGCAGCGAGAGTAGGGAACAAGATTGACTTTTGTCCTCCACACTTGCCGGTGTCCAGGAAAATATGTTGAATTGTGCATAAGTTTGCAGGCCAGCTTGTCAACTAGCTAGCGTTCACTACAATGGATGTGGATACCCTACACATAGCCCATAAAATAAACACACAACAAAAAAAAGAAGTCGACAATTTATGAAATAGTAAGCTAGTTAGTAACGTAGTTAGCAAGCTAACATGATATCGAACTCTGTAACGCAATAGCTACCTGGGTAGATAGACAACTGGTTAGTGGGTTAAAAGGCTAAACTTCGCTACCACTGAAATAGCGAGCTAAAAGTCTTGAAACAAACGTAACCTAACGAGTCAGTTCAGCGCCGAGTAGTTGGTTGCACACAGGGATATTTTGTGCTGTGGTCTGCCTCAGAACGCAGTGGATTACAATGATTTTATACTGGCATGGAACGTGGCTCAATCAAATTTAAGGATAGGATGCACCCGTTTTATAATGCACTTTTTACCTGAAGACCAGTCAGAGTGCCCATTTTAAAGACTCCAATGGTCATGTGAGCATTGCGACTGGACCATGGAGAAATTGAAGGTAGGCTTGTCCACTGAGTCCCATTGTCTTTTACATCATGTGCATTGGCCGGGTACATGTGCACCTTTACCTGGGGAAGAAATGGCACTAGGAAGCATTTTGGAAAGAGGACAAGCTGGTTGAGAGAGCGTGATGCTCTGGGAAATATTCTGCTGGGAAGTCCTAGGTCCAGGATTTCACATGCTTGTCTGTTTGATGCTGCTGTATTGGCAGCACATGGCACACCAACACAGTATTAGACAGGTGGTTTTAATGTTGTAATTTATAATTGCCGTGTTTCTCTATTGTTAATTGTGTTTTTGTCTTGGGCATACACTTTGAGTAATCTAGTATATGGCACAAAGATCACTGCGATACATCCAGTCAGCGATGAAGGATTCCACATGGTCATCACGCACCGATTGTTTTGCGACTGTTGTTTTGGGCAAATATATATAAATATATATATATATATATATATATATAATGTGTGTGTGTGTGTGTGTGTTTTCACAATACTGGAGAGATTTCAAGGATAGTTGTTGTTCAGTGCAGTCAGCAGAATATGATTGATGCTTTCAATTGTTATGACTTAAAAATCACAACAAAGAAAACCATCAATGACAACTTAAACAAATTTATTCTTCACTGATAAAAAACCTCCACAAATAATCCACTGTTCAATCCTCTAATAACACTCTAATGCCACTCTGTAACTCTGTTGCCAAAACAAAAATTCTGCCTCTGCTGACCAAATTCACAGCATTTACTGTATATAGACTAGCAACATTCTGGAAAGATCAACAGGATTCCTGGGTAATCCCCCCCCCTCCAGGCAGGAAGATGCCAGAAGCTTCAAGAAAGCACTAGTCTATTACAAAGAAGTGATATTACATAAGATGTTTTGCTGCAGACACACCACCAGAGGGTGCTGAAGAACAAAATAAATAGCTGACCATCAAGGCAGCAAAAACAGCATGTAACAAATCTCCTTTACAAATAATATACAATGCTGTACATAAAATACTCATACATAACACAATTCATGTTTATTTTGTTTAGCACACATACACTGCAAAAAATAGTAGATACCGCATATCTACTCAATAAAATGAAGCCAACAGATTGCATGCAATAATATTAGTTAAATATAATTACATTTGGAATTAAGTAAATATGAATTAAATAAGGCCTTTTAGATTTATCTGTTTAGTCTGAGTAAATGTAACTACATTACACAAAAGATTTAATTAAAACCTAAACAAAAGTATTGAGTAAAATTTAAAATGGCAAAATGAGTAAAATGTACTAAGAAAACATATTCTATTCCACGAATCACGATATCACAATGAGTTGAATTGATTTACATCAATCGGATTAGTCTTTTGAATTTACTCAACGCAGTCAATTTAATCTACACATTACAGCTGTGTGAACGTTATGACCGATATTTTAAGGTGAGATTACCAAGAAATAACTCACCTACAGTAGGTAAGAAAAATATCATGCTATAACGTTACTGCATATTTTCTAGTGTAATATGCGCATGTATGTAATATCGTGTTGTTATTTGGCTGATACGAGTCCCCTTACCTTTGTCAGCCTGGTTAAACAGGAGAGTAAAGCGCAGAAAGCCCTATTGTGGAGCGACCAAGGTAGATACACCTAACCTGACCATAAATTCTGATTCTAGGGGAAAAGTTGGCTTAGGAGACCAAAAATCTGATTTGTAGGTCAAATAATAGAGGAGAGTGGAAGCCCAAAGTTGAACGAAACACAATTTCGTCAAAAAAAAAAAAAAACAAACTTAAAATTGCAACAGGTCATCACTTCAAAACTATTAGGGATATTGGTCTAATACTTGGCATTATTTTATAAGTCCACCAGAGGTACCTGTATGAATTTTTTGAGAGATTTTTGAGGGGGTGACCCAGGAATTTTCTAATTTTCAGCATGCCGTCACTTGGGCTGACCCTACAGGCTTCCAGCTGCTGGAGAGTTTTGAGTCTCCCTTGATGGACGTTTCATTTAATTATGAGCCAAATGTTCTCAATTGGTGAAAGATTAGGACTGCGGGCAGACCAATTCGGCACACTACTCTTTTACTCAGAGCCATGCTGTTGTAATAGCTGCAGTATGTGGTTTTGCATTGTCCTGCTGAAATACACAAGGCCTTCCATGGAATAGATGTCGTCCGGAGGGGAGCATATGTTGCTCTAAAACTTTTATATACCTTTCAGCATTCATGGTGCTTTTTAAAACATGCAAGTGTCCCACACCATATGCACTAATGCATCCCCATACCATCATAGATGCTGGCTTTTGAACTGAACACCGATAACAGGAGGGGTGGTCGTTCTCCCCTTAAGCCCGGATGACACAACCAATGATTTCCGATAAGAATGTCAAATTTGGACTCATCTGACAACATGACACTTTGCCACTTTGCTACAATCCATTTTAAATGAGCCTTGGCCCACAGAACACGGCGGCGATTTTGGATCATGCTCAACAATGGCTTCCTTTTTGCATGATAGAGTTTTAGGTGGCATCTGTGTATGGCACGGCGGACTGTGTTTACAGACAGCGATTTCTTGAAGTATTCCTGGGCCCATTTAGTAATGTCAATGACAGAATCATGCTGGTGAGTGATGCAGTGGCGTCTGAGGGCCCGAAGATCACGAGTATCCTTCGGCCTTGTCCCTTAGAAACAGAGATTTTTCCAGTTTCTCTGAATCTTTTGATGATGTTATGCACTGTCGATGATGAGACCTTCAAAGCCTTTGCAATTTGATGTTGAGGAACTTTGTTTTCAATGTATTTCACAATTTTTTTTACACAAGCCTTCACAGGTTGGAGAGTCTCTGGCCATCTTTACTTCAGAGAGATTCATCCTCTCTTAGACATCCCTTTTATGACCAATCATGTTACACACCTGATTCCAGTTAACTTAATTACTTGCTAGATGCTCTTTCAGCTGATTCTTTTATATATTAATTGCTTTTTCAGCCCTGTTTTTTTTTTGGTCCGTGTCCCAACTGTTGCAGTCAGAAAATTTGAAATAAGCTCATTTTGTGGATAAAAATGTAAAATGTCTCAGTTTCAAAATTTGAAATGTTTCCTATTTTGTATTGTAAATAACATATTGCTCATACTTCCATCCTCAAAAAACTGCATTTTTTGTACATTGTCGTCTCTGCCTGATAGCCTCACTCAGGTGGCTTTTCCGCTATGGCCCCCCCTTCCCGTTTTCCCACTTTCTTCTGACTGGCCACCTCTGTGGAGGGCGGATCTAACACAAGCATACCGATCAGAATTACTGCATGTGAGTTAACCAGGAGCATTTTAATTAGCACGGCATGCTAATTAACACGCAATAGCTGGTAACTGAGAGGTTATAAGGGTAGGAGTAATCTGCTGAAAATATTCTGCTGAAAACATTCTTCTGAAAATTTGCAAATTCTTCTTTTTTTCATCTACTCAACTAGATATTGATTGATATACATCTCAAGAATAACTGGTGAAAATTTCATCACAATATATTAAGAAATAAATAAATTATGAAGGAAAATATAGATGGTTGTAGTTTTTCAGCAGAATGTTTCAGCAGATTAGCGCTACCCCGGTCATAACAACCACAGAGGCAAACCCTTGCAATACGGGTTTTACAGACGGCAAGTTCTGTTACTGTGAACAGTTGTACCAAGAATCCAGATTACAAACAAGTATTAAAAGTTAGCTTCAAATGAGGTTTATGTTCATACAGCATCTGTAGAATTTCACCTGATATAACTCTTGCATATTTAGGACACAAACATTAGCAACAGTAACTTGGCTACATTAGCCATAGTGCTACAGCCACAATCAACAGGCTATAACGTCAGTTTGGCTTATGCAGTAAAAACAACTTACCGCTTCTGTGTCTGAGTCATGGACAGTCACGACCGATACAGGCTTTATCTTCAGATATTTTGCAAAGCCTGCGTTTGAGGCCAGTTGGTAGTGCTAACTATCGCTAGCGGTCCTGCTAGCCACCCATTACACGTTAGCTTCACTTACATCACACTTAGATTATTTGCTGTTATATCGTTACTTGTGGCTCCAAGCACTTGATCGATGCAACTACTTCAGGTTTGAGAAGCAGCTGAAACGCTTATCCAGTGTCGAATCATCCTTTATTGACAAAGCTGTCTTTGGTGAAATGCTGAGCACAAGCAGCGAACGTTTCCTTTGGCCATGGCTGTTTGCTGCCAGCAAACAAAAAAGCTACCCACTGATTTCTGGTGGCATCGTCTTCGAGTTTTTCTTTGCTTCCAAAAGTAAATGGACAAGCAGCTTTGGGAGAGATACTGACAAAACTGCACCTCAAATGATCTACGGTTCTTCTTTTGTATTTCCAAAAGTGAAGATGCTACTAAGGCATAGTATAATCTGCCATTGTAAGTGCCTGCTAGAATAGTTTCCAGTGTGGGCAGGTCTAGTGCCGTGATTGGCTCTGGCTAGGTCTGTACTAATTGGACGGCATAACCTGACGTCAGATTTTACCCAGATCTCGCGATCTTGGGAGGAGCTGTTCAGAGAGAAAATCACGTTCATGAAATCACGTTCTGGGATTACGGCAAAATCCCTGTATCTTATGTTTAGAACATTTTCAGAGGTTGAGCATGGACAACCAGCATTATAACACTTCTAATATGTATTAAAAGAAGGATCAGCATATTAGGTCCCTTTTAATATCAAATCCTTCCATAAAGCAAAGGTGCCAAGTAGACCAGAAAATTCACTTATGTCCAAACAGATAGTTCAGTCTTTGTGGCTTGGCAGGAAGAATCCTTTTTTTTGCTTCATGAAAACACAAATGAAAGCTATTTTTGCATGAGTGTTTAGGTGAATGTCAATGTGTGCATGTGCCAATGCTTGTGCTTACAGGTGTGTGTTTATGTGAGTGCTTGTGTGAATGTCAATGCGTGCATGTGCATATGCTTATGATAACACGTGAGTGTGTGTGTGTGTGTATATGTGTGCGTATGCATGTGTTCGTGTGTGTGTGTGTGTGAGCATGTCTACATGTGTGGAATTTTATAGAATGTAACAACTGATGGCATAAGTTAGCCCAAAAATATCATGTCTCTGTAAGAGTTAATATTTGTCACTGGTTGACATATGCGCTTTTATTTGATAGTTTCATTTGAAATTTGCATAAAGATACGAGACAACATGTCTGGACTTGATATAGTCTCAGAGGGTTATGGGTAACCAGTCTCTTTCCGTATGAGGTTAGGGTAATTATCTTCCTCTCCTTTCAGTGACAATCAGCCCTCTCCAAGGTGCTGAAACAACCATGTGTTGGCAAAGCTGTATGGGGCAATAATTACCATCAGCTGCAAGACACTGGTCGCATTGTCCAAGATCCATTTCTAGCCCTTATCCTATTTTCTGCCCCTAGTTTTGAAATTAAATTTAAATTTCTATATTTTAGTAAACAGCAGTTAGCTGCAGCAGAGTGGCATTGAGGTTGTAATCATGCTTTAATCTCTGCTAAAGTTAGAAAAGTCAGCCCTGCCGTTGAAAATGATGCAATGTGGACATGTCAAATGCAGGGTCATTGTTAAAAAGAACTTGCTCCTTTGACCAAATAACATTTTACCTCACATGCACGAAATTAATTTATTCTCCAGGAGTAGCTTTGATAAAGCATTCAGTATCTGAATTGCAGTATTTAAAGTACACGTTTTGATTTGAAACTTTATTTTTTAAACATTGTCGTATTTGGTATAATCCAATACTGTATCAATATTTTTCACCCAGAAATGATAATGGAATAGAGTAATCATGGATGTAAAAAGGGCTTTTAGCAATTCCCAAAATCATCTTTGAACAACACTTTGAATTAGGCCAAGAGCTGTGACGTAACTCGTGGGAGCAGTTTTAACACGTAGGCTATCGTATCAGTATTTTACATTGCAATCAAGAACTTGAAATCCCCCTAAAAATGTCAAATTGTTTCAACCCCTACTTGGCTTGGACAGCGAATGTACATAAAGGATTTCCAATGAGTGAGCCCGAGATATCAAATTTATGCAAGAAAGTTGTAATTTTCGTTTATCCCAAGCCTTCAGAGAGGAATAAATGAAATTTACTACTTGAGTTTCATAAATTTGATTATTTCTCCCATTAATGTCAGCGTTGTATTGTTTGGAAAATGGAAAAAATAGCATTAACGTCAGTTGGCTGTCTATTCAAGTCAATTGAATAAATAATTTGCTAGCTGGCATGTTAACGCTTCTTACCCCTCAGCCCCGACAAGTAAGCATGCCTCATTGACGTTTCGCACCCGAATGACCTTTGACTTTGGCTCACTGACCTTCACCATTAAACTTTGTCCGGGCCATTTCTCTCAAATTGCTCAGGTTAGGAACTTCATTTTTCATATGTGGACTTGCCTTGGTAGGTAGGCGTGCCTCGTTGAAGTTTCGTACCTGAAAGACCTTTGACCTTGGCTCAGTGACCTTCACCTTTAAAACTCTCTCTGAACCATTTCTCTCAAGCCACTTGGGTTAGGAACTTGATTTTGCATATGTGGACTTGCCTTGGAGGGAAGCCATGCCTCGTCCAGGTTTTGTATCACAATGACCTTTCACTCTGGCTGAAACACGTTCACCTTTGATTCAGTGTGTCGGTGCTGAGAGACCTCTATGACCCAGAACTTAGTCATGAAAAGTTTTACACTTCTGCATGTTGCATGGAAAAAAAATCAAAAACAAGAAATTACAGGGGCATGTACTCTACGTCATCCACTATAACATACATTTTGATAAGAATAAATCTAATCCGTTCGAAATATCAAACAAAACGCGGCCAAGAAATGCACAAATTAAAACAGGGAGACAAAGGTCGATGCACTTGACTTCCTTGCCGTGTGTCCCTGTTTCCCACCAATTACATCATGAGAAAGGGACTATTTTCCTTCAGTTTATTTATTTATTTATTTATTTTTAAATAGAATGTGCACAAGTTGAAAGGGTGTTCAAAATGCCCCTTTTACTCTCTTCCTATTTGATTGTGTCCAGAAAGTGTTTGATTCATCATCTTCATGACATTAGCTTTCTGTAGAGGTATAATTTGCTCATTTTCTGATTTCTCAATACGCGTGTACTTTAATGAGTGCATGTTCTGCCTCTGTCTGACATCTCCAAAGGATCTGGCACATGCTTTAATGAATGAGGCTGACCTACATACAATCAGAGGGGATGGGATTTGACTCAGCGGGTGGCCTTGTCTCTGAGTTTGCTGTAAAAATTGCAATAGGGTGGAAGAATGTCCTAGTGTTCCCATGTATGTGCACGTCCCTGCATACAGTATTTGAGTGCCTGCCAATGTATGTGTGTGTGTGTACGTGTTTCAATACATCTGTTTGTGTATGTGCGCTTGCCTATGCGGTTATGCTTGTCTGAGGAAATGGATGACTTCTGTCACAGCTGGGACCATCCTGGTGCTGGTGTTATGCCGGAACGTACGCGGAATTTTGAAAGATCCCAATGGGCGAGAGGGCCCAGCCGAGTCATTGAGTGTGATGAGTCTGGGCATGCAGTCTGACACATTAAAGGACCTTGATGTCGGGGGGGCTGCCAGCTCTGTGAAGCAGCCAAGCCAGCAGCTGTGCGAGCCATGACACTGGCAACACTTCACTGTCACATCTTTCAAGTCTGCGACAGACACTGGAGAGGGAGAGCTGACCTCTGCTCACGTTCCAAAATAGGAAGCAGTGGAGACAAAGACAGAGGGGAGGAGGAAGCAGTAAGAGTAAAGTAACGTGAAATGTTTCATCTAGTGTGCCTGCCCAGGTGCTGAAACCAGTGCATTAAATTCAGTTTGTCCAACCTTCCCTGCATGCTAATACTTGGATGGTAAATGACAGTATATTTTACACGTGTTGTTACTGTTGAGTACATTTGTTTTGGTATCGATGACTTGAAAATAAGGTCAAAATATCACTTGCACCTCCTTTATCTAGCCCCCTCCCTCATTACCTCTTCATTTCACACAGAGGCGGATTGCACAGGAGGAAGCCAAACCGTGTGCCTGCCCCACCTGGCCTCTCATATGATGAGAGGCGCTGAGACGACTCCATCTGTTCATCTGGACCACATGAGTGCAGAGAGAGATGAAATGTAAGAGAGAGAGACAGCGAGAGAGATACAGTGTATGTGTAATGGTATCGTATGTGCACATATGTGGAATAAGGTAAGTGTAATGGCTGCAAAGCGACAAGAGAAAATCAGATCTACTGCAGCTGGACTGCGCATACCTTTACCATGAATATTTAATTCACTTTGAAGCACAAGACATGCCACTGGTGTTTGTGTGTGCGCGTGTGTATGAATGTATGTGCATTATGCATTTTGTTAGTAGACTAATTTTGGATGAAAAGGGAATAGGAGGAAAAGAGAAAATGGGGAAGGAAAGCTGAAATGTCTTCCCTCTTATTTGGTGAGTATTATTTCCAAAAACTGTAGCAAAAATAATTTGATCTTCTGAGTTTATCAAATTATATTATTCAGAGCAATAGTTATCATTAGTTATAGATATGTCTCCTGCAACTCATATTAGAATGTTTTTTCTTCATCCAAGGAGAGTTGCTATTGCTCAGCCAGTGTTATTCATCTTAATTTGGTGCGACACTGACAGATGGATTAAAGATTATTTATGTTTTCATTGAGGCTTTCACCCTGGCCACTGTGCAGCTCCATTGCAGTAAATAAGTGTTTACTTTTAATATTTTTAAAAAATGCCCTTTAAAAAACCTTATGAATGTGTTTTCCAAAGTGAATGGCAAAGCTCATTGAAATAAAAAGATTTAATGATTCGTTTTGATGAGTTTTTTGTGTGTTCTGTGAAACTTTTGGAATCCTGCTTCGTTGGCATCCCAAACTAATACTAACAGTCTTGTTCAAATCCCTGAAGAAAAAAAAAAATGAAATGCTATTAAAAGTTACTGAATCAATTTTAGAATATTTGCATTTTTAATACAAATACTCATATTGTTAAGGTCCAGACCAGGAATCAAGTGCGGAGACAGACTTGCAATACGGTTGGTAATTTATTGGCAGTACTGTAAAGACGGGGACGGAACCCCGGAGAGGACAGAACGCCAGAGAGGAGGAGAGATAATTCAGCACAGGTGTCGTAAGCAATGCTTGGGCTGCCGGCGGGTGGCTTCCGCTGTGCTGCCAGATGCTGAAGCGCTTGCCAGCACTGGGCTGCCCACTAAGAGGAGGGTTGATGCTTGAGACCAATTCGGTCCCAGTCCTGGCTCCAGCTCAGAGTTGGAAGTTTGTTCCTGACAAACCCGATAAAGAGTAAACTTGCAAGAGTTAACAAGAACGCGGTCCTAGTCCTGGACCCTGATTAGGATTAGAGGCTTGTACTTGAAAACTGGAGTTGAAGAACAAGATTGAATTGAACTTGAAATAAGTTTCAATCCTGGACCATGATTACGATTGGAAGCTAGTTCAAGTTAACTAATGTAAATAAAGGTTTCAGAGAGATTTTAGCTGCCACTCAAATACTGGTTGCATATGACAAAGAGGAAGCAGTTTTACTAACAGACCTAGAACTTGGATTTCAATACGAATGCCCACTCCAGCAACAAGAACATGAATTGAAAGGCTTAAATACCTGTCACCTGCTCATTAGATAATGAGCCAGTAACGAGAGGGGAGACATGCACAAGCCGTACACCAATCACAACTTACAAACACCTAATAGACGCGCATGCTATAGCGAAACGGCACACTAGGGATTCACACAAAGGTTGTGACACACGTAAAACATTTACATTGAAAATAGAAATAAAAAAAGTTATAGAGTTAACGTGGCCTCTTTATCTTTCTCCTTTATCCTCACTGTCTTTTTCAAAGGTTCTGAATTAAAAGCTGAGATTGATGGTTCCTGTCCACATGACATTGGCAGCTTTATACTTAAATGAGGGGATAATGATAGTGCTCCTAGATGATGCACTCACTGCATGAGTCATTGTGCACCCTCATTTTGGACATTCAAATTATGGCTTCTTCACTGGGTTTATTGCAGCTCTCCCGGCAAAATGCTGAGTGCTCTTCACTTTGCAAGGTCCCCAATTATGTCAACAGGTGCACAGCCACCTAGCCATTAAAAGCCATTTCAGTCGGTCAAGATACCAACAAGGGGGAGTGACCACCCAGATAAATGAAGGAACTGATTAACTGGTTGGCTAAGTCGGTCTTGCCTCTGAGCCATCACTTCCCCAAGTGATAACAAGAAGGAACAGATTCTTATAATGAGTCCCATTCACTTGATTAGGATGAGAAACACGGAAGTCACCAGAAAAATTGCTGGGAACTTTTGAAAGCTTGAACTCAAACTGAGCAATAGATCTTTTTTTTTTTTTTTGTCTTGCCCATTACCCTTGATGACTTTTAAATAAATATTTGCCTGATTATTGTATTTTCTCTGGAAATTAAAACTTCCCACAAGCTGTCAAACTTGGCCATCAGCACTGCTCCACTCCCACAGTCAGGCCTCGCTGCCCCTGAGGTTGTTTACTGAGCCCACTACTATACTCCCTGTACACGTATATCTGCACAGCAATCCACCCCTTTGACACCATCATCAAATTTGTTTATGGTACAACCCTGGTCAGTCTCATCTCAGGAGATGAGTCAGCCTACAGAGATGAGGTTTAGAGATGGACACCTTAGTGTTCAGTAAACAACCAAACACTAAACATTACAAAAACAAAGGAACTCATCCTGAACTTCAGGAAGCGCAGCACAAACCTCCCTCCAGTTTACATCAATGGCGATTGTGTGGGAAGGGTCCAAACTGTCAAGTTTCTGGGAGCTCACAAGTCTGATGACCTCTCCTTGACGGTCACCAGCATGGCAGCTGCGAAGAGGGCATAGCAGCAACTCCACTTCCTGAGGGTGCTCAGGATAAACAACCTGAAAGAAAAGCTGCTAGCGGCATTCTACAAATCTACCATTGAGAGTATTCTGGTGTAATGTATCTCAGTGTGGTACACTGGTTGTTGAGCGGCAGAAGGGAATACTCTTTGGAAAATCATTAACGCTGGCGGTAAAATTATTTACTGCACTCTGACCTTGCTAGAAAACTTTGAGAGCTCCTGCTACCTCATCAAATATTGTACAGCACTCCACACATCCTGGTCACTATCTGTGTGATTTGACCTGTTGTCCTCTGGTCGCCACAACAGGTTTCAAAAGGCAAAGACCACCAGACACATGCACTTTTTTTTCCCTAGAGCCATCATCTCACCATACGCCAACATGAGGAAATGACTACTATGCCAAAAATTATGCAATAACTGCTATTTATGGTCACTCTTGTGCAATACTACACCACTACACTCATAATTGTGATAATATTATACAATATTTATTTATTTAATATTTATCATTCTATTTTATATATTGTATTATTAATTAGATAGGTTCAGTGTTTTGGTTGTAGTGTGTTTACTGTTTTTTCAAGGCTCAAACAGGAGTAGTGCCCCGATTTTTTGTATGCAGTGCTATATAATTTCAATTAAGGCTTTGTATTCTGCTCTACTCTATCTGATTATGTTTATTGGTACACATTAGATAAAGTTACACTGCAGACAAATCACACGAATCAAATCTTGACAAAGAAAACATACCATTGTTCCCACTAAATAGGATACATCTAATTAAGTACAATATCATTGCATCACTAATCAGACAGCACCAGCAGATACGACAGATGCAGATACTGTAAATCAGGGGCGTGGAACATCATTCAGAAAGGGCTGGTGTGGGTGCTGTCTTTTGTTCCAATCAAGCAGTGACAAACCTGATTTCATCAATCAACCATTTAGAGTTTTTGTTCCAGGCCTTTCTCAGGAATAAGGGGTGTCACTACTTTGTTGGAATGAGAGTCTGCACCCACACCAGCCCTTTTTGGATGAGGCTCCCCATCCCAGCTGTGAACACTTATCCTTGAAAATAAATATGAATTGACATGAATGTAGAGCACAATTAAATTGAAAACCTAGTACATTATTATAAACTGGTATCTTTTTGCCAGTTATTTTAATTAACTGTAATTTTCCAATCAGTTTATAACAGAAGTTCTGTGTATGTTAACTGAAAACCACAGTTAAATGCACACAGGACTCTACTTACAGATAAATTACAAGGAGACAATGACTGAATTTAAGTGTTGATTTCAGTCAGTTTATGACAGTGTAATGCGGTATTTTTGTTAGGTTTGCATCACCAAAAAAGACCATTTGAAAAGCAGAATTTCTGTGGATCTCCTGCAGTGTCCTGAATGTTCTGTATCAAAGGGGGGAAAATGAATACAGAGATCCAATCTGTGGGAGACTGCGGGATTCTGAGCATTTTACAATAATGGGAATTCACCTGGGTAATTACACCGACACTGCTACAGTTATCACACTCCTTTCCAGGGTGAAAAAGGAAGACTTCTGATATTTCAAAATGTAGTGCATACTGCAGCATAGCACTGTGGTGACATAGTTGTTGCCTTGTGAAATAGAAATTCTGGGTTAGTCCTTTTTGTGTGGAGTTTGCATTTTCTCTCTCTGTTTGTGAGGGTTTTCTCCATGTACTGCACTGTCCTCCCACCCCAAAATGCCTTCCTGTTGGTATACTGCAGCTATTGCCCTTGGCAAAGGCATAGCCCACAGAACTTTAATTTTTTCCTGTGTGCTGCACTTTGGTTGCTCCTGAGAAGCAAGGATGGGTCAAGCACTGTGGGCTGACAGCACAACAGGGTTCAGTTAAGTTATCTTGTTGATACTTTTGTGTGAAGTCATATTTAGAGTAGTGTATACTTTAAATCGTATTAAGACAGCCATCTTTTTAGATATTCAAATTATGACTCAGGCCCCCAGTGAATACTCAAAGAGATGTAAATTGGATGTCTTCGGAATATAATTATTTTTCAAAGGATACCTTCATTCTGTTTATAGCAAAATAAATTAAGACTGTTTTAATGAGTAACTGTGCCATATGGGTGCAAATCAAGACAATATTTCCCGAAATAAAAATGCAAAACTGAATTACTCACCTGTGAGGGGTTCAGTTCATTGCCTTCAACTCAGTGAAAAATTCTCAATACTAGAGCTTATAATTGTGCTCAACAGGCAATAACAATCCTGCTAACCAGAGCTCACTGCGTAATGAATGCTGAGGTTACTTCGTTCCAGCATGCCAGCTCGTGTCTTTGGGAATGGGCCAGAGAGAAGTAGACAATTAAACTAGATGCCAGTGTCAGTGGTAGTTCTGATCCTTCCATGTGGAACTGCCTTATTTTAATTTAAAGCAATGTTAAGATTCCAAAATTAGGTACGTATGAAATATAAAATATGATTTGTGAATCAACAAGGTAAATGAGAAGACTTTGCACTCTATTCAGCTTTACAGGATGCACAAAAAACTTTGGATTTTACTTTCTGTTCTGAAATCATGAAATACTTGTTAGTATTTGATAAATGCAAAGCCCTCCTTCATTCCCCCTTGCAGTGTTTACTCTGGATGATATAATGCGGAACCAAAAATACTTGAGTAGACACATAAACCGATGGGGAGGAACAAGGGACAGAGTGGAATATTCAGAATTGGATCAATTTGTACTCAGAAGTCAGTGAGTGAAACCATGGTAATGCTGTTGCTTGAGTTTTGTTAATCTGGTAATTCATTCAAGGTGCATACAAGACAGCCTAATGAGGGGGGGGATACTTGAATTGAGAAATGCTAGCTATTTTTAAATTAGGCAAAAGCTGGCTTGCAACGCTTGTTGGATTATTTTCTACCCATTTTCTGAAATACTAAAAGCAGTTTGTACTTATCGCTAGAATTGGCACGTTTAAAGTGACATTAAACTGAATAGTGATTTCTACAATTCACTGTAAATCTAAAAGTACAACGTATTATTTTAAGATAAGCTTGTGGAGCTAGTTCAGGCAGACAACTTGAGACATGCCCTCACTCATGCTTGCTCCAATGCATGTCTGTTACTGCCCCTCCACAATGTTGCATGGGCTATTTAAGCTATTTTTCTGCTTAGCCCCTGCTGGAAAAAAAATAAAATAAAATTCTGCCGGCTGCTGCGCTGCATCTTTCTGCTGCTATGTGTGAAAACGCTTACGTCACATAGGCATAGGCATACATCACATTTAATATCAATATAATGAGATTTAATAATTATATCAAGAGATGAATAATAAAGGCATTCATTCGTGGCAGCATTTGTCCTTATTAACCAAGAGTGTCAATATTATAGCCCCCATTTCCAAAAAAAGTTGGGATGTTGTGTAAAATTAAAATAAAAACAATAATGATTTGCAAACTTGAATCATGTATTTCATTGTAAATAGTGAAGAGACAACATATCAAATATTGAAACTGGCTAATTTTATTTTTCGACAGACACTGAATGGGCTTGTTTTGAATTTGATGCTGTTACGCCTGGGTATGTGGACTCAGAAGGCAGGGACTGAGGCAGAGGCAGATGACTGATTACAGAGAGTTTATTGCAGTAGTCTGGACAGAGACACTGAAGAGGTTTGATGGAGCAGGGCTGGCAGGTGAGTGGTTCCAAACAGGAGTAAGCTGGCTGGAGTCAGGGCGGAGAGTGAAACTGGTAATCCTGGACAGGGGAAACGAAAGGATCAGGAACTGACAAAAATGGCAACTGAGCAACAAACAGGAAAGCTGAATAAAAGTAAAGAAAGCTGGAGCAGAAACTAACTGAGTAGCTGAGTTTATAATCCAGCGCTGACTGACTGTGGACCAGGAGCTTAAGTAGGCAGGGGCTGATGATCTGATGAGTGGCAGCTGTGTAGCTGAGGCCCTAACTCCAGCACAGCAACTCCTCATTAGCCAATCAGTAAACTCACTCACAGCACACAGAAAGAGAAGGACACAGAGGGCATGACAGATGCCAGCAACACGTTTCAAAGAAATCGGGGCGGGGGCAACAACAAAAGTTGTATGATGCTCAAACAGCTCACACTTAATTAGGTTCATTGGCTACAGGTCAATAACATGACTGGGTATAAAAACTTTTTCGGACGTAAAGATGGTGAGAGCTTAACCACTGCATTAAGACTGCACGAGCAAATAGTTCAACATTTTTAAATTACGTTTCTCAGCATAAAATTGCAAAGAATTTCAGGATTTCTCTGCAACAGTGCATAATATCGTAAAAATAAATCTCTAGACATAAGGGTCAAGGCGAAAAAACAAGATTGAATTCCTGTGATCTTCGGACCCTCCAGCAGCACTGAATTAAAAATTGACAGGATTCTACAGTGAAAATCACCGCATGGACTCTGGAACAGTTCTGCAAACTGCTGTTAGTGACAGCAGTTTGCCACTGTATCCACACATGCAAGTTGAAACCCCACCATGTAGAGATTCAACCATGTATATGCAAGATCTGGAAATGTTGCTGCCTCCTCTTTGCTTGAGCTCATTTGAGATGGATTGAGGCGAAGTGAAAAACTGTCCTATGGTACTTGCTAAGCAAAATACGAAATTCTTTTCGGAAATCATGGACTCTGCAAACTCCTGGCCAAAGACGAGAGGGACCATCCAGCATTTTATCGGAGCACAGCTCAAAAACCAGCATCCATGATATTATGGGGGTGCATTCTTGCAAATGGCATGGGTAATTTGCATGTCTCTGAAGACAACATTAATGCTAAATGATAAATACAGGTTTTGGAGCTACGTATGCTGCCATCAAGATATCAATTTCTGGGAAGACCTTGCTTATTTCAGCAAGACAATGCCAAACACCACATTCTGCACTTCATGCAACATGGCTTTTTTGTAAAAGAGTCCGGGTGCTGAACTGGCTTGCTTGCAGTCCAGACCCGTCATGTAATGAACATATTTGCCCCGATATGAAATGAAAAATATGAAACAGGAGTCTATGAAGTGTTAAGCAGCTAGAATCCTACAATAAAGAAAAAAAATGGGAAGACATTTTGCTCTCAAAACTCCAGCAGTTGGTCTCCTCAGGTCCCGAATGCCTAGAGACTGTTTTTAAAAGAAGAGGTGATGCAACACAGTGGTAAACATTCCCTTGTGCCAACTTTTTCGAAATGTGTTTCTGGGATCAAATTCAAATGTAGCATTTTTTTTTAAATTCTCAGTTTCAATATCTGATAAGTTCACTGTAAAAAAAAAAAAGTTGTCTCAACTGAAAAAAGTTAGTGTACAGGCTGCCTTAAAATTTTAAGCTCATTACCGGCTGGTAAACAGGTACAGGTTTGTCAGAGAAGCAAAAGCCAAAATCCAGTAAACAGATGCAGACAATAGTACCAAAAAGCAGAGCCAAAAATCGTAAGTCGGACGGTCCAGTCAGAAGGGTAACACTATGAGTACAAGGCGAAGACAATAGCAGCACAGGTAAACAAGAGGAACGTTCTGACAAGGAGGTGCTGTGAAAAGACTCCTAATATACTCTCATGGGAAGTCACGTGCTTAAAAAAACACAGGTGCAGGAAGTCAGACTGATTACAAAAAAAGGAAACATGAGGGAGAACCTAATCACATGAAATAGGCCAAAGCCAAAACACGGACGGGGATCACAAGATAGCCTATAGACATAAATACAGCTCCGGTTAAGGAGTTCTAACGTGCATACAAGGACAGCGTGAGCAGGTGTGGAGGATCCACTGAAACGCAGCAGAGAAGATTAGGTAAAGACAAGAGGCGGAGACTAGAACAGGGTGAGTGCTGAGAGCTTGTTAATCACTTAGTAAGGTGCAGCTATACAATCCCTAGTGCTCGTTAGTCAGTTAGTATTATATACAAATTTAGTCTGGGTTAGTAACTTTAGCAAAAATAACAAACTGTTAGTATTGGTTAGTAAAATAGAAAAGCAAGGTGAAGGAAGTAAATGAGACTTGAAGGAATGGTTGAAATCCAGAAACCATTAAATCACCCGAAAGAGTGGCATGCAACACCAAGGCTGTGAGCAATGGCAAGACAAGAGACTAAGTGCAATGCATGGCAAAAACAAAAACATGGACCAGAATATAACTGCAGGAATGGAAAATGGCAAAACACAAAACATGGCAAAACTAAACTAGACAAGACATGAACATAATCAAGCATCCAAATTGCAATACATAATTCAAGACATGGTCAGGTAATGCAGAGATTGAAATCCAAACAAGAGAGTATATAATGAAACATGGCAACGTAGATCAGAATCATGACAGACAGAGCTGAATCATAACATGACAAAACAGTGGTCCAAGATTATGAGTCCAATTTTTGGAGCCAGAAATTATTTTTGGCTTTGTCTGTGCATGTTAGCTGCACTTATTACTGCTCCAAAATGAATACGCTTATTATTATTATTTTTTTTTTTTTTAAAAAAGGGAATTTTGAACATAACTGGAATAACTAGACTCATTGTCTAGCAGCACATCACTCAGACAACCCCACAGCAGAGGCTGTTGTCCCAGTTTTTACTCCTAGTTTGCTGCTAGGTGAGATTTCTGACAACTATTCACCAAACTAACTATAAAAGGTGGTTTCTCAAAACCACTTTTGTTGGGCATAGGTAATTTAACAAGCCATATAACCAAAAAAAAAAAAAACACAGGTTAGTGTCTGCAACTGATACCTCATTTTGTTGCTCTGATGTTCTATTTTCACAAGAAATTCAAAAATGTCAGAAGCCCCTTTTCCATGTTCTTTCATGTATTTTAGCAGCAGCCATAACAGCAGTATCTGAGTTTATATTATATGTGCATTTATACAGTATATTACTGCCAGGTATGAGGGGAAAACTCACCTCCCTATTTCAAAGAAACAAAAATGTTCACTTTGATCTCAGTTCTGGATCCAGGGAGAGCTAATGAGTAAGCAACTATAATCTGCACGAAACCTGAAGTATGTATGAATGTGTACTGATTTTTCTACGATAATTTCCCTTTTTGTCCAAGGAATACACGTTTGTATTTCTAAATCACTGCACGCTGATCTAGCTGCACTTTATGCACTTTGGATGTGGCTAGTAATTTGTGTAATAACGCAGCCTGGAGGTCTGTTGAAGAAATAAATGGCCGTCTAGAATTATCGCCGAGTCCTTCCACGCTCTTGTGGAATGTACTGCAGAAAATCATTTGTTTTTCTTCTTCTCTCAGAACTGACCAGGCGTCAGTCTTAAAGTCCAGTGAGATGCTTCAATCTGTCATGTAAGAGCTTCTTGTAATCACTGCTTTTCTAATATTACGCACCTATTTACAGTTTTGGCATGATAGTCCACATTCCTCTTCATTCACTGCTCACTCAGGGATCTTTCCCCATCTCTGAATAGAGGTACACTTTCAGTGGTTCTTTCAGGGCTCAGGTTTTCTGCTCTCATTTATAAAGTATCTATACAAGCTGTGAAATCCCAAGTTATTTAAAGCTTTGATTGTAATCCAAAACCATGGACATGTGTGTTGTGGGTTACACGTATCCATGACAAATTTACATAATAGAATATTTGGTGCTACGTCACGTGATGTAAATATCCTGTGGCTCAAGGCTTTAGTTTGAGTTGGCCCACAGCTCTGTGTGCTCTAATAAAGCAAATGATCAGGAGACTGCTCTTTGATTCTACTGTTTTTCTTTGAAGAACCATTTTGGATATGGCAGAATTATAAACCATGCAAATTTGCGAGTGCATTCATGATAAATACAAGTATGAGAAGTCGTGTTGAAAATCATAAAAACAACTATTCCTCAAGCTGCGCTGGGAAGCCACAGTGGAAGTGATCTATGATGAAATGTGTCCCTTTATGGTGGATTCGTTTCACTGTCTGACAAGCCCAGATGGTAGACGACCCTGTTTCCTCTCCTCAAATGCATGGGTAGATAGTAGATCCATATCTTTTGTCCAGAGTTTTCTTGAGATATTGCAAGATTTTTCAAGCTGGGAGGCCCTACATCTCTTTCTCTGTTCTACACTCCCTCTCCGTCTTTACACTGCATAAGCCCTCCGAGAGAATGGGTTCCATGGTTTCCTTGGCAACTGGGTTCCGAGGTGAACGATAAGATGCTTTGAAGTTTCAGACTGTTTCAAATGCAGATTCTCCATGCCAATTTTGTGTTGAGAAATTATTTAAAGAGCTTTATAAAATAATCTTTTAAAGCTGAGTGATGAGACTCATGGAAATATTGAGAAAGTCTATTATTGAACAATATGAGCAGGGATGTTAAAATGATCCAGTCCCTGAGCAATCATATTGTGAGATAATTAACAGTCCCATTCTGGAAAACACGTCTTTGTTGCATTTCATTTTCCTGTTTTGAACTACTGTGATCTATTGTGTTATTGTGTGACACTTCATGTTTTGACTACATTAGTTGCTCTCTGTATACCAGAATACTGCCAGACAGCACCAAAGGCCCATAGGCAACAGTGAGGAAATGATAGAGCTAACGGCTGTTAGCCAGTGCTTCTCAACTCCAGTCTTGCGGACCCACAGTCCTACACATTTGAGTGCCAGCCCAGAAATAGCACAATTTAGTTAATTAACAAATCCCAATCATCAATCTTTTGGTTATGTCACATAATGCCCTCTGTGGCTCCTCCCATTCAGCAACTTGCCTCTCAATGAGAAGTGTTGTCTCCTTTGATTGGTTTGCATCTTGTGTGTTCCCTGATCCTGGCTGTGTCATATCTCATAGTTATCTCTCCTCAGGTGTGTGTTACTTATTTGTACCTCCTCCTTTGAGTTTGCTAGTTGCTGGATTGTCACATGCTACAAGCACTTGAACATCAGTCAGTATTTGCTTATAGTAAGCGTAGATTTTGGTAGGGATGGTTGGGATATGTCCCGACCAACTTTCAGACGTAGAAAAAATATCCCCCCACTTGATCAGTGGGGAAAATGAAAGAAACGCAGAATCATAAATCTAACACGATCTGTTTAAATGTAACGCTTGGTTTGCTGCTTTGTCCAATTCATAGATAATCAATTGTCATGGTTTGGAGGCGTTGAGAGCTTTCTTTGTTTCTCTCGTCCGGGACGATATCGTTTTGCTCCAAATCGGATTCCTGGGCCAGCTGGCAGTGATCGGGGGTGTTGCCCAGACTCCATTTAAGCCATAGTTTCGCCTTGCTTCCATTGCTAGAGTGTCAGTGTTACGTTTGCACTTTAGCCGGTAAGGTCTTTAGAGAGAGAGTTGTCAGGGACTTAGCTGCAAATTTGAGGATAAGTTATAGAGATCAAGGGAATATTTGTTTTGTTTTCCCTTTTATTTTGCCCCTTCAAGCTCGCTTTGCTTCCTACCCCGGACAACATCTAGGTCCGTTGGTAGCGCGAGTCTCGCATTCTTGTTTTATTTGTGTCTCTCTCCCCTCTGCTGTTTTTCCCTTTTTTGGCGTCTAATTTTCAACAGCCATCACAGTCAATGGTCCAATTTGTGATGTATATCTTGGCTACAGTCGCGTTACTAATGTTGTTTCAAGAAAACAACAATGCATAAAAAGATGTTTAACCTCTTACACCCTGGACTTTCCATCAGAGGGGTTACAGGCTAAGCTGCGTTCCCATTAATGATTAAGACATACAGCTTTGCATCAAAAGAAGACGGCTAAAGAGAGATGGATGGAAATTAACTGAAATTTCTCAAAATTCCATCTTGAACAATAGAACAATATATAGTACATGCTACTGAAGATGGAATTAAGATTGTTTGGATTTAATTTCTAATTATTTAATTAGAAAATTGCTGTTCATACAATCTCATATTATGGCCTTCCTATAACTTTCCCAAACGCTGGAGTACAACGGCCTCATGAATAACTTTGCTACCTTGAATGTTCAATGCATGGCATGCATTTTAAATGATTTTGAAATCATTTTTTAACTGCACTCAGCGCATATGTACAGGTAAAAAGGCACATGGATTCCAATCAAAACGTTCTCATTCATTCGCATAGCCATGAATTAGATTTGTATCTGATTTAGGACCACATATGGAAGTGGCTTAATTCTGATTTGAAGATCGGATATAAGATCAGATTTCATACAGTTCTGAAAACATAAGGTCTTTGTCACAGAAAGGCATAAAATCAGATTTGAGTCACTTCAGCCTGTTAATGTAAATGTAGCATTCAGTTGATTACCAGAATCATGCCATCACTGAAACACAAATGCGTAGGGCTGAGGGTCCCCAGGACTAGAGTTGAGAAGCACAGCTGTAGGCCAACATCATGCTGTAATCAAAATAAAAAAAAACCTAAGAGGTCACATCCCACCAATTCATTAGCAGCAGTGCAATTTAATTTATTCAAACTGGGTGACGATAAGTGCCCCAGCACACCAACGACTCATACCATAGAAAATGAGGGGTAGAGGAGCAAAATTGTTAGATCTGTGCTATGGGGTTCAGTTCGAAAAGAGCCCTATGTCCATCCCAAATGTGGAGCTGTTACTATATTCATTCACCTAGCCATGATTTGATTGCTCCAGGAAGACAAGAAAAATACAATTAGACACCCAGCAGCAATGCACTCAGATTTCAGGAGGCGGAGCTGAACATTTCCCTTCGTTGTGTGTTATCATACTAACCAAGGTGATTGCCTTGCTGTCGACATGCATCCACCAATATGTAGTGTCACAATCAGAGTTTTTTATTAAGCCCCTGGAATAGAAGGTTCGGGAGCGTATTGTTTTGCACCTGTCCGGGAATTTTCCTGGGAATTTTTGGTGCAGACACAGTTTACAAGTACAGATCTATGGAATTAGTATCAAAGTACCCAGTAATAGAGTTCCTTTAAGACAGGGGTCCCCAATCTTTCCCAGAAAGGGCCAGTGTGGGTGCAGGCTTTCATTGCTACCAAGCAATTACACACCTGATACTACTCATCAACCCCTAGACTCTTTGCTAATAAGCTTGATTAGTAACATCAGGTGTGTAGCTGCTTAGCTGCAGTGAAAGCCTGCACCCACACCGGCCCTTTCTGGGACAGATTGGGGACCCCTGCTTTAAGACATAGGAACATGGTGAGCCTAGCTGGGCTGAATGGCCTGCTCATGTTATGTTATATTTATATCCTATGTGTAATGACGTCGCAGTGGGTGTCAGACTTCAGTTGAAGCCAATTGAAGAGAAATATGCTGTAAAAGTGTACTGTGTAGAGACAGCCTGACGGCTGGTATTGTAAAGCCTCACAAAACAATACCAAGGACGGACATTGCAGTGGGTTGAAGGTTTCACGTGTTCTTCTTGGCTAACTTTAATTCGAACAACTTCCGGGCTGGTGTGAATCATAATATAATGGATATTTTTCTTCGCCCAAAGACGGGGCATAAAAACACAACGGTTACAATTAATCAGACTCCATAAAACAGTTAGAATACCAAATTTAGTTGTATCTTCGTTAAATATCTGACTCCAAATTAGAATTAGAATTGATAGTTTTGGGACAGCATGCGTGAAACTCGAGACAGCTATGCCATCAGACTTGGCAGTGGAAACCATTATTGCTCAGCAAAAACACCCCCAAGATTAATAAGCGCCACTGTCGTAACTTAATTTGATGATAAGTCCAGCGGATAGAGGAAATTACCAAGATAGAAGCATCGAGGCATAAACAAAGTAGCACTGAGCATGAACGTATCACAAGCCCAGGTTTATGTACATCCAAGGGCCCCTTAAGGAGATTTAACCGGGTACCGGCTCATGCGCCCAAGGGTACCTTTTTAAGAGCTAAATCTCCAGGACCGGTATTACACAAACCCTTGAGGGGTAGACCGTAATCTCAAATCTAACTTAGAAATATTGTTACCTACACGTCTTGGTAGGAATTTCCCCTTAAGTCCCGGTCGCAACAAGGCTAGAAAGAATAAGCAAGTGTTAAGAGTCATGGAGACCACGCAACCTGAAAAAGGAATAACAATAATTTAATTACCAGGTAGGCACAAACTTGGATCAAACAAATCAACGCTAAGCCAATTATCAGTTACACACAATTTAGAAAGAGAGAATAAATTCATACCTGGAAAAGATGGCGGCCACGCGGAACGAGGCTGAACCACGTGGCCGGGAAGAATTCAGATGCCACCCCGATCCGCTGCCTACGCACAGGCCTAAGCGGGCGGAACAAGGTGGAATGTGATTCTCCCGAACTCACCTTTGCGTGTCAGATCTTGAAAAAGAAGAGGAGAAGAGAAAAGAAGAAGAGAAGGGAGAAGAAGAAGAGAAGAGAGTAAGAGAAGAGACCCTCCGGTTAGAATCACTTGCTTTTAAGCACCCTAAACCACGCCTCCGATCAAGGCGGAGGAAGGGATGGCCAATGGTGATAAGATTATTTTGCATAGAGGTGAGCGTAATCTGACCAATCTTCAAGAGTTACCAAACAGGATGATCCATAATTTCAAGGGAAATGAAACGTGCCCCATTCAACTCCGTGGATTCCCCCGAGAATAAAAAGACCAAACACAATAGGAACATGTGCTAATATGATGCAGTTGTCATGGAAAAGCCTTAAAATGGAGTATTATAGTCTATTGTGTTATAAATACAAAAGTGATTTCTTCACAGGATACTGAACATGAACATATTATGAATTTCACAAAGATTTGGATTGTTTTAAAAAGATTAATGTAACTGGACTTTAACTTCAGTGGGGATAGTGGTTGGATTTTTACAGGAGACATGAGACCCACAGGGAATGAGTTCATTGTTATCATAATGCAAAAAGAGTTTGTTGTAAAGCAATCCAGAATTTTTAGTTCGCTGGATAGATGCCATAGATCAGACCGTTCTAATGTTGGAGACCAGACAGCACTGGGGCAGAGGGCCTGATGGCAATGATGGCGAAGACTGCTAGAATCCCCCCAAAAAACCAATGAAGCAGGCATAACCCAAAGATTAGAGGCTAATGACAATGTGCCTTTGGAGCCATAGGCCATGTGGTCTTATGGTTTAAACCAGCTTTTGGTTTAACCAGCAACTGGCACAGGTAGAGGCTGTAGGACATTCTGAGCATGCAGAGGAAAAGCAATTTAGATTGAAATGATGGGCAGATGACCACAATGTGCAAGCTAGTTTGCAGACGAATACTTTTGCTAGGCTTCCTAATTGTACAACCCATCCATAGGAAAGAAACTAGCGCTCAACTTGTCTATAAAGAAAAATGAGGAATAACTAGCAGCTCAGGTAGTTTCACTAAAAGTGACATTAAAACAGCTTACTGCACCGCAAGTACAAACACTGCCAAGACTCCATGAAATATTTGCATTCCGGCACACTTCTGCTTGCAAGACATGCAGGTCCAATTAGCATACTTTCGATTCAGGACAATACCTCAGTAAGTGTACTGCATTTTAATCCCTTTGCGCAGATGCCAAATCTGGCTATTTGGGGAGTTACCTTTTTTAAAGCTTTGTAATTCAAAAATGCAGCTTCACAGACAGGAAAGGAGTGGCTGAAAGGAGTGAGTCTAGACACTTGAAGCATTTATACTCCCATCATATTTCAGTTGATTTTCATGATTTCGGTAGTAAAGGGGCTGTAAACACAAAACATCCTCCTGAAAATTCAACATTGAAATTGCAACAATAGAATAATATTGAGAATTGAAAAAATGCTAGGGCTTCAATCATTTACATTACATTTGTACAATACATTTCTGGGATCATAAATTATACTTGTGGTCAAGGAGTTTATGTTGACTACTGCATTCTAGATGACCTTCTTGCTATGAGCCAAATTAGACTGCTTTCCAGGTGGGCTTCCCAAAGTCTGAGTTCCCTCAAAATGGTGCACAGTCAGATCATAAAATAATCAAATATTTAGAACAAATAAAGTTTTGAGGCATGAAATTTAATCATTAAAACTAATGATTTTCTGGTTGAGTTTAGCATGGATTTATCATTATCAGTGCAGTTGAACATCAGTGGTCACCAGTAACCTCTCCAAACACAAAGCGTGCCTTTTCTCCATAATAAAGTTTAGAGTTTTGTCCACATACTCACAAAATTAACTTCTGATTAACCTGTCAGAACATTCACCCTGCAATGAAAGCTAGCAGTTCCGACTGCAGAGCTCACAACTTTATTTCAACACTTATAAGGAAAAAGTACAACTCTCTAACTCAGTAATATCTGAATTCTGAAATGTACCTTATTTTAACCCCTTAAGCCCCAAGCCTCTTTTTCAAAAATGGCAAGCCAAAAATGAACTGAGTATATCTCTGCAACTATTTGGTCCATTTGAATGATCTTGGTATCATAATAAAGGTAAAACCATTTGGGATTTCTGCCATGGTGTAAAAATCAGTGTATATGTCACTGAGTCAGAGTTTATGAAGATGGAACACAGTATAAATCAAAGACCTCATTTGATACCAAACAAAGTTTTACTTCTATACCTTGTAACTTAATTAGTTGCAGTCTGAAACCTCCAAAAAATTAAAGCACAGAATCTCACCATTATCTGTGCCAAAGTTTATTCAAATCAAGTAAATCAGAACAAAATTAGAGAGGAATGTCTAGGTGGCTTCTCCAAATTGGCAATTCTGGTAGCTTGTGTGCAAAATCAGATTTCTCAGGTATTAAACCGTTAAACTCATCTAATTTCACTTTAATGTCACTACAGCCATACATTCCATCCAAATATAACCAGGTTTGAATTTTTAAAATTTATTATTTTTTTTAAAATTACTATTTCTGCCAGTCCTATAGCCTTTACAATTTCCCATTCAAAGACAATAAATACGAAGAAAATTAAGTTTGGCTCCACTGGAGCAGATTCATTTTTTAAAAAAAGCTAATGAATAACATTATGAATACAAAAAGGGTAAAAATAAAATGGGGGAAAAAGTCAAAAGAATAGAAAACCCTGCAATTATTTATCCAAGAAAATGTGACTATTGTCTTACTAAAGCACACCTGACTTGGGACTCGAACGCTGGTCGCCTGCGCTGGAGCCCTACACATTAACCACTAAGCTATAGCATTTGACAGTGACACTGCTCTCAAATTGCCCATATAAAGAATGAGTCAAAAAAAGAAGTCACTTACCTTGTTTGTACTATTGTGCCCTCAGTATTCACGCGTTTCTGTCAGAAAACGACTTTGAAAACAATGTTTGAATATTTAGCGGATAATATACCACAGACAAACCTGTTAATCGTTTATACTGTCACGTTATTTAAGTACATTCGAATGGCCCATGGTCTCGATTTGACACACTGGTAAAAGGCTCTAGCTCAGGCTGGCTTTGTGCGATAAAGGTGCCTTTGAGCTCGTTGGAAATGTCAGAAGCCATAGACTCAAATGTCTACCACCAATGTCTTACTGACAGCATCACAAGCTGATCCCAAAGAGGAAAATACATCGCAAGTAAGGTGAATGCTGAGGAACTGAGATCTTTGAAGCAATGTTTGAGAAGAAAAACGTGCTTTGAGACTCACAGATCTAGTTTTGTTATAACACGGACACATTGAGCTAACATTAGCAACCATGGATTTACCCTCAAACAGTTTTTTTATTACAAAATATCAAAGGTAAGAAATTTCTTTGCTCATCTCTGTAGACTGTAAAGTGTATGCCTGCTTTTCTTTGAGTTTGGTGTCGGTTTAAAATGACAGGGCTCATATAGTTGGATTCTGTGGACTTTCCTCTTTCATCTGAAATATCCCTTTTATGCAAAGCACAATTTCAGGAGAAATTCTAGCAATTCAGCGCTGATATGATTTTATCCTATGTTTTGCTACATGCTTATTTACTTGCTTGGTGCTTGAATTGTGTTTGATTGAGGTAAAAATGGTCTACCTGAGCTTTTTGCCTACTTTCTTCGCGAAATGCGAGTATGCCGCATGTACAATGTACATTTTTGGATATCCTCAGGTCTCAGAGTGAGTTATCAGGTGTCAGGAAAACTCTGTCATTTCTCAGACAAATCGGCCTCATTTGTCAGACAAAACGGCCTCATGTCTCAGAAAAACCTCTGTCAGACAAAACGGCCCCTTTGTCAAACCAAACGGCTTAAGGCTTCAAAATAAAAGTGCTCAGACAAAACGCCGTCAGCTAAAACAGACTCAGATAAAATTGCTTCAGACGAAACGGCCTCAGATTAAACAGCTTAAAAATTAAAATCATCAGACAAAACGCGTCAAAAACAGCCTCACATAAAGCAGCCTCAGGCCGTAAAACACAACATAACAGTTTATTTTGAAGGAACCTGGAGTACACAGGAAATGTCATCAAAATTCGTGGGGCAAACTCAAAACAACACCATCGTTCGCGGCTCTGCTGCATGGATATGCCAATAAGTTGAAAGCTGTTCTTTTCCTTTTATGTTTTGCCACTGTTAAGATATATCAAACGGTACGATATTATTATTTCTCTGTCTGCTACAAGTGAGGAAAAAGTGAGGAAATTTCCTCAGATAACCGAGACAAGCATATTTAGCTAACTTCATTAGCTTTGTATCAACGTAGTAATATACGGTAGCATTTTGTAGGACTAGGACTACTAGTAGTAGGACTACTTGGGGCATCACCTTCAGAACATGTAGAACCCAGTCAGATCATTGACATTTATCTGTTTAGTTTGTGGGGTTTAATGTTTTGTGGGGGAATTGATATTACTAGCCATGACGCAAGCTGTCGACTCTTCAGTTTGACAAACCTCAAATTCTGTATAAAAGATTAATAATTAAGAATGAACAGTAAGAATCCCATACCGATCCATTTCGATAGTGAACAACGTATTTAAAACACTGTCGTTGACGACAAATTTCACTTTGTCACATTATTAGTACCACGAACAGCGCAGCAGGTACTGAATGTTACAGAATCTGTCATTTATAACTCTGAGCTTATAATAACATTTAGCTAGATGTTTGGTTTAATACAAATAAAGCAGTATCTACTACAGTGAAAACTTCTTTTCTAAACAACCACTGTTAACGCCAAATCACTAAGCTATTGGAAGAATCACGTTTTGCTATTTTTGTTATTGTTTTTATTGTAATAAAAAACACTACAGCAGACTTTGATATTGAAGGTTGTTTGATACACATAACATTGTTTATCTAAAAAAACCTGTCTTTGGAAGTTGAAGTTTTGTTGTTGTCGTTGGGTGTTTTCTAACCAGTACTGTAGTGCCAATGACATACATGGCATTAGTAATTGGCTGACTAATACTATGTCAATATATACTGTCTATTTCAAAATGATATACTCAGGCCATGATGGAGTCTGGGATCCTGGAACTAGACAATCCTGTACACATGTAAGTCAAAGTTTGATATGAAAACAAAGCGTTCCTCAGTTTTCATCAAAATCATACTCAGATTTATTGCATCTTACGCAAAAAGGGACTGTCCTTTTCTTTCTCCATTGCAATTGCTTGCAGTACTCACACCTTCCACTCTTTTTGGAAGAATTGAAAACAGAGCAGGAGGGTTTCCCACACATAGACCATTCAGTGGCGGGGCACCACAGCTTCAATGTGGAATGCCACAATTTGATTCCCGTTAATTCAAAGTAAATGCGCAAAGTAAATGTCCCCTTGGATGTGAGAACTGATTAAATTTTGAAGTTGTAAAATTAAGTTACTGCATTTTGTCGTTCATGATCATAAACTTTGCTAACTTGCTTCTCAAAAATTAACTTTTTTCCTGACCACTGTTTTCACTGGTTGACATTACACTGGCCCGATGGCCCGACAGTGTTTTTTTAGCAGTGGTGGGCCAGTTCGGACCACCAAACGGACCATACCAATGCTTACGGGGCCTTGTCATGCTCCCCCATCTTGCGTATAAACATTTATACTGTGCGCAATACCATAGCGTTCAATTTACGTGACTAAAGTTGCACCTATAATCTTTTTTGTGTCATGTTCTTGATGCATTGCTTTCCTTTTTTGCAAAGTTACCTTTTCACCCCTTTGATTCAGGCTACTGGATGTCGTTTGGTGTGCCTATGTAGTATCCACTGTCTTAACCCACCCTGCTATTTGTAGTGCACAGTAGATATGTGTGGTGATGGTTATTAGTAATCGCTGATAAAATTCTATAGGCCTATTTGGTGCTAGCAGGTTAATCTGATGAATTCTATTATAAATCGTGTATTATGCTCTTACACTTTGTCTCATTGCATAAAATTTCTTTTTAGATTTTTACATGAAATTTACACACTGCAGTACATCAAACAGGCCCAGTCCCAAGTCTGGGAAAAAGTGTGAAGGAGGCACCAGGTTAGTTCATGAATAAATACAACAGTGAGAGCAACACAAATCTTATCAGCATCTCTGGCTTCTTTGCCCTTGCAACCGCTAAGAGCCAGGCACATGATGCAAGTATACTCGCGTGACAGATTTTCGATCGTGAAAAATTTACCGCAAGTTTAGGGGAGGACAATATTGCACAAATCAGCTGTTGTTAATCAAAAAGCAACGAACATATAGCTTATTGTCATTCAAATACACTGTGTAAGTTTTGTTACCATGTTTGTTGGGAATCGCTGATTTGTATGTTCGCTTTTAGTATGTTTTAGTAATTTTAGTTGCTATTTATTTATTTATCATATTTATTCTTTTAGAGTATGTATGTTTCTGTAAGATTGCGCGGTCTTTAGTCTTCAGTGTCTTCCTCTCGTTTCTGTCTTGTGGTGGCCTGTCTTTTTCATCACACTCTCTTCCCCGTATTTCGGTGAGGTAATTCCACTTCCTTCTTTCTTGCTGTTCTCATTGACTATCCACACCTGAGAGTAGTTTAGAGAGGCACGGGTGATTAGTTAGATCAGAGTTAGAACTCCACCTGTTTCCCCTCTCTCTCCTATCACCGTCCTTGCTTTTCTAGTTCCGTCTCCCTAGACAGCTGTCCTGTGTTTAGCTGGGATTCCACTTAATTATTTTGTGTTTAAAAGACCCACTTTTTCCCCAGCCTCTTGTCGACTCATTTCTTCCCATAGCTCGTCTTGGTTAAGTCTCGTTTCTGCGCTATCTCCCGTACGTCTCGTTATTGATTGTTTGTATTACGTTGTTTGATTGCTGCCTGATTGATTAGTACTTTGTTCTCCCTTATTCCCATTTTGTACCCATCTGTTTAGATTCTCCTATGTCTCCCTTATCCCATCGAATTCCCTTTTCCTTCCCCTTCCATTCCCTTAGATCTACCCCCTTTGTTTCTGTCTTTGTGCGGATTGATTTCCTGGTTACCAAATATTTCTGCTTGTCCCCTGACTCTGATTCTGACTATTCTGCATTACCCTGTTTGCCTGGCTATCGATCTGTTTCTGTTTTTGACCATGAGCTGTGTGAATCCTAATAAACGCCCTGCCGATGCTGAACTGCATATGGAGTCTAAGCCCGTTCCTTTCAATGTTCATATACAGCGTAAAAATTAGAATCTACACCTCTCTCAGCAATCAGGGTTAACTCTCAACCCGACGTAGAAACCCCTCAACTCGCCATGCAGTTCAGGGTTTCCGCTAAATGTAATTGATCGTGGCGCACCACCACGGCAAAAGCCGCCAAGGACAATCAGGTGTCGCCAGTCCTCCTTAAGTTAAAATGACCTGTTGTCAAGCGTTTTAGCCATCGGCAGTAAAATGCCCTACTTTCTTCTTAATGTAAAGATTAGAGAAAAAATATTTTGTTCACAGTGCAAAACAATAAATTACAATGTTGACTTCTGTGTTTGCTGTGAGCACATCCTGCTCTACCTAACAGCAGTGATCTGATATACAGTACGGCGCATCGCCAAACAGATATGACGGCAGAAAATCATGGGTCAAATGTCAAAATGTCAACGACTGCTCACATCCCCGCGCGGTCAAATGCTAGCTAATATAATGGCGATTTATAGCGTTGCGTTCCAAAATGTGAACTCCGGCTTTGACTCGTTTGTAGCATTTATTTGAATTTTGCAGTATTTTCATGTTCATATCTGTGTATTCACGATGGTATTCTAATGCAAAGTTGCGCAATGCTCATCGCATTTCGTCATGCATGCATTGGCTTGTCGAAGCTGGGCCGTTTCTCCATACCAAGAATGCTAAGAACGAACTTGCATTCTTTTCGCCCGTATTCGCGTCTTTGCATTCACTTTAAATGTAAATCTGTCGTGCAAAAAATTTGTTTTGCGTCCGGTGTGAAAGATGCCAACTTGCATATTTAGACCCATTGACTGTGAACGGACGAACTATGAAAGTTGCTAATTTAGTTAGAAACTACTCTTTTGGGAAACCTAACCCTGGCCTTCTATCTCAGGGGCGTCCCGCTCCCGCTGAGATGCCGAAAAGAATTCTGGGATATGCGTGCTGTCAAGTTCACACAAGTTACCATCCGATGCATCCTTGGAAAAATGGGCATGTCAAGAACACTTCTGGGACTGGTAACCATTCTCTTCAAGATGCGAACTTTGAATTGAGACATTACATGGTTTCAGAGGGATGACGTTTCCCAAGTTCACAAGAACAGAAGTACAGAGAAGAAAGCATTTTGAGAAACGGCCCTGGTCTTATTACCGGAAGTGCGGATGTCGACAAAAATCCCCTTCCTTCATCCTATCTCCTGATTAACGACAGTTTTGCGTGATATCAGATCGCTCCTATTTTATCTTCATGATTATATAATTCCAATTCAGGAGTCCGGAGTCATAATTGGTTTTCATATTATATGTGAAATCCACCATCACGCTTGTGAAGCTAATAAACGTCCGTGCACATAGACTTCAATTATTACACTGCCTACATGCTGATTAATGAAAACTGGCCCCTCCTGAAATGAGTTTTGACCCGACGCTGAAGCCTCCACCACAGTTTCAAAAAATCCTGCAGTTTCATGTCTCTGCACTTTACCTTCTTTACGATGGTGCGCACTGATATTATGGTCTGCATTCATTTTCAATAGTAGAAAAGACAAAACCGTAACAACCAAACTAGCAGGTGTTTATCCGCCGTAATTGAATCAAGTCTAGTGGAAACGAACTGCTGGTATTTCTCCAAAAAAAATATAAATAATTTCAATAATTCAATAATTAGATAATTATTAGATTATAATTAGATAATGATATAAATAAATAATAAGAGTCAATAATTTCGATATTTATGATGTTATAAAATAATTTTTGAACACTATATTTCGAAACCCCAATAAGTAACCCATCATTTACACCAATAAACTCATCTCATGGGGCTACTTGACAGTCTTTATATCAAAATGAGATCACGCGGCTTCAACCCCGTTTTCATCGGCTTTTCACATTTCTCGAAAACGATGGTAATGCGCCTTCATGTAAGAAAGCATGCACAGTGCGCACTGGCCTATATTTTTTAATATTACGACTGTACATGTGCCACCGCTGCATGTCGACTCAGGTCGACATTGGCAGTTATAGGAAGTCGACCTGAGTCGACATTGGCAGGTTAAGTGTTAAAAGTTGAAATAAAACTTCTCTCACTTCGCTCCCCACCAGGACTGGGATCATTTTTCAGCGCCTCCCGCACAACAGACACAACGTCATACTGAATGGGAGACAGAGTCTGAGCTACCGGGATGACCGACTCAGGAATGGGCTCGCGACCGGAGCGGTTGTGGATCCGCGTCAAAGTGTCAGCCTTGATATTTTTAGACCCTGGTCGATAGGTTAACATAAAGTTAAAGCAGTTGTAAAACAACGACCACTGCGCCTGCCGAGAATTACGTCATTTAGTTTGTTGGATGTATTGGAGATTTTTATGATCCGTCCAAACCACAAACGGATGTTCAGCCCCCTCCAACCAATGGCGCCACTCTTCTAACGCCAACTTGACGGCCTACAACTTCCGGTCACCAATGCTGTAATTCCGTTCGGCCGCGGACAACGACCGGGAGAAGTAGGTGCATGGCTGCAACTTATTGTCCTGAAGGAGGCGATGGGACAAAATAGCACCTATTCCGCCTTCCGATGCATCCACCTCCAGAACAAATGGGAGGGAGGGGTCGGGCAAAAAGACAATGGGTTCTGAGCTAAATCTTTTCTTTAACTCCTGAAAAGCAGCCTCAGCTGCCGGAGACCAAGCAAACGACGAGGAGGTATTCTTCTTAGTGAGCGCGATAATGGGGGCAGCTACCACGCTAAAATTATGGATAAACCTCCTATAAAAATTATCAAACTCCAAAAACTGTTGCACCTCCTTAACGTTTTTAGGGGCAGGCCAATCCCTGACCACTGACACTTTGTCAGGATCCATGCGGACCGACCCTTCTGAAATAATGATGCCAAGAAACGAAACTGTCTTGGCATAAAAAACGCATTTCTCGGCCTTGACAAAAAGCTTGGCTTTGAGGAGGGCCTCAAGCACTTGTCTGACATTATTTAGGCTCTGAGAGAGTTGAAGAGAAAATCTGAATATCGACATAGTAGACAAAGACGAATCTCTCCAACATCTCTCGGAGGACATTATTAACGAGTCCCTGGAATCCAGAGGGGGTGTTAACCAATCAAAACAACATGACCAAAAATTTTTGGTGCCCTTCGTGTGTATTAAATGTTATTTTCCACACGTCCCCCTCACGGATCTGAACCAAGTTATAAGCATTCCGGAGGTCTAGCTTGGTAAAAAAACTATGCCTCCTGCAGCCATTCAAACGCGTAGTTCATCAACGGAAGTGGGTATTGGTTTTTAATAGTGATATTATTCAAGCCCCTGTAATCAATACAGGGTCTCAGGCCACTATCTTTTTTACCCACAAAGAAGAACTCCACTCTGACAGGAGACGTGGAAGGACAAAAAAATCCATTTGCCATAGCCTCCCAAATATATTCTCGCATAGCCTTCCATTCAGGCCCTTACAGGGAGTATAATGAACCCCTGGGGGGAGTGGTGCCCAGGTGGAGATTGATCTCGCAATCGAACATGCAATGAGGAGGTAAAGTCGAGGCCCGTTGCTTGCTTAAAACCTCCTTGGGATCAGCAATAATCATCCAGGAACATTAGGAGGCAGACAAAAGTTCAGAGCAACCCCCAGATTCTCACCCTGTTCGGAACCAGCCCCCCTAAGTCAGATTCAGAGTCAGAGAAATCCTCCAAATGGCAATCCTCCTCTGGCTGCCGCCAGTCAAATTGAAGATCCAACTCCAACCCCTCCTCCGCCCCTGTCTGTAGATTAGGAAGGCTGTGTGAGGCAAGCTCCTCAGAATCACTCCAGGAATCAGCCTCCCCCATAGGTCGATGCCCAGGATAGCACGCTAATCTCTCCCTACAATGGGACCTTCAATCAGTCCCCCACTGGATGATCAGGTCATCCTGACTTCCCCAAATGATATGAGGCATATGTTCCCGTAGCCAAGAGTGTCCTAAAACGACAGGGAAAACACGAGAACTAATAATAAAAAACCAGACCTCCTCAGAAGGACCACCAACAGAGATGAACATAGTCAATGATTCAGAAACTTAAGTTATAAATCCAGTTCCCAGCGGGCAACCTTCCAAAGATCTAATAGAGTGTGAATGTAAAACATGTGGCCAAATCCTCACAGAAATGGTGCACCAGACACAGAATCAAGCTCCTCCCATGGCCATCTCAATACCCAGACCTCAACCCCATTGAAAACCTGTAGAGTGAGCTGAAGAGGTGAGTGCAGAGGAGAGGACCCAGGTCACTGGATGATTTACAGAGATTGTGCAAAGAGGAATGGTTGAAGATCCCTCTTCCTGTATTCTCCCATCATGTGAAACATTATAGGAGAAGATTAGGTGCAGTTTTTTTGGCAAAAGAGGGGTGCTAATAATTGTGATATACATGATTTGATGTGAAAGAATTATTTCTTAATGTTGGATTTTTTCCCTGCTGAATAAATGCACTTGAATTAAAGGTTGGATTTTCCTCTTTTTTTCATTGTGGTCCAATATTATTTAGAAAAAAACTGAATTTATTAGAAGCTAAAAGACACATCTTAACCAGGAGTGCCAATAATTATGGAGGGCGCTGTATCTTCGGCTATAGTGCGAAGCTAAACACAGACACTCTAGAGAAGGAGGCGTGCCGGACTTCCTGCTTATATAGATTCTGGGAAAACACCGCCCCAGCTCAATCAACCAGCTGGGTAAAGAATTTGATGGCCCAGGAATTCGATATCATCCCGGGATGAAACGTCCAAACAACACACACCGAACAAACCATGACAGAAATAGCCTCTTTCTTTTAGAATACCTCCCTTTTTACTCCATCTCGCAGTCTGCTCTCCAGTTCCATCAGCC
Organism: Gymnothorax reevesii; assembly: GCA_029721435.1. Taxonomy (NCBI): domain Eukaryota; kingdom Metazoa; phylum Chordata; class Actinopteri; order Anguilliformes; family Muraenidae; genus Gymnothorax; species Gymnothorax reevesii. The sequence goes on along the minus strand of CM056577.1, from coordinate 82,125,157 downwards.
ACCACAGCGACACGTTTATTTCGGTTTTCTTCACTTTCTTCTTCACGGCTCCTCTAGTATAATTTTCTAATTTGCTGAAATATGTACATGGGCTATATCTGTTTTTATTATTACATGTAATTTCTTCTTGTCTTTATTTGTTAATGTAATTATTATTTGTCTAATGTATGTGATTTTGTTCATTTTTGGTGAATGTACATTAAAAAATTGTTCCAGGAATCACCAATTTCATTCATCTACAGTATCAGCAGTCATGATTAAATACAATAATATTAAAAGAACACGCACACAGAAAAAAATTTAATACTTCTTGACTCCTGCAGGTCTTAGGATGCATGTAGCTTTCAGTGAGTGGTCTTCAGCACTCCTAGATCTACAACGATTTCTAAGAGCGTTTTAAGTTTCGGAATCACTCCTCAAATGTAAAATGCGTCGTAAGAGGGATTCTGCGATCATCATTGTCTTAAGATGCTTTTGGGAAACGAGGCCCAGTACGTGCTTGAGGCTGGCAGGAACCAAACAGAGCGGACAAGCAGCACCTCCTCCCATCCAGTGGTTTAGGTTTTCAGGAGAAGCTAAAACGTCATATGTGGCACAGATAAGGAAATTTATATATGAAATATATACATAAAATATGTACGAATTCTTTATTTTTGTGCGGCACCCACAAATTTCCATTTCTTGCATTTTTACTAGTAAATTGAGATAGTAAGTCAGATGTCAATGGACACAAAATAAGACCTTAGTGCATCAGTGGAGGAATGTGGTCTGTGGAAAATGCATATTCAAGAGGCTGAATGTCTGTTCAAATTATGTTTGAGGGACACATATAAGCTGGTACTCAAAATTTCAAATTAAGCCATTTCAAAAATATTCCTCGTGTGCAAAAATTATTGCACAATCAATGAATTGACAATGCCGACGTTCTCATTATCTTGAAAAAAATATTTTGAGGGTATAAGATCAGGTCTGCTGTGGTTTCTATTTTTCTCAAATTTTTTGATGATGTGGAACTTCTACTGATACAAAAGGGCCTTCACACCACTCAGTGTGATGGGCGTTGAGTCTTAGACGCCAAATGGAGCGGGAGAATTAAAAGGCAAAAACAGGGAGACTCAAACAGAATAAAAATGCGAGACTCACGCTACCAACGGACCTGGCAGTCATCCGAGGTAGAAAGCAAGTGAGCTCGAAGACACAAAACTAAAAGGGAAAAATAAAACAAAGATTCCCTTTCTCACTAACACTAAACCTCTAATATGCAGCTAACGTCCCTAACAATTCTCTGTGTAGAGACCGTACCGGCTAAAGAGCAAATGTGACACTGGCACTCTAGCAACGGAGGTGAGGCGGAACTAGAGCTTAAATAGGGTCCGGGTAACGCCCCCAATTGATGCCAGCTGGCCCAGGAATCCGATTGGGAGCAAAATGATATCGTCCCGGACAAGAGCAACATAAAGAGCTCTCAACGCTTCCAAACCATGACACTCAGTGCCTGGGTCCTAATGATGATAATAATATTAATAAGAATCCCTGCAAAAACTAGGTTCCTTGTACCTTCAGGTCCACGCCCTGGCACATGTAAGTGCACAAATCCTAATAATAAGAACCCCTATAAATACAATAAAGTTTTCGCGCCACTTGGTGCTCGAGTGCCTGAATTAAAATGAAAAGTCCAAACTTAGAGTTCATGCACATTATATAATTTCAAATCCAGTCAGCTGTGGTAGCTAAAAGCTAAAATAGCAATACATAGACGAATATTTTTACCAGGTTTACAAACAAAGGGAAACAAGCCCATTAAATTTGATTGCAAAAACAATTATTTTGCAATCAGTAAATATACGTATCTAGGGAGATTTCTATTCATGGTCGGGTGAACACAACAAAACCACTATATGACCCCCAGAAATTTCCAACCAAAGATTAACAGGTTACTGAAATGTAATCCTGTGTTTTATATCTGACAGGCCTCAAAGTGATTAAGTTAAGGTTAATTATCTTTCTGCACGGAGACCTAGAGGTTTTAAATTCATTCAGATCCTAGTCAGATACATATTCTCAGAGGTCATTCTCTGAGGTTGAATGAATTTTCTCCGGACTAAGCGAGAAGAGCTTTTCAAACACCCTGGCTGTCAGCCTTGACATGGCACTGATCGATCTAACATAGATGAATGAGTTTGGGCACCTGGCATTTTGGCGGTGATATACGAGGAAATAGATCTTATTCTCACATCAGGAGAATGACGGCATCTGCTGGTCTTTGTGCTTCCTATACTAATGTAATACCTTAGCTTGGCTCAATTTTTTTGTACCTCTTACTTCCCCAAGGAAAAATCAGTATAAAATATTAGTAAAAGTTTTGTAATGGTGTAATGCTTCAAGCCATCACATAGCAGGAAGAATGCAGGCAATTGGGAGATGAAAAATATGGCTGGGCATTGCTAGAGGAGAAGGGCGGAATTTTGTGTGTGTGTGTGCGTGCGTGCATGCGTGTGTGTGTGTGTGTGTGTGTGTGTGTGTCTGAAAAAAGAAACCATAAATCACTACCCGAAGGTATTATTCTTTTTAAGCATTTAGCATTTTGGTTTCCATTTTATGCTACACATTTCCATCTGCCTTTCTGAGGCTTGGCGTTCTCATTTTGAGGACACCTGGGTTCACAGTCTGAAGGATTAGCAAGCAGTTGTAAGCACTCAAATGCAACCAATCAAACTGGGATCTCACGTTAAAAAAAGACTGCATACTTATTTTGTCAAACATAATATAATACAGGTCGAACATGGATAAAGAGATAAAACTGAAAGACAACAATGCCACAAATGTTGCATCAGCGACATGACTAATCTTATGTATTGTGCCGTGGGATAAGACCTTATGTATGTGATGTTCTGATAACCGGTGTGTACAGGTCCAACGAGGCAAAATCAACAAATGCATTCGACCTTTGTGAACAAGGACAACAAAAAAGTGTGACTTTATAGCCACTTATTCACAGGCATCGTTGGGCTGTCAGGTCGATAGTGCAGTGTTATTTATCCTTTAACAAGCATTCTGTCACATCAGGTGACCCCAGCACTTTCAATGTCAGCAAGGAAATTGATCGTTATGTTTAAAGATACAACAGTAAGTCAAATTTGCTGTCTGTCATACAAATATTTGCAAGTCATTGGGGGGCAAAAAGTGCCATTCAAAGTCAGAGCATTAGGACATGCCCACACACGTGCACACACTCACCTCAGTCCAAAACAGCTCTACTTTTCTTAGGCTGCTTAAAAACAGCCTAAAAACAACAACAAACCTTTCTCTTGGGTCCCAGGGCATGCTCTGACTGAGTCTGATACTGTAAATGGGCAATTAGCTCCATCAGTTTGAATACTGAGATTAATGAGGCAAGTGTACAGAGCAGCAGTGGCGATGGCCTTACTGATGCCAGCATTCAGAGATCCTCTGCTCTGCTTTGAAGGCAATTTGGTAAGGAGCAGAAGTAGCACAACTGAGAAGAATCTTTGTTTTTTTTTTTTCCCAGGTTTATTGATGGTTCAGCAGTTTATGAGTCAACAGAAACCTTTAACCAAGATTCAGTCAAATGCATGGGATGCAGGCTTTAAATCCCAAATAACCATGGGGCTGCTGGCAACATCATTGAAAGGGGACCTGAGCTACTATCATTTTCTTAATTTTTTTTGTGTTCATACTTCTGTTTATCATTTTCTGTGATTTCACGCTACGCAAAGCAACCATCATTTTCATTGCCATTTTTATAAGACTTAGAGGAATCCCTGTGGCCACAATTGATGGGCAGGACTCAGAAACACATATTTTTGTGTTTCTTTTTCAAATTAAATTTTAAAATAGAGCAGTGAATCGCAGTTTGAATTGTTGCACTCATGGAAGCAGGATCTAAAAACTAGGGAAAGGCGGCTATTTTGTCCTCCTTTGCGCTTCTGTCAATCATTAATCTAGATCATTTTTGGGCACTTGCGTTTATGGTCTCTCCAGTCATTTTCCTTGTGAGGGAGGGCTACTTAAATGATTACCTTTCAGATGAGACCCAAATTATGTTGCTTGTTTAATGAGTTGAAGAATAGTAAACATTTTAATTTAGGTCATTGCTACACTCAACAAAAATATAAACGCAACACTTTTGTTTTTGATCCCATTTGTCATGAGATGGACTCAAAGATCTAAAATTCATTCCAGATACACAATATTACCATTTCTCTCAAACATTGTTCACAAATCTGTCTAAATGTGTGATAGTGAGCACTTTTGCTTTTCTGAGACAATCCATCCCACCTCACAGGTGTGCCACATCAAGATGCTCATCAGACACCATGATTAGTGCACAGGTGTACCTTAGACTGTCCACAATAAAAGGCCACCCTGAAATGTGCAGTTTTTGCTTTATTGGGGGACTGGGGACTCAGAACCAGTCAGTATCTGGTGTGACCACCATTTGCCTCATGCAGTGCAACACATCTTCTTCGCATAGAGTTTATCAGATTGTCAATTGTGGCCTGTGGAATGTTGGTCCACTCCTCTTCAATGGCTGTGCCAAGTTGCTGGATATTAGTGGGAACTGGTACGCGCTGTCATATACGCCGGTCAAGCACATCCCAAACATGCTCAATGGGTGACATGTCCGGTGAGTATGCTGGCCATGCAAGAACTGGGACATTTTCAGCTTCCAAGAATTGTGTACAGATCCTTGCAACATGGGGCCGTGCATTATCTTGCTGAAACATGAGGTGATGTTCATGGATGTATGGCACAACAATGGGCCTCAGGATCTCATCACGGTATCTCTGTGCATTCAAAATGCCATCAATAAAATGCACTTGTGTTCTTCGTCCATAACAAATGCCTGCCCATACCATAACCCCACCACCACCATGGGCCACTCGATCCAGAACATTGACATCAGCAAAGCGCTCACCCACACGATGCCACACACGCCGTCTGCCATCTGCCCTGAACAATGTAAACCGAGATTCATCTGTGAAGAGAACACCTCTCCAATGTGCCAGACGCCATCGAATGTGAGCATTTGCCCACTCAAATCTGTTACGGCGACGATCTGGAGTCAGGTTAAGACCCCGATGAGGACGACAAGCATGCAGTTGAGCTTCCCTGAGACGGTTTCTGACAGTTTGTGCAGAAATTCTTTGGTTATGCAAACCAATTGTTTCAGCAGCTGTCTGAGTCGCTGGTCTCAGACGATCTTGGAGGTGAACCTGCTGGATGTGAAGGTCCTAGGCTGGTGTGGTTACACGTGGTCTGCGGTTGTGAGGCCGGTTGGATGTACTGCCATATTCTCTGAAACGCTTTTGGAGACGGCTTATGGTGAAGAAATGAACATTCAATGCCCGAGCAACAGATCTGGTTGACATTCCTGCTGTCAGCATGCCAATTGCACGCTCCCTCAATGCTTGCGCCATCAGTGGCATTTTGCTGTGAGACAAAACTGCACATTTCAGGGTGGCCTTTTATTGTGGACAGTCTAAGGTACACCTGTGCACTAATCATGGTGTCTGATGAGCATCTTGATGTGGCACACCTGTGAGGTGGGATGGATTGTCTCAGCAAAGCAAAAGTGCTCACTATCACACATTTAGACAGATTTGTGAACAATGTTTGAGAGAAATGGTAATATTGTGTATCTGGAATGAATTTTAGATCTTTGAGTCCATCTCATGACAAATGGGAGCAAAAACAAGTGTTGCGTTTATATTTTTGTTGAGTGTATTTTCAGGCTTGTGGTTTTTTTTTTTTTTTTTTTACTTTTGAAGGGGTAAAGGAAAAATACATTCTTAACGCATTATGCAGTCACCAAAGAATGAATTACCTTGAACAAAAATTATATCCTGTTTTTAACTAATATACCAGTAATGTCCATTAATGTAGTTGAAAAAGATACTGTGATCAATACGTGAACAAAATATTCATGATGATCGCTGAGATCTTGTGATATATTCTGAGATATTTCTGATCAAATAAGAAACTGCTTCGCGGTCTGAGCTGAGTGGCTGCTGCTGTCAGGAAGGGCTACTGCCTCATTTTCACATAAATCTTCTCAGATAATTCAAGGTTCTCAAGCAATATAACCTGAATGCTTAACATAAAGTGCATCCTCCACGCGATGCTTGAAGAAAATACAAGCTACTTCATAGCCTGATGGCCTCACTCCCATTTGCTGTCATTCACTCTTATTCAGCCCACATTGATGCTTCCAAGGACTGTTTGTCCTGACCATGTCAGAGCCTGTTCTATCTGTGCACTGCTGTTGTCACAAATAAAAATACAAAGCACTGCAAATATCACCAAGATTCTAGGAAAGGAATCTGAAGACCCGCCTTGATGAGACGCTGACAGATTGCAATGTGATTTTCTTTGTGTCCCAAAAAGATTGTGGTGACATGTATATAATTGTAAATGCGATGGACTGGGAGGCGCTGTTTCCCTAACTGCATTTGAATATTGTCCCATGTATTGCAGGAAAAGTCTTTGAAAATGAAATGTCAAGTGCCGTTATCGTTATTATTTCCAAGTGATTAGAAAACAGCATTTTCATTTTCGTGTTGACCCAAAAAGAGCTTGATAACATGTATATGTAAATGCAATCGACTGGGTGTGCTGTTTGACTTATTGCATTTGAATATTGTCCACAGTAGAGCAGGTTAAGTCTTTGCAAATTAAATGTTCATTGCTGTTTTCAATATCATTCACAAATACAACGTGTAGTGAAAAAATAGCATTTACATTTTCATGTTGACCCTAAAAGAGCGTGGGGACATGTAAATGTAAATGTAACAGGCTGGGGGTGCTGTTTTGCTGATTACATTTGAATATTGTCCATTGTATTGTGGGGCATGACTTTGAAAATAAAATGTCAAACAGCTTTTCATTATCATTTGAATATAGTCATAGATTTCCCATATGAGTATGTTAAAATGAAAGTGATTATTGGATTAATGCATTTTCCATTTAATATTGTCTCAAATAACTCATTCATAAGTGGAACATTATTCTGCAAGTATTATTTTATTTTCTGCATTATTCATTATTGTTCCCTATGGGAATATAATACATCTTTTATATATACATTACTGTCTTTGACAGTAACCTGATCAGATTTTACTTTTTCATGCATTATACTCTCTAATTGTTCATCTGCATGTAGTTCTCATGGGTGTCCCTTGGACAGTTTAAATGAAGACATCATTGACTTTTAAATTGAGTACGCACAAATTGTTATTAATACGCAAACAAGAAAAAGAGAACCACCAGAAATGCCATCATTCAGAAATAGACAATATCAGAGGGAATGTATAATTTCTATTGTTAATAACCTTGTTCATTACCGCTGACCTGTGATTTATTAATAAAATGTCCTTCACTATTTGCACAAAGGGATTTGCAAATTGCCGTTTATCTCTGACTCACCATTTGGAAGCTTAGTACCATTTTATTTTGATGGTTCTTTGTAGATGCTCAACTGACGAGAGACAGCATATGAACAACTTAAAGGTTGACTTCCAACAAAGGTTGATTTGTGGGCAGTTAAATTACCATAAACAAAACATCATCATGATACTAACTAACTATCTTAGATATGACCTTAATATTTATATTGACAGTCTCTACAATGAAATGTTAATAGATGCTCAAAAACTTTCATTGAAGTATCAGCAGATGATCAGGTTAGTACATGGGGAAATACTTGGAGATGCTCAACAGACTATCAACAGTTTATCAACAGATGATCACGTTAATACACAGGGTGATGCTTGTAGATTGTGATGGCTGGTTATTCGAGATGCCAAATGCAGTGGCCGGAAAGAAAGGAAGCAGAGTAGTAAGTCAAACACAGAAACCAGACAGAACAGGAGAGCAGGACTCATGCTTCCAATGGACATATATCTCGTCCGTGAGAAAATAAGGAAGCGAGGTGGTGCAGGCAGAACGAAAAAAGGAAAAATGTCGGAAACCAAGATCAAAACGATTAAGCACCCAAACGTTGCATGAACAACGAAAGAGAGAGAGAGGAATTCAGAAGAAAAAACTCCCCAAGAAACTAACTAACACTTTTCCTTTTTTTCAGCTAATTCCTCACTAGCTAGCAAACTCACTAGCTAGAGAACCTACGGGCTACAGTGCAAACGTAACACTGACACTCTAGCAAAGGTGGCAAGGCAGAACTTGGGCTTTAGTAGAGTCCAGGCACCGCCCACAATTAATGCCACCTGGCCAAAGAATCCGATGTGGGCAAAATGACATCGTCCCGGACGAGAGTAACAAAGAAAGCTCCCAAACAAATGCCAACCTCCAAAACCATGACATAGATGCTCAACTGGAAATGAATAAAGTTCCAGCAGATGATCAGGTATTAATTCAAGGAGATACTCAAATGACCACCAACAAAGTATGAATGGATGATCTGGTAAATGTGCTGCCTGTCTCAAAATTCATCTATTCCCAGATAGCAAGCTTTGGATCTGCCGCGGATCTGCCCCGGATCAGCTGGAGCTGGGGCAGATCCGGAGCGGAGGAGCTTGCTATCTGGGTTGTGAGCAAATTATCAGTATTTCCCAGTGAAGTCAGCACTTGATGATGCGACACGAACAATCAATAAATTGTCAATTGATGATCAGGTAAATACACAGGGTGATTCTTGTCGACGCTTCACAGATATCAAAAACATGTCGACTGGTACTTTAATGGAAGGTTCTTTAGCGTCTCAATATTTCACTGTAGACTGTCAACATAAATATTAAGGTCATATGTAAGATAGTCAGTAGATAGTATGATGATGTTTTTCTTTATAATATTTGTCCATAAATCAACCTCAGTTAAAAGTCAACCTTTATGTTGTTAACCTGCTATTTCTTGTCTGCTGAGCTTCAATAACGGTGTTTCCGGAAACTTATTTTCATTCAATGACAGTCAAAATCTCATCTTTGCACATATTCATCTGGGAGAGGAGTAACTCCATGGGCTACCAATTGATACTTTGAGTTGCTTAGCAACTCCAGACATGAAAAAGTTGGCCTGAAGAAGATGACATTGCCCTGTTGCAGAGCAAAGAATTTTTTTTCTCTCTGAATTCAGCTGCACTAGCTTTAGCAGGTGATAGAGTATTTTACTAGCAGGTCCTATCAGTCCTACCAGGTTCAGGACAGTTGGTAGTCATAGGTCACTTTACCAGGACAGATCTAACAAGGACAGATCTGCTACAAAAATCCAACTGCAAAATTCATGCATATCATTGTAATTCTGATTGAGGAATAAAAATTTGAGTAGAGTTGGAATGTCGGAGTGGGGAGGATGGTACTTGTGTCTCAGCCAAAGGATCTGCCTGTTCAGGGCAAAACTGCTAATGCAGACATGTTATCCTGAAGCTGCTTAAACAATAACCTAAGGTAGGACTATGCTATTTTTCTGGGGGCCACCATTTCAACTAAAAAATTTAATGGGGGCCGACCATCTCCCAGAGACATTGTTTGCCCCCGTTGATAGTAGGTCAATGTAAACTTGACACGCTCTGCCAACATTTTTTTTTCTCACTTGAACAATTGCAAAAATAAGTACTTTGAGAAACAGCATTTTTTAGACTTCATCGACTACATCCAACACTTTCAGGCCTAATACAGTTTTTTTTTTCTCTCTTTTTTACTTTGGCACACTGAATCACTGTCACATCTGGACTGAATTTCCTAGTTGACATGCCCCTCTAGAGATAAATTCCATTCCATGTTTTCCATCCATTCCTCTAGATTACTCATCTCCAGCACCTGTACCCAATAGGGCTGCTCTATTTAAGCTACTACCCTCACCACAGTCTTAGTCTGGTTTTTCTCCTTGTGTTTAGCAGACCTTTTATTAACACGTGGCCCTACTTCCCAATTCAGGCCGCAGGCCCCAGTCAGGTCCAGGGTGAGGTTGTGGTGGGGGGTCACACCCAGCCGGGAAAAAAAAAAAAAAACAGATTTTGGGCCCTATGAAATGCTCTTAAACGACCTCTGGTGTTAGGTTTTGCAGATTTAACTTAAAGGGACACTGTGTCGTGCTTTAAGTAATTTATTAGCTAAAATCAATGTCTTCATTCGTTTATATGTCGTTATTGGTGTAAAATTACCTCTGCCAATAATCTGATTTATCCTCGTAAGCGAAAAATTTCTTATCTATATTTACAGAGCACAGGTAAGTCCAAGGATGCTTCCATGTCGTTCCGCCATTTTGAAAAACTACTATCACTGAGAGGGGCATAAAGCATTATTAGCTAATTAGCCACAATGTGTTTTCATTCGGAGCCAGCAAGACTGAAATGGAAAAGGAGATCAGCGAGGGGCGCTTGTCACTACCCTGGAAAATTTGAAAGCCTGTGCTGCACTTTAGTTCATAATGGAGGATCATGCTTTTGATGAGCCACAGGAGAAGGAATCCTCGTCGCTATAAAAGCAAAAAAGAGAATTATAAAGGCAATGTGACCGGAAAATTCAAAAAACGAGGATAAACTTTGGGGTAGCTTTTCCCAGGTGAAAAGTGCCAATGAAGGAGGAAGACTTTTAAAGAGACGCTGGTGTTGCCTGCTTTCTTCGACAGGTAAGTAAAAGATACTGCCTAAATTACAAGCTTTTTTATTGCTTGGTTGTGTAATTCATTATATAGGCAACATAACGGTAGAACATGTATAAGTAAACAGCGTCGTTGGTGAATAGCAGCATAGGCTATGTTTGATGGAATGAGGGCTGCATTTCATCATGCCCACCACCTCCATCATTACGTTTCTTTGATCAATAGAAGCAGCTCCGTAACATTTGTTTGTTCATTGCGTATTGCTAGCTGATGCTATAGGGTACGACATGGAAATGGTAGGCTACCCCAAAAAAACAATGCAAACATTGCAAAATAATTAACTTTCTTGCTCGAGGAGTAATTACTTATACATGCTCATACTAATGATTCAATGCAGTTTGCAGTTTGTTTGAAATAATGAACCTCATCACCCGAAGGAATACTCGATGCAGTGGTATTGGATGACATGATGTCATAGCTTCTTGGTACATAATAGCTGCCGTAGTTGCAATGCGCTAAAAAGGTAGGCGCAAGAGAGCACTATTCGTTTGAATGCAAAATACAATTTCACTGCTTGATGGGAGAAATTCCAACACAATGTACCTTTAACATACTTTCTATTAAAAAAAGAACTCAAAAAATGGGAAACAGCTTCAATTTTAAGTCCAAAAAGTCACAACCAAAGAAAACCAACAATACATTTAAAGGTCCCCTATTATGTCACCAGAAGCACAGCCAATTAGTTATTACAAGCCATTTCAAAATTTTTTCCCTCTTTAACCACATGGGCAAGTAACCAACCAGAGACAATAAGAACTTCAACCGTCAAACAGATGTAATTATTCTGGGCGGTCACTCGCCCATGTGATGACTTTGAATTGGCTCATAATGGCCAATTAGCTGTACTTCTGGTGGCATAACAGGGGATCTTTAAAAATGATCATGATTAATCCCTCTGCGCCAATTTAGACGCCGGCGTCCATAATTTCCGAGCTTTAATTGCTAAATAACTCTGTAATTAAATTTCCAAACACTGGAATAATTTTCTACAGTCTCTGTGATACAAGTACTGACTTATGAAATCTTAAATTGGCTCAGGCATAACAGGAAAAATTGGCAATATTAGTATTCTGCACAAAGGGGTTAATGATGATCAGAAATTCATGATATTAATTTCTTGATAAGCATATTCAATGAAACAATTAAAATAAAAACACTAAAAAATACTGCACTTTTAGGACCAAAATGATTTGAAATGAACCACCATGGTTAGAAAAAAACATATTATTGGAAGTTATTAACTATTGGAAGCTATTCACTTAGCCATGAAAGAGCACATAAACATACACCAGAGTAGACAAACAGCAACCAGATGCTTCTTTTCGTAGCACAACAACAACACAAAGCTTCTGCTCATCATGCGTATGGTCCATGTCTATTCCTGAGTTGGTGATTTGCGTAATTTCACACATCTCCTCCAAAATCTCCATGAATGATGAGTCTGTTTTCCTCGTACACCGGTTTTGCTGTGTGACAAAGACGATGCGCCAAGTTTTGAACTGAGCTATAAAGTGAAAACTGCATTTTGAAGAAGTTTTTGCAAACTGCCTACATTGCATTGAAAAAACAATGCCAGCACATATAGCCCGGGCGTAGCACGTGTATCGGCTAGTTAGACTGTATTTGACAAAAGTATCAGCTGCATACATACTAATACAAAGCAAATTATGAAGAATAGCTTGTTTTTCGAGGTGGCACTTGGCTATTACTAGACGTCACATTTCTCCCTTACGATATACAAATGGAATGATAAGAATATGGATAAGAGATTGGTGATTTTGGTCAAGATTTTCACAGAGCGGAGCGAAATTGAGGATCCCTGGCATGCCTGTGTGTCACATCGGCACAAACATGGCAATTTTCACTGTTTGATTTTCATGCTTGAATAGAAAGTTTATTAAGCATGCAAAAATATTTTAATGACATTTTCTCATTTCATTCATGAAAAAATTGTTATTTTCAAAAAATACCATTTTCAAAAAATATCTTTAAAAAAATCATACAGATTTTTAATGGAGTTTACGGATTTTAATGGGAGGTATAAGGGCGGGAACCCAAAGAGGTTGACATGTATGAATATATTAGTGACTTGTTGTGCTTGTTTTGTTCAGAGTATATGATCTTTATTGACGATAAAGAAAAGTATTTTGTAGAAAGATAGGCACAAAATCAGAATATTTTCTCCAGTTCACCGCGCCCCACCGGCATTTCTCCATTGCCCACTAGTGGGGCGGGGCTCTCACTTTTAGAACTGCGGGGCTACATATAATTTTGGATTAACTGACTTGATTTTTTTTGATAGCAGTGGCCTCCTCAGTAGCATTTTTCACTTTCTGCAAATACATGAGAGGTAGCCTACATGAAAAATTCTTGTTTTGATCCATGCTGTTGTATTTGTTGGCATATCTCGTCTCATCTATACACAGAGTAATGCCCATATGGGCGCAAAAATGTAATAATGAATGTTCATAATTGTGTTCAAAAGTTTTTTGGTTTTGTAAGTAGACCTTAGAAGTGATGTTATGCTCTTTTGTATTGCACTAATTAAAACTGAAAAAATCCGTTTAATTGAAACATTTGTCTGAGAAAGGAGACAGCCTTCTCTTGCGTAGTGAATGCTGTAAGCAGATGGATATAATTTATTTCAGAAGATTCGTGCTCAATAGTAATTATGTCAAGATCTACTGTAGAGCCTAATGCTCTAAAAATAACGATAAAACCTGACTTCATTTATAAAACGCCCTAGTCCACAGCCCCTCCGAGTGGTGGCTCAACCCTCCCAACCATAAATGTCAAGTGACGTCCCTGTTGTGTGGTAATCGCTAGCTGATGGCAGGAAAACACCTGCTGCTGGGCTTCGCAATCATTTATAGATGCGGCGAAAGGTTTGAAGAAGATATGTTGAATCTTTCTCGTCATATATCTGTGCCACAAACTCAGTAGAGAATCCAAGAACTATGGGGGCAATGTACGCTCAAAGGAAAAACTTCAATCATGAAAAAAACCTCTAATGGCCCTTCTCATAATGGATTCTTAAACATTTTGGCAGTATAGGAAAAAAATTGATAACTGTGATTTTAAAAAAATGTGCTGTTTCAGATTCTGTGGTAGGAGAAAAAGAAATAATACTTATTGACTCCATTCTCTTCTGCAACTCCCATCCCTCCTGCCTCACCTCTCTCCATCCTGAAAGTGTTCCCTGAATTAATGATATCATTAACTCCCCCTATTCGCGTTAGAGAGCCGTAATGGGTCATTGCTGTTCTCCACCTGAGTAGAAGAGAGGGAGCATAAGTGGTGATTATCCATGGATGCATTCTCCCACTGCAAGGTTCCTACGACCTTGCTTTCACCCAGCCAGCTGGGTAATGTGTCTCAGCTGTTCCACAACAACATCATGAAGAAGAGTATCGTGATTATTTTGGAAAACACCAGTCAACCAGCAGCATGCTTGACCCTTTTGTTCATCCTGATATCAGATAAAAGCATCAAGTACAATGAAAATTTGTTGATTTATGATGGTGTAAACAAGTCCCTGCAGAACTCTAAGGGCCTGATCTAGTAAAGGTTTGCATGGATAAAAATGCGTGCAAATGTCATATCCCCTGCAAATTAACAAGCAATCTCATCTAGTAAGGGTGTGCACTGAGAATTGCGTATTTGAAGCGTGAAAATTTGCACATTCTATGCTGTTAGTAGTTTTGGCCATAAATGAATACGTGCCTATCCGAGCATGCAAGATATGGAAGGAGAAAATGCAAAGACAAAATTTTAGCACATGCATAGTGACTTATCAGGCCTTACGGCAATTTCAGTGATGGTGATTGCGTTTGCAATATAATAACTTTGAAGGGTAGGTACTAATTGGCTCCATGTAATTGCGCATAGACAAGGCTGCCATTATTCCCGCAAAGAGAAGACACAGGCGGCGAGGACACCGAGAACGAGTGTTCTTGATCCGTGTGACAATGTTTTGGATGTCAGAGGAGAGAACAATCCAGACATGTGGCCTATCCAGCAATGCCATTTTGGAGCTATTAGATGAAATAAGGGCTGATTTGGAACCAGTTACAAAAAGAAGTTATGCCATACCTGCAGTGACAAAACTTCTTGTCTATTCTCCATTTCTCACATCTGGTTCGTACAGTAGCTCTCTCTGCTTTGATCTCCCAAAAACAGTTTCTCTTGCGTACTGTCTCAAATACTGGATGCCATATTGCGCAGGATGGGCCGGTACATAAAGTTTCCATCCAGACGGGAAGCACTGAATGAAACCAAACATGAGCTTTATGCAGTTGCTCGCTTCCCAAGAGTAATCAGAGTGATTGAGAGTACTGCAAATTGTTCCCCCCTCAAACACTGTGCATGCAGTTATAAACTTGCAGCCTTTTTGCCAGTTATTTTAACTGCAATCAGTCTATAACACAGATTCTGCGTATGTAAACCACAATTAAATGCGTGCAGTACTCTACTTACAGTAAAAATAACACAGAGACAATGGGTTAAATTAACTGTAAAATTCAGTCCATTTACAACAGTGCAGTGCACCTCCGACTCCGAGTGGAATTTCATCTTGCGTTTGCTTCTTCCTTTTTCTCTAAACTCTCCAGTGTGGATATAGCTGCAGCACACAGAGTCCTCATTTAAATAATGCTGTTTGCTCCAGCAGTGATTTAGGCAATTACTCTCAGTAGATCACCCACAAAACGTCAGCAAACCAAACACGTAAAATGTTACGAGCATGCAATTTAGCACTCTTTACCTGGGATCTTAGTACAAACACAAAACCAGTGAAGTTGGCACGTTATGTAAATCATAGATAAAAACAGAATACAATGATTTGCAAATCCTTTTCAACTTATATTCAATTGAATACATTGCAAAGACAAGATGTTTAATGTTCAAACTGAGAAACTTTTTTTTTTTTTTTTTGCAAATAATCATTAACTTAGAATTTAAAGGCAGCAACACATTGCAAAAAAGTTGGCACAGGGGCCTTTTTACCACTGTGTTACATCGCCTTTCCTTTTAATGACATGTTGTTTTTAAACTGTTCGACAATCAGCTCACGCATTTGTTCACAAAGTGGTGACCCTCGCCCCATCCTTGTTTGTGAATGACTGAGCATTTCAGGGAAGCTACTTGTATACCCAATCATGGCACCCACTTGTTCTCAATTAGCCCGTTCACCTGTGGGATGTTCCAAATAAGTGTTTGATGAGCATTCCTCAACTCTCTCAGTCTTTTTTGCCACTTGTGCCAATTTTTTTTTAAACATATTGCAGGCATCAAATTCCAAATGAGCTAATATTTGCAAAAAATTACAAAGTTTACCTGTTGGTATATTAAGTAACTTGTCTTTGCAGTGTATTCAATTGAATATAGGTTGAAAAGGATTTGCAAATCATTGTATTCTGTTTTTATTTACGATTTACACAACGCGCCAACTTCACTGGTTTTGGGTTTTGTAGATAAGGTCGTAAGAGAAAGAACAAATCATATTTTAGGTTTGTTTTTCCACAGTTTTTGGCTTTTGTCTACAGCTATAATCAAGTAGATCACCAAAAGTTGATCTCTGGATTAAATTTAGGAATTGCTGAGTGATTGATAAATTAAAGAATTACTGATAGTATTTTACCCCTGGAGAAAATTCCAGTCATTGCATACTGCCTGAAATGCCTTCAGTATAACGTATTATGCGCTGCAGTATTTGGAGAGTTGAGAAATACTGTCGTAATTAGAATTTTGCAGTTGCACTTGTCTTAACAGAAAGCAGATTGCTGAGAATTCTGCAACCTTTCCAACACAACATGCATTGATTACTAAGATCACTCATTGGGCTCCAATTTCTTGGCGCAGCGCAGCGTGGCGCAACCCACGCATTGGTAATTTTGTGCGATGCAACACCGTGCGCAGCCACTTTGGCAATTTGGTAGACGGACGTGCGCCGAGATGGGTGTGGCGGCGTAGTAGGGGGAGGTGTCACATATTCAGCAAGATGCAGTGGCCATTTTGTAGAAAAAGTCTCCGCTGAAGTTGCGCAAAAAACTCACCAGCTCTGACCTGGTTTACTTTCTGTGCAGTGGTAATTTGGCTGACTGGTGCACAGTGCGCATGTGAGGATTTAAGAAATGAGCCAATGGCGACAACCAGTAAAATACAAAAAGGAGGCTTTATTTCTGAAGGGGGAAACCCCCCAACAGAGCAGGCGACAGAACAAAGTCCACAATCCAAAGTCAGAATCCAAAGGGCGTAATCCAGGTTTGTAAACAGGGCACCAATCACAAAAATCGAGGTCAGACAAAAATGGGTCCATAAACAAGGAGGAGGTGAAGTACAGGGAGAAAGCAAAACTCGTGGTCTAGGACGGTTCAGTCAGAAAGAATAAATACAATGATACAAGGCGAGAGAAGCGTGGCACAGATAAGCAAAGGAGAAAACAATCTGACCAGGAAGTGCTCCAAACAGACATCTAATGCTGCGTTCCAAACAACTCAGAGGTCGGATCTTTCCGACTTCCGACTTGAAAAAGTGCACTAGAACGGCCACTGAAGTCAGGAGAAAAAATTCTACCCCGACTTCACCGAGATAGGTTCATCTTATGTGACATGAAAATGGCAACATCCACCGAACAGCCACAGCATGCTACTGAAGCGTTCAGCTACTGTGACATTTGGCAAGGCGATTTATGTTTGAGAATATAAATACAACGTAAAATGAAATATTTATATATATATATATATATATATATATATTGGCATTTTAACTTACACGTCGTTTCATCGGATCTTATTAATTAAAATATGCCAGAATGCTGAAGTTATCCGCGTATAATTTTCTGGAGAACATTCGCTTGTCATTGACTGCCATTTTTCTTGTTTACGTCCGACACAATACGTCTGGAACGCTCTGAAGTTGGAAGTCGGAGTTTTCAACTCGTAAAGATCCGACCTCCAAGTTGTTTGGAACACAGCATAATATACGTTTCCGGGAGGTCACATGACAATGGATAACAGGTGCAAGCAGTGAGACTAATAAACAAGCCTAAACACATTGGGAGAAAAGTAACCACATGAAATTGGCCGCAGCCAAAACGCGGACAGGGATCATAGGACAAACCCTTTGACAGATAGACGGCTCCAGTCAAGGAGTTCTAACGTGCATAGGTAATGAAAGAGAAAAGACAGCACGAAGCAGTTGTGGAAGATCCACAGAAACGCAGCAGAGATAATTAAGGAAAGACAAGAGGCTGAGACTAGAATAGGGCGAATGCTGAGAGATCGTTAGTCAATTAGTAAGAGCAGCTATACAATCCTGAGTGCTCGTAAGTAAGTTAGTCAAATATACAATGTTAGTGTTGATTTGTAATTAGCAAAAATAACAAACTGTCTGTATGTGTTAGTAAAATAGCAAAGGAAGGAAGAACACGAGATAATGAAGGAAGGATTGAAACCCAGAAACCATTAAATCACCAGAAGGAGTGGCACGCTATACAGGGACTGAGAGCAAAGACAAGACTCATGACAAGACGGGGGAGACGAAGTGCAATGCACGAAAACTCAACACATGGCATGGAATGTGTTGTGACTGTGAATAAAACTAAAACGTGGAAAATAATAAAACCTGAAATCTAAATACATCAAAAGCCCAATACATAATCCAGAGAATAGTCAGACAATGCCAAGATTCAAAATCTCAGAGGTCAGTCAGAAACATAACACATGGCCTGGCAGAAACATGATACTTGGCGTGGCAAATGCAGAATCACAACAGCGCACACGTCACTGAAACCTCACAGGCAGGTTTTCATAATGTCAGGCACATTTCAATGCAATAAATAATTACAGGAAGCACTATTTAATGTAACTGTCTGAATCAGTACATAAATTATAGTATCTATATCAATTGTCCTAATGTCAGATTAAAGGCGGTTGGCCTTTAATCTAATGGAAACTTGACCTGGCTTAATCAACGCTGCTGAATCTGTGATGCTAACTAACGACTTTACATATCAGCCAACCACATATATAATGCTTGCGTTCTATGCTCAGTAAAGCTGCTTGCATACTGGATGCGAAACAATTTTTTTGCACGACTAATTACAGTCAAAGTCAATGCAAAGACGCGAATACACGTCTGTTTAATCTTCTGTTTTCTTCCGTTGAAGGTAGACTACAGTCTTTATTCGGTCTCTCTTTTTCTTTTGAAAATTAGTCAGATGGATCGAACAGATTCACACTTTATTGCCACGCCAGAGATAAAATAGGCTTAAAATAAATAAATAAAATTGTGCTTGTAGTCAGTGACCAAATCAATTCCATGACCATTGACATTGTGAATTAAAGATCGCATGCACGACCAAGACTGTCCGACGCGAAATGCTTCATGTCCGGCCGCCAGCAAAAAGTAAAAGTATTGATATGAGAACAGATTTATAATTAAATGAAGAATAAAAATATACCACCAACAAACAGAACATCCGAAAAGATGGCCCGCAAATAAATAAATTGCAGTGTTGATTGGATGTTCTCTTTGTTGTTAAAATGTTTCTTTTTTATTCTATATTTCTTTATCAATCTGTTCTAATCGTGCTCTTTTTTTTTTTTTTTTTGGCAGTCAGACACGGAGTATTTTGCATTTAATGTTCGACAGGCATTTTACATCGTCCCGCGCCAATGTCCACTCACTTTAATGAGCACAGCTTGAACAGAAACATTGATTGAAATTCTCGGTATTCACCTCGAAGAACTGAGCCCTCAACTTTCACGCTTAATATCCAAAAGATTCAGTAGCTACATTCGAAGAAATTAAAACCAATAATCGACTGTTGGACACAAAGTTAAATTGAAAACATCCAACTGTTGGACACGGAGATATATTAAAGGAACAGTCCACCGTACTTTCATAATGAAATATGTTCTTATATGAAATGAGTCGAGATCATACGTACCTCTCCGAGCATTGAGCGACCTCCCAGTCAGCCAGACGCGCTGCCACTCCTGTTAGCATTTGTAGCTAGACTCAGTGTGAGCAACGGTATTTTTCGGGGCTGTAGTTAGATGCGACCAAAGTCTTCCACGTTTTTCCTGTTTACATAGGTTTATATGACCAGTGACATGAGTTCGGGTTCGGGTACGTAAATCCAAACGTGGCTTTTTCTATGCTGTGGGAAGTGCGTACTATAATGACAGGCGTAGTAACACCCTCTGCGTGCTTCGACAGCGCATTGATACCTTCACTTCTGATTTCTTTTCTCTCCCACGACCCCCCCTACTTCCGTAAATACAACCAACGTGACTGCACTGCACTACTTGGTACACAGTCAGGAAGAGAGAGAAAAGAAATCAGAAATGAAATTTATTTTATACATTGCTTCACAAAATTGAGGAGTTTCTTTCGCACATAAATGACGACGTAAATATCAGCATGTCTTCATAAATTCTGTGGTTGTGTGGCTCGCGAAAGGTGCAGGACTGCCCATGAGGCTCACTTAAGCAACAAGCTGTGAAACGTGCAAGACATTTCCAACTACATTCAGTAATTAATGTAGAAAAGGATAGATTCTCCTGACTTACAGCTTCATGAGCCTCGCAGACCAATCCACACGCGCCCCACGAGCCAGCTGAGCGCAGCATTTTCCAACACATCACTGAAGAAAAGCGCGAGAAATTCGAATCCGTGAGAGTTGACAGGTATGCGTCATTAATGAAAACTGGCCGCACCTGATAATGTTGAGAGTTTTGCGATGGTTATTTAAATGAACTATCCAATCATTAAATGTTTATGTCCAATCATTATTTTTAAGGGATAGTTTTGAGCTTCCCCTGTTGTCAGTTCACCAGTAGCCACTGGTGGGTACACAAATGCTAACCTTGAGTTCACCACAGTGCAGTTCGTAAACACTGAAACCCGGTGGTCAGTTAGTAAGTTACCGGCATCATTATCATCATTACAGTTAAAATTTGCGTGGGTGCGACTGCGTTGAGCACGTGGCTGTAAATTATTCAGTTTCCAATGTTTGTAACCACCTGAAAGCCATGACAACGAAATACCGGCGCAAGTTTGTGCGGCGCAAGGGAGGTGTTACCTGCACTCAACCTTCACGCTGAAAGAGACGCTATTTTCAGTGTGAGTGAGGTCTCTGCAAGCAAATGGGTGTTGGGGCAACCTCTGACTCATTTATTATAACCTGACACTAACTAAGTTTTAGTACGTGCTCACACTCAATTAGTGTGAGTGTCGTTTCTGAATACGGGCCTAAGGGTCAGGGTGAAGTTTAGGCATGAAAACTACTTGGTTATGTTCAACTGCTCGCTTACGTTCAGGGTTCGGGGTCAGGATTATGGTCAAGGTGAGGTTTAGGCATCGATATTACTTGGTTTGGTTCAGACACCAAAACTACTTTGTGAAGTAAGGGAGTCGGACCGGGTTAGCCATTATGGGTACAAAAAAAATCATAATAATTTCACCAGTGCTTGTGCTAATAGCCGAGTGGAAACGCAGTGGTTTGACCGACTGACTCGTGTGTGAAGAATATGGGTTTCAACAATCTCAAACAATTAGACCTATTTTTTAACCAGACAGACAAGTAACATTTAAGTTGACCCCAGGGTTTTTTTTTATTTGGACATGAGCTGAAACTTGTTGGAGACACACTGTTCTTTAACCATACCCACTTTAGAATGACAAATGCTATACATTATTTGGCATAATTTAAAGCAAGATATTTAACTGTCTAATTTTTAGAGGTCACTGAAATTAACTTCTTTATTCATGTCATTTGGTTGCAATCACATCTGGAAAGCCATAAGACCTCTGCATTTTCTTGGCTAGTTAATGTTCCCCTTTAGGGCCAATATTGGTATTTTGTTCATTACCGATAATGCTGAAAAGAAATATGGAATCGCTTTTCTTTTTTTTCCCCTTTGGTTATAAGACTCTGTCTCCATTGCTTCTTGTATGTTCATCCTGAGTTCTGCAGAATGCTCTTCTGAATGGCTGTTTTATTACAAAAGCAGTGAGGAAATGGTTACAAATGAATTAGAGAAACACAAAACTCTGCAGGCTCACAGCACTCATTAAATGGACCCTGATTTTGTCCAATGTATATTTTGCCACAAAGGCAATATAACATATGCAACTGACTAAGTAGTCAGTCAGCAGTAGTCAGATTTCTATTTTATTCAATTAACTGAGCTTTTTTTTTTCCTTCCAAATGGGCAATTAATGCAATTTACAAATTTGAAATGACCTACAGGTGAGCAGTGATCTGGAGTGTTTCATGTGAATCTCTGCGATCAGGTCTTTATAAAATGTTTTCCTTCAGGTTTGCTGAGAACCTTAAAGGTATAAGTATCGACCGTCTTTGCAAAATGTTGACTTGTCCATTATGTTGCATTACCCGGTGCAGAAACATAGCAAGATTGATGACCTGTCTGGATTTCATAGTAATGGGTCAAATTTTACAGTATCTTGTAACCTCCTGTGTTGAAGGGGAGTATTGCTAAAAAACATTCTCAAGCAGTGGATACTGTACAAAGCATGTGTGTAGAATTCATAGAAATATGCTCTCTGATAAATTCCCAGATACTATTATTTGAAACATTGAGATTAGAAGTCCAACATGTGATCACTAAGTGGAGAATTTGAGAGCACTGACCTTACATTATGATGCACACTGCAGAAAGTTAATATATTGTTTGTGTGATGAAACACAGTAATGTAACTTTTGAAGTATACCCTTCGTACACTTTTCATATAAGCAGACATCACAGATGTCACCTCATTAAAGATGAACTGAAAGAGAATATTGAAACAGATTTGCCAAACACTGCTCATGATGTACAATGCAGTGGCTGTAATGAGAGTAATGACTACACTCTCAGAAATAGGGGTACAGCAGGAGTCCATTTCTGTTCCCCGAGGTATTATGTACCCTTTAGGGCTAATTATAGGACCTCAAGGTAGCTGTGTGAATCTTTTTAGGGTCTAAAAGGTACTTTTCTGTCCCAAAACAAATAAAAACCCACTTCTAAGGTACAACAGCAGTACCTTTGAGGGTACTGCCCCACTAGCAGCTAGAATTCTAAGCTGGTTTAAGATGGTCTGAGTTGTGTTATTAGCTGGTCATAGCTGGTGTAGCTGGTCTCTATAGCTTGATGAAGGTGGTCAAAGCTGCTTAAGCTAGTATTTTCAGGTGGTGAAGGGCTGGTTAACCAGCTAAAACTGTCCAAAACGCAGCTTAAACCAGCCTGACCATCCTAGGCTGGTCAAAGCTGGAATTTTCAGCAGGGATCGTCAGTTGTGCTAATCATTTTGTTAAATAGTTAAAGTACCACCCACCCTCTGTTAACTTTAATGACAAGATAATGTGCCATTAAAGATAAGTGGTATTCCAGCAACAGCTTATCACCCCGTGAAATCTAAACTACCGTTATGTTCAGTTTAACGTCATGTTAAAATTTAACGACCTTTCAAACAACCCGGCCCTGGACTGGTAGAGTGTAACTTAAGTTCATGAAGTTTTGTAGGCCTAGTGGGAGGGTCATAACTACCGACGAAAATATAGGGTCTAACCACCAGTAATGATCCTTTATTTAGGAACGAAGTCAAAATTCTTGTTCAATTTCAAGAGAAATAATCGCCCGTGCCATGCACTGATAGAGGGTGGATGGGTGAATTAAAAAAGTGGGCTGTGTCTTAGCCGTGACAGCCCGGAGGGCCATGAGCCAAGCGTGAATAAATATGAACAATGCAAATCATTTAATTCTCTTAGAAAAAAATTTATTGACCATTCTTATACAACACAGTGAATTGTATATTTTAGGATGGAGTGACCCAGAAGTAAATGCTCTTTGCTCAAAAAATGCTCTGTCACAATAAGTTATATAATGAATTTATGAAAGTGGGGCCTCAGTCTTGATTTGGAAGGCAGATGAGCACATATGTCGTACTTTTTGCTGTGCAGTGCAGGTAATTCAGCCCTTTTTTATATACAGTCCCCCAGTGCATGGGGGGGGAAAGATTCTTTCACAGCCCTGAAACAAACAGACTGGACTATGCTGCTGGCAATTTCCACACAGAAGAGTGATTATACACAGGGTCATGTTTCCACAGTAAGCTGTGGAATGTTGGTGATAAATCATTTACGAACCACTTTAATGGTGACTGTGCTGCAATATTAATGCCTTCTCTGAGATCACAGTCATTCTGACCCCTGCAGCTTTCTCTGTTGGATTCACAATGAAAACATACAAGAACATTCAGCAAAGTGAGACCTGTTCAACTGCTGGTACAGCCATCTACACCCTAACACTCTCTTGCCAGGTTATAATGCCCCGACATATAATGCAGGGGGTTGGGGGTTATAGTCATCATTATGTCCGTCTGTGAGTCAGTCTGTCTGTAATCATTTCATTTCTGTAGCAGAACTTGAATACTGTTCAGTATTTTTTTAGCGAAACTTGCCGCATGTTAATCAGGTCCTAGACTGGTGCCTTGAGATATTTTGTGATTTCTGGGATTAAATTGCAGGGGCCTGGGGGATATGTCATCTTCTGATGACTTTTTTTTTCAGGTACTGTATTTTCAGCATATCGGGTGCCTCTTTGCTGAGATGAGCAGTATTTAGGTAACCAGGTCAGAGTAAGCATTTAAAGTTCAGAATATTTAGGTAACCAGGTCAGAGTAAGCATTTAAAGTTCAGAATATTTGAGACATATGTGCAGTTTATGTCAAATTCTTTATAACTCTGTGATGAATTGAAAATAAACAATTTAATAAAAATGTAAAATAAAGTAATTCCAGTACGTCTCAGTAATCAAATTCTTCCCTCTGAATCTTTACCTGACAGCATGTCTGCTAATTTCAGACAATTAGCAAATTGTCTGAAATTAGGATGTTTAACCCCTTTGTGCAGAAGCCAAATTTGGGTATTTATGGGTTACCCACTTTAATGCTGTATAATTCAAGATTTAAGCGTCATAAAGAGGCAAAATGTGGCTCAATTCAGAAAAGACACTAACAGCATTTAGAATTACATTGTATTTCAGTTTATTTTCATGATTTTTGGTTGAGAAGATGAGCTGCAAACATAAAAAATCTTCATGAGAATTCACCATTGAAATTGCAAAAAAAAATAATTCTGAGGATTGAAAAACTGCTGGGGCTTAAAACTTTACATTTCTGGTATCATAATTTCCTTCAGCACAAGTATAATTCATCTTCAACATTACATTCTAGATTACCTACATGCTATTAGCCAAATTATACAGCTACCCAAGTGTCTCCCCAAAGTCTCAAAATGATGTACTGTCAAATCATTATAAAATCATATATACAACACAAATAAAGTTTTAAGGCGTGAAATTTAATATGAACAAATGATTTTCTGGTTGAGTTTACTATGAATTTATCAATATCAGTGCAGTTGAATATCAGTGGTCACCAGTAACCTCTCCAAACACAAAACATAATAAGGTTTAGAGTTTTGTCCATTTTTTGTCCATTTTGTCTATTGTTTTGTCCCCCAAGCCAGCACAAACACGCATTGCATTTTATAAACTGCTGATAAAACAGTCAGAACATTCACCCTGTAATGGAAGTTACCAGTTCCCAAACCCACGACCTCATTTCAACCCTTATAAGGAACAAGTACAACTCACTAACTCAGTAATATCTGAATTCTGAAATATACCTTATTTTAACAGAACAGACATTCGACTTTCAGGTAACATCACGCAATATATATTCCTCCCTAGATTTAACAGAACGGTGCAATGACCGTACCAGGGGGTCCACCTAAATGCATGGGCAGTTCACTTTTAAACAGGAAAAAACATCGGCATTCGACTTTATTGAGTACGGTATACATTCCAAAACAGAAAGCAAAACTAGCAGCCTACCCTTTTTCCACGAATCCCTCCTCCAGAGACCGAGAAGGAACCCTCCGGTACTGTTTCATTCGAAATAATTCGCATTGACCATGTCCTTATCTTATTTAAATCCTGTAAATATAACTGAACACTTCAAGGCCAGTTTTGCACGTTTTTTTTTCTATATATACTGAGTAAAAATGAAAACGCACCACTCACGAAATCTGGAATAGCTCCACGGATTGCTATGTGAAGTATATACGTATGATGCATTTGAGATAATGAATGATTTAAGAAGACATGTAAACATCATTCAATTTCATTCACGATAATGTTAAACCAGTTTAACTGGTCTAGGGGTCAAACAGGAAAGTCAATAAGGGGTGTGACCGCCATTTACATTGACACTTGCGGTGCATCGTCGTCGCATTGAGTTGATCAGTCTCTGGATAGTGTTCTGAGGGATAGCATTCCACTCCTGAACAAGGGCAACCTCAAGTTCTCGGATGTTGTCCATCTGGCGTCGACGTGAAAGACGTCGTCCAATTTCATCCCATAAGTGCTCGATAGGGAAAAGGTCGGGTGACAGAGCTGGCCACTGAAGCATGGGGATGTTCTGCTGTGCAAGGTACTGCATGAACACCCTTGCAGTGTGTGCCCTAGCATTGTCCTGTTGGGACGTATGGACATCGTGGTGTTGGTTGAAGAACGGCACAACATGGTTCTGCAGCACCTGGTCCCGGTAGTATACGCCGTTCACCCTTCCTCTGCAGATATGGAGAGGGGTTCTGTGACCGTAGCTTATTCCACCCCACACCATAACGCTGCCACCACCCCAACGGTCCGTTTGAACGACACAATCGGCGTTATAACGTTCACCACGTCTCCGCCAAACACGTATACGGCCATCTGCGTTCCTTAAGTGAAATCGTGACTCGTCAGAAAAGATGACACCGTGCCATTGTCGTAGTCGCCAATTCTGGTGCCTGTTTGCCCACTGTAGACGCTGGTTTCGGTGACGATCCGTCAATATGGGGCTGAAATAAGGATGTCGTGCACGCAGGCCTGCAGCTCGCAGACGGTTCCATACGGTGTTGATGTGAATGAATCCACGTCGTCCTTGGACTTGAGCAGCCGTTCTTGTCGCTGGTTCTGTTCGGTCTCGGACATGATCCCGTACGATCTGACGGTCCCGAGTGCTCCCCGTTTGCAGAAACCTTTGATGGAGTCTTGCGATCCTTGTGTGTGTGCAGTGTAGTCGTCTGGCAATTTCCCTGGTGCTGGTGCCAATTTGAACCATGCCTATGGCACGTTCCCGGTCAGGGCCTGTAAGTTGCGGCATAGTGTCGACGTTTCACAAGTGTCAGTGACGAAGTTAAATTTTATTCGGATTCACATGCTTTTAAAGGCAATGTGTGCACAAATTCAGAGTGAAATTCATTTTTCCCGTGGTGTGCGTGCAAGATGTTGTGTTTTTGCAAAAAATTGCCTAGCGTTACAGTTAACTTGAAATTCTCGCATTTCTTGCACCTGGCATGTCTGGTGACGTCACTGTAGTGTTGCTGTTGCATAAAAATTATATTGAAGTTCACTAGAACTTAAATATTGACTTTTTTCAAATGGTGCATTTTCATTTGTACTCAGTAATATATGAAGACATATCGCGTTTGTTTCAGCCGCGTAATGCGCGCAACGTAAACAGGATACAACCGAACCTGCTGATACTCATAGGCTTGTATGCTCAGTGTTTGTCCAATCAATGTGTTTCGCTTACTGTAGAACGTTTAAACACTTGGGAATTGGGTAAGAAATGAGCCAATCAATATGTTGTTACCGCAGAAGTTTCACAAGGCCGTGAAGTCTAACTGCGCAGTTAGGCAGAAGAGCTTGAATGTATGATTGAGTGATTGGCTATCAACGCCAGTACTCGGGTGGGTATAAGGAAGTGCTGGATTTGTCAATGAAGGAATGTACACGAAAATCCACGGTAGGGAACTACGCATTTTTTGCATTTGATGACTGTAATTGACAGTAGAATGTGAGAGAATCAATACCATGTCGAATTTTTTGCTTCAGAAAACAGATTTTTCAGAACCACTAATTGGAATGCCGTTGGCTTACTGTTGCTAAAGTGGTTGCTAAATAGGAAAACGATTTTTTCTGTCGCGAAAGATCGTTTTTTAAAAATGCTGGATCGATGCTATGGGCAAGGATATTGACCAGCTCGCACATCAGGCTTAGTTGAGGAGTTTAATTCTCGAAAAACAGGCAGTGGAGTGAACTTCCCCATATTCAAAACCGCGTTCGAGGTCTGCTTGCTTGGAAATATTCAATAACTGATCCGGGGGTGCCATCTATTGATCGAGTACAGTAACAGCGTGCTTAAATTTGCAGGTCTATAGACGCAGGCGTCTACATCTGCAGAAAAGGGTTAATATGGATATAAAGATGATGCAAAGATCCTTAACAACCTGCTACAAGATATTTCTAACCACAGCACCACCATGTTGCCTACTAGTGTTCCATTCATGG
The DNA here is from genome assembly GCA_029721435.1 of Gymnothorax reevesii. NCBI lineage: Eukaryota > Metazoa > Chordata > Actinopteri > Anguilliformes > Muraenidae > Gymnothorax > Gymnothorax reevesii. Next base: position 82,097,114 of record CM056577.1, on the reverse strand, counting down.
ACTAATTCCTTTTGAGGTTATTCATTCGTAAGCCCCTGTGCACATTCAAGTCCTCTGCACACATACTGCACATACATGTCACACACATGTCTGCTTTGCCATGCCCACAATCTGTTTACCATGCTCATATTTGGATTTTTGCAATGTCTGACTATTCTTTGCAATGTGTATTGGGATTTGGTTACTTTGATTTATTCATGTATTGTCTTAGTTTAGTTTTTCTGTGTTTTACTTTTTACCATAGTTTTTTTCCGGTCCATGTTTTGCTTTTTACCATGCACTGCACTTAGTCTTCCCCTGTCTGGTCTCTTTTCTGGTCATTGCTCACAGCCCCAGTATTGCGTGCCACTCTTCGGGTGATTTAATGGTTTCTGGATTTCAGCCTTCCTTCCAATCTTGTTTCCTTTCTTCATCTAGCTTTTCTATTACATACTAACAGTTCGTTATTTTCTAGAGTTACTAACACAAACTAAAATTGTATATAATACTAACTTACTAACGAGCACTAAGGGATTGTATAGCTGCACTTACTAATTGATTAACAGGCTCTCAGCACTCGCCCTGTTTTAGTTTCTGCCCCTTGTCTTTCCCTAATCTTCTCTGCTGTGTTTCTGTGGATTCTCTACAATTGCTTGCGCTGTCCTTTCTCTCATTATCTATGCACGTTAGAACTCCTTGACTGGAGCTGTGTATTTATCTATAGGATTGTCTCGTGATCCCTGTCCACGTTTTGGCTTTTGCCTATTTTATGTGATTAGGTTCTCCCTCTTGTTCCCTCCTTTGTAATTAGTCTCATTTCCAGCACCTGTGTTCTGTGTAGCATGTGATTCCCCTGGAGTGTATATTAGGAGTCTTTTCACAGCACTTTCTTGTCAGATTGTTTCTCTCAGTTTGCTTGTGCCACGTTCATTCTGCCTTGTTCTCTAAGTGATTCTCTTCTGGCTGGACCGTCCGACTTTTTGATTTTTGGCTTTATGATTTTGGATTTATTGTTGCATCTGTGTTTTTTTTTTTGACCCTCTTCTGCCCGACTGCCCGAGTTCTTATTGCTGCCCTGGTTACGGTTTGGATTCCGCCCACTGGATTTTGGCTTTGCTTCTCTGATATACCTGTGCATGTGTACCAGCCCTTTTTTGTCCGACCACGAATACTGTGATTGCTGCCCTGGTTTTTATGCCCCCGCCCTCCACCTTGTAATATCTTTTGATGTCATGGACAATCCGCCCAAAGACACCATTTCTGTGCCTCTTACCACGCCAGTAAGCTTATCATATCATAAAGAAGCATGTCAAAAAGGGCTCTTATATTTACATTGACTCATGGAGAGCTAATGTCAATGCTCTTAATCCAAGTGGTTTTCGCCATTTTCCAGTTAACCATCACCAACATTTTGTTGATCCGGTAACAGGGAGCCACACACAACACATTAAGCGTTTCTGGAAGACAGCAAAATGTGAGATTTGGTGAGCTAGGGGAAATCGAAGTGAAAAAATGTTAAAGACCCATTTAAAATTCATTGAATGGACTTACTGGCTTGGTAAGAGGCACAGAAATGGTGTCTTTGGGCGGATTGTCCATGACATCAAAAGATATTACAAGGTGTGATTGGTTATAGGCTACAGGTTATAGACTACAGTATGAGGGATATGGCATTTTAGGTTCATTATAGTTTTTATTTCTCTGCTGTAAACATTTAGGTGGCGGCCGACACCATAGCAAGCATGATAAAAGGGAACACGTTGGGTCAGTTCACTGAGAAAAAGTCCTAAAAAAGAAAAAGCAATACCAAAGTTACATCAATTAAAATTTTACTCAGTTCTATGTAATGTTTAAATGTACTCAAATAGGTTACAGGTACAAAGTACTCTTACATACCTACACTGAGATCACTTATAACATAGCTTATAGTCACATAACACTGGAGTTACGATTTCACCATTTGTAATGAAATACACTATTTGTAATAAAAATGTAAATCATTATGTTGTCAACTTGTTGTGATTGTAACACTGTTTAGGTTGATCACATTCAAAAGGGTGGAATCAAATAAGATTAACACAATGAAATTACTTTTTGATGCAAAAATACTTGAGTACCGAGGTCAACACCCGTTTACAGTTTCCATCCCAGCAGGTACACTTTAATGTGCTCATGCCACTGTATCAAGGAGTAACAAAGGTGTATTTAGACAACTGTTACATATACTACGTTGTGTAACAGCACAAGTGGTACAAGACTGAAGGCACTGGTTATCACAGTTAATTTATAAGAGTTGAGGTATCTCAGCTACACTTTATTTTAATGTGCTTATTCCACTGTATCAAAGAGTAACAAGTGTGTACTAACACAACTGTTACATAGACTATGTTGTGTAACGGCACACGTGGTACACTATCGAAGACACTGGTTATGGCAGTTAATGTGTAAGAGCTGTGGTATCCCAGCAGGTACACTTTATTTTAATGTGCTCATTCCACTGTATCAAGGAGTAACAAAGGTGTATTAACACAACTGTTACATATACTAAGTTGTGTAACAGCATACATGTTCCAAGACTCAAGAGGCAGGAGGAAGATTGATGGAAAAGTTTGCCCAGGCAACATGGGTTGTGGTTTCACCCATTTTTCTTGCAGGTGTACCCCTTCCCCAAAGAGTGAGGCCACTTTGACAAGGTATTGTAACAAGCATTTCTCATTACAAGTGTAACAAGGACCTTTAAGTACACCAAAATACACTATGTATTTACAATGTAAGTACATGTTATTACATATAGTTACATAGGTAATTACACTGTAATTAATTAGGTAGATACACAGGAACAGTGACCCCTTAAAATAAAGTGTTACCGTAAAAATAAATCAGGAAGGAAGCTAATACCTTTTTACAGCACAGCATTTTTTCGCCTGTGTATGTTTCAACATCACTGAAGAAGGTTTCAGCTTCAAATGTGTAAATTTCTTGATATGTTCATTTAAAGAAATGATTGAGAGGGTCGATCCACTATCCATCTCCATGATTAATTTTACTTCAGGTGTCGCCTTTATGATTTTAGTCCGACCGACTTGATGTATATTTTTGACTCCCTTTCCCATTTTCCTTTGGTATGATTTATTATCACTTTGACTTGCTCATTTTCTATATGTGTCATTTTTTGATGCACTGTCTACAGTCTTTATATTTGAACAAGCAATCGATTTGAATCATCTGGGTCAAGTGACCTTTTCCCACACTGAAAACATGATAGTGTTTTGTAATTTTGAGGAATTTATTCACGGAGCATTAGCCCATATTTTTCTTTTGCAATAGAACTGCAACTTTTGCAAGTTCACATAGTCAGTGTCAGACCTTTCTTTGTCAAGAATCATTTCTGTATATTTTTGTTCTGCAATCTGCAGACGAGCCCACCACTGAGTGCATCCAATAGTCCTCTGAATTCACTACATTCAGCCGGTCTAAGCAGCTCTGCAAAATATTCTTTCGTAGTACTGCATCTCAGAGATACAACACTGGCTTCATTGTCAATTCTGCTGGGTACTTATCTCAATTACAAATATAATAAAGATGCATGAACCAGGAGGAATGGCGTTACTTTCGACGGTGTGAGCGGTGCATTGCACCTGGGCTCAGCAGGTGTAAGGGGCCCGAAGAGGTATCAGGTTAATGATTAATATGACCCAATATTTTCCGTGCTGATCGTCCTGTATGATCATGAGCATGACGTCGTTCAACAGCAGAACGAAACCTACATGTATTCTATATAACGTTACGGCTCACCACTTGATATACAGTTTTGAATTGAGTGTTTCTTTTTCCCTTTACCTTACTGAAGTTTTACAAAACTATGTTTTATTTAAAAAACATATATATATATATTTATATATTATTTGTATCCACCACTTACGAATTTTCTTTGCTTGCTGAAGGAAGAGGGTCTAGCTGGGAAAAGCTCATTTGGCCTGTTATATTTCCCTGTCATTTGTAAGAACTTGCGTTGACTTCACGTCAATTTCTCTTCAACCTTTTAGCAAGAAGTAAGTGTTCTATAGTGAGTAAATTATAAGTTAGCATAGCAGTATAATGTTTAGTCAGGCCAAAGAAAAAGCAGCGCCCAAAAGAGAAAAGCAAAACGGGAACAGGATACATATAGAGGTAAACACTGCTGTGCCTCGGGCGTAGTTACACAGGGATGGATGTCTCCCCATGAGACCTGATGGGGGATTTTAAAATAAGCTTTAAAAAAAAAAGCTTTAAGCTTAAAATATCCTCATACTTTACAGTATGGAATTAATATTTTCCTCATTAATAATGTATTATTTCACTAACTGCAACCCATCTGCTATTAATCAAAATGTTACGTTTTATAACGCATCCCGCCCGCAGGATCCCCAATTATATCAGGGGATCCTGCGGTATCCCCGGATATAATTGCACTGGCCACTTGCACAGGCTGGTTAAAGCAATTTCAGATGTTTAGTAGTTGGAGAAATCAGACGGTGGTCTTTTGAGTGAAATGCAGGCTGTTAGATCAGCGTTAATTACTTTGGAACTTCCGCTGCTGTCAGTGGTGCAAATTAAAGGCAGGATTGCAGAATGACAGTTACATGGTGAGGCTCTCCATGGTGACGTAGGTATTGTCTGCTTGTGTGCATGCATGAGCGTGTGCTTGTGTTTGGGGCGGAGGGGGGCCAAAAAAAAATTTGCACCTGTGCCAATCACAATTATGTTACACTACTGGCCAGGAGATAGTTAATGGGGCTTTACTATTAAACGTGAAATCCGAAACACATGGGAGATATCACAGAGTATATACAACTGCGAACACAAGCCACAGGCATAACAGAATGCAACATCATAGGATATAAAGGTAATGACCAATCACACATAATAATTGTCCATTGATTTGCAATGACCCTTCTGCCTTCAAGGGGATTACTGGATCCCAACCATGACAGGAAAATGTACACAAACCTTTGCATTTGTTAAGTTTCTCCACACATTTATTCGGGTTTTTTTTACTTTGTGTTCAATCTGTAGATTAAATCAGTAAGGGGGAAGATGCTTTTTCAAAACATCAATGTGATATTCCAGCCATTGTTACTGGGGGAGGAAGGTATTTTCAGTCATGTCATTTGCAACTGAGACATTTAGTTTTTTCTGATAGTGTTTGTGTTTGGAGAGGGCTTTAGTGCACTCTTGGCAAAAACTGTGGATTCAGTATGCTGAGAACTGCACAGATGGGACTGAAGGAGACCACCAGAACTCAACAAAATACATAGAAAACTGTATTTAAACTGGTGATGAAAATGTCTTGAGACTCTTCCTTATACTGAAATCACTCATCCATTATAAACAAAATACAGAGTAGACATTCTAAGGACTCTTTGTTCCTATGTTCACTGACTAATCAGTGCAGAGACGTTCAAGGATAGACTGGTGTGTAAGAGACCTCAACTCCTGCCATTAAATTATTCAGCTGTCTGTGCAATGTCTGCACTCACATTCATGTGCACAGACATACACACTTGCACGTACATGCACACACACAAAGACACGCGTGTATGCGTCCAAAATGTATAACTGGTTCCCAGTAATCTTCTCCTTTGTCTTCAAATTATTACCAAACATCAGGAGAAAGGAAAAACAATGGAACCAGCACAAATCTCTTGCTAATATTGCAAAATTAATGCCGTCAGTCCGTTATAATGTTTGTATTTATATGGCCTTATTTATTGCTCACAATTCTACATTTCAAAACCACATTTGTTGTGTTCCAGGGTTCTGGCCTTTGGCCAGAACAGTATTGTTCATGGTTTTAACAGTTTCATGTTCCAAGTTTCATAGTTCATAGTTCCATAGTTCATGTTCATAGTTCATGTCATAGTTTTAACAGTTTCTTGTTTAGGATTTACATTTCATAATTCATGTTCCATGTCCATGTTTTTACTTTTCCATGTTTTTGTTTTTGCCAGGTCTGCCATGCCACTCCACCGCTTGTCTGCGTTCCGCCCCGTGCCTTCGTTGCTGCACATTTCTGAGCTCTGGTTGGCTTTGTGGTTTCTCCCTTCCTTCTGGGCTGTGCTGATTCGGGGCTCTCTAAGCTTAATTGGCAATTAACTGTTTTTAAGTTACTAACATTTACTAACACTCACTGGGTGGTGTAATTCTTAGATAGGCACATTACTAATATTACTAATTTAGACAGGGAGTTTATTGTCATGATTCCTGCTTTGCTATTTCAAGATCTTGCTGTGCTTTTCTGTTCTTAACATTCATGCTTGCTTCCAAACTGCATACTTAATTGGTACTTGAGCTGAGCACGCTCATTCTCTTAATGAGCAGGTCATGTCATCCAATCTCTGTCCATGTCTTGATCTTGCCATGCCTCTTGTTTCTCTCTCTCCAGGTGTTACCCCTCATGTCATGATTTCCTAGCCTTTATCTGGATGCGGTGGAAGTTGGCTGGCAGACAGTGTCTCGCGTCTCTTTGCATGTGCAAATTTAGCCAAGTTCTTGTTGTCAAGTCCCCTAGCATCTCTAGTTTCAAGTCTCGTCCTAGCCTCTTGTTTTGTGTATATATATTTAGTCTTGTTATTTATTTTTCTTGATCTTCTCGCCTGGAGTTTCCAGTGCCTTTTTGTTTTTTGCCTTTTGCATTTATTGTTTATAGCTCCGTGTAGCTTACCTCAGTTTGTTTTTTTGCAACCCTTTGGGCCAAGTTTTTTGTTGGCCCTCGTGCCTGTTTTGTTTTGTTTATTAATAAATCCTCATTCCCTTCTCCCCGCATCTGGTGTCTTACTGATCCCATATCAACATTTAATAGACTTGATAAAACAAATATATGTAATGCCATCAAAAATGTAACGGTGAGGTATATACTGTAAGGCCTCACAAAACAATACCAACGACGGACATTGCAGTGAGGTGAAGGATTCACGTGTTCTCTTGACTAACTTTAATTCGAGAATTTTCCTGGCTAGTGTGAATCACAATATAATGGATATTTTTCTCTGTCCAAAGACGGGGCATAGAGACGCAACGGTTACAACTAATCTGACTCCATAAAACAGTTAGAATAGCAAATATAGTTGCATCCTCGTTAAATATCTGACTCCAAATTAGAATTTGAATTGATAGTTTTGGGACAGCATGCGTGAATCTCAAGGAAATTACCCACGGACTCATAAATGCCAGCCTGCGTCACTAAAATATATACCCCCAGGTTTTTAGTATTATTTCCGCAGCTTAGGTTCGTCGGTAATACCAGAGGATTAGAAGTCAGCCATCACTGCAACAGCATCTTTTGGCTTGAATTACAGCGAACCCAGATTCAGTATGCCCATGGGTTCCTTCATGAGAATTTTAACAGATAACCGACTTTCCATCCATGGGTTTCCTTCATGCTAAAAGCCCAGAACCAGCAAACATAAATCCTTCCTGTAGGTCAATCCTGGCTGTCTATCTAACTTGATTAAAGCCAATTCTCATCCCAAAGCTTGGTTGAGCATTACCCCTAAGTCTCCGGCGTAACGTAGCTAGAAAGAATATACAAGTGTTAAGAGTCATGGAGATCACGCAAGCTGAAAAAGGAATAACAATAATTTAATTCCCAGGTAGGCACAAAGTTGGATCAACGCTAAGCCAATTACCAGTTACACATAATTTAGGAAGAGAATATATATTCATCCCCAAAGAAGATAAAGGCCACGTGGTACCAGGTCTGCTCCACGTGGCCGGGGAGAAATTCAGATGCCACCTAGCTCCGCGGAGCGAAGCGGCATGTGACTTTCCCCCCCACTCACCCTTCGCGCGTGAGATCTTGATAGAAGAAGAAAAGAAGAAGAAAAGAGAAGAAGAGCAGCAAAGAAGCAGAGAAAAAGAGAAGCGAGAGCCGCTTTTTTTTGACGTTTGACATTCCTGTTATGAGCAAAATCAACCAAACATTCAGGTACTACAATACTGTGCTTGGCCAAGCAAAAGTAACGGAAGGACTCTGTTACTTAACAATGTACTTTTATAATTCATTTAAGGTAAGCAGCATGATGACTCTTTTTGTTTCAAGGTGACCTTGCTTAATAATTTCCCTAATCTGAAATAGTGTACGATATACATAATATCCCAAATAAACATGGTAAAGGAAGGACAAATGTTCACTTCCCCTTGACCAGACCCTACTGTATTTGCAGCAAATTGAACAGTCAATTGATTTTTATTGCTTTCTAGTATGGCACGAGTGTAAATAAAGAAAAGCTAGTGGTATTGTAATCCTGACGCGCACCATGCTAACGCACCAAGTTCCTCTTCCTCAAGTTCCTGTCCTCCGTGTGCATCATCAGTGTGCGAAGCCCATTTCACACTGTATGTGTCTCAACCAACTCACACTTAAACCTACGCCCTTGGTCAGACACCAAAACAATTGTAGGATCAAATATTATGATACTGTAGCCAAACATGAATATTTTACAGATTTTTTTTTATCTTTGTAATGTCCATGCATGTTTCAACAACCTATTTTGGTGACTCAGAATCTCCCAGCGCTCTTAGTAACAACCGTGTTCACATTTACAGCAGTTAAACAATTTCCTTCTTTCTGGTCTTTTGCTCCATCTTTAGCTGAATTTTCACACCCATATATCCTTCTGATTCCCAACACTGATTTGTGTTATAATATATGCAAAACAAAGCTGCTTCCAAAATGCCTTTGCTTCACTGGTAAATCCCCTTTTGACAGAAACCATCAAAACTATTCATCATTGAAAAAAATTAATCCCTTGGTTATCACATGCATCTGTTGTTTGGAAGTGCCAGACCCCTGGCTGTTTGTGTCAATTAAAGAAAGCTGATTTTCCTGGTATATTGGAGTGAGGGCTGATAGGCTAAATTACTTACTGTTCAGTTAGATCAACACATGATCCTCAGTGACTGCACTTCTGTTGTTCTGAAAGGGCGAGTGCACAATGTGAAGTACAGCATCATGAGTTAAAGGGGTAATATAGTGAAATGTATTACGAAAAGCAGCAACTATCTCTGTTGGAGTAGATTTTGTCATATTTGTTCAAGCTTGCTTGTTTCCCAGATTAAAAACATTGGGTTTTGTCCACTGAACTGAACCCCTGAGCGGTGGCCCACTAGGCCAGCATGCAAACACAGACCACCGGGACAGGTGCTCAAACGGCCAGTAATTCCCAGCAGACGTCATGGCTAGTTCAGCACCCTGGACAGCAGGCTCCCCTGTCCACCAGCTCTGCAGCACCACGGACAGAGCACCAGAGGTGAGCTCACTGCTATTAAGGTGGCTGGGAAGAAGGTTGCCTCACACCAACATGCAATAAAGTTAACAAGCTGGCAGGGCCTTTTTAAACAGCCACTCTGCCTGGTTTGAGCAAGGAAGTGTTTTTCCGACTGGTTGCTGACGTGGGGCTCCCATGACTGCTGGAGAACCGAGAAAACCCTATAAGGAAAGAATTTTTGCTGTGTTTCTTGCAGAGGCACTTTTTCCTCCACCCTCCCTTGAGCTCCGAAGGCTCTAAAACCTCGCACAATAAATTCAGACGTTATACTGAATCGGACCTGCTGTTGTGGTTGTTTCCATTCTGCATCGTCCACACCCCACTTGCTCAGCCTGGTGATTCTCACAATATGTATGTAAAATAATTGATAGATCTGAACTATATACATATGTACTCCTACTGGACTATAAAATCAGGCTGAGGGTTGTTACGGCACAAAATTGAAATAGTATTTTTGCATCAAAAAGGACTTACACAGTTAAAATGCTGTGCCCTAACACATTCAAATAATACTGTATATAATTCTTCAACTTGGCACAGTATTTTACGTTAAAAAAAACGCAGTTATGCCTAGCGGTCCGCCTGAGCGCCTAAGTTTGATTAAGGTTTAATCTCAGTCTACATTGCCCAGTTTCAAGGCTAAATGTATTTTTTTACCCCACCAATTTAAATTATTTTATGGCATTATAGATGGTTAAAGATCCACACTGGATTGTGATGGTAAAAACTTTCGGAGGATTTGCCTGGATTGTGTGCTGCACAGTGATACCTGGCGGCACCATGACTCAATCTATAGTCCAGCTGTGCTATTTTGATATCTCACTGGGTGCAGGCTCACCCAGCATGCCTCTGTTTTTAACGAACTAATTATTGCTGACTTGTGGCCTCACCGCGGGCAATGTTTTCTGGGCAGTGTTATTTCTCTCATATTTCTTTTCCATTTGGGGATGGCAGCCAAACTGGGAGTCCTGCTGTGTTTTTTGGGGCCCTTGAAGGAAAACAAACCATCAATCTGCCTGGTCTGACAGACTCATTTTGCAGCTAGCGTGTAATGTGCCTGATATGTCACCGGGATATTATTGTGTTGGTGCATTACAAATGGTAATGTGCAAATTATCCAGGGTTTTTAGATGGATAAAAATTGTGATGTTGATTGCTGATATAGTTTAGTGTGCAAAGTTCTGCATCCGGAGGTGCTGACCATCTGCTGCTAGTTTCAGAGTTGCTAGGGAGAACTGTATCATAAGGAAGTAAAAGAGAGTGCTGCGCTAACAGCAGCAATAAGGGCTGATCTTCACCTGAACCCAGGTCCAGTGGTCCATAGAAGGCAGTCCATTCATCCCAGGTAATTTCACCACTCCGTCAGCAAGAATGTGACAAGCTAATTGTTTAGGCTAAAGGTGCAAGACACATTCTACAGCCATTCATCCTGTCTTGCTTTTTGCTTTTTTGCTTTTTTTCTGTGACAGCAGTCTCATTCAGATGCCTTAGCGATGAGTGAGTCAAATTATCAGGAGCTGAAGCCATCGCAGCATGAGTGAACATCCACTTTCCAGGATATTATTCCATCATTCCCTATTCTATCAGTGAAGAACAAAACATCTTACAAATAGAAACACGAATCAAGTTAGATTCACAAACAGTGTATGCGTTTAACGGATTGTTCATGTTATTTGAAGTGAGGTTGCCTGCGGTACTTAGTCCTAGTCAGTGTATTACCTGCAGATAATAGCAGTCAGCTCCCAGTTAGAAGTGCCGAGTGCACGCATAGAAGCAGAGCAGTGGACAGAAACAGGAACAATGCCTACTATATATTTTTTGTTATAATTGGCCCATCTATAATAAAATTTTCTGGTAAAATGTACTCTTTTTATATTCAATGCTTTACCTTGTCATCAGGCAGCCCTTTTTTGACACGTTATATTTTCTCAATTGTAGATACAACATACGATCGTGTAAATGTACATAGAACCTAAAAAAAGAGGTGTCCAGTGCACAGACATGAGAAGTGGGGCTGCGGCGGATGTGGATTATGGCAAATGTACTAGTCTTGGAGTTAATCTTGATTGATATTATTGATCAACCAATTTGATCTTGAGAATACAATCCCAATTCGAAAAAAAATTGTGATGCTGCGTGAATAGTAAATAAAAACAAAAAACAGAATGCAATGATTGCAAATCTCATAAACCCACATTTTATTCACAATAGAATAGACAACATATCAGATGCTGAAAGTAAGACATGATACCATTTCATGAAAAATATTAGCTCATTTTGAATTTGATTGCAGCAACACATTTCAAAAAGGTTGGGAGTGGGGCAACAAAAGGCTGTGAAAGTAAGTGGTACTGATAAAAAACAGCTGGAGAAGCATTTTGCAACTAATTAGGATAATTGGCAACAGGTCAGTAACATAATTGGGTATAAAAAGAGCATTTTTGGGAGTCAGAGTCTCTCAGAAGTAAAGATTGACAGATTCACAAGTCTGCAAAAAACAGTATATAGAGGTTTAACAACACTATACTGTCACATCCAACATAGTGTTCAGTCTCTTTCAGGGAAGGTCTTGCAAATTTCAGCAAAACAATGCTAAACTACATACTCCATCCATCACTACAGCATGGCTTCGCAGTAGAAGAGTTCAGGTGCTGAAATGGCCTGCCCCCCGCAGTCCAGACTTTTCACTAATAGAAAACATTTGGTGCATCGTAATACAGAAAATCGGACAAAGAAGGACTGCTGAGCAGCTAGAATCCTACATCAGACAAGAGTAGGACAACATTCCTCTCTCAAAACTCCAGCAACTGGTCCCATTTCCCAGACATTTACAGACTGTTGTTAAAGAAGAGGGGGTGTTACACAGTGGTAAACATGGCCCTGTCCACACTTTTTTGTGATGTGTTGCTGCCATCAAATTCAAAATGAGCTAATATTTTTAATGAAATGGTAAAATGTCTCACTTTCAACATCTGATACTGTATGTTGTCTATGTTTTATTGAAAATAAAATATGGGTTTATGAAATTTGCACATAATTGCATTCTTTTTTTTTACAATTTAAATGGCATCCCAACTTTTTTGGAATTGGGGTTGTAAGTAATTAGTTGTAAGTCGCTAAAAGTGCCAGATGGATCATTAAAAAGTGATTTTTTTCATTTGTGGTCTTTTTTTTGAGACTGCCTAGCTCCCCCAAGCACCCGCCTAGCATGTGTTATCTTATGCTCCCTTACTATCTAGGTACAGGAAATATTCAAGATGTGGCTTTAATAGTTTAGCGACTGGAGAGTTTTGAAAATAGCCCAGAATTAAAAGTATATTCCTGAGCCTTGACCGTGACCACCCCTCCCAAGCCATTAATGGCCAGATCAGAGTTGGCATCTGAGTTCGTAAGCCAGGCCTCAATAAAAAGGTGCCTCTGTCCTCTTGCAGGAGGTTCACCATGGCCTGCAACTAGTCCATTTTATTTTCCAAAGCATAGACATTCGCAAAGCACTGACGATGATTGAGGGCTGGGGAGTCCTCCGGAGATTTTCCTTTTATATCTGAAGCAAGCCCCAACTCTTCCTCTGCTTGTTATGATTCTGTATCTGACTGGTTCTGTATTTATTATTTTTCATGTTTATTTATTCATTCCATTATTGCATTGCGCATTGTCTCCCCTGTAATGTCTGATATGATTTGTGTTATCATGCCAGTGCACTCCCCTGGCTGCGTGCAGACACGCTTCGGGTGATTTCGGAAGTTTTCTGGTATTTCCCTTTGTGTGTACATAAACTAACCAACTAACATTCACGTATTTTGATTAGGTGTGTAGATATCACTGTTTACTAATATAACTAATTCTGCCCTGCGCTACTTCGTTCTGAGACTCCGCCCCTTTGTATGAGTTCTCCTGCTCCACCACCTCGTTCTTGGGCTTCATCATCTCCACGGGTAGCCTGAGCATGGATCCGGCCAAGGTTAAAGCAGTGACTGAGTTGAACCGTCCTGAAGACAAGAAAGCTCTACAAAGTTTCCAGGGCTTCATCAATTTCTACAGGGGGTTCATCAGGGGCTACAGCACCATCGCAGCCCCACTCACGGCCCTGACGTCCATCCAGACCAAGTTGACCTGGAGTGAGAAAGCTGAAGCTGCCTTCACTAAGCTCAAGGAACTATTCACCAGTGCACCCATCCTCATTCATCCCGATCCTGAGGCGCAGTTCATTGTAGAGGTGTATGCTTCCAATGTTGGAGTAGGAGCCGTTCTGTTACAGAGATCTGCCAAGGATCTGCCAAGTTCACCCCTGTGCCTTCTATTCTCACCGGCTATCCCCTACTGAACAAAATTATGATGTGGGAAATCAAGAGCTGCTTGCCATAAAACTGGCATTGGAAGAATGGAGGCAATGGCTAGAGGGCTCTCAAGTTCCATTCCTGGTCTGGACTGATCACAAGAATCTTGAATACTTACAGTCTGCCAAGCGCCTCAACTCTCGCCAAGCCAGATGGGCCTTATTCTTTTCAAGATTCAATTTCCACCTCTCGTACCGACCCGGATCTACAAAAAGAAAATCAAACCTGACGTCCCTGTCCAGATCCTTCGACAAACCTTCCAAGGATCCCTGTCCTGATCCCATTCTCTGCCCGGAGGTCTTCATTAACGCCATCAATCTGCCCATCAAAGGCGCTGTCAAAGAAGCCCAAGCCAATAACGCTGCTCCCAGTGCGGCCGGAAGTCTGTTCAGCACCCCTGGACACCACTGTGCAAGGGACAGCTTTTGCCAGCTGTGGCCAGGCGTGTGTAAATGGCTCTCCCGACACATTCTGCACAAATCCCCACACCATATCCTCATCTGCATCAATCAAAGGTGCAATATAATGCCGGGGAAAGCGCAAAAAGGGACAGGTTGGCTGAGAGTGTGTTTTGCAAGTGCACGATTAACCGCTTCTCTCTCTATTTTTCTATCAGATTCCACAGGTAAAGAGCAGTGACTTGCTAGGAGGTTAGTTTGGTGAGGCACAAACCTCCTCTTTGCTTGATTTGCAATCAGACGATTAACTGGTTTAGTAAGACTATTCAGCAGAATGACGGGCCAGTTTAAAGGAGAATTCTAGTGTAAAATTGACTTGGGGTGTATTGAAACATGATAACGAGTACTAACCTTTGTTGAATACCCCACCTCCATACGCAAGCAACATTTTGAAATGTATGGCTTTTTAGCCGAAGCTCCCAACAGGCTTAAAATGGTATTGAATCGGGCATAACGTTGCCATGCAAAGAAATCGCTACTTCTTTCATCATTAACGAGGCTCAAAGTAGCTCCACACTTGATCGCTAGAATTCCGAGCGCCCTGACATTTAAAACAAAGCACTGAGAACTATTAAAATGTTCTATTACATTTAGAACATTTACGTAGGTTATCAATAAAGACTATTTATGCAAACCGAACCTTGAGGTAGTTTCCTGTCGCCTCCATCTTGAAAGTCACGATAAGGCAGTTGACAAGCACGAACGAAAAGGAAGGATAGGGGAAGAGATTGCAATCTATTCGTTCGTGCTCGTCAATTGACTTATTGTGAGTTTCAAGATGGAGGCGACTGGAAACTACCTCAAGTTTAGGTTTGCAGAAACCTTTTCTTTTTTAATAAACTACCTGTGCATTTTCAAGGTTCTCAGTTTTAAATGTCAGGGCCTTCAGAATTCTACCAATGAAGGGTGGAGCTACTTTGAGCCTTGTTAATAATGAAAAAAATATCGATTTCTTTGCATGGCAACGTTATGCCCGATTCACTACCATTGTAAGCCTGTTGGGAGCTTCGGCTAAAAAGCCGATTGGATTCTCACCAACCTGTTGCCTTTTCTGTGCCTGCTTTCCTGGTGGTTTGCCACAGCACATAAATGCAGTAACAAATGGAGATTCAAACTCTTGCTTCCGGTAGGTACAATAACAACACCCACATTGTGGCCCTCAGTTCAGGATATGCTCTTATGCTGAGTCAAATGTCACTGATGCTGCCCTGCCAACTGGAGCCATTCCTCCCTGAGCGAGGCTGTGTTATCGTTGTGGTGCTGTGGGGCGCCACTCCATGGGAGTCTGGAGCAGCGCCACAGCTTGTACTGCCAGCCAGCGCAACGATCACGCGCATCGGTTGGATTCAATGAGATAGTGCAGTGGTTAGATTCCAAACTATGTTTAAAAACTAAAGCATCGGTTTGTATCTAACGTTAGACAAAATTTAGCAGCTATTAAGCAAAATTCAACTGACAAGTATAGCTGCATTTTATTCAACCATGCCAGATCGTTTGATTTTGTAAAATATTGTGTACAGGGGAGTTCATTTCCATGGTTGGATCCATTCCAGTTATTGATCCAGCTGTCATGTGAAAAGAATTTGCATGACAGACTCATTTTCTTTACAGAAAAACATTGGCATTGCATGGCTGTAGCCTTTCAGTGCTTAATATTCGGCACAGATGGATTAAACAGTAGTGTGCAATGATGATATTACACCACCATTTTCGACTAAAAGGTGTCCTAATGTATCCATCCATCTATCTCTATACCCGCTTCTTCCTCATAAGGGTTGCGGGGGCAGCTGGAGCCTATCCCAGCTGACTACGGGCGAAAGGCAGGGACCAACCCTGGACAGCACGACAACCCATTGCAGTCCTAATATATTACTTTTCTATAATATTTTGGTGAAAATGTATTGAAGTGTACTATTGTAGACAATGAGAACAAAAAAAATCATTCCCACCAGGATACTGGGGAAAAAAGTGGGTAATAATAAACAAAAACACTGGAAACATCTATTTTTTTAAACAATTGAAAGGTGTCACAAATTTCATTTTTTGACTCTTACATAGCCTGAATGCATGTTTGAAGGCTTATTCCATGATTAGTAGTGCTAGAAAAATTTGTTTAAACTGGTTTAAGGTAAGATTATTCTGCAAAATTATCACTGATGGTCAGCTGTTCCAGTATATAAGGTGACCTGATCTTTGAGCAGTGTCACAGTGTTTAACACGATGGCACGCTGGAGGGGGCTCTCTGAGACTGTTTGTAGCCGCATTGTGGCCTTATGTGATGCTGAAGACATTAAATGCGGCCATTGCACTGTAAGAAACACCATCAAGTATTTCGGAGAGAATGGTTTTCTGGAAACTAGTGGCAATAGAGGTACAAAACAGAAGTTAAGAGCCTCTGATGTTTGTTACCTGCAGGGATGAGCCGTCAGGGTAGGCAGGGTAGGCACTGCCTACCCCAGGCTATCATCAAAAATAAAGTTGTTAACAATTATTGATCATTTTAATATCTAATCTAATTTTGAAGCCATTTGATATTTAGTTTGTCTTTATGCTGTTGCTTTAAGTCATTGAGTTATAATGACACTACAGCGCCTACCTCTGGCCAGGCAGGGGCTTTCAAATCAGTCTTATCTTTGCAGGGTAGGCACAGCTCTGAGATGCCTTTGAATGACACGTTATCAGACGCGTTGTGTTCGCGCATGCGCAGTGTTTTTTCATATGCTTTATTATGTACGCAAAAAGGCAGGACGCTACGCTGCCTTTATGCGTAAGTGTCACAGGCTAGTCATTCAATCTGGACGTTCTTTGTCTTTGTGGATTCGCACCAATGAGCATACTGGAGAGTCCGCCGCTTCCTTCTACGAACGCAGTTGAAGAAACCAATATGGCGTCAAGTGCACCGCGCTTCTCAATTTCCCATTGACTGTAATGTAGAAATTCCAGCTATTTTCCGCCGAACTAAGGGGTCTTCCGAAAAGATTTTAACATATTTGTGATCGAAAAACAAGAATAAACATTAATGCGCAGTTCTACATTACACTGTTCGAGACGTTGAAAATATAAAAACATGTCTTAATGAGAAACACAGGCTGACTAAAGATATGCCCCTCACAGCTCAATGCTGGTGCTGCTTTTTCCCCACGCTTATTTACTGACTGCTGGGCAGTATTTGTTTTTCCCCTCCTTTTACAGGTCCAATCCTTAATGAGTGGAGCTCTTTCTTTAAATCCAGGAAAGTCCTGCAAAACTGCGGAGATCTTTTGGAAGCTGTTAGTTCCCATACCGTTTGAGCCTTGCCCGTTTCTTTTGAGCGTTCTTCCATTTTTTTCCTTTTTATTGTTTAAATTGTATTATAAAATAAAACCTCTAGACTTGAGTCGTTGCGATTTTTTGTCATTTGTGTTATGATCAGTGTGCCTGGCCATAATAACAACAACAACAACAACAAGTCCTTTGGAATGATGAATCAAAATTCTACATTTTCTCACCCAAACACGGAACTCTTGTGCACCGCAGAGTTGGAGAAGGTTTCAAAAATGTCTGTTTAACCCTTTCAGTAAAATAGAGGTGGTAATATTATGGTTAGGGGTTCAGTCTGCTCCAAAGGAGTTGGTGATCTCATAAAAATTGACAGGATCACCGATCAAAAGAGGTATCACAGCATCCTTGTGAGGCACCCATTGCCATCTGGAAAGAAACTGCTTGGAGATTTCATTTTCAAGGAGATACTGACCTTAAACTCACTTTTAAGTTGTGCAAGAATTATATTTGTCAGAAAGAAACATCTGGTGACATACAAGTTAAGAAAATCTGTTTTAACATCGAATAAATATCTTTGGAATGAGTGTCAATCCATATGGATTGGTTTAGTGAGTGAGGAAATAAAATTATGTCTGAAAGAGTAAATCCTGAAATCAAATCAAAGGGCGCCTACGCTAGATATGACCTTTTTCTCTCAAGAAGACATCATATTTGTTTTCGCTACATACTGTTATCTGTGTACTTACTAATCTCTGTGATCCAGTATTACATAAAAAAAACACTTGTATAGCACTTGGTTTATCGTCATTTTGTTGCGTGTATAATCATCACTGCACACTACTGTATGTCTCAGTATTTTTCATAAATAGTAATATGCATCTGAAAAAAACAAGATGTCTCAGCAACAAATCTGCTGAGCTATGCATTGAGTGCATGACACCAGTAAAGTGAGCAATGCTTTAGCTTGCTTTAAGTGCCTTTCAAAAAAAGACAGCTACATACGTACATTTTTCCCCTTAAACTTATATAGTTACATTTCACTTCTATTTTAAATTGATTTCATGAGGAAAAAGTTTTATGTAAGTATTTGAAAATGAACCAAAGAGAAACCCTTGAGATGGATCTAAGTGGCGTGTGCAAAACAAAGTAATCAATCTTTGAAGCTTCCAATCAAACCCTCAATGGCTCAATGGTTTTTTTTCCTCTTCATTTAACAGCTCTACATGCCTTTGAATGTCTTTCACTTCTCACAATTAAATCCGTCCTTGAGAATCCTGATATGGTAACTGCTCTTGAGCGCGCTCAAAAAATGGATCTCCAAGAACATCTTGCCTGCATTGGATGGCTCCCAATATTCCTTTTGCGCAGTCATCGACAGTGCAAGAATGAACAACCTGTCCCTGGATTCTGCTATAAATGCCAGGAGGCTGAGCTGTGAGCCATAAAAATGTGCATCGATTTTGCCAGCTTAATGGAACAAGCTGTGAGTCTTACCGGCAACACTAGCGTTAAAATATTTCCCATTCACACTCCCATCTGTGCTCATGGCCCTGAGCAGATGTACCGCAAGTCTTCAGGGCATGGTACATCAGGGCCAGCAGGGATTGTCATTTCCCCACCCTCAGGCTGACTCCAGATAGGCCCGGTATTATATGTGGTTTCTGGAAGCAACAATCTTTCATTGGCTGCTACATCATGATTTTTGCCTTTCTCTCTTTTTCTCTGTCTCTATTTCTCTGTTCCCAAATTAACCCTATTAGTCAGTCAACTGACTGGGGATACGTTCTTGCTCTGGCTTATCAAAACAGTAATGTACTAAAAAATAAACGACCAGTGCAACATCAAACCCCTATTTTCCATCAAATCTTGTCCTTTCCCACAAATCAGCATATTTTGTCATTAAAAGAATGTCAGTAATGGTATTAACTGAGTCATATCACAATATTACATTACGTGAAACAGATCTTGAGTGACCTAACCTCTTTTCGATCCCCTGGGCCAATTAAGTATTTTGCATTACCTAATGAGAAAGTAAACAGCCTATCAGAACTTTCAATTTTGTGTTTTGTGTGTGTGTGTGAGAGAGAGAGAGAGAGTGAGAGCATCACGACTGTGAAGCTACCCTTTAACTAGTGTGGTGGGATCTCCATGGATCAGACTCTTTTGTCCAGAAAATCTGACAGATGTTTGATTGTATTTCAATCTGGGGCATTTGGAGACCAAATCAACGCCTTTCATTCGTCGCATTCCTAAGACCATTCTTGAACCATTTTTGCAGTGTGGTGAGGCACATTATCTTTTGAAAGAGGCCACTGCCATCAGGGAATACCATTTCCAAGAAGGGCTTTACTTGGACTGCAACAATGTGTAGGTGCAAGGGAGGAAATACCAGGGATGCAGGGGTGCAGTGGCACCTGAGCCCACGAGTGATGGGGCCCCGTTGATAAGGAAACACGTAGCTTCGGCAAAATGGTCCTGCATAAACTGTGATGAGATATGAGAGAAAATATGATGTTTCTCTATAAAGAGAGCATTTCTGCACAATAGTCAAAGAAATCTCTGAGATGGGAACTAATGTTTTTACGTCTTTAATGAGTCTTTGTTTAACCCCTTTGGGCAGAAGCCAAACATGACTGTTTATGCGTTTCCCCACTTAATTCTTTATAATTCAAGATTTAAGCTTCATAGGGAGAAAAATTATGGCTCAACTGAGACAAGACACTTGCAGCATTTAGAATTACATTGTATTTCAGTGTATTTTCATGATTTTGGTAGAGAAAAAGGCCTGCTAATGTAAAAAAAACTTCATGAAAATTCAGGATTAAAAAATTATAATAATAATAATAATACTGAGGATTGAAAAATGGCTTGGGGTTAACACAATACATTTCTGGGATCAGAACCTCATAGACCACAAGTTTTCTTCAGCTGAGCATGAATTACCAAATTTCCACTCTTTAGAAGCCGAATAATACAGCTCTGAAGAAGGCTCCCCAATCTCCAAGAGCTCTTAAAATGGCGCACTGTAAAATCATAAAATAATAATATTTTTAACACAACTTTTGACTCATGAAATTTAAAATGAATTAATGGTTTTCTGGTTGAATTCAGCATGAGTTGCAGCTGGACATCAATGGTCACCAGTAACTTTGCAAAACCCAAAACATACATTTTCTCCATGATAAAGTTCATAGTTTCATCCATTTTTCTGCAAAGCCGCATCAGCAAGCGCAAATACTCACTAAAGGAACTGCTTATTCTATGGTCAGAATATTCACCCAAACAGAAAGGTTACTATTTACAATTCTGATCATCCAAGTGAAACAAAAGCTTGTAACAATACTTTTCACACCCTATTACAAGCAAGTATAACTCACAACACAGTAATAGCAGTTGGCATTTTAAATGAGCGAAAATCCAAGGCATTCCATTTTGTTGATTGCAGTATAAATTCTAAGACAGATCCCCACATTAAGCAAAATGCTAGCACATTGCAGCATCAACCACTCTTGTTAACCAATGTGACAAACTAGCACTGTGATCACGGTGGTAAACCAAAAATAAGAAATGGCTGGCTAGCTAGCTAGCTTGCCAGGAGCAAAATAGAGCTACATCATACAAAGACAATTTGACTCACACTTCAAGAGGAAAAACTCTCCATCTTTGAATTTCTCCTCCAAACGATCAATGCTCTCAGCACTCCAGTCTGTTCCATTAAGAATAACTGCCATTTTCCAGCTCAGAATCACCTTTGCCGGGGTCATTTCCATAAGAGCTTAAAAATCAGATAACACTACAAATCCATTCTTTTATTGATGAGGAACAAGCCACGTGAGCTAAGTTTGGCCAAGAAGCACTCAAGTACAATGTCAAATGAGCAGTGAATACTTCTAGTGGTGACCAAGTCCAGCCGAAAAAACCTTCTACAAGTACACAAGTCCAGTCAGACAAGCCTTGCTGAGGAAGCTTTCTTATTTAACCAAAATGGCTGACTCTACAGGCCAGGATATGTGTGTGTGTGTGTGTGTGTGTGTGTGTGCGCGCGCGCGTGTGTGTGTGGACTCAACTCAAAAAACCTAACAAAGACCCAGGCAGCCAGAAACATGGATGAAAAACAAACAAAAAAGAAGAAGGCAAAACATAATCTTTTTTAGCTGCTAATTTTTTGGCTGAAATTTCTAATTACCACGCCACATTTCCATCAACGACGAAGTCTTTAAGCCTGTTTGGATGGTGGTACAGCCCATTCATGATTCATGTAGATTGGTTTTTACTGTGACCTTTGTTCAGCTGCATTTACCTTCCATCTCACTGTACACATCTTCCATTTATTTTGTTCAAGAACCTTTTTGACATCCTTGGATATAGTATACTGGTACAATTATATTGGCTGTTCATTTTCATTAGAAAGGGTGTGTTTTGTTTTCAAAAAGATGCTCTGTTTTAGTACTCTGAAATAATAAAATTTAATGCAATTCATTTTTTATTTCGAATTCATTTCTTGTTATTTTGAGGCATTTGCTTCTAAAAGTACTAAAGTCCACAGACTGGTGTTTGAAAAATCTGGGCCAAGAGTCAAAATAATGCCAAGAAGTTCTCCTAATATGTGTTAAGACATATTTTCCTATTATTTTATTACCTTTTCATCAGCTTAACACATGTAGCACGATCCTCACAAGTTTTCAAATTCTTAGTATCTCATTTCCCTAAAAAGACGAAAACGTACTTGCGCATTTATAGAAATCAACCCTTCATTTTCATTTTCAAGCTCAGCACTCCAGGGTCGGTTCTGGAAGTCTTTTCTCCATGCAGTCATGTCATTCTCAGCTGGGCAAAGTTAAGAAAATACAACCTAAGTGCTATTACGCAAGTGTTTAAATACTTTTCTTGTGGTCCAATGAATGTCTTTCAGTTACTGTGGAAAGTTTATACTCTCTGGAATTAAATAACAAACGCGTCAATCAATACATCAATATATTACCGGGGCAGTTTCACATGGGTGTGAACTATAACTGTGCGCCATGCAAATGAGCCGAAGTATATAATTGAGTCACTGGCTAATCAACGAGAGTACTTAGGAGGATATAAGGATGCGCTGATTTCGTCGATGGAGGAATCTACGCATAAATCAACGGTAGGGAACTACGCGTTTTTGATATGTGATGACCATAATTGATAGTAGAATGGCATAGTATCAATACCATGAGAAATTTTTGCTTCAGAGAACTGATATTTCTTAACCACTAATTGGGATACCATTGGCTCACTATAGCTGAAGTGCTACTAAGGTCAACATTTTTTCTGTGCTCAAGTGATCATTTTTTTTAGCTGCTGGATAGATACTCTGGGCAAATATATTGAGTAGTTTGCACATCAGGCTTAACTGAGGAGTTGAATTCATCCAACTCCAGAAAACAGGGATGAGATTGAACTCGTCCATATTCTAGACCATGTTCGAGCTCCGCTTGCTAGTGAATGTTCAATAACTGATCTGAGTGTGCCATCTAGTGACAGAATAGTGTGACTGTGGGGATAAATTGGGCAGCACATTGAAATTACTCTTTGGGTGAAGAAATATTTCGGAATATCGGTGCTAAATTTACCCTTAGTCAACTTTCTTTTGTGACCCCGAGTTCTACTTACAACACTTGGTCGAAGGAATCCTACATAATTCACTTTGTGAATCCCTTTAACATATTTAAAGACCTCAATCAAATCACCCCTTAGTCTCCTTTCAGCCTCTTCTCATAGCTTTCATCTTTTATACCCGGAATTAGCTCAGTGGCTCTTCTCTGAACTTTCTCTAGAGCCTCTATATCTTTCTTAAAGTGTTGTCCCCAGAACTGTACACAATACCCCTGATGTGGTTTGACGAATGTGTTGTACAAAAGAAGCATCACTTCAGATTTGTACTCAATACTTTTTGCAATGTATCCCCCCATCCGATTGGCTTTTTTAACTGCTACGGCACAATAGCTAGAACCTGTGAAGGTTTGGCCAACAATCACTCCCAGATCTTTCTCGTGTGGAGCACATTCCAGTTTTAAACCTCCCATGAAGTAATCCTGTCTAATGTTTTTATTACCTACATGTACAACTTCACATTTTGCTCGATTAAATTTCATTTGCCACATTTCTGACCAATTTTGGATTCATTCCAAATCATCCTGAATCACTTTAGTGGACTCTAAACTATTTGCCAAACTCCCCAATTTAGTATCATTTGCAAATCAAACTAATCTGCTCACAATATTCCTATCAAGGTCATTAATGTAGATGAGGAACAGCAGGGGTCCCAACACCGATCCCTGGGGGACATTAAAAAAAAAAAGAATGGGAACAAAAGATGAAAGTCATGAAGATGAGGCGAGGGCAAATCTGTCTAGATTTTTTTATTTTTTGTCTTTGCATAAGCTGTGCATCATTAAATCAGATGAAGAACAACAGACAGCGAGCAACAGCTGGTAAGCCGACGTTTATTCTTCATCACCTAGCCACGGCACTATTTAGTTAGCTAGCTAGCTAATTAAACCAAGTCTTATCCTGTTCTCAACTAGCCTCCGAAACATATGTCTTATGTAGTTTGCTTCCCTAACACAACGTCTCCGCACTCTCGCCAGGTTTTGTGTTCAGGAGAACAGATAAGCTCTGAGATTTCTGGTGCCAGCTAATTATATATGCACATGCTTGTGTGGGAGTCCGGGCAAGAGGTAAATTGCATAAAATGTCTGTAATGAAGGCTAACCAACACCTGCATGTTGAAAATGTTCAAAAGGTGGAATTTCTCCTGGTATCTTCGGTGTTGAAGTTTTCCCAAATACTAGTTCTTTAGCTGCAGAGTAGCGCACTTTGGTCGGTGCTTTGGCCGTAAGATGTTTGATTTGAGGCCGGTTGCTATCATTGTAAAGTCGTTGCCTTCATGGTCTCATCCTGTTGGGTCTTTATTCTTGAGAACTTTTCTAATGAACGCTAACATCATGGTTCGAATTACGAGGGAGCTAAGGACACCAAAAAGGACAAGCTCCCTTAAAGCCTCCATTGAGATGTTCAAAGGGCGCTCTAAAAATTATTTTGTGTGATAGATTATATTTTTTCTGCTCATAAAGGTTCCTGGAGCATATAAATAGAATGAATATGTCAATGTTGTCTGTTTATTCGTACAATTCATTTCGAAACATCAGCCCAAGGATGGCACAGGAAATGTTTTCCCAGATCAAGTGATGGCATGAATTCCTCTAGGATAAATCAATTCATTGCAGAGGGGAAACAATTTTCAGAATACACCTTAAAAACAAAAACTGTGCTCAGTTATATTTCTAATGCATAGCCTAATGCCTATTTTCAATCTAAACAGGCACAGTTGCCATTTGGTAAAATAAATTTATTCACAAATAACAAAGCTTGTAACAAAAAAGCATTGTATAGTTGACCTATCAGTCAACACAAAGTCATGAATGCGGTGATATTCCTCTTTCGGATGGGATCACAGCGGCCTCTCGAGGTAGTGAATGCTATTATCCAGGGGTGCTGAAAATGTGGATTTTCCAAAAGTGAGGTTCCTTTCTGCTTTAGCAGCATATGCTGACACATTGTATGGAGTAGGACCTTATTATCATGGTGTCATTGACATAGATTCACAATCCACAAAACCAGCTGTCAAGTAAACGGAACTTAGTTTGCTATGCTTCAAAAGTAATTTGCATGAAATCAAAATCAGAAAGGCATAAAATTATTCCTTCCAAAAATCTGAGCAGAAACTACCCAAATAATAACCACGTAAACCAAGTTTTTCGGCGTTTAAAGTGACCTGGTTAGCGAGTCATGTGCAAATTATGATTTCATTAACATATGCATGTTCGGTTTCTTGATTTTTTTGTGATTGAAAATGTAACTTTTAGCCCTCATTTTTTTTTTTTTTTTCAATCCACAGACAAAAGTGAAATGTCAGTTAAATGAAGGGACAGTGATTGCCAGCAACTGACTGACAGAAAGGAACAGAGGGGGAGAGGGAAAGCTGTTTTTGAAGGGTTGTGAATCAGAAACAGAAAGTTGTTACCTGTGACCCTCAGCTTTATGATTTGTTTTTCTCAGATTAGGCCATTAAAGGTCTTGTGTGATTCTTATGTTGTTGTTATTGTGCCTGTATGAAATATTACTGGTGTTTTTACCGCTTACCTACGTATAGTTTATATATTGTTTTTTACTGTCTGCGGGAATACTTGCAACAGTGATTTTTTCTTCGCATTTGGAAGGGTGTAACGATGATTGAGTTTTAGTCTGAGTTTGAAAGACAGACTGAAGTGAAAGTGACCATTGTCACCGGCCTCCATATAGCCTCCTGATGTTTACTAACTTTGTTTTCTGGTGTGGTTGTGACCTTGAATGTGACAAGTAAAAAAAAAAAACAACAGACCAACTCATCAAACAGCAGTGAGAAATTAGTCAATCGCCTATTTTTATTGGATTTTTAAAAACATGCACGTACACGCTAAATTTGCCATAAAACTAATGACAGTCACAGTATGTGCTAGAAAAGCCAGGCAAGCATATCACAGCTTGAACACAGTATACTGTACGTCCTGAAGGTTATTTTACCAGAGATAACCAACCCTCCGGCATTCTGCACCTGCAGTTTTTGCGCATTTCTGATATGCCCTGTTGAGATAAAAATTATATTGTGTAAGTACATTTTCATTTATTTTTCTCTTGTGTGCAGGTCTTTCCTTGCCCATGAACTGTCATTAAATGCACTGAGACCAGGCAAATTTAAACATTCATGATGGTAAAACTCTCGTAATGCATTCTTACTTCAAAGATGCAAAAGGAATTTCACCCATGATCGCAGACAAACATTTTTTCATATTCTTCTGAAATGTTGAAAGAAAAAAACATTATAAAGGAATCCAAGGGAAACTAAAGTATAAATAAATAGCAAAATAAATATAATCAGAATTTCATATGTAGTCCATTAGTTCCTGCCAATTAGGCTGCATGTTCTTATCAACATTGCGCTGAATGTGTTCTCTTGCAATGCACAGAGGGAAAACCTCCATTCATGGCGTATCCTTCCCTGGTAGTCCCCTGCTATTGTTGCCAGGCAACAAGCATTCATTGCCTCAGGAGGGACATCTAGGCGTATGGCCAATGATCATACACAACATAATTTCCATCTCCAAGTAGAGAACTATTGCTCAATTGGGTTCTGAGAAGGAGATAAAAAGAACAGGATATGTGGGGAGAAACTGCATTAAACCTGACTATGCTGCAAGGCATGAGCGATGGAAGGCAATGGTGTCCCAGATGATGACTGATTAAGTCATGCCAGGCCTCAACATCTTTAGTTCAGTCCATTAACTCTTTCCTAACTGGTCTACATGAGGGCAAAATGGCTACAGAAACACACGAAAATATTTTTTGTTGTTGTAGTGTCGTATTCTGACGAAATATCACTCCATGCTGTTTAGGCAGCTTTCTGACCTGGCACTGAGACACTGGTCCTCTGTTCTGAAGGCACACGATGTTCGTCCCACATCTCCTCAGGCAGGAAAGGTCGAAGTCAGCTTCATTCCCAGAAGTGTCAGGAATCTGATCAAAACCCTGCATTAATAAACCCCATCCCGTGAGACGTCGGTCATTATTTTTCATGCGCTGAAGGAAATCAAAAGGATTGTGATTTGTCCTAACTAGTGGCCAGATGATTAATTTGAAGCTTGAGTGCTTGCTTGGGTTGCAAGGATTGTTGAGCGCTTGAACTGGAATTCTGAATGCCAGACCTGGCTTTAGCTTGGGGAAACCTTATCGACATCAGCACTTGATCATGCTGGAGAGCATAGCAGCAGGTTTACACCAAACAAAATGTGACACAAGTAGAATAGCTGCCTTCTGTCATGTGATTTTGCTCTGGTTTTGTCCTACTCACTAATTTCTTTCGGCAAGTACTGAGCCATATGACCCAAAGTCTGCATCACACTGCCACAACACCGCATTGTTGTTCTTCTATTTGTTGCAGCAGCAAAACAAGGACTTCCAGTTAAGCCTGGCATACACTGTGCAAATTGTAGAAACAATCAGCTCACCCTGCACGAGGAAATCCTCTGCGATGCAAAGCCAAAGGTCACAGTTTATGTGCTCAGATTGTACGGATGGATTGTCAAGCCACTACATGAGTGCTCACACTATGTCCCACTGACTGTACAGGCTAGGGTACGTCCTGTTGGCCCCTGTGGACTGTTCTGGCTATTGACAATCATACATATAAATCTGTTTGAAAGCTGCGAGGCATGGAGAAGTTGGTTTGCGGGAGGAGATCTCTGGTCACAGTAATGCGCACAAGGCAGAAAGGTGCTGCATCATCTCTTCTGTGATCTGGAAAAACCTAGTGAATTTATCAGTTGCAAGGATTCTTTCAATTGAACAACTACCTTTGGATTCTGGACTTCTTCCAACCGGAAGAAATGATATAAACCTGATTTTGACAGTTCAAATAACACTAATAGCTATTGTATTGAGATTTTCACCACTCTTAATTACCACAAATGAGAGTCATCTCAGTTTCTCCCAAAAGTGACAAATGGAGATCAGTGTTACGAAAAACACGGGTGGAACACACTAGGGGAACATGAACGTGGAAACGTGAGCGTGAACTTGGAAACATGAGCTAGAACGGAAGGGAGACACAAGAGGGGAGTGAGACGCCATAAGCGGGAATCCAAAATAAAATTTATTAACATAAACACAGAAATAAACCAGGGGGAAAAAGGGGCACTCAGGCCAAGAAAAACACCGTGCCTAGCACTGACGCAGGAGAACTCAAGAATCCAAAACACAACATACCAGGGGAACAGACTCCGAACAAGACATGGAACGAGACTAGAGACAAACAGAACTCTGGAAGCTAGGCATACTCACAAGACAAGACAGTTGGCACAGCTGGCAGATGGCTAACTCGGGTGGCACAGCTGGCCAGGAGAAGGGTAAGGGAGAACATCAGGAGGGGGGACAGACAGGACACAGGGCTCAGGGCAGGCAGGAACGCTGGGGCTATGGCTTGGGCTATGACAATGGCTATGGCATGGCTTGGCTTGGGCTTGGGACTGTGGCTATGGCTTGGCTTGGGCTTGGGACTGTGGCTATGGCTTGGCTTGGCTGGTGCTCAGGACAGGCAGGGCTTGGCTGGTGCTCAGGACAGGCAGGGCTTGGCTGGTGCTCAGGACAACTCGAGACAGGAGGAAGACTGGCACAAGGACACAGAAGACGCTGGAGGAGACAAGGGGCACCAGGGGCTTGAATGCAGAAGGGCAGGCTGGACAGGGAAGGAGGCTGAACTTGAGACACAGAAAAACCTGAGGGGACCAGAGGAGAAGTGCACGAGGCAGAGGCAGAGGCAGAGGCAGAGGCAGAGGCAGAGGCAGAGGCAGGGGGAGGGGGAGGGGGAGGGGGAGGGGGAATGCGTGCGAGCGTGATGCGAAGTCAGATCTGCTGACGTGCAGAAACTGCTCAAACATATAGGGCAGGGGCACACACAGACACAGGTGTTGAAACTTAATCCAATTAACAAGGGGTGGAACATGAGGGAAACCAATTACTTGAAAAAATTAACATTAACACACAGACAAGGATCACAAGACAATCCCAAAGATGGGATAAATAAACTGGATAAAAAGACTCCTAAGTGTACAGAAAAAGAGCCAGAACAGATTATAAGGCAGAGATTCTGCGGGAAACTTTAGCAAAGCCAGTGGACAGTAAAGCAAGGGGCGGAGCTAGAACAGAGCGACTGCTGAGAGATAATTAGTCAATTAGTAAGTGCAGCTATACAATCCCGGGTGCTCGTTAGTAGATTAGTATTATATACAAGGTTAGTTTGGTTAGTAATTTTAGAAAACAACAAACTGTTAGTAATGTTAGTATGAAATAGAAAAGCAAGGGGAAACTAGCAAACGAGAACAGAAGGAAGGATGAAACCCAGAATCCATTAAATCACCCGAAATAGTGTCACAATCAATTAACATAGAAACTGCTACAAACAATGACGCGACCGGGGAGAAAGCAAAGACAGTACATGGGTAAAACGTGGACTGGACTACACAGGAGAGGAATGAAATGTGAACACTAAGACATGGACTAAAAACTGACATACCAAAATGATAGAAACCTAAAATTGACTAACCAGACACTCAGACCACGGAACACAACAATCAGTGCCACTTCATTCAAAAAAAGGGAAAAGAGGCTTCAGCTCATGGCTTTGAGGGTGACAAGGAATAGGCCTACGTGGACAGTATGGATGGTCCATTTTGCTGACAGCATTGGAGATTGCTGAACTAAGTTAACTTTGCATTTTACTGTACACATTGTGTACACATACACATTGTCTTCTACTTCCTTTCAGTGCAGATTCCTTAAGCCATAAACTGCACGTCCTATGCTATGACTACTTGCTAATGTTTGTTTTATTTATGGACAAATTGTGGCCCAGCCATGCACATTTCATCAAATTAACAGTTTAGATTTGCTTTCTGATGTCATCAATAATAAGATTCAGCACACTGCTGCCCAAATGCCTCAACTAAATCATTAGACAGTTATGTCTTATACTCAAAACCAAACGACCAGCTTTATATTGTCATCTAGCTTCTGAAATAATTATTTCATTTTGAATTATCTTTGTACATTTTTATGCATTAATATGCAGGTATCCATTACTGAGGGATTTTGTGTTGGCACTTGACGCTCTGTTTGACACACCACTCAAGTCCAATGAAGAAATAAGCGATTACCCTTGGGCGGTGGTGTAGTCTATTTTTTTATGGTGGGTACACTGTGAAGCTCGCACTCACCCATCTCAGAGCAAAAAAATTAATCAATTAATAAATCAGTTGTATGTGTGTGCGTGTGTGTGTGTGTGTGTGTGTATAAATAATCCTACCTCAATAAACAAAGGTATAGAAATGATTAATTTCTTCTATGACAAGATAATGAGTGAACAAGCTTGAAAAAATTGCCTTGAAAGACCATAGGACTTTGGGAACATAAGCCGCATTTCCATTAGGGTACTTTGGATATAGTACCCTTGAAACCGTACTTTTGGTACTGCAAAACCCACAAAACGATACCAAACACGGAGATTGCAGGGGGCGAAGGGTCCACGTGCTCTTTAGGCTGGTGTTAACTTGCGCAACCTCCTGGCTGGTGTGAGTCACAATAAAATTGTTGTGTTCTGTGGGTCTGTGTGTTTGTTTAGTCAATTTTAGGTTTTTATTATTTTTGTGATGTTGGTTTTTAGCCCATGTCTTAGTGTTCACATTTCATTCCTTCCCCTGTGTTATTCCAGTCCATGTCTTACCCATGTACTGTCTTTTCTTTCTCCCCGGTCGCGTTTGTAGTAGTTTTCTGTCTTAAGGCGAGACACGGCAGGCAAAAACATGGATTTTCCATGCAATGGTCAAATTTGAGATTTTGGGCTAGTTTACTCCTTGAATATGTATTCTTTCAAACTGCAATAAAGAAAACATCAAAATTATACATTTAGACGTTTATTTTATAACATTTTGTCTACCTGCAACAGCGAGTTTCTTCCGAATTTTCCAAAAAGTTAGCATTCCAACGCAACGAGCAGTACTTCGCCT
The DNA here is from genome assembly GCA_029721435.1 of Gymnothorax reevesii. Classification (NCBI taxonomy): domain Eukaryota; kingdom Metazoa; phylum Chordata; class Actinopteri; order Anguilliformes; family Muraenidae; genus Gymnothorax; species Gymnothorax reevesii. The sequence goes on along the minus strand of CM056577.1, from coordinate 82,066,143 downwards.
CTTCACTGAAGTCTGTCATGTTCTTATCGTTGAAAAGCTCTGATTCTCCTGCACAAAGCTGTGTAATCCAAATAAGGGCATTTCCTTTCTGTCAGTCACGAATTGTGAAAGTTCATTTGGGGATTTAAAGCTAATGACAAAATCTCATTGGCTACTGCGGGTTTCTGCTAACGTGATTCGCTCAGATGCATCACGTGGTGCGCTCTGACACTTCCGTCTTTAGCTTGCTGCGGAACCTTGGCTGCGTCCGTATAGTTAAGTAATCGCGTTCTATCATCTAATTCCAAACCACTTTTCTTTAACCTCTGTGTAAAACGTCATGAGATAAAGGAAAGGTGTAAAGGGGCCTCTTTTACAGCTTAGGGAGAGAACCGCGCTCATAAGAGAATCCGAATGCTCTTACACTGGACACAGTGATCACCCACCTCCTGCCCGTCATGTTTGTTTGTTTGTTTGAGATTTGGTGGCATGCTTGCGTTCCCGTGCCGTGGTCAGCAATTAGTCAATCAACCCAATGCATGTATTCCACGATCGTTCAAGTTGTTTAAATCAAATAGGACAATTTGAAACGTTTTTATGCAATTCCATTGCTTTCAACCCATGAGTAAAGAAAAGCGTGGAAAGTCTGGAGTCATAATTATTTCCATATCACTAGTAGTGAAATCCACCGAAACGCATGTGAAACTGATAAACCTCCATGCAAAAGTACTTCAATTCCGCTAGAGAGTCTCTTACAAACGCGCTGTTTGAATGGTTGCTGACATACGGGACGGGAACGTGAATATCACACTTAAACAGCGATTGCGTGAAAGCTGATAGCCTTTTGTCCTAATTGCGCTGCGCCTGGTCAATAAACTTTGATACAGAAAATCATGGGTTCTGCAGCAGTTTATTGCTCGAGTGCAGTAATTGCAAAGGGGAAACTCGTGCAGACGAAGCGTCTTTACATCTACGCCAGTGGTTTTCAACGTTGTTCCTGGAGACCCACTGTGTATGCTGGCTTTTGTTCTAACCACAGTTGTAATCGCAGGATTTTAGCGAGCTGTTCATTAGTCTTAATTAAGTGTATTTAATGCTTAGAGCAGTTATTTGCCCTCACAATTCATAAGATAAGAGAAATATCCGTGTTCGCCATCCAGAATAAAAAATGCCATACCCACATTGCTATGCATTGGAAATAACAACATAAAATGAGAGAAAACAATTTAACTAATCAAATTAAAGATGTACTTGGCTCCTACTTGGTGATAACTAATTGGCACATCAAGACAAATTTATTCAACAAGCAAATGGTAAAGAGTCAAACCAGCTTTGTGTTAATCTAATTAATCCACCTGAAGTATTTTGAAAGAACTTGAACTTGAAACAGTTGTGTCCCTCAGCCCAATTTGGGGTTTACTGAGTTCTTCAGTGTCTAATTTGATCAGTTTCAAATGTTGCTGGAAATTTCTTGCAGTATAGAAATAAAACCACAATCTTCAAGGATATTTTATTCTTCATAGCATGTGTGGATGTTTCTATGAAACATTTGGCTAAAAATAGTAAGTAACAATGCTAAATATGAAAAACAACTAATTAAGACATTAACAACTTGTTAAAATCTTGTAATTACAATTGTGGTTGGAACAAAAATCAGCATACACAGTGGGTCCCAAGGAACGACGTTGAAGACCACTGATCTACATGATTGTAGAGTGAGAGTACAAGTGTTGTTGCATTTGACGTGAGTTTTATCTGCAAGTTTGTGCAGTGTAGGCCAATATGTTTATTAGTTGAATAACTACAGGTGTAGGCCTTAGATGCCTGTTATGTTATTAAATTATCAATTTTCATGAGCTTAAAATATATCACATTACTATTTTTAAGGGCCTGAACATTTATTCTGTTTGTGAGCAATTGTTTCCAACAGAAATGCATTAAATTCCCCTATGTTAATCTTTAAATGCCGTTTTCTCAAAACAACTTTTTTGTCATACTCCAAGTCTAACTTCTCTGCCACTGTAGTACCTATGTACACCAAACTTTGCAGTTATACACTAAGCAATATTCTGAAGATATTTACAGAGGGATTTGTTAATATATCATCCCTAGCCTGATTTATGAGACATTTTATACCCAAAAATATGGCGAAAATTGATTTTTTGAGGCCATGGACGGCATATTTTGATTTTCTCAGTAATAAAAGCAGATATCCTTAAATCCCTCTGTAATTGTTTTTTCATCTTATATGTTAACAAAATGAAAAAAGAATTTTGCACCTGTCTTTATCAGATGTTTAGATTTATCTTCCTAAAATATATGCAAATTAGCGCATATTTAATGAGATAATGCCTGATTTGCATATTTAAACATTAAAATTTCAAAAACTTGTAATACATTTTTTTTTCATACTATTGCAAGTAATCAACTGAGGAAGTTTCATGATGATATCTATTATTTAAAATTTTTGCCCTATTCACCTGTAGTGTCTCGCCTTAATTGATTGTGACACTATTTCGGGTGATTTAATGGATTCTGGGTTTCAGCCTTCCTTCCTTTCTCGTTTACTAATTTCCCCTTGCTTTTCTATATTACTAACCCCTACTAACAGTTTGTTATTTTCTAGAATTTACTAACCAAACTAACATTGTATATTAGACTAACCTACTAACGAGCACCCGGGATTGTATAGCTGCACTTACTAATTGACTAATGATCTCTCAGCATTCGCCCTGTTTTAGTCGCCGCCTCTTGCTTTTCTTTCACTGGCTTTGCTGTGTTTTCCTGCAGAACCTTCTGCATTTATCTTATCTGTCCTGTCTCTTTCTATTCAGTGTGAAATATTAATTTAGTTTATTTATCCAGTCTTTGGGATTGTCTTGTGATCCTTGTCTGTGTGTTAATGTTTATTTGTTTCATGTAATTAGGTTTCCCTCATGTTCCACCCCTTGTTAATTATATTAAGTTTCTGCACCTGTGTCTGCCCGAGCCCCTGCTCTATATCCGTTCTCAGCAAGCCAGTTTCAGATCTGACTTCGCCCGCGCCTCACCACTCCTTGCCCCTGTGCACGTTCCCTCTGGTCCCCATTATCTTCTCTGTGTTCTCCAGCCATCATGCCCCAGCCCAGCCTGCCCTGCCTGCCGTTCCTGCTCCAGTTGCGTCTGAGTCTGCCCGCCGCCTGTTTCCTGAGCCCTCCTCCTGCCAGCTGTGCCAGTCTGCCAGCTGTGCCGTCCAGTCCTGTCCGCCCTGCCTGTTGTCTCTGAGCCCCCTGGTCCCCCCTGATGTCTCCCGAGCCCTAAGTGTTCAAGTCGTCAACCGCTCTTAGCTGTTCCTGTCGCCGCTCTTAGCTGTTCCTGTCGCCGCTCCAAGCTGTTCCTGTCGCCGCTCCAAGCTGTTCCTGTCGCCGCTCCAAGATGTTCCTGTCGCAGCTCCAAGATGTTCCTGTCGCAGCTCCAAGATGTTCTAGTCGTCCTCGTCTGCCCCCAGATTTATGCACGCCCATGGGTTCATTCAGGGAATTTTAACAGATAACCGACTTTTCGTCCATGGGTTTCCTTAAGGCTAAAATCCCAGAACCAGCAATACATAAACCTTTTATGTAAGTAGATCATGATTGTCTCCAACTTAATAAAACCAATTCCCATACCGGGTCGCTGGCCAGTCATTCCTCGGTTGGGAGTAAACCCCTAGGTATCCACCACAACGGGGCTAGAAAGAATGTACATGTGTTAAGAGTCACTGAGACTACACAAGCTTAACACGAATAATAATAATTTATTCACTAGGTAGGCAAGAGCTTAAATCAAACAAATCAACATTTAGCCAATTACAAGTTACACACAATTTAGAAAGAGAGAATAAAGTTAAACCTGGAGGAAAAGCTACACACAAATAGTCGTACGGGAAGTCCTTATTATGAAACCTCATTAACTAGAATACGCACAGACCAAAGTGTTGGAAGTCAGGTATGAGCTTCCAGAATGGATTGGGTACTACACACGCACTCACGTGCGCGGGGAGATATCGGATACGATACGATATCGGAGTCTCTTTCCTTTAAGCCAAACCACATCCTTGATCCAGGCGGCTTGGCCATAAACACCCTGGAAGGGGGGTCAAACCCGGTTTTTGGGTTTCCACCATTTGGAGGATGTAATAAAGCGATATAGCTGAGAGAGGAGAATAGTGTGATTACCCGAGAGGATTCTGACCAATTTTCAGGGGTTTCCAAAGGGGAATGAACCATAATTTCAAAGGGAATGAAACATACTCCATTCAACTCCTTGGATTCTCCCGAGAATATCAAGACCAAACATGATATGAATATGTACAAAAGTACTAACACCTCCTTTACAATTGATCGTACAGGCTTCTACGGCCAGTCTGCGGCCAAAAATTGGGGATTTTGGCTGCGTGCTGCACGATGCACACACGATGTCTGCTGCGATTAGGGTGCCCGTAGACCGCCGTAGACTGCCCGTACGGCCAAATTTTGGGAAACCTGTATGCAGGTTTTTTCCACGGGGGCCGTACTGATCAGTCACCCGTGGCCAGGACGCAAGAGACAAGTACTTTACAAGTACTTTAAAAGTACGAGAGACGTAGTTTGATCCAGGGAGTTATTTTAGAAAAAAACCGCATGGCATAAGTAAGTTAAAAGTACTTTTCCCGTACTGCCATTGACCGTCACTCCAAGTACAATTGGAGTTTACAATTTTCTACCCGCAAGACAAACGTACGGTACAGGCATGAGCATCGTACACGCAAAGAACGATAAACATATTTGTTCCGTAAATTATTGGCGTGTACAGTACGTCAGAAGTAAGGAGCACGTAGCAAACGCATGAGTCCCTCACGTGCAACGCAGATCCAGTATCTCCTCCGTCTTCTCCTCATCTGTCGTCAATATATCAGGAGCTACAGGGCATCTTGTTCCATTCTTCGTTCCCTCTGACGCTCAACCAATGGATCGTTTATGATCTCAATGATGTGATGGAAGTTAATTGATTGTAAAAAAAAATTGTAGCAACTTTTATAGGACCCCCAGACCGTCACGGGACCCGTTGATGCCTTGATGAACAAGTACTTGTATCCTGCAATTATCACAAGTTACACTTAAGTCATTGGCACTTTTCACTTACAATCACCAACATGTACGTGTTTCGTACATCTCCCGTACTTGAATCGTGCATGCCACGCACGTGACTCTTGCCTTACCAGCGTGTCACTTGCGACCATAAATTGTCCATGATCGTCACGGGAGCCGTTGCTATCGCAAGGCAATCAAACGAAGCACGTATTGAACAAGTACATCACACTTTCAACCAGTTAGGAAAACCACGAGCCAAAAGATCGGTCTACAGCTGGAATTCGATCGTAGCCACAAACTGATCGCAGGGCACATAGAACCCGTATGATCGTACGGGCAAATGTAAACGAGTTATAATATGATGCAGTTGCCATGAAAAAGCCTAAGGATATATTAGTATATCGGTAAATTATAAGTACAGAAGTGATTTCTTCACAGAATATTGAACCTATAAGCATATTATGAAGTTCTCAGAGGTTTAGATTATTTTAAACAGATTAATATAACTGGATTTAAGATTGAGGACAGTAGTATGACTCCCACAGGGGCATTGTGTCAGCCTGGGCTTTGGAACTAACCACACGCACAGAGTAACAGAAAGACCAGCGACACCTTCCACATGCAGGCTGAGCAAGCATCCTAGGGGGTAGGCCATAAAGGTTTCAGCGCTATTTGGCAAGGCTCTGGTCCGGGCGTATCAGCCATACGCAGGAACGTCTCCAGATTCTACAGTGCCAAATGCCTAGATCTGGTTTATGTTTCCACTGCAGACATTACCCTTAAATGTAGGCGGGTTTTTTTTACCGGATGGTAAAATGCAATGCAAACACGGGAATACACGCGAAACGCATTGACATTGAATGTAATCTGTTGTGCGAAAAATTTGTTCCACGTCCAGTGTGAAAGCGGCTTTAGCTGGCAACCGTTTTATTTTAATGCCAACTAGCGAGCTAAATGCTCGCGGTGCAACTCCAGCCAAATTAGTTTACATAATAATGGCTATCGCATTTTAAATTGACTAAACTAAAATGCATGAAATATGCAGTAGCACCTCCTCTTTGCTCCGTGGCCCGTTCGTGCGAACAGACATTTCCAAAAATGTTTTTCTCAAAACGATAGGTGAGATGGGTGTTTTCCTACTGTTTCCTTATGGAAGTCGCGCTAGAGTGACGATTGTGTTGGCCAATCAACACACAGCAGTGATGACGACTCCTGATCAATATAGGAGGTGTGTTTTAGCCCTGCCTCATTTGTATCGGATGGTAACCCTTGGCACCGCAACCGGAGAGGTGACAAAAAATGGGAACGGTTAGGAACGGTTCCAAAAGTACCATCAAGTTCAAGGTATCTTTATTATCCCCAATGGGGAAATTTGTTGTACAGCCAGCAGAGAGAAGCACCACATCATACAATACAATAAAATAAGTAAATAAGTAATAAATAAATAAATAAATAAAAAGCAGCATAAGATAAAAGATAAAGATAAAAAAGTAAAAAGAGGGGCTAAACAAAAGACTCAAGTGATAGTGTTTAAAAGACTAGAAACAGTGGGAATAAAGGAATTCTTGTATCTGTTGGTCTTACATCTCTTGGACATGAATCTACGGCCAGATGGAAGCAGCGTGAATTGTGGGTACAGGGGGTGACTGGGGTCATCCAGAATCGAATGGGCTTTCTTAATGGCTCTGTGTTTATGTAAGGACGACAGGTTATTTAAGGTAGCCCCAGCAATCTTGCTACACTCTTTTACAATGCAGTGCAGACGGTTTTTGTTTTTTAAAGTTAAAAACCCATACCAACAGATAAAAGAGAAAGTAAGAACAGATTCAATAAAACAACAGAAAAACATCTTCATAAAAGTCCTGTCCACATTAAAATGCCGCAGTTTGCAGTAAAAATACATATGTTGGTGAGCTTTCTTACATATTTGATCAATCTGATGCTCAAAGGTTAATCTGTTGTCAATAACAGTCCCAAGGTACGTATAACTTTGTACAATTTCCACTGCCCGACCATTTATTACAACAGGGGAGATGGTATCCTGTTTTTTCTAAAGTCAATGAACATCTCCTTAGTCTTGTTAACATTGATATATAAAAATGATGAATTACACCAGCTGATAAAATCTGACACCACAGGGCCATGGTCTTGGTCATCCGAGTTTAAGAGAGACACTATAACAGAGTCATCAGCAAATTTAACAATAGACCGACCATGATGTTGGCTTTGGCACATGTTGGTATATAAAACAAATGAAAAAGGTGAAAGGACACAGCCCTGTGGTGAACCAGTGGAGGAGATAAGAGTATCTGATAAAACATCATTGACCCTAACTCTTTGAGATCTGTTAGTTAAAAAATCCATAAGCCAACATAAAATTCCCAAGTCGATGTTATGTGAGTTTTTCAACCTCTCTGCTAAAATGTGTGGCTGAATACAGTTAAAAGCAGAAGAAAAATCAATAAAAATAAGGCGTGCAAAAGTTGCAGCCCCCTCTAAATGTGCAAGCACTGTGTCCAGTGAAGTGCATAGTGCGTTGTTATGGCCCCAATTTGTTATTACATTTATAACACAACAGCAACAGCAAGGGATGACAAACACAGTTTTAACAACTAAAACACATTTAATTTTTAACAAAGACAAAGACTAATAACAACCTACAACTAAAGACCAAGATTGATAAATAAGAAAAAACAGAAATAATTACAGTCCCTTTTTGGTGGGGTGGCTTGGTGATGTCCTGGATGAAGAAAATGCTCAAACACAGGCAAAGAAATCCACAAAAGAAACGTCACAGGTCTTGAACAGAATGGCAGGTCTGGTCATCTTCTTGCAATTTCTCCTACTACTTTACTGTCTCAATTCTTTTCCTTATATACTCTTTTGCAGACCCCACCCACATTTAGACCTCTTTTTTTAAATTTTCTGAGACTTGCCCCAGACATGTCCAGGACATGTCTAAACATGACTCCAGTCTGAGCTTAACAAAAAAAAAGGTATATACTGCCATCTAGTGGCCTATATTCACATTACACCTCCATTCCAAAGGGGAAAAATTTTGACTCATAAAGGCAAAATTTTTCTTTTCAATACAAAATGGTAAAGTGAACACTTGTCTATATATACATATCATACACATTCAAACACGGGATAAGCAATCAGCAAATACATTGTCTGTACCCTTCACATGCTTAATTTCCAAGTCAAACTCCTGTTAAATCAAACTCCAATTCAACAATCTCCGATTCTTGTTTTTCATCTTACTCAAAAACATTAACGGATTGTGGTCAGTGTACACAATCATTGGCTTTTGTCCTGTACAAACATAAACCTCAAAGTGTTGTAAAGAAAGGACCAGAGCCAACAGTTCCTTCTCTATTGTGGAATAGTTCCTTTGGTGGCGATTGAACTTCCTGGAGAAGTATGCCACGGGATGCTCAATGTCATCAGAGTCACTTCTCTGTAGGAGCACAGATCCACAAGCTTGGTCGCTAGCATCGACCGCGATGGAGAACGGTTTGTTGAAGTCAGGAGATTTGAGCACGGGGAAGTGACACAGCAGAGACTTCAGGTGATCGAAGGCTCTCTGGCATGCATCATCCCAGGTGAACTTTACGCCTTTCTTCAGTTGGTTAGTTAGACTGAGAGCAATCTCAGCAAAGTTCTTGCAGAACTTGCGGTAGTACCCGATCATTCCAAGGAAGCGGCGCAAAGCTTTTTTGTTGTCAGGAACTGGAAAGTCCATGATGGCTTGGACTTTAGCATTTATGGGTGCCACCTTACCCTGGCCAATGACGTAGCCAAGATAGGTGACAGTAGCACAACCAAAGTCACTCTTGTTCAGGTTAACAGTCAGGTTAGCCTGGGTCAGGCGCTGGAACAACGTCTCTACATCTTTTAGATGTTCTTCCCAGGAGTCACTCCATGTGATCAGGTCATCGATGTATGCACCCGTGTGTGGCAATCCGGCGATTGTAGACTGTATCATCCTTTGGAACGTGGCTGGGGCATTTTTCATGCCAAAGGGTAGGACTTCATACTGGTACAATCCAGATGGTGTGGCAAAAGCAGAGATGCTCTTGGCCCTCTCAGTTAAAGGCACACACCAATAACCCTTCAATAAATCAATCTTGGTCAGAAACTTTGCTTGCCCTACACTATCAATACAATCATCAATCCTAGGTATTGGAAACACATCAGTTCTAGTTACAGCATTGACTTTGCGATAATCTGTACAGAATCTAGTACTTCCATCAGGTTTTGGAACTAGCACACAGGGTGAACTCCAATCGGAGTTGGAGGGTCTGATAATATCATGTTTTAACATGTACTCAACCTCTTTCTCAGCAATCTTTCTCTTTTCAGGATTCATCCGGTATGGATGCTGTTTTATTGGTTTGGCATCACCAACATCTACATCATGAGAGGCTATAGTAACTCTCTTTGGAACATCAGGAAACAAATCCTCATATTTCTTGATCAACCTTTCAAACTGATCTCTCTGTGAGGGTTCTAAGTGCTGGAGTTTTACATCAAGATTTTGCAACACTGCAGTGTTTGACAATTTACATGAAAGAACTTCAGCTTTAATTCTTGGTTCATCATCTTGAAACTCCCCCTCATCTTCACACGTTTCGACCATTGGAGAATCTGAAGTGACAGCTGCAACCCTAGCATTTCTGTCATGATAAGGCTTTAGCATGTTAATATGACACAATTGTTTTGGTTTTCTCCTATCTGGAGTCTTCACAATGTAATTGAGATCATTGAGTTTTGTCAGAATTTCATAAGGACCATGAAATCTAGCCTGCAATGGATTGGACTGCAAGGGAAACAACACAAGGACCTTGTCTCCTGGTTTAAACTCACGGCTTCTAGCCTTATGATCATACCAAGTTTTCATTTTTCCCTGACTTGATTTCAAGTTCTCTTTGGCAAGGTCACAAGCTGCACGCAATCTTTCCTTGAACTTGCTAACAAAGTCTAACAGACTGATTTGCGGCTCTTCCTCTTGCCATTGTTCACTCAATAATAGCAAAGGTCCTCTCACTTCATGACCAAACACTAGCTCAAATGGACTGAATCCAGTAGACTCCTGCACTGCTTCTCTAGCTGCAAACAACAGCAAATGAACCCCTTCATCCCAGTCTTTCTCATGGTCATAACAATAAGTCCTCATCATTGTCTTGAGAGTGGAATGAAACCACTCTAAGGCACCCTGACTTTCTGGATGATAGGCACTAGAAAGAATATGTTTTGCACCTAGTTCATACACAACCTGCTGAAACAATCCTGAAGTGAAATTGCTACCTTGGTCTGACTGAATTTCCCTGGGAAGACCAAACAACGTGAAGAACTTTATCAAAGCCTTCGAGATTGCAGTTGCCTTGATGTTACGTAGAGGTATGGCTTCGGGGAATCTAGTAGATGCACACATGATTGTCAACAAGTACTGATTTCCAGATCTAGTCTTGGGTAATGGACCAACGCAATCAACAATGACCCTAGAGAATGGCTCCCCAAATGCTGGGATAGGCTACAATGGAGCTACAGGTGGGTCTAACTGGTGTTTTCCAACTACCTGACAAGTGTGACAGGTTTTGCAAAAGTTGGAAACGTCTTTCCGAAGCCCAGGCCAAAAGAAGTGTTTCATGATCTTATCAACAGTCTTGTTAACACCAAGATGACCTCCTAAAGGTAAACTATGAGCCATTGTTAAGATCTCATTCCTATAGACCTTCGGAACAACAATTTGCCTGACCACTGCCCAATCTGCATTGGCAGGGATATCAGGAGGGCGCCACTTCCGCATCAACACACCATCCTTGAGATAATACCCAACTGGAACTGCATCTATTTCTTTTTCAGGAAGGGCTCTCCTCTTTAGTACACCAATTTCAGGATCATTAGTTTGCTCCTCAATCAACCGCTTTCTGGACAGAGACAAGTCTCCAGACACATCAGAATCACCAGACCCATCCGGCTGGCTGAATAGAGAACTGATAAAAGTATCTGATAAGTCCTCAAACAGAGAAACCACAGTAGGCCAATCAGAGTCATGAGGCGAACCACCTGAGTCCTGACTATTCAATGTACTGGACGGCACCACAACATAATCTTCTTTAGCCTTCTTGGCCATAGCACGAGTCACTGCGCAAGAAGGATACAGAGATGGGTCCTCATCCCCATTTTCAGTGCTCGGCTGTGAAGTAAGATGTACAGGGGGAACTACTTTGCCCCCAGCCAGGTCATTGCCTAGCAACAGAGAAACACCCTTTATAGGTAGACTTGACATAAGTCCCACCTTTACCTGTCCTGTAACTAAATCTTACTTCAAGAATATAGAGCGCAGGGGTACAGATACAGTCCTCCCTTCAATACCTTGTACAAGTATGAAATCCCCTGAAGCGGTCTCATCACGTAACTCCAAGGAGTCCATCAACAAAAGTGACTGAGAAGCTCCGGTATCCCTTAGGATATATATGGGGACAGGAGTAGTATGCTCATTCAGAGCCACAAATCCCTCTGACACAAATGGAAGAAATTCCTCCCTCACAAAGTCAGCTGTATTAGGCTTTTTAGCCCCACAAGAAGCAGGCAATTTAGCAGATTGGTTATCTACTACAGGGGTTTCTAACCTTGTTTTCACAAAGGCATTTGGTTTGGTATCCTTTTCTTTTTCTTTCTTAGCTTTTAGGAACCAACAGTTAGTTGTAACATGACCAGATTTCTTGCAATAACTGCAAACTAGACCACTTTTGTCACTGTCAGCTTTCACACTTTGATCAGACCTGTTACTGGATTTCTGAGCACCATCACCAGATTTGTCTTTCTCTTTGGGTGAGGAATCTTGGGTATCACCATAACCCTTTTTCTGAAATTGGGACCATCTATTATTACTGCTAGACTGAAATTTGGACTTATGTGTGAGAACATATTCATCTGCAAATTTGGCAGCTGATTGCAAATTCAGTGCTTGCTTCTCATTAAGGTAGGTCTTAAGATCATCCTTAACACAGTTTTTGAATTCTTCAACTAACACCATCTCTTTTAGTGAGTTGAAATCATCCTTGACCTCCATAGAAGTACACCAGCGCTCAAAGCAAACCTGCTTCTCATTAGCAAATTCAACATAAGTCTGATTTTCAGATTTCTTCAGACCTCTGAATTTCTGTCGGTAAGCCTCTGGAACCAACTCATAAGCTCTCAAAATAACCTTTTTGACAACCTCATAATCAGAGGAATCATCTGCAGACAAAGCCGAATAGGCTTGTTGAGCTTTACCCTTGAGGACAGTTTGCAACATCAGAGGCCAGTGTTCCTTTGGCCACTGGCAACTCTTTGCTACCTTTTCAAAACACTGGAAATAGTTGTCAACATCCTTTTCTGAAAATGGAGGCACCAGTTTTACCTCCTGACTGGCACAAAATTTATTTTTAGTTTCAATTTTAATTTTTAGTTGCTCCATTTGGAGTCTTTCTTCTCTATCGAATTTCTCTAATTCAAAATCTCTCTGTCTCTGTCTCTCTCTTTCTGCTCTTTCCTCTTTCTCTCTCTCAACTTCTTTTTGTTTTTCTTCTCTTGCTAATTTTTCTAGCTCAAACTGCCTTTGTTTTTCTTTTTCTTCCCTCTCAAATTCTCTTTGTTTTTCTTTTTCCTCCCTTTCTTTTTCTCTTTCCTCCCTTTCAATCTCTAGCATTTTTAATTTAAGTTCCATTCCTATATTTGGATTTTCCACTGGAAACTCTTCCAGATCTCCTGGTGCAAACACATTTTCATCAATGTAATATTCAACTATCTCTCTAGCCAGTCTTGCTTTTCGCATGGCTGGTTTTACCTCTGTCAGCTCCAACTGTCTGCAAATTTCTAGCAGTTCTGTCTTTTTAAAAGACTTCAAAACCCCTACAGTTGGTGATGCCAAGAAATCATCCATTGCTGTTGTCAATATATATCTAGGAAAATTCACAAAAACAATTTCACAAGTTGGAATGTTAGATTTTCAATAAATTACTCACACAATGGTCTATCCCGGACCTTGAGCCCCCAATTTGTTATGGCCCCAATTTGTTATTACATTTATAACACAACAGCAACAGCAAGGGATGACAAACACAGTTTTAACAACTAAAACACATTTAATTTTTAACAAAGACTAATAACAACCTACAACTAAAGACCAAGATTGATAAATAAGAAAAAACAGAAATAATTACAGTCCCTTTTTGGTGGGGTGGCTTGGTGATGTCCTGGATGAAGAAAATGCTCAAACACAGGCAAAGAAATCCACAAAAGAAACGTCACAGGTCTTGAACAGAATGGCAGGTCTGGTCATCTTCTTGCAATTTCTCCTACTACTTTACTGTCTCAATTCTTTTCCTTATATACTCTTTTGCAGACCCCACCCACATTTAGACCTCTTTTTTTAAATTTTCTGAGACTTGCCCCAGACATGTCCAGGACATGTCTAAACATGACTCCAGTCTGAGCTTAACAAAAAAAAGGTAAATACTGCCATCTAGTGGCCTATATTCACATTACAGCGTCATCAGTCCCCCTACCTGACCTGTATGCGAACTGGAGTGGGTCCAGATCACCTTTGACAGAGTTTAAAAGAGCATTTTTCACAATTTTTTCAAATGTGTTCATTACTAAGGATGTAAGTGCGACCGGCCTAAAGTCATTAAGCTGCTTGGGTGCACTGACTTTTGGCACAGGAACAATTGTGGAGTCTTTCCATAGGCTGGGGACCTTGTGGAGATGGAGAGAGCATGTGAAAATAAAAGAAAAGATACCTGCCAGCTGGTCAGCACAGTTCTTAAGGGTGCGGCCACCAATGCCATCAGGGCCCGGACTCTTCCTCTCCTTTGTGGCCCTGAACAGCCTCTGGACCATGCCCCTGTTGACATGCATAGAGTTCTGCCCAGGTGCCGCAACCATAAAGGCTGACTGTTCTTTTCTAAAATCATGAGTATTGAAACGATTATAAAAACTTTTGTAATGGAAACGCTCTAAAATGTGACACGACTCGTCCCGAGGCGAACCGTTCCGCTTGATGGAAACACGGCAATAGGCTGGACCCTGCTTAAATTCCATACATTAAACAACTTTTTGTGACAGATGTCTCTCTTTTTTAATTAGCTTTTTGTAATTAACACTAAGCCACCAATAACAATGGAAACACAAGATACTTTTAATATAAAACATTATATATATTTTAAATATAAAAATGGTGTACTGTTTATGACTGTCACTGCACACACGCCCGTTAATTCCAATGTCGCGTCGGAAGGTCAGAATATTAAATGCCCCCCTTACCCACCTCGTGCATTGTTCGAAAAGTTTACAGTTTGCAAAAGAGAATGAGTGAGTGACATATTTGCATATTCATCCTCCCACAATAACATGCAGATTTGAAACCTGCGCGTTATGAGTTTGCAGTCTATGAGTTAAAAAGAATTAAAAATTACAAGCTCATGAACAATAGCCAACATTAGCAATGTCTTTGCTTGCCTTGGTGTACAGACAGCACTGATGTCAGTGGGCTGGCTTTAACATGATCCTGTTTCCTCATGCAGGCAATTCTGTTTTTAAAGGGCTTAGAGGAAAACGAGATTTAACTGTTTTTTTTATTATTGCGGACAAATATTTATTGTTAACTGAAAGGCAGAGTCGCCTGGTGCTGATAATGATCAATCAATGTTGCTTGCGCACAGAGGCCTCTTAACCATATTCCTGTCCTTTCTGTCTCAATTTGACTTTGATCTGGGTCTGCAACTGACCGTACAGCCAAATAAACCTCTAGTCCTCAATTAATGTGTTGACAGGAAATGCGGTCTTCAGAACTTTATTCATGACTAATAATTCCTATGAATATTCAATGTAGATGTCAATGAATGTGGGATGGCTTTCGTTGTTTTCTGCAAATGCTTAAAATTTCCGAGAATACCAAGTGTCCCGACATCCTGTCAGACTCCTGGCTAATTTTATGCTGTGCTCAGCAGATACCTAAAATATACTGTACAAACAGGCAGGTGGAGAACCCTTCTCTTGTATACTGCATGCGAAACGATGCCCGATCAAGTTGAAACTCTAAAATGCGTCATACGACTCAAAATTCAGGTCAGAAACAGACTTAAATTGTATAGTTTATGTCTGGCTTTGCGAAGCAGAATGTCTTTAAGGTCGTTCCAAGTGTGAAACACCTGCAACAACAAAATGGACAAAAAGCCCATCTTCCTCATTAGATCTGGTAAATCTTGAAAATATTTTGAGTGATAACAAAAATTTAATTTTTAAGCTCTGCCAAAAAGAGTACATTCACTTGGTAGCAGCAGTCCCATTTATAATTCATAGTTTTTTTGTGTCGTAAAAATCTCAAAGAAGCGAACGCCTACCTGGAGGGTGAAAAAGTCGTTCTTCCCATACGGAGAGAAAATACATTTGAAATACATTTAGAATATACGAGAGTATATTAAAATATTCCTTCCTCTTTTTAGTGGGTTTTAGTGCTCACTGTTGCCGACCTTTCGCTCGCCAGTTCGCTGCATTTGGTCTCCAAATTTTCACCGTCATTACAACACACTCTAGTCAAAAATGGAGCTATCAGCAGCGGCATTCCTCGACCAGATTGTCACAAATCAACAAACTGTGCTTGCTGGTCACGGAATTCGGGCTTTTAAGTAATCAGCAAGCAGAATTGGCAGAAAGAATTTGCTTACAGGAAAACGCAATGCAGAAAAACACTTTATTAAGCCTTACGGACAGTATCAGAGCTTTTGCTGTTCAGAACACGCACAATGTTGCTCAAGCACAATCCACACACCTCCCCCGAGAACCCAAACTCCAATTACCACTAAGGTATGGAGGCAAAGCAAAAAAATGTAAAGATTTCATTGGACAATGCAAAATATTTTTCAGATCACTACCTTCGCGATTCTCAACTGAGGAGTCACGGGTTTCATTCATTCTCTCCCTGTTATCTGGCACAGCGCTCACCTGGGCGGGGCCACTCATTCGCTCTGGATCGCCCGTCGTCAGTTCAGCAAATACTCTCATGAAAGAAATGATTTCAGTTTTTGATCAAGAAGTGTATGGTCAGGACGCCTCCACTCATTTAATGCATTTACGTCAAGGTTCTGAGAGCATCGCAGAATTTTCAATATTATTTCTTTTCATGGCCACAGAGACAGGTTGGCTGGAGGTGCCTCTTATGACAGTCATTATTAATGCATTGTCTGACCCGTTTAAGGGCACTCTGGCTACATTGAAGCCCTGTGTGTCATTAGATTTGTTGGTCGGCTGTTAGAATTGATAAATGTATCCGAGAACGTGATGAAGAGAAACGAACGGCACTGGCTCCAATAAGCAAAAGTTTGATATCTACTCCCAGCCAGCACAAAGTCCCAGCTCTGCCCACAGAATTTCCTACCCTTAGTGAGCCTATGCAAGTAGGTGGATCATATGACAGCCAGGCTCGCAATCCGGAGCGTAGCCGGATAATTTGTTATTATTGCAGAAAACTGGGACATATCCGACCACATTGCCCTGAGCATAAAGGAAACAGGAAGTCTCTCTAACAGTATGGAGGGCGCTAGAGGGACAGACTCAATTTCCCTTTTGCACATTTAATTCTGTGGACTTGATTGTGGTGAAACAGAATATATCGGTAGAGGCCTTTCTGGACTCAGCGGCCATGGATTGTTTTATGTATGCAGGGTGGGCTAGGAAACATTCCTTACCCATCCGTTCTCTCTTGCATTCTCGCACTGCTAATGCTCTGGATGGTCGCCCATTGGGAACTAGGCTTATTACTAAAGTCACTGAATTTTGACAATGCTCATCCTGTTTGGCGGTCACTCTGAAAGAGTTTGGTATTTTCTTATCAACTCCCCGGTTTTTCCTATTGTGCTGGGACATTTTTGGTTGGCCGAACATAGGCTACATATTTTTGGGGCAGTCAAAACAGTCCTATTATCCAATGAGGCGCCGATCTTAAGCCTCACTGTAGTGAAATTATGGCTAGTTGCCCCAGACGCCAATCTATGGGGGAGGCTGATGCCTGGAGTGATGACGAAGAGGGCGTCTCATTTGACACACCTGATTTGGAAGATGGGGGAGAGAATGGTTTGGAGTGGGACCCTCAATTTGACGGGCTGTTATGATTCTGCCTCGTGTGTGCTGTCTTTGTGCTTATGCTTTACTTTGGTTTTTTATTTCAGCTTTCATTTCGGCCGTCTGATGATCCACTCCCTTGCTGCTTTCAATGATGTCGCATGACAGCCTTCAGCATGCCTGCGTCTCGTCGTCCAATCATGTTTTCTCTTTCGGTTTCGGCTCTGGTATTTCATTCATTGCTTCCACCTGTGTTTAATTCTGGGTCTCGCAAAACTCTGAGAGAATGCGTTCTCTGATAGGATAATTACTAACCCGTTCTAACCAGCACTTATTTGAGCGTGATTGTAAATATTTCGTCACGTAGTATTAACCCTAATTAACTCATTAGCGAGTGCGTGCATTTCTGGCTTTTGTAATTCTGCCCAAGCTATCCCTGAATAACTGAATTAAAAGCTATGCTTCCCTTCGCTTCTCTTGTGGTGCTTTTTACTGGTCACGTTTAGATTACCTTAATCTAAACTGTCTAGCTTGATTGATGGTCTCAGCGTCTTGTCTCGAGTCATTATTTTTAACCTGATTCTCGTGTAATTGTTCATTACTCCCATGTGTTTCTGTTTCAGTCGAGATTGCTTTCCGAGTCCCCGCCTCCTCTCATGACTATTTATGTGGTAGTATTGGGAGAGGACGTCAGACGGATCCTTGGGTTGACACTGTTCTTCTTGGTGAAATCTCTGCTCCTGTGCCTTCCGAGTGTTTCCCCTGCGTTCTTTCTGAGTCTTGTATTTTGCTGCGCCCACTTCTTGTCTGCCCCTTGTTTAGTCTCCCAGTGTTATACGTCAGTTAGTTAGGTTCAGTTTTGTTTTTTCTAGTTTAGCCACTCTTTGAGTGAGTGCCTTTGTTTTTCCCTCTGCCTTTGGCAATGTATTTTAGTTCTCCCTATCGTTCAGTGCATGTGCATGGTGTTTTATTTCTGGCGTGTCTGCCAACTGCCAACATCTCCTAGTGTTTTTTTGTATTTAATAGACACTTCTGAATCCTGCACCTGGTGTTCCCCGGACCTCTTCTTACACTGGAGACAGCCGGAGGAAAATCTTGTTCAGAGGATTTGTCCGACTCTGAGTCAGTTATTGAGGCTTCAGATCCCGAGAAGGGTTGGAAGGGTTTTGGGGCTACGCAGAATTTTTGTTTACCTTTAATGTTCCTGATGATTATGCTGACCTCGCAGAGGTTTTTAGCAAGCAATGGGCCTCATCCTTGCCTCCTCATTGCGCGTATGATTGTGGGATTAACCTTTACCCCGATACTATGCCCCCGAGGGGTTCATTATACTCGCAGTCAGGCCCAGAGCGCAAGGCAATGCTGGAATATTTTCAGGAGGCTCTGGCAAGTGGGTTTATTCAGCCCTCTATGTCTCCTCCTGGAGCAAGGATGGAGGGTTGAGGCCCTGTATTGATTACAGGGGTTTAAATAACATCACTATTAAGAACCGTTATCCCCTTCCCTTGATGAACTCTGTGTTTGAATGTCTGCAGGAGGCGTCATTTTTTTACCAAGTTAGACCTCCGTAACGCCTACAACTTGGTACAACAGAAAGCTAGCTGCTCATTTATCTCCAGTAAATTTAGCGGTGTCATATAAGTTGCGTCCTGCGGGGCTGTCAACAATAGGTAATCAAGCGATAATGACCGGAAATATTATAGCAGTGAAGTTATCAGGCTTTATTCATTAAACGATTGTAATTGTGTACGGTTACAAATGAAGCTAGCGTGTCCACTTCATGTATCACCAACTGCTGACAGTTCGCAAGCTACATGCTATGCCAGCAGACTGATTTCAGCTCCCTGACTGCGGAAACCGTCATAAGTTCATTGTAATTGTGGGTAGCAAGTTAGCATAATCTGCATAATGTTGCCTTATGCATAATCTCCATGTCAGCTGGAATCCGTTGTCAAATCATCAGCTGGTAAACGGATGTAAGCGTGTGCAAAAAATTCATTCTCCATGAACGTAAGATAAACTAAGATAGCTGGTTCAAGTTACCTTGGCCTACAGTATTGGGTATGAGAAGGCGCGACGCCTTTCTAATGATTACCAGCTCGTTTTTTTTTTTTTTTTTTTAGTGCAAGCGGGATAATCAACTC
This sequence comes from Gymnothorax reevesii, assembly GCA_029721435.1. NCBI lineage: Eukaryota > Metazoa > Chordata > Actinopteri > Anguilliformes > Muraenidae > Gymnothorax > Gymnothorax reevesii. The sequence goes on along the minus strand of CM056577.1, from coordinate 82,046,819 downwards.
GAAGGTGAGCATTCCATGGTTTTAATGCGCTTCGCGTCGGGTGGTTATTTGCCTCCGTGTCGTGCATTAAAACCGTGGAATGCACACCTTCTCGTTAATTATCCCTTACATATATAACGTTAGCCTATATTTACTGGGAAGGTAGCAGTAGCCAGATCCTCATCATAGAAGCGCACCAAAACGTTCAGCACACGGTCCATGTTTGTATTGGTGGCCTCGTCAGCATTTAGAGACAAATAAATCATGTTCAACTTGTCTAATAACTGCTTTTTTATCTGAGTGGAAATTCCATGGATGTAGACATATGACGCCTGTGTGTTTTAGTTTTAGTAGACTATGTACTAGTGAACTGTACCGTTATGAAACTGAAACAGCAAACTTCTAATAAAGTCATCAATCAATGATTGTGCAACTGTGAACGAAAGGTCGTGCTCTGCAGTAAATGTGCAGATACGCACTTTATGATTGCACACACGATCGGTCATTGATTCGTTGTTGTAATGTATTTTTACGTCATCTTGCATTAAAAAAGCATTGTTACGTGTGCAAATCTACTATTCTGGGTAATGTTTTAGATTAACCGCGTCTGCAACTACTGTATCATGATTGGTTGGTGTATTCACCGCGTTGCATTGTTTGACTCAAAATATTACCCACGTGTGCTGTCGCTGCTGTGGTACCGGTTCAGTCTGCGAAAAATCATGGAGCGGTTAGTTGTGAAGGAAGGATCAGACGTGACTAATATTGACAGCACTGTCAAAAACAAAAGGAGGTGGGCTTGGTTGGATGAGATAGGTGACACAGGAAAGCCATTCAGGTCCTGGTGTCAAAAATGGAAGGAACCAGGAGTCTGTTTCTGTTGTGTTTGCAACAGAAAGCTGTTGTACGGTTCAAACAGCAAAAAAACGCTTTTCAAGCACAACAATGAACCAGGTCACAGGGCTGCTCTCCAACACTGTACAGCGCTACCAGGTGCGTCAACAACGAGTGGGGATGCTCGCCAATCAATGACAGATCGTGTGTGCAATCATAAAGTGCGTATCTGCACATTTATTGCAGAGCACGATCTTTCGTTCACAGTAGCACAGCCACTTGTTGAACTGATTAAAACTGTTGCACAGGACAAAAATGCACTGTCTAGATTAACAGTTTCAAACACACAGGCGTCATATGTGTGCACTCACGGAATCTCCACTCAGATAAAAAAGCAGTTATCTGACAAGCTGAACAACATTTATTTTTCCCTAAATGTTGATGAGGCCACCAATACAAACATGGACCGTGCTGAGCGTTTTGGTGCGCTATTATGATGGGGATTTGGGCAAAGTTGTTGCTCATCACTTGGCCTCAAGAAAAGCCAATATTACTGATGCAACAACCCTCACAATCGAGCTGACAGATGTCATAAAATCCTACCGCCTAAAATGGAACCAAGCTGTCAGCATTCTGCTGGACAACTGTGCTGTCATGAGAGGAAAGAAGGCTGGAGTGGAGACACTGGTCAGGAAGGAGAACCCTGCATTGCTTGATATCAGTGGAGATACACTGCACATGGTATCAAATGCATCCAAGGCCCTTTTGACTCCATTCCAGTCATATGTAGAAACCTTCTGCTCTGATGTCTACTGCGATATTGAGAAGTTTCCCAAGCAGAAGGAAATCTTTGCAGAGTTCCAGTGCTTACTCCATGTGGAGGTTAAGAGCCTAATACTGCCAATCAGCAGCAGGTATTATTTTTGTTTGTCTTTAAATGTTTTGATGAATTGAATGAAATGACATGTAACAACTATATCCCTTTTTTGGTGCAAAGTGCAATTGTAATAATAATAAATCAATTAATCAGGTTCCTGCAAATGCTGGAGGTGTGTAACAGAACTAAAGAGCTGATTGATGTCTTGATTGTGCATTACTACAGCAGCTTGTCTCCTGCTGACCAGCGCAAATACAGGTAAGATAGTGTTACAACCCTTGGGTCTTATTGTAGGTCATACATGTTTATAGGTAGGCATAAGCCTCTTTGTCCTAAAGCAGGGGTGGGCAACATTAATGATGGAGAGGATGACTATAATTTCCTCTCACACTCCAGAAGGCCACATTGCAAGATTGTATATACTGTAGGTCAAACATTGGAAAAGCAGCCGATCTACACGCTCATTATCATTATTATTATTTGCTATTTTTTTAGGTTCTTTACTTTTTGAACTTAAATACAAATACATTGGACAATTGACATAAACAAGACTATTACTAGTCATTAAGCTACTAGTATAGACTGAAGTAATTAAAGTGGGTCATGTTTCCATGTTTAGAATTGTAACAGCTGAAATTAACATCAGTATTCCAATATGGACCTGCGGACAGCATTAAGTGAAAGTGGGGGCCGCATGTGGCCCCTGGGCCGCCAGTTGCCCATGTATGTCCGAGAGTGAGGGATGGCAGGTGTACAGTGAAGAAGTGGAGTGGATGATTGCATCTAGATGATGCCCATGAGATGATTGGCTGCAGCCCACCTGGAATAGTATAAAAGGCTGATTGCTACCAGCTTCTGCATTCTCCTCTCCCACCCAGCCTGCCATTTATGCTTGTTTTTAGATGTAAGCTCCTAATATTTAGGTAAGTTCTATTAAACCCACTCTTTCACAACCCTAAACTTGTGATTTGATTAGTGTATGATTTTGAAAGGGCCTGAAATTAATTCAAGTGTTAGTAACACTTGCTAATTAAACCTCTTGCCATGTTGAAGCTGAGTGGTGGAGATATGATAATTTTATGATTTCACAAAACTAGAGTGACTGTCTTAATACTATGTTTACATGCTTTTTTTTCTTTTGTTTTTGTAGACGGCTCTTTAACAAGGTTCTTGAAAACCATGCAGTGAGCTCAGATGAGAAGGCCAGAATAACTGTTCTACAAAGACAGCAGTCAAAATCTGCAGGAGTGGGCACTGACGTCAACAAGAGAAGGAAGGAACGCATCTGTCTGCTGTTCTCAGAGTTCGACAAGCTTACAGCTTTAGTTGATCTCTACAGAGGTACCTCCACCCCTCATTTCTCGCATGGCCCTCTTCCAGCCTCACCATGAGGCAGATTCTTGCAGAGCACATTTTTGGACTCTGTTCCTACAGATTTTGCCCTAAAATCACGCAAAATGGAACATAGAATCTCTAAAGTCACGTCATCAACATGGATCTGTCCCATTTTCCATATTCCCTCCTGATTGGCTACCATTGCCTTCTTAAGTTTGTGTATGCCACCATATCTCCCAATTTAACTGGGAGATGTATGCCTCTCAACAGTTGACCAAAGTGATTTCTCAGCACCTTTAGATTCAGAGGTAATATTACAGGTGGCATGCCTCCATTTTCTGTTAAAGGTTAAATTTTTAGTGCCTTTTAGCACCACACATAGTAACGCTAACACTGCTACTCTATTAAAATGCATTTATCCCTTAGCTGCCTCAAGGTTTTCAATGTTAATTTATTTAATGTGTTGCTGGCAGCTGGAATCCACCATGTGAGCAGTTGTCAACAAAAGAATGTCTTAAAATAATCACTTTGCTGTCTTCTAATTGGGAGCAAAGAAAGTAAACCGGAGCAATGAATAATAGTGGAGACACAGACACCCTCACACACTAACCCTAAGAATGAAAAGTTCCATCCAATTTAGTCTTTTCTAATCCATTTTAATGTGTCTTTCAGGTGTGTTCCCATCTTTTCAGGGGTTTCTTAAGAAGTTGCAGCATGAGAAGCCCCTGGTACATATGCTGCATGCAGAGATGGTGGTGCTGGTTAGAGGAGTCCTCTCCAACTTCATGAAACCTAAAGCCATCCCATTGTGTGTCCGTGACTTGTTGCGGGTGGACGTCAAGAATAGAGACCTGCAGTTCCCTGACAAAGGGCTTTTTGTTGGAAGATATAGCTTCTCTGCCATGACAAAAGCCTGACTGGAGAGGAAGCCTTGGGTAAAGAAGATGTATACCGATCTGAGGGAAGGCTACATCAAGGCTGCAACGTTTCTTTGAAGAACCTTCCCCTCGAGAATAAAGTAATCTCGTCTTTGTCTGTGCTGAAACCATCACTATTGTCTCACGAATCAGTCCAAAGTGCCTTCATCATCTTGGCCAAGGCCTTGCCAAATGTCGTGATACCGGAGGAGCTGGGACAACTAGACAAAGAGGTAAGGGCTTATCAAATTGATGAAGACCTTAGAGATCTGGCCAAGGAATTTTAGGAGGACACCCAAAGAATCGATGTTGATTGGTGGAGTAAAATCTTTTCTATGAAGACAGGGGGAGCAATCACATTCCCCATCATAGGGAAGCTGGTGAAAGCTGTTATCACCCCCTTCACTGACCCACTTATTGAGGGAACATTCAACATCAGGGGGGACATTGTAGAGCAAGACGGGGCCAGCATGAACATTGAAACATATGAGGGTTTAGCCATCATTTAGTCAAACATGAAGGCAATAGGGAAAACTGCCTCCAACATGGAAATCGGCCCTGCACTAGGGAGATCTTGTCTGTCCTCCTATGAAAGAAAGAAACACCAGCATGAAAAGGAGGAGGTGAAAGAAACACAAAAACAAAAGAAGCTCAATGAAGCAGTGAGGGTGCTCTCATCAGTCAGAGTGGGTAAAATAACACAACAAGCTAAGAGAACTGCAATCTCTTCAAGCTCTACCTCCTCTTCTACCAATGCAGGCACAGCTCCTGCAGCCAAAACCACCTCCTCTACTCCTGCAGTCAGAAGCACAGCTACTGCAGCCAAAACCACCTCCTCTACTCCTGCAGTCAGAAGCACAGCTCCTGCAGCCAAAACCACCTCCTCTATTCCTGCAGTCAGAAGCACAGCTCCTGCAGCAAAAACCACCTCCTCTATTCCTGCAGTCAGAAGCACAGCTCCTGCAGCCAAAACCACCTCCTCTATTCCTGCAGTCAGAAGCACAGCTCCTGCAGCCAAAACCACCTCCTCTATTCCTGAGCCCAACATTCAGGCTTTTGCTTTTGTTGCAAAAAAAAAGAAAGAATGAATAGTATTTGCTTATCAGAATCTGAAACGGCTTCTTGAATTCTCGATGTTGTGACTTTTGCTTTTGTTGCTAAAAGAGAAATGAAAAAGATAAATAAAAGAGAATGAACAGCATTGTTTATCCGAGAATCTGAATAAAACGGCTTGTTGAATATTGATGTTGTTTTAGTGTTAATGCACTCTATTATTAATGGGAACCCTAAAATATGAAGTAAAAGGTCAAATGTTATCCACTAAAGGTACTAACATTTTCTTTTTGAGCTGCCAACCAATGGGTTTTAAATGTCTCTTGTAATTGACTTGTGTTCTCACTTCCAACCATTCCTCTCCCCTAATGCAAGGTGCATACTGGTTCATATGACTACTACTTTTTACACAGACTACTACTTTTTACACACTGCTCAGCAGTGTGTAAAAAGCATGACATGATTAGACTGTTTTGCTAGACTAGTGTTAACTAAGTCTGAGCAGGTGCAGTTAGTATATTAAAGATTTGTCAATATTGCCAATGCAACATTACAGCCTGGTAATACGACTTTTTCTCTGGACTGGCATTTTTATTTAAAAGGTTGTAACAGCTTGCCTCCATTTAGTGTAAGTCAACGTACAATTTGCTCCTACCCAAAAAGGCGTGTGGGGACTGGGGACCCCCCAGAATATATGCGGTCTGCGTGCATTTCATGCGGGAAAACCACAAAATTTGCGCCAAGGGCCCTGCGGGTGCTTCGCGCCTGCCCATGTATACTAAAAAAAAATTGCCAAGGTTGGCAGGTCTGCTGCTGCTATGCACTTTTGCTTTAAAGTCCTACAGTAATTTTAATATTTGAAATAGACCAGACTAACAATAGACTGACTACAACTTCAGCAGGTGTTTATGTTGAAGCACGAATTGTACACATTCACAATTAAGGCATTTGAGAACTGTGAAGTCGCATATCACCCTATTAATTTGTGTGTCCTGGGCGCACAATGTTGTTTGTATTTCTCTTATATTGCCATTGTCTAGGACAGGGGCCAGGGCTAGACCTTTGCAAGCTTAGAGCCCCTTTCAGAATGTCTTATCCCACGTCTGAAATTTTCAGTCCTGGGATTTTTTTTTTGCTTTAATCCCTGCGAGTAATGTTAATGATTAACGCCCTGTGTCCGCTAGGTGGCTTTGACGATCGCTCCCATCAGGGCGTTAAAGGAAATCTACTTCGCGGCGCTTCGCCTGAAATTTTTTGGCTGGACCAATCAGCAGGCAGCTTTGGTGTTGACGTCATTTCCTTCTTCAAAAGCCAATGCATTGCGTCTACATTCGGCTCGTAGATTACACGAATTGAAAGTGTAATCACACTGAACACATGCAGAGTGCAAACGCATTGTTAGACATAGTGCACCTTTCACTTTGGCGAGGCTTTGGTGGGAATTTGATATAAGAGGAATAGGGAAATTTATGTTGAATGAATCCAGTAGTTGGCGGTAATACACCAACAGGTCTGTAAGCACCATAAAACCAAAAATAAGAAGATGAAGCCTCCAACTCATAACGAGGCCGTGCGAAGCACTTTTAGAGCGTTCCCGTATAGGCGTTAGTATAGCGACAGTCAGTCAATGAGGAGCGCAACATAACGACTGTATCATAGAGGATACCCTGCGAGTGGAAAATGGCATGTAATACCCATGTCAGTCACTACAAATATTTAGGTATGCCGTTCGGGTTGGCCAACGCCCCGTCGGTGTTCCAGGCACTTGTTAACGATGTGCTTTGAGAGATGTTGGAGAAATTCGTCTGTCTACCTTGATGATATATTGGGTTTTTTTTTGTTCAACTCTCGGAGCATAAATTTGACAAGTCCGACAAGTGCTGGAAGCACTCCTTGAAGCAAAGATTTTGTTAATGCTGAGAAATGCGTTTTTCATGCAAAGACGGTGTCATTTCTTGGTTTCATTGTGTCGGCAGGGTTGGCGACGGTTATGGATTGGCCCACTCCACAGTCGGTAAAGGAGGTGCAGTGTTTTTTTGGCTTTGCAAACTTTTTTAGGAGGTTCATTCGCAATTTTAGCGCTGTTGCTGCCCTGATTATTGCCCTGACAAAGAAGAATGCCTCCTCTCTGTTTTCTTGAACCCCAACAGCTGATGCTTCTTTTCGGGAATTGACAAGATGATTAGTTCACAGCCAATCCTTGCTGTGCCTGATCCCTCCTTCCCGTTTATGGTGGAGGTGGATGCTTCAGAGGTTGGGGTGGGTGTTGTTTTGTCCCAGCACTCTCCTCGGGACAATATTTTGCATCCCTGCGCCTTCTACTGGTCATTGTCTGTGGCTGAGCAGAATTACAGCATTGGTGACCAGGAGTTTTTGGCAGTTAAGTTGACGTTGGAAGAGTGGCGCCACTGGTTGGAGGGGGCTGAACACCCGTTTGTGGTCTGGACTGATCACAAGAACCTCCAGTACATCCAGCAGGCTAAGCGGCTTAATTCCCGGCAGGTGCGGTGGATGTTATTTTTCAACCGCTTCAACTTTACATTGACTTATGGCCCTGGTTCTATCAAGCCAGACGCGTTGTATCGTTTTTACAACTACTCTGGCGGCGACCCTGTTCCTGAGCCTATAAATCCTTTAGCTCAGATTGTGGCTCCCGTCCTGTAGGATGTTGAGTCTGTGGTATGGCGGCCATGCGGTCCGATTCTGTTCCGGATGGGGAGCCACCTGGCTGTTTATTCGTGCCTGTGGAGGTTCATTCTCAGGTTCTCTAGTGGGGTCACTCTTCCCGCTTGGCTGGTCATCCTGGGGTTCACCGGACTAAGCTATTTTTGGCCCGGTGCTTTTGGTGGTCCTGTATGGATAAGGACATCCGGGAGTTTGTGGCGGCCTGTTACGTTAGAGCACAGAACAAGGATTTCGAATTCGGGACCTTCCTTTGAGGGTGGAGTTACGGATATTGACCCTCTGCTTCATTGACCCTTTCAAGATCGTGCGGAGGATCAACCCTGTCACTGTCCATTTGCAGCTTCCTAGATCCTTGCACATTCACTCTGCTTTGCTTGTTTCCTGGCTTTAACCTGTTAGCACAAGCGTCTTGGCGCCCACTGACAAACCTCCGCCGGCGCCGCGTATGATTGATGAGGGGCCGGTTTATCTCATGCGTTGTATCCTAGCCAAGATGCATGTCGATCGCGGGGTCTATTTCTTCGTAGATTGGGAGGGACATGTACTTGAGGAGTGGTGCCGGGTCTCTTCCCGGGATATTCTGAATCCCGCTTTAATCTCAGAGTACTGTGCATGGGGTTCTAAAGGAATGTCTGGAGCCATAACTTCTTGTCATGGTTTGGAGGCTGTGTCGTGTGAAGGGTTTTCTCTGTGTCTCTTGTCCTGGGACAACATCGGATTCCTTTACCTTCGGATTTTTTACTCCAGCTGGCTGATCGGACATAGGCAGCGCCCTCCTCTAATTCTATATAAGCTGGAAGTCCGCCACACCTCCTTTGCTAGAGTGTCTGATCTTAGCTAGCACTTCAGCCAGAAGATATTTCCAGAATAGGAATTTAGCGAACTCATTCGCGTTTATTTTGGAATACATTTTTTGGAAGATTTCCTCTTGAGTTCCTCCCTGTTTTTCTTCCTGTCTGCACTGGTTTTGGTGCTTAGGAATTCTCGTCCCTTGAGACGTTTATTTTGTTGTCTTGTTTGGACGGCTCCATGCGGAGCCTTTTCTTTGTTTCTGCCAGTTTACACTCACTTCACTTGGTTTCCGATTCCTCGTTGCTGACTTTATATTCTGGGCAGCTCGAGAGTTTATTTTCTGCCTTCCTTCCTTTCCTCTTTTTAGTGGGTTTTAGTGCTCATTGTTGCTGGCCCTTTGCTCGCCAGTTCACTGCATTTTGTCTCCAAATTTCCTCCGTTATTACAGGGGCAGCGTGCATACAGATGATGTCACCATAATCTAACACTGACAAGAAGGTAGACTGAATTTAAAGCTTCCTATTTTCTTGAAAGAAACAAGAGCTGTTTCTAGAAAAAAAAAAACAATTTTATGTCTCAGCTATTTTAGCTCAGTTAGTTCATCAAGGTATACTTTAAAAGACAGTTTTTCATTGATAAATATTCCAAGTTATTTGTACCCAGACAATCGCTCGATTTCAGAGCCATCCAAGGTGTGAATTCCAAATGAACAATCCCCTAAAGAATGGGATCTAGAGAAATGCATACATTTTGTTTTCTCCAAATTTAAAACTGATTCGAGCTCTAGAAGTGAATGCTGAAATGAAACAAAGGCTCTTTGCAATGCAGATAATGCCTCATCTAATGAAGAAGCAGAGGTATAAAGCACTTAATATCATCAGTATAGAAATGCACCTTACAGCCATTATAAAAAGAGAAAGACTATAGCGGGTATTTTCTCTCAGCGGTTGGCTGTGTGAATTCATCTGGTCAAGATAAAGCGAGAGTAATGAAAAGATCAAATTATTCATATCCATTGAAATTTGGCTTTATTTGTTTTATCATTTTCATTTAAACATTTTAAGCAGTCACCAATAAAAGCATTAAAACCCTCATATCCACTGAAAGACAAAAAGCATTTCAAACTGTGGCTGTTTGTGATCTCAAGACGCTATCCAAGTCCAGCAAAATCTGGTCTGATTATTTCATTGGGGCTAAGACAAGCTTTAATTTATTACTCAATAAGTGTTTTTTTCACACCTAAATTACCCAAGTTTCAAATTAATTTCCAAGGGACAGACATTTCCTTGTTTAATCGGCCTGGTAAAATAGGGGGTGACCTAGTTAGCTTATTAGCCAGTGTCAGAAAAAAGTTCTCTGTCCCTACCCAGTTGGCAACCGAGCTAACCAGCTAGCTAGCTAACTAGTTTGGCTACGGTAAGATTTCCAGAGCTTGCTTTGGGCCCATCTGGGATTGTCATTTAAATTAAGTGAGTTAAAATTACTGACTGGTGAGAAAGAACTTACTGGCCTGTTCTAACCCCTGGCAGCTCATCTGGTGTCAAAGCCGCAATATTTTAATAAGCATGGCTGAAAATGGCAAATGCCACTAAACAAGCTAGTAGTTGGCTAGCTAGCTATATATGATGTCAGCCACCAGGGCCAACTGTTGGCAACTAATGACACTGCTGTCACTCAGATATTAGCTTGATAGAGGTGCACAACCTCTAGGTGTGCAAATTACAAAGACTTTCCCTCTTGTATTCGCATGTCCCTAGGTAGCATAATAACGACTATTCATTCATATACCTATCCCAATATTATTCACCAGTTACCGACCTTTACGGTTCAGTCATTATCCAAACTTATTTGGGAGGGTAAATTGGCTTCTTGCTGCACAAAATGTGACTGTTTATTATTGCAGACATGGACTCCCACTCACTGGAAACTGAAATTGGAAGTGCGAGAAAGCACAAGACTTGGGATCATAATAAGGCAAATGAAAAAAATGACTGCCTTGTGTAGCAGCTCTGTGGAATGTCTTGTATTAACCGCTAAAATAAAATGGTCTTTTGGGGCAACACAGCAGTCATGTGACTTAAAATTATGAATATGAAGTCAACTGATTCAATTCCCCTCCCAAGTCATTGCTGCATGCTTAGATATGCCAGCGCGATGAAGGATACTGATCAATATACTGACCATATTTTCTTTTTTTAAAGTAATAAAAATCTGTAACATTCCTCACCAGAAATCAATTGCAGTGCAGGGTACAATCCAACTGGTATTTTATTGACAGTGTATATGGTAATAAAGGGGAAAGAACCCCTGAGGAAGAGGCAGGGACAGAGCACCAGATTATGATAGTTCTGTACAAATGCTATTGACAAAGCATGTCACCGGCCAGTGGTTTCCAGCATTACAGCCAGTTGGCACCAAAACATTGCCAGCACTCGCACTGTCCCACAGGAGGATGAAGTGGATTGAGAGGAACTCGGTGGTCAATCCTGATGGCCATAGAAGGATTGGAAGCTTGTCCTTAAACTGGACAGAGAAGTACACCTTTGGAAGTCAACCAAATTGTGGTCCTGATCCTGGACGCAGTTTAGGCTTGGGAGCTTGTTCTCATAACCTGGAACTAACAAACTGACTCAAGCTGAATTTTATTTTGAATGCAGTCCCAATCTTGGATCCTGATTAAGGCTGGAAGCTTGTTCAAATTAATTAAGTCAAAAGAATGATATTAACGGACTGCTGTGATTAGAATGAGATTAGTGTTCAACGAAGATAAAGAGTTTACACTATAAATATTGACTGGTTCAACATGTTCCCATCCACACAATGTCTCTTTCAGGGAAGGCCTTGCATATTTCAGCAAAACATGCCAAAACCACACAGTACATCCATCACAACAGCATGGCTTCGGAGTAGAATAGTCTTAGTGCTGAACTGACCTACCTGCAGTCCAGACCATTCACAAATAGAAAACATTTGGCACATCATGAAACTAAAAATCAAGCAAAGAAGACCCAGGATTCTTGAGCAGCTAGAATCCTACATCTGACTAGAGTGTGACAACATTCCTCTCCCAAAACTTCATCAATTGGTCTCCTCATTTCCCAGGCATTTACAAACTTTGTTATAAGAAGAGGGGATACTAAACAATGGTAAACATGGCCCTATCCCATGCAACTTCGTTGAGATGTTGTTGTTGCCATCAAATTAATAATGAGCAAATAGTTTTCATGAAATGGTAAAATATCTCACTTTCAACATCTGATATGTTGTCTATGTTTTATTGTCAATAAAATGTCAGTTTGAGATTTTTTGGCATGGCGGTTGTATTTTTGCACTTCGAAAAATGTTGAAGAATTAACAAAATAAAAGACTAGGAACACAAAGAATCATTAATTATACACATCAGTCACATCCTTCATCATTTGGTAACAAAATTGAAGCACAGTAATTAACCCTTTAGTTCTGGTACCTTCTTCGGTTATTTCACCAACCCAAGAATTATTTGTAAACATTAAAGGTGCACTATGCAAGTTTGTTTGCTTTCTGTGCAATTATATTTTTGTCTCAATTCACCGACATCTCTCCATGATCCGCTAGCTGCCTGCCCCTAAATTCACTGAAAAAAAAAAAAAAAAAAGACCTGGGCTCTGGAGACCGCACAGGCGTCACAAACACAAGGGGCACAGGCTGTTCCCCATAACATAACATACCAGCCAATCACCGACAAGAGTTGACAGTTATGGAAGCATGTGGAGGAGGGAACTATGGGAGGGAGGGGCGGGCTACCTCTGTTTTGTTTGAGTTCAAATGTCAACAGAAGTGAAAGTAAACAAACTTGCATAGTGCAGCTTTAAGTACTAAGAGTCTGCAGCAATTTTCAATACTTTGTTGACCCGCCTTTTGCCGCGATCACTTGTAGTCTCCATGGCATACCATCAACAACTTTGGAGCAAATATCCTGCACTATTCCTTTCCACACTTGCTAATGCGGAGCCTTGGGCTGTTCCTGGTTTGATGGTGTGGCATCCTCACCCTCAGTATCATCCCAAAGGTGTTCAATCGGGTTTAGCTTTGGGCTTCAGGTGGCCAGACCAGAAAATCGATTTCTTTCTCATAAATCCTTGAATACGCTTGGCTGTGTGCTTCGGATCTTTGGTCTCTGGGAATAAGATACGTAAACGGCTGCAGTGACGGCCAGGCGGTTCAAAACCAAGAAAGAAACCCAGCATCTGGTGATATTTCTGTGTTCCTTTCATATCAGCCACTACATTTGTGTGTGTGCATGTGTGTGTGTGTGTGTGTGTGTTTCTGTTGGGGGTAGTCATTTCTGCATGGTTCATGCAAAACCCAAAACCAGTGAAGTTGTGTAAATCGTGAATAAAAACAGAATACAATGATTTGCAAATCCTTTTCAACCTATATTCAATTGAATACACTGCAAAGACAAGTTACTTAATGTTCGAACAGGTAAACTTTGTGATTTTTTGCAAATATTAGCTCATTTGGAATCTGATGCCTGCAACATGTTTCACAAAAGCTGGCACAAGTGGCAAAAAAGACTGAGAGAGTTGAGTAATGCTCATCAAACACTTATTTGGAACATCCCACAGGTGATCGGGCTAATTGGGAACAGGTGGGTGCCATGATTGGGTATAAAAGCAGCTTCCCTGAAATGCTCAGTCATTCACAAACAAGGATGGGGCGAGGGTCACCACTTAGTGAACAAATGCGTGAGCTGATTGTCGAACAGTTTAAAAACAACATTCCTCAACGAGCTATTGCAAGAAATATAGGGATTTCATCATCTATGGTCTGTAATATCGTCAAAAGGTTCAGAGAATCGGGAGAAATCACTGCACGTAAGCGACAAGGCCGAAAACCAACAATGAATGCCCGTCACCTTCGATCCGTCAGGCGGTACTGCATCAAAAACCGACATCAGTGTGTAAAGGACATCACCACATGGGCTCAGGAACACTTCAGAAAAGCACTGTCAGTAACTACAGTTCGTCGCTACATCTGCAAGTGCAAGTTAAAACTCTACAATGCAAAGCGAAAGCCATTTATCAAAGGCGCAAAGTTCAAAAGCCAGCATCTGTGATGGTATGGGGGTGTATTAGTGCCCAAGGCATGGGCAACTTACACATATGTGAAGGCACCATTAATGCTGAAAGGTACATACAGGTTTTGGAGCAACATATGTTGCCATCTAAGCAACGTCTTTTTCATGGACATCCCTGCTTATTTCAGCAAGACAGTGCCAAGCCATATTCTGCACGTGTTACAACAGCATGGCTCCGTAGTAAAAGAGTGTGGGTACTAGACTGGCCTGCCTGTAGTCCAGACCTGTCTCCCATTGAGAATGTGTGGCGCATTTTGAAGCGTAAAATACATCAATGGAGACCCCAGACTGTTGAACAACTTAAGCTGTACATCAAGCAAGAGTTGAGTTGAGTTCAGAGTTCCACCTGAAAAGCTTCAAAAATTGGTCTCTTCAGTTCCCAAACGTTTACTGAGTGTCGTTAAAAGGAAAGGCGATGTAATACAGTGGTAAAAAGGCCCCTGAGCCAACTTTTTTGCCATGTGTTGCTGCCTTTAAATTCCAAGTTAATGATTATTTGCAAAAAAAAAAATGAAGTTTCTCAGTTTGAACATTAAACATTTTGTCTTTGCAGTGTATTTCATTGAATATAAGTTTAAAAGGATTTGCAAATCATTGTATTCTGTTTTTATCTACGATTTACATAACGTGCCAACTTCACTGGTTTTGGGTTTTGTAGAATTAACGTATGACATAAATGTGATCATTTTTCTTTTTTGTCTCATACAGCCACCTGCTGAAAAATTATTCAGTTAGTGTTAAGGTTAACTTAATCATCTTAATCAGTCCCATAATGAAGACCAGACATAAAAAATAAAAATACAGCGTAATTCATAAAGAAGTGATCAAATGTTTGGTAAATATTCACCAGTTCATTCTGATGCATTCATGATAATGTGCCATTGATACATTTTTATTAAGGAAATATAACTTGAAATTAAAATGCGAAGCAGTGCCTTTGAATTTTGCTGTATTCTGGTATTTAGTAGTAGCACAAGCAGTTTCATAATTTGCACCTCTCACCTTGTTATGAAGCAATGCTGGGTTATATAAATGCATGTATTTATGCAAAGCAACTAATCAATCTGCATACCTATGGCTGATGAGGGGAAACAATAATTTTCCCAGGATTGTTTCTCTCTACACTACCAAGTAGGATGCATTCAACTGACATCATTGGCCCAACCCAAATTTAAGAGTTCTCACTCAATTTAATTGGTTGTGGCATAATCATTGCCAGTTCACTTGCCATGCATTGTCCCACAGTAGCTAGTGCGACACCTCAGGGACACTGACGCAGTGGCGAGAAATCTGACCAGAAAACGCAGGCCATGATAATCATGCAACACATTATTGCGCCTTCTGATCATAGTAACATATAAATATTACCCGCAGTAATTAACTGATGGTCCATAGAAGTAGTTTATTTCTGCAATTTTTTGCTTGTGTCCACAGCCTTTATCAGGGAGGATGTGACAATGATCTTAGGTTCAGCAGTAATTCTTAATTCTCACTTTAATTTCAAGTGAGACTGCAATATCATTTGTATTGACTGTTTTGTCAAACACTTCCAAGATTTTTTCCCAATCCTCAATGGTTGTTTTTCTCAAAGAATGCCATCCAAGAGCATGGCAGTATAATCAGAAACTACAAATTGGGTTTCATTATGTTCTCTGAAAATCCCTAATGTGTACTGAAGCCATCAATGCTCTTTTCTGATTTTCTCGAACTCGAACAAATGAAAAATAAGTTTCATCTTGTATTCATGGTGCTTGCTCCCTGGACCAGATGTCCACTATACCGTTTGTGATAGATGCTTGAATAATGGCAATTGGTGAATGTTTCTCCCCACAGATCACATCTGACTTGAAATCAGTACTAGTGGATGATGTCAATTATGTCAGAGGTAGAACTATTATCAACCTTCCACCTGCGTATTATGATGGAGAATGGACCGAAAAAAGAAAAAATTAACTGACAAACAACCTGTTCAATCTATCATACATTATGCACTGAACTGAGATTGAAAATAAATTTCTCCTATGTCTGACTCATGGAACTAGAGATTGTGATGTTTTGATACATCAAATGATTGCCTCTCGCTAGGACTTTTTACAGAACCGTTATGTGTGAATCTATCACTACCCCTGCTGAACTGTCAACCTATCAGCCCATCAATCCATTATCTTCAACGAGCTCATTCCTGATGGGAAATGAGCTAGTAGACAGCAGTCAAACAAGGACAAAGGAGCACTTAGTGCCACTTTAAGCTGCCCATATCCTGGCTAGAGGGTTCTAGGAATGCATATGAGACTAAATTTCAGAGGAGAAATAGGCAAGGCACTGCCATCAAATGATGCTGTCTTCCCTCTATCATCCCTGCACATCAGAATTAAGGTCACAATCAGGACATTGCATGCTCCCGAGTGTGATGATTGGTATCCTTGTCAGACTAAACTTCATTAAAGTGAAGACAACTTTTGTCTGAAGAGAACTGCGAAAGAAGGAATACAGAATACAGTTACAGAATAATTTTGGTCTTTTAAGACAACATTGAACTGATTAATGGATAAATTTCCCCATTTCCCAAAAAGTTGGGACACTGCGTAAGATGTCAATAAAAACAAAGCGATGGTTTGCAAATTATTTCAATCTTATATTAATTTGAGTAATGCACACAAAGACAACATTTAAAATGTTTGGACGGGGCAATTAAAGACCGGAAAAATTGCTTGATGCCAAAAATACACCTGATGGAGCATCTCACAGCTAATTAGTTTAATTAGCAACAAGTCAGTAACATGATTGGGTATAAAAAGAGCATCCAAAGGTGGCTGAGTCTTCCAGAATTAAAGACTGCAGGGGCTTCACCACTCTGTAAAAAACTGCATGGGCAAATAGTTCAACAATTTAAGAATAATGTCTCTCAGCAAAAACTTGCAAAGAATTTGGGGATTTCATCATCCACAGTACATGTCATTAAAATATTCAGAGAATCCCGAGAAATCTCTGTATGCAAGGGACAAGGCTGATAAACAGTATTCAATGGCTGTGATCTTCAGCTCCTCAGGTAGCACTGCATTAAAAACAGACAGAATTCTGCAGTGGAAATCATTGGATGGATTTAGGAACACTTTTGAAAACCATTGTGAGTAAACACAGTTCAACTGTGTCCACAAATTCGAATTGAAACTCTACCATGTAAAGATAAAAACACTTGTAATACAGATCCAGAAATGCTGTCGCCTTCTCTGGGCCTGGGCTCATTTAAGATGGACTGAGGCGACGTTCAGCTAGCTAGTTCAAAAGCGACATTGTCCACAGTTGAAATGTAGAATTGTGTTGGTATAATGAAAATAAACCGTTGGCGCCATTGCAACAAAAATTGGCAACATGTTACAACGCTGAGGCAGGAAATGTACCAACTGTAAGAAACAGCTGGTTACCGCGTTTATGCAGCTTGTCTGTGCAGTTATGATATGTCTTGGAAGACATGTTATATAAGAATTCTTGTTCCTGCCACATATCCACAAGCCTTTCCTCCATCTCAACAGGTTGCTATTGCTATCTGTTCGCCGTCACCATTTCAAGCTACCCTCATTCAGCTCCGTCAGCTGGAATCTTGTCTCTCATTGGCTATTGTGGTTCCATTTGGAAAGTAATGACGTAATCATCCAGATATTCACTCCGAAATATCAAACATGTATGAAAATTATTGGGTTAAGATTGGAACAGTAAACCCCGCACATTACCAGATCATCTGGTCCCAGACAGGATTTATCTGCCGATTGTCGGGAGGGGTGAATCAGGGATAAATCAGCCCGAAAATCCTGTAGTCTGGACTCAGAGGACCTTAGAGGACCAGATAAGCTATGACAGTCAATGTATTTCATAGCTTATTAAAAGTTCATAATAATAATAATTTATTATGCATTATCAAAAAATGTTTAGCTTTATTTCGTACATTCCCTCTAGACACCACATTTGACGAACCTCAATACAAGTCTACCTCAGCCATGGGCTTCAGTTTGTTTTGAAAAGTGGGGGGACGATAACTATCAGAATGAGTGCATTTTGAGAAGTGGTGGGGACAATGACATTAATGAATGTTTTTGCTTTTGGTGAAACGCCACCATCACATGCATGAGTGTATTTCATGTTTTAAGTCAATAGTCAAGTTTCCTTTTCATATCAAGCTGGCGTATTTTAGACAATTCGCTTCAAAGGAAATGCGACTGACCTGCGTTTCCATCAACCGGCTTGGAGCAAATAAATCACTCGTAACCTGTATACCATAGATAGGCCCTACAGTACAACAGTAGAAGAGGAGAACTTTGATCCAAATAAAAAAGCAGAAAAATGCTCATAAAAATAGTGCGAAGGAAACCCGACAACTGTCATGTACTGAATTAGAAGATAAACTATTTTTATTTTTTTTTCAACCGCGGGGAATCCGATTGCAGGATTGATACCTGGAAATTACATTTCATTCCATTGTTTAAATAAACTGTCCATAAAGCCAACGCCAGCGATGGTAAATAGTGACCAGCAAAACTGATGAAGTAATTTGCAGAAATTGGCATTTATCAATGAACGTAGCAAAACTGGGAAATTGCAAGGCGCAAAACTGAACACCAAAACACCGGAGTAATAAGAAGTAATGGGAAAACATACCAGAGTTAACGGGCCCTGGGGTAGGAAAAGCTTAACGCGGGGCGGCATATCCCTGGGTTACGCAGTTTGTAGTAGGAAAAGGCTAACGATTACTATCAGGGTTCGAATTACACATTGGCTTTTGGGGAGCCCATGGTCACATGCACGTGCATAAATACAAGTGTGTAGCAGCCCGGTCATTAAAGGGGTTACTGCAAAAAATATTGTACGAATACCATTGTTTGCAGTTAATACCGCAGGTAATATTTCATTAAGGCACAAGCGAACGTCAAATTTCTGGGAAGAAAACAAGAATGAAATTGGTCATCAGCTGGAAAGGAATTCCATATTCAACCAATATGAAATGAAATCAGTAGTTTTACAGCTCACCTTGATGTTTGGGTGCCCAGAGAAGCATTTGGGTGTGTTGACTGCATACAGTCAAGAAAATTTGGAGTTTAATTTCTAGTGCTGCTGTACACGGTAAGAGCATTTAATAGCAACAGATGTTACAGATAACATATCAGGTTGCTAGGGCATGTGCAACCTTCTCCTCTAAAGCGATAATTGGGTCACTTAAAACATCCGAAAACGTGCATTTTTGTGCAGCTACCTCACTAGTGCATTATTTGACGTAAAGGTGGGATATGATAGTGAATTGAGGAAGCACACGACGAGATGGACCAAAGCTGCAGTATTTGACTATATTTGAAACAATGCCACCATGTCCCCCATTTTATTTTCATTGAATAAAAAAAAATACTGCAAGATTAAGTGGTTGCGACATCAACCTCTTCGTCAAACTGGCCACTAGATATCCATGCCATTCAATTTCCCATTTTCATGTACAAACACTACCAAAAGGTTTACGTAAACAAGAACCTCCCGCTCTGACCAAACATTTACCTCTGACGTTAGTCCTCCGCTCTCACTGCGTCCCAACTCTGGGCTCAGGGTACCAAGCTGTTTTCTTATTCCTTAGGTTTCTCGAGGTGTTCCAAGTTCACTCGGAATTACAATTACAATTCTTCTTGTCACGCTGGCCTAAATGACATCTCACTCTACTTATGTTCAAGATAAGAAGAAGTAAAACAGATCAGTTCGGCATTTCTCAGCCTATTTCATAATTCGCCTAGACTCTGCCCTCAGTCCATTCGAGCCAATATCAAACTGCATCACCTCGAGGTACAATAACCACCCTTCTCCCCAAGACCCATTATTCACACATAGGGCCGTCCCCACTTACACAGGTTCCTCTACCATTTCCGTCATGTCCTAATTAGATCTAATATTCCGTCCAAATACTTCTCCGGGCATTCTTTTCGCATCAGCGCTGCCTACAGCATCCAAGCAAGGAGTTCCGGACCACCTTATTAAAATTAAAAAGCCATTTGCAATAATGATGATGTACGTAGAGCCCATTTCTCACTGATTCACTGACACTTTTTGGGGCTTAGGAGCCAACACAAACTCCCACGAGAGACGCAAGCCCTGAGTCTCGCCACCTGGGGCCCCCAATGTTCGCACAATCACATACTAAGTCCTTACAACATCTCATTCGCCCCAATCTCCTATCCGTCATTTTACCAAATACTCTCCTCCACTTTGAGAGTGGTCCAAAATTCATTAATCTTATATTTAATGCTGGTTTTGCGCTAAAGTTGTCTTTCACATTAAACAATGAGTTGGGCCTGTCTGAATGATTCAGGCGTGAAGTGAGTAAGAGAGAAATTGTATGTCTGTCTTACAAATATCAGAGAAGGATTATTTTTCTCCAGGGGGAGACTGGGTGAGTCTAAAAGGTCAGGCCGAAGAATGATCGACAGAACAACTTTTTAAATTGGGCAAGGGGTCTTGAGATGCTGTGAGTGAATAAGCAAATGGAAAATGTTCAAGATATTACCATGTTAACTTATAAATCCAACATGCTTAACAAGCACAATGGTGCCATCATGATTGAATGTTCCAACCCATGTTCAACTTCCAACCAGCCTTAGTGACAACTTCTTTTTTCTTCGAAGGAGTTAATACCAGTCTTCAGGGCTCGGTGTTTGTCTGCTTCCAAATGCCAGCTTTTCATTTCTCTTGACAGGTCTGCAGCCCTTTTTTAGAGCCATCATATTGTCTGGAGAGGCATAAGCCTCAATGATCAATCTCATGCAGTAGAAAAAAAATGTAATGTTGCATAAAGCTCACATATTAGCATTTGAAAGCTCACCCAGCAAAGGTGGGAGGTAATATTATTTTAACTTGCGGCACTTGTTTAATTGGCAAATGGTGTGGAAAACATTGTATGAGCACTTTTTAAGCCCTCGTAAAAAGTTTCTGTGCTCTGAAAAGGCCAGATTCCACTGTCATGGTGCTATATGATGGGTTACAAAACAAAGCCAAAGGTGCAGTCAGTGCAAGAATCTTGGTGAAAGAGCTGCAACAACAGAGCAAAAAAAAAAAAAAGAAGCCAGAAGGACCTTTTTTCTCTGAAGCTGACTCTAAAATACATGACCATATCCAGATAAGATGAAAAGACATAATCATATGCTTCAGAATCAAGATGTCACTTGGCAGGACTTAAATCAAATAATCTTTTCATATATAGTATATTGTGACTATGTCTGCCTTATCAGCTCCTTTCAATTTACTCTAAAACCTTGAATTGAGACTTCATGATTTAACTACAATGCTAACTGTGTAACGAACTGGGCAAAGGGGGAGCCAATTACAGGATCAATGATAAGCAAATGCACTAGCAATGAGGGAGATGAGGAGAAATAGAAGAAGGCTTGGAGAACCCTCTGTAGCAAATGATTTATGTACAAATAATTAAGCTCTTTGGAGGAGTCACTAGGGAGGAAAACAATAATTTAGGCTAAAAGGTTAGCGAAGCCTAGCAGGGTATTCCAGCCCATACTGAGACGAAACCAGACAAGATGTCAGTTGGATGTCAATCTCTCAGTCATGAACTCATGAAGGATATAAATTTGTTTGTGCCGAGAGAGAAATAAAGTCTGGATAAGCAAGTGAGCTTTCAACTTATGTCTTTTGTGTGGTTGTAAATTGGAGATTTTGGCCTCAAAAACTGAGAGGATGGTCTAGACCCCCCGGAAAAGATCAAAATTGGAATCTCTCTCCTGGAGTTTTTGGGTGAGCCCAGTTTTGATATCAGGTTTCATGAAAATTGTTCAGATGGCATGGTGCAAAAGTGTTTGTGGACTCTCATACGTGTAGTCTTAATTAACTTTGGCGGGACAGTCATGTTTGATTTTTGGACAAGCTTGGTGTGAAAGGGTTAAAAGCCGGGTGCACTTCCACCTCGACGAATTGCTATTATAAGGGCAGATTTGCCAAGTAAGTAAATAACGGCTCTCAGTGGTGGAAACGGGCCAGCTTGTGTGCAAAGTGAAACCAGAAAAAAACTGTCAGATTGGGGATTTCTGCACAGTGCTGGCAAAGTTCCTCAATTAAAAATACAAGGCGATGTTCAATGCAAGTTTGTACCTTGAAATAACACCTAAATTTATTAAAACAAAGATCAAGCTGCATGCAGCCTTTATTTCATATTCATCCTACTCATTATGGGCTGTGGTTTTTCGTCCATCGTCCAGAACATTTTTTATCTTTTTTTGGCCCGATGAATTACCCTGTGAATTTGCCATAACATTCTATTCGAGTGTATCCTGTAATTCTTCTCAGATTTTTGATTGAATTGTTTATATAGATGCTTGAAATTTTGGTCCCAATGTTAAAAAATAGGACTTAAAAGCATTTTTTCTAAATCGGGCAATCAACTCAACTCGGCACACTTTATGTACAGGGCAATATGGGAAACAAAGACATTAATGAATGGTCAATTATGATTGCATAATGCTTATTCAGCTCTCTACTGCATTAGCTACCTGCTAATTAACTGATAGTTAATGAACTGATCTTAATTAATATACCCTATGTAATATTGTAAAGCATTACCAAAAAGTCATGAACTTCATTTTGTGACCTTAAACTTGACCTCTGGTGACCCTCAAAGGTAAAAATTTCACATAGTGAAATTTCAATTACTTCTATCACCAAAATAGATAGAGCTCAGGTTTGTATTTGTGGCATATAAGGAAGTCATATATAAAGTTTCTTTTGGTGACCTTGAAGTTGGCCTTCGGTGACCATCAAAGGCATGAAAATTCAATGACTTGTATCACCAAAATCATTTCAGATAGAGCCTTAGTTTGTATTGGAGACTTATAGGATGTCATATATGAACTTTCATTAGGTGACCTTCATACTGACCTTCAAAGGTCAAAATTCAAATTCAAAGACTTGTCTTCCTAAAATGGTCAAATTTTTTTTTACATTTTTTATTAAGGATCCCCACAAAACTTACATTTGGTGACCTGCCTCTGGTACCACCACTGCGATCATCACATCATCATTATTGGAAAACCTATTGGTATTTAAGAGGACTAAATTTATGCTGCAATTCTTAATCGGGAACACGCCGAGAGTAACTTAGCATTAAAATAGTCACTGCATACCCGATTGGCGCATCTCTGTTTCTAAATGCGTATATTCCAGTTCTAAATGTTTTTGCTGTTATTACATTTTTCAGGTGTTTTGAAGGGTTTTTCTTGGAATCCCGTTTCCCAGGATTACATACTAACAGAGAGAAGTGCAAATAAACTTTATTCAAAGGTTATTGTTATGAGTTACTTTAGCCACTGGGGGTGCCTTGACCCCTCTGCCCCCTGAAATCTCTGCCTATGGTTCCACCATTGTCAATGTCTATGTCAATGTCTCAAATTAACTGCTTGTATTCACTACATGCTATTTCATTCAAGATGTCTTGAATTGATAATATTTTCTATCTCATTAATCAGCACATTTCCATAAAATACTACATACTTAACTCTGTAATTTCTTTTAGATACATAAATATCAAGTAAACAAGTAAACGAACTCTGTTTTATGATTTAGAACACCTCTGCTCACTCTGTCTATGATGAATGACTACAGATCTTAACTTGAGGAAACCTTTTTTATAACTGATCCAAAACTTGACAAACTGGTTTCATTACTGTAAATACCAAGGTAAGGATACATTATCAAAATGAGTATGTTGTCTGTTTTCAAATTTATTGCTACTATGTTAATAATTTACTATGTATGTACACTTCTGTTTCAAATATATTACATCTCCTCTATCATTCCTCTTTTGGGTCTTCTGGTATGATGGGCTGAATTCTCACACCTTTTGTACACATCTGCTATTCCACTGAAGTTTGTTTCCAGAAGAGTTTTTTTCATCACACTTTAGACAAAGTATATGCAAGTATTAAGACAGCTTGTATAATGCCTTCATAAATGAGACATAATGTCTACATAAATCATACATAAGCAAATTACACACTTTGTAAAGTGTGAAATAACTCACCCTTATTCAACATGTGATGCCAGATGTGACAATGACAATGTCATTCACCTGACAATGTCACCCTTTATAGCATTTAGCCACTAGCTAAGTGACATTTTAAGTTATATCACATCTGGCATCACATGCTGAATAGGAATGTGTTATTTAACACTTGGTAAAAAAATGACCTTTTTTCAAATTTATGTAAATACAAGCTTATTGCAATATTGCAATGACAACAAACTAAAATTAATCCAGTTTTAAATTTAAAGAAGAAACATCTTTACACTCTAGGATTGCCATGAACTAAAGCTAATACCGGATTCTTGTCCAATAACTAGCTGATTTCCCAAATGTCTCATTCACTTATGGCGTTCGATGAAACATTCACTAATGCGAGACATTGTCCTCCTTTACAGTTTGTCGTAGTCGTTGACTGAAGAGTTTGTTTCCTTTGTCCTTAACATAGTAACGGCCCCAATACAAAGTCAGCATGTACTAGTGTTAAAGGAATTTTGATTTTATATTCCAAGTTTTACCTTCACGAGAGAAAACTCAAGATGACTCAGGAAAAAATCAGTCGGAGGCAGAGAAGTTAATATCCAAACCAAAGTCTGTTTACTTCTTTGCAAAGAAGGATCCCCACATACAGAAGTATAGGTCAAGACAGAGGATAAAGAGTTAGAAAGTGTTCTGGTATTTGTAGGAATTCTCCATGGCGTTCTCCTCCCCCCGTGCTGATTTACACATCATACAGTTTTTCTGGAATCTTCGCCCTCTCACGTGATGCGTCAAGCTGTCTACCCATGCACGTACACATCCGTTAGGGAGGAGAGCACCTGTCTCCTTCATCAGCCCTGGCTCCAGCTTATCTTGCCATGGATTCCGGGGCTTTCTGTAAACACATAAGCTTAGAGAAAGAGAAAGACATCTTGCCCTTGGCACAGACATTCAAGGATTCATGACTCTAGATAGGCTACTTGTTATGGCGCACTAGTTTAATTATGCAGGCCCCTGCTAAATCAGAAATATGTAAGCACACACACACTCTAGGCCTATGAAGTTGTGAACTAAAACAGAATATGAGCAAGCAAGGATAAGCAATTAATAATAATTAAATTAATCAATAAAAAATGTTTCCACATTTCCCCCCTGTTTATAATTGATTATCCGCCAGCATGCCACTTCTCTCAATTTTCAGCATGTGATTCATTCACGGGGAAGATGTTTCATCATATTACCATTACACTCCATCCTTTTGTTCAAACAAACCCTCCAACTCAATTACATCGTTGTATGATTCCTTAAGCTCCTCGGGCAGAGTATACATCTCATTGTTGTCCTGTAATAGAAACATCTGATACTGTGGATTAGTACTCAATACTCCTGATATCATTCCTTTAATTATGGGAATTCGACAGCAGCTGCAAAAGAGCAGTACTGCAAATTCCCCAACTACAAGACTCATTACAGATGTAATTCCCATTTCCCAACTCCCAGACAGAAGCCAGTCCCACCAAGAAATTGCCACTGCTGGTGCGAGATCTCGCTGTTGTGCATCAGATATGTCTTCCAAACGTTGCAAGGCTTGATCAATCACCCCTCCTACCTCATCATTAGCTGGTATATAGGTACACACACTGGCTCAATAAGCTGACAGATCCCCCCTGTACTGCTGTCAACAGATACAATAAGCAGGAGTCGCATCCTGCAATTCCAACTTGGACACATATTTTTGCAATTAGATCCTTTGAAAACTCCCATTTGGGGCGCAGTCCCCGGCTTGATCCCTTTCCACAGAGATCTCCACCCAGGCTCCCCCAGGTTCAGAACTCTGCCTTCTGCTTCCCGGTGTCTCCTTTTCAGAGCCCACTGATCACAGAAGCACCACTCGCTGACTGGCGCATTCGCTTTCACAGTTTCACCAGCCTCACCTGTTCACAGAGGTTGTCTCCATCGCCCCTCTGCTAGGTGTGGGCTGTCGCCCACGTACCACGTGTTTCCCTCAACTTACATGCGACAAACACGCCGATTAGATAGTACCACGGCAGTATGTTAATTCATACTTCACCAGACACTACTTCACCAGACACGGGGGTCTTCAGTCTTCTCCCCTGCACTATTTGCAACATTTCTGTAATCGGCTTGCGAGGGGGCAAATCTGCGAATTGCAACGCTTAGTAGATCGCTGGGGGGCCGGTTCCCAGAACCACCATCTGATCCCCGCAATCTCACCCTGTTCGTTTCCCTCGAACACGCGCATTGCCTCCCACATAGTCGGACCTGTAGGAACCACCCCGAGCCCCAGTTTAGACATTACGTCCCTCCCCAGGAGGTTTACTGGGCGCTGTGTGGACACCATTACAGAGCAGAGTGTAGCAAATCCCTCAGGATCCTCAAATTTGAGTTCCTCTGTTGCTACGCTGTCCCGTTGCCCCATTCGCAGCACAAGTTTGTGTCATGTTAGTGCTGAGCCGATGTGGAAAAATTGCACTTACTTTTCTGATAACAGTTCAACATGCCCCCGTGTCACATAGAAAAGAAATTGG
Source organism: Gymnothorax reevesii (assembly GCA_029721435.1). Taxonomy (NCBI): domain Eukaryota; kingdom Metazoa; phylum Chordata; class Actinopteri; order Anguilliformes; family Muraenidae; genus Gymnothorax; species Gymnothorax reevesii. The sequence goes on along the minus strand of CM056577.1, from coordinate 82,020,649 downwards.
TGTATCATTTACAATTAGGGTTTTTCCAAGCACTCGTCGGTGCAGCCATTAATGCAAACAATTTAATTTCATCATAGGGAAATGGCTCCCCAGATGCTAACCCTTCCCCCAGGGCGGTTAGTCATTCTGAATTGTTCCCGTCGCTTATTAATGGATACCCACACAAAATCAATAGTTTCCCCTGGCACCCCTCGGTTACCCCCACAAACCCTGTGCCATTTCCTTCGACACATCGACTATATTAAGTGGGGGTAAACTGGGGTCGATTGAAACTAATCCATTACGTGCAGTAGACACTGCCATGGCGCATTTAACTATACTGTTCACATTCATTGAAGGCGCAACATATGTTTAAAAATGAACAGACACAGGGAGAGATAAGCCATTTTATTAAACCCTTTTTTTTTTTTTAATGAATAAGTCCGGAGTCTCTACTGACTTGGAGCGTAAATAAACTCTTCACCGGGTTTGAGACGGACGGGCTCTATATGCCACGCCCCCCTTTGTAGCCGGACTCCCTCCAAGTCTATCCTGACTCACCCAGATGTACCTACACACCCGCTGGAGGAGGAGATACCACCTTACAATGTGACTGATGTATCCACGCCTCCCTCTCCTGGATTTTTACTGCAGTCGGTGTGGTCAGGAGCACTTGATATGGACCGTTCCATGCCGGCTCACTTCCGCTTTTTTCCGACACTCCGCACCAGGATCCAATCTCCAGGCTTTATCTCACGAGGCGGCGATCCCGCTACTGATCTAGGAGGAAGCATATTTTGTAGCTCACGTTTGTTAGTCAACATTCTATCCATATACTCTGCCAGAGTCGCTTCTTCTACCTGTGTTCTCTGCAGTAAATGTAATAACTCAAAAGATTATCCCATGTACTACTTCATAAGGTGACAACCGCAGCCCCCGCTTGTGGGGTTATCCTCATGCTAGTTAATATAAATGGTAGACATGCTACCTAATTCCATTTAGTCTCAGCCATGGCTTTGCGCAGTTTTGCTTTCAGGGTTTCATTCGTCCTTTCTGCCAATCCCGCTAATTGTGGATGATATGCCTAATGTTTTTTCAATTCTATTTCCAATTTTACTCCCAAACAAGCCAGTTCTTCATTTCTAGATTCTGGCCCATTATCACTATAGAATGCTTTTAGAATCCCCACCTAGGAACAATTTCCCTACTCAGGATTTTTGCTACTGTGATTGCATCTATAGCTTCTACCTCATTTAGCAAAGGTCACATCAATAATAACACATCACTTCTTTTCGCTTCACACAGTGTTAAATGTATGAAATGAGTGGAATGGCCCAGGGGGTGTAGGGATTGCCCCCTACTGTACTACTACGCTTCCCTGTGTGTCCTGTGTGTTATAACTTCGTCATGTTGTACTTTGATCTATTAACCCCTTGGTCCCCCCTCTTGATACATGGCACTGCCCATGCACCAAATCTACAGCAATATGGAAGAGGGATGTTGGTAATATAGGCTTTCCATAGGGTCCTGACCACCTGCCATCAGTGTATTGTGTTCCATGTGATGTCCATTGACATTGTCTTGTGGGGGAGCATCATGCTCTGCTCATAGCAGCTCACTTGAAATTGAGTCTTCAGATTGGTGTAATAGCCCCACAAGAGTGTGTTTGACTGCTGCCCTTGTTTCTATGTCAGCAAAGGCCTCAGCCAAACTGATCAACATGTTTGCAGTGCAGAGGGCCACAATCAACACAGCTATCATGAGTACAGACAGCAAATCCAACACATGGGTTGCCCTTATCGACTCCTGACGCCCAACCATCAACAAAGTATTCAATATCAGGATTTGATAGAGGGGTGTCCCTGAGTCCAGGACATGCAGTATTATTAGATAGGACTTCTTTAACACAATGGAGAATACATTTTTATATATTTTTTTTTCCTCTCAATGAATTGTGATTAAGCAATCCACCTCAGTCTAGGGTTCCGCTAAAAGCATGGAGGAAATACACAGTCAGGGCTTATTAGCCCCAACCATTCTTACATTTCCCCTCATCATCAGCAGAACCGGGTGGAATCACTTTAGACCATGTTACAATTAGCAAAACAATTTTAATATTTTTTATTCACAAAAATGGCTACATATATAATATTAGTTTTCACTTTGGGCTCCTGGCACATAAAGGTCCTTTCAGTCAGTACCTTTTATTTGACTCACTTAATCAAAAATGGATTTAGAAATCGCAAGCAATGTAATATGTGATCGCGTTACTAGTTGACTCTTGAATTTAGTCTTGTGTTACCACTTCAGATTGTATTTCCCCAAATCTATTTTAGAAGGTAAACTTTTAAGCTAAAACATATCCAGCTGGCCAGCTTTATCACTTTTACCCAAGGTTATTTTCGTTTCTTCTCTTCAGCAGTGCTCTCTGTGGAAAAGTTCCAAGAGGAGTTAGAGACAAACAATAATGAACAATTTTGTTTTAATTCAACTCGTTCGGACACTTCCCTGTAAAAGTTAAATAAACAGATTAAGGTTATCAGTCCACTCCGTTCCTTTGCCATGGAGACACTCGATGACAATTCCTGTTCAAAATGGAGAGAAGATTTTTAATTGCATTTCTTTTGTCAGGAAAGCTTTCAGTCACATTTGTTCCACTTAGTGCTTCCCCATCTAAAGATCCATGATTCTCTAACACTTTGATTGATTTTTTTTTTATCTCAATTTAATATATACCATTAAATATCATATTATATTTTGTATTTACTGGCACTTTTCTGATCATTTTACCCTTTTTTTTTTTTTTTCACTTCAGATAGCAATTGCAATTTTTCAATGCTTGATAGAAAAACCTCTAAATTGAATTTGGCACACAGTCTCTTATTGTATACAGTGTTACACAGTATTTTGGCAAATTTTGAACATACTGTGTTATTCTTGTTTCCACTTCACTTCATTTTCTTTTCTGAGATATGCTTCTAGCACACCAATCTCACACAGCCTAATTATTTACAGAAAAGTGCTTAGATTTTCTTGCTCTTTAAAAATATCTCACAAATTCAAATAGTGTAATTACTTCATGCTTTAATAATTCACTTTGTCCTGCATCTTAAAGAAATTCAGTTAGCCACAACATTAGAAACACTTTTCCACTTTGGTGCAATTGCTGTGCACTTCTGCAACTTCGTCCCTCTACAACTCCACAGCCATTAAAATGGCTAAGCTCCTGCTCTCTGTTTACCATCCAAATTAATGCCACTTACTTTAACCAACCACAGCCATTAAAATGGCTAAACTCGTGCTTTAACCGACTCCACTTACACCAACTTCACTTACTCGGACCAACTAATTTCACTTACTCTGATCAACTTCACTTTTTACCAATCCTACAATTACTCTAAGAATTCCATAAAATACTGTAAATATTAGCTAATCAACTGGCACCTTAACTTATTCTCAAATCCATGCTAATTTTATTGAAAACATCTTTATGCACTTCATGGAATAGATTCAATCTTACAAAGACAGAACTAACAAATATGCCAGCAATGCAGTTGTTTACAGACACTGAGTTAGGTTCATTCACATTGATTTCCACATACGCACAGGCAGTCTGAGCTCAGGACACACACATACCTTAGTGCACTTTTCTCTCTCACATTCATTCACATTGGAAAAGATCCAAGGCTTAAATTTTCTTATGATCTGACACCATTGTTGCTTCGATAACATACACAAACAATGCTCTATTTCAACTGAAACCCAATTCCTTTGCTCACAATGATTCCCAGAATCATTATGTCAGCATTCTACACACTCCTCAGTCTCAGACCCACAATGATTCTCTGAACCATTATGTCAACTTTCAACAAATTGCACAGTCTCAGTCACACTTCGTCATCATCAGTCCCAGAACAGCAGTCCTTACAACAACAACAACCACAGCAACCTCTTTACTGTTCATCAGTCCCATAATTGGCAATATTACTTTCTCTGCCTCACAACAACTAAGCCGAATTCAGTAATAAATTCCGTCACTCACCCGCACCTCCACTCCAATTTGTTGGAGAACCTCCCGTACTGGCCTCCTATATACCCACAAGGGCCTCACAATTGCCCCGGGCTGAGGTCTTTCCACAACGTCCCCTGGACGACCGTGCGCACGGATTTCAGTCGGCGCCGATTCTCCAGGGAGTGCAGGTGAGATATTGGAATCCCGGACGAGCCCCCAATGTTAAAGGAATTTTGATTTTATATTCCAAGTTTTACCTTCACGAGAGAAAACTCAAGACGACTCAGGAAAAAATCAGTCGGAGGCAGAGAAGTTAATATCCAAACCAAAGTCTGTTTACTTCTTTGCAAAGAAGGATCCCCACATACAGAAGTATAGGTCAAGACAGAGGATAAAGAGTTAGAAAGTGTTCTGGTATTTGTAGGAATTCTCCATGGCGTTCTCCTCCCCCCGTGCTGATTTACACATCATACAGTTTTTCTGGAATCTTCGCCCTCTCACGTGATGCGTCAAGCTGTCTACCCATGCACGTACACATCCGTTAGGGAGGAGAGCACCTGTCTCCTTCATCAGCCCTGGCTCCAGCTTATCTTGCCATGGATTCCGGGGCTTTCTGTAAACACATAAGCTTAGAGAAAGAGAAAGACATCTTGCCCTTGGCACAGACATTCAAGGATTCATGACTCTAGATAGGCTACTTGTTATGGCGCACTAGTTTAATTATGCAGGCCCCTGCTAAATCAGAAATATGTAAGCACACACACACTCTAGGCCTATGAAGTTGTGAACTAAAACAGAATATGAGCAAGCAAGGATAAGCAATTAATAATAATTAAATTAATCAATAAAAAATGTTTCCACAACTAGCTTGATCACAGAACCAAACTTGACCACAGCTGTGCTGACGACAGAGGGCTGTCAGGTGGTTTCTGATGATAAGAAATTTTGCAGTCATACTGATGGACTGTAGCATGTAAGCATCGAAGAACGTAAGGACATGATCCTCCAGGGAGCCAGGGAGTAAGTATAAGTGAATGAGACATTTTGGAGACCACATAGAAACACATATGAAGACCACAAAGTAAAAACAGTCATAGTCCAAATTTAGCATTTTTGTATATTTCATATATTGTATATATATATATATTTTTTATTTTTTTTTAAATATTTTTTGCTTTGTTTCATGCAGTTCGGCAAGGTCACGTGCTGGAGGGGTATGTTCATCGAGGCGGCGGTTCAACTGATCCCAGACGTGCTAAGTCGGGTTTAGATTAGGGGACATGGCTGGCCACTGCATATGAGGTACCCCAACTTTGTTCAGACAATCCTGGACAATTTTTGTGCGTACTGAGAGATGATTATAGGGTCTATGTTGTAGACTGTCCAGTAACAGTTCGATGATGACTATTTGGGATTTTCTTGCACAGCTGAGGCCTGCTCAGACTGTTACACCCCCATCCCAAAACTCCTGTCTTGGGACCATTATGACCTCCACATTACGCGCACCGCAATGTCTCCACCGGTGTCGACAGCCATCATTTCTGTTCAAGCTGACCCTAGATTCATCGGGGAACAGCACTGTGGACCACTGCTGCATGTTTCAGCTAACATGGTCATATGCCTGAAGACAGTCACATTGTTGCTGTGCTGTCAAAGGTGTCACCTGCAACAATCGTCTTGCGCATGGTCTGTCTGGACACCCTGTTGCCTCTCACATCTCGTATGCGCACTGGTGAAGCTATATTGATCGTGTTTCATATTTTTATCCTTTGAAAAATAAGGGAGGGGCCAATTATTGACATGACTTTCCCTTATTTCGTTTTTGGAGTAATGACCCCAGCATGGCAGATGGACCATGTACACTGAGCACACTTTCCAGAGATGACAAATCAAGGGGTGTTTGCCATGCAGATACAGTTGTCTAATCACGTCCAAAGTCACTCAAGCAGAATGCATACCCTCAATAACATACCTTTCTACACCCTGCAATATTCCTAACTTATTGTGAGTTGTGTATTTTAGAATCTTCCCAGGCGTACACATAAAAGTGTTTAGCACCCCCAGGCCACTTCAAGCCACATTAGCGACTAATTGACTGCCTGTCAAAAGCACCCTGCAACTAAAGCCCAATCAAAGAAAAAAAGCTGTATTTGCAGGTTGTTTTCAGTCTCGGTGAGATTTCATGTACCGTCGGAATAAAGTGTTTTAGACCTTTTTGTCTGCTGATTACTTTCTGTGTTATCCTCTCTGACACCTTGCTGGCAACGTGTGAACTCCAGAGATAATAAAATCCACAGGCAGTCAATTTTATTTAATATTAAACTAATAAATATTCTGCTCCCTCACATTCCAAATACCTCATCTAGTTTAACCTTGATGTATTTAGTGCGAATGCACTGTTTTATTATTCAAATGTCATCCTTCTCTCTAACCTAGTTATAACTTCCTTTTACAATCTTTTAATGATAACTACCAAAGATTTATCTATGGTATATTCAAATTAAGCAAATTATTTACATATTCACTGCTGCAAGAGAAGAGAATTGATCATCATAATTTAGCCCTGAAATTGCCCTGTGTATATGACAGCAGTAGATGTTGTTTCTGATGTATTGATTTAATTAAGTGATTGTTGTGAATATGCCCATAGTAGGCGTACTGTCTGGAGACAGATATATCACTTTCACCTGGCAGCAAACACAAACAGAATAAATCACCTGAAAAGCAACAGCTTCACTTTTGGGCCTGTAATTAGAATTTGATTGGCATTAGAATATTCCTTTATCTGTGCCTTCCAGTGCTTTTAATCCTTCTGCAAAGTATCCCGTCACAGCAGAACACATTCATCACACTGAGTAGGACACATTTGTCTGCTATGCGTGGTTCATTTGGCGGAGCATGAAGAGAAGTCAGCCTTTGGTGCTCCCTGATGAGCATAGGAGCCAGTAATTAGCGTGTTAATGAGAATTTTGTGATAAGTGTGCCCTTGAGAAGAAGGGGGAAAATTTGGTAATCGCCATCCTAGTGAATAAAGTGGGTGGAGGCGATACAGGTGGAACAGCTTTTCTGTTGGATCAACTTGAAAACAACTGATTCGAAACACCGACATAAGGAAGTCATACATGGCGTGCAATGCCTATATTTAATTCCACGCTCATGATGTGCTGTTCACCTTACTATTTTATTGTTTTAAGAAGTTAAATTAAACAAACATTCAAAGGAAGAGAAGAAATACAAGGATGTCCATTTTCATTAGGCTGATTGCCCCGTCATTGCAAACAAAGAAAGCACAACGGAACGCAATGGCCTTCCTGTCAGATTTGAGGCACAAGCTTTACTGCTGTGCTTTGATGTTGGCATTCCCTGTTTTCAGCCATTTTCACACAACCACCTCTGAAGTAAAGATCTAGAGCAGGGCTATTCTACATTATCCAGAAAGGGCTGGTGTGGGTGTCGTCTTTCATTTTAACCTGACGACCCTAATTAAGACTTCAAAACCCCCCCCCCCCCAAAAAAGAGGTTAAAAAAAACAACAGGTTGCGGGGTTCAAAACATTTTTGCTCATTCTACCTATCATCATAAATATTACAATATATTTCTTATTTTCAGGCCTGGATGAATCTTGCAACACGATTTCAGATATCCCTAATGTGGGCCATACCATTTCTTAACCTTGATGCTGGTTGAACGTCTTATCTGCCTGAGTGACTCTCACTCCCATCATTGACTCACATGTACGTATCTGTTGCGCGAAGCGGTAAAGGCTAATGTAAGTAGCTAACTCTAAATGCATTTTACCTTCTTATCCTCAGAGTTTCTGTATTAAATCGTGTCGAGTGTCTACAGAAGAACGCAAACGTGTATCTATGGCTTGGCATTTCAATATAAAATGTCCTATCCAATAATGCTCCGTCGGTGGTAACCTCACCTTTCAGTCTTTCATATGCGATCAAAATTCACTCTGTGCGACCATTGAATTAAAATAGTCACACCTGTGCGACCACTTTTTCCCCCCAATTAAACTCCTCTTTTCGGGTACATTTGGTAGTCAGAAAGGATGCCAACTGCTGCTGCAGCATAAATAGAGATGGGCGTATGTCTCGGAGCTGTCAGTGGATGAATCTACTGGACATGCTCCAGCTGGGCGCACCGGTATAAGAATTGTTGTGAATTAAGTATTTATGCTTTGTTTTTGTATGTTTTCAGTTTGATGATGTTTAGAATTATTTGTTTCTTTTTGTTTAGATTTACTTCTAGTGTGATTGTTCATGTTTCATGAATGCTTGTCTTTTGTCACGCGCTCCCTTGTGTGTCGAAGTGTGGTGTCTTGTTTCCATTCACAGTCTTTTCCCCTGTCTTTTCTGGTTGGGTACTTCCTGCTTCCTTCTTCCTGTGCTTGTTAACTGTCTGCACCTGAGAATAGTTTAGCTGAGGCACTGGTGATTAGAAATGGGTAGGACTACACATTAGAGCAGAGTAGTTAGGCACGGTGATTAGTTAGTTTGAAGAAGCAGGGCACACCTACTTGTTCAATCTGTCCTATCACTTTCCTTTGCTGTTCTAGATTCTGCCTCCTCTCAGCTGTCCTTCATTTCTTGGGCTAAACACTCTAATTTGTTTGTTTATAAAGACCCCACTTTTCCGCTTGTCTTTGTCGATTTGTGACCGTTCCTTGCTCTGCCTGGTTGTGCCATCTCTGCGCTTTTTCTCAGTGTGTTTTTGTGATTATTGAGAGTTTTTGTCCTTTGTGATTTTCTGTACTCTAGTTATTGATTGTATTTTGTTGAGTGAGTGTGGTGAGTTTGAGTCTCCCGTTTTCCCCAGTTCCCTTTATACTTTGACTGTTTAGTTAATTTCTGTGGCTCCCTCTTCCCTTCCAATTTCCCTTTTCCCCATTCCCTTAGGTTAGTTTCGCTTTGCTTCTGTATTCTGTGCTGACTGATTTTCCTGGTTTTTTTTTTTTAGACATTTTGCCTGTCCCCGACTAAGATTGAGTGTTTCTGTGATATTCCTGATTTCTGGCTATTGACCTCCGTTTCTGTCTGACCATGTGCAATGGTAATGTTAATAAGATGCTCTTCCGAGCTTGAACCGCAATTGGAGTCTCCGTACGGTCATTACAAGAATGGAGTGCACCCAGTGTGTTCCCTTGAGCTGACAGACCATTCCGTTCTGTATTCTGAATACAGTTGCGACTAAAGAGCGCTGTGTGGCATGACGTGCATAAGAGCGGCTATAATCTGACAAATGAAAAACATCCAAGAGATGAAAGTTGGTGAAAGTTTTGGATTTCTTTGCAGTTATTGCAATCCTTGCTGTATCTCAATTTTATCACCATAGCCAATAGCCAATTGCTTTGTCATTTGAATTTCTTCAGTATTACTGGTCAAGCATTGGTCTTGGTGGTTTTGTCAATACTATGTTATTAATTGCTTATTTCCGTATTGCCTTGGTAATGGCCTGAGGGCCGCTGTTCCGTGACCCAAAGGCCAATACCAAGGCAATGTGGAAATAAGCGATTTTATAATATATTTATTAATTGAAGTACACTGCCCGGCCAAAAAAGTCGCAGACTCATTTAGTTGGAACCCCTGTAGCTTTGATTACAGTGAATATTCGTCTTGCAATTGTTTTGACAACTATATGCAATGCCAGAACATTTTCGATCAGAAATGCCATAATTTTTGGCTGAGATCTTGTCTTCTCGACATAGTGGTTGAACCACTCGGTAGTCTTTCTTGAGCACATCCCAGTAACTTTTAATGCGTTTAAGGTCAGGAATTTGTGGTGGCAAATTTGTTTGTGAAAATGATTCCTCATACTTATTTTTGTCTTTCATGGTTCTCTTTGCTAAATACAGGCCAATAACTTGCCCGTTCTGAAATTATGTGACATCTTTTCTACCATCAAAAGATGTGTCTTCCGACTTTTAAGAAATAACTAGCGACGTGCTTCATCATTCAGGGTTAAAATGATTATTGCCAGCTGAAACATAACCGCAATAATTATCCAATTATAGAATTTTTTCAATTTCCATACGGTGACTCTTTTTTTGGGCTGGGCAGTGTGTTGTGCTTTCATGACAATATTATGACTTTGACTTCTGAAATACACAACTTCAAGACTCATTAAAGAGCTAAATGCAAGGTCCGTGACTGTCGTCTGCTTCTATGAAGAGAGAATGCCACAGTTGATCGGAATGCTCATTGCCGGAGTGAAGCAGCCAGAGCTGTGGCCCACTTTGAAGTAAATTGTGTGACTGTTTCACATCTGCAGATGCAATATAGGCGGACAGGAAGCACCCCAGATCAACCACGCCCTTGGTAGGCAGGTGTGACCACATGTGCAGAGGACCGTCGCATTCGTGTGATGCATCTCAGAGACCACTTTCATCCAGCAAGGGTGACCACTGCCAAGGATCCTGGGAGACGTCATGACCATATCAGCTTCCGGACAGTGCAAAGATGGCTCCAGGATGATGGCATTTCTTCATTTAGAGCACATGTTGGGATGGTCCTGACAGATCGCAGACGTACAACTCGTCAGGCACAGTCCAACAGATATTGGCCAAATCGTCAATGGCGTCACATTATTTTTAGTGATGAGTTCCGCCTCTTGCTCTGTCGCAGTGATGGGAGGCAATGTGTTCCGAAGACTAGGAGAGGGGTGAGCTGATCCGTCTGTTGTGCAAGTGGATCAGTTCAGTTCAGTGGTACTGCATTGGTGTGAGCAGCAATAGGGTGTGGCTGGAGGTCTCCACTGCTATTTGTTGATGGAACACTGATAGCGCAACACTATGTGAATGAAATCTCGTAACCACATATTGCTCCCCACATCCACAAAACCGTCTCGTCATCTTCATGCATGGCATCGATCGTCATCAATTAGCAAGGATTACCTGGCATTGCCTGGACACAAACAATGTAAGGGAGTGAGACTGGCCTTCTTATTCGCCAGCCATCAACCAGATTGAACATCGTTGGGACACTCTAGATCAGCGAGTTCGACATTGGTATAACCATCTCAGTACTCACAATGACCATCATGCTGCTCTGTTGGCAGAGTTGGCTCAGATCCCAGAGACAGGAAGACAATTTGATGACTGCTTTGCCACATAGGATTCAAAGACTGCTTGCAGCAAATGGTTAGACACACACGTTATTAGTGTCATTTGCCAAATGATCCAGACGGATGTCTGATTTTGTAAAATTGTCAAGTCTATGTGAAAAAATCAGTCAATGGCACTGTTAAAATGTATTGATTAAACAATTTGATTTTAAAAATTCCTTTACACTATTTAAAAGTCAAAAGTTTGCATTGTCACCTTTTTAATGTCTTTTAGTATAGTTTTAGTTCTTAACCGTTTGAGGGTTGTTGATTTTATTTTGAATTGTTTTTCCTTTAAAATTTCCTCACTCTTCTAGAACTGCAACTGCTTGAAGAATAGATTAAAAAATGTTTCCCTGTTCCTCCGCCCTCGTTCTGAACTTGCGCAGATTCAACCAATGAGTGTATAAGAAGCTGTGGCTGACATACCCTAAAATTAGACTGCACTTGTTTTCATATATGAAATGTTCATTAATCCAATGGTGCAAGATCCATTTGATAGATTTGTTTTTTTTTAATGAATAATTTTCATTCAGCTATAATGGTGGATTTTTTTTTTTTTTTACCATTGATGTGTTTATATATATTACTAGTTATGACATTTCAGCATGAATCATGGACGTAAACTAATTATATTCAAGTATTCTATATATTTAAAAAATTGTAAAATGACGTTGTATTCTTTGTCCCTCAACTGCAGATATGTACTTGTTATAATGATCCCAACAGGGAATAACAAAATCATATCATTTATATCAATCCACCTCCTCATCACTGTCAAATGTATTGGGTTCTCCCCAAAATGTAATATATTGGTTGGGCAATGCTTCCACCAAGTGGGAACTCAGTGTTACAGCCTCTGTTATATGATAAAACACTGTGCTTTTCGGTGGTTAATTCACAGTTAATCGCTTATGGAAAATTTATTGCAGATACAACCCTTTTATAATTGTGCCACATTCAATTTATGTGTGATGTGAGGATTTACGAAATGAACCACTTGCGAGAACCAGTAAAATGCAAAATGGAGGCTTTATTTCTGAAGAGCAGAGCAGACAACAGTACAGAGTCCACAATCCAAAATCAGAATCCAATGGGCAAAATCCAGAATCGTAAACAGGGCACCAATCACAAAAATCACGGTCAGACGAAAAAGGTTCAAAACACAAGATGGCGGAAAAGTACAGGGAGAATGCAAAACTCGGTAGTCAAGGACGGTCCAGTCAGAAAGATAATCACAATGGGTACAGGGCGAAATGAACGTGGCACAGGTAAGTATGAGAGAAAGATCTGACAAAGCAGTGCTGAGAAGAGACATCTAATATACACTTCAGGGAGGTAACATGATAACAGAACACAGGTGGAAGCAGTGAGACTGATTACAAGGGAGCAACACATTTTGAGGAACCTAATCACGTGAAATTGGCGGAAGCCAAAACGCAGACAAGGATCACGGGACAAACCTATAGACCAGTGTTTCTCAAACCTCTCCTGGAGGACCACCTGCCCTGCCTGTTTTAGATCTTTTTCTGCCCCAGCACAGGTGATTCAAATAATCAGGATGTTATCAATCAGCTTTAGAGGCTCAATAACGAGCTGATCATTTTAATCACCTGTGCTAAAACAGGGAAAGATCTAAAACATGCAGGACAGGTGGTCCTCCAGGAGAGGTTTGAGAAGCACTACTATAGACAATGACACAGCTCCGGTCAAGGAGTTCTACCGTGCATAGATGCTAAGAGAAAGGAAAGCAAAAGAAGTGTGGAGATTCCACTGAAAGGCAGCAGCGAAGATTAGGGAGGGACAAGAGGCGGAGACTGGAATGGGGCGAGTGCTGAGAGCTTGTTAATCAATTAGTAAGTGCAACTATACAATCCTGACTGCTCGTTAGAAAGTTAGTCTTATATAAAATGTTAGTCTTGGTTAGTAAATCAGCAAAAACAACAAACTGTTAGTATGTGTTAGTAATATAAAAAAAGCAAGGGGAAGGAAGTAAACAAGATGGAGAGGAAAGATTGAAATCAGAAACCATTAAATCACCTGAAGGAATGGCACGCATTACTGGGTCTGTGAGCAAAGACAAGAGCAAAGCCAAGACAGGGGGAGACAAGGTGCAATGCATGGAAAATCAAAACATGGACTGGAATAAAACTATGGCTATAAGTAAAACGTGGAAAATCAAAACTAAGACACTACATGAATGAATAAGCAACCAAATACACAATACATAATCCTAAGGGATAGTCAGACACGGCAGGAAATCAAAATACACGAGACAGTCAGAACAATGGCGAGGCAAGGCAAGGCAGAACCAGAGTCACAACATGTGATGGATCAAAAGTATTGGATTTTGAGGCAGCTGCAAAAAGGGCTATATGAAACATAATGACTCATCCATATGTTTCAAGTCTGAATGCACTCATAGATTTATGCATGAAGAGACTTTACATTCTAAATGTAAGATTAAATAGTTTGTTAATTTGAACTGTAGTAGCAGGAATGGTGATGGAATATAAAACAGCAATGATTTCATGATAAAAATATTTCCAAGTATGCAATAAAAAATTTAGAAATTTAAAAAATTATCCATTGAAATAAAAAAAAATACACGCCCACACATACACAACAGTCTGGGGTCTCCATTTTCATATTTTGCATTTCATAATGCGCCACATATTTTCAATGGGAGACAGGTCATGGACTGCAGGCAGGCCAGTCTATTACCCGCACTCTTTTACTACGAAGCCACACTATTGTAAAACGTTCAGAATGTGGTTTGGCATTGTCTTGTTGAAATAAGTAGGGATGTCCCTGAAAAAGAAGTAGCTTGGATGGCAGCATATGTTGCTCTAAAACCAGTATGTACCTTTCAGCAATAATGATGCCTGCACAGATGTGTAAGTTACCCATGCCATTAGCATGAAGACATCCTTATACCATCACAAATGCTGGCTTTTGAACTTTGCGCTGATCACAATCTGGATGATCCTTTTCCTCTTTAGCCCAGAAGACACGACGTCCATGATTTCCAAAAACAAATGAAATATGGACTCATCAGACCCAGACCCCAGCACACTTTTCTATGGAAGCCCAAAGTGGACAATATGCAAATGAAAATGTAATCCCACCATTGCATTATAATTTTCCACTTATGAATTAGTAATTTGAGACAATATTAAATTGAAAATTCATTAATCCAATTATCGCTTTCATTTTGACATACACATACACATATGGGAAATATCTATCTATCTATCTAATATCTATGACTATATTAGAATGGTTATGTAAAGCTGTTTGACATTTCATTTTCAAAGTCATGCTCTGCAATACAGTGGACAATATTCAAATGCAATGAGCAAAACATATTGCATTTACATTTACATGTCATCATGCTCTTTTAGGGTCAACATGATAATGAAAATGCTGTTTTCTAATCATTTGGAAATAATAATGACATAATGATGATGACGACATTTGACCATTTGTACCCTTATCCTGCAATACATGGGAAAATATTCAAACACAGTAAGGGAAACAGCGCCTCCCAGTCCATTGCATTTTCAAATACATGTCACCACGCTCTTGTTGGGACGCAATGAAAATTGTGTCTTCTGCTAGGACGTCACTCATTTGGGGCGCGAACGGAAACCATGTTCCTCATTTGCATACCAACCAATCAGCTTCTGGGTAGCGCTTGTACGCACGGAGGTTTACTGGTAATGTCATGATGGCTACGCTCAGTGGGCTGCTATGTATTGTGTGCCACCGCGTAGTAGGCTACGTCGTGGTTTGGATGTAGCTACCTCGCAGCTAGTATGCTAGCTAACGTTAACTAAGGAAAACATTTGTAAATGATCATTACATAAAAGCAATATGATTTGATTTTTGCCCCAACTCCATTAACTGAGTTAGCTGTAATATGCATGAACTTATCCAAGGCTTAGCGGCAGTGTTGTGCAACTGCGACCCAAGTATGCTTGCAGATTTCAGAGACATTCGCTAGCTTGCTAGTGAGTCTAAAAGCAATCGCTTAGGTACAGCTAGCTAGCTATGATGTCTTCTGGAGAAGCTCTTACAGCCGATTTGTCACTTTCAATGCCATCTCACACACACAACCTCTTTCACCATTGACTAGTAGCCTCTTGTACATACTGAACAAACTGACAGTTCAGCCTGAGACATGTTATTTCTGCTACTATCATAGTAGCAGCCAAGCTATCATGACATTATCAGTAAGCCTCCGTGCGTACAAGCGCTACCCAGAGGCTGATTGGTTGGTATGCAAATGAGGAACATGGTTTCTGTTTGTGCCCTAATGAGTGACGTCCTAGTGGAAGACCCGCCTTGATGAGACGCTGACAGATTGCATTTTAATTTTCATTGTGTCCCACAAAGTATGGAGGACTAAATGTGCCAAGATTAAATAAATAAATTCACCATTAAATTATTAATTAAATATATCATTAATTAATTAAAATAAATAAATTCACCATTAAATAATTTATTAAATGGGTCATTAATTAATTAAAATAAATAAATTCAATATTAAATAATTTATTAAATGGGTCATTAATTAATTAAAATAAATAAATTCAATATTAAATAATTTATTAAATGTGTCATTTATTAATTAAAACAAATAAATTCACCATTAAATAATTTATTAAATGTGTCATTAATTAATTAAAATTGCAATTAAATACATGCATGTATTATTAAATGTGTCATTAATTAATTAAAATACCAATTCATTTTATGTAAAAAATATATATCATTATTTCACTATTTAATTATCTAATGGTCCTGTGTTGCAGTGCTTCATGAATTTATTTTATCTGTCAACCTCGCCCATCAAAGTTGGTGGGCGGATCCTAACACCTGATTGGTTACCCTGCACACCATGTCAAGGCATATAAGTCTAACAAATGGAATGAAATGCTTCGCTTTAAGTTTAGACAGTGCAATGGTTGACTATGTTAGCGAGGCAAACCAGTAACGTTGCATGTCATTCGCGCATCATTACGCTTTCTGAATCTCGCGATCAAGCAAGTTTACCTTGCCCCGTTTCTTTAATCAGAAATGACCATAAACCATGATTAGACAGCTTTACAACAAGAAAAACGTATTCACTCAATGCAATTTTAATTAATTAATGTCACATTTAATAAATTATTTAATGGTGAATTTATTTTTTTTAATTAATTAATGACACATTTAATTTATTATTTAATTGTGAATTTATTTATTTTAATTAATTAATGACATGTAATTGATTATTTAATGGTGAATTTATTTATTTAAATTAATTAATGACACATTTAATTAATTATTTAATGGTGAATTTATTAATTTAATTTTGGTCCTCCATAAAAAAGAGTGTGGTGATATGTATTTGAAAATGCAATGGACTGGGAGGTGCTGTTTCCCTTATTGTGTTTGAATATTATCCCATGAATTGCAGGATAAGTGTTTCAAAATGAGATGTCAAATGTCGTCCTCATTATTATGTCATTATTATTTCCAAGTGATTAGAAAACAGCATTTTCATTATCGTGTTGATCCAAAAAGGGCGTGATGACATGTAAATGTAAATGCAATAGGCTAGGGGTGCTGTTGTGCTTATTGCATTTGAAAATTGTCCACTGTATCGCAGAGCATAACTTTGAAAATGAAATGTCAAACAGCTTTTCATTATCATTTGAGTATAGTCATAGATTTCCCATTTGTGTAAGTGAAAATGAAAGTGATAATTGGATTAATGCATTTTCAATTTAATATTGCCTCAAAT
Source organism: Gymnothorax reevesii (assembly GCA_029721435.1). NCBI lineage: Eukaryota > Metazoa > Chordata > Actinopteri > Anguilliformes > Muraenidae > Gymnothorax > Gymnothorax reevesii. The sequence continues at coordinate 82,003,760 of CM056577.1, read as the reverse complement.
AACTCATTCAATTATAACTCAATTATAATGCAATGGTGGGATTACATTTTCATTTGAATATTGTCCACTTAGGGCTTCCATACTTTTCCACTTTGCGTCAGTCTATCTCAGATCAGGTCCAGCCCAAAGAAGCCGGCAGCGTTTCCGGGAGTTGTTGATATATGGCTTTCGCTTTGCATGGTGGAGTTTTAACCTGCACTTGTAGAAGTAGCGACGAACTGAGTTAACTGACAATGGTTTTCCAAAGTGTTCTTGAGCCCACATGGCAATATCCTTTACAAAATGTTGGTTTTTAATGCAGTGCTGCCTGAGGGACTGACGGCCATGGGCATTCAATGTTGGTTTTTGGTCTTGCCGCTAACGTGTAGAGAAATCTTCGGATTCTCTGAATCTTTTGATGATCTTATGGACTGTAGATGATGAAATCCCCAAATTCCTTGCAATTGCACATTGACAAATGTTGTTCTTAAACTGTTGGACTAGATGCTCACGCAGTTCTTCACAATGTGGTGAGCCTTGTCCCATCCTTGCTTATGAACGACTGAGCCATTCGGGGATGTTAAAACTTCACCATGCAAAGCGAATACCATATATGGAGAGTAAACTATCTGAAAACAGAAAAGTGTGAATTCCATTGCATTACCATCCCTTTCTTGGGCATTGTAGTAACACAAGGTGCTTTGGAGATGTTGGAGATATTTACAAGAAAGTGCAGGCTGTGCTGGATCAGTTAGACCCTAAAGACTGGAAGGAGCTACAAAGGTTTCTCAGGTTTGCCAACTTCTATCGGAAATGAATTCAAGGGTACTTTACTTTTGCTGCCCCGTAACTAAACAGACATCCACTAATGTTCCTTTCGCCTGCATGGACCATCACAACTAGGAATATTTCTCTGCGGCATAGAGAATTTTTCCCAGGTAAGCTTGGTGGTGTCACGTCTTTGCACGTTTCAACTTTGTCTTAATGCACTGACCTGGTACTACAGTCGACAACAACATCCCCCGCCAATCGTGTGCTTCTTATTTTTGAACTCCATCAAGGCCTTTATGGTCTGAAGCTACACACCAATTTTGGTTGTCCTATCTGTAATAGTTTCTGAGAAAAGTTGTCCCCTTTCTCTTGGACAGACAGATGGACGCACGCAAAGATGGACGGATGGAGGTCAAACCTATATCCCCCTCACACTTCGTGTTGGCGGGGTATAAAAATACTAAGCCTGTCTCCCAGCTCAAAGACCCTCCAGATACCTTTCTCCCGAGTGGCTGTCTCTTGGCTGCCACCAAGGTGGAAGTTGAGTGTGAAGTTTACTCAATGCAGGTTCAGCTTGTTATCATGTTCCATGTCTTTTGTTTTTTATTTAGTCATTAACTGCTGAATGACTATTGTATTGCATTTTAATTTATTTCATTAATTTATTGTCAACAAAGTTATCCTATTTATGCAACAATAAGTACATTTTCGATGCATACAAGATGCACAGAAATTTCTGGTAAAATATAGTTAAATTGTGAATGATCCTAATAAACATAAATAGTGCAGTTAAGTAAAATTAACCCCTTGTTATAAATTGGGGATTGTATTTGTGATCGGAACAAAAACTAGAGTTCCTGGATCAAGAGCAGTGGTTTTCCACCTTTTTTGAGCAAACGCCCCCCTGACATTACCATGATCCTCTGATATATACTTGCAATATTAGTAGTAATTAGACAAACAGTATGTATTAAGAAATTTAGAAAACATGATATTTTTCAGGCCAACAATCATGTGCACATCACATGAGTAACATTAGGCATCAAGGGCATTGGTTTAATGTGACAATTGGTTGGGACACATGTAATGCGAGCACAGTCGCTGGAAAATTTTTGCAAATCTGAGTGCAGATACTGCCTCTCCTGTCTTGGGAGATTATCCGAATGAGTGTTTGATTTTGTTTTTTTTTTTAATGATGCTAAGCAAACTGCCTCTATAATCTTAATAGATAGATGCCACATACATAAACTTCCGCTTCTATTTTGTTGCAATCCAAATACTTTTGATTTGATTTTTGAATACAAATGTGCAACTGTTTGTGATGTTATGAACATTTATTATGAAGGTTAGCAATATCGAACAATTGAAATACTCTTACCTATTCATAAGTGTCTTATGAATTACATAATGGCATGTTTTATTTTTAAAGAATGAAAAATCATCATAGGCAATACAGTATATGTCTATTAAGCATCTTACTATTCGGTAATGTAACGCGACTGCAGCCTAAACAAGTTGACATGGTCAACAACATCCCACGCCAATCGTGTGCTTCTTATTTTCAAACTCCATCAAGGCCTTTATGGTTTGAAGCTACACACCAAATTTGGTTGTCCTTTCTGTAATAGTTTCTATTAAAAAAAAAAAAGTTATCCCCTTTCTCTCGGACGGACGCACGCACGCACACACGCGCACACACACGCACGCACGGACGGACGGAGGTCAAACCTATATCCCCCTCCCACTTCGTGTTGGCGGGGGATAATAAACACTCCAAAATGTACTGACTATTTGTGAATTGGACAAGCCGCAAACCGAGTGTTTAATCGGACTGGATCATGTTAGATTTACGATTTAAGATAATTTGTTTCTTTCATTTTCCCCACTGAGGCAAAGTTGGTCGGGATATTTTGACTTTCAAAGGTTTCAGTTTCTGAACATCATGAGACTAACTTTAATGCTTTCCCTATAATTCCATACTTTTTAATTTGGACATCACCTGAAGCTCTGATACACCTTTATCCTCAACAGCTTGCTGACGTGGTTCCTGCATCCTGAAATTCACCTCATAATTTGATATATCCACCCGTGTTATGCCAACTACAGCTAGCAACCTGACTACTAGCCAACATGTGACAGAAACCAGGTCCGGCGCTAGAACAGGCAATTGGGGGGGCACAGACACGTCCCTTTATGACAATTAGGATAGTCCTGGCTAGTTCTCAATTATTTTTCTTCATTGACGCGTTTTCCAATTATCGTAATTGGCAACTGAAGACACGGTTTCTCTCTATATGTGATCTAACAGCGATGAAATCATGGGGTAAATTCAGTAGAATTGAGCATTGGGGTGGACAAAACATCTGTTTTTAACAATTATTAATCCTGACTTGTTCTCAGTCATTTTCATGATTAACAAAAGGTTCACTCTGAGACTCCACACTTGACAGGTGTTGCTTGTTTTCCCCGATTACATAAGAAGACGATCATTCATCTGGGCGAATATTTGCTGAATTTAAATCAACGTAATTCAAAAGGCAGCTGCTACGGGTGCGGCTGTTTTCCAATGCATTTCAATGGAGATAGGTATGGCAGTCCCAATTTCAAACCCTGCCCTAACCTAACCCTGACCCTAACTCTAACCCTAACTGTAACCCTAACCCTAACCAAAATCCCTAATCCTTATCCTAATCCCTTCAAATCGATAGCCATCCCCATAAAACTGCCATATCTCTAGACACTTGCAATTCAAAATTGCATACCTGGGTAAATGGCTTGAGCCGCATGCTTTTTATAGCTTATTTTACTGTCAAGTGCCACTTTTTTCACTCAATAGCGAGAGTAGGTAATTCTGAATAACGCTGATTTAAATTAAGCAAATATGCGTCCATATGAATGATTGTCGTTTTACCTAATCAGGGAGAATAAGCAACATCTGTTAAGTGTGGAGTGCTCTCGGAGTGAACCTTTTGACCTCTTAAGACCTGGTGTCCTCATACAAGGACATCACATTTTGGGTTATATTGTCACTGCATTTAATTCTGCTTAACTGAGGCCTGATGACCAAATGTGTGGATGCTTACACTGCCATCTAGAGGTGTCAGAAGGGGAAAACACACAACAGAAACCGTTCATTTAGTCAAAACTAAATTACTACATCATGTCAAAAGATGATACTTAGTTTTTATACTCATCAGGTTCCAATAAGCCCAAATAGCAAACAGAAATAAAAAAATGCATATCGAACAAGAGCTCAGGTCTTAAGAGGTTAATCATGAAAATAACATAACATAACATGAATGGCGAGAACTGGCCGTCCAGCCCAACTAGGCTCGCCAGTTTCTTTATACTATTGTGAATATATCACTTCAGATACTTAATGACTCAAAATGATTGAGAACAGATCAGGACTAATAATTATTTAAAACGGATGTTTTATCCACGCCAATTCTCAGTTTTACTGAATTTACCCCCATGATTCCATCACTGTTGGGACGGATATGGAGAGAAATCGTGTCCTCAGTTGCCAATGTAAATAATTGGAAAACGCATCAATAAATGAAAATGATTGAGAACTTTCCAGGACTATCCTAATTATATCCCCGAACGCCGAATGGCGTTCCAGGGGATATTATGTTTTTGGTCCGACCGCCGCCGCCGCACTACGTGTTAACGCGATGACTTCAGTAATTTTTCAATTAGAAACTCCAAATTTTGCAAATAAGTAAGTATCATAAAGAGGAAGAACTGTTTTGATTTTGGACAATTTACGATGTCAAGATTGGCCACCAGGGGCCAAAAACTGAAAAAATCACTGTTCCGCGATAACTTCAGTAATATTTCAATTACAAATTTCAAGTTTTGCACATAAGTAAGTATCATAAAGAGGAAGAACTGATTCAATTTTGGACAATTTACGATCTCTAGATTGGCCACCAGGGGCCAAAAACTGATTTACATGTTAACGCGATAACTGCAGAATTATTTCAATTAGAAAATCCAAGTTGTGCATATAAGTAAGTACCATAAAGAGGAAGAACTGATTCGATTTTGGACAATTTACAATTATTAGATTGGCCACCAGGGGCCAAAAACTGAAAAAATCACTGTTTTTATCATATCTCTGGAAATATTTATCCGATTGACCTCAAATCAAGTGCAAATGAAAGGTCATGACCCAAGGATGTGTCCCACGATGACATTATACCTGTTTGGTTCAAAATTTTGAAACAAGGTGGAGCTTTGTCACATAAAATTCACCATTTTTGCTATATCTTTGGAACTATTTCTTCAATTGACACGAAACTATGTGCAACTGCAAGGTCATGACCTCACAACGTGTCACATGGTGACATCATACCCGTATGGTTCAATATTTTGCTACCAGGTGGCGCTTTTTGATGAAAAATTACCATTTTGGCCATATTTTCAGAACCATTTGACCGATTGACCTGAAATTAGGTTCAAATGAAAGTCTATTCAAGGTATATGCAAGGTTTGGGGAATTGGAGGATTGAGGGCGGTCGGGGATATACCCCCAGCCGTTGCCTCCGACGGCATAAGCCTAGTTGTCATGTAGGGACATGTCTAGGCCCCCGTTTCCCTGTTGCGGGGCCTGGTAGAAACTAGCGATCATGGATTAACAAACATTAGTTGACATTATTTTCCAATAAAAAGTTCTGAAGAGGATTTGTTTATGGGCGTCATTATGGAGATCATGACGGTCGCTCCGTAGAGTTGGGAAACCATGTAGATGGGCTCTTAAGTTATTTGCACTTGAAACGTTTAAAAATATGATTTTTAAAAAAAAGTTGAATTCAAATAATGAACACTGCACAAGCTTAGTAGTGGTGATTTTTGATGCATCCCTTTCAGCCCTCACGTTCCCAGCGCCCCCCGAAATTGTCCGAACGCCCCCGTTGAGAAACCCGAACCCAGAGGGTCCTCAGCACTGACGTTGAGATCTGCCGTTTTAAGAGAAGGGGAGGAGAAAAATGAATCGCCGACATCATATTTGTCCAAGTCGGGCTTCCGTTTATTTCCGACATATTGTCTATGGACAGCAAATTCTGGAAGGCAAGGGAGCACCGTAGGATTACGACTGATTTATCGTAAGAATCAGCGCTATCGGATATCTCTGACAAAATGGGTGAGTTGTAAATGTCAATTGCAAATGGCAGGTGGGATATATTATCATTTCTAAAATAAGGTGTGAATAGATTTTCACGTCGTGATAGTCTGTGTGGCTTTCGATTTTACGTCTGTTAGCAAATTTTATTAGCAAGCCGGCTAATTTAGCTATTTTAGAGAGGTAACCTGCCTATTCTTAGCTTGCAGTTGAGCAGCAGACTGGCTATTATCTTGTTAGCTTGCTAGCTAGCTAGCTTCCTGGGTAATGTTGCAGGACAGAGACACGACATGCTTTCGGTTACTTTGTTCTGCTGACTAGCGAGTTGGCTTGCTAGTTAGAATAGCGGAGAACCAGGCATGTTGGTGGCGGTTGGTGCCTTGAGTTGGACTCTGAACACACCGATTTCGTGGTTAGCTGGTTGATGTAGGTAACCCTCGTTCGCTCTTGAAGTTAGCCATCTAACGTTCGCTGATTAGCTAGGGTTTGAGTCAGAACTATACCGGCCGGCCTTCAACTTTTTGCTGGCTTGTTTGTCGTGCAGTTTTCTTCGTGGTCGCATTACAGTCGACACGGGCGTCCGAGGATATAAATTTGGTAAATCAACTAATCTCTCAACAGCAAGTCGAAAACATTGTGGGTAGCTAACGCGGAGACTCGCTCGCTAACGTAGTTTGTTGGGTGGGTTGCTAGCTAGCAAGCTAGTTACATATGGTGCTAGCTAGCCATCTTATTTGTCAACGGTTTGACTTCGGTATCAAGCTATCGTAATATAGGTCCATCCGAACATTAACACTGAATTTCCAGTGTAGTTACTTTTATTGTAAATGCAACGCTAATAATGATTGAGAAAATGCAGCTAGCTTGGCAGTTTTGTACTTGCAGTAAGGTACTCAACGTTCAGATTATTGTGTTGGCGGCAGACGGGTTCAAGTGCGGCCCACCGCAAGTCGCTGGTTGATCTTGGCCCTGTAAATTAGGAATGGCTTTTAGCAGTCAATTGGCTCGCCAGACAGTAGAAACTTACATTAAACCCATCTATTAACATTATCTGGAGAGACTTTCCTCTTCGGTTCCGGCATAACGTTACTTCAGAGCAGTAACTAGTTAGGATTTTTGTCTTTGAAATACATCCTACGTGTCTCGATTTTACCGAATCTAGCGAACAGTTGTTACTTGTATTTTATTTAATATTTATTGACAGATGGTATTGGAAAGTGTTTGATTTTTAATACAAGGTTATATCATCTTTGCACTCTTGGAAAAGAAACTTTCTTGAACTGCCCCCAGAAATGACTAACTGAAGAAACAAGGCTGAAATAATGGCTTATCTTGGATTGTGGCCTTGAACCTTCTGGGACCAGATTTGTTGGATGTTAAATTTAAGTTTTCTATGTTTCATTTGACCTGTTTTTCGAATAGTTGTTTTCACCATGTGTTCATCAATGTACACTGGTGAGGCTTGGCATATGAGTCTGTCTTAAGCTGCTTACTAAGCAGCAGATCCAAAGTACTTCATTTTTGCTATTCTCTCATTTCCATTTTGCCCTACGTTTTCCAGTTCAGTGTGTTATATGTAGTACTTGAATGGGAAGTTTTTGAAAACCTTTGACTGCGTTTTTATTTTATGTAAACTGACCAATTTTGTCGCCATCAAACATGCTGCTCTCTTCATGGAGGCACCTAGACTAATAACTTCTGTATATTGCCATTGCTTCTGCCCTACCCTTTCACTGATGCTTTTTTTTTAGGTTGGTACTTTTGCTTTGGTCCAGGGCTCACTTTTGTCCTGTTTATTACTATTTTTCTCCCAATTTGCAGTTCTTTGGAACTAAATTGTAGTTTGACTGCGCAATATTGCAATAGAGACGACTGGGAGTTAAGGTATTTGCCTCTTTTCATGCCATCTCTCTTGTGCGAAAATAGGGCTGTGCTATTCTATGGTAACGGAATTACGATCGGAGCAAATTCTGGCCATATTTTAGACCACCATTAGAACCCATCATTTCTTGAGTCTAGTACTCCAGCTGTGGTATTAAACTTGCAAATATGGGGTGCCATCTACCATTGAGAAATTTCGAGGCAAAATACTTGGGTAACAAAATTATCCAGAAAATTTACTCATTTTGCTCATCAGATTGCCCTGAATCGGTAATGGATGAGATGAAATGGCACTTAGTTTCTCATAGCCTATCGTGTTCTCTTTCTAAAGTGGGCTTTGCTTTGGCTTAATATAACGTAATTGATGAATATAGTCTGTTCAAAGAAGACAAGTCAGTGGTCACGGAATTACCAACTGGTAACAGAATTGGGTCACTCAATGAAATGGGGTCACAAACCATATTGTGGCAGGCGCCAGAACTGTGTTTTTCTGGCAATTGGTGCGAGAACCCACCATAGTGACGGATATTCCATCAGCATATACCAAAGATAAAATGATTTGCTTTTACGAAATGGTGTGATTTAAAAAAATCCATCACAACAGGACTCAAAATCCTCTCCCAGTATGACATCACTTATTGTACTGCATTATTTTTATGAAATGAAGGGGGCCGACAAGCCAATGTTGACATGGAGATTAAAAAATTTTTTTGAAGTATGTATTATGATTGGTCATTATAAGTGGAAATCTCATTGTAATATATTGCTAAACTGTAAAAATGTAAATAAATATGTATATATGTATAATATATTGAAATGAATACATTGAAACTAATACTATTGTTGTCATTCCGTGACAATTTGCCTCTTGTAATTCCGTGACATTGACTTTTTGAAATTTCTTGCCCATAAAGCAGGGTTAAAGTCAATATTTTTTTATAACTTACAGTATTAACAAAAACACCTTAAATATGAACATGTTGAAGTTTCATAACTTATCTATGGTAGGAACATCACTTTCTGGATAGTTAAACACAGCATTAAAAAAAACCACGTCAATTTTGTGGAATTCCGTGACGGAGTAGTTTTTGCTTGTTTCTTCTTTGAAAATTTCTCAAAAAATATTTTTTCACTTAATAATATTAAAGAACAAGTTAATACCTTCAATATGACATATCATACTTGATTTTATCTTATTTAGTTGTAGAGTTACAACCCAAAATGTAATGGGACTGTAATTCCGTGACAGCTTGGCGGCCACCATCATTGTTAGTACTTGTGCTTGTGCTTGCATTATGCTTATGCTTGCAGCCTGCTGCTCTACTCCAAGCCATTTATTCTGTTTGTATTTGTGCTCATTCATACTTGCTTTGCATTGTATTGCCTCTCTTCCCTTCTTCCCATTCCCATTTTCCCATTTCCCTGTGTCTTTTCTTTTTAGGGAGCCTTGTTGTCAGCTGGCTTGGGACGACAGCTGAAAATTTGCCATGTTGGCTAAAGCTGCCCTGTTTACTGTTGTGACAGTTAATTGATGGGGACTGTTCTTGTAATAATAAACTAGACTAACTAAACTAAACTTTGTCATGTTACAACAGAAGATGAATGAGTGCAGAGATTATTTATGTCACATGCAAAGGTATTGGTTGACGTTTGTCAATGAATGAAATCTGATTGTGACGCAAGAAGGTCGTATCACACCGATTTATAATAATCTGTGGGATAAGTAGCAATATTTTGAGCAGTTGGCAAGCCCAAATCCAGACAATTGTGATGCAAAATGGTCGCCCACCAGTTACTTTATCCAAGTTTGGGTTTCAAATACAGTACTCTGGGAATCATCCAATGTACATAAAACCTAAGATGCATGTTGAAAATTAAGTGAACTACCTGTTTATTGTAAGTTTTAAGGACTTTTTAGTTTCTGTGAGGTAAAGTAGGCAGACTTTTATGACCCAGAACTTCAAGAAAAGTTTTACACTTTTGCTCATAACATGGAAAAAGTTTGGAAACAAGATGTTACTGGGACGGGTGCTCTGCATCACTTTAGATTTATGCAAGTCAAAAATTATCTGCTAGAAAAATGAAAGGAAAGGAGACCAAGAAATGAACAAATTAAGACAGGTAGACTATGATCGATGCACTTGACTTCCTTACCATGTGTCCCTGTCTCCTATGAATAACATCATCAGAAAGGGACCATTTTAGTTTGGTCTTTTTGGGGATGTGCGCAAGTTGAAAGGATGTTCAAAATGGCTCTTTTATTCTCCTCTTATTTTGTCCCGAGAGAGTTTTATTCATCTCCATGACATTAGCTTTCCGTATGATTAGCCCGTTTACTGATTTCTCTATACATGTCTACTTTAAAACACTGAAATCTACTGGCAATAATCAGAACAAATATTTTAACTGAAAAAGACCAAACCTCCAACTTGCCTTGATGTTGATGAATGAAAAATCTGCTCTGTTTTGGCACTGGCTTCATAGCTTCATGGTTCCTAGAGCAGTTGGTGTCATCAATTTGGTCTATTTAAAACAATTAAATTAAGCAGCGATGACACCTTTTATTACCAATCTACCAAATATTTATCTGAAAAATCAAGAAAAGACAAGTCTGTGTACTATAGACAAGCTTGTGCACTAACTATAATTCTATTACCGTGTAACTCCGTTGCCTATGTAATTCCGTTACCGCATTTTCTCATAAGCATGAGATACTAGAATAGGAATTTGGCCGTGGTCTGTTCCATTGGCTCACTAATGAAGAGAATCTTAAAGGACTTTCTCCTAAATTAAGGAATAAATTATTACAGAGATTTACTTTCAATTCATGGTAATGGAATTACCTCAAAAAGAGTAAAAATTCCAAACGCGTCTGTGTTCCATGAGCCAGGTAGCAAGAAGGAATGGCAAAATAAGAGCTCATGAGCCTTAAACCCATTATACAGGCCATGTTAAAATGAACAGTTCCAGTATTTTTCAGTGCATGGTGTTAAGGAAAAAAGTGCACAAACGACTTCATGGAAACAGGGGCATGTTTTCAATGGAGCAGAAAAACAAAGCAGATAAATATCCATAAACTTTTCTTTTTTTTTTGGCTCTGTATTTCTCAGAATTCCTAGTTTTGTGCCAATACCATTTCATTTCTGTAGGGAGAAGTTTGAATTTTTACACTTTTAGCTTCTCTATTGTAGAATTTCCCGGTTAGTCAAAGTCTGTGAGTGTGTGAGCAGATATTACAAACATGAGTTTGGGCCTGTAGTATTAGTATCTGTTGACCCACGGATAACACCGATATTATTTGGGTAAAGTAAAACCTGAAAAAAAAATGACCAGAAGATTTGACCCACATCTGGAAAACGTGAGGGCCAAAAAGCAAGGTGCTGCAATAGACCCTTATGTAAAATAACTTCTGTGTGCTGGTCTGTGAGGGCCCTTCTATTTATGAGGCCCATGTGATGACACACTATTACAGGAACTCTGACTGATTGGAGTTTGGGCTTCACTTACATTGGTTGCAGTGTACTAAGTAAAGCCTGCTGCAGAAGCAGTTTCTCCGCCGTCTCTTGTAATGTCGCATTGTCTTACATGGGCTGTATGGATACATGTAAAGGCCACTACTAATTTAGATTTTTTTTCTATATTCAGCTGTGAAGTGAATGGATTTGATGGGATGTTAATCAGGCCCGGAATAGAATGTGTAGAAGCAACAGTTGTGGCGTTGCTGACTCTTTTTCCTCAAGTAAAAGGCCCCCGCCCTATGTCATGTACTCCCTAAATGACTCCGGATGCGCCATGCTATTGGGATGACTACACAATGCTGATGTTTGCGTAAAATCTGCTTCAGTTGCTGAATGAAGTTATTTAAGTCTACGGGGTTTTGTAAGCTGAGTAATCAATAAATGGCCTTCAATTATCCATGTGAGGTGTTTAAGCCCCTATTATTGAGATGTGCTGCAAAGCATCCAAGACATGGTTCTGCCATTGGCTGTTAATTGATGGCCTCAGTCTGTCAGTATTTAAATGTGCATCAGTTTTCCCATAGAAGAATACAGATGCTGAACCTAATGTAAATCAAAGTGATTCATAGCCTGGAGTTTGGTGTTCTTGAATTGGTGGATTTGCAAACTAGATATTCAGACCTTCTCAGCAGGACTGTCAATCTGTATACACTGATGATAGGAAGGGCATGTTGTTTGCTCTCCAGACAGTTTAAGGTACTTTATCACTTGAAACTTAAAGCACAAAGCTGTATAGTTTTATTGTAGTTTTGTTCATCTCGGTCCTGTGTTGATGTTCATCTTCTACAATGGAAGGCTTTTTGGGAGATGAAAAAATTATCTTGTGCATAAACCTTTGTGCAGGGGCATTTTATGTTCTCTTGTGTCACCGAACTTACGCGGTTCAGCTTTCTGCCGCTAGACATCCTCCCCTTCCTTCACAATATCCCGGGCGGTCGGCCGTTCAGCTTGTACAAACTGCCATTACGCATCAATGGGAGAAATTTTGTTGTTGGCTTCATCGACTTCTCTATCGTTGTTCGTGTGACAGAGACATCTGATAAGTGAGGTATACATGCATAAAGACTCCAACTATCAACTTCTGGGCATAAAAATGGGAATTTTGGAGTATTAAATGCATTTCTCTGGCGATAAACACTCCCCCTGAGCCCAGGTGCTCTTCCTCTTGACCAAAATCACACGTGTGCATGCGTAAATTAAGAGAGTTAAGTTTCAAGAAACTTTATTGATCCTTGAGAGACAATTGTCAAGGCAAGCTGAGCAATTTAATGCAAAGATGCTTCTACTGTTCCATGCCTAGTTTGTTTTAGAAGATTATTGGATTTGTGGGGAGAATGTGGATTTATTTGGTGAGTAAAGCAGCAAATCGTCTTAATTTGTTTGCTAATTATTAGAGGAACATTAGAACTATCGGGCGGCGATAGCGTTTTTGCAGTCAGCTGTATACAGAAGGCGCTATCACTTTCCTAAGAAGTTAAGCTTTTTTACCCACATTGTGCGTGGACTGTCATAATGAGAGTCCAAGTGGGCTAACCCCCAAGTAACGAATATTCAAAGGCACAATAGCGGAGAATAGCCAAATCTCTGCTTTGTTTACATAATTTTAAAAAGTGGGATATTCGGCCGTAAGCCATGCGGTGCCCGGCCGATGGCCATACTCTCGGTATTGAGTTGGCGGGGGGAAGTGGCACTGGGCAGTGAAATAAGCTATAAAAAGCATGGGGCTCAAGCTATTTGCACAGGTATGCAATTTTGAATAACGTTGATTTAAATTCAGCAAATACGTGTCCAGATGAATGATTGTCGTCCTACCTAATCCAAGAGAACAAGCAACACCTGTTAAGTGTGGAGTGCTCTTGGAGTGAACCTTTTGTTAATCATGAAAATGACTGCGAACAGGTCAGGACTAATACTTGTTTAAAATGGATGTTTTGTCCATGCCATTTCTCAGTTCTACGGAATTTACGCCATGATTTCATCGCTGTTAGATCGCATATAGAGAGCAAACGTGTCTTCACTTGCCAATTGCGATAATTGGAAAACGACTCCATAAAGGAAAATGATTGAGAACTAGCTAGGACTAATTGCTGTCATATAGGGACATGTTTTGGCATACTCACTGGCTGGGCCACTGCTATGGTTAATATCTATTGCAAACAAAGAAAAAATGTTTTCTGTCCAGGGTGGGATGCACCAAAAATCGGCGTGTTGAAAGTATTGTTTCGGCAGAGATTATCGCAACATGGCGCTGATGGACTGCTTTCGCCATGTGGGCACGTGGGAACTTCCAGCATTAAAACCGGGCATATAGATAAGAATCCTTGTTTTAAGTCACTTCACAGTGACAGCTGTGTTATCTCTAATGAATACTTGGTGATCTTGCCATGCTGTGCATTTGAAATTATACTAACAATCCAAGAAATCCTGGGGGGTTCGCTGATAGACAGTGTTCTTCTCTGTATCTGAATGGGATCCGGACAAACAACGATCTGCCGCAGGGGTCTGCACCGCCCCGGATACAGAATTGGTGCCATCTGGCAAGGCCGCTATTGATTGTAGTGTATTCTGCCTGCTAGTCTTTGAAAATGTACTGTCTGCGCAAATGTGCTAGATGGGAACATTCATGCAACATCGAAGGAGGAACTAGATGTACATGTAATGTTTAATCATCCTCATGGTTTGTCGAGACTTAGCAGGAGAGAGGATATGTGGTGAGCCCCTCTTCTGCTTATCCTGAAGATCATTGATGTCCCACTTAGACCAGTTGGCTGGCAGTGTGGGCTGCTACACTTCCATTCCCATATACTTTTTGTGTCTACCCCATATTGTTAGGATACTGGTCTGGAACGGAGTGCTTCAGCTGAGCGATTCCAGTGTCCATGATCTGTTCCTCTGCACAAAGGGATTACTGGGGCACACACAACTCATTCTGAAAATGCCGACATATCGCTGAAACAAAAGAAGATGGAACCTGAAAATTTTGCGCTTCAGCTGTTGAGCAGAAAGACATTAAACATGATGCAAATCCAAGGTGGTTTGTCAGGAGGCCTAATTTGATTTGACGCTGTATTACCCCAATGCAAAATCTATTTCTGATGCATTCTTTTCTACCACAAGTGGCAGGCCTACATGAAAAGGGGAAAATTCAAGTCTGTATTGGTATATGAGATATCTGCTTCAGTATCTTAATGATGCCTCCAAGAAGTTGTTCCTCTCTTGCCTTGTGTTTTTGTAGCTCGTCTGCATTTCTAAGCGAGTCAAAGGTTTGCCTCAGTCACAGTAATGAACCCAGTTGAGACTTCAGACACCTGACAATTTTTGACTGCCAGTGGTGCTCTGGAAGGCACAGAGGTGATGTGGTCCAGTGTTGGATAAATGCTGCTGTCAGTGCTCCTCTCATGAAGAGCTTGATGACCTGAAGTTGTCCTAGACAGCAGTGCTGTGTCTGCTCCCTGCAGCTGAGCAGTCTTCAGATAACTTCATGTGTGTCCAGGATATTGTGGTTTGTTCTCTTGATTGTCCCCTGCCGTGCGGTACGTGCGAAGGGGCGGGACATGGTATTCACGACCGTCCGTCCATCCGTCCGTACGTCCATCCTTACGTCTCGAATCCTTGTCAGCGAGATATCTCAAGAACAAATTGATGGATTTTCTTCAAATTTGATGTCAACATGTATTAGGGTGATATCCCAGCGCCAGTCGATTTTGGTGACCTTCTCGTCACTCAAGGTCACACCGAGAGATTGCTCATTTTGACACGATTTCACATTTTGTGGCGGGGGACAAAGACATGTTAGTGGCAAATACTTGTTTCTTGTTTAAGTTTGTCCAGGTTACTACAGTTCATTTATGCACATCGTTTTATTATCCCCCGCCAACACGAAGTGGGAGGGGGATATAGGTTTGACCTCCGTCCGTCCAAGTTCGAAAATGAGAAGCGCACGATTGGCGGGGGATGTTGTAGACCATGTCGACTTGTTAGTGATTGCCTTAACAGTGGTTTCTAGTCCTTTGTGGTAAGAGGAGTCTTGATATAGACTGTTGTGTGGGCTGATGAGCGTTTCTAACATCTCAAGGAGGAACAGAAGCCATAGTTGGGAGATCAGTGTTGGAAATTACTCAAGTCTGAACTAGATTACCACTAGATCTTCAGTTTGTCCTGCATTTGGTGTTATCAAGTTGGGTATTTTAGATTCTCATGGGCCGTTGTCTTGTTTCTCACGAACAGAAACCACGGCGAGTCCAGCGAAGGATAACTACCGAATGAACCGGTACAAGAACAAAGCCCTGAATCTGGAGGAGATGCGCCGCAGGCGAGAGGAGGAGGGCATCCAGCTCAGGAAACAAAAACGAGAGGAGCAGGTACCCCCTTCTCAGCCTTGCTCTTTCTCTGGTTTTTTTATGTTGCTTCTAACTTCACTCTATTTTTTTTCTGTTTCTCTCTGTTTATTGTTGGGCTGCATTTAAATTGGCTGTATAAGTTGAGGTTCTGCATCTCATTGTTGACTCTGTAATCAGCAGGAGTATTGTTTCTACATTTTTAATGCTTTATATTTGATAGAAATAACTCCATATGTTTTTCGAGCCTACATTAAAATTCTATGTGGGAAAAATATCAAACAATATCCATGTTTGTCGGTTTCGTTTCATTTATTTACTTTTTTAAATATTTTTTTATCAACAGCTTAAACCAGGGGTCCCCAATCTTTCCCAGATAGGGCCTGTGTGGGTGCAGGCTTTCATTGCAACCAACCAGCTATGCACCTGATGCTACTGATCAAGCTTATTAGTAAGGAGTTCAGGGGTTGATTAGTAGCATCAGGTGTGGAAATGCTTGGTTGCAATGAAAGCCTGCACCTACACCGGCCCTTTCTGGGAAAGATTGAGGACCCCTGGCATAAACTATGAACAGGGCACTACAGTGCAAAAACCAATATTATTAAAAGACTCATCAGAGGGAGAAACTGATTTGGTGATTCATCATACTGGATGGACAAGGGGATAGGATTGACTGAAAGCCTTCAGAAACGACCCATTAAACCTACCCCAAATCATTGACCTTTCTGCATATAAGTGATTTCATTTGTTCAGCTTCATTGATGTCGGTCATCATATGACCTTCGCTATAGCTCCACCACAAAGTCCAACTTTTAATTTTCAAAAAGTTTAATAACTCTTCAGGTCTTTATGGGAATCACGTGACACTTCTTGTGTTCATTCTTTTGTTTTTGTTTTCTATGATCTTGTGCCCTTTCTTGCACAACAATCACCCAGTTTCTAAGTGCAATAACTCAAAACAGTTTAGCTGAAAATGGTCACATTACTTGTAATCATTTCTTTTGCATTGAGAGGGGTTGATATTGGCATTAGTCACCCTCGTAGATTGGATAAAAAGATAGACGAAACAACCACGCAGTCACCCATTCATTTCAGCATACCATTTAGGAAGCCTTGATTTTTTGGCAATTTGAACAGCATCATTTTTTCATTTTGAGACCGCATGTGATTCCTATTGGACGTTACCCATTATTGAAATAATGAATCGGGTGGAAAGTAGGGTCATTTTTTTCCTAGACTACTATAGCATTGAACTTGTTTCTGTGACCACTGATGTCGCCATCTGCTGGGCGTTAAATGGAATGCAATTTTAAGAGATTTCCACATAGGCCTCACTTTTTAGATCCTGGTGCTGTGCCCATCTTTTTATACAGTCTACGGTCACCCTATGACCTTTGCTGTGGCACCACCAACATACCAAAGTTTTTAATCATAAAGTTGCTACAAATCCAGCAGGTTTCATGGGAGTCATGCCAAATCTGCTTTCAACTTAGGAGGAAATTATTGATTGTGGTGACTGTAATTTTTCCTGTAGCACCACCACTCCGCTGAAGTTAACGTTTTAAATTTCAGTAACTTGGATAGGTTTGATGGAAATCATTTCACACTTTAGATTGTTTCTGATGAATAGAGAAGAGTTGTGACTATCCCCGCCGCTTAGTCGATGAAATATTGGAATGAATGATGACTGTCTGTCTGTCAGTTTCATTTCGTTGTCTTGGCCGGAACTTATAATCTGGTGAATGTTTGACAAAATTTTACAAATGGATATTGTGTAGATGTGTATTTTCATACTTCTGTCATTCGTCCTGTCCATTTGTCTGTCCCACCAGTGCTTTTTATTATTATGCCCCTAACCTTGAAAGAGTCGGTCGGGGGCATTATGTTTTCACACCTTCCGTCCGTCCGGGCGTCCTGTCGTAAAACTTTTCCTTTGTTGCACTCTAATGTGAACGCCGCTCGACGTCGGTTAATGTTTTTCGTGGGGTGAATGGTCATGCATTTCATTTTTGAGTTCGCTCCACCAACCAATATGGCAGCCACGAGCCATCTTGAAATCCTTTGTCACGCTCTAAGGCCCGCGGTGTACTTGCTGCTAAGGGCGCGTACATGTACGCCTCATGGCTGTCATGCGTATTCTGCGTTTGTTTGAGGCATCGGACTCACATTTCAACGCGAGGTAACGTGACACGTATGCGAGATGCAATACTGATATGAGCACTAGAGGCGCTCGTGCGAATGGACACTGTGACCATTGCATGCACTGCCCACCCTGAAATATGGGGAATACCAGCTTTTCACAATTTCCGACTTGATTTCTGTTCTCTGTCCCAAGTGGAGACCTCCAGTACTATGCATTTTGGCAGCGTACTGTTGCAGCAAGTATGTACACAGACACAGTGCGTTATGTACGCATATGTTTGATCAAGTGTTAAGTTTACCGTGGCCCTTATGTGAACACCGATCGATGGAGGTTTATGATTTTTTGTGGGGTGAATGGTCATACATGGGGATGATGCCAATCGATTTTCAGCTCATTCTGCGAAACATTATGGCCACCACGGCATATCCTTTGTCGCGCTCTAACTTGAATACCGCTCGAGGGAGGTTTGTGATTTTTGGTGGATTGAGTGGTCATACATGGGCATCATCCCCTATCAATATTCAGCTCACTCCGCCAACCAATATGGCAGCCATCTTGAAATCCTTTTCCGCTCCGCCGGAGGTTTTTGCTTTTTGGTGACCTGAATGGTCATGCATAACACTCGTATGAAATTAAGATTAATCAATTTGCTAACTAGCTAAATGTTAGATTAGGCCGTACAGTCCACTTGAATGTAATCCAAGCCATGGTTCCCTATGTCTGAAAGAAATAGAGAAGTGGAAGTAATGTAAAAAAAAAGTAACTTGCCAGAATGGGGAGGAAATTAAATCTTTCAAAGAACTATGTAAATGGTAAATTATAATGAAGACCTAAAAAGTCAACTTTATAAGTACCCAAATGCACTGGCTTATAACTGAGATGATGATGCAAGGGTTAAATCTGGTATTTCATTTCTCTAAGGTGCTTAACATGCTATGAATTGATTGGTATGAAGCCAAAGTGCTGCTAGCTTCCCTTGACATTGTTCTGACATTGGCAGTGGCAAGATTACGGCCTCGCATGATTGGTTAATCCTTTTTTATTATTTATTTATTTCCAGCGGATGCCAACTTTATACTTTGCCAATGGATGCCAACAGAATTAAATAAACTGAATTTATTAAAATGACATCTACAGATGTTAAGCTTGGCTTCCCTTGGCCTCTGGGAGAAAACACCACTGTTGATTACTCATTCATTCAAAGTCCTCTTACATCTGCATTTTTTTTGTTTTTACTAGTCGTAGTTCTGAACTCCGCCAGAAATTAATTACATTGTTCATTTAAAGTGACCAGTTCACGTTGTGGTATTAGAATTAAACTTGATGTGCCTTTCCTGAAGGAAATATCAGTGCATGCAAAGCAATGATCACAAGATTAGCCTTGTCACAATACTTCAACCACAGCTGTTGAAAGAGGCAAAAATGCATTATCTTCAATGGGATGACAATTCGACAAATCTCGCTCTCCTAATTGACCTGAGAATGGAGCCCTGATAGAAGTGGAGTGGAATACACTAACAACATCCTAAGCAATAAGACGAATGTGTTCTGTGGTCATGATTTGTGTCATTGATTCAGTCACAATGCTTTAAGGCCAGTCAATACTCTCCTACCACAGACACTGACCCGCTCGCCTCCCACAGGAGCGTATCAGTGAAAACGCATAAATCCCCTTCAGTATTGGAGTAAACATTACATTTGCAACAATAGTAGAGAAGTATGTTTTAAATCCTACCCTACTTTTGACAATGTGCTGAAAAATACAATTTGAATTCAGAAATTAAGAAATTCAACATGACAACTATTTTCTCGAATAAAATTTTATTTAAGAACTCTAAAATTGGGAGTATTTGAATTAAATGAAGAGAGAATGAGCTGTTAGATAATGGCAGACAGATGAAAATTGATAGAAAGATGAGGTGTGAAAGTTGCCGAAGTTACACTACTTGTGATAAAAGACAATGGAGAGAGCTACAAAGAGACGGTGAACTTGAACAGTTTCAGTGGAACACAAGCCCATTATGATATTATAAACCCAATGCAGGCGCATTATGAAGTCAAAAAGCCAAATGGAAAGTCTGTGGGGTAATTAGAATTCGTATTTCATCTCAAATTATAGTTGCAGGAGTAGGAAGCAGAACCAATAATAAATAAATAAATAAATATTATTGATGATAATGAATAATAAGAATAATAATAATAGTAATAATAGTAATAATAATAATTGCCATATGTGATAATTCCTCCAAACATAAGTGTATTTGTGACTGTTGGCTATAGTTCAAATTATTACTGGAAAGGAAACTGTTGGGGGCAGAGTTTGAAATCCTCCAACAGACATTTTGAGTTCCAGCTAGCTACAGTGCAAAGAATAACCCGGAACAAGCTAACCTATAACTCTATCTTGCTACTGTGTTAAAGTTAGGAAACAGAAATGTACAATAAGGTTTATGCTAACTAGTTAGCCGGGATTGCGTTTCCCAAAAGCTTAGTCCCTAAACAAGTCAGCAGCTTGGCAGCATACTCTGAACCATAAACAATTAGGGGGGGGCTTTGTCACAAATGAACATCCCGTACAACTACGGATCCAATTAAGAAAATAACTGAACGAAAATGCATTACAAAGGTTATTCAATTCAAACCTTTATTTATTCTCGTAAGGACATTGAGGTTTCCCTCATTTCCAATGCAGTCAAGATTACAGACACATTAAAACCACAGCATAATAAAACAAGTAGAATATAGAACAATCATTGTGAGCAACAGTTTTGTCAGTGACCAGGTAAAATGCAATAAAATCAAGTAAAACAGTTGCAATGTGAAACACAATAGTTAGAAATTGAAGTCCTGAACTCTGAAAGAGAAGGAAGAACATAAATTTTTAAGTGTTGGAGGATGTTCCATGAGCTTGGAGCATCAAAGGAAAAAGCCGTTTAACCCCTTTGCGCAGAAGCCAAATTTGGCTTTTTAGGTGTTACCTGATTTAAGGCTTTATAATTTAAGATTGCTGCTTTACAGACAGGAAAACTTTGGCTCAATTGAGTCTAGACACTTGAAGCATTTAGACTCCCATCAAATTATAGTTTATTTTTATGATTTTGTTGGAGAAAAGGGGCTGCAAACATAAAAAATCTTCATGAGAATTCACCATTGAAATAGAAAAAAAAAATAATGCTGACAATTGGAAAAACTGCTGGGGCCTAAAACTATACATTTCTGGGATCATAAACTTCTTGACCACAAGTACAATTCATCTTTAACATTCCATTTTAGATTACCCGCTTGCTATGAGACAAATTAGACAGCTATCCAGGTGTCTCTCCAAAGTCTGACATCCATCAACATTTTAAACTGTCAAATCATACATTAATCATATATTTAACACACACAAACTTTTGGGGCTTGAAATTCGGCATGAACTAATGATTTTCTGGTTGAGTTTTGCATGAATTAATCAATATCAGTGCAGTGGAACATCATTGGTCACCAGTAACCTCTCAAAACATGCCTTTTCTCCATAATAAAGTTAACAATATTGTCCATTTCTCTTCGAAGTACCCCAAGCATTAAATGAAGTGCAGATTTAACAGCTATAACATTCACGCAAGACCAAACATGATATGAATAAAAAGCTAACCGCTCTCACATCCGAGCTCATAACCTTACACCTTATAAGGGTGAAAACTCACTAACTCAGTAATATCTGAATTCTGAAATACACCTTATTTTAACAGAACAGAAATTTCACTTTCAGGAAAAAAATACAACGACATATGCCTCCATATTCATCAGAGTGGTGTAATGAACGTACCGAGGGATCTACCGACCTGCGTGGGATGTATGCATTTGGAGAAACGAAAACCTCGGCATTCGATGTCTTTAAACGCGGTATAGATTCTACAGCAAAAAGCCAAATTAAGCAAAATGCAAACAGAGTAGAAGTATAACCTGTTTTCTTCATTGATGCCCTCCTCCACCAGAGACAGATGTATCGGGTAGAAGGAACGTTCCAGTTCTGTTTCATTCGGAATAATTCCCGTTGACCGCGTCCGTACAACATTTAAATCTCGTAAATGAAACTGAACACTTCAGAACGGTCTCGAGTGTCTTTATTTCTTTGATATCGCATCATTTTCAGCTGCGCAACCGCGGCCAACATTCGAAGAATACAACCGACCTTACTTTTACGCTTGGCTTTGTATCCCATTCTTATTGTCCGATCAATGTATTTCAGTTATAGAGGAAAGTTAAGACACTGGGGAATGGGATAAGAAACGAGTCTGTCAACACATCGTTACCGGGGAAGCTTCACGAGGACGTGAACTATAACTGTAGAGTTACGCAGATGAATCTGAGTATATAATTGAGTGACTGGCTATCGACACCAGTACTTCGGTGGATAGAAGGGAGCGCTGAATTTGTCGATGGAGGAATCTAAGCGTTAATCCATGGGAGGGAACTACGCATATTTTGTGTGTAATGATTGTAACTGACAGTACTGCTTCTCTCACATTCTACTATGTCGGATTTTTTTCTTCACAAAACGTATTTTTTTAACCACTAATTTGAATACTGTTGGCTCACTGTAGCTAAAATGGTTGCTACAGAGTAGTACGTTTTTTTTCTGTCGCAAGTGATAATTTTTTAAAACTATTGGATCGATACTATGGGCAAGGATATTGACCAGTTTGCACATCAGGCTTAACTGAGGAGTTTAATCCATGCTACTCCTGAAAAACAGGGATTGGAGGGAACTTCTCCATACTATAAATCGCGTTTCAGCTCTGCCTGCTTGTGAATATCCAATAGCTGATCGGGGGTGCCATCTTGTGGTCGAGTACTGTAACTTAAGTGCTTACATTTGCATATCTATAGACGCGAGCGTCTACATCTGCAGAAAGGGGTTAACCAAGTTCAGTACGTGCTCGAGGAACTTTCAAAAGTGACAGATCAGTAGAGCGATTTGTATAGCTACCAGCCCTCCACTCGAACAAGGTTGAGACGTAAGGTGGTAATTTTCCAACGAGGGCCGCAAAGATGTATATAAACTAATGTTTGTTGCGCCTGCATAAATGCTATCATGCCTGAGAAGTGTCTTGTCTCCTTTTTAAGGTGTTGGGCTGCAGTAGGCCGAAAAGGCGTGTTTACTCGTGATACTACAGAGACGTGCCGTCTGGATAATTCAAGATTACTCTTGACCAATTCACAATTGCGAATCAAAGGATTAATTTACTTAATATTCAAGAGCCTCCCCACTATTTTCCTTTCATCCGACAGCTGTTCAAGAGGAGAAATGTGGAAATGCTGAATGAAGAGGCAGTATTCGACAGCCCCCTCATGGATGCTTTCATCAGCTCCACTACAGCAGGGGTGAGTCTCTTCCATGCAACCTTCATGTTTCTCTTTCCCATGGCCTCAGCGCTGTCTGTCTTTATAAATGGATGCTGATGTTGTGGCTTTATGCACAGGTCAATTTGTACCATTTTAGCCAGAGTAGTGTATTCTTCTGCAGTGTGTTGAGGCAAGTGAAGACTCAGGGTTGGTTATGTCAGGCCAGGTCTTGTGGAGTTCCAGTGTGGATCCGAAATCATTAAAATTTTATTCCAGGAGGGCGTCATCACCAGAGACATGGTAGAAATGCTGTTTTCTGAAGATCCAGAACTCCAGCTTGCCACCACACAGAAATTCCGAAAGCTTCTATCGAAAGGTACGGCCTCGTGTGTGTTTGTTCGTGCTTGTTTTTGCATGCGTGTGTGTCTGTGTGTGTGTACGCGTGCGCGAGGATGGCATTTTTAAGCGCAAATACGTCTGTCTGTTTGTATTGGACTGCTGAAAGCGGTGTCCAAATGTTTCCATTGCATCCTCTCCAGAGCCCAATCCACCCATTGATGAGGTCATCAACACCCCTGGGGTTGTTGAACGTTTTGTTGAGTTCTTGAAGAAAAGCATCAACTGCACACTGCAGGTGGGTATGGCTGAGAGTTGCCACCTGTGACTTAGGGAGGGATGGATGGATACACTGACTCTCGTTTTCTTCTCTTCCCCAGTTTGAGGCTGCCTGGACGTTGACAAACATTGCCTCTGGGACGTCCCAGCAGACCAAGATTGTGATTGAAGCTGGGGCGGTGCCCATCTTTATTGAGCTTCTTAACTCAGATTTTGAGGATGTGCAAGAACAGGTAATACTGAACTGCTCTGATTCAGACGTAGCTTTTTCTTCTTTTTTTTTTTTCCCCCCCTGACAAATTTTCTGCGTAAATTCGAATTTGGAATAGTTTTTTTTTCGTTGTGCTCTTTTAGGTCGTGGTTTAAATGAAGCAGAAATGGTGATGCAGCAGTAGTTCCAACAGCCATTTATTTGGTTTTCCTGTGTGTCTTAATGATATTTGTATTAATCAAGGGCAGCCCTGAGTGAGTTTACTTGTGCTTTTTCCCAACCAAGGGAATGCATTTTTCATGCATTTTTTCATGAAAGTGATCGATGCGTCTCCCACCATCTTAGGCCGTGTGGGCTCTGGGGAATATCGCAGGGGACAGTGCTGTGTGCAGAGACTATGTGCTAAACTGTAACATCCTACCACCACTGTTGATGTAAGTATTGGCCCCTGACTAAATGGCTAAAATCAGTGCTTCTTTTGTATGGTTTTATTTTCCTGAGCAGAAATGCTTCTGTTGTACTCGGTCTGTTGAAAATATGTGGTTTGACTTTGTTGGTTATGGCAGTATTACGGAGTTTGTTTACATGGTACTGAGTGCATTTTCATGTGGGGACGACCTCTCTTAAGCATACTAAGAGTCTTAGAAGACCAATTCCACACACAAAATGTAAATGGAATCCAGTCTTGTTCTTTATATTATTCTGTTACTAGGTTGTTGACCAAGTCTACCAGACTGACGATGACCAGGAACGCTGTGTGGGCATTATCAAACCTGTGCCGGGGGAAGAGTCCACCTCCGGAGTTTGAGAAGGTGCCCAATGATCACACCCAATAAATTTTGTTCAATTTTTTTTAATAGCTCTTTGAATTTGAATAGTATTGTCTAATGAATGAATTTTTCAAAATATTCATACTCTCGCTAATGTGCATCTTGGACCAGGGACCCATAACTCTCAAATTGACCACTTGAAGTTGTACATCATTTAGGACTGAACCTCTTGATGCAGTACATTTTGCCCAGGCATGCATGGATAGTGTAGAACTAAAGTCTTGCTATTTTGCCCTTTGGTGCAGTTCACATTTCATACTCCAATTTCCCAATTTTTTTGTGACTAAAATATGTTGCTCCAAGGTGAGCAATCATAATTATATGATGTAACCTTTAGCTCCAGCTTTGTTTTTCTGGTATGAGAGCAAGTCTTTTTTTGATACTTTATGTATGTATATTGAGTTATTGATTGGGCAACAGTTTGAGAAAAAAAATGTGATATAAGGTGAATTAATTGATTTATCTACCAAAAATAAAGATGTAGCCCGTGTGTAGCCTATCTAGATTAGGTGGTGGTAATGACACAGATTCATTAATGTTGTGCTTCAGTGCAAGATTGGTAGATTGAATAATTAATTTGAAATGGTCTGTACCAAAAAATCCAGTTAGTGCTGTTGTCTTTTCCATCAGAGATTAGGAAAAATATTTTCAACATAATTTTTTTCAAAATTGTTCTTGATTTAGTTTTAGGCATTCAACATACCAAGTGGAAAACGCCATCTTGATTCATCAACAAGCACTGTATTTGACATTAAAAAGGCTTTCCACATTCATTCAAAATGGCATTACCTTGGCTTTTGTAAGCCTCTCTTGCCAAATAAGCAAGTCTGTGCTGTTGCCTGAGCATTTGAAGTTAAAATGAGCAGTAAATGCAATGCTTGTGTATCATGGGTCATTCCATGTCAAATCAACCAAATTTTAGGAACTTCCCCCTCCAAAAAAAAAAATTTATTATACTCCCCACAGTGGAGGCTTTATCCATCTGGTGTGAAATGGTAAAAAAATGAAGCTGTTATTGCCAGTTCCTGAGATTGAGCTTCTTTTAGGGAGAGGTGGGGGATGCGGTGGGGGTGGTGTCAGTTTTAAGAAAGTCGCCATAATTTTGGAGGGAGTTTGAGGGCCTGATATATGGATTTGCAGAGCAAACGGACCCGAAAGTTTCATTTCATTTTGTCATCAGAAAAGTTGCTGAACTCCTGGCATGAGCTACTTTTCTTTACTTGCTATGTTTAGTTTACCTGTGATGTGGCCTGGGAAAAGCAAAAAAAGCCAATCATTTTTCATACCACATACCAATTTGCAAGTATTTTTTCAAAATTTCATGTATTTATTATTTTGTATCTAATTAAGATAGAGCCCCAAGACTTGGTATGCAAACTGCCAGTCAACTTTCTGAAGACCACAGAAAATATCAAGGCCACAATGGTTGTATTAATTAATAAATACATTAAATTTTGAAAAGATTCTTGCAAATTAGTATGATTGGTGTTTTTTGCTTTTTTCCAGGCCACAGTGCAGGTAAACCAAACATACTGAGTGAAGAAAGCTAGCTCAAGACAAGACGTCAGCAACTTTTCTGATGACAAAATGAAACTTGTGGGTCTGTCAACTCTGAAAATTTATACCTGAGGCCCTCAAACTCCCTCCAAAATTAAGGCGATTTTGTTGAAAGTGACCCCCCTTCCCTAAAATAGGCTAAATTTCAGGAACTAGCAGTAATTGAGCTGAAATATTTGACCTCAGTACTGCCAATGCATATCTCTTGAAATGTGCAAAGTTTTTTCAAAATCTAAATTTTGATGTGGGGTCTCTGGTCGAGTTGACACGGAATGACCCTAAAGTGAGTCATTCAATTGATTAATCTTTGAAACTGAGTTAATCAGTTGTTTCATGGCTAATCAACAAGATAAACCGTATCAGATTGAGGGTAGTTTTGTGCTAAAAGGCAAGGATTCTGCCAACCCCCGACTTTCATGTCCAACCTCTGCTACATTTTCAACTACTTCACCTCTGAAATTGATCTATTCCTCAGATGGTGCGGGATGGCATGCTGTCACACTGCCTCGATTTGCAGTACACGACACAAACCTTTCGCTCTGCGCAGATAGCGGTCAGTTTGGTTTTGCTGTTGTATATCTTTGTTTTCTCTCTCCCTTGCTCTGTTCCTCAGGTTTCGCCATGCCTGCCCGTGCTGTCACGGTTGCTGTTCAGCAGTGATCCTGACCTGCTGGCGGATGCATGCTGGGCCTTGTCCTATCTCTCAGATGGACCCAACGAGAAGATCCAAGCCGTCATCGACTCTGGTGTCTGCAGGAGGCTGGTCGAGCTGCTTATGTGAGTATGTCAGTGTTTTTGAAGAATAAAAGGGGCTGGCGAGCTTGGGGCTTTATTCAGTGCTGACAGGGCAGAAATACAGCCGGGTCAGGAATTATTGGCACCCTTGATAAAACAGACGGCGATCAATATGTTGACGTGTACATGTAAAAACTGTATCCTGTTATTTCAATACATTCATTCTCATGTTTCAATGGTTTACACGATGTAATCTCATTTTTTTGCAGTCCATAGTACCAAGTGAGCTATTGCTATGGTGCAGTGTCTGTCAGCTTTTTCGCTTACCCTTTCACCCCCGCCAGTGCCCAGTTCTCACTGCTATTTCTCCCCATGGCCGTTGTTGACATTCTCACTAAATGTCTGGCTGGCTGTCCTTTTTCCTGACTGTTCAAAGAAACATAAAAAGAGTGCCATATGGCACTATTGGGTGGGGGAAATGGCAGTCACATAAGAGTGCTATATAGCACTACTGGGGGTGAAAGGGTTAACCGACTTCAGTTTTACCAGGCAGACGTCGATGAGACTATACAAATGTTCCTCTCATGGCCCAGACCAAGTATTGTTATTTTTTTGGCTCAATTTGAAATTCAGTATGGCTGCTTTGGCATCTAATTGGCTCATGCATTTTCAACTTCCTCTCAAGTTCTGCTTGGCAGATTTGGATCAGGCTTGATACAAAAGTTTATCTTATGCCTGTGACCAAGTGTTGTTGTTGCTCAATCCAAAATCCAATGATTTGGTGACTCATGCTGAACTTCCTCTGCAGTTCAGGTGCAAATGTCTTTCTCACAGGCCTGACTAAGTGTTGTTGTTTTCAGGTTGATGTGGGATCCAGTATGGGTACCCAAGCCTCTGATTGGAATACACTAGGGCTGTTCAACTCTATATCGCTATATCGTATGGGGGCTGGTATGGGTGCAGGCTTTCATTCTAACCAAGCTCTTGCACACCTGATACTACTAATCAAGCTCTTTTGCAAAGACTCTTAGGGTTGATGAGTGGTGTCAGGTGTGTAAGTGATTGGCTGGAATGAAAGCCTACACCCACACCGCCTCCTGCAGGATAATGTTGAATAACCCTGGCTTACACAATTCCACTCGTTACCTCTTGGTAGATTTATTTAAAACTTGCCACAAATGTTTGCCTTTCACGGTTGAAGTGCCGTGAAAAAGTATTTGCCGCCTTCCCGATTTCTTCTGTTTTTGCTTATTTGTTATATTTAAATGGTTCAGCCCCTCTTACTAGTTTTAATATTTGGCTTCGATAGTGTGACTAAACACAAAATGCAGCTTTTAAATGAGAATTTGATTTATTAAAAATTAAGGGTTCAGAACTTAAAATCATATAAGAACTTAAAAAAATAATTGCCTTCTCTCAAACCTGATAACTGGTTGTGCCACTTTTGGCAGCAATGTTTGCAATCAAACATTTGCAATAATTGGTAATAAGTCTTGAAAATCGGTTTGGAGAAATTTTTGCCTACTCTTCAGAATTGTTTTAATTCGGCCACATTGGAGGGTTTTTGAGAACAAACTGTGTTTCAGGGCATACTACGGTATCTCAATGAGATTTAAGTCAGGACTTTACCTAGGACCCTCCAAAACCTGAATTTTGTTTGTTCTGAATTGTTTAGTGGTGGACTTGCTTGTGTGCTTTTGATCATTGGCCTGCTGTATAACTGAACTACATTTCATCTTTAGGTCACAAACTGATGACCAGACATTCTCCATCAGGATTTTCTGATTGAGAGCACAGTTTTAGTTTCATCAATTATGGAAAGTCATCCAGGTGCTCAAGTATCAAAGTAGGCCCAGACCATCATACTTCTACCACCACCTTGATTGACTCTTGGTATGATGTTCTTGTTAGGGAATGATGTGTTAGCTTTATGGCAGAAATAACAGGATCCATTCCTCCATAAAGTTCTTCGACTTATCAGTCCAAGGAATATTAACTCAAAACCCTTTGGGGTCCTAAAAATGTTTTTTGGCAAATGTGAGAAGACCCTTTTTGTTCTTTTTGTCAGCAGTGATTTTCTTGTAGTTCTCCTATGGATGCTATTTTTGCCCATTCTCTCTGTGGAATATGAATACTGATCTAAATGGAGGCAAGTGAGGCCTGCAGTTCTCGAAATGTTGGTCTAGGGTCTTTTGTGACCTCCAGGAGAACTCTCTGATGCACTCTAGGCAGACTATGGACAGGACGTCTTTTCCTGGGAAGGAAGGTCCACCACTCATCCAAGCTTTGTTCATTTGTCAATAATGGCTCTTACCATGCTTCATTGGAGTCTCAGAGCCTTATAAATGGCTTCATAATCTATTTTAGGCAGATCGATGTCAGTGACTTTGTTTTTCATCTTTTCTAGAATTTCATTTGAAGTGTGTGTGGAACTTGCAAAGGTCAGCTCAGTGATTGGTGAACTGCAGGCATTGATGAATTTCTCCATGTCTGAGGTAATGTGGTGCATGCTGATGTCTCTCACCCCCACAGGCACACAGAGTACAAGGTAGCCTCACCAGCTCTGAGGGCAGTGGGGAATATTGTCACTGGAGATGACATTCAGACTCAGGTAGGCGCTCGTGAACAGCATTGCGGCTTGGTACTTCCAGCTGGATTGGTCAGTATAAAAGAT
Organism: Gymnothorax reevesii; assembly: GCA_029721435.1. NCBI lineage: Eukaryota > Metazoa > Chordata > Actinopteri > Anguilliformes > Muraenidae > Gymnothorax > Gymnothorax reevesii. The sequence continues at coordinate 81,974,050 of CM056577.1, read as the reverse complement.
GCAGGCTGGGTTGTAGCCTCTTTGGCTTGATTCTGTTTCTGTGGCTTGGGAGGTGGTGGAGACAAAACCATCATTCAAGGCAATAATTATATCCCCGAACGCTGAACAGCGTTCCAGGGATGTTATGTTTTTGGTCCGACCGCCGCCGCCGCCCCTGCCGCGCCACCCTTCGTGTTAACGCGATAACTTCAGTAATATTTCAATTAGAAATGTCATGTTTTGCATATAAGTAAGTATCATAGAGAGGAAGAACTGATTCGATTTTGGACAATTTACAATTTCTAGATTGGCCACCAGGGGCCAAAAACTGAAAAATCACTGTTTTTATCATATCTCTGGAAATATTTGTCCAACTGACCTCAAATCAGGTGCAAATGAAAGGTCGTGGCCTGAGGTTGTCCCACGATGACATTATACCCGTTTGGTTCAAAATTTTGACCCAAGGTGGAGCTTTGTCACATAAAATTCACCATTTTTGCCATGTCTTTGGAACCATTTGTCCAATTGACACGAAACTATGTGCAACTGCAAGGTCATGACCTCACAACGTGTCACATAATGACATCATACCTGTATGGTTCAATATTATTCCACTAGGTGGCGCTTTGTGATGGAAAATTACCATTTTGGCCATATCTTCAGAACCATTTGTCCGATTGACCTGAATTAAGTTCAAATGAAAGTCTATTCAAGGATTGGGGAATTGGAAGATTGGGGGCGTTCGGGGATATACCCCAAGCCGTCGCCTCCGACGGCATAAGCCTAGTTTTGAAGTGTTTTAAAGTTATGGAAAATTATCAAATTTTTTGCTTTCCTTCAAAATCCTCCAGTTGTCTATGACGAATCATGGAAAATTAAAAATGGAAGAAGAATCCTTTTAATGCTTAATTTCTTGCAACAGATGGGCTTGACCTGTGTCAACCCCTGGGCTCATCCCCTGGTTGTGTTGAATTTCAGGTGGTCCTCAACTGCTCTGCCTTGCCCTGCCTCCTGCATCTCTTGAGCAGTGCGAAGGAGTCAATCCGCAAGGAGGCATGCTGGACCATCTCCAACATCACGGCGGGTAACAGAGCACAGATCCAGGTACTTGGAGAAAACTGGCTTCTTTTTCCTCCTGTTTAAATACTGACCATCTCACTCAACAGATTGTCTGTCACAAGATACTTTTTAGGAGCGCTAATATGATCTGAGCAAGTCATTAGATTTTATGTGGGTGAAATGGATTTGAACACAGTCCACATCTAAACTCTCTCTCTCCTGCTCTCTTTCCTTGGCTGTTTCCAGACGGTAATAGACGCAAACATCTTTCCAGTATTGATCGAGATCCTTCAGAAGGCAGAGTTCCGCACGAGGAAAGAGGCGGCTTGGGCGATCACAAACGCAACTTCAGGCGGAACGCCCGAGCAGATCAGGTAAGCAAGGAACTCTTCGATTGTTGCAGTATTGGTGTTGTCACTGTTGGAGGCCACATGTCAAACCTTGAAATTGTAGCCTCCATCGGGATTGAGAGCATTGGTAGGCATGCTGGGTGCGTGGCTACCTGGGTCTGAAGCCTTATGGTTGGTGTCTGACTACCCTTAATGTTTCATTCCTGTGGTATCAAATCCCTTCTCAAATGCTTCAAGTTGGGCTGAGAGGAGGAATGCACAATAGTTGTGTATTATGAGCCAAAACCCCACCTGAATACATTATCTTCTGTAATGCAGCAGTTTTAATGAATTTCCCACTAAAAGAAGACTGACCTTGATGCATGATTTGTTAATTTTGGCACAGTAATTTTATGCTAATGCAGCTGTTGCACAGGACCAAATGAGTTCATCACCTAATCACTCTGGTGTGAGCACAGTTCAAAAGTTGTCTACCCACCAGGCTGCACGAACCATGACGTGTTCGGTAGTACTCAGTTTGTCCCAGTTTGCTCGATGTCAAGTTGCCTGTCCTCCTCCATGCTTAACAATTACCATAATCTGGAGCAACAACTGACAGCAAAAGCATCACTATCTCCATCTGTGACCAAAAGGCCTATTATTGTCAAACCACAGAGCCAACCCACTGGCTCCATTTTGCTCCAAAGTAAGGCATTACTGGTCTCTGTTTACTTTAATTGCTTGCAATCAGAATGTGGCTGATACCGCCTCAGACCACCTTTCCATCATGCTGCTTCCATTTGATTCAGTGCCTCCTTGTCTGTTGGTGATGTACAATACTGGAATTCAGATGAGGCTTTAGTGGATTTTTGAATTCCCGTGTTGCTTTTTTGCACTTTGATGTATGTTTTGTTGGATTCTTCTCATAGATCGAAGTATATGATTTGCTTTTAGAATGTTGATATTCCCATCATTAGTACATCTGAAATTGTATTTACAAGTTGGAGTAATGGTATCTTGTGAACTGTAGTTTATGAATTGGCCATTCTTATAAAACAATGTTCCACTGCAATGCAGCTGGAACTAAAATGGTCTTTTACCAGACCATCCACAGTAAAAACTTCAATGGATTTCAGTAAACCAAGGTTGTGACAATGTAACAGTAGATTAGATTGATTGATTCTCTATTACGGATATTTAAACACGTTACACATCTGGGCTATGATTACAGCTCACCAAACTTTGAGTTCAGGCCTTATGCACTCTTAGCACGAGTACACCTGTGTATGGTAGTGTGCCCTGGTGATGAGTGAATTTAACTTTTTTGCTTCATGCATCATGCCCACTAATGACTAATATAGGTTAACAATATGGGAGTATGTGGTCTAAAGAACTGCAGTCAGGTTTATGTTAACAGTAGTTTTTTGTGACTTGTATGAAAGCAGGAAGTTCATTAGATGCAACTTCACCCTAACTTGCTCTACCTGCTCACTGGGCTTATTGTGTTAGGCTGGTACAGCATTTTTATGGAATCATGCTTGTACGGAAATGAGTAAAACTACACGTTTTTCAAGCAAGTGGTCCTGAAAATTTCCATTGATGAACCATGAGGCAGCCTATATAAAATGAAGTGAGTGGGCTACTCGATACTCTGCTACTGAAACAATTGCGTACAGGGCGTTTAATGGCATATATACGCCAACTTTGCTCCCCCTTCATTCATTGTCAGAGTTTAACACGCTGCTCTGGCTTTCAGCCATGTTCTTGTGGTGAGAGAAGTCTTTAGGCCTCTTGCTAGGGAATGTAAACTTGTCGACATTTCATTACGCTACTATATCTTTGATGTCATGATATGACACTTTTCCATGTCTATATTTATACTGGCATTGTTGCAAACATGATATGGCTCAGCTCTATAATGTCTCTGCCCTGCCTCACCTCAGGTACCTGGTGAACCTGGGCTGCATCAAACCACTGTGTGATCTGTTGACTGTCATGGACTCAAAGATTGTGCAAGTGGCACTTAACGGCTTGGAGAACATCCTCAGACTGGGGGAGCAGGAGGCCAAAAAGGACGTCAAGCAAAACGGCAGCGGCATCAATCCTTACTGCGGCCTGATCGAGGAGGCCTATGGTATACAGCCTTGCACTAAACCTCCTACTGTGTTCACTCAGAAGACATTTAAGTTGTATGTGCTTGTGAAGTGCAATTCATGGCTTCAACCTCCATTTGTGGGCTCTCTTGAGTAACCATCAGTGATGTAATAATCTTTAGCAATTAACTTGGAATGGTGGTTTTTTTTGGACACTCTGCTTTTTGTGGTAAAATGTGGATGTGATGTTCCCAAGTCTGACCGGCCCTGCCAATTGGCGTTTCTGTGGAAGATGTTATTCTCAGGCCTGGAACTACAGGTGATAAGGGGCACGGCAAAAGTTGCCTTGGTCTGTGCTGAAAATATAAGGGTACTGCAGCAAATGTGCCTCCATATAAGTCTTAGATGTTCCTCACATAAAGTGACCAATCGGCATGCGCTATGCAAATCAAAACCATTCGCGAAAGAAAACGTTTCCCGTATTTTTCCCTGCTTGCCGTCTTGGACATTGGCTCAGTATTGCACTGGGACATCGTTTGGACATTGATATAATGCAAGTACAAGCAAAGGACATGCCAATCAAACGCTGGGTCATTGAAAATGTAATCATATTTAGCAATTTTATCATTTTCTGCCACCTGTGAATTTCGGACTTTCTCCTGTCTTTCCAATACTTACACTGACAACAGCGCTAGATACTGGCTATTAAGACCACTTCCCAAGCTTTAACAACACGCAACCTAAGAGAATTTCAGTACCTCCATAACGTCGTCAATTTGCCACACTTTGCGGCTGCCGACTGTAATTCGGCTTTTTTTTTTTTTTTTTTTGCTGCTCCTTTCACCTGTCTGCATCGAGATCGAGTTAAAAATAGAGGAGATTATTCAAGAATAATTCTGCGCCCACGATCGCAAGAAAATAGCGAAAAAGACTGCCGTAAAAACCAGTGGCACTTCGTCGGCCATAACTAAGGGAAGCCAAAACCTCGCCCTTCAAAGCTTAATGACTTAAATCTTTCAGAGTTTTCTTGATCAGCAGTTGCTCATACGAATTGTTAGAAGAACAGTCAATTGAGTCAAATTTATTTTCGATAGCATTGATATACATTGCACCACAAAATTATGCGTGAAAGAAAACCCCTCATAAATTACCATAGGCCTGCGTCTTTATAAATTCCGCGCTCAAGTAGCTCATGAAACGGCATAGATTCACAAATTGATTAGTGAGGCTCATTAAGCAATAAGATGTGCAACATCGCATTCTTTACTTTCTGAATTAAGATTGTATAAAACAGATTGTCGTGGTTTCTTGCAGAAGAAGCCTCACAAACTGATTTATAAAGAAGTATTGATAATTTGCGTTGTGATTTGCTATCGAAAATAAATTTGACTGCCCTTCTTCCACCAGTTCTTACGAGCAACTGCTGATCAAGAAAAGTAAGCTGTGAAAGGTTTAAGTCATTAAGCTTTGAAGGGCGAGGCTTTGGCTTCCCTTTGTTACTGCCGACGAACTGCCACTGATCAAAACAGGAAATGCTGTGTGATTTATTTTGGGTGGGTGTTTTGGCCGTGGTCAATACGGGGAAAGGGCATTGCATTCTACTGCCGTGAACTGAGGCTTTTACAGGTGGGCAGCACAGCAAACAAGTAGGGCATCTACAGCATTTGTTGTTGATGCCGTCGTGAAATTCGAGCCCTTTATTTTAACTTATTAATATACGACTCTAGGAGCAATGGTTGTAAAGAAGCACACAGTCAATGGCACTTACTAAAAGTCGTGTTGAATTCGTTAACCAATCTGCTCTACAGGGCAGACTTATAGCATAATAACTGTGGATTGGTCATTATGTTACTGTCAGTCAGCATATTAAAGTGACCAGGGACCTGCTGAAGAGCTTTATTTTAACACTGCAAACAATACAACCACTGATACCGTTTTGAAAATCTTTTATGGGATTCCTTGGAGTATTATCTTTCATCCAAACACAAAATATTAACATGCTGAAATAAAGTCAAGAAAGTTTCCTCCTTCCCATCTGATTTGCATTTGGATATTCCCCAGGTTACCTCTTTGGACCTCATACAGTGATGGTCATTTACTTGATGGTTAAGGAGCTTTTTGTTCTCTAGATTTCTTTTCTCCAAAATGATTTGATGAAAAGGGGAATAAATATCAATGACGCCAATAAATTTTGTGAATGGCTTGGAGCGGTCTGAGTAATTGGCTCATAACTTTGTGGTGCACTGTTGGGTATACGGAGTGAAAGGAATACCAATGTTCCGCATTCGTCGCTCTGTTTTCATCATGAACATTAATGGCTCAAACCCATGTGGTGAAAGAAACCCTCTGAATATATATTCTTATTTTTACGAGAATTGTTGCCATTTAGGTACTAAAGTAACACATCTGGCCCCCCCATTTTTTAAAAAAAGTTTTTACCATGATTTGCTGACTCTTCCTATGTACTCCTTCTCTTCTATAGGACTGGATAAGATAGAATTCCTGCAGAGTCACGAGAACCAGGAAATCTACCAGAAAGCGTTTGACCTGATTGAGCACTACTTCGGGGTGGAGGAGGAGGATGCCAGCCTCGCCCCTCAAGTGGACGAGAACCAGCAGCAGTACCTCTTTCCCCAGCAGGAGGCGCCCATGGAAGGATTTCAGCTATAACTGCTCTGCCTCCTTTTCTTTTTTTTTTTTTTTTCCCTTTTTGGTCCCTGTCCCCCATGCAGTCACACCATCCAAACCCATCGGCACGCAGCCGGGCCCAGCGCAGTGCCGCTACCATTCTGATCCAAATACAGACCACCAAAGGCCCGAGCCTGCCAAGAAGATGAGCAGCACCGCACCACCACTGCTTCTGTTGCCTGCGGTATAATCCTGTTAGCCTTTTCAGTGCTTGCATTTCTGCTATATCTAGCCAGATTTTGCAGGACATGATTTCAGAATAGCACTAGGTAGCCCGATTTGGAATTCTTCTGGAGCGCAGTGCATGCTTTTTGGAGAACTTTTGGATCCTAACTTTGTAGGATCAGAATTAAACCTGTCTGACATGAGGCAAGATCTTTTCTTGGAAAGACATGGGTATTTGTTCCCCTCTCTTTTCTGCTTTGTGTTTGGGTATGTTTAGTAAGCCCCTTGATATACTACATTATAAATGGAGCTCCGCTGCAGTGTCCCAAAATCCAATGGGGTAGCATTTGTTCTCTGACCCTGTGTCTTTCAGCATATGATGCAGTGTGTTACTGTTTCAGTTTGCCACTGGATATCTGAGGTTTTTAACTGCTTAACAAATTATACTGAAAATATTTGATTTCTTTGTTTCTCCCCCGCACCCAACACATTTTGAATAGGTAAAAGATTCACCTTAATTTTCTTTAGGGTTTCTCCCCCCCCCCTTTTATTTGTAATTTGGGAAGGGGGGGGTTGTTTGAGAACTCATTTGGGGTAGGTGACTGGGGAAGTGGCAGTGCGAGGTGTTGGTGGGAGTTTGGAACATGGGTTGGGGCCACTGGAGATATCTTGGAGGAGTTTTGGGATATATTGGTTAGTAGCTGATCAAAGGTGGTAACTAGTGATATTCTATTTGTTGTGTGCTGTGTTATTAATAACAATACATTTAAAATATCTGAAATTAATGAATAGATGCAAGATTTAAAAGTACACATCCAAGGGGTCTGGGCAACTGTCTGCAGCAACAGAATATGTACATTTGTCAAACGGAGATTATTTTTTATAGATGCATATAAAGATATCTACATTTTGAGTCTTAATTTGGCTTCCTTTTTTTTTTTTTATTATTATTATTGGAGCTCATTGTTGTAAATAGAAATGCTGTTGGCATGTAGCTCAGGCATCCTGTACCCCAGTTTGTGTACTTTAGAGTTTCGCATGATGTTAATGTAATATTACCAACTGATAATTTGCCTCCCTTGCCAAGCACTTGAGAGAAAGGAAAGATGGTGTTATACCTCGCCTAGCAGCCAAACTGTGGAACTGCACGCATTCATGCGAGTGTGCGTGCAGTTCGAATTTGTGCACATTGTTAGATCCATAATTATTACAGTCGTAACAAACCTTTCATCATTTTTGCTGTTTACACTACCACAGTGGAATTGAGAAGAAAACATCAAGATGTTATCAAGACTAGACTTTGAAATTGTAATTTAAGGTTTTGTCAAAAATTGCCAATAGTGTAGGAATTGCAGTCCTTTTTATGCATAGCCCCCTAGACAATCTTGAGGGCTTAAAAGTGAGTGAACAAACCATTATTTGTAAATTCAATAGTCATTTTTTTACACTCAGTTGCAAAGTCCTTGCAGTCTATTACTGTCTGGAAGCTGTAGACCTAATCAGGAGCTAGTGATAGCAGGAGGACTATCAGAATTCATACTGCTGTTCCTGTCAGCAGCCATATCATGAGCAAATGCAAGAGAAGCAGTTCGATTGGCGGCCATATGCCTACACATGACCATACTTAAATGATGAAGTTGTCTGCTTTAGATTATAGTCTATTCTTCCAATCATTCTGGTACAAGTTAATCTTTCTCAGCTGTCCGATTGTTGTTCTGGAACTGGCCAGGCTTTTTCAGGTGTGTGTATATATATATTTTTATCACCCCTCAGCCCTCAAGGCTGAAGGGGTATTGCTATCCTTCGTGCGGGCGGGCATCTCCAAAAACTTCGACATCGGGCTGAGGGGTGATAAAAATATATATACACCTGAAAAAGCCTCGCCAGTTCCAGAACAACAATCGGACAGCTGAGAAAGATTAACTAACCCCCCCCTCCCCAAGTATGCTTTGATAGACTGATGGTGGCAGCTCTTTGGATTTCATATTGACAGGAAAGTGCTACAGCTTTCAACTGCAAATACCACACATGCAATCAACTTTGGAGAGTTTCTGTTTTCTTGTAAATTAAATAGAGTCCCACGTGCCTGGCGATGGACCAGCAGCGCTTTTTGCTGTCACTTTTTGGCCCTTAAAGAGGACGGTGACCATGCATAAGTGCTGTAAAACCTACACTAGGCACGCAATTAGGATATAGTGCCCTCAGCAAAAGAGGAGTCACTCTGTAGTCATCTAATTTAATTTCATCTCTCATAAGCTGTGGTAGATGGCTAAAATGACTGACTTTGTCTCTGTCCAAATATTTATGGATCTGACTGCATACATACTTATTTGAATATTTATTTGCAAGATGATGTAGAAATAATCCAAAATTGCATGTCTGACCCATAGGAATGGTGAATAACCCCACCAGCTTTTGTAAAAATAGGTTTTTTTTTGTTTTTTGGTTTTTTTGGGGGGGGCGGGAGTACATTTCTTTTTAGAAGTCAGTCTTTTATCAGTCAAGACTAGATGTATTCTCATTCTGTCTATTGTACTTAAGGAGGTACGCTTTGTAACAGTCTTCAACCCAATCTTATTTAAGGCTTTACATGCTGCTCATCTTAAAGGCTCATTTTGTGACTTGTCTCTGACAGTCAACAAAATCAAGTAGCTCATCAATGTAGAATTAGGTGCATCTTGGTGTCAACTCCTTGCTTTTAGAAACTAGTTCTGCCTTGGTGCAGTGAAGTAGTAGTATTCTTCATTCAGTATATTGAGCTTCATAGCCAATACTTGGCTAACTGCTAATAAGATTTCTGATTCTGTTCCATGACAGACAAAATTAGTGTTGCAACAATGCCAGTGTTACATTGCAGAGATTGTCTTCAAATTGAAATTCAAATCACACACTGCCTTCATTACAGGAGGATCTCTTGGGTTTAAGGCTGGTATTTGTGTGGGAAATGTGTGGAGATTGCTGGGTCAGATAAATGCATGGTCTGTGAAGGCATCTATGTCTTCCAGTGTTAAACACCTGAAAAGCTCTTGCTGTAAATAGTTTATTTCTACGTATTTTTACCAAATTTTTCCCCCATCATTTGGCTGATAGCTCTCAAGCTTTGGCAAGGGAAAGATGTCTTTCATTTAAAGGCAAATGTAACCAGAAATTAAAAAGAAATATATCTATATATTATACACATATGCATTTGCACACATTACTTTAGCACATGCATACATGTCCAGCCAACACTGTACATGCCTATACTCACCATTGCTACACAACACAACAGAGGAAAATGGCTTCCATAATCTAGCCTTGAAGAAAAATGTGTAATATTCTTGTGAGATGATTGGTTTTGATCATGTCTAAATGCTTTGGATTTATTTTACCTTTTTCTGTATCTTTTGTTTTTGGAGAAAAAAAGGCAGTCTCACCACCCCTTGCCCCTTGTTTCTTTTTTTCTTTTTTTTCCTCCCCCCACTCTCTCTGAGGGGGAAAAAATATATATATCCCTCCTGACTGCCTCTTGCAGACTGTGACTGCCTTCTGGTGAGTGTACTCTGCTATTTTGAAGTTATGGAAGCATTTTTTCTCTACCTCTATGCCAATCAGACTGGATTAGTGCTTTACTGGGCGGGGTGGGCCAGGGTGACTTTTTAATACTTTGGTGGTAGACATTGACGGACAGGTTCTATGTGAGTAAGTTTTGTCTTACATGTGTATCCCTACCTTGATTCACCTCAAGACTAGTTTCATCTAGTGGCTGATCAGTTCTTGACCAAACCAGCCAGTTTGTGCATATATCCCCATCCCCATCTTTCTCCCGTGTTGATACAGTATCCATTAATTTCATACAGGTTTATTTAGATGTAACAGTACAACTCTTTGACCCTTTGTTCCTTAGCAGAATCACTCAAACCGTCCTTTGTTCTGTTGTGATTTTTCTGCAGGTTGTTGTCTTAAAATCTCAGAATCATCTCTTTAGAACCAATTTGCAAAGTGGCGTGTGTGGGATGTATTGTCTGTTGTTGGTTAGATGGCCAACAATGGGCTCTTTGGAGAAGTAACCAGCTTCTCTTGGAGAAATGGGTTACTTTGATACCTTGAACATGTGCTTGTAACATTTTAATTTTAAGTATAAAAACTGCAAAAACAAAAAAAAAAAAGGAAAAAAGAAAAAGTTATTGAGAAGAAGTTTGCATGGCACTTTTTACCTGACCGAGTTGGTCAGGTTACTGCAGAACATGACTGTATTTTTACCGAATGGACCCATTGCCTCTGTCCAGCGTTTTTGAATCCGTATTCTAAGCACAATCTCTAAAATTGGTTTACCTGATTGTTTCTCTCTGTAGACCTATAAAACACATTGTGACATCTAACCTTTCAGAATACTTCATTTTTGAAGTCAAAAGGCCTCTTTCGTCTTTCTGTACTTCGGCTCGAAAGAAATGCCCTATCCTTTGTTCCTGCTTTGGTACTCTCTGTTTTCATTAAAATCCGCTGTGTCAACTATGCAAAATGAGAGTAAGGCTTTCTGATCAAGGATACTTGCTTGGATTCATGTTGTTAACTTAGTATTAAGTATTATTTTTCATTGTCCTGTTTTCCTTAATTTTCTTGCACATCACATGTTTTGCTAATTTTTGATTGCTAGCAACTGAAGTTGTTGGCTTTTGTGAGGTGGGAAAAGGCTTTCCAGTGCAGTCTCTTCAAGTAATAATGTAAGAGTCTCGCCCTCTGGTACACATTTTTGAGGTATAAATGGGGAGAACAATTACCGTTAAGACCTAGTCTAACTGCAGGACTTGGAATGATTACATTATTGCCTTGGTTTACTCCAGTAAACAAACCATTACTGGTTTATGGATGACCAGCTCTGGAAGTATTCCCCCTCTAATGACTCCATACTTCATCTCGTTGGCATGCTGCTAGAACTGTGTTCAATCTGTGCCTGTTGAACATGCTCCAAGTTCATTCATTGCTTGTTTTGTCCTGTTATTTTCAAGACCAGTGGGGTAGGAAACAGAGGAACAAACACAAAAATAAACAAAACAATTGATGCACTCCTATTCACTAAAGTGCCAATCCGACCAATACGGATCCAAGGTTGATGTATATCGACTGTCTTTACTTTGTTTTTTACTTGAATATGCACAAATAGTGTGCAGATTGCTGCTGCTTTTCTTCCTTACCTATAAAATTGCATTACCCACTACAATTTCTGTATGGAAATGTGGCATACTTTGCAGTTGGTGCACTAAATTCTTTTTTTCCCAGATTGGAGTGGAGGAATTGATCCTTAAAGGTGTATATTGTTCATTTTTTCTAATTTATTCTGTGGTACTTAATTCAGAATGCATCTGTCCGTGCTCTTGTAGTTGCTTGTACTTTTCTGTCTGCTTTGTCTGCAAACCCAAGTTGCAGATGCGTTCCTGGAGTTCAGTGTCAGTTCCCAGTGTTAGTCTTGATATGTGTACTTGTGACACTGTTGCATTCTTGGTGGTGAATGCTTTTGAACATTATCAACCGCAGTGTTGGTGCTTGTCAGTTTTTCAGGGATGTACCATAAATCAGTATAAATACGAACCATGTTATTGTTGCAGTCCACCAGCTCAATACATTTTTTTCAAATAGCTACGCAATGCCAGCTTTGAAATTTTCTTATTTACTTCTGTGAAATCTGTTTTTTTTTTTTTTTTTTTTCCTTCATACCGAAAACAAAAAAAAAAAAAAAAATTTTTCTAACAGAAGCAGTTCTTCAGCCTCTTGACATTGCCTAGTTTTATTCAATTTATAAATATTCTGAATAAAAAAACGTAGTCTGCTTGGAGTAGCAATAAGAGGAGAGGGTAACGTCGCCAACTTTTTTTTTTCTTGCACACGCCAGGTATATTGTTCAGGATGTAGATTACATTGATGCATTAAATTATAACCACTGCTTAGCTACTTAACGTCCCGGGTTCAGAGATGAATTTGTTTACAAAACTGGGTATCCTAACAAGTAGAGCTCTGGTTATAGATTTTGCTAGAATGAATGCAGCAGTTGTCCTGATATAATTGCATTTGCTTCCAAGAAGTGTTGAAAATTATTCACAAATTTGCTTTGGTTTATATCATCAGAAAGGCGATGGCAGTTATTTCTTTTATTCTGATTTCTTTGTCTTCTCTTCTGGGTATTATACTCTTTGAAATGATCCACAATGGACCTGTCTAAATTTCCTGTCGCAAAATATCTTCCCTTAGTCTTTGTTTTCAAATTTCTTGGAGTGCTGAACTACAGCTGTTTACATAAAAAAATTTATCATATTAAAAACCATGCTCAGAAAGTGGACAGCCCTGATAACTTGTTAGGTCCATAAATTTCCTCCTTTTGAATGTTTAGTTTTTGTCCTTTTGATGGCTTACGATTGCCCATAACTTGACGTGTGACGGATTTGACTTTACCGACCGTATGAATGAGTGACTGCACACTGATGTACATGTATACTGATTGTGACACTGATGCACACACACACACAAACACACGCACACGCAAAAAACAACCTAAAATGCATCAAAATGTCTTTGTTTTTTTTTTTTTTTGGTTTGTTTTTTTTTTTGTTTTTTTTTTTGGTTCCTTACGGTTACAAGTGATGTACAGAAAAATAAATAAAAATAAAATCTTGCAATTCAAAAATGTCCTTGGTAAACGGGGTTTTCTTTTATGCCATTTCTTCCATTTTCTTTTTTGTCATCTATGCGGTTACTAGACATTTAATTTCATTATGGTAATCAACTTCTAAATCCTCGATTTATTTCCAGAAATTAGTATTGACTTACTTGGTTTACACCCTTCCCGTAATAGTATCACGAAACCTGGCCATCAAGTCCAAATTTCGCCCTGGTTTTCTTTTCTCCCTGACAGTTGTTCTCTTGAACACTCATTGCTTCTCGCCGACGACGGTAGTCGGGAGATACTATGGTTTAGTTCCGGGCCTGCTGCCGCAGGGATTTTATGTTCCGGGCTCTGGAAGCCACAATTATTACAGGAATGTTTTTAAATTTTACACAGGCAAAGATCAATATATGCCAATGCTCAAGACCGATTTCCGTCAATTTCGGACATCCAACATGGCTGCGGACGGCCATTTTGTCTGAAATTTTTTATGTTCCTGGCTCTGGAAGCCACAATTATTGAGGAAAATTTTCAAATTTTACACAGGCAAAGATGGATGGATGGATGGATAGATAGATAGATAGATGGATAGATAGATCTCTCTATATCAATGCTCAAGACCGGTTTTCCTCCATTTCGGATGTCCAATATGGCTGCTGGCGGCTATTTTGTTTGAAATTTGGGGATCGGAGAGATGCACGACTCGGTCCATGTGGCGACAGAGTTATCTAGTTTTGCCTTGAATTTCCCCTTGATTAGGTTCAAAGTTTGGAAAGTATCTTATTGTATTTTATACTGAGTACAAATGAAAACGCACCACTCACGAAATCTGGAATAGCTCCACGGATTGATATGTGAAGTATATACGTATGATGCATTTGAGATAATGAATGATTTAAGAAGACATGTAAACATCAATCAATTTCATTCACCATAATGTTAATGCGCGAGAGAAGTTTAACTGGTGTTGGGGTCAAACAGGAAAGTCAATAACGGGTGTGACCGCCATTTGCATTGACACATGCGGTGCATCGTCGTCGCATGGAGTTGATCAGTCTCTGGATAGTGCTCTGAGGGATAGCATTCCACTCCTGAACAAGGGCAACGTCAAGTTCTCGGATGTTGTCCATCTGGCGTCGACGTGAAAGACGTTGTCCAATTTCATCCCATAAGTGCTCGATAGGGGAGAGGTCGGGTGACGGAGCTGGCCACTGAAGCATGGGGATGTTCTGCTGTGCAAGGTAATGCGTGGACACCCTTGCAGTGTGTGCCCTAGCGTTGTCCTGTTGGAAAGTGTGGACATTGTGGTGTTGGTTGAAGAACGGCACAACATTGTTCTGCAGCACCTGGTCCCGGTAGTATACGCCGTTCACCCTTCCTCTGCAGATATGGAGAGGGGTTCTGTGACCGTAGCTTATTCCACCCCACACCATAACGCTGCCACCACTCCAACGGTCTGTTTCAACGACACGATTGGCGTTATAACGTTCACCACGTCTCCGCCAAACACGTATACGGCCATCTGCGTTCCTTAGGTGAAATCGTGACTCGTCAGAAAAGATGACACGGTGCCATTGTCGTAGTCGCCAATTCTGGTGCCCGTTTGCCCACTGTAGACGCTGGTTTCGGTGACGATCCGTCAATATGGGGCCGAAATAAGGACGTCGTGCACGCAGGCCTGCAGCTCGCAGACTGTTCATACGGTATTGGGGTGAATGAATCCACGTCGTCCTTGGACTTGAGCAGCCGTTCTTGTCGCTGGTAGTGTTCGGTCTCGGACATGATCCCATACGATCTGACGGTCCTGACGTTGTCACACGTTGTTGACCCGGTCGAGGACTGTCCCGGGTGCTCCCCGTTTGCAGAAACCTTTGACGGAGTCTTGCGATCGTTGTGTGTGCACAGTGTAGTCTAGTGATGCGCGGGTCGAGGTTTTTTAACACCCGCACCAACCCGACCCGACATGACAGCGAACCCGACCCGCCCGCCCCGCTAAAACTCGGACTGATTTTCAACCCGAACCCAACCCGACCCGCCACAAAAAGGAGGCAAGAGAAAAAAAATACAGTGGGTCTGTGTGACATGATTTGCAATGGAAAAAAACGATTCCTCTGTCACGCAATGGATTTGAGTGGAGCACAATATACATTTGGCTTTTGGCTGGAATTCTGGATCCAAAGTTTGGGCTCTGTCTTTTAAATGAACCTTACCGTGATTTCTGATCTTTGCAACTAAACGAAATACCATCTGGCAAGATATTGCAAACAGGCTGTTTTTTATTGGAACAAAATTAACATGACAGTGGCGCACTGGTGCTATCGCCTACTCTCCCATACAGTGTTGCGATATCCTGTCGACGAGGAAATTTAATTTTCCTCGTATATTTATTTCAAGATTGATTTGGGGGGGGGCTTTTAGGGTATTTTTTCAACACCGCTTATAATGTAGGCCTAGGCGTATTTTTTCCCAAACTATGCAAAAACAAAATCGCGTCAACAGTGCCAGGGTTTAAGCGATTACGGCGCGCTTCCAGGACACGGCCAGCTGAACTGAAGGTTCGCTCTCTTGTTGCGCTAGTTGTTGGGACGCAGAGAACTGCTTTGGCCACCATGGAGTTTTACGTGATTATTCTTTGTCTCATGGTATGGTAATTAATGAAAGCAAGTTTATGACCATACATGCTCCAGTAATGATAAGTTACATCTTCGTTTGGGTGATATGTGTATAGAATGGTGTTATAGAAATGTATATCTAAGAAGTATCTTTACTGCCGATGGCAGCACACGCTCTGCTGTTAGAGAACACGTAGCTGATAAACGGAAGCACCTCAACAAGTTGATTTTATTTTTGAATAAGAATCGTGATATGCCTTTCACGGTGAAGTGGCGAAAAAATGTTTTGTCTATGTGCTGTTTGGACCCACAGGTCAATAAAATTACTACTACTATATAGCCTAATATTTTGGTGCTGACTGCAGAATGATTTATAAGATGAGCTTTAATTCAACCTTTAGATCCTTAGTCTAACCGTGGAGGATTATGCCGCGCACCAGTGACTGCGTGTACATCGAGAGTAGGAAGAGGGAGAGGTACCATTGCCATTCTATCCTGCTTAAGGTAGCGTTACATCGTTTGACTAGAGCATATTATCTAGGCTGTATGTCTAGAGTCCTCAAGTGGCCGATAGCCTATTATATTTTTTATTTGCAATTTCTTGGGAATTGGATGTCGCCACTGTTTTGCCCAAACCGCCCGCACCCGCTAAATGTTATTAAAATATTGACCCGCCCCGCCCGACCCGCGGGTCAACCCGCGGGACCCACGGGTTCCGGGCCGACCCGCGCATCACTAGTGTAGTCGTCTGGCAATTTCCCTGGTGCTGGCGCCAATTTGAAGCATGCCTATGGCACATTCCCGTTCAGGGGCTGTAAGTCGCAGCATAGTGTCGACGTTTCACTAGTGTCAGTGAAGACGTGAAATTTTATTCGGATTCACATGCTTTTTAAAGCAATGTGTACACAAATTCAGAGTGAAATTCATTTTTCCCGTGGTGTGCGTGCAAGATGTTGCGTTATTGCAAAAAATTGCCTAGCATTACAGTTAACTTGAAATTCTTGCATTTCTTGCACCTGGCATGTCGGGTGACGTCACTGTAGTGTTGTTGTATAAAAATTATATTGAAGTTCATTTGAACTTAAATATTGACTTTTTTCAAGTGGTGCATTTTCATTTGTACTCAGTATATCTTGCATAATACAATATCTTATTGTCCCCCATTCTGTCTGCTGGTTTGCTGGAAGTGCATCCACCCTGAACTGCATGAAATATTCAAACTCAAAACAGTGCAGTATTGTATCAAATGGAAAATGCCTAGGTCTTCTGCATCATTTAATACACACTTCCATGTAATTCAGTGGGACATGCGTGGGATTTTTGGAAGCCTTGGGATCTATAGAATTTAAAACCAGCTTGAATTTCCACAAGTTTGAATAAAGCCACCATATTCGATAAACCCTTATGTGGGTCCATAGGTTTTACTTTCGAACAGTCTAACTGGTGCTTCTCAGTGCTCAATGTGGAATACTGGCAGTTTCAGCCCTTGAGGACTGTCAGCTAATGTTCCCCAGAATAAATAGAGGTGTTCAGCAGAAAGGAAAAAAATTATACTCATGAAAGTAGAGGGAGATGGGTAGATGTGTGGGTGAGGTTTGTCAGGCGACACAACATCGTTGCCATAAATTTTGAAGTATTCTGAAATCCGACCACGGAGGGATTCAAAAGGAGCTGGTGGTACAGTAGTAAATGAAGGGAGAAGAGCTGTTTTGGATTGATCATTTTACAGAGTAGGGGTTGTGGCTAGACTATGCTGTGAATGCTGTATAGATAGGCATGAAAATGCAGGAATTCAATGATTTTTTTTTTTTTTCCCTTTGGAATGAATGAGCTCAATTTTCTGCATATAAGAAGATTGGATTGTGAATACTTCAGTGTTTTGCGGCATTCTCTTTGACCTGATGGTCAAATTTTATGGATCCAGTTCTATGCCATCTTTGACAAAATATCCACTTTCACATTGAACAGAATGGACCTCCTTTAAGGTCTCAGGTTAGATTTTTATTTTGAAGTCTGCAGACCGTGGGCCTCGTGGCCAGCTTGTTTAAATTTGTGGGTTTGCTACAGTTATAAAAGATGACTTTTGGCTTTTGCTTGAATAGCTGATTTTCCCTGGCATCCAATACAGTCAAGGATGGACCAATGATACCAGTTCCATAGTACAAACTCATGTTATGTCTAAAAGCAATAGAAATTTTCTTGTTGGTTGATTGAAAATGGTGACATTTGTTCAGGCTATATATTAGAGTCCAAACATGGCCGCTACATGCCTTCTCACTGATTTTCGCAAAACTTGGCGTGGTAACAGCGTTGCCCCTAAACCTCCATTATCCAGATAGAGATTCAGATTTTGATATATTCTGGGGAGTCTAGACTAGCCCACTGGTTTTTGAGGCCAAAACCTCAAATTTTCAACTGCACAAAGGACCAGGGTAGAAAGAAAAATTCAACAGATTTTATTTCCTCTTGGCACAATTAATTCTATGTCCAGTGAGTCACGTGAATGACATCTTTTCAATCAACCAAAGTTAATGTTTTACCAAGTAAACCGCTAAGCTCAAAAAAACAAACTACATTTTTGGAGCCAAAAATCACTGGTCAAGACGCACACACCTCATAGAGATTTTTACAAGGTGATGACACTAGAAACAAAGCTAATGCTGCTGATGTCATGTGTCATCAAGGATGAATAGTGTGCGAGATGAGAGATTTTTTAAGGATGAGTGGTTAACCAGTGACCAAATCTCATGATTATTCAGCAGGCTATTCGCCCTTAAGTGGCGGACTGTTACGAGAACTTCTACTGCACCACAAGGTGATGATGACAATGAAGATGCCTTTTTTGTAGAGGCTCACTGCATCAGGATAAGGCAACAAATTAGGAGAGAGTTAGAAATTTAGGATATCTCTTATGTTTTCTCTTAAAAGTTTCTGAGTTCTGAAATACAACCCATGGCATAGGGTGCACAAATTCCACATCTGTATTTGAAGAGTTTCAGAGCAAAATGAGCATTTTTGCCGTTTTGAGAAAAAGGCCTTTTTTTCTTCCAGATCGCTGGTTTTCCTGAAAACTTTTTATTTTTTATTTCAGTCTTGCTCTTGACTTAC
The DNA here is from genome assembly GCA_029721435.1 of Gymnothorax reevesii. Taxonomy (NCBI): domain Eukaryota; kingdom Metazoa; phylum Chordata; class Actinopteri; order Anguilliformes; family Muraenidae; genus Gymnothorax; species Gymnothorax reevesii. The sequence goes on along the minus strand of CM056577.1, from coordinate 81,955,380 downwards.
TAAACCTATTTAGCCAGAAAATGGAAATCTAGCATCACTTTGATTATTAGGTACTGGTAATGCAATCAAATAGTTTTAACTTTTTTTAAACAAAATGAGATATATCCATGGATATGTCTCGTTTTGCCAAAAAAAGAGAGAAATGGATATGTCTCACTTTGTGAAAAAACGCTAATTTCGGCATAGTGAAATAAGGGGTTAAATTGCCATTTGACCCAAAACAGACACTTGGACATGTGTGGCTATCCCTTGGCTATGTATCTAATGGCGCTTTTCCACTACGCGGTACCGACTCTACTCTACTGGCCTTGGCACCGGGTAGTTTTTTGGGGTTGCTTTTCCGTTAGAGGATAGTACCGCCTCCATAGTAACTGCTCGTCGTTGCGATGCAGCATGTAACTGCCGCGACGGCATCCTCAGTTATATCAATTTTACATTTATTCCGTTGATTTTCTTAAATATTTATTTAAAACCACGTCACCACCTATGGCACGAAAGTTCATGAGTGTTTAACTGTAATTTCTGTTTGACATTGTCCTGATGCATAGGATACCAGCTGGTGTTGTGTCCGATTCGGTTGCACAAAAACGTATAGCAATGATATTCATAAAAGGCGTACAGGCATCATAGAAAAAGGCAATATATTCTCAAGGCATTTGTGTACCATCAGGATTCCGTTGTGTAACTACAACCCCTGGCAAAAATTATGGAATCACTATACACAGAGGATGTTAATTTACCTTTTTTCCCTCATAACAAAGAAGCAAATGACACGTATGACAAAAAAAAAATTATTAGCTTGACATTCAAGCTTCATGAAACATTTTACTTTGAAATTGATGGCAAAACTCAAATGCTCAAATCGCAGGAGATGGCAGAGTATTGAAGAATTTATCACTTTACGATGCGTCATCTCATCTGATACCTTTCCTAAGAACAAAATGCTTCATCAGTATCCATAAAGTTATCCTCTGCGCAATTCCCGTAAATTAAGGGCAGCATTATAACTTTCTCAAGGGGAATCAGTGGAACAGAATTGGACACCACAACATTGCTTCTAATTTCACAACGAACAGGGTCACAGACGAAGAAACTCATCTCATAAATGCTGCAGCTTCGGTGAACAAACGCAACCTTGTTTTAAAGGTAAGGCAACGCACATCATATTTATCAAGCTGCCGAAAACACAATTTGAAGCCCTGTTTCAATAGGCCCGCTTCCACCTAAGAAGTTCCTGGTAATATTTGGGGGGCAGGACTACAGGAATGTCATTTCACTCGGCCCGCTCAACTGCCGTGTCTCCATCGAGAGGGCGAAGTAGGAGAACTCCTTTTAAAAAGGCGAGCCCTTGTCTGCGGAGTGTTAAAAATGCCGGCTATTTAGTCGCTATCTGTAGACATTACATCCCGCCCTGAGTAAATCCAGTCAGCGCCAAGTAAACCCCCAGCCCCACCCAGGAGTTTTTCGGGCCCGTTCAGAGTACCTACTCCGAGACGGGGACTTTTTTTAGCCCCTGTAAAAGTTCCGGTACTCAGTCCTTCGGGGGTGGTTCCAGCGGTGAAGACACGCAACAACGGCCCCGGCCCCGTAAAATTACCCCGAAGTTCCTGCGGTGGAAACGGGCCGAATGATGGAAACTGGCTTCACTTGCCTAGCGATATTGCGGAAGCTAGTTGTCTTTCGCAGAGACGATTCTCTTTGACCTATCAGTGGGCTGCAGTGTTGTCACACAACGCCGAAGTACCTTTTAGCCGAGCGGGTACTTTTTTTTTTTCTTTTAACCCCAAGAGAGCAGGGATCAGAAAATCAATGGAAAAGCGAAAAAGGAAAGTGTAGTATAGCACAGTAGGGCCGGTACCGCGTGGTGGAAAAGCGCCATAATATCACTGATAGAAAATTTTGAATTTGGTGCATGTCTCCATTTGTGATGAAACTCTTCATTTGTATTTGTATATTTTTAATGAATGTATGTCACTTAACTAATTCCCTACAGAATACTTTTATATAAAATTGTCGCGTTTGTACAGAATACTCTTCCCAAAAATTACACAATATAAGGTGTTGAAGTACAGGTGGCCCATCAGCGCGATCGTCAACTGATTTCGTGTTTTGAACGGACTGTGAATGGTCATTCACGCCGCGGGGACCGGCTTACTGTAGGGAATGGTAGAATTCGCCGCGCCGTTGACAGCGGCTTGGAATGAGTTCAATATTTCACTCAATTATTCTAGATTCTTCATAGGATATAATTTTATGGTGATCTCCCTCAAAATTCTAGCATATGATGTAACATTAGTCAAACAAAATTAACAAAACGAGGGACTGAAAGATACATTTATTTTACAGAGAAACTGGGATTACAATTGTTCGGTCACAAGATTTTTACGTTATTTCCAGTCACCGGCCACCTCATTGGGTACACCTGTTTAACTACTTGTTAACACAAATATCTAATCAACCAATGGCAGCATTTCAATGCACTTAAGCATGTAGACATGGTCAAGATGATCTGCTGAAAGTCAAATTGAACTTCAGAATGAGTAATAAACCTGATTTAATTGACTTTGAATGTTTCCTGGTTGTTGGTGTATCTCAGCCACCACTGATCTACTGAGATTTTCACGTGCAACCATCTCTAGGATTTACAGAGAATGGTCTGAAAAAGATAAAATATGCAGTGAGCAGCAGTGCTGTAGGTGAAAATACCTTGTTGATTCCAGAGGTCAGAGGAGAATGGCCAGAGTGGTTCGAGCTGATGGAACGGAATAGAACTCAAATAGTCACTTGTTACAATTGAGGTATGCAGAAGAGCATCTCTGAATGCAAAACATGGCAAACATTGAAGCAGATGGGCTACAGCAGCAGAAGACCACACCAGGTGCCACTCCTGTTGGCTAAGAACAGGAAACTGAGGCTACAATTTGCATGGGCTCACCAAAATTGGACAATAGAAGACTTGAAAAATGTTGCCTAGTCTGATGAGTCTCGATTTCTGCTGTGACATTCAGATGCTATGGCCAGAATTTGTGATAAACAACATGAAAGCATGGATTGATCCATCCTGCCTAGTATCAACAGTTCAGGGTAGTGGTGCTGGTGTAATGGTGTGGGGGATATTTTCTTGGCACACTTTGGGCCCCTTAATACCAATGGAGTATCATTTAAATGTCACAGCCACAGTATTGTTGCAGACCATGTCCATCCCTTTAATGACCATTGTGCCCATCTTTTGATGGCTACTTCCAGCAGGATAACACACCATGTCACAAAGCTCAAATCATCTCTCACTGAGATTTCTGGACCATGACAATGACTTTGCTGAACTCAAATGGCCTCCACAGTCACCAGATCTCAATCCAATAGAGCACCTTTGGGATGTGGTGGAAAGGGAGATTCATGTCAAAAAAACAACAATTGGGGCAGAGGCCCACCATTGGAGCAGAGAGACGTAACAGATGAGCAGCCGACAAATCTGGGGCAACTGCATGATGCTATCATGTCATCATGGATCAAAAATCTCTGAGCAATCTTTCCAGCGCCTTGTTGAATCTATGCCATGAAGAATAAGTGCAATTTTGAAGGCAAAAGGGGGTCCAACCCAGTACTAGGAAGGAGTACTTAATGAAGTGGCTGGTGAGTGTATATTCCGCACTCGTAAACAAATTATGGTTCAAAGTCAAGATCGCAAACAAATGAAATCAAAGAAGCATGGGAGTATACTTTGCTTAGTTTTCCTCTTTCCTCTTTGCTTAGTTTTGCTGTGTAGGCCCCCGTTTGCATAGTTCCCTTGAAAGTATTCTTGATTTTTAATTTTTTCATCCAAATCAACAAAGCATTACAAGCATTTCTTACAAAATACGCTGAACAAAAATATAAACGCACAAACAAATATTTTTAGTTATTTTTATGTCATAAAATATAGTACATATCCCAAAATAACAGTACATATTTCATAACAAATCAGCTTTAATTTGCGAGCATTGCAATCAATTTTAAAGCAATAGTCCTGCAGTAATGGCAGCAAGAGCACAATGGGGGTCAATGGGCCAAGTTCACAGACGTCAGTAACGCATGTGTCCACCATTAGCCTCGCGTAGAGCTGTACACTGGCGACGCATGGACATCACCAAGTTGTCAATTGTGGGCTGGGGGATGTTGTCCCATTCCTCCTGGAGTGCCACTCGCAGTTGGCGAATTTTCTGGGGAACTGGAACCCGGTGGCGGACACGCCTATCCAGAACATCCCAGAGGTTTTCGATGGGCGACATGTCTGGTGAATACGGCAGCCAGTTGAGGACAGGAATATCCTCCCCCTCAAGGAAGTCCCTGCATATCCTGGCAGTGTGTGGGCGGGCGTTGTCTTGTTGGAAAGTCACATGATGGAGCTCCACAAAGGGCGCAACAGCAGGTCTCAGGATTTCATCTCGGTAACGTTGCGCATTCAGGTTGCCATCGATGAAATGCAGACGTGTGCGCTGTCCATGGCAAATGCCTGCCCACACCATGACACTACCGCCACCATGAGCCACCCGTCGCAGGACATTAGCGTCAGCATAACGCTCACCAACACGGTGCCAAACACGGACTCTGCCATCAGCATGGTACAGCTGGAAGCGAGATTCGTCACTAAAGAGCACAGTCCTCCAACGTGCAAGTGTCCAGCGCACAAGAACATTGGCCCAGTCCAGTCGTGTCCGACGTCGGGCTGCCATGAGGACGAGGCCCTGGTGTGGTCGACGTGACCGGAGGTGAGCCTCCCGCAGCCAGTTCCTGACTGTCTGGGCTGAAATCCGCCTGTTGTGAAGACCGATCAGCAGTTCTGGTTGCTGGGCAGGTCCGATCACGCAGGTGCTGGAGCCGCATGTACCGGTCCTGTGCGGGCGTGGTCACACGTGGCCGGCGGGCATGTGCGCGGTTCACTGTGGTACCAGTCTCTCTGAAGCGAGTCCTCAGGCGGCTGATATTGGAATGATGCACATTCAGTTGGGCTGCCACTGCAGTAACAGATAACCCAGCATTGGGCATGCCAATGGCACGCTCCCTCATGATTTGCGACATCTGTGGCATGTTGACAAGTGACACAAGTGAACATTTTGGTGTGCCCTTTTATTGTCCCAAGTCTAAGGAGTGTCTGTGTAATGGTCACGCTGTGTGATCAGCACCTAGACATTCCACACCTGTCTCATGGGTGGATTAGCACTAATTCCTCTAATGTCTGATTCTCACCAGTGTGCACAAAATTTATCACATGGCTTGAAAGACATCACCAGTAGATACATCTGAACTAAATATTGCGTCATATAATGATTTGCATGTCATGCAGTATCAATGTATTTGTTCGTGCGTTTATATTTTTGTTCAGTGTATATGTTGAATCCTGAAATCCTTCAATCCTTTTGTCTTTAACCAGTTAAGTGAGTAAAATACTAGTGTTTAGGAATTGCACAACTTGAATTGATATATTAATTTAGAATTGATTGAAGTAGGTCTTGAGTGAAAATAAACTCTCTGATTTGCATATTTTGAACAGTCCTTGTGCAAACATTTTTTGTATTGCCCAAAAGTATTTTTCTTTATTTACATAGTCCAAGCATTGTTCTTTACAGTGAAAGTATCAGCTTTTTAAATGAAGGAAACCCACAGGAGACATTTGGCTCCAAAAATCTTCATTTTTGCATTTTTGAGCTCAGCAGTCTACTTAGTAAGATATGAACTTCAGTTGATTGACGAGATGTCATTCATATGACTTAATCTCCTGGTTGTGATCTCACTGAGAATGTACTGAAGAATTGTATCTCTCCCTGGATAACTGAGTTTTAGGGTGAGCCCAGTTACGATGCCAAGTCTCATGAAAATTGGTGAGATGGCATATAGCAGCCCTGCCCAGTGGACTCCCGTATATAATCTTAAACAACGGGATTACAATGTCATTAATGACAACATACTTTTGAGTACAGCGTAATACACAACAGACATTGTTTTATCGGCATGTATTGCTAACAGGGAGTCTATGAGAATGCATTATTTCTCACTTTGGGGACTATATTCCATAAGAGAGGATGTCATTATGTTTTTATGCAAGAATAACGGTTAGATTCCTTGCTGCAAAACTGAACCAACCCACAAATTCATGAAAATTTCGATGGTAGTCCAGTATTCTGTATTGTAATGTAAAGTACCATGACCATGAAACTGCATGGATCTCTATGGCACTCATTGGTAAATAACACGTAAAAACACCAACCCACAGAGTGCTAAACCGGCTGATATAATGATGCCAGAGAGATCTGTCAGCTCCAGTCAAAATTATTAAATGCTGAAGTGGACCAATAATTCCATTCTTGCTATCTTGCTTCAAAAACCATACATCTTTGTAGATGCTGCATAAATCTTTATATTAAATCTGCCATTTGAAGTTCGCTTGTATCAAAGAGATCGTTCTGACTGACTGCTAAAACAGTGATGTCTTCTCTCTTCAAGTTGGACTGTGAAATAGGACTGTTCAGTGCTTAGACATCTCAGTGATGAACTTAACTGAAAATTATATATTGAGCATAGTAGTCAACCTTCCTCACCTGCAGTTCCTGACAGCGGAGCATACTACTTCTATTATCGTTAAGAGCTTTAGAATGATGTTCATGAAAACCCCGTCCATCAGATTCCTATCTATGACACCTGCACTACTGTCACACTCAGCCTGGCTCCATTTTACTCAAGAATTCACCCATGTTAACTTTGGTTCAGCAATTCTGAGAAGCTGTGAAAATTTCCTGAAGAGACATCCACAGCTGGATGGACAACCATCACCTGAAGCTCAACTCAAGCAAGAAGGAGATGATCTACATCTCTGCTCCATCCTCCACCCTTCTGGACCTGACCATCACCCTGGGGGAAACCACCATCTCCCCCTCGCGGAGTGTGAAGAACCTTAGGGTCCTGTTTGACGACAGGCTCTCCTCTGCTACGAACATCACAGCAGTGACCCGGACCTGCAGGTTCTTCCTCCACAACATCCGTAGAATCTGGCCCTTCCTCACCAGCTACTCAACGCAGCTCCTGGTCCAAGCACTGATCCTCTCCCTCCTGGACTACTGCAACTCCCTCCTCGCCAGCCTCCCAGCATCGGCCACCAGACCTTTGCAGCTCATCCAGAATGCTGCAGCTAGCCTGGTTCACAACCTCTCAAGACACTACCACATCACCCCCCTGCTCACAAGGCTCTGCTGGCTGCCTGTCGCAGCTCGCATCAAATTTAAGACATTGGTGCTAGCCTACCAGGGAGTCAACAGAACAGGTTCAGCATACATCCAGAGACTGTTCAGACCATACACGCCTGCCAGAGCACTCCGCTCTGCTACATCTGGTCGCCTGGCTCCACTCCCTCTCCGCTCCTGCCCTTCCCGCTCAAGGTTGCTGTCCTTCCTGGTTCCTCGTTGGTGGAATGATCTACCTATCAGGGTCCGAACATCAGAATCCTTGAGCACCTTCAAGCGCAGCCTGAAAACCCACCTCTTCAGACTCCACCTTTCCCCTACTCCACTGCCCTGAATCCTCTGACATTACATCCCACACTGCTTTGTTGCCCTTTTGCCTGATTTTGTTGTCTTGTTAACAGATTTTGTTGCTCTTCATTTTGTTGCCCTTTTAATTGATTTTGTTGCTCTTGATTCTGCTGCCCTTTCAATTTTGTTGCACTTGATTTTGTTGCCCTTAATATATTAGTATATTTTAGTATATATAATCAGTATATTTGGTGTTTACCTAGTGGCTTGGGCCTGCGGTCTCTGTCACTTTTACTGTTAGCACTTGTACTTGTCTCCTAGGAGCTCTGCACTTTTGTACGTTGCTCTGGATAAGAGCGTCTGCTAAGAGCCTGTAATGTTGTGTAATGTAATGGGTGGTATTTTGATGATGAAGGTGTCAATTTTCCATGAAGAGGACTGTTATGTATCATTGTTAAAACTGTATGAAAATAGTTATGTTTGAAAGTTACGAAGTCTTGCCAAATTTGGTAATTCCATTCGATTACATCTAATTTCAAAGCAAATTTGTGAAATTCAAGGCATGCTCTTTTCATTTGAGCATTCTTACCTTTTTTGTAACTTGTGTTTGACTTCTGAAACTGTGAAGACTTCAGTAGTTCACAGTTACACCACGCGATACCTTTGTTATCCCAAGCCAAGTATTTGGAAATATATGGAATGGTTTATTTTCTCTTCCAGACAACAGCTGTTCACATCATTTCAGTATGTGTTAAACAAAATTTAATGCCAATTAATAGTTTATCAAAGTGTTGTTATTTTTTTTAAAACATCATAGCATGGGAATGGGTTTCTTAAGCATTTTGCTTTACAAGGTACAGACCATAAACCTGCCTTTTATTTACAATACAGCATAGACAACATATCAGATGTTAAAAGTGAGACATTTTACCATTTCATGAAAAATATAAGCTAATTTTCAATTTGAAGCTTGTGAGGAAGGTTGTCCTTCACTTTAAACAGGAAATGCTCAATAGGCAAGGATTGACTAGATTCAATGTACGTGTAAAGGGGTTGAATAAGAGGGTGAACGGCATCATATCACCCCTGCTGGTGGATCAGTTTTTCCATTGTCTCTTATTTCATGTCTAAAAATGTTCCCCTTTTCTACTCTTCCACTGTCACATGGTCTTTTGTCGATTGGTTTCGCACAATGGAAACAAAATGGCATCACCTCTTAAGTTGTCACAACTCAACAAAATGAGAGATGAAAGACCTTAGCTCTCTCTCATTCGCAAGAAAGCATATTAAGTAGGTGGCGTTTTTAAGAAATACAGCTGGTTAGGACTATCTAATTTCAGCAGGAAGCACAGGAAATATCCAAGTTCGGAAACTTGATTTGGAAAAATTTCAAGGAAACATCAAGCAGTTCCTTCACAAAGAAGGAAATCCCAAAATAGCTGCGACAAGCTGGGGATTCGCTATTTAGATAACAGACGTAGGATGGCAACAGTCGGTTTTTGATGCATTTCGTGTATCATTTCATCACAAAATTCTCTTCTGATCATTTTTAAGGCAAGACTGTATTGATATTAAATATCGGCTCTTTTGTGGGAAAGGATGTTGAATTAAGAATTTGCCCCAGTGTTTTTGAAGCACTGAAGCTCCACAACCTATACTGACAGAAAGCTAACGTTTCCCACATAAACCGCTGACACTGCACTGCAAAGCAAGCCACACTGGTCAAATGACGCTCCCTAGTTAGAGACATTTATTTCATGTAATCTTTTGAACACATGGTTCCTATTAACCCCTTTCCACAGAATTGTAGACGCCAGTGGGCATAGCTACTCAATTTATGCATGAAGTTACACTATCAATAGGTTGTACACCTGAAACGGTTATTAATTATTTATGAAGAAGTGGTGCCTGTAAACGATTTAGAATCTGGATGAGTTGTATACCATCACTCTTTCCCAGAAATTGTATGAATTAAACTCCTCAGCCAAGCCTGATCTGCAAACTGCCTACTTGCCCATTCATTTATCCAGCAGTTAATAAAAGATGATCTCTTTTGACAGAAAAAAATGATTTTCCTTTGTTGCAACCAGTTCAGCCATAATGGCCTAAAGGTGCCCCAATTAAGTAGTGAAAAAAGAAATCCGCTTTCTGAAAAAAAAATTCAATATTGTATTCATACTATGTCATTCTACTGTCAATTTCAATGCATGATTGCTACCATAGATTTATGCGTAGATTTGTCCCTCGAAGAATTCAGTGGTCACTTGAAGCCTCAAATGATCTCTCACCGAAATGCAGTCACTTTTGTGGTTGCTTGGGTTTATCTGGGTAAGGTACAGATGTAGGTCACGCTCCCATTAAATGTTTCCAATAATTTATTGATGACAACTTTTTTTTAAATCCAATTCCAGACAGTATAAATTTTTCATGGTGATTGCAAGACATTGATTGAACCCTCAGAAAAGTATGTAAAGCCTTGCATAACAGCAAGTCAGGCTGCATCCTCTCAACTTGGTGCACTTGAATAATGCAAACAAATTGAAAAAAAAAAAACACTGACAAAAGCACCCCGGAAGCTTGTTCAAGATGCCCATGGGTGCAGATCCCGGGGGGGATGGGGGGAACATGTCCCCCACAATTTCAGAAAAACATGAATTGCTCCCCCCTATAAAAATACCCTAAATTATCAAAATTGAACAAAATCACTTTTGTGTCCCCCCCAATCTTGACATCGGATAGATGCCCCATTTTTCTGTCAGGAAAATCAATTGTTACATGAATGGTGAAACTTAGCCAGTTGCGCATGATTAAACTTTTAAATATGTCATAGTTCATAAAAATAAATTATCATTCACCTGATACATGCATGGCAGCCTTTGCTGACTGCAGACAAATAATATGACACGGACAATCACAGATCATCTTTCGTCTGCTGAGAAGTTAAGTGAAAAAAGTATGTCACATGAAAGTATCTTCTTCTGATCATTAGGAGGTAATGTAGCATAATTCATGTCATTTTAAGATATATTTGTAAAGTTAGATTCCTACATTACATTGTTCACTTGTTATGGTAGTGACCTACTTCAATTGCTGACTCTCGATCAGAAGGAGGTTACGAACAGATTTATTTCTGATGTTCACGTAATCATGACAAATGAGTGTTAATCAGAAGGGATCATGTTGAGGGCTGACTGCAATAAACAGTTATATCCAATATATAACATCAGGACATAAATGTTCATTGCAGTCAGCCCTCGATGTGAAAGTTCTTAAAAATTAGTTTTTCCAAACTTCAAGCATATTGTTCTAAATATTATGTTTGAAAATTAAGAATCTCAATAAATATGCACTTGTTGAATCTAGACGGCACAGAATGCCAGAGCTCAATTAATTTAAATTACGTGGAAACACTCATTTCAGGCAACTAAACAGAATTATGTCCATCGGAGTTTGTTTCAGTATTGTGATACTAGAAATTTTTAAATTGCACGTAATTACTACAGACTTGGTAGTCACATTTTTTCAAGCTGATACAATTATAGTGATGTTTACAAATGAAATGGCCACAGAACAGTTTAGTTATTTTCTGTGTTGCTCTAGTGATTCTTGAAGCAATTTCTCCGATCGTATTGAGATGAAAGTGTCAACTTGACATGATATATGTATTAACTTGTGTTGATAGCACTATTTCTTCTTTATATAAGGACATGTAATTAGAAATTCAAGTTGGACATTGTTTTTCTTGTCATTATTGTCATGTTCATTATGTCACGCGAGCCAGATTTTCAACGGATTCAATGAGGAATAGAATCCATTTTAAAGATGATTTTATCTTGACTTTGTTATATATTGTAAACATGGGACACAAAGAGTAGAAATTTGTGATGAAATTATCTGATTTCATAATTTATATCTGTTTTTGTCCTTCGAAAAGTGCTCAAGAGCAAATTGGGAGCCTCGCGTGTTATGACAAAACCATTGGACAAAACACAGGAACTTCCGTTCATTTTTAACCAATCACAGTTCGCATGATCCTATCATTTCCCGTGGCAGTTGGCAGTGTAACTCAGAAGTGAATTTTTTGTGGTTAGCGGTAACGACTAAGGTAAAAGCTCCACTGTCCAAATTCAGATAAGTAACAAATGGGTTTATGTTATCCAGCTATTCCTTGAACATGTTGATGTTAAAAGTTCGCTTATGCCTCATGGTTTCAAGTTGTTTACTTACTAGTCAAGCTTCAAAACTAGTGTTACGTTAGCTGCCGATGCTAACTAACATTGGCTAACGACATGCTATGTTAGCGAGCGATTCATTTCCGTAGCACCAGATAGCTTTCGAAATGTCTATTAACTTTAAAAAGATATTTTGTCGTATTTACAACGAAACTGACACCTTGGTTAATCTTAGCCGAGTTGTATATGTCAATTTGCCATAAAGTAGCTGTCTATCGTTTACTAGCTAGGTGGTCACGGCATAAGTTTACATACCTCAAGCTTTCGGTTCGTGGTATCGTTTGACTTTTGGTTTTAGTTGATAATTGTGACGTTGACTTCGTGGGTCGGCGTTGGTTTCGTTTACTTAAGCTAGCATGTCGCCAGCACTGCGCTTATTTAACTTGGAAATGACTGTCATTTATTGTGTGCGAAAGTCGAGGTGTACTTTCATAAACCAGGTCATACACCTGGGTGAGTCCGTTTTTCTCCAGTAGACATTTCTTACACAGTTGTCTTTGTTGTAGCAGAGCTTCCATTACATTCAAAGAAGCATTTGTTATGTTTGTAACTAACGTGATCATGTACTTGCCGTTACGCAATCGCAGACAATTGCGTATTTGATATAACACGAAAAAGACGTGTTATCACATTTCCCTGGCAGCGCAGAGCTTCGAGGTCTTTAAGTCTTGCGCTTTGTCTTTTCAGACTGAATCATGAAGAAGCAGAGAAGTGAGGGGCAGGAGTGCTGTGGAGAGGCACAGCCAGGTTTGGGGGAGCTGACTGGAGGTAGCGCTGTGGCTCCTGAGACTCTTAGCTGTCCTGAAACGGCGGGCAAACAGATGTCTGTCACCCCTCCAGTGGTAGAGCAGGCTAAGAATGGTGGTAAGACTGTTTCCCATCTCGATGAACATGTGGTCATTGCTGTAAAATCCCACCTGTGGTGAAGGCTTTTTTTTGGCTCTGATTGGCCTGTTTGAATGACAGGTGTGTGGGAATGTGAGTTTTGGTATGGGAGTTGGGGGTGCTTAGGTGCAGCAGAGGCTCATACTTGTCTCTAACAGAGATTGGGGGTGTGGTGTCGGCATCGTCCTGCGATATGGCAGAAGAGCTGAGCCGGCAACTGGAGGATATCCTCAGCACTTACTGCCAGGAGGACAGCAGTGAGGATGGAGCTCTGCCTGAGGCCCCCGAGGGCTGCAATGGACAGCCCGAAAGCAATGAAGTCAACGGACTGGCTGACAAAGGGGAAGACAAGCCAGAGGAGCCCAAAATAAACGGAAGCATTGCGGAAAAGGACCAGAAAAAAATACAGGAGAAGAAGAAAGTCAAGGGATTGGGTATGTTGGGCCAGTCTGCTGCGGTTGCGTGCAGCCTAATTTGTTTCCGCGCAACATTTGCACCTTTAATGGCAGAGCAGGTTTGGTTATTTTCTTGTGAGGGATTTGCGGCTGAGTGTGTGAGTCGTTTGTGGTTTTGTGTCTCAGGAAAGGAGATCACCCTCTTGATGCAGACCCTGAATGATCTGAGCACACCGGAAGAGAAATTGGCAGGCCTCTGCAAAAAATATGCTGATCTGGTGAGTCTGCAATGTGTGCCTGCCACAGATATTTCTCAAGTAGTTGTACCTTAGTATAGTCTTTTGAGGTCAGTCTTGCTGAGAAGGTTTAGAATGACTCGGTACTTTGGTGGGATAATGTGCCTTGGAAAGTCCAGTACCTGTCTGAATGGATTTTGTTGGTCTTCTTGTGGCCACTCATTCTTTTGATTTAAATAGATTTGAATATTTGGTGCAGGTTGCATGTCATGAGGTGGGAACTCATAAAGGGTGTATCTGTGACACTCGGCCAAGAAACTGCTCATTCAAAATGCATTTTCTCTTAGATTCATAGGTCTTTTATTGTAATGTTAGTATCAAATTGTAGCTGTTGAAGCTCTCTTTCATTGGCCACAAACTTTGTTTGATTTGGTGGGATACTTTTTTGGTTCAGAGGCCTTTTTAGAAAAACAATGGGGTGTAGTGGAGCGGTGGCAGCGGAGAAGCAGCTAGATTATGGTTATAATGTTCTATTACTCCAGGGTCAGGCAGTGTATCTTTTATTAAATGGATGTTATCTACAAAATAAAACAAACCTGGGTGAATTTGAATGAATATTACCCAAGTAACAGCAGTTTTTGAAAAAAGGGTCTATTCCGAGAAAAATGGACTTTTAGTAGCGGCTTTCAATGCATTTACCTGTTAATTAAATACATGTTACTCTGAGTAACATTAGAACGGAATGAGATAATACATTTCTGTTTGCTGTTTTTGATTGGACTGAAAGTATGTAATATGCAGAATGAGTATTGAAAAATGGACCATTTTGGCCCTGTCACACTTTTGTGGCCCACCTCATGATATGCGACCTGCAATGATGGGTTTCATGTTTCGTTGGATGCTGTTTTTATACCTGTCAGCCCACAGTCCTGGCTCACTGTTTTAACCCTGAAGGCTCATAGTCATCCTTGAAAAAATTAAGTCTCTACATCCTTTTTGAATACTCACTCAGAACCTCTCCACACTGCTGTCTAAAAATCAATGCCAGTAGAAGGTTTTTTTTTTTTTTTTTTTTAAGAATGATGTTCGATTTCTGCTGGGGTGGGCAGCAATGGCCATATCTGTTCTCGGCTTTCGCTCCAACTTCCCCCCCTTTACTTATTTGCTAAACCACATATTGTAGCAGAAATTTCGGCTGCATGTCTTGGAAAGCTATTAAATGACCATGAAAGACTGTTCTTTTGTTCCACAATGAAACATTTTACCCCTTTGTTACATAGTGGTTGCTAAATTGATCAAACCCACCCACCAGCCTAAGTAGGCATATAGGAAAATAATCATGCTGGAAAGGGTTAATGTGATCTAAGTGTTGAGTAAATCCAGGTTGGTGTACATAGCCTTAGCTCATCAACTTCCTCCATGGATGTAATTGTCAACCCATGAATTGCTTGTTTATTCAGGTCTGTCAACAAAAAAAAACCTTAGCAGTCAATTTTGTCTTTAACTGTCTGGAAATAACTTTGAAGCTCGTAGCCGGACAAAGAGGAAAACTGTTTTTATGGTCTTTAAAAGCTTTGCAGGAGATCAATATATGTACGTCACTTCTACTTTCAGAGTGTATACCACAGCCTCGGAGTTTCAAAAACTTTATAGACTCCCTAAGCGGCACTGGCAATTTATGCTTGTGTAATGTAATATTATGAGTGGAAAATGAATTCCAAGTTCTCTGGCCAGTTTAGGAATAGAGCTTTGTTTCTTCAGATTATGACTGGTAATGACTGTGGAGCGTAGGTGCAGGGTAAGGTAACTGGCACACAGTTAGAGTTGGCGTATGTTCTCATCTTGTTCAGCTGACTGCACTCAAGCTATTGGTGGGTTTTGCTCGCTGGCCTGAGGCTCTGTGGATAGGGCTGGACAGCCTGACCTGGTGTTGCAGGAATGGTCAGAGGGCTCTGTGTGCAGTTAAGAAGTGGGGATTTTTTTCTCATTTCTTCCCCATTTGAAAACTGTAAATAACACTCAATGTTGACTGAATTCTCTTCACATTTGAATGTGTGAGTGGACTTATTGTCTTGGTGGACGTGGCATTGTCATATCTGGATTAGCTCTCAGAATTTGTTCAGGCCCTCAGATTTTGATAGTCATAATTTGAGTTAAAATCACTTGATTTGAATTTTTCAGGTGCATCTATGCAATAAACACTGTTTTGGGCTATAAAACTCTTTAGAATACTATTTGCACATAAAATGTTGAAAATAATAATTCAATTTCAACGCCAGTGTGGCTGTACCAGCATGTCTGTCTGTCCATCTACTTTTCAAGCAACAGTCAAGTATGGGAGTGGAGCCATTTGCCATCGTGGAATTTTTCTATCAAGTGACACCAAGATGGTGCGATTACAAAAAATTTTACGTTTTCGCCTGTAACTTTTTGACCATACATCTCCAGAATTAAATTCTTTTGCTAAATTCTATGGGTTCATGCAAATGTATGCCTAAGAGTCGTGGTCATTAACTTATGTGTATATTTTCCATTATTTTGAATTTTTTTGCAAAACCTTTAAGCCCCGTATCCTCCTTCACAGTGTGACCAATTTGCATAGAATTTGCTAGTCAACATCCCGAGACCAAAAACTTCAACGCAGTGTACGTAAAATTGCTGTGTTAAAAGATGTGGCCACAGTAAGGCAATGCATTTTGAGAGAGTGGCATCTTAGTAGTGCTAAAATGACCTCTTGCCTAACTCCTGAATACACTGTCCCATCATCAGAAAACTTAAGATCCTTCAACTTCGATTACACTCAACCCTACCAAATTTGATATAAATCCATCCATAGGTGATTTTGTGTAGTAAACAAGTGGTCATAACTCTAAAACCAAATCCCCAATCAGCTTAAAATGTTGCGTGCTTTATGTTGATCAGCGGTAACATTGATTTCTAAAGTACATGGTTATTTTTAATCAAGACTGCCTCAATCGGCCAATCAGATTTCACCTTTCCTTCTACCCTCTGAGCTATCATGTCATCATTAAACTTTAGGATTATTTTAGGAAGGCCGATCAACCTTGTGCTGCCTTTTGCTATTTTGGAATTTTTTGGGCCAATAAAATGTACAAATCTGTACATGGGTCTGTAACATACAGCTGCTGCATTCACACGAGTGGAACTCCTATTTTCATATTTTATAGAGATCCCAAATACGTTCTGCCAAGTGACAGGGAAATGTGTATGAAATGATGTACAAGATCTTGATGTTTTCAATTTGATGTAATACTGTAGGCCAGTGTATCCCAAACCTCTCCTGGCGGCCCACCTGCCCTGCATGTGTTAGATCTCTCCCTGCTCAAGCACAGCTGATTCAAATGATCAGGTTGTCATCAATCAGCTTTAGGGCATTATTTACGAGCTGATCATTTGAATCGCCTGTGCTGGACCAGGGAGAGATCTAAAACATGCAGGACAGGTGGGCCTCCAGGAGAGGTTTGGGAATCACTGGTGTAGCCATAAAGACATGGTGTCCCGGGTTTGAGTCTTTTTCTGAACATAAGTGTGTGTAGCGTCAGTGAAGCACTGCAACCAGCAGACACAGAATATGTGTGAGACATTGTCTTATAATATGAAAAAATGTTTTTTCTGGCTTTGAACCCACTTAAGGGAAAGTTTAAGTGAATTAAAGGTGCTAAGGCGATGTGACGTCTCCAGACTCCTCCTCTTTGAAATGGCACAGAAGGCGGAGTTATGCTTAAACCTGGTGCAGCATTGCTGTAAGAAGGCCATTGTGTAGTTTTGCTGGTCTGAGGTAATGTAGCAATTGGTTTTTACATTTCATTTGTCGCAGCAGTTTTGTAAGGTGGAATATAGGCTCTTCTATTAATTTTTGGATTGAATCACTCGCTCTGACGCTCATGCAGCCCGTGATCTGCCCGTGATGCTTTTGGTAAACGCACGTTTCAGCTGGAGGAGCACCGTAACTCCCAGAAGCAGATGCGGGCCCTGCAGAAGAAGCAGACGCAGCTGATCCAGGAGAAGGACCACCTGAGGAACGAGCACAGCAAGGCCATCCTGGCCCGAAGCAAGCTGGAGAGCTTGTGCAGGGAGCTGCAGAGACATAACCGCACACTGAAGGTGTGTCCCTTACTTTCACAACCGTTTGCCATTTTAAAAATATTTGCCGCAAACATACTAGTAAGCATTGACTCCAGGTAGCTAGCATGTTAAACTGAAAAGGGGTGCCCAAAGCTGCATTCCACCATATGTTGCATTGCTGAAGAAGCCCAGAAATGAGTCAGGGGACAAACTGAGGCAATCACCTTGCATTACCATGTTAGTCTGCACCAATGAATGCAGGTCTGAAGGGGGCAAGCAGGTGTCAAAATTGTTGACTGTATATTAAGAAACTGAACTGCCTGAAATTATCTGAATGGTCCCGCTTCGTCTTGATCAGACACTGTGTCGTCGCGATTGCTTTGCTAAATGGAACGTGGGGAGTGAATGGCTGATTTTTAATGAGGATAATGTGCCCTCGCTATAGAATTCCCCTTTCAGTAAAATTTGCCACTTTAATATTTTCAGTGTCATAACTAGGTGCATTCACACTGCAAGTGAAACTTCGCGAAGTTAGGGTGAAAGTTGTAAAGCACCCGTGCCAAAAGCCGCCTGAAACTTCACAAGAAAAATCTCAAGCCAGAGTGCGAAGTTTCGTGCTCTGTGGAAAACGTCGCGAGAAGTTTTGTAATGTGAACGCACACACCTGAAACTTCGCAAAGTTACTCAGGTGACTTGTGTTAATTAGCAAGCTGGGAATTCTTGAATGCTGTACGCGGGGCATGCACAGTACTTCCTGAAACTTCGCGATTTTTTCCGACAGGGCTAACGTTGCGAGTTTTCGTGCCAATGTGAACAGCAGGGTGAAATTTCACAATTTTTAACTTCGCAGTTTTTTGCAATGCGAATGCACCTATAGTCACATTTATCAAACGTACGTACACCAAAAAAATGGGTGTACACTAAATCTCCCGCAAGGATTGGCATTTATCAATCTGAATGCGAGGGAACGGTCCGCAAAAATGTCGCGCCAGGTCTGACAAGGCGTACGCAGATTTGAAACTGGCGAACAACATGCCGGAACGAGGGCAGCTGTCAAAATTATTAATTATATGCAGCGATTTGGACGTCATGCTGTTGTTGCTTTTATTAGTAAAATGAATAAATAGGCTAAATAAATAAATAAGTCACCTGTGTTGAAAAATTAATTAAACTTATATTTTGAGACAACCTGCCAGACAATTGCAATCAATTTGATTAAGCTCAATGTGTGGCTAGACGGATATGCAGTGTGGAATGTCAGATGCTCATTCAGTCAGATATTTATACTGAACTACTAAAGAAACGCAACTTAAAGGAGAATTCTGGTATGAAATTCACTTGGTGTATTGAAACATGATCACGAGTACTAGCCTTTGTTGAATACCCCTCCTTTGTACGCACGCAATATTTCAAAATAAATGGCTTTTTGGCCGAAGCTCCCAACAGGCTTACAATGGTAGTGAATCGTGCATAACGTTGCCATGCAAAGAAATTGCTATTTTTTTCATCATTAACAAGGCTCAAAGTAGCTCCACACTTCATTGGTAGAATTCCGAAGGCCCTGACATTTAAAACGATGCCCTGAGAACTTTGAAAATGCACAAGTAGTTTCTTAAAAAAGACTGTTTATGCAAACCTTACCTTGAGGTACTTTCCAGTCACCTCCATCTTGAAACTCGCGATAAGTCAATTGACGAGCACGAATGAATAGATTGCGATCTGTTCCCCTATCCTTCCTATTCGTTCGTGGTCGGTAACAGAGTTACAAATTTTGAAACAGGTTTAGCAAAACAGGTTTTTGGAGTGTTTTCCAAGTGTTTGGTGTTGTGGAACGTTATTTATAGGAATGATTCTAATTCTGCACACACTAGAATCTGTGACTGTCAACTAACAAACAAGCTGGAGTGGTGATCTAATACTGTTTTCACTAAGAAATCCTCAAATCACAGTAGCTTTTTTGCAATATTAAAACTGAGATGACAGACAAATGACTGAATAACATTAAAGTGAATGGTTAATATTCACTCAGTTGCATAGTGCAGTGTCCAAGGTAATCCTAATAAATGTCCCAATACAATGATGGGAAGGTCCCAGCGGAGATATCCAAGAAAGTTCTAGAATTTCCAAGAAGTCCCAAGAATTTCTGTGTTCATTTGATGTAACTGAGATGGAAAACTGTGAGGCCAACAATGTAGAGTAAGAAACACAGGCTTGACTGAGTAGTGACTTGACTATTTCATGTACTTTTGTGCCTATAACAAAAAGCTTGGTGTCACAGGGTTAATTGTAGTTTGAAAGTCCATTTTCAGTGGGAAATCTTTTCTCCACTGTGTAGGAGGATGGGATGCAGCGCGCCCGAGTGGAGGAGGAAAAGAGAAAGGAAGTGACCTCGCACTTCCAGTTGACTCTGAATGATATTCAGGCGCAAATGGAGCAGCACAACGAGCGCAACACCAGCCTGCGGCAGGAGAACATGGAGCTGGCTGACAAACTCAAGAAGCTCATTGAGCAGTATGAACTCCGAGAGGAGGTGAGTCCACCAGCAGTGCAGCATCCTCAGCCTCGCCGCAGCGGCTGGGAGATGGATGCGCAGTAGCACCCTTTACTGAATGGCTAAAACCACTGAAAAGCTTAGGTCAGAGTCTTCCCTCCAAATTAAATGAATGTCTCTCTTCGCACAGAGTTGATTGCAATTCAGTTTCAGTTCAGCCAATTTCAGACATGACCAAAAATCTGCAAATGGTTGATTGAATTAAATTTCAGACCTGCAAATTCCAGAAATGAATGGCGGCCGTGTGAATTGTAATCGATATGAAATATATGGACCTGATTAATTTCATTTGAGCTTTTGAAGGAATTGAACTGACTGGAAGTAATTCTAGCCATTAAAGTAGGAAACTTTTGGTTTTCTCAAGATCATATTATCTGTCATTTGGATGCTGCTGCAAATCGAACCCTTTATCTGGCCGTAGTGGCTTGAGTGAATGTAGTCTGGTCTTGAAAGTCACTTGTAAACAAGCAGAGACCAAGAACTGGAGATGTTTTGAAGACAAGTTTGGAACTCTTTTGGGACTCTCAATCTGCCTGTCTCTCCCCCAGCACATAGATAAAGTGTTCAAACACAAGGATCTGCAGCAGCAGCTGGTGGATGCCAAGTTGCATCAAGCCCAAGAGCTGCTAAAGGAGTCTGAAGACCGCCATCAGAGGGAGAAGGACTTTGTAAGTGAATCCACATTATTTTTTAGCTTAAATATAGTGCCACTCTGAGAAAGTTTTCATAGGACATTTCCACTGGTCCAGCAGGTAACTTGAAGAATTTGAGTGGCTAGTTCCTGCTATGCAGAGTGAAGTTAATGCAGAAAGTTGAGCATGATCAGTCTCTCAGGCAAATCTGGGATCAGCATTGGTGAGACGAGTCAAGTTTACAGAAGGGTGCTGAAAAGTAAATCCCTTTCACGTAAACCCATCAGAGACTAGAATTGTTAGGTCTCGCGGTTCCTTTTGTTCTTCGTTCAACTCCATTTGATGGCTGGATTTGCTTCTGAGGCCCGTGTCTGTCTGTTCTCAGCTCCTGAAAGAGGCTGTAGAGGCCCAGCGCATGTGTGAGCTCATGAAGCAGCAGGAAGTCCACCTAAAGCAGCAGGTGAGAGGCACTTCTGCAACTTCTGTGTACCACTCAGCTGTGTGGACCAAACAAATGAGTTTGAGTTTCCCAGTGTTTCAGGCTATATTCATGGTCCTTGTGTGTGATCTAATGATAAATGTAAAGGTGTATTTAATGTGCCAGGGCACTAAATTTATATTTGGTGCATTTCACAGCTCAGCGAGAGCCCTTGGCTCCTGTGATTTTACATTTACTATAGCCTTGTAGTCCAGGGCTGCTCGACCCTGCTCTTGAAGATCCATTGGTCTCCAGGTTTTGTCCCAGTTGTACAAAGCGCTCCATTAAACAGTTTCAGATCTCCTGGAACTCCTAATTAGTTGTGTGACATGTGCCAAATAACAGCTGAAACAAAGACTTACGGGACAGTACTGGACTGCCCCTCTTTAATGACTGTATAATTACAACCCCAATTCCGAAATAGTTGGGAGAAAGTGTCAATTGCGTATAAAATCAAAATGCAATGACTTTTTTCATCTGAAGATCACATGAGCCAGTATGTTCCAATAGAACATAGATAACATTTCAAATGTTGAAACTGAGACATTTTATATTTTTATCCACAAAATGAGCTCATTTCAAATTTTCTGGCTGCAGCAGGTCTCAAAAAAGTTGGGACACAAGCAAAAAATGGATGAAAGAGCTACTAATATATAAGAGAATCAGCTGAAAGGACATTTAGCAAGTAATTACATTAACTGGCATCAGATGTGTAACATGATTGGCTATAAAAGGGCCGAAGACCTTTACTGGATGCCTGTGATCTTCGGGCCCTCAGACGCCACTGCATCACTCACTGGCATGATTCTGTCATTGACATTACTAAATGGGCCGAGGAATACTTCAAGAAACCACTGTCTGTAAACAAAGTCCGCCGTTCCATCCACAGATGCCTCCTAAAACTATCATGCAAAAAGGAAGCCATTGTTGAGCATGATCCAGAAGCGCAGCCGTGTTTTGTGGGCCAAGGCTCATTTAAAAATGGACTGTTGCAAAGTGCCCTGTGGTCAGACGAGTCCAAATTTGACATTCTTGTTGGAAATCATGGGTGTTGTGTCCTCTGGGCTAAAGAGGAGAAGGACCACCCCTCCTGTTATCAGCATTCAGTTCAAAAGCCAGCATCTCTGATGGTATGGGGATGCATTAGTGCATATGGTATTGGACACTTGCATGTTTTAAAAGGCACCATGAATGAGGAAAGGTATTTGAAGGTTTTAGAGCAACAAATGCTCCCCTCCAGACAACATCTATTCCAGGGAAGGCCTTGTGTATTTCAGCAGGACAATGCAAAACCATTTACTGCAGCTATTACAGCGGCATGGCTTCGTAGTAGAAGAGTCTGTGTGCTGAACTGGCCTGCCTGCAGTCCTGATCTTTCACTGATTGGGAACATTTGGCACATAATTAATCAAAAAGTCTTTCAAAGGAGACCCAAATCTCTCCAGCAGCTGGAAGCCTGTATTAAACAAGAGTGGGATCAAATTCCAAGGGCTACATTCAAGAAACTTGTCTCTTCAATGCCCAGACGCCTCCGCTCTGTGTTAAAAAGAAGAGGGGATGCTACACCATGGTAAACAGTTCCCTTTCCCAACTTTTTTGAGACCTGTAGCAGTTATCAAATTTGAAATGAGCTCATTTTCTGGATAAAATAGGACAATTTCTCAGTTTCAACATTCGCTGTTATCTCTGTTCTATTGTGAATAAAATACTGGCTGGTGTGATTTGAAAGTCATTGCGTTTTGATTATATTCACAATTTACTCTTTTTCCCAACTATTTCGAAATTGGGGTTGTAGAAAAATATGTTAAACATTTACTACTCTTGTGTGCCCCTGATCATTCACTATTCCAATACCTTGAACGTGTAATGATGTATACTGTTGGATCCTTTGTTTTCAATTATAACATAAGCTAAGCTAGGTTTAAGCTAGGTATTTCTAACCTAAACAATTGGATTCCATCTTCACTTGTGTGCTTAATATCTTCTTGTTTCACATTTGTCTCCCACCAGTTGTCATTGTATACAGAAAAGTTTGAAGAATTTCAGAACACTCTTTCCAAAAGCAATGAGGTGTTCACAACATTCAAACAGGAGATGGAGAAGGTGAGTGAAAGTGAGCGAGGGTGAGTGAGTGGGAGTGAGAGCGAGCGAGCGAGGGTGGGTGAGTGAGTGAGTAAGTAAGGGTAAGTGAATGACTGAGAGCGAGGGTGAGTGAGAGGGAGTGAGCGAGGGAAATTGAGTGAGTGAGAGCAAGTGAGTGAGGGTGGGTGAGTAAGTGGGTCACCGAGGGTAAGTGAATGAGTGAGAGAGAGGGTGAGAGAGTGAGACCACAAGGGTGAGAGAGTGAAAGTGAAGGTGATCGCCCAGGGGCAGCTGGCTCTGACAGCCGCATCATGGTGATATGGATGTAGCTTTTGGTTGAATGTGCCTTTTGCCCACAGATGACCAAAAAGATTAAGAAGCTAGAGAAAGAGACCACAATGTACCGTACAAGATGGGAAAGCAGCAACAAGGCTCTTCTAGAGATGGCAGAGGAGGTAAGAGCTGTGCTTCTGAATTTTCTGAAAAATTCAGAGCCACTGTTGGGCCCTGTGACGTGGTGTTTGATACAGTCCTCAGCTAAGTTGAGCCAAAGAAACCATCACTTCTCATTGGTGTCTGAGAGATGAATATCCCTTGGTGTTGTGTGCTTTTTTTTCTTTCTTTTTTTTTTTTTTTGCCGAGCGAATCGTGCCTTTTTGTTCTGTGTATAGTTTACGAGAGGGGGATGGCAGTGTTTTTAAATATCATCTACACTGATGGACTTTAAAAACTTAACCAGAATTGTAGCCAAACTCTGATTCAGATTTGTAACCATATATTGACTTTACCCATAACAACAACTTTGACAAAATGTCAGATAACATCAACAAAAAAAGAACAACAAAACAATCCACCATGACAAGTTTAACAACAAAATCAACAACTAAGATCAACTCCAATCTCAGTACCGAGTGTGACCGTCATGTACCTGCAACAAAGCCATCACTTGTCTTGCCATGGACATCACCATTCTGTGGAGCTGTTGCTGGGGAATGGCCTGCCACTCCTGGAGAAGGGCTTCTTGGAGCTCCGCCCTGGTCATGGGCGCTGGAGTGCGTTGCAGAACCCGCCGATCCAGCATGTCCCACACATGCTCGACGCACTTCATGTCAGGGCTGAAAGGTGGCCATTTCATGACTTGCACACCATTCTGGGCAGGAGCGGCTGGGTCACGTGCTGAGTGAGGTTGTGCGTTGTCTTGCATGAACATGACCTCAGCGTGGTCTGTGATGTAAGGCACGACCTGCGGTCGAAGACAAGGTCACAGTAGCGCGCTGCATTAAGATTTCCATTGATTATGACCAGGTCGGACCTCCAGCCACACCAAATGGCACCCCAGACCATCACCGAGCCTCCTCCAAAACGCTCTGTCTCAGCAATGCAGGGGGCCACGTATCTCTCACCACGTTGTCTGTAGACCCTTTGTCTTCCAACATGTCGGTACAGACAAAATCTCGACTCATCACTGAAGACAACATTCCTCCAAAATCGGTTGGGGACTCGTCTCTGACCATATTCTTCAGCCCAGCGAATCCGGGTAGCCCTGCGCCATACATCAAGCTGCATTCCAGCACATGCCCCGTGGGCTCCGATCCCTCACTCTGCAAGTCAGCGCCTCACTGTTCCTCTGCGGATCCTTGCTCTGTGGATTCCTAGGGTCTCCTGAGCCGTCCTGGTGCAGGTTCGAAACCAATCTCTCCGGTGGATGAGGCGAATCTGATTGTCCTGGGCTGGGGTTGTTACCCTAGGCTGACCAGATTGGTGCTTCCAGTGTCCTGGTACCGAGCCACAAGGTTAGAGATTGTGGGGTGGCTTACCTCAAAAAGCAGGGCAATGCGATTTCGGGGTGTTCCAGCCACCCACAGCCTAATGGCTTGATCACATTGTGGTCTGGAAAGGCAAGGAATGGTGCACGTAGTGTCTTCGGACAAATGCTCTCGGGTTCTGGCCTTCATGACCTCAAGGATTGTTTTAAGGCATTTGACTGCATTGCATTTGTGATCAGTGAAGCCGGACGAGGTTACATCACTAATTCCTCACATTCTGCCCCACAGACACAAAGTCTTGACCTCACGCACTGTTGTCTCCTTATTCAATGACAACTGCGTATCAATTATGTAATCATCTAATTGAAGCTCCCCTAACCCAACTATACTATTTCTGTATAGTCAGACTTATAAGTTTTTAAAGTCCATTAGGATATATTTTGTTTATAGATGTAGCTGATGAGACATTTGAAAAATGTAGTCTGTCTGGCCTGCGGTCTGCAGCCAGCAGGCAGATGGCTCTTCTGCCATGTGAGTTCACATGTGCAGTCACGCGTAACAGAGCTATGTGACGGTGTGTTACGCAGAAGACCCTGCGGGACGCGGAGATGGAGAGCCTGCAGGGGAAGGTGCAGAAGCTGGAGAAGCTGTGTCGGGCCCTGCAGACGGAACGCAACGAGCTCAGCAAGAAGGTGCAGTGCATGAGCAGCCCTCCGCAGGGCCCAGTGCACACCACAGACTCTGACAAGGGCAGCTCCAGAGTCCTCAGCAGTCCCGACCCAGCAACTCCACCCTCCCACGCTGCCTGCCCTCCACCTAGTGGCCCAGAGGCCGAGGGCGCGACCTGCGCCCTGCTGGCCCAGGAATGAGCCATCGGTCCAGGGAAAACCTGCTACCAACCCCTCCCCACACCCCTCCCTTCTTTCCCAGTCTCCTGCTGCAGCAACGTTTTTCATTTAAATTTAAGGGGAGCACATCTCGACCAGACCATGACCTCAAGATTGCTCCTTCATTGTTGGTTTCCGTTCCCCTGCCCACTCCCTATTTTTTTTTTCTTCTTCCTGTGAAGCTCATGTTCCTGAACATTCCCTGCTTCTATGTGCCCAGCATTGCCAGGGAACAAGCTCGCTGTTTGCAAACACGTTCACCAAGTGCTTTGAGCGTTTGTGTGTACATCTCCGCGTGTGCGTTCGCGGTGTTCCTGTGTGGATTTGTCTTGGCTGACTACCCCCCTGAACTGAGCTGCTGATGTTGCACTGGAAGGTTGGTTATGGAGGGTTAGCACCACTGCACGCTGCAGCAGGGAAAGCATGGCTAGTATCTCTATCGAGGCGTTTCTGTTATGCTGCCTTAACTGGTGCGTGAAAAGCTGCTGTGCGACGGTCTGACAGGGCAGTATGTGGGTTGAGTGGCTGCCTGGTATAAAGTAATGGCTGCTTCTCTACCAGCTTTGAATAAAGTCCGACACACCAACATTCGAAATTTACTTTGACCTATTATTTGGGGTCCAAAATAATTCAGCAAAGATTAATTCATTCTTGTAATGATTACAAATCTGTATGCATGGGGTTTCAAGGTCAACACAATTTTGGACATCTCTTGAAGCACCAGACTTCAACATATTTTGTTCATCTTTGCACCTTTTATAAGTTACGGAGTTCACCTACATTCCTAGTTTATATTTATCTTTTTATGACACAGTGAGTTATGAGTCTATACAACTAGGAACACATCGTCCTATTTGTTTCAGATTTTCTTAATCATTGATTATATACAATGCTGATTATCTTTTTAAGCTGACCGTGTAAATCTTTGGACCAGTTTTTCAGTTATGTACACTATCAGTTCTGATACTACAAAGAGGTGTTTATTCCAATACAAATGAATTAATGAAGGTATTTTCTACAAATGCTTTATTTTCTTTTTTTGACGTTTATGCTCAAGACAGAAAATAAAAGGTAAAAATAGAATTTATACAGAGAAGCTCCTGTTTTGTTCTTGCATCAGAATTTCCTAAATCAAACAATTTGAATGTTATTTTTATAAGATCTGAGGAAATGAAGCATAGATATGCAAGGAACTTTTTTTATTTATTGAGGTACCCTGAAATATAGTGATGGTCAGCCGTCTATAATTTCTTTTCCAGAGCAGGACAGCAAATGAAAGTAAGTCAAACCAGGTCTTTACTCTATGCAATTCCAGCCACTAGACTAAGTGATTTTTCTTTTTCTTTTGTGTAAAGTACTTTGCTAGGTTCTGGCTTCCATCAGTCAACAGAAAAAGAATGTATCATTCACTGACATACTGTTATTTGTACCTCATTGCGTAGTTGCTTCATTTCCATAAATAATCACATTTTTCCGTTTAAATCTTCGATCTTAGTCTTGGTCAGAAATGATACTACAATGACATTGTGGTTGTCAAGTGGATTTTCAAACTAGTTTTGGTCTCTGCAATACCCTGATTTTAAACTCTGTTGTCTCTCTAATTCTAACAATCCTGCCATTTATCCATTGTGAAAAATTGTGATGGTCAGGCTCGAAATAAAAATTAATATAACATTTTTAGGACGCCTCCATCACTTCTGGAATGTCTTATAACATGATTTAAGCAGTGAATTAATCAACACTGGATCTGGTTGTTTAACATTAATGACCCCAAAGTAAAATTTTTAAGGCCTATGACCCGAGTCTTCCAGAATTTAGTTCCCTCCCCCCTGCCTTTAGTGTAGGCTCCACCTGGAAATGTCAACTTCGTTCCTTCGCAGTTCCTATTGATTTTTAGATTCTACATTTTCAACTAAACATACATACAGTCTTTGTCATGTTTGTTATATTCTGGTCATGCTCATTTAGGGATAACAGGATATTCATCAGGTACCAAAGATTACATCACTGTTTAAGGCGTGTGCTGTACTTCCATCTCGTTTTGTTTCTGTATGTCAAAATTTACATGAAATAAAAATTATTTGATTCTGTGATTTTGTAAATGTTATTTTTAAGTAGACTTTGAGTTGAACTGAAAATTTTAGAAACAGCTGATTTTGAACAACCAATATAGTGTGCCACGGTCCATGCTGAATTTCCACCTTGGAGCAGTTTTATTACCCTTTAAATTTTTTAAATTGCCATCGCTCTTGTTGGTGCCGGACTTCCTCTCAATTATTCGAGTGTAACCTCGTTAAGGTGACCAAGCACGCTTTCAACTGCAGACTAATTTGCTTATTCGCATTTCTGCTGGTATTTCAAAGTGCCAGTCGCAAGGTGATTCCATAATTTTTTTTCCCTCCTTGATTATGAAAAAAATGTCATTGGTGAAAACAATTCAATCTACTTTGAGGTGTGATTCATGAAGCCTCAAAGTTAAGCTAATGAACAAAAATTGTTGTGTGTCATATCTGCAATTGGTTTATTTGCTATGAAGTACAAAAACTGAATGAACATCCTCTGTGTAATGCTTCCAAAACTTTTGCCAGGGGCTGCAGAGAACATTGTGTGGTGCCTATGGTAGTGGAAAAGTTTTGAAAGTGAGATGATAATGAGACCTTTGATTACTTCTAGAATTATGTATTCTCCATCGATGAACCTAAACAATAAAACCATTCACAGAAGCTACAAATAATGTCGATCATCTCATAACAATGGCATGACAAGAACTGTAGATCTTCGACTGTAAGCGAACAGTTGATTCTTGTATTCAACGTGATTGATGTGGCCAGAATGGGAACTGAACACCATTGACGGGCCAAATTGTTTTGACCTGACGAGTGGGTCATAGACTTCCCAGTCCTGTACATATCATCTCGCAGTCGGCATGATGTCACAATCACGTGAAAAAACATCCACCATGGGGGTTAGGAAGAGAGAAGTTACGATCAACATCCATTCACCGGGCACTCATTTTATACTATCATTTCACTGTCATTTAAGCTAATTATTTTTAAACAATGTCCTAAGAATATCAGGAACAATTACCTCCCGAAGCTCAGTCGCGATATTTAGACAAAATTTAAGTGAATTTAGCAAGTGTTCCTATGAGGAACCAGCCAATAAATGGGTCAACAACCCTCAGCAATTGAATTTAAAGATGTCTATCATTCTGTAAAGAGGACCGATATGCATGTCTTTGGACTGTGGGAGGAAACCAGAGTATCCGGATAAAACCCACGCGAACGCACACAAACTCCACCCTGGCCAGGTTTGAACCCACCACCTTCTTGCTGTGAGGCAGCAATGCTAACCACTGTGTTGTATTGTATGTTATGTACCAAAAAAAGAAAGAAAAAAAGTCATGTATGACGTACCTCATACTATATAAAACCCTGTAGCACATCATACGTCCTCTTATTCTTCTCGCGCATGTTTCGAGTTCACACTGGAGATCTACTATCCAGTTTTATCCGTTATTATTGAAGCTTTTTCGAAACAGTGATTGCATCGAGAGAATTCATGGTGGTTTTCCCCGTGCTGCTCTGAGTCGCAATCAGAGAGTGTATGGTGGTTCTCCCCGTGTTCACCTCTGCAGACGTTCACAAGCGCAGGAGATAGTGCGCTGTGGATCGGCCAGTGTTCACCCCCCCCACTCACACGCATCAAACTACACAGTGGCCCTCCCCGTGTCTTGCCCTATCGCCAATAAAGTGTTTTTACACCGAATTACAGCGGCTCCCACAGTGATTCCAAATGGTATTCCTTCTCTCCACTACTCACTCTCTCTCTCCTCACGTGCATTCCGCTATGCTGTGTGGCAATTATAGCAGTGCATTATGTGGCCGAGTGGTAGCTGATTTTGGTATATATTGTTTTATTGTGTATTACTAGTTAGTTTGTTGGTGTCCTCACCTTAGCAAGCTTGTGTTCATGCTGCAATGGATTCTCCCTGCTGCTAAACTTGACTAGCGCCACTTGAGGTTGAGGATGGCCATTTGGAATGCCCATCCTGCCTTGGCTCAGAGCACTTCTGGGCTGTGTTGTCAGATCCTTGCCCGAACTGCGCAATTCTACCTATAGAAGTACCTGAGCGCAGACTCACAAGCTTGCTGTAGAAAGTGACGCCATGCTCTCGCCGTCGGCTGAGACTTCAGCCTCCAGCAAACCCTCAAAGCGCCCAGGTAACATTCCTGAAATGGGGCGACCTGTGATGGGTGCTTGAAGTGGATGCCAAGAGCAGCGGCCAGAAATAAAAGGCAACACTCACACCGTGCTGAGAGACTGAAAACAGATAGAAATAACGAGACGCGTGCTACCAACGGACCTGACGCCGTCCGTAGTAGAAAACAGGCGAGCTCGAGGAAAACAAAAGAAAAGGGAAATAAACCAAAGATTCCCTTGCTCACTAACACTATTCCTGTTAAGTCCCTGACAATACTCTCTCTAGAGACCTTACCGGCTAAAGTGCCGAAGAAACACTGACACTCTAGCAACGGGAGCGAGGCAAAATAGGAGCTTAAATAGAGTCCGGGCCACGCCCCCAATCAATGCCAGCTGGCCCAGGAATCCGATAGGAAGCAAACGAAATCGTCCCGGACAAGAGCAACAAAGAAAGCTCTCAATACCTCCAAACCATGACACAACCTCCTAAAAAGAAAGTGAAAAAGCGCTTTAAATCAGAGCGCTATAAGAGTGGATGACCTCCTCACTGCAGTCGCATGCATTGAAACATTGCTGTTTCAATTTCAGCCTCGCAAGGCGCCGCTCCAGTCTAGCTTGCCACCAGCAGGTGGCACTGTTGCCACCCAGGTCACACCCACCCCGGGCAAAATGATGATGCGCTCTCTATAGCGGCTACTAACTCCCTGTTTAACTCTGCTGGAGATGATGAGTCTTACCACTGCTTTGCAACACAAGTTCACTTGCCCTGCAAATAAAGCTCATTTGAATTTGAGTCTAATGCGCCGCTCGATTCTCTGCAAACTGGTCCCACTCAGCGATGGTGACTATTCATTCAGCACTGGCACAGCGTGGCTTGATGCCAATGAACCGACTTCTGGAGTGAGTGCATACTGTAGCTTTCCTCCACAGACGCCACTGCCTTGATTCCAAAGTCCGATACCTCTGTAGAGGAGTTTCAGACTGCCTTTAAGTCAGCGGCTGCCCGCTCACACCCTGCTTCCATGGCCCATGCCATGAAAAATATGGCCTGACGCCCCTGTGCTTGGGCTGGACCAGATGCCTTCGGTGGACACCTGTGTTGTCGCCTTGGTAGTTTTCCCTGGACAAAGCAATTTGTCCACAGGTGCGTTGCCTCAGTAAGGCTTGTAGTCACACTGATGATGACCTTTCTAGAGCCTATCACCATGCTGCACGCATTGGCCACATTGATAACACTCTCCTATCATGCTCAGTCTTTTAGCTCTGACCCGGTTGTGAGAGAGGCAATTAAGGCTACTGTCCATGGCATTGGCTTCATAACCCAGGAACTTGGCCGTCTTATGGCAGTATTGGTACGTTGCCCGCCGCCAGGTCTGGCTCTCCCAAACCTCACTGCCAGATGCATGCAGTGCTACCTTACGGCAGCTTCCCTTTGTACCTGGCCAGTTGTTTGGACCCGCTGCAAAGGACGCATTTGAATGCCGTGGTTTCATGTCTGAATCATGGAGACAGCAGGTAGGTGTGTCCCAAACAGCTTGTTTGCTTAGTACCTCAATGTTTACCAATGCGTCATGAATGCCAACTGCCACAGAGCCTCATATAGGTCTAATATGGATGATATGCATGCAGTCCTTTTATGGCTCCGCGTTGACGCAAGATCATTTAACCTACTCGCATTCTTTCACAAAGTGATTAAATCTCTGAAACCTGTATTTATTTATAATTCCATTGTTTATAGGTCAAGAACTCACATGTATGCCACCAGAGGGGCAACTTCAGGGGCATTGATGGTGTTACTAAGACCAAAATACTATTTTATGAGAAGAACAATATTTTATAGAGCAATGACATTATGGAACTACCTTCCTTGTGATGTGCGGAACATCAAAGGTATATCTCATTTTAAAAGTGCCATTAGATTCAAATTGCAGTGATATTTCCTTCAAAATTTAAGTCCATGGCACATCTTGAGTATACGAATACCTGAGAATTGTATTTATTCAGCGAAAAGTGTCTTTATTTTTTGGTTCGTCATGTCTTGTGTATAGCCTTTTTATGTGAGATGTGTTTTATGCTGTAGTTTATTTTCATGTAGTTTCATGTTCATGTAATTTGATGTTTTTAATATATACTTTTCTTATGTGGAATTGCGTGTATGATATCTTGAGGTAAACTCTGTGTATTAGTTTTAAATAAAATAAACACAGCTCTGCACTCCCTGCTAACAGGGCTTCTAGACCTGCTGCTAGTGACGCAGTGCCCTTTCGGCGTGAGTGCGCTGATATGGTCCTCTCGGATTTACAAAAATTTTCCAGCGAGTGCGCTATGACATATGTGTCCCGACCAATTCTCACATTAAACCTACGCCCTTGGTCCCCCTCCAATGTTAAACTCATTCCTACGCCCTTGCCTGGGACGCTGAACTCGATTGCCGACTTGTTGTCCAGGCAATGCCTCGACCCAGGAGAATGACAGTTGAACCTATTGATTGCACAGCAGATTTGGGCTCCCTATGGCATGGCTTCAATGGACCAATTTGCCAGCAAGGAGTCCACACACTGCCGCATGCGGTTCTCTGGGCCTGGATGCTCTGGCACATGACTGGCTGAACTGTCTGTTTTATGCATTTCCTCTAATTCCACTTCTGCTGGAAGTGTTACAACAGATTCGCCAGTTCAATCATCAGGTTCAGTTAGTGGCAGTACGGTGGCCGGCGAGACCGTGTTTTGCACTACTTCACTCACTGCTGCAGGGACCACCGTGGCAGTCGCCTCCGAGGACAGATCTGCTGTCTCTGATGGAAAGTAAAGTTTGGCACCCCCTGCCCGGAACGTCTCCAGCTGTGGTTGTGGCCATTGGGACCAGTGAGTACTTAGCCGACGGCGATCCTGCAGTTATCAAGACGGTCGAAAACATGAGAGCGCCTTCAACTAGGCAACTTTACGCTAACCGATGAAAATTATTTGCAAACTGGTGTTATACGTCAGGGGTCTCATTGACCCTCCTGCCCACTGTCTTCGATTTTACATTTTTTACAGTGTCTCCTTGACAAAGCGAAATCCCCCACCTCTGTGAAAGTGTATGTGGCTGCCATATCACCAAAACATGTCAAAGTGGAAGGTTCAACCATTAGTTGGCACAGTCTTATCTGCAGTTTTCTTAAAAGCGCTCAGCGCCTCCAACCATACAGAGTTGCCCCAGCAGTCCTCAGTGGGACCTTCACCTAGTTCTGGACTCCTTGTGTTATGCTCCTTTTGAGCCGTTAGCTCAAGCAGAACTAAAGTGGGTATCCCTTAAGTCAGCTTTCCTACTATCAATGGTCTCCGCTAGCGAGTGAACTGCACACTGTCTCAGTCAGTCCTAACTGTCTGACATGGAAACCAGGCTATTCAGGCATAACACTGTGGCTGAACCCATCTTTCCTGCCAAAAGTTCTGTCCCTATACTTCATCAATCAGTCTATTGACATTACAGCATATGAGGATGTCAGCGATGTGTACCACTCCCCTCTGTGCCCTGTGCAAACACTAAAACACTATGTCAAGAAAGCGGAAACTATAAGACAGTCTAACTATGCAATGGGGGACACGACAACCATGCACTGCTGTCTAAGAAGCGCCTTTCACATGGGGTCTGTGAGGTAATTCTCTTGCATATAAAGCGGCAGGTTCCCTGCCCCCAGGCATCGTTGCTTGTCATGACACTAAGAGACTGTCTGCTTCTTGGGCTGCTCAAAGAGGAACGGCACTATCTGAGATCTGTGCAGCAGCGACTTGGTCCAGTACCTCTACATTTGCCAGATTTTATTGGGTAAATGTAACATCATCTGGCTCAGGCTTAAGCTCTGCCACACTACTAAGCCCACATCAGCTATAATGAGGGGTGCTCATCCTCCTGACTTTGCTGGTATAAGTCATTCACAGGCTGTGCCGCCTCTGGTGGTCGGGAGGCATGAAATAGAATGCTAGTTACAAATTTAACTGTGGTTCTATGAATGCTGAATGACTGCCAGAGCTACTAGTCACTTGGACATCACAGGTGATAACTCAAGAAGTTTTCCGAGGACGTATGACATGCTACAGGGCTTTATATAGTATGAGGTACGTCATACATGACATTGTTGGTATGAGGACTCGATCCGCGCAACACGGAGGGTTTCATTCACAAGCTGTGCTGCCACTGGTGGTCATTTGGCGTTCATAGAACCACAGTTACATTTGTAACTAGCGTTTTGACTTAATCTTACAGTAATTAACTCCAACATAATATCCACGGTCGATTTTTTTTGTCCATACATACCCCCCGTTCTTTTAAATGACCATTAATTAGCCGGAATTGCTGTTTCCAGGAGGCTGCCATTAACGCCACACATGGCATGAGAAGTTGCGAGATCATAACGTCACTGCGGCTGCCACATGCATTCATGTACATGATGCATGCGATGTCAAAGGCCGTATTTACACCATAAGTCTTGATGCCCAGATGCATTTGCTGCTTGAATCCGATTTTTTTTTCCGTGCAGTTACACGTATTTTATCAAGTGACCCATAACTGATTTGCGCGATTACACTTGCCTACAACATCTGATGATAATGTTGCGGTGCATGAAAACTTCGCTTAACATTGCCAGGATTTTTAGGCAGAGAAGAAGGAAAAGGGCCACAATTGCATCTTGTGCATCTGCTGCAATTATTGCCTCTTAAGGCGTTCATAGGAATGTCTGGGTGCGAGAAAGTCTCCATGTTCAGTCTGCCAGATTCTCAAAAATAAAACCTAGTTCATCCACCAAATTTATGCAAAAAAATAAGCTAAATGGTCGCAGATTTGATGACGTTAGAGACGCAATGTGTAAGAAAATCCGATCAGCCTGTTTATCCGATACATATATGATTTATTTCCACATATCAATGAGGCCTGTATCCGATCTCAAAATATCCGAATGTGTGCGTCTTTCTCCTGTTTACACTTTCAACGAGCATATCTCATCTGTGCCACATAAGAGCAAAAAATCAGAATTGGGTCACATTACACTGACAATATAAATGCGGCCAAAATGTCTGAATACACGGATATCTAAATAAATTAGACTACCAACCAATTTAAAATTGTTCATTGAGCGAATCAACTGTTGGATTGCAAATTGAGTAAAGTAAATGGGAGGGGTGTGAAAGCAATTGTTGAGTAGAGGAGGATGATTTTGAAGACCTTAAAGGTGACCTAATATGCTATTTTTCCAAGTTTATATTTTGGTCTTTGACTCCCGTAGAGTACTCCTGATTGCGCTAAGTAAGAAAGGGTACTTATTTCACTCATACTGCCATCCTGAAAAAACCCCATTTGTAGTCCATAGTAATCTCTGCCTGAAACGCCTCATTTGGGTGGCTCTTCCGCTATGGCCCCCACTCCCCATGTGCCCACTTTCTTCTGACTGGCCAGCTCTGTGGAGGGCGGATCTAGGCGGGACAAGGCAGCAGAACGCTGCTTTCCTGGTCCGACTCCAGAGTGAAACTGACGCATCTTCTGCAATCTAACGCTGTACATGTGTATAGATCTAATGAAATTAACTTGTTCTAATAAACGCAATGGGTAAAGTGGGGGACGCAGTGCGAAAGTTTGGCAGCTCAAGCACAAATTTGTTATCGGCTATAGTTTGCTACGGCAACAGTTGGTGAGTACAGCAGTTTTTCTACTTATTAGCTAGGATGCAGGGAAAGTTAGAATCCATCCCATATAGACACATTTGTAGAACGGGTCGACGTGCCCAAGTGTAGACGGGAGACCGTAGAAATCCGGTGGGTCTGAGTTCACAGGGAAACATGGACAGTGAGGAGCAGCTAAAAGTGGACCAACAGCTTATGGACTGCTTCAGTGTGGATAAGGACCTGCTGGTTCGTGTGCATAGCAGTGTTGTGCTGTTAGCGTGGAGAAACGAACAGCTTCCGCGCTGGTATATGACGGAGGGGCGAAAGCTCCAAGCTTAACAGCCTTTTCAGAAATTGCCCATGGTAATGGTTTACTTATTGCTTTGGAACGACCAGCTTTTCCTCACGGAAAATGGGCGCATTATGGATAGCGTGCGTGAGCTAGACAGAGCTCCAATTATGTCATGACCATAATACAGGTTTTACAGACCGTAAGTTCCCTCTGCGTGAACCGTTGCTTTTGTGGAGCTAGTGAATCGATCACTTTTACAGGAAAGAATTTAATATTCAATCCATGGCAATGCTGAGAAATCGTTTGTTATACCGGACACGTTATTGCCTGTGCGCTTCCCTATTGCTTTCACCAGTAGTATCAGAGAGCTTGCCCAGACATTGAAGATGTATCAGGCTGACCCCGGTCATGCATAAGTAAAGCGATCGTTTCATAAGCACCCAAAAACGCACACCAAGCTCTGGAAAATCTACGTCTGGTCTAACTGCAGCCCAACTCATACAGCACCTAATACAGCAGACACATACAGCACCTCTTTGTTTAGCTTCAACTGTAGTGGCTACAATCAGGCAACGTTATGATGAAACTGTCACATTGATGCTTACCGAAGTAGCACAATCATACCAATCATAATTGCTGCATATAAGTTACCAGAAGCATTTTTAATTAGCAGAGCACGTGACCTAACATAGCTGATAAGCGGTCATGACTTTGAATGTAATCTGTCGCACGAAAAATTCTTTTCGCATCCGGTGTGAAACCTGCTTAACGCACCCATAACGCCTGTATTCACGTCTTTGCATTGACTTTGAATGTAGCTAATCTGTCGCGCGAAAAATTTGTTTTGTGTCCGGTGTGAAAGCGGCTTGACGTGCCCATAACATGTATTCGCGTCTTTGCATCGACTTTGAATGTAGGCTAATCTGTCTTGCAAAAAATTTGTTTTGTGTCTAATGTGAAAGCAGCTTTACGGATAGTACGTAACAGCTAGAGAGAGCTCGGTTACGCTATGAACATAATACAGGTTTTGTAGACCGTAAGCTTCGTTTGCACGGACAAGTTGCTTATGTGGAGCTAGCGAATTGATCACTTCTACAGGAAAGAATTACCTATTTAATCTCCGCCTTTTTTATTAGCCACAACAATTTCTAAAGGGGGATGAAATTATGTCAAGGTAGTGCAGAGAAATCATTTGTAAACCAGTAGAGCTTCTGCGTTTCCCATTGCTTTCACTCTAGCACCAGAGAGCTTTCTCAGCTGCAATTTTTCTTGGCTGCAATCGGGCAACGTTATGATGAAACTGCCACATTGATGCTTGCCGAAGTAACAACCATACCAATCTGAATTACTGCATATAAGTTAACCAGGAGCATTTTTAATTAGCACAACACACAGACTAACATGCTGTAGCTGGTAACCAAGCGGTCATAACCACAGAGGCAAACCCTTGCAATACAGGTTTTACAGACAGCAAGTTCTGTTACTGTGAACAGTTGTACCAAGCATCCAAATTACAAACAAGTATTAAAAGTTAGCTTCAAATGAGGTTTATGTTCACACACCTTCTGTAGAATTTCCCCTGATATCACTCTTGAATATTTAGGACACAAACATAAGCAACAGTAACTTGGCTACTTTAGCCGCTGTGCTACAGCCACAATCAACTGTGTCAGGTTGGCTTATGCAGTAAAAGCAACTTACAGCTTCTGTGTCTGTGAGTCATGGACAGTCGCGACTGATGCAGGCTTAAACCTCAGATATTTTACAAAGCCTGTGTTTGAGACCAGTTGTTAGTGCTAACTATCGCTAGCGGT
The DNA here is from genome assembly GCA_029721435.1 of Gymnothorax reevesii. Taxonomy (NCBI): domain Eukaryota; kingdom Metazoa; phylum Chordata; class Actinopteri; order Anguilliformes; family Muraenidae; genus Gymnothorax; species Gymnothorax reevesii. Next base: position 81,917,697 of record CM056577.1, on the reverse strand, counting down.
CCTGCTAGCCACCGGTAACATGGTAGCTTCACTTACATTATTTGCTGTTATATCGTTACTTACAGCTTGTGGCCCCGAGCGCTTGATCGATGCAACTGCTTCAAGTTTGAGAAGCAGCTGAAAAGCTTATCCTGTGTCGAATTATCCCTTATTGACAAAGCTCTCTTTGGTGAAATGCTGAGCACAAACAGCTAACGTTCCCTTTGGCCGTGGCTGTTTGCTGCCAGCAAACAAAAAAAGCTACCCACTGATTTCTGGTGGCATCATCTTTTGGAAGAGAAATATTTGTTTTTCTTCGCGTCTAAAGGTAAACGGACAAGTAGCTTTAGGAGAGATACTGACAAAATTGCATCTTAAATGATCTGCAGTTTTTCTTTTGTATTTCCAAAAGTGTAGACGCTACTAAGGCATAGTATGATCTGCCGTTGTTAGTGCCTAATAGAATAGTTTCAGGTGTAGGCAGGTCCAGCACAGTGGTTGGCTCTGGCTAGGTCTGTGATAATTGGACGGCACAACCTGACGTCAGGTTTTGCCCAGATCTCGTGAAGATCTCGGGAGGAGCTGTGCAGAGAGGAAATCACACTCCCGAAATCATGTTCTTGGATTACAGCAAAATCCCTATATCTATATGTTAAGTAACTTTTCAGAGGTTGAGCATGGACAACCAACATTATAACATTACTAATATGTATTAAAAGAAGGATCAGCATATTAGGCCCCCTTTAACTTTACTTAGTTCAGCACGCAATTTTCCTGAATGGGTTTGCTTGGTAATTACATTTGGCTGTTGTGCGTTAATCTTGTTCAATTATTAAATAAAAAATATTATAAAATTTGTGGCACAGATTTGCCTGAATGTGCTTGCCTAGTCTTTATTGCATTTGCCCATTGTTTGAAATGTGAAAATAATTTCTCTCACACGTTCACGTTTGATGCGCTTCACACAATGTTTTCTACTCCACGTATATTTTTAGACGCTTAAAAACCAGGGCCATCTTAACATGATTTTACTTGTAAGAAATCTTTTTTAATAATACATTAAAGTTTTCCAACGAGAGGTGGAATTCAGATGTCTGCCATTTATTCAGATTACTGACATTATTTCAGTATAACACGGTAGCCTGGTTCAGTTTGTCTGCTTGTCACTATTTCTTCTAAACCATTATTGGCTTGATTTTGGATTTGATTGGTCAGTTGGCTGAATAAATGGCATGATTACAAGTTAGGCAAAGTACACACTGGGTTTAAAGTGCTTGAAAGTCTGAAAAAAGATACTGAAATAAGACCTGTGTCATTTTGTCGGTCTTAGTGAGCAGATAAAGAAAATGCAAAAATAAAAAAAAATCTGTAGGGAATTTTTTGAGAAAATCCATTTTTTTATGTGGCAGTCATCTTGAATTGCAAAATCCTAAGAAATGGGTTAATAATTGCAAGCCATCATGTTTTTTTTGATAGTTTGACTTATTAGATAATCATACCACGGGGTCAGATTGGTGAAAATACAAAATGGTTACCACGGTAACCGAATTTATTGTCAAAAATATGAAGATATTAAATCCCTGAATATAACCCATCATGTTGCTCAATATGTTGGTCAGCTTTAGTCCAATAGTCCAAAACTCTCCTTTTGTGTGTTAGCAACAATTGGCAGCTGATTACATCATGTATAATTGGCCTTTTCATTCATTACATCGGCTGGAGTGGAAGTAGAAACAAGATACCCAGAAGCAATCCAGTGGCCAAGGAAGATACATCTGGTGAAGATGTAGATATTGAAAAAATATCCCACATACAACCCATGGATGAAAAAATGAGAAAATAGTCCAAGCAACTAGTTTTTTCCATAAAATAATGGCAGTTGCTCCAGGTACAGCAGTTTTCCAATGCATTTCAAGGTAGAGAGTGGTAGGGCAGTCCCAATTTTAAACACCCTAACCCTAACACCTCACCCTAAGCCTAACCTTAACCTTAACGTTGACCTATAAAATAACTCCTTGCTGTTGAACCTTCCAATGCCTCAGCCAATTCCTTTACTCGAACATATATTCCAATTCGTCGCATCGTTTTTCTAGATTCTGCGTAAAATAATAACATGTTGAGCACTTTTGAAAATGCACAATGCGCGGTCCCCGCATATCATACTCTAGGCAAATAAACGTATATAGGAAAGAGATAAATTGTAAAAACGTTAATAGCGTAAAACGAGTTATTAATGAAACGCATCATTTGCCCCAATAATTAGCAACTTATTACCTTACGAGAACAAGAATATGTTGCGACCATTTAAATGTTGGACCGTTCACGTTTGCCCTAAACTGACATGAATGAAAGTTCCAAAAGGAGGCAAAAGCTCAACTGGAGCCACGACCAGTTACTGCTGCTGGGCCAGTTGGTGCCAGAGCGAAAGCATGTTGCCTAATCAGAGGGAAATTTGGCTCGGGGTGAATAGCACCCTCAGATGGCTGCTAGAAGCGATGATATGGGCTGCAATCGCAGGGAAGGTCCGAGATCGTAGCCTATAGGAAAGCATAGTAAGCTTAGTTTGCAATGTATAGCCTACAGCCCTGCTGAAAATTCCAGCTTTGACCAGCCTAGGCTGTTAAGCTGTGTTTTGGACAGCTTTAGCTGGTCAACCAGCCCTCCACCAGCTGACTCCAGCTGAAAATACCAGCTTAAACAGCTTTGACCACCTTCATCAGCTATAGAGACCAGCTACACCAGCTATGACCAGCTAAGAACACAGCTCAGACCATCATAAACCAGCTTAGAATTCTAGCAGCAAGAATTCTAAGCTGGTTTAAGATGGTCTGAGTTGCGTTATTAGCTGGTCTAGCTGGTCTCTATAGCTTGAGGAAGGTAGTCAAAGCTGGTTAAGCTGGTATTTTCAGCTGGAGTCAGCTGGTGAAGAGCTGGTTGACCAGCTAAAACTGTCCAAAGCACAGCTTAAACCAGCCTGACCATCCTAGGCTGGTCAAAGTTGGAATTTTCAGCAGAAAGTTTAAATATGCATACAAAATATGACATAGGCTGGTATTATTATGATGATCTATTAAATGTAACCCTCGCTCAATGCCGTAATAAAATAATTCATGCATAGCAGGAGGAGGTAGGCCTACACCAAAGCCACTGTCCACGAGCAAGTGGCATTCCACAGGCACATGATGCCTGTCAAAAAATTGGCATAAGCTGCTTCCCATTAAAATGCGAGAGTCGTGCGTGAATCCTGTCCATTTTGCAAAAATGTCCAAAATATTGTATTTGACATCAAATAGCCTACTATCTGGGTGTTGATGGAACAAACTTTTTTTCTGTTTACAAATACCTCTTCATCTTCGGTCGGAGAAATAATTCGAATATGGGTACCGTCAATAGCACCAATGATTCCGGGCATACCTGAGATGTGCAAGAATTAAAGTTTGATTCTTTGTTGTTGGCGAATGTCCATTGGAAACCGGATAAACTGTCGGATGATATGGGGTTCACAGAGTGCTTTGATTGTTTGTTGAATTGAGCGACTGACAGATGATTTTGAAATCTCTAAATTGTCCTCGTTGCAAAGCTGAACTTTTTCCGGTGGCCAAGTAACGATGTGTTGCCAAACATTTTATTTCGGGGCTTATTGGGTTATTTCTCATGGTTGGAGACGTAATTTTCTCCCTCACCCAGTCAACGACAAATAAAATCCCTTCATGGTCGATCCGATATCTTTTCAATAACTGCGCATCATTCAGGATTTCCAAGTCGTTCCGTCTTTCAACAGCAGAAGCCATTTTCCGATTCTTTGTGAAGAGGTTTTAGTGAGTTAGGAGTCCTCTTGACTACTTTTAGGCCCTCCTAGACTTAGGAGCTACTTTTAGGCATAAAATGCTTTGTGAATAACACTTCGCAAAAATAATTAGGAGTCCTAAATTTACGTCTGACACGCCCATTTTTTTTAGGAGTTTCTCCTAAATCCGACAGCAAGGACATACTTTCAGCGCTAAGATGCTTTGTGAATACGGGCCCAATGTTTTGTTTCTTTTTTATTCTAATGCGTCTAAGTTTTGAAGTTGACTGGCGGAGGGCAGTAATTCGCCCTCGTAGCGTTTATACTGATACCGAAGAAGAAGAGGAAGAACGTTTGACCTCCGACCTGATGAGTACTTCCGCCTTTTAGTTTCATGGCGCACTGCCGATTGCACACGCTCTAAAGGCCTTAGTGAGAATTTTTCCCGATTAACGATTTACGGAAGACACGTTACTCATCCTGTGAAACAGTTGAAAGAGCGGCTAACCGGGAAAATGGCGAGTACTTATAAGGGATTTTTTTGTTTGCTGTTGAAGTATGAAGTTGTAAGAATGTAGCAAAGCGTTATCTTGCAAACTCTAGCCGAAGTATTCTCGGTAACGCAGTGTTTAGCTAGCGACTGTATGACAAGATTAAACGCATCATGCGAAATGCCTAGCCGAAGGAACGTTACTAAATGGAATAAAATGAAGCTAGATTTTGTGTCGACATTCCTTATTTATATCAGTAGCTTATAAGTTAAATGTTTTTGAGAAGTATAATGCTGTCACTTTATATGTGAAAGGTTTCGTGCTAACGTTAGTTGGCTAGCTAACCCTCTTTGGAATGGTTAAGTTAGCTTACTGTTATCCAGGAAGGTAACGGTAACTGATTATGATGGTTGGCCGAGATTTTGAGCGTTTACAGTTGTGTCCCATCATGATAGTTTGGCTGGCTAGCTGAATATTTTTGAAGTTGTATTGATTGAGGTGAGTTATCCTGTGTGCGTGATATTTCCATTCAGTGTTGTGGTCGAAAATTATGATTCAGATTTCAACACTGTGATGAGGCCAGTTATTCACACTGGGAAGACCACGTTGCCCATAAACCGAAATCTCCCCCGTCATTTTTGCGGTATTGTTGACATGTCTCAAGTTATTCGAGCTGTACAAACGTCAACATGTTACATTTGTCTCTCTCTTTGTAGAAGCCCATTCTCTTGCAGGGACACGAAAGATCCATAACACAGATCAAGTACAACAGGGAAGGAGACTTGCTGTTTTCTGCTGCAAAAGACACTGTGAGTACTGATGCCTTTTCTTCTTAAGTACTGTGTTTTGTTTAGTTAGCGTTTGCTCGAGGTAAAATGGAAGAACCATTTAGCTTTGTGGCTTTTGAACCGGGTTTCTGTCTTGGCACAGGTGATGCGAGTAAATCCCTCCAACTGCATTGACCATAAAATGCATCAAATATGCACCATGCATATGTTTGTGTCAGTGTCTTTCCTGTATTACGGTTCGCGATCAGTATCCAGCCTGATGTAAAGCCTGACTATATTTCATTATTTCATCATGGACTTTATACGTTCAATGTATAGACCTTATTTGGCATGAGTACCATGCACAACCTCCACTTTCATGGGTTTCTTTTTGTGGCCAGAATGATTTTAAAAGGGGGCACAAATATTTTGGGGGATTTTATGAGTGAGAGGGGCATTTAGAATGATGGGGGGGGGGGAGGATTTAAAAGGAAGGAAAAGAGGTAGATGTGGCGTGAGTAAAAAACGTTTTCCATTAATTCCGCTTTCCACATCTGTATTGTTCCCTTGTGCTATTCACTCTGTGTCCTATTGCTTGAACTAATAATATTCTCCTTTTTTTATTAATGCTTTTTCTTGTTATCCATCGATGAGGCTGTGAACAAAGGTTTACATGTTAAGGTAGACATTACCTTATGTCTGCAGTGGAATTTGAACTTGGATTCCCTGTGAGTTGGGTTAAGGTTAGGGATAGAGATAGTTTAGTTAATTTGGTGGTAAGTGTGAGGGCGAGTGTGCCGTGCTCGGGCACGGCACGCAAGTACGGTTGGAAGGGGTGGATTCGGGCACGATCCGTCCGTACTAGTATAAAATGCGAAAGCAACCGTATTTCAGCATGGCAGAATCAGATGGTTGTGTTGTTCTAACAAATGCAGTGGTGAGAGGATCTCTCCATTCAAACTAAGAAATTCAGTACTTGCTCGAAATGTAGGCGCACAAAAACACAATTCACCACTGGGTATACTACGCACAAAAACTCGGAGGTTTTCGGAATAATTTGTGCGCAGTTACATTTGCGTGCTTATGACAGAACAATAGATCAGTGTCGTGACAAATTAAAGAAAATGTGCGCGATGCGCGGTGCCAAAGTCTTGCAGCTCAAGTTATGAGGCAGATACATTTTTGTGGTGTGAGGCATGGATAACATAAACAGCCAAATACACAGTGGAAAAATTATGTACAAGGTTCTTTTCCTTCTTAATTATTTATTGTTGGTAACATCATGTAAATGGGCAGCTTTAAATGCACTCGCGTTTTCTATTATGAATGGAAATACAAGGCGTGACGAATTTAGTCATACATGCACAGAATTAGTTTCAAGACTATAAAGGGTCGTGTAGTTGTCAGCGACAAACAAGAACAAAAATGAGTGATTGCACCGTGCAAGATGTGTGGAATTTATTGATTGAGTGCCAGTGGTGGCAGATAAAAAGGTCCTTGCCATCCACACATACAAGCAGCCGCGACGGCTTAGGTTTTTATCTGGCCGAGTATACCACTTTACTCAAATTTTAGCAGACATCCTGCTACTGTACGCGCCACCTAAGAGTATGTTACACAGAGACGACATCAATAATAGGATAATATCATAAAGCCAACTTCGATGTAAGTTCCAAACTTAATGTTGTTAGGCACAAGGCAAGTTTAGGCACGCAAATTATTATCCAAACAGAGGTCCAGATGTGAATAACAAAACCACACAATGAGTCAAACGGCTGGGTGTTGAATACACTAGCGCAGTGGTTCCCAAACTTTTTCTGCTGGGCCCCCCTTTGGTACATAAAAAAATTTTTGCGCCCCCCCCCCAAAAAAAATAGGTAATACATACGCACATTTTGTTTTCAGAGACCATTGCAGTTTATTTCACTCATTGTAATTTATATAAACCTCAACCTTTTTGGAAAAAATGTAAGTAAACGGTCATAAACTGTAGATTGTCATAAACTAAAACTAGGCTACTTTTAGAATTGGAAATGGCAAAATAACAAACAACCACGGTGTAATTATTTTAAGTGTAACTGTTTTCAAGCACCTTAACTGTGTAATTATGTTCAGTGTACAGGTTTATTTTTTTAATATACAACAACATTGCTATTTATGCATTTTCCGGACACCAACAGAAACTTACTTGCATACAGCCAATCGGCGACCTTGTGCGGACCGCTGAAGGAGTGTCTCGAGACAGTTACATTTTCCTCTCTTCACTGGCCTCGCACTTTTAAGTTAAAATACGTTAACCGACATCGCGACAGCGATTAATAGAGAATATTAATGCTCTGAACGGATGATCTTTGTCTAGCCTAGCTGGGAACATTAAAAATGATTGGCACGTTTGGAAACGGCCACAGTTATTTTCCAATTAAGGACACGAAAATGTAATAATGCAAAATCTCTTTTAAAGTATAAAATCATTAGGCTGTATCACACTCCTCTGCCTGAGTATAGCCGTCTACTTAAAATTATGTTTCTATGATGCAGAAAGACAGCGAAGTACGAAAAAAAATTCATGAACACCACTTGCCGAACCTGCCGATATGTTTGTAACGTTCAGTTGGTGGGCTAGATAAAAATAATCTGTCGGCATACAGAGCATTCATATTATCGAGAATAAGATGACGCAATCTCGGTTATTTCTGCTTTGTATTCATCGGATTTTGTTCGGTGTCACTTACCATTTTATTATCAATATGCCAGATCAGTGCAGGATAAAAAGCGGCGAGTTGGGTATCGCGAGACTATATTACCGGCTTCAAATATTTGAACAACTACATTCATAAATTATTTATGGAAATGGCAGGCTAGATGAATGATTTGGCGAACAGTTATGTTGAGAGTAAGGCAGGCATTTACGATGTAATCGCAGAATTCTGGGCAGCGAATGGACTGTATGCAAATGATTTTCTGTTGGTGTCCGGAACTCCCGCACCCCGCGCCCCCCCTGCAATTGCTCTGCGCCCCCCACTGGTTCTTTGGGAACCACTGCACTAGCGTATGGAAGCTGAGCGCTCGCCCTCGCTGCACGCCTGTGTGATATCGCGAACTATGCATACGCTGCGCATGCCCCAGTATTGTCAACAGTGTCATGGCTGCCACCTTTATAAGCTAGTAGCACATATAGCCGCTCTAGAAACTAAAGTGTAAATTATCTTTACTGGATGTGCGCTCAGTGTTTTTACACAATGTTTCACTTGTTGTCTAAACATTAAGGTAAGCCGAAAAAAGTTGATTTTTTTTCGATTTTACTGGAGGTTTTGTGTGGTACTCTTACTCAGTATTTAATGAACAGTCAAGTTTGATAAAATGGCATTTTGAGTCTGTTTGTCAGCCTTTTAGTGTTCATATTAAATTACTACCCTGGTAATGTTAATTTTAAAATTAAGATGGTTCGGAAGTGAAACTTTGTTAATTGAGTTATGATGCAATCAGTAATATTAAAATGAAATTCACTGAATGGTATCTTAATTATTTTGTTTTATGCAGGTTGTTAATGTGTGGTACTCAGTCAACGGGGAGAGACTAGGCACTTACAACGGTCACACAGGAGCTGTGTGGTGTGTGGATGTCGACTGTATCCACAGCATGTGAAAATCTGGTTCTGCCGCATTAAAAACACTTCTTGGAATATGCTTGAGGGCTATTTTTTGGGGTTATCATGGTTACTGTTCAAGTATTGTACATGTAATCATGATTACAAATGTAACATTGGAGTACTTGTATTTGAGATCACTGAATTTACTTTTTAAATGACCTAACTGGATGCTTTTAATATGAGTTGTACAAAAGTACAATTTGGCTGGTCCTGACTGGGTTGTGGGGTACACTGTTCAGGTATGCTAAATGTTCATTGCTTCCTTAACTGAAGACCAAGGGGACACGAAGAACGTGTTGACTGGGTCTGCAGACAACAGTTGCAGGCTGTGGGACTGTGAGACAGGCAAGTATGAACTTATACTGCAGGGTTCAGACACAGAATGTTCAGGAATTAGTCATCACAAAGGTCAGGGTATCCATGGTCTGAACTCCTTTGACAAGTGGAACATGGTTTTGAAGGATTATAGTTTGAGGATGACTACTTGGTGGACCCTTGGGTAAAATGCTGTGTACTGTCTGTAATGGGCTTTCTTAAATTCACGTAGACTGTATCAGAGGCTCTGTTTCATTGTGTCGCCAAAACTTAGTATTTGTGGATATTATGGATTTTGCTTGGACGCTGCCACCGCCACAAATCCTACTTGTCAGTTCAATGACTAGAACCGGTTTTGGCTCACTCGGTCCGACGGACCAAAGGGAGCATATGTGGTCACGCATGACTTCGGTATCTGCGTTAACTTTGGTCTAATTCTGCTAACCCACTGAAGTGATCAGTGTAAAATTTGGTGGGGAGGTACATATGGATGTACAGATTAAAAATTGTTTGACTGGTGTAAATCCGGCCATAGGTGGCGTTATAGCAAACAAATGGTCATGACTCCTGAACCATTTGCCTAATCAACTGAAATTCTGCATACTTCATATTAGTCAGGGTTGCTACGAAAATTTTAAGAACAGTGATAAATGAAACAACATGGCCAACATCAGCCAATCTAATTTCAAAATGCCCATATACTCACTTAAGCTGTCATCATCAAACTTTATGTACTTGTTAAGGATGTAGTAAAGAGCCACTTTAATTAAAATTACTTTCATTGGCCAAATGGCTGCACAAAGACAGGTACATGATTTCTTGGACAATAACTTCTTAGCCATAGACTGTAGAAAAAAAATTCTTCAAATCTAGTTAGTATTTTTCTTCTATGATTGAAGGGGATGGCAACCAGCTCACATTTTTTGTATTCCCTGGCTAAAGCTTAAAATGGCGCTTTGAATCCACAAATTTTCATAGAAAGCTCCTTAATGTAATAAGCATAATGACAGTAACTTTTTGTAAAAAAAAAAAAAAAAAAAAAGTGTGTGTATATGTATGTATGTATATCTATATATATATATATATATATATATATAAAATTAAAAATTCCAAATGAAGATGGATTGGCAAGGATGGAATCAGATAATGACTTGCAATCAAGCATATTGACTTTCTTAGGATGTAAGTTCTAAGCATGCGCAGTAATCGTGACACAGCTCCTGTTAGTAAAATTTGCTGTAAACATTCCTGGAGCCTAGAGTTGGCTAAGAAACTCATTAATGTAGTACTCTCTTGAAGTTTGGGGAAATTTGCTTGATAACAAAACTGAACGTGCACATTTTCTGTATTGTTTTTAGGCAAACAGTTGGCTCTGCTGGAGACGAGCTCTGCAGTCAGAACCTGCGGGTTTGACTTCAGTGGGAACATAATCATGTTCTCGACAGACAAGCAGATGGGGTACCAGTGCTACATGAACTTCTTTGATCTTCGGGACCCTCAGCAAATTGGTAATCCCTGCTTCAGTTTATGAATTCTTATAACCAGTCTTTTGGCTCAGAAATTTCTCGTGACTTTCACGATGTTTACGGAAAATGGCCATGTCGTGCCGACTCTAAAATTTGTTCTTGTCTCTGTCACTACTGCACACTGATTCTTTCAGAATGTATACAATAACTGCTTTTTGCACACCCTCAATGCCCCAGAGGACAATCAGCCTTACTCATCTGTGCCGTGCTCTGAGTCCAAAATCACCAGCGCGGTGTGGGGGCCACTAGGAGAGTTTGTCATTGCTGGTCATGAAAACGGTGAAATTATCCAGTTCAGCGCCAAGGTACTGTGGTTTTAACTGGGTTACCTGATTCATAGTTTATGCTTTTGGATTTGTACTGCTTGCATTGCCATGTGACCTCACAGTTCATGCTGACATTTTTTTTTCTGCACAGTCTGGGGAAACTCTTAAGAAAGTAAAGGAACACTCCAAACAGATCAATGACATCCAGCCCTCTGTTGATCTCACCATGGTGATCACTGCTTCCAAAGACAACACCGCTAAGGTCTGTGCCAACTGACTGTACGTGAGCAGGAGGCTTGGGTTGCAGCTTTGCCGAATATTTAGGAATGACACTAGACTGGGATCTGTGGCTTCAACTCGGAGGAAAAATGCATGCAATTTTTTGACAAAGGAAAAATGTCATTACTATGAGTATAGTTCTTAAATATTGATAGGAATATTTGAGCATGGAGGGATACTGAGTTTTTGTCTTTTTATTCTTGTGCATTAGACAATGATTGAGCAGTCAGTTTGGTTACCCTCTTCTGATTAGCCTGTTTCTGCTGCATGTGATTCCTGTGATGGGTACCTCTGTGTTTGTTGGTCTTTCACCTGCAGCTGTTTGACTCCACCTCATTGGAACACATCAAGACATTCAAGACAGAAAGACCTGTCAACTCTGCTGCCATCTCTCCAATTATGGATCATGTATGAGCTGCTATTATTTTCTTTACTATTCTACCATGTTTGCGCGAAGGGCTCTTGCCTCTTCCGAATTTGATGCCTGCCTGCCTTCCCCTGTTAATTGGATGATAGTTTTTACATGTTCCCCTTCATCCATATGTGCTCCTTCATAGTCTTCCTGTAGTGGCTACTGCTCTAACTTCCATGTTTGAGAGTTGAGGCCAGCTTGGATGGTCATATCCGTAACTCTGGTGCACTAGCTACTGTCGGATATCATTTTCAGCACCATCCTTGTTCTTATGCGCCCAGCCAACAGTATAGATCTGTCCATGTTTGTGTCGGTCCCGGTCTTGCAGGTGGTCATGGGTGGGGGGCAAGAGGCCATGGATGTCACAACGACCTCCACAAGGATCGGCAAGTTTGAGGCCAGGTGAGTCTGATTCTAGGGCTATCTTGGACTTCTTCAGGCTGTGATTTTTTTTTTAATTTATTTTATTCATTTATTCAAACCTCCTTTACCGGAGAAAAATGAAAAAATACAATTTACAGATTAAAACCAGGTTATACAGATAATACACAAGAACATTACATGGCACAAGATTATTAAAACATTGTCAACAAGCAGCTAAAACACCTTTGTTAATAAGTTTGCTCTCTTCAGAATCGGGGCTTTTCAAAATTGTTTGAAAATAAGTGTACGTAGACTCTCTGCAGCACCATCCTCAATTTGAGCACCATGTTCACAGTAAAGATCAACATTCTTCGAAAAAGCAACTATTGTAGGAGATAAGCTATTATAGAGAACCAAATGGAGTAATATACCTTCTACTAAATCAACGTGACTAATAAATTTAGAGAAATTCATGCTTAAGATCTCTAGTCAGGGAATTTGTTTTTTTATTATTATTATTATGGTTATTTATTTTTTTTTTTAATTCTGTTAAACTGTAACATCTTCTGTTGGTTAATTAAATCAGTTATCTGCTTTTTCTCAAGAGCTCTGAGCAATTTTTAATGACAAATTCTTGTCTGGAGCCCATAGATTCTTTTAATGTTGTCACTCTGGATTGTTTTGATTCATGTGCTCAGTCATATCATTTATAGGATTAAAATTTATTCAGAAGCTTCAACGTTTGTATATCCCTGAACCTGGAAATGAAAATGTGTTTTCCATGGGCCAAACAATGGACTTCACTGGGCCTGTCCATCTCAGTCCATTTTGAAATGATCACTAAAAAAAAATTTTTTTTTGCTGCGAAGATCAAATCCTGAAACTAAATGGCAATCTGATGGCAAAATTATCTTAACCACAGAAAACCTGAAGTCCCATATTTGGGTCCATTGACTGCAGCTGCTGCATTCAAACCTGTGGAACTTCAGGCCTATATAAGTTGTTGTGGATATCCCAAGGTTTTCAACAATCCCAAATATATCCAGCTGAATTAAAGCGAAATGTGTGAAAAATTATGTGTGAGCTGGCAAGAAGGATGTGGGTTCAAATATGACCTGGGGCCTTTCTGTGTGGAGTTTTCTCCCTGTGTTCGTGTGGGTTACCTCAAGGTACTCCTTCAGTCCAAAGAAATGCATGTCAGGCAAATTGGAAACCATAAATTGCTTGTAGTTGTGAGTGAGTGCATGAATAGTGTGTGCGCCCTGCGATGGATTGGCAAACTGTCCAGGGTGTGTCCTTGCCTTTCTCCCATAGTCAGCTGGGCTAGGTTTCAGCTCTCCCACAATCATAGTGAAGAAGAAGCAGTATAGGTAATGGATGGATGGATGTTATTCTGTGGCCAAAAAACATGGTATCCTGGATTTGACACTTTCTCTCACATAAGTGTGATGTAGCCTCAGTGAAATTCTGCAACCAGCAGGCACAGAATATGTGCACATATGTGACACTATGTCCTGCAATATGAAAAATGCCTTTTCTGACTTTGAATCTGTCTAAGGGAAAACTAAAGGGAAACCTGTAGTTTAAAGGGTTCAACCAGAAATGCTCAAGATCTTACAAGTGGTGGTCTCTATACAGCAGGCCTATTTTCAGTCAGGTGCTGGCTGGCCTTCAGTATTTGGCCTTGCTTATTGTGGTTGAGTTGATCACTGTGGATTCCTCTGTCCCAGGTTCTTCCATGCTGCCTATGAGGAGGAGTTTGGTAGGGTAAAAGGGCACTTCGGCCCCATCAACTGTGTGGCATTCCATCCTGACGGAAAAAGGTCAGAACTCCAATTTGCCTTGCATTGTCTCATTCCAGGCTTTGTTGCTCTGACCTGCAAATTATCTGTGTTTATGGAACCTACTTTTCTACATGCATATATCTATTAGAAAAATTACTGCACTGCTAAAAATTTTATTAGAATCTTTCTTGGTTATTTACTCCTGGGCAAAAGTTCAGCACCACCAAATTCAAAATGAAAATGTCCAAATCAAGGTCCTGAACTCTGTTCTTTTGCATGGGGGTTTTTGTGTGAATATGCATTTTGGGCTTAAAAGGCTTTTTCATGCTCCTTGCTTAAGTGCACATGCTGAATGTTTGTGGGGTGGCACGTCATAAAACTTAGTTTTCGTCGTAGTCTGATACTGATTCTGTTTCTTCCAGTTTAAGTTGAGACTTCAGGGGACAGATTTTTTTGTTTTTGGAAAATACAGGTCTCCCTGCCGTCTTTAAACGACTGTCAGCCCATACTTTTGACTGCACTAAATGTGTGGAAAGCAAACCCTTTCCTTAAAAGCTAATGAAATGTGGAATAAAAATCAGAGCCTTTCCTAACTATTTTTGTGTGCCAGCCAAGGTGTGTATGAGCCATATTTCCAAGAACTATGCAGTGTTTGTTGATGTCATCAATTTTGTCCTTTGGTGAAGTGGAACCTGTTTTAAGAATTAGGTGTTGATTAACTTTTGCTCAGGTGTGCACAGTGGGCTCCAAAATTACTGACACCCCTGACAAGCAATGCGCAAACAATATTTTCAGTAATTTATAAAATATATTTTTATAGAGAAACTCTTAATAAGAACACGTGAAGAATACTACATTAGTGTTCCAATGGAACAAACCTATATCATCTACCGATTTAATTAAAAATCAGTTTCCTCCAAATCAAAGTTTCACAATTAAAGGCACACTTAAAGACTATTGGAAATAACATCTACCAAAGGTAAACCAGGTATTAAATTCAACTATTTAAGTTTTATCCAAGGTAAGAAATTGTATTGAGCCATTACGTCACTTCCTGTGTCACTATGCTAAAAAAAAAAAAGAGGTAGCACTCATGCTGTATCCCATTGTCATCCAGCAACATTAAGAGAACAAAAGCAACTGTCAGTTCAAAAAGTGGCAGATGGTCATAGACCTTCATGTTGAAAACCTGGGTAGAGGATGCAACTGCATTTTGCCCCCCAGGATACTTAGGAGGATGCTGGAGAAGCCGCTAAATCCCCAAGAATTACTGTGAAGGTATTGCAGGCCTCGATGGCATCTTGGGGTCACCAGGTTTCAAAAAGTACTATCAGGTCCCACTTCCACAACCACAGGTTCTTTGGCAGAGTTACCAGAAGAAAGCCTTTTCTGACCTCAAGCTTGGAGTTTTGAGTTTGTCAAACTTCATTTAAATTATGACGAGAACAAGTTGCTTTGGTCAGATGGGACCAAAATTGCATATTTCGGTCAGACACAGCATCGGCCTGTTTGGTGTCGAAACAGAGATGTATACAAGGAGAAGCACCTCATACCCATGGTGAAATATGATTGGGTCAGTTATGTCTTGGGGCTGTTTTAATTCAAGAGGTTCAGGGGCATAGTGAATTCCACCAAGTATCAGGATATTTTGGCTGACAATCTGGTTGCCTCCGCCAGAAGGACGGGACTTGGCTGCAGATGGACTTTCCTACAAAATAATAAGCCAAAGCATACCTCAAGATCAACGCAGGGTTGGTTGGGTTTCTGGGCCCATTCGCTGAAAAGCAACGTGAGAGCATGTTACTCCCGCCACCGTGTTTCTCAGGTTGAACCTTTCACCTTTCTTGGACTTCCCCAACCCAGACACACAAGAACTAGTCTAGCCTTTGCAAAAGCTCACCTGTATGAAGATATAAGCTTCTGGCTGTCAGTGTTATGGACAGATGAAACAAAGATGGAGCTGCTTGAGCTGCTTAGGCACAGAGATGGGGCTTTTGTTTGACATAAGAGGTGAAGCATTCAACCTGAAAAACACAGTCCCAATGGTCAAACAAGGTGGCAGGAGTATCATTCTCTGGGGTTGTTTTTCAGCAAATGGGCCTGGAAACCTAAAGTTAATGGCATCATGAAACAGGACCAGGATATCCTGATCCTCAGTGAAAACATTAAGCAATCCGGCATTCAGCAAACTTGGCCTCGGACAGGAATGGATCTTCCAACAGGATAATGATCCTAAACACACGGCCAAATCCATCAAGAAATGGTTAGTGGACAGCAAAGTGAACATTTTGGAGTCGCCAAGCCAGACCACTGACCTTAATCCTATCTATAATCTGTGGAGGGAAGTGAAGACTAAGGTCATGGCAAGGATACCTTCAAACCTTAAGGACCTGGAGAAGTTTTCCAAAGAAGAGTGGGCCAAAATCCCTGTGCAGACGTGCAGAAACCTTGTGATCAACCACAGGACGCGTTTGGAGGCTGTAATTGTGAATAAAAGCTTCGCCATCAATTACTGAGAGATGGGTAGGAATAATTCTGGAAATGGCATTTTTTGCATATCTGTCAAATAAAATGCCAAAAAGTATTGTATTTCTTGAAAAATTGTTTACTTCTTACAGCCTTATGTCAACTTACTGTCATTTGTGCAAGAATAAATTTGATTTGTCAAAAAATATCACGAAAAAAACAATTCATTGGGGTATGAATAATTTTGGGTACGACTGTATATGTATGTATGTGTGCATCTTAGTTTTTATCTATAAATATATATATTTTTTTTTTTTTCTTTTTTTTTTTCTCTCTATTTTGTGCATTGCCAGTCAGAGTCAGGGGTGTTACCAGTTTTGGAGCCCACTGTATTATATGCAAGAATATGAGCTAAACATTTCTATTTTGGCAAATTTGTGTTTTATTTAGTTAACTTGTCTAAACTGTGAAAACATTATGTATGACTCGTAATGTACTTCTCACAAAAAGTGAAGCAACATTGGTTTATGTACAGATATTTTTTAACACACCTGCTGGAGGTCTCAAGGGATCCTTGAACATCGCACTACTAACTTCATGAACTAAAAATGAAACCACATTAATCTTTTTCTGGAAACATTTCCACTAAACGCACCCCTTCACAACTGCACGTACAAGATGATTCTGGGGCACATGCTTCATGCATTTATCAAGGCTACAGTGACCTTATATTCAGGATGGTGAGATGACCTGTTACAGCAAATGTTGGCGTTGTTGAAGGTTGGATGGCTCAGCCAGCTGCATCTGTCCAGTTCCAGGTCCATCGAAGTTCCATCTCAAGGGCCATTACAGATTACCATCAAATGGGACAATTTACGCAGTGAGCTCATTCAGGCTGGTTACATGTCACAACAGCAAGAGAGGACCGATATTCGCTGATTCCAGCCTGTCCGAACAGGTTTGCAACAGCAAGGACTTTTTAGAATGAGAGTGCAGAGAGTGCAAGGACTATGCATATCAATGCAGAAAGTTCATAACCAGTTGCATGCCTATGCTATGAGGTCTAGATGGCCCTTACAGCGGATCACAATGTCCCCACAAGATCTTCAGGCTAGACTCGCATGAGCGAATCATTGCAAGAACTGGAGGGTCAACCACTAGTGCAATGTGCTCTTCACATGCGAGTCAAGATTTTGCCTAGAATTCAATGATGGATATATGAATGTCAGGTGAAATGCTTGCGATAGATTTTTGAACTATACCATTGCAAAGCATAACTGCTTTGTGGGTGGTAGCTTGATGTTGTGGGCAGGGATTGGTGTTGGGGAAAAGGACGGGTGCAAGGAACGATCCAAGATACAGTAGTCAGAAGTCAGTAGACCTTTGATGGTTCCACTAGCTCAAGAAATGTGTTTTAGCTTTATCTTCGTGGACAATAATGCCCGCCCACATTGAGCAAGAGTTGTGACAAAGGTTATTCAAGCAAGCAGAATCACCCAGATTGCATGGCCAGTGAGGTCTTCTGACCTCGGTCCAATTGTGCATGCTTTGGACATTCTTGGTAGACGAGTTAATGGTCAGCATGGCTTTCTACCGAACTTGGATCATCTAAAACGGATCCCAGCAAGTGGCAACCGATGTCCCCAACGCTAGCCTGATAGATTGATTTGGTCCATGTCACATTGTGTTCAAGCAGGCATTCAAACGAATAGTCATACGTGATGTTGATCTTGAAGAACTTAGTCACTTTGACAATGTTTTTTTGCTGTTATGTGTTCTGTGATAAAGTTTGCACAGCATATTGCGCCCATAATCATTTTCTTCTTTCACAGGTCCTTTTGAGTTTTGTATCATGTTACGTTATTACTTTATTTAAACATTAAACTTCTGGAACAATTGTTTGGTTTATTTTATCATCAAAATGCATATTTGAAGTGTAATCCATGTTGCTTAACTTGTTGTGAGAAGTATATTTCCAGCATGACATTGCTTCTGATACTTGGGTTTCCATTTTTAAATACTTGCCTGACCACCAAATTCTTTTACAGCTACAGCAGCGGTGGAGAAGATGGCTACGTCAGGCTACATTACTTTGATCCACAGTACTTTGACTTCGAGCTGGAAGCCTGAAGAACAGTATCAAAATGAATAAACTTGGACATACATATGCCACCCAGAAATCATTACTTCATTCTTTCAGCTTCGGACAAACATCAGTTGCACTGAATACTGGTCACAAGATGCATTCAGTGCTCAGAGCACAGAGTTGCGCTGAATACAGCCTTAAAGCAGCAGTGTAGTGACATTTGAGTGCTTCTTTGAAATGCTGTGGTTACTTAAGCACAGGACCTAAAGAACCCTTCAGAACTAACAATCATTTTATTTTCTAAATATGATCACCTATCTGTAGTATTCTTACCATAGCCAGCGCGTGACATTTTCTGATATTACCCATGGTACATATCACTTTAGTGACAATTTCACTGGCTGCAAGCGTGGGGGGAAAATGATTGCCCTGCGCTGCGTCACTCTGTGAATATTTAGCTAAATGGCTCAAGCGCTGTAGCACGCTAGCCAAGTGGCACATAACCAAGTTAACATAACTTAACTGGGTGCACACTTGCTAGCTTTTTTTTTCCCCCCATAATCATGTAACATTAGTTTGTTTGCTAGCGACTAAGTGACTTAAATTAGCACAGCGATACGAGTTGGCTCGGTGCTAACAAATAACATTTGTTTCCTCCTAAATTACAGGATGTAGTCGTGATTAACAGAATCTCATACTTTTGGTTTTGCAGGGTATAGGCAAATTTGCCCAAAGCCCAATTTGAACCATCTTCTGGTTATATGTACGTACTTGTTGGACTGTCCAGAAAATAGATTTGAAATGCGAAATTTGCACAGGAAGTGAACTGTGATCTATTAAGCGATTTCAGGATTTTTGTGGGGAAAGTCCTCGAAGTCCATTTTGAAGCTCATAAATGATTGTTAATGGCTACACAACATGACAGACATTTTGATACCAAACATAAGTGTATATGTGAAAAACTGAGTAAGTTTCAGACAGTTTTCCATTGAAAAATCGATCTATCTTGACCCAAATTGATGCAAAACGTATAGTTCATCTTGGAAAAACAACCAGGTTCCTACCGAAACACACCTAAGATATTTTCACAAAGGTTGCTCTTATAGTTGGGTAAATGTGTGTGTCGTTTAATTGCGAGACTGGTAACATGGATCCAAATTGCAAAAATTGGAACCATCCCTGTATTTAGAAATTATTACCATCTCCTTTGAGTGTCAGAATAGGTCACTAAATAATAAACATGGAATGCTTGTTACAGACACTTATCCAAATTAAGAGTCTAGGAATAGATGTACATGATTGACAAGACATTGGCCTTCTGGATCATAACTACAATACATCTGAAACACATTTGCCCTTTTAAGATTAGACAAAGATTGTTACTATATATCGAGGGTTTGGAGCACAATGGTTATGTCCATTTTGGTGGTTTTGATTAAAATTGATTTTTAGGTTTCCAAGTGTTCTATTAAATCAGGTATTTTATATCTTTTTTTTTTTAACCTCTTTTACTGCATGTTTCAGAAATACATTTAACGCCTAAGATTTCTTAGGAGTGTAACTGCAACATCATGGTCAAAATAGCCAAAAATGGATCTCAGTGCTCCAACAATTCTAGCACTTGATGTGACATAACACAATGGTGATTGGTTGAAGGAAAGTTTGTTTGGAAGACAGACTATTCTAAATAAAATTCATATTTATTCATCATAATGTCAATGTTTAATTCATTTAAGCAGATTTTGTTGGACATATCACAAAATGAAAAAGAATTCTGATAAAAAATTAGTGCAGATGGACATAGTTACTATGCTCCAAGGATTAGCTGATAGAAAGATGTGATGGGGGTAAAAATATCAAAACCATGAAATTTGGACATATAACCATTGCGCTCCAAACTCTTGATATAGTATATAGTTATATGTTAAGTTATTAGGATATAATACATATAGTGGGTAAATTTGCCTATACCCTGTGAAACCTTCTTTATGACACTCGAGTAAATTGTTTGGTTTGTTGTTCGCAATTCACTCATAACATTCATAACACACCCACTGGTGCAAGATCCTCAAAATGTAACTGCTAAATACTGCTGATAAGTGAATAGCATTAACGTTTCTATGAACCATGACAGTGTTGAAAAACTGATGAAACATTTATCAGCTTATGTTACTGGACAACTAATGGTAGCACCCAATGATCTAGCAACAATTCTGTGCCAGCCACATTGATCAGACCTAGAAATGCCTGTAGCAAGTTGTTAGTGTAGCCCAATATCCTCCTTCGTTCCCATGCAGACAAGTTTTAACACGCAACATTAGAATTCTAAGGGGGAGGAAAACTTATGACCCCCCCTCCCCCCCAAAAAAGAAAAACCCGGTATAAATGATCCAGGTCCAGGCACTCAGGATGGTTTGAAAAAATATATTAAAAGGCTTTTAATTCATAGGGCTATACAGACTAAAAATACACCAATGGGTATTGGCTTGCGCCTTCTTCAGAGAGCAAAGATGCAGAGACAACGGGAGCAATTATTTCTATATTCACAGGTGTGCCCAGATTAAAAAAATAAATAAAAACATGCAGCATCATCTCTGGCCTCCAAGGGCATGATACATGAATACAACCAGTACGAGACATGAAATGCAGAGGCTGGCCCTCTCACAGACCATAAAAGTCCTTACTAGGAAACCAACCTAAGAATCAATCATGTCATAAAACAACACATGGAAAACAAGGATCAGTTAGTGCCCTCTTCGGCATACATTGACAGACAAAAAGAGAGCATTTATATCTGCATTCAACACAGGTGTGCCCTGGTGAAAACATGCAACATCATCTCTGGCCTTCAAGACCATAATAAATGAATACAACAGATACCAGACAAAAGATGCCAAAGGAGGTCCTCTCACACTATGAAAGGCCGTACTAGGACACCAACATTACAATCAATCACATGATATCAATTATGTGACAATAACAAATCAACCGAACACTGAAACTGCCCATGACTTGAAGGATCTACTGCTTAAGTCTTGGTGCTAGATACCACAGCAGACCCTCAGAGGTCTAATACAGTTTATGCCTTGACGGGTCGGTGCTGTTTTTGTTTTGGGGACTTGGGCAGTATTAAGCTGGTGGTCATGTTATGGCTAATCAGTGCATTAAACGCTGTTGAGAGTGAAAAGCCCAAAATCCATTTGATTGTTCTCTGGGAAATATTGTTCTCAAAGTGATGGATTATGAGCTTGTGTATCTGATGGCACATTTGGGAGCCTTACGTCAGCTTGTGAGGCACTTGGCCTCTTTTTGTGGCTGCATTTTTAATCCTACTCAATCATCTCACCTGTTAAACAGCACCTTATTACCACAACTTTCAATATTTGGCCTAAATTGCCCCAACCCAATATTTTATTTGGAGTCCATTGCAACCATCAGATTTGAAATAAGAGTATGTTTTAAATAAACAATTGAAGTTCAGAAGTTCAACAATCAAATGAGCTGTATGTGTTGATAGAAGTTGAGTGAACTTTTCAAATAAATTTATTGATTTTATAATTTTCCAACTTCTTCAGAACAGGGGTTTTACTTCAATTGTTCATTTTCAAAGGATGTCAATAATTGTGGCTTGTGTTTTTGATAAAAAGGCAAGAATATTTTTTATTCAACCCTTTAAATTCAAGATTAGATTTTTTCCAAATTTTTTTATTAAAAATGGGGAGGATTTCACAGCATCTGTATTTTTTCCATTATCTTTTTGCCAATATTTACCAAAGTTGTCAACATTACAGGAGAGCAGTGTATTTTCTGTCTATATAGTCAGATAAGGTTAAAAGCCAAGTTGAAAGTAATTGGGGAAAAACAATAGTTTCACAGGTAACAACATACTTTATTAAAAATTGCAGAACCAAATGAGTAGAAATAATTTTCCCAAAAAATGTAAGTCCATTCAAAACCGAATTGCTGTTCAAGATTTGAAGAAACTGGTGCTCACTGCAACGGACAATTTCAAATATTAATTTAGAGCTCTTTTGAACTATAAGCTTTCTTATACCCTTCTGTACTACAATTTTTGCCCATTTAACATGAATAAAGACAAAAAATTACAACAATGCATAAGCCAGTATAAAATCTCATATCAAAATAAATCCAGAATTTCAACAGTACGACTCAAGCATTTTACAATTCAGCAAAAAAAAAAAAAAAAAAAAAGGCAACCTCACAAGAATTTTTTTTTTTTTTTTAAACCAACCTTCCATTTCAAAGAAACCATCATATTCTCTTATCAGAAAGGAACCTAAAACCCAGTGTGTAATGACAGGGCAGGGGTGTACAAGTCTGGTGTAGCAGGGGCCAGACTGAACTTTGTTTTGCTCTCATGAGACTTTTTGCTTTCTGACAGCTCTTTAAACCACAGTGTCGAGCAAAAGCTGCCACCAAATCCTGAAACGGACGGCCATTCCTCTGCATCTCAGGCCCAAGGGGACCCAAAAGGAAGTCAATTTATCAATGGCACACTCCCACGGTTCCAAAAAGCTTAGCTTCAGAACTGAAGGTTGTAAACGCAAAACATTAAAAAAGAAAAAAAAAATATATATATACCCATTTTGAAACCGCCAACCCCTTTACCGTTATATGCAAGGAAAACTTAATGCAGTTTATAACACAGCCAAGTGAAAAAATAAAAAGCTATACAGGCACATTGTGACTTTCCATGCAGATTATGAAGAACCACAATGGTTATGAAGTGGTATTTTTCAAAACACTGTGCCTTGCAAGTATAATGCAGACAATGTACCACGTTACCAATCTTCCGAAGTTCAGAGATCCAAGCAATGCCAAAACTGGAGGAAGTATTGACAATCACACACAGCTTTGGTTTTACTACAGTTGTGGGGACTAAAGTAATCATTTTTGTATCAAAATCTCATACCCCCAAACCCTCATTTCAATCCCAACCTTAATCCCTTCCCCCACCTATAAACCTTCCAAAACAAAAAAAGAAAAAAAAAAAAACCCTAGATAAAACTTCTTCCATATGGGGCCAAAAAAATCAACTCTTTGTTTATTTAAGACTTTACTACACTTGTGGGGTCCTGGTCCCCATAAGGCATCTTTTAGTCCCCACAATCACAGTAAAAAAAGCATGCATATCCATTACAACTGGACGAATTCTCTCTATACAGTAATACCAGGAGGACTTGGACTCTGCTTCACCAGTTTTAATCAGATCAGATGATCCTTTGAGAGACAACTCAGTGGAATCTTGATGTCTACGGCTGAATACAACATTAATGAAAACAGAACAAAAATAAACGGATGAAATAGAATCTGCTGAAATTTACAGCCATCAAAAAAACTCCCAGTGATTTAGCTGAGCTGCCAAGAAATCAGCACAAAAGAAGACCATCAATAGCTGACCACGTTTTCACTCGATAATCATGGAGTCAGCTACTTTCCTAGAAGCGTGGCATGAAACAGGCTGGTATTTATGCAATGTATACATAGCAAAAACACCAGATGTAAATATTTTACATCAACTGGCATTTAGGGAGATTATTTAAAAACAAAAACAAAAAAAAACCTACTTGCAAGTCAATTACTTTTCCTTGAATCCTGCCGCAACACAAACCGTAAAATATGGTCTAAAAAATAATTTACTGTTCTTTGTCTTGGCTAATGCAGTAGGCAGGGGATGGGGGTGGTATTGGTTCTACCGCAGAATCATGCAGATCAGTATTTCCAGGCGCTTGCAGCATTTCAGGTGCTTTTCAACTCCTCTTTTATCCTGTTTGTTTTTTTTTTTTGGTTAATAAAAAAAAAAAAAAGTATTTTAGTTAATACAGTTAATTCCACAAAGCAATTTTATACAAGTGACAAGTTTATTTGCATTTGGGGCCATGTGACCCATATTGCTAATACAGAAAAACTGCACACAGTGCGCATCTCAATACATAATTTACACATTAGATTGTATTTAAGAAGAAATCTGCCAAATACAGATTTGATAACGTTTACATTTGTAGAATACAGCAGCTGATTCATTTTAAGTATAGAAGGACTTTTATAATAATATGCAGATAGAAACTGTTCTCTGCTTGACTTATAATAAGGACAAATAAACAAAAATTGGACCCCGTCTTCGATACAGCCTAGACTACATTTTGTACATAACAAAGCAATGGGATTATCATTACGTTTGAATCGAGGTCGCTGGGCTTTCAGTTTATGGGAAGCACAACGAAACTTGCAATATAATCACAAGTCCTTTTTTTGGAAACAGTTCCACAATGTACTTTAACACCCAAAATAGATTTAAAACCACTACAGTGTTTAAGAAAAGAAGACTGAGATTTTTACAATGCCAATTTTGAAATTGTATATCTTTACATCTTTGTGAGAACATTTCTATACAGACATTTATACTACTGCAATCTTGAGATTTTAATATTTCTTCATTAATTGATTTATTAAATTAAAAAAAGTATTGTTGCCAATTCATGAATTGAGCAACAGATACAAGAAATGGTTAAAATTTTAGTTCACCATGTAAACAAGTTTCAAAACACCCTAGGACCAAAAATGCTCAAAAAGCAAAACCCCATCAAAGTCTTACCCCTTTGTGTCCATTTTCTCTTCCACCATTTTCTCTTCCTCTTTTACATCTTTGAAAAAAAAAAAAAAAAATAAGCAGGACAGTTATTCAGTGTGATGAGAAAGTATTTGCCCCCTTCCTGATTTCTTATTATTTTACATTTTTGACGCACTTTATTGTTTGAGATCAAACTAATTTTAATATTAGACAAAGATAACCCGAGTAAATACAAAATACAGTTTTTAAACCATGATTTCATCTATTAAGCGGAAAAAGCTTTCCAAACCTACCCGGCCCTATATGAAAAAGTAATTGCCCCCTAACTGGTTGTGCCACCTTCGGCGAATGTTGCGAAAACTGGCAATGAGTGTTTCACATCGTAATAGCGTAATGATTAGCACTGTCGTCTCACAGCAAGAAGGTTGTGGGTTCGAATCCAGCCTGGGGCCTTTCTATGTGGAATTTGCATGTTCTCCCATTGTTTGCGTGGGTTTCCTCGGGGTACTCCAGTTTCCCCCACCCACAAAAACATGCATCCTAGGAACACTACAACCAGTAACCCTGACCAAGGAACTGGCTTTAGAACTGGAATTGGTCCCCGGGTGCTGCTCTGTGGCTGCTCCTAGCTAAAGGATGGGTCAAATGCAGAGATTATTGAACCCCGTGGGGTAAAGTGTATATTATCCTTCTTTGCAGAATTGTTTTAATTCAGCAATATTGGAGGGTTTTTGAGCATGAATGGCCTGTTTAAGGTTTTAGATTTTAGACCTGACTTTGACGAGGCAACTCCAAAATCTTCATTTTGTTTTTCTTAAGCCATTCAGAGATGGACTTGCTGGTGTGTTTCGGATCTTTGTCCTGCTGCTTAACCCAAGTGCGCTTGAGCTTGAGGTCACAAACTGATGGTTGGACATTCTCCTTCAGGATTTTCCAGTAGAGAGCAGAATTCATAGTTTCGTAAATTATGAGAAGTCGTCCTGGTCCTGAAGCAACAAAGCAGCCTCAATCCATCACACTACCACCACCATGTTTGACTTTTGGTATAATGTTCTTTTGATGAATTGCTGTGTTAGTTTTGCGCCTGATGTAACGGGATGCACACCCTCCAGAATGTACAACTTTTGTCTCATCAGTCCACAGAATATTTTCCCCTAAGTCTTGGGGATCATCACGATGTATTTTGGCAAATGTGAGACAAGCCTTTGTGTTCTTTTTGGTCAGCAGTGGTTTTTGCCTTGGAACTCTCCCATGGATGCCATTTTTGCCCAGTCTCTTTCTTATTGTTGAATCATGAACACTGACTTTAACTGAGGCAAGTGAGGCCTGCAGGTCTTTAGATGTTGTTCTGGGTTCTTTTGTGACTTCCTGGATGAGTTGTCGATGCGCTCTTGGAGTCATTTTGGTAGGCTGGCCACTCCTGGAAAGGTTCACCACTGTTCCAAGGGATACTGGCTCTCACCATGATTTGCAACCCTTTCCAGACTGATAGGTGTCAATTTCTTTGTTTCTCATCTGTTCTTGAATTTCTTTAGTTCGCGGCATGACATGTTGCTTTGTGAAATCTTTTAGCCTACTTCACTTTGTCAGACAGGTTCTATTAAAATGATTTCTTGATTCAACAGGTCCGGCAGTAATCAAGCCTCACATAGGGCCAGGTAGGTTTGAGTAGCGTTTTGCCCCTAATAAATGAAATCATTTAAAAACTGCATTTTGTATTTACTCAGGTTGTCTTTGTCTAATATTAAAATTAGTTTGATAATTGAAACAGTTAAGTGTAAAAAAATATGCAAAAAAAGTAAGAAATCAGGAAGAGGGCAAATACTTTTTCACGGCACTGTAGATATGCATTCACAGAAGTAACAGACTGCAATTTCAATAGATTTGAAGTCTGACAGTGCAAATGCAAGTGCATTTCACTTGGCCGATGTTTAACAGCTCACCTTTCTTCTCTTCTACATCCTTCTCTTCCTCCGTTTTCACTCTCTTAGTCTTCTTGTAGTTGGCCATATTCCTGCGTCCGCCCTGGCCTTCGTCCTCAGAATCCGAGAACTCCTCATCGCAAGCGATCCTCTTGTCATGGGCCCGGACTGAGGAGCACACACAGATTAAGGGCCTGGCTACACATTCGCGGATAACGCCGCGTGTTAACGTCGCGAAAAACGCTCTGAGCTGACGCTGCGTAATGCGCAGCGGTGAACGGTCTACACCTTGGCAGGTTAAGTGGGTGTACACGCTTTGTTCTCCGAGTTAGCAGGAAACTCCTACCCTAATCTGGGAAAAACCAAGTCACTCACTTTTTCATGAAGCTGAGAAAACAAAAGAACTGAAGTCCTTCAGGATAAACTTGCGGTAAAAAAAAAAAAAAAAAATCAATAAAAAAGAGCAAATTGGTGACTGGGCACTTTATTTGATGATTAATAACTTAGTAATTTCAAAAATTGTTCTAACCTACTTTCTACCAAAATGAGTTACTAGGACTCGCACTCTGTTTATCTTCACTTCGATAATCAAACGTTCAGTTTAATTGTCTTCTTCCTTTCGTCCCATTCTGCATGTAAATGAATGCGAACAGGGTTGTCTCTCAGAGTTTGACAGGATAATTAGCCACGTCTTTTTTAAAAAATCTGTCAGCCCTGCAGATCATCACGTGGGAGAGTTTCCTGAATTTCTATTGGCTGACTATGGAACACGCTTAACTGGACGCGTCGCGTGATACGCTCAGAAAACCCTTGGAGGTTTCTGAAATTTCACGCGGCGGTGGCAGCGCGTTCTTTTTTTCCCGTCCCGCCGATGTGTAGACCCGATCATTATAAATCAATTACTACAATCAAAGCGTTTTAGCGCCGCGCTTCACGCAGCATAATCCGTGAATGTGTAGCCAGGCCCTTACAGTAATACTGAAAACAATGTGCAGATGAGAATTACTTTTGTTTTCTTGAGATTAGTTTTAAGTTTGTGTCCATCCATAATCTTTTATTACAAAAAAATGCATATTTGAAACCATCCCAAAAAGGTAATGTAGCAAGCGAAAATTCCTTTATATTCATAAACTTCACCTTTACATTCCATTTCTAAGTAGTCATTTTAGGTTTGACAAACCAGGCATTCAATAAAATGAGCCAACTTGTAACAAACCAAATGAATAAAGCTCCAAGCTCTCCTAAAATATTGCATTACAAATGCAGAGAAGAGAGCATACAAATCCTAAAAGCACATTTTATGGCGCTTTTCCACAACATGGAACCGGCTCTACTCCACTCTTCTCTTCTCGGCACCCGGTACTTTTTTGGGGTCGCTTTTCATTAGAGGATAGTACCGTCTCCGTGGTACCTGCTTATCGTTGCGACACAGCATGTTACAGCTGCGACGGCATCCTCAGTTATATCAAGTTTACTTTTATTCCATTGATTTTGTTGAATATTTATGTGTTTAAATGAGGGCAAATGCACTACCAACACCACGTTATGGCACAAAAGTCTGAGTGTTTAATTGTAATTTCTGTTTAACATTGTCCTGATGCAAAGGATATGCTAGAAAGAATATACAGGAAGTCACAGAAATAGGTACATCCTATTCACCCGGGGTGTCCCCCCCAAAAAAAAAACCTCACGTCCCACTTACCAGAAATATTTGCACCACTAAATACTTCAATAATTAAAACAGAGTAGTGTTAATATACAATAGACTTTATTCAGTTCATGATCTGTGACATGGATCGCAATTAAACAAAATAGGCGTGCAATGCACGGAATACCCCTCAGCCTGATGTCGAAGTTTTTGGAGACGCTCGCCCACACGAAGGATAGCAATACCCCGTCAGGCTTTAGGGTTGAAGGGTAACAAAACTAACTGGCGCGCATTGTGCGCCGATCGCCGATGGTCGAATCTGCGCAGACCTGGCTCATCTTGAACGAGCCCAATGTCTTGACTGCAGTGTGACTCATAGCGCATTAAATTAAGTTGCTCTTTTGATATGGCCACCTAGTTCGCTAGTAAGCTAACTAACGTTAACCATTATGATTTTCAATGATGATTTTCAACGATAAAATGGAAGTGTGCGGCATTAAATGAAGATAGGATAGCTCAGAGTAAAATTGATGCCTTTTGGAAATTATTTGTTTTGCTTTCAGAGTCGAGTTGCATTTCCTTTGTAATCTGTCATTAGGAAAGAATAAAAAAGCCCTTCCATCATTTAAAATCTGATTTACCTTTACCCTTAACCCTCTAACAACCAAACCCATTTCCAATTGTGTTAAAATTATTTCCCAATCCAAAAATGTTTATTTTGGGCCATTACTTTAAAAACAGTAGACAAAAAAATTGACACATTTGACCCACCTTTCCAAAATGTAGCAAATCTGTTACATTGGGTAATAATGCTAATGAAACAAGAGGCCCATGGGCCTTAACGGTCACCTGAGGATAGTATATCCAATGTTAAACCTTAGCCATTAGGCGTGGCCCTAATTTTGACCCCAGGGATCAGATTAATGGAAACCAGTATCATAAGCAATAGAGTTTTCTAAATTGTATGTATATAACTTATGGCTATTTTCTTTCAGCAAAGAAGATTTCTCAAGCCATTTTGACCCTTGGGCCCTGCCCCTTAGCCCCTGGGTAAGGGAAACTGTCAAAAATATCATAATATCATCTCATTGTTCTAATGTCAATCAAGTGTGAATGATTTCCAGTAGAAATTAAACAGAATATACCCATAAGTATCATTTTCCTATATAAACTATAGTAAACTTGACCCCCTCCCCAGGGGCAAACATGTAGCCTGGGGGTCATGAAATTCACAATTTTTATAAAGCACCTCAAGACACTTCCATCTATAAAGATGACTGGTTTCCAGCATATCTAAGCATAAACAAGACCCATCTGGCAATGGCGGATCCCCCCGGCTGTAGGTTGTGTAACCAACAGGTTGTGTGGACAGACGGACGGACCGAAACCCCCAAAAGGCACAACTAGACCATAAGGAGAAGCTCCATACCAAATTTGGTGTTTGTAAGAGATATAGTTTTCGAGTTCTGGTCCGGAAACGATTTTATTACAGACGAACGGACGGACACACTGATCGCTATATCTCCCCGCATTATATGCCGGGGGGATAATAAAATACTGAAAATCGATAAAAATCAAGTAATTAATAAATGCTTCTTCCAGGTAAATCCTAGAAAGCTGAAATTTCAGGAACATGTTCAATGAAGAAAGACAAAAGTTTTATACACTGCAACTTATGGTGAATTCAGAAGTGCGTCACTATATTTTTCAAAAAATGAATATTCATAACATGTTAATATCTCAACAAATATTCATTCAAATGGTATCATGCTTGGCAGTTTGTTTGTACACATGGAGCTTATAAAGTATACCAAAGGACATTTTGATACAATAAACGGTTTGTCCACAGTAACAAATTATATAATACTGTACAGCGTATTTTGAACATAATATTTTTTTTTATTTCAAAAAGTCTCGAATGGATTTTCACGAAATTAGGTCACAGTACAGGGCATTATACAGCAATGATGTGTGTTTTTTTTCAGAATTTTATGACATTGCGACAGGCCTTGGTCAAAGCAAAAGTCCCATTTTGGTGTATTTAGGTGGCGCTAGAGAGCCATTTTGTCTGTTTGGTGAAGATTTTAGACATTTAAAAAATGTTGAAATCCACTATGAATAAACTATATAATTTGGTTTGTTTTTGAGCATGTTTAAGGGGTCAAATTAAGGTTGGGAATTGTGTACGCATCGAAAGAAGGCAGTGAAAGTGGCTGGGGACCCCATCTTTGACGCCTCAAAAAATCCAAACCGTTCGACTTTTGAAAAAGTAATTTTCATTGACAGAGTGCGCTTTGTCATATATTAGCATTTCGGGTCGATATGATGAACGGCCTCAAAGGAGTTCGCGTTTGTTCGAAGGCAAATTTTGGCCAAATTTAGGGAAAAAAGGAAATTTTGATATGCAAATTGCGGACTTCCTGTTCGATTTAGATAATGGGTGTTGATTGTTTATTTTTAGGCCTTGATGAGTTGAACAATATAGTGTTGGTTCCATCTCTCTACGACTTTCCTAACGGTCGTGGTGGCCGTCTAAGTGCCAGTGAAATGTGTCTTGGTGGCGCTAGAGAGCCATTTTGGCACCTAAGGGGATACTACCCCCAAAAGGCACAACTAGACCATAAGGAGAAGCTCCATACCAAATTTGGTGTTTGTAAGTGGTATAGTTTTCGAGTTCTGGTCCGGAAACGATTTTATTACAGACGGACGGACAAACGGACACACTGATCGCTATATCCCCCCGCATTATATGCCGGGGGGATAGAAAGTAAATGCAAGACAATAGGCTTGCGCTAACAGAGTTGACGATACATAGGTTTGGTCAGTGCGGTCTGTGAATATGCTCATAAAAACTTCATTTTGCATTTAAACAAAAAACGCTTCAGTGAAAGGAAGGAATAATACCTTCATTAACATATGTCAAGTTACTTTTCTACTACTGAGGTAAAACCGCATCCCGCGGGGCATTTTCCCCTCAAACTGTACAGGCAGTTGCCAAGTACCAACCACAGGTTGTTGGTTTTCTCCAGGTATACTCCAGTTTCCTCCAAAACCTAAACATGACACATCCTTAAATGACCCTTACTTAAGTTGTTGTATTCACAATGTGGCTTATGATGACAATATAACAAAGGGCAATAACTCCATCACATTTGATTGAATCGGTCTAGTTTTCGAACCTCTTTGAGATCTTATAGATATAAGCCAGCATACAAAGTTTCATGAAAATTGACCAATATTTACTAAAATTATTGTGTTCACAAGATTGCTTATGATCATTGTACAACAAAGGGCAATAACTCCATCAAATATGATCGAATCAATCTGGTTTTCGAACTCGTCCAAGATCTTATGGATATAAGCCTGCATACAAAGTCTCATCAAAATTGGTTCATAAACACTTAAGTTATTTTGTTCACAAGGAAAGGTTTACGGACGACTCACGACGACTGACAAAAGGGGATCGCAATAGGTCACGCCTTCGGCTCAGGTGACCTAAAAATTAAAGTGACGGACCATTCAACTTATTGCCAAATGAACATTAGAGAATAAGAAACAAAACGAATAGGGTGTCCAGGCTGTTAACTCTTTTACTTCATGTAACTTGTATGCTACACTGGTTAAGAGAGGGTTAATCTGATCACTGTTTTTAATTATCTTGACATTCAGGCTTCACAAAACATTTCACTTTGAAATTGAAGGCAAAATGCGTAGCTAATGTGCAAATCGCTGGAAATGGCAGAGTATTAGAATTTATTGCTTTACGATGCGTCATCTCATCTGATATAACATTGACAAAAATGATTTGCCAACACCTGTTAAGTTATTTTTCTGCGCGATTTTCTTTAAACAGGGGTGGCATCACATAATTTTCTCAAAGGGAATTATTAAGGGAAACATAACTAGACAATATCATCATTTAACGGGGTCACAGGCAAAGAGAAACACATCTCATGAATGTAGCAGCTTTGGTGAACAAGCAAAACCATGTTTGAAAGGTAAGGCAATGCACAGTATATCGAACAAGTAGCCTAAAACTATTTAAGTCGATGATCATAATAATTACACTAATATTGGCTAATCTTGAGAGTCATGAATCAAACTCAAACGAGATGTCCCAAGGTCCACTACGGAGTCGTCTTGCACAGTGACGATTCTTTCTGACCAATCAGTGGGCAGCAATGTTGTACGTCAGATTTTAGTACCCACTAGTACCTGGTAAGCCGTATTTTGGAACCCCAGGAGAGCAGGTACCAGAAAAAGTACCCTCTAATACCTGGTACCAGGTACTTTGTCCTAATGGAAAAGCAAAAAAGGCGATTACAGTATAGCCGGTACCGCGTAGTGGAAAAGCGCCATTAGATTAGGTTTGTTCTGTTCCTCAACAATACTGCATAAGGCAACATCCTCGATCGTCTCTATGTAGTATTGTAAACATGCTACACCTGGATAGAGCGAGTTTAATTTGTGCAAGACCTATTTTCGTAATTAGGTGTGAAAACATGCATATACGTATGTTTACATGTTTATAGGCATGCCATCTTTTTCTTAAAAAAAAAAAAAAAAAAAATGGAGCACTGAAGGTTTTCCCCATTTCATTTCAACTGAACACTGATGTTGGAAATCCACCACACCTGAACAATAACTAGAGAGACACAGTAAAGGAAATGAGTACAGAAGGCAAAGTGACAGGGCCTTACTAGAGATGCGTTTGTCAGGATCTTCCTCTTCCTCATCTCCACTGTCATCCTGCACAGCATCCTCAGGAATGGCCTGTATCTGGACACCTGGTGCATGAGGGAGCATGCGCAGGTTCTCAAACAGACGCTGCCTGTGGGGAAAAAGTGCAGGTTTGTAGGGCGGAGCAGTTTTAAGGATTGACAGGATATGTTCAATGCCTAATGCTTCTGCTATCAAAAAAGTGCTCTTAATTTTTTTTTCCCCCGAGTGACTCCAAGTGTTTTATTTTCCAAGAGCAATGTATCTGGCAATTTGGTTGAAAAACTCCAACTTGAAATTCAGACTTTAGGGAGGGATGCATGCCAACTAGATTGCTTTAGTCATTCCTGCTAGTGAGGAATAGTGGTGTGTAACTGTACTCTTAACGTGGAAGTGGCTTCAGAGTGAAGCTGTTCCCTCTGATACTTACTTGATCTTCTCCAGGTAGTCATTTGTATTCTGGTTCGTCATGTTAGAGGGACTTATGTGCAGTTTAAAGTCCGGCCCAAAGTACTCAAAGTAATCATTGTATGGGAGTTCTGTGGGATGGGAAAAAGGTATCCAAGATTTAAGAAATCATCCTGAGGATTATCGTTCCCAATCCAAGTGACAAGTGAATTCAGGAAGAATAGTCTGACAAGAAATAGGAGATGGAGATACCAAGTCTGTTTCTTGAGTCAATGAAATTAATAAAATGTAATGTATGGATGTAAATTGTGCATTAACCAGGCTAAATCTGGCACATTCCATTGACCCCTAAAGTAAAGGAGTATAGGAGATGATACAATGTACAATGATATTGTATATTTTGTAAACACTTGACAAAAATGATCAACACTCTGGGCAGATAGACAAGCTATAGCCACTTTCATTTGACTTTAGAGACCAACTGCAATCTCCGTTCCCAACCCCACAACTGTACCGTTTGGAATGGAGCTGTCGAGAGCAACAGCCGTCTCATAAGTCCAGCAGCGAGCCACGTTACGAATGGTGTACCCTCCTCCACCCAACATCAGCAGCGGCAGGTTGAAGCTCTTCATGTACTCCACACATTTGGCATGACCTACATAGGAAGTCAGATGCGTTAAAATGCCTTCTGCACAATCACTAAACAACTGGAAGAAAGAACCAAAAAAAAAAAAACCTACTGCTAACTGGTACCTGAAAATGCTATTAACAGAACCTTTCCCAACCTTATGATTTTCAGTGGGAAAAATTAAATGTATTTTTCCTCATTAGACAAGAGCAATGCAAGGTGTGCCATATGCCCCCAACTGAAACAGTTGAAGAAGCAAAAACCTCCGGCGAGTGCACTATATTGGTAGGCGGAGTGAGCTGAAAATCAATAGACATCATCCCCAATGTATGGCCATTCACTCCACCAAAAATCATAAACCTCTGTTGAGCGGTGTTCACGATAGAGTGCGACAAAGGATTTCAAGATGGCTGCTGTAGCGGCCATATTGGTTGGCAGAACGAGCTCAAAATTGATAGGCATGGTCCCCCAAGTCGACCATTCACCCCAACAAAAATCATAAACCTCCGTGGTGCAGTGTTCACATTAGTGCGCGACAAAGAATTTCAAGATGGCTTCTGTGGCAGCCATATTGGTTCGTGGAGCGAGCTCAAAAATCGATAGGCATCCCTCAATGTATGACCATTCATCCCACGACAGACTCTTTTGAGGTCGGGGGCATAAAAACAGAAGCAAATAAATACCAAATGTGAACAAAAGCAGGTAGACATACCTTTAATTGTGAGATTAAAGCAGCCAAGTCTATCCCCAGACAGAGAATCGGCTCCACACTGCAGCACAACTGCGCTGGGCTGATACATCTCCATCACTTTGGCCATAATCTATCAACAAATACAGCACTGTTCAGTCAAAAAGAGATTTCTACTAATAGACAGCAATCATCTTGCTTGAACCATCATTGAAATTTAAACAGATCAAATTCAGCCCAAGTAAATAATAGATGCATGGAGTGGAGATTTTTGCAGTGAAACCGTAGAACAAAATACCAGGGGTGTAACAATTCTGAATCGATGTTTTTTTTTTAAAGCGTAGCAACACCACCTGCTACCATGGGGCAAACATCCAAGCTTTCCCTTTCCCTTTATTAACCCTTGTGATGTCCTGAATGAAAGTGCCTAACATCAAAGGGCATGGGAAAATGCCCTCGGAAAAAACTTGACAGAAATTAGTATTTTGCAGCTACGTGCTGAGAGGAGCTAAGCAAATTAAAACAAAATTGTCTCCTATTAATCAATTAGGCAACTAAGAAAAGTAACCTGTTCCAGTTTACTTTGCTCGATTAGCAATCAAATGGTGGATGCGTTTATTCCAAGTTGAATGAGTGGAGCTATTAAAGACAACACGTTTGATTGCTGCATTTTGAAATTTAAATGGCCATAGAATTGCACAGATTTGCATGAACAAGATTGCCATTGCCATGCCATTTCATGTGACTGTGATAATTTATATCTCACATTCATGATTCATCCGCTTTTCAGAATGTTTTCCACCTTGTGTATTTTTTAGATGCTTAAACTCCAGGGCGATCTTCTAACAAATCAGTTTTAAATTAATCTTGAATAATGTCCTAAAATGCTACAATGAGACATGTAATTCAGAGGAAGATTTTTTTTCTAATTGTTCAAATCGACATTCTTTCAATCTAACACCGTAGCCCAGTTAGGTTTGTCTGCTTTTCACCATCACATCCTAATCGTTATAGGCTACTGGCTAAATTTCTTGATTGTTATTTAGGCTAAGTACACAGTAGCAGATTTAAGGAAGGGCAGAGCGCCTGCATTTAGCAAAATCTAAACTCAGGCTTCTTCGGCATTTTAAATTGTTTTAAGCCGCTTCAAATGTGTATGTTTCAAGAAATTACACACGACTGCCTAGACACCTCATGACGGCAAGTTGTCTCATCACACTTTAAAAAAATCCTCGCTCAAAATCGCCACATCTCAACTCAGCATTTCATCTCTCATTGTAGTATTTTTCGGAAATCTATAATGATAAAATAAAAATCAAGAGATTTATTTTCAGATCGCCATGGATTTCAAGCGTATAAAAAAAAAAAAAAAAAAATACACAAGGTGGCAAACATTAAAGCGGATGAAACGTGAACGTGAGGTATAAATGATCACAATCACACGAAATGACCAAATACGCGTTCTTTCAAATCTATGCACATTGAACTTTCAGAATGCGACAAACAAACATGCTGTCTTAATAAACAGCTCTACTCATTCAGCAAAGTACTAAATAAGCGAATTACCCTGTTTGATTGCTAATTGAGCAAAGTAAACAGGGACAAGATTAGGGTAAACTAATTGCTTAAAAGGAGAAGATTCTGTAGTCCTTTACTTGGGTCCGTGCAGCATGTCGCCCAAAAATAGTAATCAGTCAAGTTTTTTTTCCGGAAGCATTTCTCAAGCCCTTTGATGTTTGGTACTTTCATCCAAGACTGCGTCGGCTTTAATAAAGGAGAAGGGAAAGCTTGGATGTTCGCCCCATGGCGGTCCAATGCTTTATAAAACATCGATTCAGAATCATTACACCCCTACAAAATACGAGGATCACAGCACCCTCAATTATTATCGGCACCCCTGGTTAAGCCACAATTATTAGCACCCCTGATGTTAATACTTCGTACAACCCCCTTTTGCCAACAAAACAGCACCTAATCTTCTCCTATAATGTTTCACAAGATGAGAATACAGAAAGAGGGATCTTCGACCATTCCTCTTTGCATAATCTCTCTAAATCATCCAGCGACCTGGGTCCTCTCCTCTTCAGCCCACTCTTCAGATTTCAATGGGGTTGAGGTCTGAGGACTGACATGGCCATGGGAGGAGCTTGTTTCCATGTCTGGTGAACCATTTCTGTGTAGATTCGGCCACATGTTTAGGGTCATTATCTTGCTGAAAGACCCAGTGAGGACCCATCTTCAGCTTTCGGGCAGAGGCTACCA
Organism: Gymnothorax reevesii; assembly: GCA_029721435.1. Taxonomy (NCBI): domain Eukaryota; kingdom Metazoa; phylum Chordata; class Actinopteri; order Anguilliformes; family Muraenidae; genus Gymnothorax; species Gymnothorax reevesii. The sequence continues at coordinate 81,880,660 of CM056577.1, read as the reverse complement.
TATTTTGATTTAAAATGTCCTTGTATTTCAAAGCGTTCATGATGCCATGCACCCTAACAAGGTTCCCAGGGCCTCTGGAAGAGAAACCGGCCCTCAGCATCACTGATCCTCCCCCATACTTCACAGTGGGCATGAGGTGCTTTTCTGCATACTCAGCTTTTGTGTTCCGCCAGACCCACTTAGATTGTTTGTTGCCAAAAAGCTCTATCTTGGTCTCATCTGACCAAAGCACATGGTCCCAGTTGGAGTCCCAGTACCGCTTAGTGAACTTTAGACGTTTACGTTTATGATTGTGAGTGAGAAAAGTTGCACTTCTCTGTGCATGCCTCCCAAACTGCTTGTTGGCATGTAGATAGCGACTGGTGGTTGTTTTGGAGACTTTGCGACCCCAAGATGCTACCATTTGTTGCAATTCTTTAGCAGTAAGCTTTGGAGAACTTTTTGTTTCTCTTACCATCCTCCTCACTGTGCATGGGGGCAAAATAACCTTGCATCCATGTCCAGGCTTGTTTACCACTGTTCCAGTTGTTTTAAACTGATTTTAAACTCAATGATTCCTCTGACAGTAGATATGGGCAGGTGCAGGCGAGTGGCTATTTTCTTGTAGCCATGGCCTGACTTGTAAAGGTCGACACACATCTGCCTTACTTGAATGGTGTGTTCCTTTGTCTTTCCCACGTTGAAGAGTGAATAAGAGAAATTGCCTCTGTGTCACATCATATTTATACCCCAGGGAAACAGGAAGTGATGAATTACTAATTAAATGTTCCTAGATACTCTGATCATGTTTGTAAACTACTGTAGAAATGACAGAAATACTTCAATTACATTGATTTCCTAGGAATTGTTAGGGGTGCCAATAATTGTAGATCAGGTGATTTTATGAAATATAATTATTTCTTAGTCAGGGATTTTTTCCCTTAAAATTCTCTTGAGTTGAAGGTAACATTTTTCTACAATTTTCAGTGTGAGAGTATGGTTCAGCAATTAAAATTGAATTTATTTTAAGGATTTTAACACATCTTTAACACATCTTAACCAATCAAGCAATTTATTTAATTACAAATCAAAAAAAATTTGTAGCCTATTATGACTGAGAACTGATAATGTGAAATTTCCGCTGAATTCTATCTCCCCCTGCTGCATCTCCACCCCCAACAGTATTAGTACGATGAGTTGTCAAATATAGATTCATTATAAGATCACACTTCAGTTTTAAGCATTTAAAAATGTACCTAAAGAGAAATATATTTTGTTAAGCCCATCAAAAGTGACAAATTTTCACATTAGCACAGAACAGTCACATGTACAGAAACCAGTAAGCATACACAAACCAGTGCCATTTCATGAGCATATAAATATAACAATACAAACAATAATGTTAGATAAATATGTATTGGGCAGTCAACTAGTCTTAGTTATCGAGAGCATCACTTGATCGATTGCTTATCAAGCAAAGTGAACAACAGAACAAGTTGAGAGTAATTGTTAGTCAAAAGATGATATTGCCGATCTCAATATTTTGCCTCCATGTCACTGATGGATAACACTGCCGTCAAAGTTTTTTTCCTGTGGTATTTCACATGGCCACTCACATTTGAGTGCCGTTTGTTTAAGACTGCATCAGAAAAGATTCAGGGGAAAAAAAGCCGCAAGCTCACCATTTCACCCCTTGGAGGCATTTATTCTTATTACACTTAAAAAAAAAAAACAAAAAACTGTGGTTCAAATAATCATGCACAGCCAATTATGACAAAACCAAAAACTTACAGGCTTGAAAATGGCTTCATAAGACTCGTCGTCTATGCCATCCCTCAGAGGGTAGTTTACAGCATAGTACTTGCCCTTTCCTGCACCAATGTCCTGAGAGAGAAACAAGTTAGTTGGAACAAAGTCAAAATAAAGCCACACAACACTGACCTGTTCTCAAATCTGAACAAGCTATTAGATCACTTAAAGCGTCATGGTCTTGGTCATGATCTTAACATCAACTTCAGTCTAGAAAAGACCACTGTTCTAAAAGAGTCATCAAGCAGTGCCATGAACTTACTCTGAGGTCCCCGGTGCCAGGGAAATACTCCCCGTACTTGTGGAAGGACACGGTCATGACACGGTCGGTGGTGTAGAAGGCTTCCTCCACCCCGTCACCATGATGGATATCAATGTCGATATACAGCACTCTTTGGTGGTACCTGAGAGGAGAAGATACAAGGATGTCGCAAACCCCTTGCCTTTGCCACGTGGCAGATTCACAACGAAATCATTCTTCAGTCAAAACCCATCATTATATGGTTACCTAGACACTCACCCAACGCATTCCAGGTATTATACAGGTTGACTGAGCCATATCATTCACAATAATACCAGTATAACTATTTACTTACACATGCACACAAAAAAACTTCATACCATATCACAGTGACATGATGTGTTGATGCATTTGCATACCCTAGAATACAACCTACAGCCTTCTCACCACTAGAACATGGCTGAAACCCAGAACAGCATGCATCCTCATCAGTCCCCAATAGTGCAGCCATGTCAGTTGCTTAGATGTGATTTGGCAATAGGCAGTGCCGCAGTTGCGCTTACATGCTGAGCCATTGTTTCAGTAGCAGAGCAGCAAGTAGCCCACTCCCTTAATTTAATACAGGCTATGTCGTGGATGATCAACTGGAATTTTCATGACTGCCAGCTGAACAAATAGTGTAAAAGTGTACTTTTATCGATTTGCTCACAAACAGGATTTGATAAACATGGTACATAGTCTTATATAATAAGCTCCGTGATTGGATACAGTAAGTTTGGTGGTGAGTGAAGTCTAATGAACTTCCCGCTTTTATAAGGGTTCCCGTTTTAGCTCATCTGATTAACAATCAATTTATTCAAGAAATAACCGAGACCAATGCATGAGCTTACAATGTATAAGAATTAGTGATATTAGCAGAGGCACCCTAGCTAAATCGATGACGTGGGACCTAACATTACAGCAGATTCTCAGCAGGAAGTATGAGGGGGGGGAAAAAAAGTTGGAACATTCCAATGTTGATTTAGAATTCAACTGTAAACACTACGAGTCAAGCTATGAACTATTCATTACAGCCCTAATTTCACAACATATTTATAAACAACAACCTAATGCGGCCCTCATTGATGCACAACTTTTTCAGACTGCACTGCATGGAGGAGGGACTCCAAGGCAGTTATTCAAGTGCACTTTTAAGCAATGGGACGAGTATTTGGTCAGAGAAAATCCTGAATTTCTGCACCCCAATTATCCACCTGCCGTCCTGTCCATTTTGCAGCATTAGGCCAAACCTGAGTGGATAGTATAGCCCTATACACTTAAGAATTCATCCTGCAGCTTCTTCCAGTAGTCACATCATCAATAAAGACCAGTGACCCAGTTTTATTGGGGCAGCCATGAATGCCCATGCCATAGCACTGCATCCATCCTCTTTGACCGTTGATGTGGTATTCATGAGGTTAACAGTCTCCATACTCTACCCATAATTCTGGTAAAATTTAATCTTGGTCCAATCTGGCCTTTCAATTCTTTAGTGCTACCAGTGGTTTGCACCAAATGGTAGATGTATATACATTTATTAAGGCCTCTCTTCATTGTAGACTTTGGTAATGATATGCCTACATCCTCAAGAGTGTTCTTGAACGGGCTAGGTTTTAGGCCTGGGACTTTCGGGAATTTTTTCAAAACAGGAACCCGATGATTTTTCGGGCAGGTACCCAAAAATCACTTAAACGCAGGGGCGGTCCTAGACCTGAAAAATCAGGGGGTAAATATCCATCCCTTAATTCACAACAATTAGTCCTGTCTAGTTCTAGATGACTTTCCTTTATTACCACGTTTTCCAATTTAAGAATAATCAAGTGGCAATTGAAGACACAGCTTCTCTCCCCCATGCAGTCAAACAGCGACAAAAATATCGCTGGGCTATATTCAGTCCAGAAAAAGAATTTAATTATAATTAGGTCTATGCACTGGCACTCAGCGACGGTTAACTTCGTTCCAGCAAAAGCAGCATTTCAGAACTCTTCAGCGAATGAAGGTAATGCTGGTGACAAGTACGTGGTTTCGTCCATTTATATTATTTTCCAATCAGAAAGCTGCCTATTTTTTACAGTAAGTTGCGTGATCGTGCGGCAAAAACAGGTGCGTGTACTTGTCGCCGAAATTAACTTCATTCACAAAAGAGTTCTGAAATGCTGCTCTTGCTGGAAAAAAAATTGACGTTGCTGAGTGCCAGTGCAAAGACCTATTTATAATTAAATTAATCTTCTTCACTGAATGTAGCCCATTATTCCATCACTTTTAGTTTGCATGGGGGAGAGAAGCCGTGATCATTGATATCATTACAGCAAATAAACCATAAATTTTGCAGTATTATTTTTAGGCAACATCACCTGCCACTAATACAAGTACAATTTCAACAAAATGGCCACGTTTTTCCTTAGAATGACTACAAACAACCAACAAGTCATTGGGATGGAACCTTTATCACCCAACTATCAAGAACAGAGCTTACTTCAGCAGCTCCAAAATGGCCAGGACAATGTCGTTCACATAACAAAACCCTGATGCCTCAGACTTCTTGGCGTGATGAAGCCCTCCAGCCCAATTAATGGCAATGTCTGTCTGTTGTTTGTTCAGCTTCACCGCTCCAGCTAGAGATGGGAGAAATGGTGGTTAGAGAGAAAATAGAGACAAAGCTATTAGATGCATGTCTAGCTGAAGAAATACATTTGACGCAGGGCTCAAAATTAGCACCAGCCACTGACAAAATATGCAAGCCACTAATAGATTTGCTTCACTCCAATATAAAAAAAAAAAAAAAAAAAAAGGGGCAATCATTTTGAGGGGCTGGAAAAATGTGCAGATTCAACAGCCATTAAGCTAGTGGACAAAAAAAAAGTTACTTTTGCGCCCCAAATAGAAATCACCTCAACCATACAGAATTATAACCTGATATAGTGCGTATAGACCAGAGAGGGGCAAAGAGGGCCACATCCATCCCTGGTTTTCACACCTACTTCTTGTCTTTAATTAGTTGATAATCTAAATTAGCCAAACTATTTCCGAAATCTGACATTTCAGGTGCATTTCTTTAAATTATCATGAATGGCCAACAAAGACTGTTCTCATCTCCCCACATTAAAATTTTTCTTTGACCTAATCTTTGCACAAATCTATATTTGTGTATGCAATCAATTAACCAATTAGTCAGGGCAATTGATAGAAATAAAAACCCGCATACACACCATGCACATGCATTACAAACATCTAGGACACAGTAAGGTGCAGACTCACCAACAGACCCTCCCGTGGAAAGCTGACAGAACTCAAACAGGCCATCAAAAACCGGGCAGTCCTCTCCCACGTTAACTTTGGAACAATTATACATAAATCAAACATAAAATAACAGGCCAATAGCAAACATAACCAAGTATTAAAAACAAGAAATAACTATTCCTTAAAGTCATTTCACAACCAACTGACTTAAAACTAAATGCACCTCCGAGTGAAACATTATAATCCACAAACATGTTTGGGACAAAGAGAAAATGACCTTTTTGACAACTTACCCTCCTAGGCAAGCCCAAAATGGTAAAAATCAAGTTTTTTATGGTCTTAACATATCAAGGGTCAGAAAATTAGCATGGACTAATTAGCACGGTTCCTACTATCACAATTCGCAGCACGACTGAAATTGTGGTCTTAATCGTGTAGTAATTGTGGTGATCCTATCAGACCTTGAGGTCACTTGTGGCAATTGTGTTCATCATGTGTGTTCAATTGTGTTTTGGACGGTTCAAAAATTTCCACCTTGTATCCAAACCTGAAATTTCAGAGAAGTTCCATGATCAGCAAGGAATGGCCAATCGTAGCGTTCGTAATGGAGCGCACGACAGTGGGAACTAAGCACAAAAAAACTAGAGCATGTACTATTGCAAAGTAGTCATATGTACCACAGCCAACAGCCTGCCAGCCAGCTAGGCCTTCCTCAAATTCCCGCAAATGCTTCTTCCCTGGATGTCAGAATACATATAAATCGCAGTGGATATCTCTGGTGCGACAAAACTTATGCAAAACCCCCGTGCAGCGTTTTGGCAAAGTATGCAGGTGATGGGAGAGATGGTGTGCCTTGCAATCACAGACAGACAGACAGAGGTGCTGCAAATTATGGTAGTAGGATGCGCACCTAAGACCTTTCATGCCACTATTTGCTTGTTAACCTTTGGTGCAGTGAGCTGTATGGGAAAAACTCAATGAGCTGCTTTGTAGTGAAGTCAAAAAATACTTGATTCCTGGAGAATCCTGAAGGGTTGGCTTCTCACAATTGAAAAGTTGTTTTCTAAATAGCAACAATTACATGTTATTTTTCTACTCTTCTCTCTGCATAAAGCTGTCAGAAAGTTTACTCAAAAGACTTTGAAAATTTATGAAATCAAAAGGAAAAAGCTAACCCATACTACACATTACATAATCCAATTGTTTAATTCTTACTAATTTTTTCACCAACTGTTCATTGCCAAGACCATTAAAAGCTTCACTTTTTTGCCATTTTAGGCTCCGCCCATTTTGTTTATCGATTCAATTTTTGGCCCAAATGTGTACAACTCATAGTTTAAGGGAAAATGTTACATGGCGTCCAGCAAACAAATTTACTTGTCAGAGAACTTGCCAAATTTCTTACTTCAGAGTTGTAGGATAAAAAAAAGCAACAGCCGGTTTAGATTTTTCGGCGATGCTGTAACCTTCTGTCAACAAGGTAGAAGTCAACGCAAAGTGCTGATTGCCATGCCTCCGCCTGCCATAGCTTCATATGCCTTAAAACACTCCGACGGCCCGTATACAGGTCTATCAGGGAAGTTAAAAACAAGAAAAGATTTCAATTTACCTTGAGTACGTCCTCTATAGGTAGAGCTGGGCGATATGGATTAAAACTCATACCCCGGTATTATTAGGCTGACTGGTGGTATACAGTATGAAAACGATATTTTTTACAGAGCAAGAAAAGTGATTCATTTTACTCAACATCAGTATATCAAAACCTATTTTATTTAAAAACTTGGACCACATACTTGTCACCAGAATTACCTTCATTTTCTGAAGAGTTCTGAAATATCGTCGCCGAGTGCCGGGGCATAGACCTAATTATAATTAAATTATTCTTCTGTACTGAACTGAATGTAGCCCATTATTTTGTCGCCATTAGATCGCATGGGGAAAACCGTGTCTTCAATTGCCACTTGACTTTTCTGGTATTGGAAAACGTTTTAAAAAGGAAAACCAGACTGTTGCCAGTAAAGGGATGAATATTTTCCCCCGAATTTTCAGGTCTAGCCCCGGTCATTATGAGTCATCTCGTAGTCGGCAGTCAACGTGTTAAGTGCCAATAGTTCAAGTGACAAAGAGCGCTTAACAAAATAAGTGACAATTTAATAAACAGTGGACAAAAAAGGTGAGACCAGTAAAGTTAAAGAGAACTGCAACAAGCCATCTCACGCAAACGTGATGGACAGGCTATACATTGGCATACATCCACGAAACGACTTTTGAAACAACTTGCTTGCGACAGGTTTTACAGATAGCGTCTTGTTGCTCCTCATCAGTAATCTTATATCCAAAATACATCCAAATTACAGAGCCGTTTTTTTCCCCCTTCGGAACCAGCTCCTATTCATCATCGACCGCCATACTACTGTCTGCTAAGTTGCTCGCCTCTACCGAAACGTTGTCAGTCATGTTCATAGAAACTTTGTTGTGTGAGGGGGGAGCGCACCTGCACACGCAACGGGCGGAGCTCGAAGGCCCCGAGCAGGGAAAGCTGACTGAAAACGCCGGATCGGAAAGCAGCGGAATGGGCGACGTACACATAATAATATAATAAATAATAAAACACCGGTATGGGGGTATTGGCTCAAATTCATACCTCCTTCAAAAATATACCGGTGTAAGTCATAAAACCGGGATACCGCCCAGCCCTATCTATAGGCATTTTAAGAAAATGTTACCGGAGTGGTAAGGGGTTAAAAGTTGACCTTCACCTTTGACCTAATGACCTCCATAACCTCATCAGTTCAGCCAACCTCCGTGAGGAGTAACAATGTCTGATTTGGTCAAAATCAGTCCTCTGCTTCAGTAGATAATGCGCACTCGAGGTATATGCAAAGGATGTACAGACAGATGACCAAACTCAGCCTTTGTTCACTTTGAGGAATAAATAAAATCCTCTAACTAGCAACATAATTTCTGACAAGCCGCTTCCTCTTTCAAGTACAAAACAAGTTTCAGCAATAGACTGTACTCACATCTCTGCATCTGTTTGCTGTACTCAGACATGTTATCGGGGCGAATGGACCTCAGGAACTTAATGTAGTCATCACTGTGATATTTGGTCATTTCTTCTGCATTGGCTTTGTGAGGGCGCTTAAGGACAGAGGGAGATAAACATTCTCATCACTGGTCACTGAATTTAAATTTTCCAATCATCCACATACATGAAACTCCAGAGCCTAGAAAAAAACCATTGCCCTCCACTTGTTCCACAAGTTTCAACTGCATTCAATTTCAAATTTCATATTGAACATTTTCATCAATTGCAAGCAGTGACGTTACAATGAAACGCGGTGTAATTATAGGCCAAGTATGTTCATTGTAATTTCACCTGGGGTGAACCCACTGATGTTGATTAACCACACTTACATAAATTTCCATCTTCCTATAAAGCCCATAGTTCAACAGAAGGTTGTGTGTCATACGGATTCTGTGTGGCTTCATTGGGTGGCCTTGGCCATAGTAGTAATTTCCAACATCACCTGTAAAGCAATACATATCACCGGTTAGTTCCTACACAGCACGCCGACAGGAGCCAAGTCCACCATATCAGCTGTCTAGGAATGACATGTAAAAAACCACTGCCATCTGGTCAGAACCATCCTTAGCAGGGAGACCAGAGGAAAAAAATTTCGAGGCTGACAGCTGGAGAGGTCCTAATAACGTTCTAGTAAGATAGGGAGGAACTCATTGGAATATTCTTTCAAGTAAGAGTTATTAAACACCCCTGTATCTGCTGTCTGAACTCATTTCACGGTTGGTTTCTTCCGGAAGCATATGCAGGAAAAGCACAATTAAAATGAAACGTCTGCCACCCCGGTCAATGCAACCAAAGTTCAATAATATGTAGCTGCTAGCAAGCTAGTATCTGAAGCCCGTTCAAGTTTCATTTCCGGTTAATTTGAGGTAACGTTTACAAACTTTACACAGCACAAACCGTTTACTACCAAACGTCACTCAAGCCACGAATTCGCCGGACATAGCAACAACATGTCATTAATATGCATACATATAATCTGTAAATTAGTCAAGATGCATAGTTTACCGAAATTATCTACAGTTCAACATTAAGTCCGTCAGACAGGGTCATCCGCAATAATCCAACGAGGTCATGATTTAACCGCTAGCTATGGCTGAATAGAAACACAAACATGGTAAATAGTGGTAAGCCAGCGACTATTCACGACAAGAGCAATAGTGTAACGGTAAATTACACTATATTAACAAGCTAGTAACTTAGAGTTGCTCAGTCTTGGGACACAACACTTGCTCATCATGGATTTAAGTTAGCTCGATAGGCAACGTTAGCGCTTGTTGATCGAATTATTACATTTCATTATTATAATGAACAAGGATTCATTCCACAATACTAGCAAGCAATTCGCTGATGAATTAACATTCATCTAGCTAATGACTCAGCTACTCATGCACTATTTACTTGCCAATATGTAGCTAACGTTATACCACGATCGGAAAGGGATCACACAATCAATAATTAGCGGGCTTAAGATATCACCTCCGATAACTAAGCTTTATGTTAGTAAAACGAATTCTGCTTCGTTTAGCTGGTAAACCTTTGGGATTTCAACACTGGCCATTGGTCGCGATACAAGGTAAGTAAGGCTAACAGATTAGCTGCCAACTCTTATCAAGCGACTAGTTGGGAAACAAATCGAAACCAAAAACTAAAAAAATACTGGTGCCATATACTGATTATTGGTATATCCAACATACATTACCGTTCAAAAGATGCAATTACTTTGATCTTACCATCATAATAATAGCAAACTTTCTTCTTTGTTCCTTGCGTGGTGAGCGCCATTTTGCCTCCAACTACTGTCCCAAACCTACCGGGCTCCCGGGTTCCTCAGGCAGTGACCGAGTCCGACTAGTTGGAAACAGATTGTTATCATTTCTACCAATCATCGCGTAGAGGTCACCTTTGGGGTGTTAAAGTACGATTTTTAACCAATCACACAAAGACAATGTATTTAACTTCTTTCCTCGCATCTTAGAATTAAATGTTGGCCATCAGTGATTTAAGTTTGCAAATCAGAATAGGTTTGCTTTTATGGAAAGTTATCTAATTCAGGTCAGTGTAGGGTTTGATAATGAATGGAGAACTTCTCTAAATGTTTCTGATGCAGAGGTTAGGATGTAATCATGTGCTTTTTCAGCCTGACAAATAATATTTGTTAGAAACTTGTGGTTCCATGAATAAGTGGAAGTGGATGAGCGGCATAGTTTTTAGCATTAGGGGTGAGCATGGGATCTTTAGCTTTGGCTGAGTCTCGTATAACCTTTGAACCTCTTGACCCCTGCAGAGTGGAGTGAAATGATTTCCCTGCTATTAACAAATTCACAGATACGTACATAACTAGAGTTTTAGATCATAGCATTCTTGAGTACCAGACAGGAGTGCCTCAGCACTTGAGGAAGACATACCAGAGCAGCCACCTCAAAGTTACACACACACACACACACACACACACACACACACACACACTGGTGGCAGTGGAACCACAATCACAGAGTAGAAACGGCAGAAAGTGTTGGCAGATTATCATGAAGAGGATGCATAATTTTCAACAGAGATACATCTCTAAGCGCTTTCCATGTTGTTGCCTGAGTGTCTGTAGAATGTCTGTAGAATGTAGAATTTATGAACTGGCCTCTGATGCTTTACGGACATACTGTAGATGAATAGCTGAAAAGTCTATGTTAGGTTGCTGTACTGTGATAGTGATTTGCGTGCTGAGCATGATTCCAACTGCCTGCCCTCCTGATTAATGGCGAAACAGCAAGTATAATAGACTGATTCAAAGAATGTCAAGTCAAAAATGCCGGATTGGTTCAGCAGTGACACATGGCTTAAGGCAGGCACCCACCTTCCACATTGAGAGCTGATTGACAGCACACATAGCTCACACCTGCTCTTGTTATGACAAGGAAGAATGGAACGCTGCATTAACCTACTCCCATTACATTTCCGAATGCAATATTGGCTCATAATGCGGGAACTCTAGCACATTGAGCCCTACACCCAAATCCGAAATTAGATCAATTCTGAATAACTGTACAGCTAAGACATCTGTTGTCGTAAACCAATTAGATATGAAATTACTGAAAACACTAACCAACGCAATTGTAACTCCACTTACGCATATATGTATTCTATCCTTCTCTTGCGGAGTGTTTCCAGATAAACTGAAGCTAGCAAAGGTTATCCCTCTCTACAAAAGCGGGGATAAAAATGATTTCTCAAACTATCGACCTGTCTCGATTTTACCTCAATGTTCAAAAATCTTAGAAAAACTCTTCAATGATAGATTGGACAATTATATTGATAAACACAAATTTCTATGTGATAGTCAGTATGGGTTCAGGAAAAAGCATTCGACAGCACTAGCCCTAACAGAACTTATTGAGGTGATCAAAGATTCACTAGAATCAAAACTATATTCTATAGGTATATTTATTGACCTGAAGAAGGCTTTTGACATTATAAATCACGATATATTGATTGAAAAACTGTATAAATATGGAATAAGAGGGACCGCATTAAAATGGATTAAAAATTATTTAACAAATAGAACGCAATTTGTACAGATGGGCAATAATAAATCAAAATGCCTGGACATTACCTGCGGAATTCCTCAGGGCTCGGTCATAGGTCCTAAGCTCTTCATAATCTACATAAATGACATTGTTAAGGTATCAGATATTCTAAGATTAATTTTATTTGCTGATGACACGACTATTTTCTGCTCTGGTGCTGATCTCAACCAATTAGTCAAATTGGCTAATAATGAAATGTCTAAACTTCACACGTGGTTTAATGTAAATAAACTATCATTAAATCTTACAAAGACCAAATTCATGGTATTTGGGAAAAAAGGTCTAAAGGACGACATAGACTTAAAAGTTAATGGTATCAGCGTTGAAAGAGTAAACGAATATAAAGTTTTGGGTGTTATGATAGATAATCTCTTAAGCTGGAAACCGCATGTAAATTTAGTTCAAAGAAAGTTAGCTAAAAGTTTATGTATTGTTTGGAAACTGCAGAAATTATTAAAAATAAAATAATATATTCAGCCCTCATAACACCCCATCTACATTACTGCGCTGAAGTGTGGGGTCACACTTACAAAAACACAATAGAACCTTTATTTAAACTTCAAAAAAAGGCCCTTAGAATTATTTACTGCGTACTGTATGGAACTCATACAAATGATTTGTTTATTAAGGCAAAGCTTTTTAAATTAGAGGATATAGTAAAATTCAACTCCTTGCAACTGGTATACTTGGGATATAAAAATTGTTTGCCCAAAAATATACAAAACCTATTTCTTCAGCGTGACTGCATGCAGCACACCAGAAGTAGGATGTTATTACAATCAAGCAAGGTCAGAACGACTCGTAGGGAGCATTCGCTATCTGTGGCTGGAGTCAGGGCATGGAATGTACTTGATGATAATACAAGGATGGCTGGAGAGCTGAAAGTCTTCAAATATTCCTTGAAATGTGCATATCTGAGTAACTATAAACATGTTTAATCTTGTTCAATTGTATCCTGTCACTGGACGCTTAAGAGATCCAAGGATGGATCCGGTATCTGCTTCCACTCATCTACGCCAATTCAGCTGGAACAAATCAAATGAGCAAGAATGGGGACTCGGGACAATGTCGCTTTGGATCAAGAGTGACATTTGAATCTAAGTTATATGATCACTCACTTAATTTGCAATTATAATTCTTATGATATTCATAAACTTCATGATTTTATTTTCTGAAGTTAAAACGTAGCGTACATGGACATTAACTCTGCTGTGATTTATAATCCTTATGATATTTTAATGATAACCAAAATGTTTTTTTTTCTGGAAGCTGGGGGCGGGACTCTGATAAGCGATTTCGCTTCCCCCGTGACCCTTTCGGTCATGATACATGCTGTGTGTTGAAATTGTCATGAAATGATTTTCAATCATGCCGAAATAAAAAAAAAATAATAATAATTTGATCGCGGAGACCAGGCAGAGCAGCATTGGTTTGCACCTAAGAAAGCTATCATGAAGCGATGTGTGCTTAGTGAATTGTCCCTTGTCTGGGAGTGATAGATTGAGAAGGCAGCAATTTCCATTTTGAGCTGGAACCAGACCACCTACCTTGGCAGATGATGCAGTAAGTCTAACACGTTAGCAATAAAAATTTGGTAAAAAAGGATGTTTGATGTTTCCCATTTTCTTTTTTATGGTTTGACCAGGAATCAAGTACAGAGACAGACTTGCAATAAAACTGGATATTTAGTGGCAGCAATATGGTAATGATGTGGATGGTACTTCAGAGAGGATTGGCAGGGACGGAACACTGGAAAGGAGGAGAGACAGGTCGGGTCAGATTTAATTGGCAATGCTTGGGCTGCTGTTGCCGGCCAGTGGGTTCTGGTGTGCTGGCAGACGTTGATGCACTGGCCAGAACTGGGCTGCCTACGAAGAGGAGTGTTGATGCTTGAGAGGAATTTGGTCTCAGTCTTAGCCCCAGCTCAGGGTAAGAAGCTTGCTCCTGACAAACTTAATTAAGAGAGTAGACTTGTAAGGGTTAACAAGAATGCAGTCCCAGTCTTGGACCCTGATTTGGATGAGAATTCTTGAAAACTTTAGTTGATGAACAGGATGAATTAAGCAAACTTGAACTCGGTCTCAATCCTGGGCCCCTGATTAGGATTGGAAGCTTGTTCAAATTAACCAATGACAATTAAGATTTATAAGAGACCTTGGCTTCCACTTGTTGCATCAAGACGAAGATGAAGAAGTTTAACATGTACAAGTGGGCTACAAAATCACTGGCATCCCTGACTGGCAATGCACAACAATACAAAAACAAGACTAGGTGCAACCTAGTATACAGCTGGGCCGCTAAGTGCTGTATGAGAATGTGGGCCCAAGAAAAGGGTGCTAAATGAGGCAAAGCTCACGCAATTATATGTAGTGCAGGTTTAGTAATGAGCTGGAGCTTATAAATTATTTACAAAGTAGGTGGGGAGAGTGTGGAAGTGAGATGGTGGGAGTAAGTGAGAGTGAGGGAGGTGGGGGAGTCTTGAGTAAGGAAAACATATCAAAAGCAAGTTACACATTTGAATAGACAGAGAGTTAGAGTAAGGGTAGCAGTTATTTGACAGAGGTGGACATTCCAGGGTCAGAAAGCCCCACCATGTTTTACTTCCACCCATCAACTCAACCAGCTGATTTTCTTGACTAGTCCAACCTCTGGTCTGAAGGGTTGTTTTATGTAGCACATCCAGGAGGTTGGAACTAAATACTGGGGAGGACTTTTACTTTCTGAACATGGATTGCCCACCTCTAGTTAACCCCTTTGTGCAGAAGCCAAATTTGGCTATTTATGGGTTACCCAATTTAATGCTTTATAATTCAAGATCTAAGCTTCATAAAGAGGAAAAATGTGGCTCAACTCAGAAATGAAACAGCATTTAGAATTACATTGTATTTCAGTTTATTTTCATGATTTTGGTAGAGAAAATGAGCTGCAAACATAAAAAATCTTCATGAGAATTCATCATTGAAACTGCAAAAAAAAAATTCTGAGGATTGAAAAACTGCTGGGGCTGAAAACTATACATTTCTGGGATCATAAACTCCTTGACCACAAGTGCAATTCATCTTCAACATTACATTCTAGATTACCTACATGCTATTAGCCAAATTATACAGCTATCCAGGTGTCTCCCCAAAGTCTCAAAATGATATACTGTCAAATCATAAAAAAATCATGTATTTAACACAAATAAAGTTTTAAGGCATGAAATTTAATATGAACAAATTATAAACTGGTTGAGTTTCGGATGAATTTATCAATATCAGTGCAGTTGAACATCTGTGGTCACCAGTAAACCTCTCCAAACACAAAACATGCCTTCTCTCCATAACAAAGTTTAGAGTTTTGGCCATTTTTCTTCAAAGTCAAGCCAGCACAAACACGCATTAAATAAACTGCTTATTAAACGGTCAGAACATTCACCCTGTAATGGAAGCTACCAGTCCCCTCTTCTAAGCTCACCCACTTCAACACTTATAAGGAACAAGTACAACTCACTAACTCAGTAATGTCGGAATTCTGAAATAGGCCTATGCCTTATTTTAACAGAACAGACACTCCACTTTCTGCGAATATTAAACGATTTATTGCCTCCCAGGATTCAACAGAACCATGCAATGAACGTACCTGGGGGTCCACCCAATTGCATGGGCAATTCTCGTTTTAAACAGGAAAATAACCTCGACATTCAACTTTGTTGAGTACGGTATTCATTCCAAAACAAAAAAACAAAACTAGCAGCCTCACCCTTTTCATGAATCCCTCCTCCAGAGACCGATGTATCCAGTAGCAGGAACCCTCCGGTCCTGTTTCATTCTAAATAATTCCAATGGAACACATCCTTATCTCATTTAAATCCCGTAAATGTAACTGAACACTTCAAGGCCAGTTTTGCGAGCCATTTTTCGTATAAATCGTGTCTATTTCAGCCGCGTAATGTGCACAACGTAGACAGAATACAACCGAGCCTGCTGATAGGCATAGGCTTGCATGCTCTCTGTTTGTCCTATCAATGTGTCTCACTTACTCTGAAATGTTTAAACACTCGGGAATTGGTCATGATACATGCTGTGTGTTGAAATTGTCATGAAATGATTTTCAATCATGCCGAAATAAAAAAAAAATAATAATAATTTGATCGCGGACACCAGGCAGAGCAGCATTGGTTTGCACCTAAGAAAGCTATCATGAAGCGATGTGTGCTTAGTGAATTGTCCCTTGTCTGGGAGTGATAGATACAAGAATTCAGGAAAGAAAGCATGAACGATTTTCATAAGTTCCAGTTACAGCCTGACTGAGTATTGCACTTCGTCACATAGCTAATATGATAATCAGAGGTGTATAAAGTACTGGAAAAATAACTAAGTAGAAATAGAAGTACTGACAGGTACTTTGATCAAAGTTGAAGTCACATTACTTGAGTAAAAATCTTAAAGTAGCTCACATTAAATGTACTTAGGTACCAAAAGTATTTTGTGAAAGAACATACTTAAGTATTAAAAGCATGAGTATCAAAAGTAAGTACAAAGTATTTTTCATAATACGCACAGAAAGAAGCAAAGCAACCACTCATTGTTCTCTCCTTGTGCTCTTTAATCAATTTTCAGGTGAATGAAAAATACAGTATTCAAAAAACAAACAGGCAGTCACTCCTTTATATACTTCTTCTTCGAGTTTTCTGGCGTTTCTAAAAACCACTATAATTAATAGTAGAAGTGCATAGCATCAATACCATGCCAATTTTTTTTCTTAACTGAGCTTTCAAACATGCATTTACATATGCTATGCAAAAGTAAAAAAAAGCTAAATTTGCGAAACCTTTCAATTGTTGTAAAAAAATTATGTTTTCAGTCTTTTGGTCTCATTGCTTACAATAGTTTTTTTAATGCATTTTCACCAAAAAAGAAACACATAGAAATAATATATTAGAACCCCATTTAGATGAAAGTGGTGGTGTATAATCATCACTGCACGCTACTGTTGTTCCTGAATACTCAGATAAAACTTAAATAAGTGGAATTTAATTCCTGGATTAATTTTGCTAAATGTTATTCAAAATAATCTTTGAGGGTGCCATTAATTGTGAAACCTTTATTTGGAGAAAATTTATTTTAAATGAGCCCCTAAGAACCATACTGGGCCATCCCGCACTTTTGGCAAAAATCAGTTGAGGTTGCGACCATGTACAGAAAACTGAGATCTACATTTCCTAAATGGCCAGCCCAATCTACCTACATAGATTGTTAATACAAGCAAATATCTCCTCTGCCCCAGCACATATGCACTGCATTGCCTTGCCAATGTGGGCCATCCCACAACCTTCCCATAATTCAGGGTGAAAATGGAGGCTAGGTATCTCACTGATGAGGAATTGTATCCTATTATTGACGATGATGGTGAAGTGGAAGATGACAGAGACCCAGAGTTTGTCCCAAATGAATTAGAACATGATGGCTCTTCTTCAGAAGGAAGTAGGTTTCACTTTAAATGATGATTATGCATCCAAAACCTGCACAAAAAGTGCATGTGCATAATTTTACATATCTTGATTTTGTAACATATGTAGTGTTTTTGTTGCCAGTTGCTCTAGATGACACAGGAGGCTGGCAACTATGAGTCCCATTTTCTCAGACGTACACAAAAATGGGTTGATCCGGTATGGTTCTTAGGGGCTCAAATTAAATCAGTAAATGATTTTGGTTGGTACCACTGGAACATTAATATCATACAGTATTTCTCCCGTCTTGGTATTTAGAGTTTCTCATTAAATATATTTTTTAGAATAATTAAAGCATTGTTTGTGCACTGCCAGTCAGGAGTGCCTGTAATTTTTGAGCCCTTTCTATGTCATCTAATTACAGATACTAGGTTAATAAAATTAAAGAGCGATATTGTGGGATTGGACAGGTTATTCACATTAGTAGGGCTGTAACAACTATGAACCATGGTTTATTGAAGGCGTTGTACCACCACCTGCTGCCATGGGGCAAACATCCGAGCTTTCCCTTTTCCTTCATTAAACCTGTCGCAGGTTGAACGAAAGTGCCAAACATCAAAAGGCTTGGGAAATGCTTCCGGAAAAAAACTTGATTGACATCAGGGACATGCTTCACAGAGCTAAGTAAAGGACTACAGAATTGTCTCCTTTTAACCAAATAGGCGACTAAGAAAAGTAAACCTGTTTCTGTTTACTTTGCTTGATTAGCAATCAAATGGTGGATTTGTTTACTCTCTAAGTTGAATGAGTAGAGCTGCTTATTAAGACAGCATGTTTGATTGCTGCATTTTGAAATTTAAATGGCCATAGAACAGCACAGATTTGCATGAACACGATTGCCATTGCCATGCCATTTCGTGCGACTACGATAATTCATATCTCGCATTCAAATTTCATCTGGAATGTTTTCCACCTTGTGTAGTTTTTTAGTAGCTTAAAATCCAGGGCGATCTTATAACAAATCTTGAGAATCTCTGGTCCATCATCAAGTCAAGGCTGCAGCAAAAGGAATTCACCACAAAAGCCAAAGTCATCGATGCAGTTGTCCAGGTGTGGCATCATGATGAAGAAATCAAGACAACTTGCAAAAACCTGGTCAGCTCTATGCCGAAACGGGTGGAACAGCCTTTCAAGGGGACACATCTCGTACTGAGTGCTGAATGTAGATGCTCTTAAAGTAATAAAACCCTGAAAACCTTTGCTGTTTGGTGTTTCCCACTCCAGCCTGCTTTATCCAATTAATTTGCGCAAGACTGTAAAGGTATAAAATGTTTGCTACTCTGGGGGAGAGTGTGCATTGCCTAAGACTCCATGTCTGTAGTAGCGGGCCCTCCGGAGATTTCTTCTTTTTTTGCTTATTTGTCATTTTTGCATGTTTCAGATCATCCAACTAATTTTAATGTAATGCAAAGACAATGTGAGTAAACACAAAGTGAAGTATTTAAATGATCATTTCATTTATTGAAGGTAAAAAGTAATTCAAAACCTTTATCACTTTTTCACAAAATAATTGGCCCCTGGTCCTAATAACTGGTTGCCACTCTTGGCTGAAACAACTGCAATCGAACATTTGTAATAACTGTCTTTTTCATCACTCTGAAGGAATCTTGGCCCACTTATTTGCAGAATTGTTTTAATTTTGCCAGATTGGGGGTTTCGACTTGATTCCGATTGAGGAGCTGTGGCTTAGCATTAAATTGGCAGTTCATGTTGGAAAACCCTCCAATGTGACTGAATTAAAACAATTCTACAAAGAGGAGTGGGCCAAAACTCCTGCACACTGATATAAAAAACTGATTTCCAGTTGTTGCCAATGTTTGATTGCAGATGTTATCAAGTTTTACAGGATTAGCGTGGCAATTACTTTTTCACATGGTTTTGAAAATAACTCTTTACCTTCAATTAATGGAATGATCATTTTAAAGCTGCATTTTGTGTTCATTCACATTGTCTTTGTTGCATATTAAAATTAGTTGGATGATCTGAAACACTTAAATATGGTAAATAAGCAAAAATAGAAGACATCGGGAAGGGGAAAAAAACTTTTTCCACAGCAGTGCACTGTAGTTTTTGTATAAAAGACACTGAACAGAGCATCCTCAGGGGGGCCCTGTTGTTTCCAAGCAACTGGTAGATAAGGCATGCCAATTTGCTAATAACAGCATGACAGAATAATCCAACAGCTTTAAAGCAACTTAAAAACAACAGAACACCATTTACCCTCAACAGGGAGGGCTTCATTGAATCTAAGGAAATCTCTGTGTAAAGGATGAATCTGCATTAATAATGTTCCTGAACTGCCCCTAATCATCGGTCCTTCAAATGACACTACAAAACATGGTTTTGCAATGGATATAACCACATGGGCTGGGACTATTTTTAAAACCTTTGCCCATAGGCGTTTTTCATCATTGCAACTACAAATGCTATTATACTATACACTCAGGAAGGCATATGTCAAAAACATCTGTCTTCTTTAGGCTTCAGCTCATCTGAAATGGTCTGACACATGGTGGAAATGTGCAGTTGTCGTACCTGTCAACCTTTCAACTTGTTTATCATAATAATGCACATTGGATTCTCCGGGCCAAAGCAGGAAAGAGCCATCCCGTTTGTTACCAATGTGATGTTCAAATGCCTGTGTCTGTCATGGTATGTGGGTGTTTTAATACCCGTAGCATGAGAGCAGGAGTAACTTGACCATCAGTGTTGGCACAATTGATTCTGACCTGCATAAATTAATTTTGGAACTATGTATCTTGTCTTCTAAAGAATGACTTTGCAAGAATGGCCTTGCTTATTTCAACTTGACAATACCAAGCCACATTCTGCGGGTGTTACGAACAGCGTGGCTGTCCTAATTAGAGAATTTGGCTGCAAGAATAGCCTTCCTGCTGTTTAGACCTCTCATCCATTGAAAATGTGCAGTGTTCTAAATGTTACCTCTGGAATTAGGATAAATCCTACCTGATTTACTTGTCAGACTATGAATACTTTCAAGCAAAATCATGGCTTTCCGGCTGTATCATGGTTTGAATTGTCTGTGGGCCGCCATATTTGTAAGCTCGCAAAACATCTTGGGAGTACGATGTCATCTGGTCACTTGACCACATGAAACACAACCATCTGAAGCGCTCACATAAGAAAAGGACCATAAAAATAACAGAAAACATTTTACGAATGGCTCTTATTTTGCCATATCAGCTTGAACCAGAATATTCCTCAGGCCAAAAAATGGAAAACATGTTGGAAATCAGTGATTGCAAATCAAACTCGGAGGAATCTGTTACAATTAGTATTGGCAATGCATCTATGGTGGATTGATCAGTAAAGTATTGCACAATATAAATTGTACTAACATTATGCTCAAAGAACTGAATATCTAATGGTTTTACTAACCATTTGTTTTTGAAAGAAATTGCAGTTTGCAGCAACAAAACGCTTCAGTTTCTGAAACTTTTGGCATAGTCGCTGCAGCACTGACTCCAGGATGCAGTGCCTGCGAGGGTTTAGCCAGGCACTGGTCTACCAGTATTTGTAACTGCCATTTTAAAATTTAAATGGGTGAAAATTAAATTAGATGCATAAACTGACGCCCAACTATATTTTGTGACGTCTGGCTACTGGCATAGCGCAATTATCCGTAACACCTCCGCAAAGCCAAGGCCCCTCAAAATAGTTGAAGCTGCGTTTCCATGGAACATGAAACAAATTTTTCACGCAGATAGATTGCATTCAATGTCAATGCAAAGACGCAAATAAATGCGAGACACGACGTGGCACTAATGGTGTGAGCGATGTGCACGAATGGCGCGAATGCACAAAATCCACATTTCGCTCATTTCACACATTTCCTGGAATCTCCAGAAGTCATCAACAAGATGGCGACGCTCATGTTGCCTTGCTAATGTCAAAAACATTTTACTCTTTGAACATTGCGTCTGGTTGAGAGCAAAAATATTGACAAAACTGAAGAAGTTGTCATTTTCGACATTGAGCGAGACCACTATTTTGTTTTTTGCGAAACTGTGTTACATAGGTAATTTGATACTGCAAGGTAGCTAGCATTTCCATTATCTCAAACAATCCAGTTAACTGCAGTTTGAATATGTAGCTAGGTAGCCTAGCCAGCCAATATTGCTGCCAAAATCAATGATGCTATTCAGAACATTGCTGTACTCCTGCAAATTTTTTGCAATGATGAATATTTTGGGGTCAAGCGACATGCAAATGTAGTGCATTAGCACTGTATATGCGCCATTTCTATCAAATGTTGCAGCCCAGAGCGAAACAGCTTCTTTTCATGTGCGTCTTTGCGTTGACTTTGAATGTTATCTGTCCGACTAAAAATTTGTTTCACGTTTGGTGGAGATGCAGCATTACAGCGGTGTTTTATGTGGTCAAGCAACCAGATGGCATCACACTCCCAAGATGCATTGCGAGCTTAAAAATATGGCCACCCCCCTGGAAATTCAAGCCATGATATGGCCTTGTCAGTTACTAAAATCAAAAGTAAAGGTCCGAAAGCAATGACTTTTCTTGAAAAATTTTTTTATTGTCGGACAAGTACAATAGGCAAGTTTTATCTAAATTCCAGAGGTTTCCTTTAAGAAGCACAAAATAAAATAATTAAGACTCTGGATGTGTAATCAGCTGATGGCATACAATGAACGCCATAATTCATTAGTCATTGACATGTTTTGATGTGTCCAAATTTTCAGGAATATCAAAAAATACTGGAGTTTAACATAATGTATAATATAAAAAGTATTTTTATTATGTGGTTGGTTGCACATCTTTTGCGAGCAATGATTGCTTGAAGTCTGTGATGCACAAGCATCTCCTGACGCTGGGAATCCTCACTGGTGATGCCCTGGCAGGCGTGAACTGCTGCCATCTCCGATGCTTGTTTTGGGGACTTTGTACCTTCTGTCTCCTATTCAGCATGTAGAAATGTAAAATGCATGTTAAATTAGATTCCAATCCGGTGATTGACTCAAAACCAAAATAACAGAAATGTGCCATTGTCCGGTGAATTATGGTATACTGCATATGAAGGAAGAATAGACAATAAATCCTTCAAAACTGGAACAGCTGATGATGTAACACAGTGGTAAACTCATATCTGTCCCAATTTTTTGTGACATTTCTGGATTGATTTCTCATTTTCAAAAAAAAAAAAAAACAATAAAGTAAAGAGGAGAAAATTAATTATCTTGTAATTTCAGTAGAAGTCAAAGATGATTTTTTTTAAATCACGGTTTTACTTTTTATTTCCATTTTCCATATTTGGACAATATCGGTTGTCCAAAATTTAAATAAAACACATTTCTTTTTTTTTCTTTAGATGCCCTGTATGGACAATATCATGGAGCTTTACTCTTATCAGACAAAATAAAAATTTTCTGACATAAATCTCAGAAAAAAAGTCGGTCAAATTTGACCAGAATACAACAGGAGGGTTAAGCAGATCAAACTGAGGACTGTTATGAGTCGGAACCTAAACAGATTGATTGAACCACTGGTATTTTCTATGATGTGCGGTAAAGAACAACAATGCAGATTTGACACCTCATCATTTACCTTGACTTGGAATTAGTCACTACTGACCCAATGGATTTATCCACACTTTCACTGACATTTCCTCTTTTAATAAAAAATATTCGCAATGAGGGGCAGCACAGTGACACAGCAAGTAGTGCAGTTGCGTCACATCAAAAACGTGTTTTCTATATTAAAAGGAGGCTTTCATTTGTCCATGGGCATGAGTCGTGCAGTGTGTCAGCCCTGAAATGGATTGGCGGGCTCTCCAAGCTGCTTTTCACCTGTAGGCAGCAGGAATAGGCTCACATTTTAACACAGAATTTATCTCAACCTGTTCCTGAGCACTTTGTCGGATTAATAAATTAACAAATTTGTGTACACAACAATTTAGACCAAAATTTAACAAGCCAGTAATGATAATATGGTCATGAGATTACAAGAATACATTGTGACCGAAATAATCTAAAAAATTAATTTGAGATTGTGTCTTTCAATGAATTCTATACATCCATTATCAGCAAATTCAGGTACATTTATATTTTAATCATATATAGGAATGTCTTTGAATGCATACTGTTCCTTTTAAATAAACAACTAAATAAATAAATAAACAATTCGACATGGTCAACAACATCCCCCGCCAATCGTGTGCTTCTTAATTTCGAACTCCATCAAGGCCTTTATGGTCTGAAGCTACACACCAAATTTGGTTGTCCTATCTGTAATAGTTTCTGAGAAAAGTTTCCCTTTCTCTCAGACGGACGGACACACGCACGCACCGACGGACGGACGAAGGTCAAACCTATATCCCCCTCCCACTTCGTGTTGGCGGGGGATAATAAATCCCCTTCTATACCCCCTCTTCCTCACTAGGGTCGCACGAGAGCTGGAGCCTATCCCAGCAGACTTTGGACGAAAGGCAGAAACACACCTTGAACTGCTCGCCAATCCATCGTAAGGCACACACACCATTCACACACTCCAACATAAGGGCAATTCAGATTCTGCAATTAGCCTGACATGCATGTCCTGGGACTGAGGGAGGAAAGCAGAGTACGCTGAGGTAAACCATGGTAACGGAAAACAGCTTGAAAAGCACACAGCTGTTGAACACAGCATAAAATGGTTTTTCAACATTCCTGGCATGCAAACAAATTTGGGGAAATTCATACTGTTTCATGAGAATTCAGAACACAATGGACAATTAACAAAAACAGGCTGAGAGTGATCCTCTGCTAACAGGAGAGTATTCTACTGACCCGAACCTGTCAACATCGGTACATCTCTGGCCACCGGCATCCATCGCTATTTGTGATGTAATTTTGCTGAAATGCAGAAATAATTCCCCATGGCATAAAAAGGTTTTCAAACAGTTGGTAAAAATTGATATTGCATATGTGGTTTGGAAAAAAAAAAAAAAAAACACAGCATACAGAGGTGGTCCCCATGATTGATTGGGAGCACTTCCATAGCCCTTCGACCATCCAGCAGATTTTAGTTGCAGTACCTTAATGCGACACTGAGTGGTACTCATGGCTTTCCTTGACTTTTAAGACCTCAGAATCAACAGTCTTCAGCAGACATCTCCATATCATCCCTGAACCTGTCAAAGTCTTGAGAGGCTCTCTCTTTTTGACCATCACACTTGAAATAAAGCCATATTCCCAAATACATGCTTTCTGCATATATATAATTTAAAAACACAAATAACTGTGCTGGCGCTCTTTTCTAGAGCATGTGAAAATGTGTTTTGTAATGTCATAGTGCCCACCTCATGAGACCACTGACAATCCAGCCCCACACTCCTGATTCATGCAATGACTCCCCATCTGTACCTACTGTACCTCTTTACCTACCATACTTTCCATTACAACATTTCCTAACGTTTCAGTGACTGATGCGGCCACTCACACAGAAGATCATTTTAACAGGTTCTTAATTTGCAACAATGGAAGATCAAGATCAAAATTTGTGTAATTGTATCCCCCTGCCCAAAAAAAAAAACAAAAAACCAGTAACCATTATCATTAAAAGCTGAAAAATACACCTGACCTTTCAAGACTGGATTTATTACCATAACACTTTAGTTTTGACTTCTGAAGCTGCACTAATAGTGCAATTGTGGCAAGAGTAATAACTTGGAAGCATCACCCCAGTGAACTTAAGTTTGGTGGGAGCAAGCTGAACTGGGCAGGACAAAATCAATTGCATCTGTAAGGTTGCTTTTGTTGTTTAATCCACCTGTGATGTATCAGTTAGTGCTAACAACAGGGCTCCAATTATTCTAGCTAGTCAGACTTGCCTCCTGCCAGCTGCACAATATCCTTTTCAAGTCAGGTGATATAAAAGAAGCACAATACTCAATTTTAATAATTTCCGCAACCTGGAAATAAAGATGTTCAGATATGTATTTGGTCAGTCAAAGGTAACTCGCATAGTTTCAATATTAGTTTCATTAGTACAATTTGGCTGTAATTCTGTCAAATTATGTAACCTAATAACTAAACCACTTGAATGTCTTCCTCTTCTTGTAACTAAAGCATATATGAACCAAATTCTGATCAGTTCCCAGTCCTAAGAGGATGGATGTGTGTGCCTAGAGTCCCATGTGCTCTATAACTTCTCCATGACCGCGCCCCTGAGACAGTGACCAAGATCTCAATGCGGGCACTTCAACCAAAATTCAGATTTTGCAAGCAAGTATTACATCACAAATCACATTAATAGTGGTCAAAAACCTCAAACTTGTTGAATGTGACCGAGGTAACCATGTCCAGTAAATGTAAATGAGAGGAAGTGCAGCTGCTTAAGAATGTATTCATATGTGGGGTCAGTGTAGTTCTGCATTCTGAAGTGCACAGGATTCCTTTTGTTTTGAGCCAACCTAAGACCATCAATCCCCCAAGACACCACAAATGATACAGCAATCAGAAACACCAGTAGGGATCCAACATTTATTTACCCCCATTAACTTAATAAAACCATTCACATCTTTAAATGTTAGCAAAAAATGGTCAAGAACATATTTACAGACAAAAATGCTGAGTAAAGGCTTACATTTTAAAACAATTCTGCCACCTATAAAACTGAAACACAGTGGACTGAAAACTTTTTGCAAAAATTAAAACATATTGTAAACAAGCAAAAAGACAATGCTTTTTGAATATTTAAAAATGCTCATCTTTTCTTTATACATCACAAAATAACAAATTCTGATAAAATATAGGAAATGTAGAGCTTAAGTTGGCAATATTGTTTTAAATTCTACCGAGCAGTCATGTAACATGGAATAATCCATTCTGCTCAATATAGTTCATTGATTTTTCTGATCCTGGATGATGAGAAAAATATTTAATACGTGTGCCATGCTATTCAAAAAAATAGATACAGCACTTTTGCAAATGAAATAGAAAATTATGGGATATCGGATTCCATCCATCACTGAAACAACCCTCGCCGACAATTGTGCAAACCCTGCACACTCAAAAATATTTATGGGAAGATCTACTTTTGTCTGAAGAGAGATGGATCTATCGATATCAAAAACAGCAGGGCAGTGAACAGTTGGTCAAACTGACAGATTGGTCAAATTGATCTTCTAAATTATGCAGGATCTTTTGCATTATACAGGATCTTTTTACCCAATGTGGCACGAGGTGTCTCTCACGCGCAAACAAATATACATATACATACATACACATGTATATATGCACACATGTACATCTGTATAAATATATATTTTTCCATGAAAAACAGTTCAGAGTTCGTGATAGCAATCACTCCTGTTTGGAAGGCGGGGCAGGAGTTGAGCTCGTTTCTTCCGCAGGTTTTGCAGGCTCTGCAGCCGTGACCTCCTCTGCCTTGGTTGTCGCAGTGGTCGGTACCTCCTCTGCTTTGGCAAGAGTCTCCTTGGCCTTTGGAGGTTCTTCTGCTTTGCTTGCCTCAGCAGGCACGGCTCCCTCCACCTTTTCTGTCCCAGGCTCTGGTGCAGCATCATTTGCCTCCTGCTTCTCCTCAGTCACCTCCACCTTGACCTCTCCGCTACTCTTCTTAGACTTCTTCAGGGAGATACCCTTGAACTTAAAGGAGTTTTTCAAAGAGAACTTCTTCTTCTTCTTCTTTGGCACCTCCTTGGTGGCCTCACCTTCAGCCTTGGCAGTCTCACCCTCAGTAACAGGTGCTGGTTCAATGTCACCCCCTGCACCTGGTTCCTTCGTTGCTTCTGCTGAGCCATTGCTACCGGCTGCATCCCCATCAGGTTTAGCAGACGCGTCCCCATTTGTCTTGACATGACCATTCTCCTTCAGCCAGTGGGAGAGAAAGGCGCAGAAAAATTATTTTTTGCTTTGTGAATCATTACATGCAAAACATGCTATTTATATAAAAATACCATCCTGTTCGACATGTCCGACACAGAACAATACGGTGGTATGCTGACAGGATTACAATGGGCAGTTACGCGAATATCAAAGCCTGACTGGAACCGCCTTGCAGTTCCATATGGAATCGTAGGGGGCATGTCAAGTTTCCAAAAAAAAATAAAAAATACAGCGCATCGGTCCCATTCAAGAGGCAGCATCCCAAAACAAAAGCGCGAGAAATAAGGTAAGGCCACCGGGTTCTAATATGCTGTTGAGCTCGTCAACCGGACATCTATGACGATTTTTAAATTCGCCATGAATGAAAGTCATCGAGGTTTAACTTTGCGTGGGCATTGTCAAATATTATATGACCAAATGAACGATATTCTGGCAGTTTACCGTGCAGTATATTTACAGAACAGCAACTATTAGCCTGATCAGTATGGTGAGTCTAGCAAACCAGAAAGCGCCAAATAACCACCTAAGCAAAACACATTTTGAGGATTGAACTTCTTGCATAGTCAGTATGAACAGTGAATAGCTTCAATCTCACGCAAACAAATGTCAAGGGATTACACGCGCGCGCGCGCGCGCACACACACACACACACACACACACACACACACACACACACACACACACACACGCACACACACACACACACACACACACACACACACCGTATAGACGCTGCTCTGCTCTTTTGGATTCGATACGACGTGAACAATCAATCGAGTAGTACCACCTGTAGCTAACGCGAAAAAATTTTGCACCCGCCACGAAGCATCTCACAAGCATGCTTAGGAGTAACTAATCCGAGTATGGTTAGAAGTTTCCTGCCAGATTGCTAGATGGATAGTATGCCAGCTCGCTACGTTACTAAAGACAGACAACAACGCGAGGATTTTACTTCACTTCAGTGATACGGTAGTCTGATTCAGACTAATAACAGTTACCTAACGTGAGAGCAGCTACATCCAATGCGACTCTTTCAGCAATAGGACTAACCTTACAGCCACGATGTCAAGCCAACTTAACGGTTAATCACCCAGCATTAGCCAACGAGGTCTGATGCCAAGAGAACCACCGGCATTCGCTCTCCCCAATCCAATGTAACTTAAACGTTATCAGCAATCATAAGATCGTTCCTAGATGGTACTATTCCGTATGGTCAAATGAATAAATAAATGGTAGGCACCATTAGTCAGCGTTAATATTTATTTTTTACTCGGCGCGTTTAACTTTCACGCAGGAAACAGTGAATTGCCATTTCAACAAGCTGCAGCAACGTTTCACCCATACCTTGTTGGCAAGTCCAGAGTTAAATTGGATTTGCTAAAAACACATCTGCTGTCTCAAATCGGTTGTCATTCGAAGCGCTGGAGTAATTTCTGTATTTTATTATGGCAAATTTTGGCGGGTGTGCATACCTGTCCATTTGTTTTTGCTGTTGCTGGCTCCGCAACGGCCGCGTTTCCATCTACGGCCACTCCTCCCTTAGACACCTGAGATCCCATTTTAAATTATTGAGCCTGAGAATAATATGAAACAAAAAAAAAATCTCAAAAACTAATTTCGATTAAATCCAGCCCGTTGAGGGTTGGGTGCATCCAAATGTGAAAATGAACCTTGCTTATTCTTTGTCTTTAAATATGAGAGGGAAAATTGCAAGTTATCCAAACGTGCGACCCTAAACTCCCCGCGATCTCACTACGGAGTCTGGACACTCTACACAATTACGCTTCTCCAACGGCGAAAAAATAACCCTGGACTCCACCCACAGACGTCATGGGAAATCAGTACCCAATCGAAAACGGCGGGGGTGGGAAACCAACGACCACCTTTTGGGTGCGATGCCTGGAAGAAAGTATTCGCTGAGCGGAGACGAGAGAAAACATCGTGATCTCGGGCGACTGAAACTCAAAGTAGTCGAAATTATATTTTGGGAAAATCAACAAATTTTCAGTGATTCACGATAGCTTTATCAACGTATACACAATTACATTTTGACCGCAACAAAGAAATGTCGAAGGAACCACAGCTGCGCCGCCAAGTGAAAGATTTCGTCAAGTTAATGGGCTGACACACGGACAAGGACGCGACTAATGGTGGATAATTACATGAATCCATTTGAGTTAAGAAACGCAACGCATTGAATTAAATGGTGTGCTCTGAGCACCACGAACTGCAGAAAAATAACGACAATGGACGCAGTATTCAGCAGTACAAAATGGAATTTTAAATTTTTAAAAATATTTTAAATATTTCGAGGCGCTCGTTGGGAACGAAATATTTATGAATCTGATATTCAGTCTGATTTTCCACGGTTCATATGCAAGAAGCCTCCAGTCTCCAGTTGAAATTATTCGCCAGACATACTGCATCGTATTGACGTATATTCAAAGCATCCTTGTACGGAGTACAAAGGGATGCGACTCACTAAATAAATAAATACATACATTTATTTATTACAAAAGAGTTTATAAAACGTCGATAAAAGTTTACTCGAATTGATAAATTGATTTATTAATGACCGATTTGATTAAACTGCACCTGACTTCATAGAAGCAGAACAAACATTCCAGAACTTTTGTCAAATATTGGTTTGGCAAATACCGTTTAACATGGACACATTGCACTGAAGTACATGTGATGTCTGGCCGCTGTAAGGCAGCATGCCGATCACAACAGTCGCGAGAGAAAACATATTTCGAGTCGTTTGTTGTGAGCCATTTTGGCACTCCCGCTAATGAGAAGCAGTGAAAGCTTTCCAAAGCATTCGCATATGGACCGGTTGTGTTGGTTGAATTATCTGTCGGTGACATGTGACATTTGACATCTGTCTCGTGACATAGCCTGGTCAGTAAATGCCAATGATTGCTCTTTGCGGCGGTCGTACATAGACAAGCGTGGAATACTATCGCTTCATGTAACCTTGGTTATTGGCCCACTGAAGCTTGCAGTGCTGCGAGGAAGTATTTGCCTCCTTCCCTGTTTCTTCTGTTTTTGCTTATTTGTTATTTTTAAATAAGATCATCCAAATAATTTTAATATACGGAAAATACAATGTTGGTAAACACAAAATGCAGCTTTTAAATGATCATTTCATTTAATGAAGTTTAAGGAGTTATTCAAAACCTATATCATCTGTATAAAACAGGAGACCAACTGGGATCTCAGCTAGTGAAGTAGTAATTTCTTACAGTGCAGTTCAGAACATGCCCATCATCAAACTCAGCCATCCTTTTTATCACACCTGTGAAGTGTTAAGGCTGCATCTTGGTTGCGATGATACTGTCTTCACTATAATTATCTACAAACAAACAGAAATAAAAACACTTGCAAAAATACCCAAAATGGCTTTCCTGGTAGTTTTACAGTAAATACGGAGTCATTTCACTAGCTCACAGACACTCAGGTCGACTGAAAACAATAGCAGACTTGCTATTGCGGCCAGTAAAAATGTTAGCAACACCTAGCAATAAGTATTTAATATCACTGTGGAGAAATTTTGACCCAATGTCTTTGCAAAATTGTTTCAATTCGGCCAAAAATTGCTTGTCATTTTAGTCAAATTCAAGTCAGGACTTTGATTAGGCCGCCCTAAAACCTTCATTTTGCCTCTTTTGAGCCATTCAAAGGTGGACTTTCTTGAGTGCTTTTTTATCATTGTCCTGCTGCATATCCCGACTGCACTTGAACTTTCGGTCACAAACTGATGGCTGGACATTCTTCTGCAGGGTTTTCTGTCAGAAAGCAGAATTCCTAGCCCCATAAATTAGGGCAAATTGCACCAGACGTGAAGCAGCAAAGCAGCTCTCGATCATCACACTACCACCAATGTGTTTGACTGTTGGTATGACAATTATTATTGTTGTGGAATTCTGTGTTAGCTTTATACCAGATTTAACAGGATCCATGTTATCCAAAAGTTGAATTTTTAACTCATCGGTCTATAGCATATTATACCAAAAGCTTTGCAGATTATCATGATGTTTTTTGACTAATGGTTTTTATTCAGCAGTGGTTTGCACCTTGCAGCACCCCTATGAATGCCATTTTTGCCCAGTCTCTTTCTTCTAGTGGAATTGAGAACACTGACTTTAAGTGGGGCAATTGAGACTTGCAGTTCTTTGAATATTAGACTGGGTTCTTTTGCGACCTCTTGGATGCACTCTGGGAGGAATATTTGTTGGCTAGCCACTCCTCGGAAGGCTCATCACTCTTCCAGGTTTTCTTTATAGCTCTCTCTGAGGTTGACTGCAAACCCTGTGGCTTAGAAATGGTTTGTTACCTTTTTAGACTGATTGATGTCAGAGACTTCATTTCTGATCTGATCCTGAATTTCTTTAGATTGTGGCATTATGTGCTGCTCTCTGCCTTCATCATATTGGTAGGCAGCTTCTACAGTATTTAATCGATGCTTAGATTCATTTCACCTGGCAGTAATCATGCCTTGTTGAGTGTCGTGAAATTGTACCCAATTATAAATTAAATCTGTTTAGTTGGATTAATTTAGCAACTAAGGGGTATTTTTTTCACACTAGGCCAGGTCGTGTTGGGTAGCTTTTTTCAATAAATGAAATCATCTTTTAAAAACTGCATTTTATGTTTACTAGGGTTCTTTCTGTCTAATATTAAAATTTATTTGATGATCGGAAACATTAAAGTGTAAGAAATATAAAAAAATTGATGAAATCTGGAAGGGGCAAATAATTTTTCATAACTGTATGTATTCTGAAAGCCATCTCCAATGGAGTCCATTCATAAAAATTGTAGTCTACAAATTAAGCATATTGTAATGATGATTTAACAACTTTCGTAATTTTATAAAAACAAAAATGTACTCCGTTTAATTGGCCTACTTCAAACATATGGACCAGAAGGCAAACTCAACAGTTTTTTTATTGTATGCCTATAGTGAGGGAAAACAGGTTGCAACAATGAGCTATTTATATTACAGCAATTTTAAACAAAAAATATCACCATACTGTATATCAAAAAAGTAGAATTCACCTTCTTCCTTAGCTCATGAATTTCAAAAAGTATATGTAAAGTAAAAGGCTAGATATGTTGGCCATATGTAAACGCATCAAGTGAAAATGGACATTTCATGACACTGTGATTTTGAGATGAAGGCTGCTAAAGTTGGGCACTTTTTACTTGATCTGTGATAATGGTTTACTTCTTACATGATTCTATAGAAACTAATCAGTGAATAACTCACATTTTTCGACATCAAATACTTAAAAGGTACATGCAACAAATCACTGCAAAAAGAAAAAATGTCATGAAATGTCCCTTTTTACTTTATGTGTTCACTTATATGTATTGATGTTCCTCCTTTTGTTTGTAGCTATAGCATACTATGAGTACATGTTAATATAAGCCTTGCTGCTGTCAATAAATAGTGTTATGCATTCACGCATGTGAAACATTTAACTTTATCTGTATTGTAATTTGTTTTGTATTTCTCAATCCATTTTGTTGCTCTCTCATACATTGCTTTGATGGTCCAGCTGGAGTTACAATATCTGTGTTTCTGCCATATTAATATGATGAACTGAACGATTTTGTAAGAGGGTCGAGGACTCAGAAACTCCTTCATACTGATCATTGGCAGTCCTGCTTGATGGCACATTTAACCCTCCTGCTCACGGTCCTGCTTTCACACCCATCTATCGTGACTGTCGTCTCACAGCATCATTAAATAGGCTACGAGTATTTCAAGGAATCTTACAACCAGAGTTGGGTTCAAGTACTTTCAAGTACTTTCAAGAATTGGATGACAGTATTTTTTTTAATACCTAAGTGCTTGCACTTGTATTGGAGTACTTCCTATTAATGCCTAAAGTAGTTGTACTTGTATTCAAGTATTTTTCAAAGTTCCCGACCAATCTGTCTCCTAAGTGTTGACGGAGATTGACTTGGATACAAGTACGTATACTTATTATTAGGTATTATCAGGCATTATTAGGTAGTACTCAGATACCAATACAAGTACTATGGTATGTAAAAAAAAGGCTGGCATATAATTCTCGAAAGTACTAGGACTTAACTCTGCTTACAACCTATTTCACAATATGCCCCCCCCCCCCCTTCATTTCCAATGGAGTTATACCCTTCAGTTGTTGTTTATTTTCTATGGTGATAATGAAGAAATGTTGCTCCAAGTTTCATGGACCCTTCTTTCTTGCTTCTCAGCTTCATATACATTACTTTTATAGCCCTGGTTTCCACTAGTCAGATGTTGTGAACTTCTTGGTTTTTTCAGTGTATGAAAGGAGAACAAGCTTTAGCACAACTTATAATGCGTAGCTAATCCATTGGGTTTAATGAATTGCAAAGTTATTACTGTTTTATTGAGGAATATCTGGCACACAAATGATACCAAAGGCTTTTTCTCTAATTTATGTAGTTTTTTAAAATGAAATAACCTATGGCGTTATGATGATGAAAAAAATCAAATTCATATATTGCTGTGGTTAAGTAACATTTTCACCTTTTCAAATTGTTATAAATGTGTTCAGCCAGTATCCCAGATGTAGGAGCAGGTACATTATTGGCCAGTGGAAATCAGTGTTTGTTGCAAATTTCCGTTCCCAAGATTTGCAAAAGTACAGCAATGTATTGTGGGATATGGTGGGAGTGCTTTGAGGGAGACAATAGTAAGGGAGTCACTGTTCCCTCTGGCTGTGGTGGGGTGGACTAATTTCAGTGGCAATCAACACAGCGTTTCTTATCTTACTCTTCTTCTTTTTTTCCTTTTGGGAGTAAATGGCACTTTTTGTTTAGCTGCCCTGATCTCATGGCCAAACTCAGGGCAAGATTTATATCCTCCAAAGACCCTTTTGTTCTGTTTTCAGTCAGCAAAGAGATGAGCATCACACGCCAGGGGGAGGGGAGATGAGAATGATAGGTGAGATCTAGTAGAAGGGTGAAAAAGTAAGAGTTAGTAGTGATGAAGGGAAGAGAGGGCGACAGGACAAAAGAAAAAAAAAACGTTTAAAATTGATCTAGAACCTCCTATTGGTAAACTCTGTTTCCTTCAAAAATAATACATAGGAGCATGAAAACGCATTTTAACTATTGCGGCTGTTATAAATCATGTTACAGGAGATACTTCAAGGCAGAATTCACCGCACATTTGCTCGAAATCCAGGTGTAAACTTATTTAAACAAATATAGTTTAAAATCCATTCAGAAATAGGAATTTGTACATTAACAGACCTTCCCATATAAGTGCTCACAACAATGCAACATAACTGCAGGGTTTGTGAACTGAGGGTGGATTTGGGTTGCTCACACGCACTCTCAGTGGAGGAGATTGAATTAAATCCTGTGTTGTGTCACTGTAGTTAAAATTCTGTTTGGACGAGTGACTGGCAGAAGGAAGCCCACCTATGCGATGACTCAAATTAATTTCAGTCTTGAATAGCACTGTCTTCAAGGTGACGTTATTCATGTTCTGCTCTGCTTCCCTTTGAAAATGTCAGTTGTGATAACACTGCAGGTGAAGGCTGCGCGATGGGGCCCATGATGAAACCACAGTGAGGGTGGCTCCCTCTCAGCGCTGCCTCGTCACCACATCTGTGTTTACACTTACCTATGTCTCTTTCATCATTAAAACTGAATACCCAACACTATTAGAGTTTAATTGTATTAAGTTTATAAGTCAACTGTTAAGATGTACGCAAATAACCACACCAACTATGATGATTACCTTTAGAGTAAAGACAGCAAGTTAGGCTTCCAAAATTCAAATGTCAGCCAAGTCATTGATTGCTCTCAGGGGTGAAAATTATAGTCCTGGTTAAGATGAACTCCTTGTTGGTAGGAGAAGTGGGGACTGGAGAGGGCAGTGGGGGAGGGGGGGGGGGGGGGGGGGGGTTGGTGGTGGTGGTGGATCGATACTGAACATATCAATACTAATTCGCAAATAATTTTGTTTTTATTTGCATTCTCAGGTGAATTATAGACATGAGTACCCTATTTACAGTGATGGTGGAGAGAAGATCATATCTCGTTAATTCAAGCCATCGCCAATACAAAAATTCCAGATGTTGCTATCAAACCCTATTTCCAATGCTTTATGGGATAGTTTGGTGGCCAAGTGGCTTCCTGTGTTGTGCAGCTGTGGGAGAAATGTTGCATTAACGTGCATGATTTTCTGGCCGCCGATACCAAGCGTAGAAGCCGTATTAATTCCTTATGCATCCATTACTTTTTCTTGGCTTGATTTTAACATTTATATCCTTTCAGTTTCTCAAGAAGCTGAATTGTTGTTGCCATGCCACCACGCAAGTTGTGCACCAGATGTGTGGCAGTCCCGGAAGTGTTAGAAATTTCAGCGAAAAAGCCGCATCTGGGTTAATTGCATATGCACTGGGTGCAGGGTTGTGAAGAAGTCTTCCCCCTCGTCACAGTTTCTTCTATTTTTGCTTATTTGTAATGTTTAGGTCTTTTAGGTCATCAAACTTGTCACTTAATATCAGAGAAGCCAGATGAGAAACAGGTGAGAGCAGAAGCACAAAAAGGAATGGCAAACCACGAAAAAATAATTAAATAATGAGAACCAATGAGAGAAACTGAAGGAGAAACTCACAAGGACGGCAGCATTATGTGAAAAAATAATCAAAAGTAGGGTGGGCAACTTTTCATAAACCACAAAGTGGATTTGGAAAGTCAGGACCAGAAAAAGTGCCCCATCATTTGAGAAATCACCAAAGCTATTCCCCCAAAAGGAATAGCTATTCCTTTTCTGCCCGACCACGAGATCTATGTTTGCTGCCCTGGTTACGGTTTGGATTACGCCCATTGGATTTTGGCTTGGCTTCTCTGATATACCTGTGCATGTGTACCAAACTCTTCAAATTATAATTTAATAATTGCATTTTTATCTTAATTAGTGCGATTATCTGAAAAATTTTAGTGCGACAAAAATGCAAAAACAGCAAAAAAATGCAAAAGTGGTAATTCATGGAATTGTTGAGTAATCCTGCTGACAAAAACGCACACACAACTCCACACACACACGTGATCACAGTGTGTCTTGGCGGAGGTAATCATGAAGGGGGCAAATACTGTTTTACAGCTCTGTATCTCAGGTAAAATAAAGTGCTTGTTTCCTTCTGTTGAAGGACAACATTTAATACAGTTCATATCTTCACCTCTTGTAAAGGGTCAAGGGTTTCACATGATGGTTCTTCAAGAATTAGCGCTGAAAAAATGTGTGACACCAGGGCCTTCTTGTTGCTTTTCAACTGCGAGTCTGGTTAAGAAGTGGAGCGCATTGTGCTAAGTGCTGTTTAATGCTGAAATGCAGCATTATGTATCGAGTGCACTTGGTGCCTGAGAGCTGAGTTAACTAGGCCATCAATCTTCTATCAGTTACAGAGGAAAAAAGACTTATGCTTGCCAGCTGCAGTTGTTCCTTTTACCGCGCAGCCACCCACACATGAACACATATGTGCACATAGACAGCTGTTCATATAGGAAAGAGGAACTCTTTGCCTTTCCTCTGCCATTTCCCCCCTACTGCGCTTGAATCCAAATTATATTACTTCAGTTTTATGGGCAATGCATTTAATCATGACTCAACTGTGAAATCTTGTGCAATGATTTTCATCTAAAATTGATTTTGTAAAAATATCCTGTGGTTAAGTTTAATATACATAGCTTGCGAAAATATGGGACAATATGGAAAATGCACAAAAAAATCAAAAACACTGATTTCTTAATGTACTTATACAGTAATTTGTACTTCACTCCAGACAGTATGAAGTCAGTGTACTTAATATTTTAATTTTATTTGCAAATACAGTGCATCCATTCCTGCCATTCCAGCTAGGGATGAATCCCAAGTGTTTGTTCTCCCCGATTAGGTAGGATGACAATCATTCCTCTGGATGCGTATTTGCTGATTTTGAATCAACGTCAAATAGCTTGAGCCGCATGCTTTTTATAGCCTATTTCACGGCCAAGTGCCACTTTTTCACTTAATACCAAGAGTAATTTTGAACAACGTTGATTTAAATTAGGTAAACGCGTCCAGATGAATGATTGTCATCTTACCTTATCAGGGAGAACAATCAGCACCTGTTAAGTGTGGCGCACTCTCGGAGTGAATCTTCTGTTAATCATGAAAATGACTGAGAACAGGTCAGGACTAATAATTGTTTAAAATGGATGTTTTGTCCACCCCAATTTTCTGTTCTACTGAATTTACCCCGTGATTTCATTGCTGTTCGATCGCATATGGAGAGAAACCGTGTCTTCAGTTGCCAATTACGATAATTGTAAAATGCGTCAATTAAGGAAAATGATTGAGAATTAGCCAGGACTAACTGTTGTCATAAAGGGACAACTGTGCCACCCCAATTCCCATTTCTAGCTCCGCCACTGCAAATAAAATTGGGATGTAAAATTTCTGACTAGTAATGTTGTAAAAAAAATTTTTTTAAAAACTTTTTTGAATAATGATGTGATTTTAAACAACTGATGTCAGAAGGTAATTGTGTTCATGATTTGGTACAAAAACAGCATCCAAGAAAATCCTTATCCTTCAGGAGCAAAGATGAGCAGAGGATTGTCAATTTGCCCACAAATGCATGAGAAAATCATTGAATGGTTCCAAAACAACGTTCCTCAAGAAACGATGGGAAGTAATTGAAATATTTCTCCCTCTACAGCACGTAATTGAAAAGATTTAAGAAATCTAGAGGAATTTCTGTGCTGAAGGAACAAAAGCAAAAGCCGAGATGAATACCTGTTATCTGCGATCGCTTAGACAGCACAGCATCAAGAACCATCATTTATCCACAAGTGATATTACCATATGGGCTCTAGGTTACTATGGCAGACTTTTGTCAAGGACTACAATGCATAGCTACATCCACGAATGCAAGTGAATACTTTACAGTGCAAAAAGAAAGGCTTATAAAGTGTCTACAAGTGCCGTTGACTTCTCTGGGAAGGATCTCTGATGGACCATCAGACAGTGAAGTCATGTATTGTGATCAGACAAATCAATATTTCAGGTCTTTTTTTCAGAAGAAATTGACACTGTGTGATCTAGACTAAAGGAGAAAAAGACCATCCAGACCATTACCAGCAAGTTCAGA
This sequence comes from Gymnothorax reevesii, assembly GCA_029721435.1. Taxonomy (NCBI): domain Eukaryota; kingdom Metazoa; phylum Chordata; class Actinopteri; order Anguilliformes; family Muraenidae; genus Gymnothorax; species Gymnothorax reevesii. The sequence continues at coordinate 81,842,167 of CM056577.1, read as the reverse complement.
AGCCAGGCATGGGGTTGTGTGAGTGCCCTTGACAAAGGGTAATGTGCACTTTTGAGAAGACACCATTGATGCCAATGAGTTCAATGAGATTTGGGAGCACCAAATACTGCCTACAAGTTGACATTTCAACAAGACAAGTCAGGACTGAATTCTGCATGCATTACAAATGCATGGCAAGAGGTGGGTGAAGGTGCTAGACCGGCCTGCCTACTTTTCCTCAGTAGAGATATGTGTGGCTCACTTTTAAGCAATATGCAACGAGAAAGACCCTGAACTGATAAACACCTGAAGTGGAAGACTGGAAAAAAGTACACCTGGCACTCTCAATTACTTGGTCTCTTCTGTTAATTAACATTTTATATTTTACATTCTGAAAAGGAATGGCAACATGATTTAAGTGGTAATTACTTTACTGCCCCAACTTTTTTGAAATATGTGGCAGGAATCAAAATGGAAATAAGCATATTTTTTGAAAACCAATGAAATTCATGTGGTGAAACATCAAATGATGCAAAGTATTTTGTAATGTGTTGTATTGTTTTCAATGTACTTATATACAGGTTAAAGATAATTGACAAATCACTGCTTTGAATTTATATTTTAAATTTGACCAAAGTGTGTTTTATTTTCAAGATATTTAAGCATCTGATCAGCTGCTGTTCTTAGTCCACACACCCTTCACTCTTTTTTTTGACTGAAAAATCAAGATGGACTGGCCACTTCACTCCACGAATGTCACATTCGCTGAAAGCAAAATGAATGCTGAAAAGCGCCCTCCTCTACAAATAGGGAGGCAGTATAACAGTATACGGTCTTGACACCTTCAACCCGGTAAAAGAGGATAAGCAAACAGCTTGAAGAAGTTTAACATGAGAAAGCAAAAAAAAAAAACAATCAGTTTTCGATTTTGCAGTTAATCAATAGACTTGGTTTCTATGAATCTTAACAATAAGTTGGGACTGTTGTCCTTTTTTTGAACAACATTCTGCGACTGTCTGAAAGCAGCTGGGGTACAAGCAGTTGGTTTGAGGGTTAGTGGGAGTTGTCAGCATCAGGCAGCCTTTGCTCTGCATTCTTCAGGAACTGCTGACGTTTCTCATATTGATATAGGTACATGGAGTCTCTCTCTCTCACTCTCAATTTTTTTTCAATTTTAATTTGCTTTATTGGCATGACAAATCAATACATCTGTGTTGCCAAAGCACAGGAAATATAAATAAATAAATACAAAACCCAAAACCAGTGAAGTTGGCACGTTACGTAAATCATAGATAAAAACAGAATACAATGATATGCAAATCCTTTTCAACTTATATTCAGTTGTATACACTGCAAAGATAAGATGTTTAATGTTCAAACTGGGAAACTTTTTTTTTTTTTGCAAATAATCATTAACTTAGAATTTAAAGGCAGCAACACATTGCAAAAAAGTTGGCACAGGGGCCTTTTTACCACTGTGTTACATCGCCTTTCCTTTTAACAACACTCAATAAACGTTTGGGAACTGAGGAGACTAATTTTTGAAGCTTTTCTCTTTCCCATTCTTGCTTGATGTACAGCTTAAGTTGTTCAACAGTCTGGGGTCTCCGTTGTCGTATTTTACGCTTCATAATGCGCCACACATTTTCAATGGGAGACAGGTCTGGACTACAGGCAGGCCAGTCTAGTTCCCGCACTCTTTTACTACGGAGCCATGCTGTTGTAACATGTGCAGAATGTGGCTTGGCATTGTCTTGCTGAAATAAGCAGGGGCGTCCATGAAAAAGACGTTGCTTGGATGGTAACATATGTTGCTCCAAAACCTGTATGTACCTTTCAGCATTAATGGTGCCTTCACATATGTGTAAGTTGCCCACGCCTTGGGCACTAATACACCCCCATACCATCACAGATGCTGGCTTTTGAACTTTGCGCCTGTAACAGTCCGGATGGTTCGTTTCCTCTTTGGTCCGGTGGACACGACGTCCACAGTTTCCAAAAACAATTTGAAATGTGGACTCGTCAGACCACAGAACACTTTTCCACTTTGCATCAGTCCATCCTAGATGAGCTTGGGCCCAGACCGAAGAGCCACCGGGGTGCCCCCTGTATATTCTTCTTTTAATTTTGTTTCGTATCTTTTGATTGAAGGAAGAGGATTGTTTCTGTTGTTGATCCCGCTCTGAGGGTAAGCGACTGCGGTGATGATCTTGGTGTACCTCAGAGCCAGCTGGGTCAGTGGGTGCTCTCCAGGAGATTGTTGGTCGCCTTGGAAAGCACTGTATGCTATTGAATGTTCATCAGCCTGATTAAGATGCTGCCAGAATTTTATTGATCTTTTTTGGATTTGGGTTTTCAGTGGAAATATACAGAGTTCTGCTCTACATGCATTACTTGGGGTGTTTGAGCAAACTTTAATATGATTAGCAAAATTCCAATTGTAATTTTTCAGTGGAAATTTTATCCCAATTTTTAAATTCTGGATTTGAAATTGGACCCCATATTTCGCTTCCATACAGCAATTGGTAGGAATAGAGAATTGTATATTTTTATCCAAATTTTTGTAGGGATGTTTGTTTTCCTGAATGTACTTTTAATAGCATACAAAGCTGTCTGAGCTTTATTACTGAGAGTTCTTATGGACAGGTTGGAAGTCCCTGATGAACTAATTTCAACTCCTAAGTAGTTATAGGAGGCCACCTGCTATAGCCTGGTTTGGCCCATAGTGAAGCTGTTTCTCTCTCTCTCTCTCTCTCTCTCCCTCCCTATCTTGCAGGTCAGATAAGAGAACTGGGATGGAGAAGGCATGTCAAACCGTGCCTTTAGTTCAAGAATGAGGAAGTGGTTATTTTTGCTCTTGGCGTGGGCTGGCTCAGTCTCACTGAGCACAATCATCACATGCCCTCACAATGGAAAGAAGAGAGAGCTCTTATTCCCATTGCACTTTTCACTTGCTGTTGCTTTGATGAAATAAAAGCCACTTGTAAGAGTAATAAGTGGGTTCCTCTAGCAGGCTCCTGCAATCGATTCAATTGACTGCTTCAGCTGAGAAGCTTGAACTTCTATCAAAGCTTGGCAACAGAATGAACTTCTGCACTTCCGCACTGCCAAGCACTTTTGGCTTGGCAAGTCCCTCATCCAGAGAGAATATAGTATCTCATATTTTACATTCTATATCAATTTAGATGTTTGCATCTCTCCTGAGTAAATTCAGAATAATATCTCTCTGACGGCTTTCAGAGAAGTATCCCTCTAGAAAATCAAACACGCTCCATAGTCTATCCTCTTCACCTTGGACAATTTAGCTGAAGCAAAGTGGAAGTGGTGAATTTACATGACCTTGAACTCCTTTGGTTTTTGCTCCCACATGAGCTCTACGCCACAGTTTACCACCGCCGTCACTAGTGTGGAATTCTTATCGCCTGAGTGGCTGTAGCTCTAGCATAGTACACACAGCCTCTGTGACAAAGAAATCATTGCTTTGTTGAGAAGTACGTTGGAGGAGTGCAAGGCATCAGCTGCAGTTTTCCTTGTGTGGGTGTTGATGGCATTAACAGTGGTTTATTAAATTGCGAACATGAAGTTAACATTATTTTAATGAACAGAAATAGAAATACTTAATTTTTGTTTAACATGGTATCCATCACCTTAGTGAATTAAATTTACTTTTGATTAAGACTATCCCCATTTCTGTATATGCCCCAGGTTTCAAAATAGCTCATTAATATGCATTCCAGCACGTCAGATTGTATGAAATTAACCATGAAGCACTCTCATTTACATCTTTTGTAGCAATACGGTCAAGGCTATGCTCACATGCCCAAGGAAATTTTCCCAGTCCCTCACTGATTAGCCTGTGATGCCATCCCCATGAATGGAGAGGGGGCAGTGTTGTTACATTACATTGCTTGGAAATCGTGGCTCATACATATTATAGCCATACCACTCAGTTCTGCATCGTGGGCAATTTTTTTTAATCATCACATGATATTGTAGTCCCCATTCTTAGCGAGCAAGCATTAGATGTGTGTTATGAGTATGCTGACCAGAAGAAGTGGATTGAATCCTGTTCATCAACCTTACCATCACATAGGCTTCCTAAACCCACAGTTTGAAAGCAAACAGGAGTATGTGGGAGAAGAGCCCAGTCTCATCCTGACACGTCATATAGTGATGCTACCTGTCCAAGCCTCAATATACGACACAAAAGGAGCCTTTTGAAGCCAGTTTAAATCAAACCTTACCCCCTAACCCCTAACCCTTAACCTGAACCCTAACCCTAAGTGTTTGAATAAGGACGTCAAAAGCCTCCTTTTGCGTGGTATATCAACGCTTGGTCAGGTAGCGTTACTGTATGATGAGTCGGAATGAGAATGTGCTGGCGAGAAAGGGAAGAGAGGGAGGAGAGCACAGAAGTGATGAATGAAATGGAATCACACACAATATGCAGAAACGGTGTCCTGTGCTGCTTTCTGCAGCCAGGCCACATAAACATGTCCCCCACACTGGAACTGTCCAGAGCAGCATAGAAACAAACTAAAGTGCATTGCAGATATGGGCTTATCTGGAAAAAAACTTTAATGCGCCTTATATTCAACTGATCCATCAACAGGTATAGAAATTAACAATGGATGTAAACTCTTGTCATTCATATAGATTTGGAAAAATTAATTTAAAACTGTGAATTTGTGAAAATGAACAACACATAGTCAACCAGTTGAGGATAAAGCAAATAAAAATACGAATGTCAAATTATAATGGACAGTGCAGGAAAGGACCGCCCCCTTAGCGGGGGTTGTTAGAGAACACCTGCATCCTGTCACTGGTGGGAACCAGACTGATTCTCACTAAAAAGTCTCTATTCATATGCAATAGCTGGCACAAGACAGACTACAGACCCAGCAAGCAGCATGAGGGAGTTTTCTGTGCATAGGAGCTGATGTCTGGTCAGAAAACTTGCCACATATTCTTCAACGCTAATTAAAAAAAAAAAAAAAAAAATACATACAATTGCTATCAGATTTTGTGAGTTGCATTTTTGAGACTCTTTAATCATCAAGATAGCAACAACAAATCAGCAGCTGTCACAATAAGCGGTCAAGTTGACTGATCCAATAAGCCGACGTTGTTCACATGTCAGGCAAAGCAGCATCAATGTATATGTACATTTACTGAGCACTAATACTGCACTCCCCTTGCTCTCAAAACAACTAGAAGTCTTTGTGCTATTGATTCCACAAAATGTTCAAAACAGAATTTAGCAATTATTTTTTTCATGATTGCATTGCATAATTTTTGCAGTTTAGTCAGCTGCACATGATGTGAACCTTCAGTTTTACCAAATTCCTAAGGTACTTTAATGGATTCTGATCTTGTCACTGTAGAGGCTATTGAAGTACACTGAACTCACTGTCATATTCAGGAAGCTAGTTTAAGACTGCTGTTGCCTTGTGACATCGTGCATTACCATGCTGGTCATTAGAAGATGGGTAAATTGCAGACATAAAGGGATGCACATGGTCAGCAACAATACAGAAAGGTTTTGGCATTTGAAATGATGAGTGATTGTTATTTAGGGGCCCAAACTGTGATAAGAATACATTCCACACACCATTATACCTCCACCAGCCTGCACTGCAAAATGTGTCTGTCATCACAAGCAATTTAATCTTTTAATGAGACTTATTATTTACTTTCATAAGTAGAAAATACTGGTTTATTCCATCACATCAGTGGCAGATTTTGTTTCTGTTTTATTGAGAAATAAAGAGATAATAAAATGAGTTTTTTTAGTCTAAAATGCTTGATAAGATTTTTAATTTTTTTGCCGTTTAAACTGTTGATAGAAGGCAGTTTGGGTCCATTAATTGATGTTGTTCACGGCAAAGACCATAACCCCACCATTTGCATGTTGGGCTCACAAGTTCACATTTTGACAATAATATCTCCAATCCAAATGATTACTGGCACTCCTCAACTATCATAGGGCAACAGTGCCGATAGGAAGTAAGAGTGAAAATCAAGAGTGAAAAATGGGGGGGAACTGAGAACTGGGGTGGACAAAACATCCGTTTTCAACAATTATTAGTCCTGACCTGTTCTCATCATTTTCATGATTAACAAAAGGTTCAGTCCGAGAGCGCTCCACACTTAACAGGTGTTGCTTGTTCTCCCCGATTAGGTAAGATGACAGTCATTCATCTGGACGTGTATTTGCTGATTTAACCCTCTATTAACCAAACCCATTTCCAATTGTGTAAAAATCATTTCCCCAGGCAAATACGTTGATTATAGGCAAATATTTGGAAAAAATAGTTTTTTAAAAAAACTTTTTTTGAACTATTGGCCCACCTTTCCTAAATGTAGCAGATCTGCTACATTGGGTAATAATGCAATGATGGAAAAATTAAAGTGACAGACCATTCAAGTTATTCTCATATGTTTATTTGGCAAACAAAACCAGCAGCGTGTCCAGGCTGTTAAACCTTTTACTTCATGTACCAAATATGCTACACTGGTTAATAGAGGGTTAAACCAATGTTATTCAAAATTGCATACCAGGGCAAATAGCTTGAGCCGTATGCTTATAGCCTATTTCACTGGCGAATGCAACTTTTTTCACTCAATACCATGAGGAATTTTGAATAACGTTTATTTAAATTAAGCAAATATCCGTCCAGATGAGTGATTGTCATCTTACCTAATCGGTCTGTGTTGTTCTCTGTGTTTATACTGTTTACTTGCTGCTTACATTCTCTCTTTTCGCTGCTCCTGGCCTCCTACAATACCGGCCATTACAGAACTCTCTAGCGAAGGAGGCGTGCCGGACCTCCTGCTTATATAGATTCTGGAGTAGTGCCGCCCCAGCTCAATCACCCAGCTGGATAAAGAATTCGATAGCCCAGGAAAAGATATCATCCCATGAAGAGAGCCACAAAGAAAAGTCCAAAACATATGCACAAACATCCAGAACCATGATAAGAGCCTTGTGAACCTTGGTTTACCTCCCAACGTGTCAGATGATTATGTTGATCTCGCAGAGGATTTTGGCAAACAACGGGCTTTTTCTTTGCCTCCACATCATGTTTACGATATTGAGATGAAACTATTCCCTGACAAGGTGGCAGCGGTTAGGAATTGGCCTGCCCCTCAGAAAGTTATGGAGGTTAAATGATTTTTGGACTTTGCTCATTTTTATAGGGGGTTTATTCGCAATTTTAGTGCTGTGGCTGCCCCCATCATTGCGCTTTCTAAGAGGAATTCGTCCTCGTCACTTGCTTGGTCTCCAGCAGCGGAGGCTGCTTTTCAGGAGTTGAAGAAACGGCTTAGTTCTGGACCTATTGTTGTTTTGCCCAACCCCTCCCTCCCATTGGTGGTGGAGGTGGATGCTTCATAGGTCGGGGTGGGTGCCATTTTGTCCCTGCGCCCCCTCCAGGACAATAAGTTGCACCCATGCACCTACTTCTCCTGGTCGTTGTCACCAGTTGAAAGGAAGTACAGTATTGGTGACCGGGAGTTGTTAGCTGTTAAGTTGTTGTTGGAAGAGGTTTTGAAAGACTTTCTATTCTGTAATTTTTAGAATTTCTTCTCCCATTTTCTTTCTCGCGTTGCCTCCGTCATTTGGACTATTAGTCGTCCTTTGGCGGCGCGAGTTCTTGCGTTTGGTCAGTGTTGTTCCCTGTGTTTAAACTGTTTACTCGCTGCTTACGTTCTCTCTTTTCACTGCTCCTGGCCTCCTACACTACCGGCCATTACACATCTATATTTGAAAAATTCAGCATGTTGAAAGCAAATTCTAGGAATAGCTCACACCAAAAGACACCAAAGAGTATCACAAGTCATGCAACATGACAGACACACTGACAAGGATCAGGTGATAAATGTATTTGCCAAGATTGTGGGTGTTTTGCTGTTATTTCCACTAACAAAATAGACTGTCAACAGTCAAGAGACAGCGTCCTCATATTTCTTCAATTATTTTCACATTAGGACAACTTAACCAAAGTAATCAGATTAATGGTGTTTAGTCTGACTGGCCTTACAATTCAACAAATTTATGTGTATCCATACCTTTACATCTCTGCCCAGTTTTGTGCAATTATAGTCAAAGTTTACATTATAGACATTGTACTGAATCTATAACAACATTCATGAAATCTATTTAAGACTTGGAGGCATCTGTCATAATTACATGCCATTTAAAATTCTAGTGTTACGTATCTTGATCAATCTCTGATGGACACAATTCTGTTTAGATATGTAAAATTAGTATTTATGAATAGTTAAAATTATTTGTGCTTCAGCATTCTATGCCTACTAGATTCGACTACAGCATATTTATTGAGTCTTAATTTTCAAACACAATTTTTGGAACAGTACTTGAAGTTAGAAAAAACAGTAATTTTTCCAAACTTTCACGTAATCCCTTTAGATTTACACCCACCCATCATGATTACGTGAACATCAGAAATGAATGTGTCCGTAACAAGCTTTTGCCCAAGAGTCTACAATTGAAGTAGGTCTGGAATTTAGGAATCTAACATTGGAAATATACCCTAAAGTGAAGTGAATTAGGCTGCATTACCTTGTAATTACTGGAATGTGATACGTTCACGCAACTTATCTTTTTTCAGGTAACAACTCAACAGACAATACATGATCCATGACAGACCATACCCTGCTAGTTGTCGACAATTAGCCTGCTGCACCAATTCACGTAATATCTTCCTAACAGACAATCAAGGCATCAAGAAAATATTCTTTTATTTTCAAATATCCTTGATGAACACTCCATTTCTATGCAGGGATTATTCGTTGCTTCTTAAGAGTTATAGAGAAAGCAAAAATTCCATAATTAGGAGAATATTTTGAAGGGGGCAAATGTTGATTTAATTAACTCAAACATGGCAGATGGTTACATGAAATTTTCTTTGAAAAGAGGCATCGATCTTGAAAAATTCAAAGTAAGTAGAAACTTGGAATGACCTCTAAAGCAAACTTTTGTTGTTAATTTCTGTGTCTGCGTAAAAATATGAGAGATCAACAAATATGCAGCAAGTCATATAAATGTATAATTACAGAATATATTTTCAAGGGTGCAAAGATGATTGTTTTTTGCTCGCAATTCCTTATTTTAAAGAAAACTGGACTCATTCAGTTGTAAAATTGCTTATTTTATCAAACATGCATATAATATTATTAGCAGAACCAAAACATGTTATGTATTGAAAATAATTATCTTATTGACAGTCGGGGAAAAAATATGCTAAAAATGATCAAAAGCAAATAGGGAGCCTTAGTATTTATATACAGTAGCTATAAAAAAAATGGAATGTGTAGAATGCAAGCGATGCAAGTCACTATGCACCAAAGTGTCTGCTACATTTCAATGCCTAGATTTCAAGCATTGATTTCCAATTCCCTTAGTGAGAGGGGGAGGGGTTCGGCCATTGAATATAAAATAGATTGGAATTTCTGCAAAACAAATTCACTCCTCCTCCCTCACATTCATTTTACCTGGAATTGTGTCATCAGAACATACCATCCCTTTATGGTTGAACTTTTAATTGACATTTAGTCTGGCTGGTAGGGGGGCCCATCAGTGCCATCAGATGCACACTATAAACAGTCAGCAAAATACTCAAACAGTTAAACTGTCTTTCCCTGACAAAAAGGCTACCCTGCAGTGTGGGTATGATGCGGAATGCTGAAAACATGTAACTTTGTGATTGGTAGTGCATCAGAGGCTGACATGTATTCTTCCTCCCAACTTTGGAGAATTAATTGGAAATGACAACCTCATCCCTCAGATCGTTGACTGTAGCAGATATTTGTGAAGCATTTGTATGCACATTCAAATTGTTGGTAAAGGGGACCTTACCAACCAGAACATGATGGTAAACAAGCAATTAAGACCCAGCTCCACTGAATCAGCCCAGTATGAGACTAAATGTCAACAGCAGTGACTGTGCGGTTTAGTTCAGGGAATGCTTTTGCACTGACAGTCTTGTGCTAGGGCAATGTCACCACCCAAACAACTTTTGCCAAGTGCAAAGAATTGCTGGGACTGGACCACAGTGGCAAGCTAAATAGGAGGTAGTATGTCAACAGAACTTATACACAGCTGATAAGATGTGAGTATTGCACCTGGTAAGACTCACACAACTCTGCTGTTTGTTTCATTGCTGCATTGATAAGCATAGTCTTACAGCTGGATGATGTTTAAGCCATGGAGCTCAGAGCTTCTGTCAGATTAATTCAGGTTTTGACTTCATTGGGGTGATAAATTAACCCAGTTAATTTTTTAAGAATTTATTGCTCAAGTTTCACCCGCAGAGAACGAGAAGATTGAGCCCTTTCTGCCCACTAAGGACTACATAAGAAAATAAGGTAAGAAACAAAAATACAAAACACTAATTGAAAACGAGGGGCGTATTCCACAAAGCAGGCTAAATGAGTAAGCCTGGCTTTCGCACAAAGTAAAACTCGGAAATCTGTATTTATTTCAGTCCATGTTCCAGATTTGAATATTTTCCAGGTTTTACTTTATGAAAAAGCCAGGCTTACTCAGTTAGCCAGCTTAGTGGAATACCCCCCAGGTTGCCTTGGTGCAAGTGATCACCAGGAGTGGCTGTTTCAGTTTCCAATAGGGAGGGTCATGTGATCAGCAAGTGGGAGACGCACCCCAGATCCCTGTAGAAGTGTAGTTAAAGGGGAGAAAGCTGAGAGAAACAGATTTATGTATAGCTAGTTACTACCTGCTTTCTCACCTCCCCCTTCAGGGAGCCTGAATACTAGATAACTGTGCACAAGTATTGGCTCTACAATATGTAATAATGTAATATTGCCTTAACTGTCAAAATCCACCGCTGGAACTGTTACTACTTTGCTTCAATTTCACCACCACATCTGCAACAACTGCTGCCTGCAGTAATTTTACTAATATTGTTGTTTCTGTGCCTTCTGCCACTCTTGAACGAAGGGCCCACCCAAGTTTCCATACATGAATACTATGTAGTAGGGGAGACACTGTATGTAAAAATTGTAATATGTCCGAATGCTCTATATGGATCTAAATGTAGGCAAACAATACCCAGAGGACTGTCATAGGAAAAAAAAACTTTGTCCGAGCAAGTGGAAAAAGTGTTCCACTGACCGATGTAAATCTATCTCCAAAAAATGGACTCTGATACGAATCTGATGCAATTGTATTTATTGTAAGTGAATCAAGGTGAAACTCAAAAACCCCATGCTGTTCTATGCAAACCACGTAGCATTCACTCTTCATCAATCACCCCACCCCAACTGACCACCAAGTGTCGGAACCCTCATATTCACTGGCCTTTTGGCATGTTCCTTTAGTTGGGATTAAACGTGACTTCTACCTTATCCAACATTATTCATTCTGATTGGTACACTGTCATATAGCAACCCTCGACCCTTAGAAACAAGTTTGCCATTACATCATAGTGTAGATTGACTTTAGGCCTCCAGGAACGCTTGAAGGCCACATATGAGCCTCCCAAAACCTGGGTTCACCTGAAGTTCAGTGAGTTATCAAGGCCCATGGACAGTTCCAGAGCTGTCAAGTGTGCATGCTCAGGTAGTGGGACCAGGGTGACAACTGATATGTTCATTCCGGAAGATTAGCTCATCAAGCCGGCCTTGAGCATTCTCCAGGAGCTTCTTTATCAGGTTTTTCGGGCAGATTTATGAGTTTTTGTCTTTTCTCAGCTCCACAATTATACAGCAGTTCACAAGGCCTGGCTCAGTTCTTTCTGTTGAACTTTGATTATGGTACTACCTTGATTTTAGAGTATTTAAGAATATTTTTCCCACCACATGACCTTCTGCTGTGTAAGATCATGTAAGATAATGGGGCTGAGACAAGATCCCATTTTCAAGATGACGGCGGGGGACCATATTCTGTGAATGTAAGTAGAGAATGATACATGAAATGAACAATATAGAAAATTAACAGGTATACCAAACTACCCTGTATCAATACTTTTTTTTTTTAATAAGTGCCACCAATTCAGAGGTAAAGTTGCTTTTTCAAATTTCTGCTGGGGGGAGAATATGCCACATCATAGGGGATTTTCAGGGATTTTGGACCATTCCTTTATGCAGGTCCTTTTGAGATCATTCACATTCCTGGGCTTGTGCATATCAACTGCACTGTTCAGTTCAGCCCACAGGTTTTTGATCGGATTGAGGTCTGGTGAGTCGTTGATCATGCCAGTGCCGCTGGACAGCTGAAATTAAAACAGCCCCAAAGCATTAATAGACCTAAATTTCCAAATGTTGAATGGAGCAGCTGCATTTGACAAACCCATATATGGGTCCGTAGGTTTTAAGGGGCAGTTAAATTCCATCAAATATAGCCAGTTTTGTTGGGAAATCTGGTTGGCTTTTTGCAAAAGTTAAGTACTAGGCTGTTAATAGAACAGCAAGACAATGACCAAAAGAACATCATCAAATTCATGCAGAATTGGTTACAAGACAGAAAAATTAATGTTCTGCAATGGGTGTCTCAGTCACCAGACTGCTATCTCATCGAAAACCTGTGGGCTGAACTGAAGAGGGCAATTGATGAATGCAAATATGACTGATCTCGAAAGCAACTGCATTGAGGAATGGTCAAAAATCCCTGCAAAATTGTACCTTAAAACTGCAGTTGGTAACTATGAGGAGAGAGAGGACTTAGCATGAAAATCTGAAAAAAATGCAACTTTCAGATCCCTCCCCCTCCCTCTCCACTGCACTCCTGTCATAAGACCCTCCCCCAGAGGAGGATGCCGGAACGCAAACGCACACGAGCTGTTATTCATGCGACAGTGGCGAGATTTAGCAAGTTCACATTATGAAAACGGCCAAGTTGTCGAGGTTAGACATTTCTGTTGTGAACAGGCAACATTGCGGGCCAACAAACGAGCAGAAATAAATCATGTTGACATGAAAAGTAATCTACAGCAGTATGTATTCAGTTAAAACCAAGCACACCCTTATTTCAGTAAGTTACCCAATTTTTTTTGAGTACAGAAACTGTTGGGAATCCTGCTGAATGGCCAGTAAACCATGTATGACAGCATTCAGCTTTGAGAGCACAGAAACGTTACACATATTTATAAGGGCAACACCACAACCGCCAGGTCACTTTGTAAAGTTTTTTTCTGCTACTTTCTAATAAAACGACGCCAGTAACGTTAGCACTAGCGTCGAAAACAAGCTAATATTAGCTTGGCTGCAACATCACAGTAACATAACTACAGAGTAGTGCAACAATTACATGACGCTGGCTATTCGAACAAATGGCATATGAGGAGCTCTGCACAAATGAATACTGATCAACGTTCCAACAAAGAATGAACTGCAGTGAAGACTTAAAATAGACAAGAGGGAAGTCACATGCTATGCAGGGAACAGGTGAATTGGATATGAATAATTACAGAGGTAAGCACACATGGGAAGCCCTAAACCACAACAATTGGCAAAAGCCAAAATGTGGATAGGATCAATGCAGACAACCCATGACAGATAAACAGCTCCGGTCAAGGAGCTCTAAGTGCACAGACAATGAGGGCAAGATAGCTATTCAGCACATGCAAGAGATCTCGCCGAAACGCCGGGAGAGGCAGAGAAAGCAAAGCAAAAGGCAGAGACTAGAACAGGGCGATAGCTGAGATTGAATTAGTAATAATTAGTGGAGGTGCAGCCTTACAAATTAACCCAAGTGTTCATTAGTAAGTTAGTAATATATAAATGGATTAGTAACTTAGTAGACTATGATATACAATATAGATGTTAGCATTATTAGTAAACTAGGAAAGCAAGGCGAAGGAAGTAAACGAGAATCGAAGTAATAATATGAAACAACAGAAACCATTGAAATCACCCAAAGCATGTAGGCACACAGACTGGGAAGACGGACTGAACCAACTGATCACAAGACAGGGGTGACAAGTGCAATAAAACTTAAAATGGTGTAAACTGAAAACCGGAATGTATAATAAACAAAAAGAATAAAGAAAAGACATAACAATGAACATAATACATGACATCAAAACACAGAGCCATAACAATATCTAAATGATTCTGAATGATAATATTGACGTGTTTTGCTAATTATAAATTAGCACATGATTCAATTGATTGACTTTTGTAAATCCCATAGCGCCAGTGCTACTGCTGGGGAATGTTCTGATTTAAGAGGTTAAGCTACTTCCTTGGTTCATCCCTATTGGTAAAATCAGTGGAGCAAAGATGGAATTTTAAATGATCAATGAAAATGAATATAGATTTTTGCTTTATTTTATGGACATGCGCTCAAAGCCCTCCTGCCACTCCTCTATGGCCCAGTGAAAGTTTGCGGCCCATAGCTAGAGATATGCTGATGTAGACCCATAGGCTAACAGAACCAACCCTGCTTTCTTTTTTGCACTACCTAGCTACTACAACCCCAATTCCGAAATAGTTGGGACGAAGTGTAAACTGTGAATAAAATCAAAATGTAATGACTTTCAGATCACATGAGCCAATATGTTATTTACAATAGAACATATGTAACATTTCAAATGTTAAAACTGAGACATTTTACATTATTACTCATAAAATGAGCTTATTTAAAGTTTTCTGGCTGCAACAGGTCTCAAAAAAGTTGGGACTCAGGCAAAAAAGGGATGAAAAAGGCTATAAAAGGACGTCTTTGAGAGTCCCTCAGAAGTAAAGATGGCTAGAGGCTCTCCAACCTTTGAAAGGCTTGCGTAAAAAAAATTGTAGAATACTTTAAAAACAATCTTCCTCAACTTCAAATTGCAAAGGCTTTGAAGGTCTCATCATTGACAATGCATAACATCATCAAAGGATTCAGAGAAACTGGAAAAATCTGTGCATAAGGGACCAGGCCGAAGACCTTTACTGGATACCCGTGATCTTTGGGCCCTCAGACGCCACTGCATCACTCACCGGCATGATTCTGTCATTGATATTACTAAATGGGCCCAGGAATACTTCAAGAAACTACTGCCTGTAAACACAGTCCGCCGTGCCATCCACAGATGCCACCTAAAACTCGATCATGCAAAAAGGAAGCCATTGTTGAGCATGATCCAGAAGCGCCGCCGTGTTCTGTGGGCCAAGGCTCATTTAAAATGGACTGCAGCAAAGTGGCAAAGTGTCCTGTGGTCAGACGAGTCCAAATTTGACATTCTTGGAGGAAATCATGGGCGTTGTGCCCTCCAGGCTAAAGAGGAGAAAGACCACCTCTCCTGTTATCAGCGTTCAGTTCAAAAGCCAGCATCTCTGATGGTATGGGGATGCATTAGTGCATATGATGTGGGACACTTGCATGTTTTAAAAAGCACCATGAATGCTGAAAGGTATATAAAGGTTTTAGAGCAACATATGCTCCCCTCCAGACAACATCTATTCCAGGGAAGGCCTTGTGTATTTCAGCAGGACAATGCAAAACCACATAGTGCAGCTATTACAACAGCATGGCTTTATAGTAGAAAAGTCTATGCGCTGAACTGGCCTGCCTGCAGTCCTTATCTTTCACCAATTGAGAACATTTGGCGCCTAATTAAACAAAATATTCGTCAAAGGAGACCCAAAACTCTCCAGCAGCTGGAAGCCTGTATCAAACAAGAGAGGGATCAAATTCCAATGGCTAAACTCAAGAAACTTGTCTCCTCAATGCCCAGACACCTCCACTCTATGTTAAAAAAAAGGGGATGCTACACTATGATAAACAGGCCCTTGTCCCAACTTTTTTGAGACCTGTAGCAGCCATCCAATTTAAAATGAGCTCATTTTTTGGATAAAATTGTATAATTTATCACTTTCAACATTTGCTATGTTATCTCTGTTCTATTGTGAATAAAATACTGGCTGGTGTGTTTTGATAGCCATTGCGTTTTGATTTTATTCACAATTTACACTTTGTCCTGACTATTTCAGAATCGGGGTTGTGATTTTTGGGGTAATACTGTCACCACATGGGGCAAGCACTCTATTGCAAAGCAATAGCTAAGTAGAAAGATATTCTGAAGTTTTTCTACTGGTCTCATAAATTTGCCTTTTTACATTAGCTTTGGCCACCTCAATTCTGACATGTATCTGCCACAACTGCTCCTAATCCTTTCACTCAGTTTCAACGTTTTTTTCCAAGTGCACTGACTTATGCTGCTCCATGCTGTTGATGAAGAACTTCAGAGACCCAAAAAGGGAAGCTTTCTCTTTGTGCAATTTGACACAAGGAAGCTTGGACACGACAACATGAACTCCATCCTCCACATTGGGGTTTTCCATCAGGATGTCCAGAGCTTTGTATGGTAGCTCACAGCAGCAGATAGAAGGAGCAGCGGCTGTACTGTCATTTTAAATATAATATCTAGCAGTTAGCACAGATGCACCCAGTGCAAATGAACAGCAATAAGCCCCAAGGTGTGTGAAAGAGGAAGAGCAGGACTTGTGATGGGTAAAAAAGGGAAGAAAAAGAGAGGTGAGGAGGATAAAACAGGGGTGGTGATTAATCCTGTCATGTTACATTTACCAAAATGCCTGTCAGAAAAATTATACAATTCTTTTGAGGTCACTGTAGGATTTAAGCAACATAACAATATATTCACTAGGTTACCAACCCTTGATATGAAATTTGTACTTTATTTTCCTATGGTGATGCCCCAATACTGAAGAGTAGGAACACTCCCTTGTGCTCCCAGCATTCCACTCCTTTAGGAACCTTAGAGATTTCTGGAGCCAGTGAAAGGAGGGCCCCCATCCTTGCCTCCGAAGCACGGCTAAGCACTGGGAATTAAAGGGGCTCAAATCTGTTTGGATGGGCTCTCTCCCCGTCTGTTCCCTGCTGGTTACATAAAGTAAAAGAGAATTCTTAATCAAGTGTTGGAGAAGAAGTGCGGGTTGGGGGTTTGTTGTCGAGGAGAACATGTTGTCCTAATTTTGCAAATGGCTTCTCAACTGAGACAGACTGTCTCTCGCTCAGCTTCTGCAAGTTAAATGGTTGACAGGATAGTTTTAATGACCCCCACACTTTTTCCTGGGCTTTCTTCCAGTTCCACACAATCATTCTTAGTAAATAATCCGGTCATACTGCTCATTCTTTAATAATAATCAGGCCATGCTGCAAAATGAAATCCAGGGGAAAGGGGGTGATCAAACATACAGTAGACCAGTTGCATGCCATTTTGACATGCCAAATATACCATTACAGAACTTAATTTTGTGACCCGCAGACCCACAGAACGCTGAAAGTGTTCTGGTTCATATTTCTGGGAAAATGACCTTTGTGTTTGAATAACATGGGAGAAAAGCTATAGTAATGCACATGTATATGAAACCTGGAGCAGGGAAGGAAAATTGTATTTGTATGGTGCAATTTCATGTATAAGAGTAATTCTAAGTGTGTGACATATACGTAGAAGGTAGAGCCCAACAGGTCAAAATACATGGGAGACATAAAGTTAAAGAGAGAATGAATGAAAATAAATAAAATGAAAAAGTAAAATGTTAAGACAATAGTGCAGTGTAACTCATTGGGCAAGAAGTAATAAGCAGTGTCATATTGTTCACAGTTAAGATACGTGCAGCGTCATTCAAATCCTTGTGAAAATGGATGTGTTTTTCATCTAGATTTTAATGTAGTTTACCAGTATTCAGCAACAATATAGATGCTTAACTGGTTCATTTTTTAGTATTTTCAATAATATTCTCCGCTAAATATTCAACAGTCGTTTTCTGACTGGGAGTCCTTGTGCGACTGTGCAGATGATGAGAGCGCAACAATACAAACACTAAATTAGAGTGTGTGACATGTTTTGTCGTCTCACTCTTCATATTTGCAATGAGACAACAATGGCACAGAAACTGTAGCTAGTGTAGTGACTAGGGTGATAGGTTGCTCTATGAGAGACCTAGGTTCAAATCTTGGCAAGTTGAAAGTAGTTTTTTTTAGCAGTTGAAGAATAGTTTTTATGTAAATAATTGCTGGGGCGTTTGTTCCTTATGCTTTTCCACATTTTTTACCTTGTGTTTGAATTAATTATTTTGAGTTTGAATTTTATGCTGTTTTATTGAAAATAAATCTGCTCCAGTGGAGTCAAACTTCATTTTCTCTGAATGCATTTTTTAATGGGAAAATGTATACAGGACTGGCTGAAATATATAAACATCTTAAAAATGAAAAGGGGTTATATTTAGATGGAATTCCTGTAGTGACAACATATACTGAAGTTCAATTAAATGAGTTTAACATTTTGGTACCGGAGAAACCTCACTTGGCACGCAGTGCTCAGGTGCCCGAATAGCCAATTTGAAGATGCCTCCTAGACATTCCTGAACTAAAACCTCTCTAATTTTAATTGATCACAATAAAATTGGCACAGATAATGGTGGGATTCTGTACTGTAATTTTTAGAGGTTTCAAACTGCAAGTAAATAATTTCAAAAAGAATGAAATTGTTGTGATTCTGCTTCTGCCATGTACCTGTACCATGTTTCATGCCCAAGTATCAAGTTCTGTGCCTGGCCTTGTTTTGACTGACTTGTGTGTTTCTGGACTTCTGCTTATGTCTGACCATTCTTAGAATCATGTATTGTGTTTTGGAAATTTAGATTATTGTTTTCCATGTTTTAGTTTATTCATTGTTGTCCATGCCATGTTTCAGTTTCATGACCTTCTTGCTATGAGGCAGCAATGCTAACCACTGTGCCACCGTGCCGCCCGCCAGTGTATATGCAGGGTTTTATTCCTATCAATTACCTTGACTAATTGAGTTAATTGATTGCATGCTCAAATATAAATTTTCGCAATGATTCGATAAAAGGAAATGTTTTATGAAGGGAGACAAGACTAGTCTTTGTAGTTTCATGATAATTTAAAGAAATGCGCATGAAACGTCAGATTTCATAAATGGTTTGGTTAATTGAGACAATCAACTAATTAAAGACCAGACGTTGGGGTGAAAGCCAGGGACAGATACGGCCCTCGCTGCCCACCTCTGGTCTGTAGCTTTGTCTTGTGATCCCAGTCTGCGTTTTGGCTACGGCCAATTTCATGTAATTAGTTTGTTCCCATGTGTCTCTCCATTGATTATTATCCCCATTGATGGCACCTGTGTTCCCTTGTCATGTGGTCACCCGGAAATGTATATTAGATGTCTGTGTCTTACACTTCCTTGTCAGATCATTATTTCCCTTGCTACCTGTGCCTTGCTTCTCTCGCCTTGTAGCATTGTGATTATCTTTTCTGACTGGACCGTCCTAGACCTCGAGCTTTGCCTTCTCCCTGTACTTTGCCACATTCATGTTTATTGACCCATTTTTGTCTGACTACGATTTTTGTGATTGGTGCCCAGTTTACGGTTCTGGATTTTGCCCCTTGGATTCTGATTTTGGATTGTGGACTTTGTACTGTCGCCCGCTCTGTTGGGGGGTTTCCCCCTTCAGGAATAAACCCTCCTTTTTGCATTTTACTGGTGTTCGGACTTGGTTCATTTTGTAAAACCTCACAGAAATTAAAATTTTGTTGGTCAGAAATGAGATCTTTCATTTCTGCTGTGTTCCACCTTCATTTACGCTGACTCAGTGAAAACAGCCATTTTTTAAAAATCATAAAAACCCATTATTTATTTTGAGACTTGTATAAAATCTATATCCAAAGTTTTAACTCTAAAGGCCCTATTTTAACAATCCAACTGCACAGTCTGAGGTGCATGGCGCAAGTGCATTTAGGTCACGTCCAAATCCTATTTTCTCTAGTTTAATGGCGGGTTATCTGGGTGCTAAGACACACGTGTTACGCTAATTTGCATAAAGTAGCGTCCCAGTTCTTAGGTGAAATTCCCTTCCCCTCAAAACTACCCCTTTGTCGTTGAGGGAAATCTTACTATTTAGTGCACTTGAAACCAAGGGTTAAGATTAAGGGAAGAGAATTGGGATTAGCCCTATGATATTGTTACTTTGATTACACAACTGTAACCCCTTGAATAATATGCAATATCAAGCAGGAGTGAAATGAACTTGCTGTTGTACTTTACAGACAGTAAGGCTGAGAAAGAAATGGATCAACTTGCATGACATAAGAACAAACATAACAGTTGGAGAATACCAGATTGTTGACATCTCATCTTTGAAGACCAAGTCAGATTTATCGAAAAAGTTTGGATGAATGATTGACAGTGACTACAATTATATTAGTCCCTCACTGCAAAAAGTGATTTTCGAGGAAGGGTGAATGTACTTATTTTAAGGCTTAAAACACTTATTTCTATCAGCATTTTTCTTAGTAAGACAAGTTTGTCCTTGATTTGAGGTAATGTTGACTATCTTGCCAATGGGGTAAGTAAATTTTCTCCGGTCAGCTTGACAAGTGAAAATTTACTTACCCCAATTGGCAAGATAGTCAAAAATTTACCATTCAATTTTGACCAGATTTTTGTCGGACAATCACACAGACGTTTTCAACAGCATCAAGATTGCATCACGCCAGCAATGGGACTGACCACACCACTTTAAGCCCAAGATGCCCATGGGCGCTCAATTTGGCGCAAGTCCATTCGCTACTTGTGTAGCCTGGAGGCTGGATGGGAAATTGGTAACTGCGTCAGTCATAAAGTAGCACAGGCATTTGCGTCAAGCTAAGCACTGGGTGTAAGATGGTGGTCTTAATCTATGTTGGAAAGGTCTAAAATGGACAACTCCAATTTCTCAATGTGACCGTCCAGCCATGCCCGCTTTTGGGGATGGGGGGCTGAAATGCAATCCAAGTGGTTTATGCGCCAGGGCGGATCCATTAATAATGAACTGCAGGGCATGGTATTTAGAGCTGACATAATCCAGCCTTAGAGGCTCTTTCTTCCCCCTGCTGGTCAGTGGGGTTTTAACTGCCACCTTCTCCTGGCTTTAGTTTATTGTCTTAGTTGGAACACGGTTTCCCTTTTTATTTTGTTTGTCATCCTTTTGTTAATTAAGTCACCTCATCACTTCCAGCCATAGCGCATGAGTCTAATCTTTTACTCCACGGGCCTAGAGCCCACAGACCAGCCGTTTGGCACCAGGCAGGCCAAAACCATTACAATTCTCAGCAGCCAGAGATGGCAGTCTCCAATCTTTCTGGAGAACAAATATTTTGCAAAGCAGAACCCTATATTTCAAAAGATATTTGCTAAAATTGCATAACACTTTTGCATAAATCGAAACAAAAAAATTTTTATTTGCAAATATGACAGAAAAAATTAATATACTTTAACTTTGTATGCTTGGATGTCAGAATTATACTCAGTCCATAAGTATTTGGACAGTAACACAATGTTCTCCATTTTGGGTCTGAATGCCACCAGAATCGAAATCATTCAATCAAGATGTGATTCAACAGGAGACATTCAGGAATCATTCAAAGTTTTTTCCAAAAATATCCAATCTATCAAAGGAATGACAACTATTTTGCTATAGATTCTGCCCAGTGGGCTCAAAAATATTTGGACAAGCTAAGATAATCTCATATCAATACTACAAATCCATTGCAGTCAAGGACTGCCTGAATCCTGGAACCCGAGGACCTCGCCAGATGCTGGGTTTCTTCCCTCCATATGCTCTATCAGATCTTGCCTGCAGCTGTCCCCAGTTCCTGCTGGTTCTCGGAGCTTTGTGCCCTCATTTTCTCCTTCAGTGAATAAAGAGTATGCTGCTTTGGATTTCAGACAGGTAATTGACTTAGCCATTGCAGAACATTCCACTTCTTTGCCTTAAAAAATGTTTGGCTGGGTTTGCAGTATGCTTGGTGCAATTGTCCTTATGGTTTGTAAGGCATCAAGGAATGAGTAAACTCAAAGGTGGGGGTATAAACACGTGAGACACACGTGAGGTGGGGAGATGAGACACAGCCGGGATCAGGGAACATGCAAAATATGAACCAGTCAAAGGAGACATAGTTCTATTAGCCATGCAAGTTGCCAGACAGGAAGAGACATGAAAATCATTCACAAGAGGGTTGTGATAGCTAATGTCCTTATGTTCATTATATGAAGAATAACTTCATTCACCATGTGATGCACCTCTGTTTGGGTAAATTTTTACAGTAAGTTTTTTGGAATGCAGCCTGTTTTGATGTCAGATTCACTCGGCTTTAGCTCAATCATAAGCATCACCACTTATTATTAGAGCATCTTCTAAGCGAGTGCTCAATAAGAATTTTCTATCTGCTCAGCATGCCAAAATCCACCCGCAGTTAAACATTTGCAATTCTTGACGTTCTTTAAGGAATGAAGAATGGAGTAGACCGAAATGAGGCATGTGTAAGACACACTGGGTAGAAAGACGGCCAAGTTTCAGTGAACATGGCAGATTAAATTAATACATGAACTGAATATTTATACTAAGGCTGGGTGGGGGCTTGAGGAAGTAAGACAGCAATGCTGCGGCATCACTGGCAGCCAGCTGAACAGATTTGAGGTTTTGCAAGCCTAATTGTTATATTTTTGATGATCAGCTTTCATCATTGTGCCAAAGAAATGCAACTCTCTCAAGCAACAAAAGATATAATTTTGACTGATGTTAATCACGGTGCTAGTTTTACATGCCAAAGAACATTAGTCTGGATAACTTCTACAGATCACAAGCTGCATAAAAGTGTGATAAGTTAATTTTAACAAGGTGCAAAGAAATCTGCATTGTAATAAAATGGCGATAATGAATATTTGATATATATTTGGGGAATATACGCGGTGGCAATATTTGCAGAGTTTATCTCAATACTGTGATAGCCCACAGCAAATATGTAAGATGTCTTGACTGCCTCTGCTTGGCACAGCATTGTTAAAGGTTACAAAAAGCCATTCACTGGCTCACTCCATGGGGCTGGACTGAAAGAAGACTGAGTTATGTTTGTAATGTGCCTTACATGCACTCGCGCTGGTGGGAACAAACTCTGAAAAGAGACAAGTGATACAGCAGATTATCCCCAGGACAGTCAAGTACAGCACAATCCTGATGCACATTCTAATATACATTGTTATATTGTTGTATTATATATATATTGTTGAGTCAGTACAATGTTATTTAAACAAGTTATTCAACATTTTCTGAATGTTATTTTTAAGAAAGACCACAGAAAATATTATTATTATTATTATTATTCACTGATGATTGTACAACCCCATTTGCATAAAAGTTCGGATGCTCTTAAAAATGGAAATCAAAACAGAATGCAATGATCTGCAAACATTTAAAACAATGTATAATTTAAAATAGTTCAAAGACAGCATATCAAATGTCAAAACTGAGAAATTTAATTCTTTTTTTGAAAAATATCAGGTCATTTAGAATTATATGCCTGTGACACATTTCAAAAAAGTTGGGACAGGGGCATGTTCACTACTTCGTTGCATCATCTCTTTTTTGACAATGTTGTATAAGTATTTTGGAAGTAGGGGGACCAAAGACTATAGTTTTGAAAGCAAATGGTTTTCCCATTCTTGCTTGATGTTGGATTTCAGCTGCTCAGATACTTGAACTCCTCCACTTGGGTTAACATCTCACCCCCCACTTGACGGGACGACGGCATCAGATTCGGAGGTGCTCATCCTCATTCCGACTGCCTCACACTCAGCGGAGAACTCCTCCACTGCATCTTGGAAGTCACAGCATGATGAAGTCAACTGGACCATATAATTTACAAACAGCAGAGCTGCAATCCTGAGGCCACCAAACTGGACACCCTCCAGACCGTGGCTATGCCTTGATATCCTGTCCATGAATATCATGAACAGAATAGGTGAGAAGGCACACCCTTGGCGGAGTCCAACACCAGCTGGAAACGAGTCCGAAAATGTGGACACAACCCCGGCTTTGTACAGGGATTGAATGGCTCGAATTAACAGTCCTGGAGACCCATACTCTTGCAGCACCCCCCACAGGATACCTCGTGGGACACGGTCATAAGCCTTCTCGTAGTCCACAATACACATGTAGAGTGTATGGGCAAACTCTCATGACCCCTCTAGTATTGCTGCGAGGGTAAAAACATGGTCCACTGTTCCACGGCCATAACGGAACCTGCATTGCTCCTCCTGAATGCAAGTTTCGACATTCGGGCGGAGTCTCCTTTCCAGCACCCTGGTATAGACATTCCCTGGGACATATCCTCTGGTCCCCTTTTTTAAAATTGGGAGCCACCACCACAGTTTGCCTGTTCATGGGTTCTGTACCCGACAACCACGCAATGTTGAACAGGCGTTTGAACCACGACAGCCCAACAACATCTAGGGCCTGCAGCATCTCAGAACGAAACTCGTCCATCCCTGGTGACTTACCACGGTGGCGCTTTTCGACCACCACAGAGGTGCATAGACACAAACAACAGTCAGAGCATTCTCCTCCGCTACCTGTAAGTGAATTGCAGGGACGCTCTCATTCAGCGGGATGGACTCCAACGCAACAGCACTCAGCCGAGGGGCCACAAGTATCCTCATGCCTGCTCGCTGCCTGTCACTTTAAGCAACTCCAGAAAAGGAGAGAGTCCAACCCATATCAAGGAGCTTGATTCTGGAGCCGGAGATGCGCATATATATGAGTCTGACTATATCTAACTGGTGTTCAGGATTTTATTTCAGCATTGTTTGTTATATTCGATAATATTGATTATAGATATATTTTATCATTTGCTCATACTAATAATCAATAATTATATTATGCAGGCAGCAGAAAGACACACACACGACACACACACGCATACATACAAGTAATTCATATACAGCAGTGCAAACACAGACAAATATACAAACAGGGCAATTCAGTTCACACTTGCATGAGCAGTACACACACATGAGCAGGCTTTTTGCTTAGTTGATTCAAAAACCATAATCATAAGATGTATTTGATTTCTGCAGCTTTGATCAATATATGTTCAGCGAAATCATTATTTGCTACTGAAAACATACTCAATTGAATTGTTTGTTTTTAATTTGATATGCATCAAATTCATCCACTGGTATCTTTTTCTTTTGGCTGTATTTTCTGTCTTTGTATCTCTGATCTCTGTATATTTTCCATCTGGGTGAGACAGTAAGTGTCCATTGTAATGCGCATGCATCTCCTGCGTGATTCATGCGTGACATCAAATTCAGAAGGATTACCTAATTGCAATCTCAAGTTACTTGACTAATTGTAATGAGGGGAGGGACCATATTTTCCTGTATAAAAACTGTATGCCATAGCTTAGTTGGGGAGTTTTTTACAGGGTTAAAGAAAATTGGGAGTGCTACGGACGGTTCGTGAGGGACCAGATCGGGAGAGGAGGAACCCAGCTTTGCATTTTTCATCATGACACAATAAAGCCTAAATTTTTCCTTTTTCAAGAATCTGTCTCTCTCCAATTGCTTGAGGATGGGGGAATCTCAATATGTTGAAGAAAATCCACAACACTGGTACTGCTCAACCTCCCACACAAGCTCCTGCTCCTTACCCACCAGTGTGGTGACGTTCTGTACGTCCCAAGAGCCAGATTCCATGACCAGGGCCCAAAATGCAAGGGCCTCCGGCCCTGTCTGCCAACTGGACTACAACATGCTCAACGGCTGTCTCTCACAGAGATGAACAGGGTGCCTATTTTATGATAGCCATTAAGAAGATATGGCAATCTGTTGGGAGTAGCGCTACAACATCATTTACATTCAAAAAACTAACCAAACATTCATCTTGTTGTGGCTATAAGTCGCTGATACCCGGGATTTTCTCCACGACAGAGCGAACTGCCTCCAATGTATCTATGTCCGTAGCCATTGTTGATTTCTGAGACTACAATTTTAAACTTGGTGCAGCGGCTACATCATGGCTCTCGGCCACCATCTGTTTGTTGGTTGGTCCGGCGAACTTTCTGTTGAGGTAAACAGGGCAGAGCTCCGAGTGATCAGACTGAGTACTGAAGCGAAATGAAAGTAAGCGGAAGTACGAAGGCTGGCAGAGTCAGGCTACGTCAATGTCACTTCCCCACAAATTGTCAGGAAGGAACAGATTTTGAAATAGCAAGTAATGGCTAATTGGCTGTGCATCTATTGACATAATAGTGGACTATAAAAAGGGATTTTTGTTGTACCCCCTTCTAAATTCTGCCAAGCACCTGTCATTGTTCCATGAATATTCGGACATTAACACTGCTCTTGAGCATTTGGAGATGATCAGGAGATGCTCCTGATGAATACAAATATCCCCAAGTAACGTGCAGACTGTCTGACTAAATTTGCAGTTACATCCTTTTCAAGCGGATCCAGTTTAAATTACAGCCCTTTAAAATTGAGTCACCATCTGCATATCTTTAGACCTCACTCCAGACACAAACTCATTTTCTCTCTTTCTTCACCCCCAATGTACATACTCTTTCAGTCCCTTTCTCCTCTCTTGCTCCCGCTAAACAAAAGCGAGCTTGTAGCAAAAGAAATAAAACTGGTTGCTATGAGGATGCCATGACAACCACCATGGAACCCAAGTGGGACTAATGAATGTGATGCATTGGACTCAGGGGGTCTTCGGCTGAGTTGCCGTAGTGCATTGTTATTTTTGTAAAGAGGCTGCCCAGCTAATATAAAATGGTCCCTTAATGTGGCTGCAATGTATTTGGAATATCATAATTTTCACAAAACCTTCCACTAATATTGTGAGAATATTTTTTGCTAACAAACTGGCTGTCTACTTTTTTCTGCTTTCTAGCTGAGAAAATGGAAGATCTCTTTC
Organism: Gymnothorax reevesii; assembly: GCA_029721435.1. Lineage (NCBI taxonomy): Eukaryota > Metazoa > Chordata > Actinopteri > Anguilliformes > Muraenidae > Gymnothorax > Gymnothorax reevesii. The sequence continues at coordinate 81,815,446 of CM056577.1, read as the reverse complement.
CTGCTCATCTTTTCTGGCAATTGAGAGATTTCCTTGTGTTTTTCGACTTCGTAGATGTACAGGCTTCATGGGAACTAAAGTGTCTGTGTCACATCTAATGCTAGTGTTTTTTTCCAAAAGTTTCCTTGACATGGGGGTTGAAAAATTGTTGACTTTCCCTCCAAGCAAAAATTGTTTGGCCCATTACACTGTATAAATGCGCTGCCAAAGTCATGACGTCACTCCGAAGTAAACCTGCCGGAGCCATGGCAACTGGTTCATGCCGAACAAACCAAACAACTTGCCCTGTGTCTATGTATGGAATTATGCTTTATTTTCGGAGATTTTAAACTCAAACTATGCTCATTATAAAAGAACAGAGGTATTTCTCACTATATTTTCATCGTTAAATATTAGGTGATTCCTGCCGAGTGTGAAGTGTTTGAGACAATATAGTGCTATGCTGTGAGCGTGAACCATTGTCAAGGAAGTGAGTGTTGACCCCAGCGAGACGGATGTTGCAATTTTTTAGCGCATTCAAAAGTTCTATTAGGGTATCTTCACACCAAAGTCATTTTCAGGATGTTCCAGCCCATCCTAAAAATTTGATGAAATGAGTTGGGGAAGGGTGAAAATGGGCAACTTTGGCTAAAAAAAACGCCTCGAATAAGACACTACTTCATGCTTATAGAGTTCAAGACACGTCCATCTTGGTTTCATCCTGATCAAACAATATTTAAAACAGGGAGAGAGTTGCCATTCATCTGGTTTCTAAACCGTTCGTGGCGAGTTCAACCCCGTTCTCAACACGTTCAACCCCACTCCAACTTGTTATTACACAGCTCCTAACCTGAACATTGTGATCAAACTTCTCACTGCAGTTCATGTAAAATGGATATTTCCATTGCATCCACACCGAACAGCTATAAATACCACCGTGGTTTTGCCAGTTCTCTTTCCTGTTTACTGCTTCTAGCTGAATGCATTGTCAGAATTGTTTCATAAATTCGTGTGAGTAAATTGATATCTAGTTTTTTGAATGACATTTAGAAGTTGTTCCTGATTATACCCTGGTCACATCAGAGTTGGATTTTCACGGAGTTCGTGCGGCGTTCACAAAAGTTGTACAACACCGGGGTGAGCACAGGCGGATCACCTAGGGCAGGGGTCACCAACTCCGTTCCTGGAGGGCCACTATCCTGTAGGTTTCTGCTCTACCTGCTGTTCAGCACACCTGATTCAACTAATTAGCTACTTAACAAGATCACGAGCTGGGCGATTGAGTGGCTAATTGGTTGAATCAGGTGTGCTGAACAGCAGGTAGAGCAGAAGCCTACAGGATTGTGGCCCTCCAGGAACGGAGTTGGTGACCCCTGACCTAGGGGTCTATTCTCCCATGCGCGAAAGTCAGCCTACGCGCATTCTCCCCTCAACTTAAGTCTGTGCATTACGCGCCCCGAAGGCAGTTACGCACCTGGGGCAGAGCAAGGCCAAAATCTGGGCATTTCTCAGGCAAAAGACACTCACGCACATATTCTTACGTGCTTTTTCTGTTAAGCACTTTTGAGGGCTGGATTAAGGTCAAGCGCCAACATAAAACGAAATAGAATATAACGTTTGATGTCGGTTATAGGCCGAATTTTAACATTAATTTATTCTAATGTTATTATTTTATTTAACATGGTAAAGGTTGAGACATTCAATATTTGATTGTTCTTCCTTATTTCTAAACTACATTTCTCATAGCCATAAGAAATTATCAAACAAAATCATCACATAATATTATGCAACGGCCTCCATTTAGTTAAATTACAAATACATAGCAATTAATTAATGCGAGTATGCATAAGACTATCATTCCACCATTCTACCAAAATGCCAGTTCTGCATTTGCTCGCACTCTTGCGTGATTGGGAAAGAGTAAGAGGAGCGCGCCGAGCTCGAGGACGAACACGCATATATCGGCTTCGTTTGGACATCCTGGGACAAACAAACATCGAGTGCATCTAGCGCTTTCTTCTGGACCGTGCATGAGGCAATCATCTATCTTTGCCGACTTCTGGATGAACAGCTATACAGCCGCAGCAGTCATCCCCAAAACATACCCGTGGTCATCAAGGTCACAACTGTGCTGTCACTCCTGGCATCTGGGTCGTTCAAGAGAGTGGCTGGTGATGTCACGCACATATCACAGGCGTCTGTGTCAAGGTGTCTGACGCTTCAAGTTCTTCTCCATGCACTTCCACAGCAGAAAGAGTGTATGCTATCCCCTGCTCCTGTCCAGTGAAATGCACAGGGGATGATGGTTGCCCACCACCTGTTGCGTGTACACTTCTCCGGTGTGCAGAGAGCCTGGCTTTTACAGCGCCCCGCAGATCTCTCTATTTATGCTTTAAATCGGGGATACTGCGCTTACATCTCCCCACCGAAGCCACATCCAGAACCAGTCGCGGCTCTAGACCCGGGAATGGCGGGGCGCAGACACGTCCCTTTATGACAATTAGTCCTGGGTAGTTCGCAATCATTTTCCTTCACTGACGCGTTTTCCAATTATCGTACTTGGCAACTTAAGACACGGTCTCTCCAAATGTGATCGAACAGCGATGAAATCATGGGCGAAATTCAGTACAGAAAAAAAATGTACTTATTAATAGGCCAGTGCTTCGCGTTGATTGATCAGGTCCGTGTTCCAGTTAAATATCGCCTTTCACTCTCAGTATTGTGTGGGTTGATAAAAAAGTGGCACTTGGCAGTTAAATAGGCAGCGTGCTGCTCAAGCTGTCAGCGTGAGAGGCGACAGGTATGCAAGTTTGACTAACGTTGATTTAAATACAGCAAATAAGCGTCCAGATGAATGATTGTCTTCTTACGTAATCGGGGAGAACAAGCAGCACCTGTTAACTGCGGAGTGCTCTCGGAGCGAACCTTCGGTTACTCATGAAAATGACTGAGAACAGGTTAGGACTAACGACTGTTTTAAACAGATGTTTTGTCACAATTCTCAGTTCAGGTTCCGCCACTGAGCTGAATTTCGCCCATGATTTCATCGCTGTTCGATCACATTTGGAGAGACCGTGTCTTAAGTTGCCAAGTACGATAATTGGAAAACGCGTCAGTAAATGATTGCGAACTACCCAGGACTAATTGTCATAAAGGGACGTGAGTGCGCCCCGCCATTCCCGGGTCTAGAGCCGCTACTGTCCAGAACTATTCTCAGCTTTCTTCCTCAGATCAGCCTTCAGTGCTCCTTTTCCATACAACACCTTGTGGTGCCTCTTCGCTGATTTCACCAATACCTCTTACTCCTCATCTGTGAAATTTGGCTTTCGGCTTCAGCTTGACATCACCATCGTTGCCTTCATCTTCTACCCATACGAAACATTCTTATAAGATGCTTATGAGAAACTTATAAGATATTTGCATGCAAATTAGATAAGAACTTATAAGAGTCTTATAAGAAACTTATAAGAATCCTGCAAGTTTCTTATCAGAACCATGTAAGATTCTCCACTACTTCTTCCACAATTTCTTCTCGTTGATCACATGCACAGTGATGCATGCACAGACATTGCTGTAGCGGTCTGCTGTAAGTAAATGCATATATTAGACAACTCAGAATGAAGGTTTCTCAATTTACCAACAATCAATGCTCTGCCTCACATTAATTTCATGATGCGAATGCATATGAATATTTTCTGTCAGGCCTTTGGTGCGGAATGTTATGTACTCATACAAAGTTCTGTTGTCAAGACTAAAATATGTGAATCTTGTGGACATGCCATACGGTTGACCCTCTTCACCTTATTGCTCATCATAGGGTTTTGAATACCACTTTTGTCACATCAGTTAATAGCAGCAAAACACATTTGAGACCAGTTAGCCCAGCTAGTCAAAAAGAGTGCCCAGTCATGCAGTCCCATTATTGAATGACTAATTGATAAACATCCCAAGTATGTTGATTCAGCAGCAAATGCTCTGTGGTTATTTTGTTGACTGTGGCTGTATTTGTCTCAAGGTTAAGACATCTCCACCAATTGCAACTACTTGATAATGTCAGGGACAATACAGAACATAGTGATAAAAACAAATGAGTTGTAGGTTCAGCAGTTTCTCTGGCAAGCTAAAGCAACTCCAATAATCTGACTGATGCACTTGGTTCTCTCACAGTGGCTTTTCCTCAGGTGTCCTCTTGTGATGCACAGTATGGTATAATTCTGAGGGATTTCTAAGGGATTTGTGACCTATTTTGGTAAATGTTGCATCACTGCCCTGGCCCTCTAAGAATCCTTTATTTTGCAGGAATACAATGTTGAATAGCTTGTTTTAGAATGCCATTATTTATGATTCAATACCCTTAACGGTCATACTTTGGGTGAAGTTTTGCTCATAAAGGCTTTATAGGGCGTGTATTATGCCTTCAAAAATTAGACATAATGTCTTCATAAATCATACATAAGCAAATGTCATGCTTTGTAGAGGGTGAAATAACACATCCTTATTCAGCATGTGATGCCAGCTGTAATAATAACAATGTCACAGAGCTGACATTGTCATCCTTTACAGCATTTAGCCACTAGCTAAGCGACAATGGGCCTCATGCAGCAAGCGATATAAGAACAAATTTTCTCTTATTTTTGTTCATATCCCCGATTTTTTCTTATTTTGTTCTTAACCATTGATTTCTGGGATTCACCAATGTGTTCTTATTTTTGTTCTTCACTTAGTTAAGAGAAAATTTATCAAATTGTTGAGAGCACTCTTGCTGAGATAAGAGAAAACAGATTACCGTTATCTCTGTCCACAAATTGCTAGTCCAATGCACAGAAACACAAGTCTTAAAATCTTTAAAACATTAAAAATGCATCATATTATCAAATTTTGATTGTTTTATGTTTTTTATAACTTATAACGATTTTATTATTTAATTCTTCGGCTAAAGAGTTTGGCCAGTTGATCCTAATTAAGACTAAGCTATCATAAAAACCCTTAGATACCTGCGTCCATTCTGCTTCGGAATGGCTTACCTATGCCTGTTGGACACGTTGGCCCTCCAGGCCTTGCGGAGAGAGCGTGTTTTTAGAGATTGCGCAGATCTGTTTGCTGAAATAGATGAATGGCTACTCATACCAAATGTGAAAGCAACCGTACTTGAGCACGGAAAATTACTGTTATGTGTTACGGCTCTCTTGTTCTAACAAATGCAGCGGCGAAAAGATATCTCCATTCGAACAAAGAAATTCAATGCTTGTTTGAAATGTAGGCGGACGAAAACATACAATCACAACTGGATACTACACACAAAAATACGGAGATTTATTGGAATAATTCATCAGTAGTTACATTTGCATGGTTATCACAGAATGATAGATCAGTGCCATGACAAACTAAAGAAAGTGCAGCTGCGATATGTCAAAGAGTGGGACGTGGTGCAAAAGTCTGGCAGCTCAAGCTGTGAGACAGATTAATTTTCATGATATGAGCCACTGGACAACATAATCGGCCAAAAACACAAGAGAAAAAGAATTCCGTATGCAACACCCACCTGTATCGAATGTAGTCAGTACATTTTCAGCTTACCTTGATGTTTGGGTACCCAGAGAAAGATTCTGATGTGTAAAAACATCCAACATTCTCTCAAGAAAATTTCAAGTTTCATTTTTCGTGCTGAGCTATAAGTGGTAATCCATGTTACAGATGACAGACAGGGTTGCTAGGGCACGCACAGCATAGGGAGAGGGGAGGGGGGAAAATCGTACTGTTGCACGGTACGGAACAATCGTACATAGATTGCCCCGAGCAGTTGGCTAAAACAACCGAGTATGCGCTTCCAATTTACAATCAAGTGGGATTCAACATTCAGCACACATGGGTAAGAGCAGATTTGGATGGTAAGAGTGTTTGGTGCATCCGGAGTTTATTTCTCTTGGTTTTTCTCTTAGCAAAAAAAATAAGAGAAAATATCAGAGAAATTTAAGAGAATGTTGCTGTATGAGGCCCATTGTCATTTATATCATATGTGGGATCACATGCTGAATAAGGATGTGTTATTTCACCCTTCGCAAAGCATGATATTTACTTATGTATGATTTATGACGACATTTTGTCTCATTTATGAAAGCATTATATAAGCTGTATAAAGCCTTTATGAGCAACACTTTAGATAAAGTGTGACCCACTTAATAATAATACTAAAGATGTCGATGTACCTTTTCTTGCTAAAGGCGGTAGACAAGGAAGCACTAAAAAGGATGTGATATTTCTTAGGTTCACATACTGGAGGAAGCTGGGGGACATTGACAAAGGGCCATAGTTTGTCTCATTCTGACTATGACGCAAAATCATTGCTATAATTCAAATACTTCTATTTAATAAAAATCTAGTTTGGTAGAAACATCATCAATGCAGATTGGACCAGCAATTGTGTTGAAATACAGTCAATGATTTTCCAATTAGGTACGCAGATTGTGCACTTTTTCTCATTGGAAAAGTTGATTGGTGCTTTTGTTTTGTTTTTCATTCTAGAATGAAGTGCCTAAAAAATAAAAATAGTATTTCCCCCACATTTTCTTATTCCACCCTGTCTGTCTTTCATTTCCTTCCTTCTTGTTGCTCCTTCATTTTCTTTTAATTCTGTTTCTTGTAAGTTTTATAAGGAAAAGTCCACCCAGGAGATAAAAAACAGATTAGAGAAAGGGATGGAAGCTCTGGCATCTTAGTGGTGAGCACTCCTCGGTGAAAAAGTGGGCCAAGCCCGGAATTGGTCTGAACAACAAATTCTTGATCAGAAAATGGGCGAAAATGAATTAAATTCACTCCTGAGATGTACTTGTTCAGATTTGCTTTGACAAACTGCTGAAATCTGCCTCACAGAGAAGCTGAGCTGCTTCATTAAATAAAAATAAATTAATGCTTTGGAGTACATGGAGAATATTATAGAAAGGCTCAGTTCCCATGACTGAAATTGTTTCCTGAGGAAGAGCAGTGAGATGTTATTTTCAACTCTTATGTATGCAATAAGCCAGGGGTCCACAATCTTTCCCAGAAATGGCCAATTTGGAAGCAGGCTTTCATTGCAACTAAGCAATTACATACCAGATACTACTAATCAACCCCTGGACTCTTTGCTAATAAACTTGATTTGCAGCATCAAGTGTGTAGCTGCTTGGTTGCAATGAAAGCCTGCACCCACATCGACCCTTTCTGGGAAAGATTGGGGACCCCTGCAATAAGCTGTTTGCAAATTCAGGCCCAGGCCACGGTGCCTGCAATAGCAATGCGGATTCCGCGAGCCGAGCACTGCAACTGCTAACCGCTTGCAGCTCGGTCACACTGCCTGTTTATCTGCAGTGGGAGGTCAGCGGGCTCCTCTTTCCAACTCTGTCACTGCACGACTTTGCCCAAGTAACCACTATAAAATAATATATTTTGTCTCACATTATTTTAGCCTACTCCATACGATTTATATATTTTTTATCGATAGTCAGGGAAGCATGCTTGAGCGTTTTGAATCGTACAAACAATTTAAATACACAGTCATATTATAATTTAGGCTTATAGCAAACCCTTCTGAAATGGTCATGCTCTTTTTGAAGGTACTTTCGGGGTAGGCCAGGGGTCCCCAGTCTTTCCCAGAGTGGCCATTTTTTGTTTGTCTGCTTCATGCTTGCAACAGACACGCATCCTTGGCAATATAACGAAATGCATGCATTTACGGCGATATGATTGTTTCCGACAGTCATTTTCAGCACTGTTTTGCCAATTTTCCGCATGCGTAGAGCGGAAAAATTTGGCAAGAATTCAAATCTATATTTTCCGCGTGGTAGCATTACGGATTTTCCGTACGTGAATCGCGCAGCTTCGGCATGCAGTGTGGCCGCTCTTGTTGAATAACATGGGAACTGAAACAAAAATACACGTGTGGTATGTGTATCAGCATCAGTACTGCAAGGAGTGTGGCCCAGGCCTTACCCTCAAGGCCTAAATATTTAAAGAAATCAAAGCAAAAAGCTACCCGATATATACTTACTTTATATGCATATTCATCTGATTTTTGCTGATTTCCTGACCAATGATTTGTTGAAAAGCTGTTAAAAGCCTCAAATTCACCATTTTGTGTCATGGTTCTGGTTTTTGGTCATGTTTTATGTGCTGGTTTGGTGTTCATGATTATTGTCTTTTATTTATTCTTTTTGATTATTGTAACTTTCAGGTTTTTGATTCATTCCATGTCTCAGTTCCATTGCTCTTGTTTCCCCTGTCTTGTGATCTAGTTGGTTCAGTCCGTCTTCCCGGTCTGTGTGCTCACTGAATTCGGGTGATTTAAATTAATTCTGGTGTTTAAAATATTCCTTTGTCTCTCGTTTTCTTCCTTAACACTTCTGTTCTGATTACTAACAAGACTAACATTTGTATTTTGTATCATAGTCTACTAACACAACTGACAATGTATATATATTCGATTACTAAATTACTAATGAGCACTCTAGTTTAAGTTGTAAAGCTGCACTGCTACTAATAGACTAATTACCTCTCCGCAATCGCCCTGTTCTATTCTCCGCCCCTTGTCTATCGCTTTCCTCTCCCTGAGCTTCAGCGAGAATCTCTCGCACGTGCTTAATCACTCTCCTGCGCTTGTTATCTGTGCACGTAGAACTCCTGGACTGGAGCTGTTTAAATGTCGTAGGCTGTTTGTGTGCTTCCTGCTCGTATTTTGTCTGTCGCCAGTTTTCGTTTCCCTCATGTGATTCTCGCGATGTAATTAGCCTCATTCCCCACAGCTGATCTCTGTATAGCATGTGACCTTTCCTGTGTGTATATTAGGAGTCTTTTCACCCACAACTCTTGTCAGAACGTTGATCAATATTTCTTTGTGCAGAGCGCCTCGTTTGCCATTGATTATTTTTTCGCTTCTACTGGATAGTCCGGCCTTGATTCTTGCCATTACCCTTTTTGTACTGTTTTTGTCTTTATGGATTTCGACCCATTTTTGTACGACCACGAGTTCTGTGTTTGGATGCCCTGTGTATGACCATTGGCTTTGCCCATCGACTACGACTTTTTGCCGATCGTTTTGGTACCTCTGCCCATCTGTCTTACTGGTTCTGACCCCAGCCTGTCTAGTCGATACTGTTTTTGGATTTCGTATTGTGGCTTGGCAATTCCTGTGTTTTCGAACCCCATTCGGACCCCATTAAAGGCGTACGTTTTTTGGGTTACGCTGTCTCGCGAGTGGTTCCTGAACCTTACCTCACATTTTGGGCCCATTTTGCTCCCAGCGATGCAGAGAATCGCATGCACTTACACACATACTCAATTTTAAAATCCCTACTGATTCGTTAAAAGTCAATAAGGAAAGTGTACAGGACTCTAATTGACTTGTGACAACTCACTGGTAACTATGGTAGGCATGGGTCAACAGTCCATTGCCACTGGCTTTCCATTGATATCTGGGCCATTATATATGCCAAGATGCAGGGAATAGTGTGAAATCTGCAGGTTTGCTACAGTGCTGTCCATTTTCCCAATATTTAATAGAACTTAAGCCTGAGGGTGATTTCAACACATATCAGTTAACATGGAAACTCCATCTATACATCTCCTATTACATTTTTCATGTCCATGAGGACTTAAGCGCTGATATCTGGAAAGCCCTTTCTTCTAATGTCCCATACGACACATGGAGAGGGGAAAGTTAGTGCCCCAGTTTAGTTTGGAGGTCTTAATTTTTTATTTTTTTTTTGTAATACAGGATTCACTAAATTCTTTATTAAAGCAATTGCATAATGCAAAATAGAAATTAGTTCATTAGCTTCTCCAATATTAATAACAAATATGAATTTTATTAACAATGTGTCATACGGGACATGTTCCGCACAACAAACTTTGACTTTTCATTCATTAGAATTATCTGTAGACCAGTTTTTCTTTGCTACGATTATAATAATAGATCTAAGTCCATCTAAATCAGCAACAATATTACAACCTCCTACACTCAAAAAATTGGAACCCTATGCAATGTTAGATTTACTTAACAATGTTATGTCACCTGGTTCCACGCAATAGCTTTGCGTAACCTTTATTTGACTTCTAACATTTTTGGCCAGTTTAATTAATTGCATTGAGTGGAATGTACTTAACTCAGTTTTGTGGAATCAGTTGGCATAACATTATTAAGTAAATCTAACATTTCATAGGGTTTCATTTTTTTTTGAGTGTAGTGACATTCCCCCTTGTGCTGCCAACAGAGCTCCATCATACTGATGTCACTCGAATCATTTAAATTCACAGTGACTTGTGAAACAGTTGCCATTTTACTGGTTTCGACCAGGATAGCCATGACAGACAGCATACATCAATGAGCTTTGGACACCAAAATGAGCCAAATATGAAACTTAACTTACATGCATACATCCCGTTATCCTGTACAACACACACTGTGTTCCGTACAACACGTTTTCACATATGGCTTTTCTCAATCAAATTTTTGCTACTTATATCATTTTCATAGGTTTCAAAATGGTCAATTTACATAGCTCCTCATTGATAATGTCTCCGGCAGACTTCCAACAAGAAAATGACCCAAAACCTGCTTCAAGATCCACACAGAAATGGTTTGATGACAACAAAATCAACTTTCTGCAATGGTCATCTCAGTCGCCAGACCTCAATCCAATTGAAAATTTGGGGGCTGAGTTGAAGAGGGCAGTTGATAAACGCAAATCTAAGAATATGAAGGATATTGAAAAGTTCTGCCTAGAGGAATGATCCAAAATGCCCCCAAATATGCCCCTTAACCTTGTCAAAAATGACAGTAAAAGACTGTCAAAAAAATAGTAAAAATGGTAAAAGACCATTCTGTTCTCTTTGCCGAAGGTGGTTGCACCTAAGGGAGTTCCCGATAACATAGGTTCATGAACAGGACCATGCCCAATGCGCCTTCCTGTTCGTCCTTATGCCTATATATACCACCTACATTCCTGCAACCCCTGCTCGTCTCATTTCTATGTTGTTTACTCGCTAACCAGACAGTCAGTGCACAGCAAGAGTTCACTTACCCCGAGGCACGAAATCTGCAATCCTACTGAGTCCCTCGGATTCAGAATAATTCCAAGACTCTAATGCACCAGAGGGATCTTCTCAATTAATTGTCTCTATCCGTCTCTATCGCCTATCCGTCGTTTTACCGAATACCCTCCTCCACTTTCTGAGTGGTCCAGAGTTCATTAAGTAATAAATAATTACAAAACCTTGATTTTCTTTAAATTTATTTTGTATTAAATGATTGCTATGAGTTTGGTTGTTTCCATGAAAATATTAATAAAATATTTTTATAGATTTTTTCTTTTCTTTATAATGGGATGGTTTATACTTATATTTTTTGTATTGTTTGTGCATTGCCAGTCAAGGGTGCCCGTAATTTTGGAGTCCATTGATAACAGTAAGGTCAAACATCAGCTCGAATTGACTGCCGAACTAGCCTGCAAGTATCCCCTCATTTGAAGGGACATTTCAGTGGGCCCATGACTGTAACATCTATGTGACTTATGTCCAGTTTCCCTATATACATCACTTTGTGAATAAATATTAGCCTGAAGCTAAGAATTCACATTTGCTCTCTCAAATTACCATAGACCCGGGTGAAAAGAATGATCATACCTTTGTTTTTGATATTAAAAACCCGAGCATGTTCTCTATAATAGTTCTCCGAGCTTGTTACAGCATCACTGGTATGTTTTGAAAATTGTGTACCTCGAAATGTGTGTCAAATGATTTAATTAAAAGTATGCACAAAGGGCAATAATTATTTTGCAGCCTCCATGCTTGTCTCCATGCACTGAGCATTCAGACAATACACAGACTGTGTTACCCAGGTTTGTCATACAGTAAATGCCTGTGACAGGCAATCTGTATTGTGTACTGCCAACCCATCTGATTCACATCTGGTGCCTGACAATGCTGTAAGTTCAACCAGCATGTGTTCTTCTCAACTTGAAGAATGAAATCTTGGTGAGAACATTACCAGAGGTGATCAAATGCATTTTAGGGTGAAAGAAATAAGAAAAGTGGTTGGAGAAGGAGTGCTTTGTGCACTGCAGACTTCCTCATTCACTGTAAATTCAAACTTTGTTGGTTCAATCATGTAGTCGCTCTATGATGACAAATCAGGGTTACAGCAAAGCTTGTAAAATGTGAAATGTGTTTCATTTGCTACAAAAGGCCAAGATTTATACTGTTGAAATCATGATGACAAAGTACTCACTCACATATGAATAAATGTGCATATTTGTAACAATAAATTATCCCTACCACTTGTGTAAATTCATTAATAACACACTCAAAAAAATGAAACCCTATGAAATGTTAGATTTACTTAATAATGTTATGTCAACTGATTCCACAAAACTGAGTTAAGTACATTCCACTCAATACAATTAATTAAACTGGCCAAAAATGTTAGAAGTCAAATAAAGGTTACGCAAAGCTAATGCGTGGAACCAGGTGACATAACATTGTTAAGTAAATCTAACATTGCATAGGGCTTCAATTTTTTGAGTGCAGCATCTAACTGCCCTAAACACATGGAAATGCACATGCAGTCATACACTCCTAAACCTAACAAGCACGCACACGCACACGCACACGCACACGCACCAACCAGGGGGTGACAATTAACAGAGAAGATCCAGAACACTGAAACGCTGTTCCAGAACGGTGCCTGATAGCATCATTAGGTCTTTCTGCACTTTCACTAATTCAATTATGAAAATCGGCAGATACGATTTTCAAATCTGGCATAAAATCAACCAAAATCCATGGATGCACAGAGGATTCCACTGGTAACACAAACAGAGACTATACATTTAGTATCAGCTGTTTGTAAATACCAAAGCAAAAAGAATCCCAAGTATGACTGCTATGGTGTCAGGAGATACAACCTTGTTACAGCTGCTTGGAGGATGCCAATTGGACATTTTTATTACAAGCATGTGCCTGATAGACATCTGCGGTATTTGCAATGAAGCAAACAACTGGAATCAGGGGTTTGTTCAATTGTCTTCTCTCATCACATGGGTGCTATGCAGTCTGATATTTTGCACATAGTTTAACATTATTAATTTAATTGTATTTTCAACCTGTTGATGATCATTTTTCAGTGAGCCAATTGCATGTATTGATAAAAAGAGCTTTATTACGATTATTTTGTCTGTAGTCTGTGGCAAATGGTGTATTTCTCCCCAGTTTGATAGTGTTGTGGTCTGCAGTAAAAGCGTTTATGTCACAATGGGCTGAATGTAGCATGAAGGGGTTTGTCAATGAACGTAGCTGGTGTTGTGCAACCTTCCCATTATAGAACCCATTTGCTTTTTGACACATTAAGACATCAGTTAGTCTTGCAAACAAATGACCATGTAACTTTAAAATAAATTTATCACGCTAATTGTGGTAATTGCTTGAAATTAGTCCAATGCCTTCAACTCACCTTTGTGCATAATTTTGGACCTATCATTTGCATGTCAATAGCCACTTAATGCCAGTTCTTCAGTCACACAGGTAATCAATCAAAGATATACTGAGTAGGATTCTCTTAAAAAACAATATTTGGACTCATACAAAATAATCCCTCCCAATCATCACTTATAACCCACTTGATTTGTGGGTTACAGAGACCCTGCGGTCTGCCTGCATTTTCACTTTTTCGTTCTACAGGACATTTTAAGGCATCAGCTTTTGGGCAGTGGGTGTAAATCTCCAGCCAATAACAGCATTCAGGTTGTGAAGGCAGGACACAGCACTGACCTGAAGCGTAGCCCCTCTGATGCTGTTGAGCAGAGGAGGAGGAGCCAGCTTTGTAGGTTGTGTATACAAACTGCAACTGACAAATCCTACTCAGTATACCTTTAGGTAAAACTGCGACAAGAAAGTTTCATTCTGTCACTTGTTCAGAGCATCTACCTCCATTAGAAATCTATCTTTAATAAAGTAAGGGGACAGACTATATACTTTAAAAAAATCCTAATCATAAACTAATACACTTTAAATCCTTACTACAAATGTTTTTTACACCTAGAAAGCTTCTCTTCATGAAACCTGTACCCTCCCAGAACTGCAGGCATGATATAAGGTCTTTTATGCATATATATTGGTATTGTCCAGGAGTTGTAAACTTCTGGAAAATGGTTTCGACTACATTGTTTACTGAACAATCATTTTGTTTTATTTGCTGGTCTGGCCACTGCTAAAGGCATGCTAGCAATTAGCTGGAAACCTCCTCACTCTCTCTCTCATAATCATTTGTTAAATTCTCTACTATATATACTATAAATGGAACTATCAGTAGCAAAAATGCACAATGCTAAGCAAGCCACTATCATCACCTGGACTTCCTCAATAGAGAAAATCAAGAACATTGTGGGAACATAAACTGGATCTTGGAGCTCCTTTTTTCCTTTTTCTTTATCCTACTGTAAATTTAAAAAAATTTTTTTTTATTTATTTCTTTTTTATACCACTTTGGAGTATATACATTATGCATCTTTACATTTATTTAACTTTATTTATTATTTATTAATTTATTTTTGCTACGTAAACCCATATTTGTGTCACCTCCTTGGCCACCTTGGGGTGGGGGGCTGGGGTGTTTGTCTCATTTGTGTCTGTTTCATTTATGTATTTTATTTCGATTGTAACTAATAAAAAATTGGTTAAAAAAAAAAAAATATATATATATATATATACACGTCATTTTGTGGTTTTTACACCCAGGTGAAAAATACCAGGTGAAAAAACAATCCATCCTATACTATCTTGTTGGTCCTCACGTAGTTAATTTGTTTTAAGCCCCATTTTCACAGGATTAGCATTTCTGTAATAATTGTAATAATTTTGGAGGTAATCTGTGATATTAATCCCCTCCCTGGAAATCTTCCATGTCAGTAATTTGTAGACTAAAAATCCCACCATCAATTATCATATTTTGCTGAACACAGAGTTAAGTGATAATATTACTCCTGAGCGAATAGGCATCTCAGGGATTTAGGGCTGTATTTTTTTTTGCAAGGTTTTGCTTTCTCTGTTTCTTTTTTCTAGCTCTTTCCTGATCAAAAATTATGGATTGTGCATTGGCAATCATGAATGAAAGTTTTGAGAATATTTTGGGTGCAGATTCAGGAGGCTCATCTCGATACACAGCATGGAGACCTATGTACAGAAAGTAAAGCAAAAATTAATCAGGAGTGAAATCTTGAAAGATAATGAGATAGATGGCAGGCATGGCAACTAGTCGTAAGGAACATTTTTCCATTTTTAATCAGGCTTTATTTATTTTTCCCCTCTTTAGCAACAGTTAAGCAGGATGGTTGTCAGGGTTGACTCTGAGCACCAGTGAAAGTACACAGAGATCAGGAATTGTGGAACTGGACTCAGGTGCAAAGATGGATCTGGTTTATTATGCCTTCATGGCACAGCAGGAAGGCATAGGAGAACACAATACAAATGAACAAGGAAGCGAGGTTCCTGGATAATGATATTAGTAATTCATATAACTGGGACTTTGACAACAGTACAGATGTATAATGAACAGAAAGCAACGAGGAAACAAGGTTCCTGAATAACAATAGAAGCGCTGATCGTATTACAGAAAGGAACCATGCTTAATTAAAGAGTCTTACATAAACATGCAAAAACGCGGGATCTAAGTCTAAACAAAACTGTAGTGAAAAAACTGGCTTGCGAGGCTTATGAAACATTGCACTGAAAGAGCGCAAAGCTCTCTCTTATATAGGGAGCACTACTGTGAGAAGACACGAGGGGACAGATGCAGATAATGAGGTGGAGTGTGGAATGTGGTCCCGGCCTTAATAGGCTGGTGAGTTAGAGGGCTGGAGGCCTGACGTTACAATGGTAGTGTGTTGGCATGGTGTGGCTTTGCTGTTTCAGGGTCTGGGTGACTTACAGATATAACCATAAATTCAAAGCTGTAATAGAAAATCCTGGAGGATAATGTCCAGACATCTGTTTGTCATCTGAAGCTGAAGCACAAATGGTTTACGCAGAAAGGTAACAATCCACAGCAAAAATGGATGTCCTCCTCCCAAAGGGCTTAAGACAAATAAAATAAAAAATATTGAGTGGCCTAGTCAAAGTCCTGACTTGAACCCCATTGAGATGCTGTGGCAAGACCTTAGATGGGTAGTTATCTAAAATTGTACAATGTGGCTGAATAACAGACATACTGCAAAGAACAGCGGACTGAAATTCCTCTACACTCATCTGGAGTGATGTTCACTTATCAGAGGCATCTAGTTACAGATGTGGCAGCAGAAGGTGCCACAATCAGTTATTAAATTTAGGGGGCAACCACTTTTTCAAATGGGTAATATAGGTGTTGGACAACCTTGTTCCTTCAAAAAAAAAATGGTATTTTGTGCTTCCTTGTGCCCACCTTGTGTAATATTAGATTTTGTCTGGAGATTTGAAGCCATTCCATGTGACTAATATTCAGAAATCAGTGCTTACACAATAAAATGAATTAACACCAAGTAATTCAATGTTTTCTCATACATTAAGGATTGGTTTAGTACCCCAGATTAAGTCAATTTGTTGGTCATGGTCCATAATTTAAACACCGTCATCCACTTCCCCTCACTGCCTCCAGCCAGGGAAATCACGTTAGAAACCAGAAGTTGTGGATTAGCCACTTGTAAGGCGGATCGGTCCATTAGACATGCAAGTGAATGCAAAGTCAGCCCCTGTTGCTCCAATGAATAGAATGAGTCCAGAATACTGCAAAGTTGAAGCAATGAAATTGGCCATAATGCAGCATGTAAACCCCAAGCTTCCTGTGATAAAAAGTTTGTTGTTTCCTCCCACTAATGAAGCTCAGTGTAAGTTAATTCAGGACTCATTTAAAGCTTAGACTGATCCTGTATTTACATTTTAATCCTGCCATTCACATCTCATGCATGCTCACTCATAATTTCCATCATTGTCAGGAGCTATCAGTTGAGCCAGATCACTGGTTCAAACCTGTCCAATAGCTAACAGACTCACCTTCATGACGTGCCTATCATCTCACTGCAGTCCTATGTCTCCCTTCGCAGTCCTATGTCTCTCTTCGTACTTTAGGGCATCATGCTCCGATTATGTGTACCCCTCTACCTCCCAATCTCCACCTTGTCTTGTCATTCTCAGATTCATCACTGTCCCAACTTTACTGGCCTCTTCAGCTTTGTCAATGTCATCTGTCATCTTTAGCCACCACCATCAGCAGTATCTCTCCATGGGGGGGGGGGGGGGGGGATTCATTCTGCTGCTGCACAGGGCTGATGGCCCTCGTGCCGAAGACTTACATTATCAAGGCTTTATCACCACATCACCTGTATAATGAACTATAATTTTTTAGCTTCATGAATTCATTTTATCGCTTTAGATTTTTTAAAATAGAATTTGGAAAAATACTACAGAGAAAATGGGGAGGGCAATTTTTCTGTGCACTAGCTAATTTCAAGTTATTAGCACAACTGAAATGCTGAATAAGGTAGGATATATTTTGTGTGCTGTATTGTACTGTATTGTTCTGCTGTGATGGGCCAGTGTAGTTATTGTCCTACTGCACTAAGGGACTGGCTCCAGGTACTGAGCCATTGTCTCGGGACACTTCCCAGATAGTAAGCACCTCCGCTCCGGATCTGCCCCGGCTCTGTGCCGACTCCAGCTGATCCGGCTCAGAGCCGGGGCAGATCCGGAGCGGAGGTGCTTGCTACCTCGGTTGAGTTGTGCTGCATTTACTGATCTGCTCCAGTTAGGGATTGCCTCGAGACAGTAGTACTCGCTTGAGTTACTGAAATTGCACTGTAAATGCTTGCCTTACACTACAAGACTACCAACGATTAACTCTGCTGCCTCAGAATTGTGAGCCAAGTCACTTATCTAGCTTGCCATCTGTGATGGTGTTTTGTAGGCTCTATATGTTTCTGTGCAAATACTAAATGAATTGTTCGGAATGTCATTGCTTAGCATACTTAAAACAGGTAAAATTAGCTAATTATGTTTAATGTGACAACTGCAGCAGTCATTTTCTCATACTGTTAGCCTAATAAGATAGCTAATGACAGCTATCAAAACAGATAAATTGGTAAACAGTAGCTACATACGCCACCTACACTCAATAAAATTACGTATGGGCGCCTTTAGCTTTTATCATGGTGTACATTTGTTGTGATTTTGTTTTGACAATGTTATACAATGTTACAACATTTATTTCTGACCAGATTTGCATTCATTTTAGGCCGAGATATTATTTTAATGATGGGTGAGTCAAACCACTCCTCTAAGCGTTCTCCAGTACATCCCAAAGACTTTGGTAAAGGCTGGTTAAAGTCTAGAATCTGAGGAGGCCAATTCATGTGTGGAAATGATTTTTCATGCTCAACGAATCACTCTTTCACAATTTGAGCCGGATGAATCTAGGCATTGTCATCCCAGAATATGCCTGTGCCATCACTGATTAAGAAGTTCATTGATGGGTTGCTGATCATTCAGTATATTCAGGTAGTCTGCTGAATTCATTTTATTGCTGCAGAACAGTGCTGATCTTGACCTAACCAACTGATGCAACCCCAGTTGCACTATGGGCACTATGCATGATGGGTGCATCGCTTTGCGGGCCTCCTTTCTTACCCTGACCTGCCCATCACTCTGGCAAATCTGGACTAATTAGCCTGCATGACCTTTTTCCATTTCCAAATATTTATGATCACTTGCAAGCTGAAGTAATTTTTTCCAAAGAAGTCTCTTAAGTGGCTTTCTTGCAGCTTCGCAACTGTTTAGTCCCAATTCTCTAAGGTCTTGTTACATCATGCATATGGAAATCCTATTACCCTCATAATTAAACATAGCCATGTGTTCTACTGTTGATTTTTATGAGACTTCACTGAGCATTTAGTGTTTCCTCTCTGTGCCCTGCACATTCATTCCATCTTGTTGATTATCGTCTAAGTGTATTTAATTTCCTGGTTTTCATCTCCCCTTTGCTAGACTGCTGTCTTCCATCTTCAATGTTTAAATTTTTGCTGCTAAGTATCTATTCATTTGGTATTTCATTCCAAGTTACTGCCATCCTGGCAATTGGTACTGCTTTCAGTTTCTCTTTCATCCAAGTCTGAGAGTGTGCGTCTGTCCTGCGTGCCCTGATCCATTCGGCTTGACACCTTAGCTACTGACTACGGACCAGTCCCTTCTACTACGCCTAGCCTGAATCTCAGTGCTCCAGTTTGATCCTGCCTGACCTTGAGCAATCTTCTGACATTCCTCTTCGTTTGTGATTAAATAACTCCAATCTTCCATTTGTTAAAGACGCTTTGGCTGCTTTGTCTGTGATCTGTGTGTGGCTCCTGTGTCCTAAATTTGCGACAGACACTCCAGCCACTTGTGGACCAGCAGATTTTCCTCATCCATCTGTTGCCATCTGCTTCGCCTGGGGCAACAAGAGGCAGAATTACGCCAGCTGCACAAGTCTGTCAGGGCAGTCTCCCGTCAGCTCACCTCCATTCCCAAGATTTCCAGAGACTCTGCTATGGTTGCCCAGGCTGTCAGTACATTACTTTGTCCAAACTAAGTTGTTTTGGGAATAAAAAGGGATTTTTCGTGAAAATGGGGTGAAGCAGGCAAAGACACATACCTTCAGGCAGAAGGCTATAACTACACCCTCGAAGAAGGGGGAATGTAGTCTAATGATTGTTTTATTAAAATGACAACTTTATTACAACTCCAGGTAGGCCTGATTCATTTGAAATTGCAGTGGCTATTTCCAAAAAAAAAAAAAAAACCATGAAGACTTGGGGCGGCTCGCTACTCAATATCATAGGCTTGGTAACAACTACTGTCACATTAATAAGCACTGACCCAACTTAGTCACAGCTAATCTGGGTCGATGTACTTTACAACGAGCCACTGTAAACGTGCCTTCATAATTAGACTATAATAAAGTGGAAAGGTTAGTTCAGTTCCATTTCTGATGGACAGCAACAATTGCCCTCTGCTTACCTCAGACACCCATTCCCCTTGACAGCCTGAACATAGACTGTTCATCCTTTGCCCGGAAGGTCTGAACGGTAAAACCACAAAGTCACTTTTCAGAATCTTCTTTTAAGCCAGATTACTTCTTGGAAATAACCACCACATTACACAGAGTTGTAATGAAAACTCAGTTTCAATCTTAAAATCATTTTGCTGTATAAGTACAGTAAAAAGCAGCAAGCTGTGGGTATTGCCACATTGATTGTAGCGAACTCATATTACCCGCTTGAAATATTAAATGATAAAAAGTTGAAAAAGTTAAATTCAGACTGATTTATTTATCAAAATGGCAGGCTAGATAGGTTGGCTTGGCCCATGGTGCTGCTGTAGGTAAGGCAAGAATTTACTATGTAATCGTGATATTCCAAGCCTGGACTGAACAGATTGAGACCGTAGGCTACCGTTTGTCTCGAGCCAGTCTCCTAGTGAAGCAGGACCATTCCTGCTGTGGCAATACACTGCCCCGGACCAGTCCCCCAGTGATACAGGACAGTCACTGCTCTGGCAGCTCAGTGGCCATCAGCAGCAGTACAGTAAGATATACTTTATAAAACCCCGTGGGGTAATTTGCCCTCTGCATTTGACCCATCCTGCAGTTAGGAGCAGTGGGCAGCCACAGAGCAGCGCCTAGTGACCAACTCCAGTTCTAAAGCCAGTTCTGTGGTCAGGGGCACCGGCAGGAGTGTTCCTATTGGGTGGGGAAAACCAGAATACCCGAAGTAGCCCCTACTGCAACTAATATTAATTTGTTCGGATCATTATGATTTTAGTTAATAAGCTAATACTATCTGAGTTGATGCTATTTTATTTTCATCTAGCTTTGTTAGATGTCATTAGCTAGCTTACTGTGCAATGCCACTGATGAGCTGCAGCAGTTGTCAAATTAATCATAACTATCTGATTTCACCCACTTGAAGTATTATAAATAATTACATTCAGAACAATTTATTTGTGCAAAAGCATATACATTTAAGATAGCACCATCATTAATGGCAAGCCAGATAGGTTGCTAGTTTCGTAGTTCTAGTGAGCAGGAGAGTTCATGTTCGGTAATTTTACAGTGTAAGGTTCAGATTTCAAACTCTCTTAAAATACCAGCCCAGACGCCAATGATTCCAGGGGAAGTGATGACACACATTGAACTCTGTGATTTAGGTTTCATTCATGCCATGGGTGTACGGATGAGATGGCAGACCTATCATTATGATCAGTGACTCACTGGAAATCAAGAGGCACTTCTAGTAATTGCTGGCGCAGATACCATTATGCAAGGAATCCTTATTCATTACAACTCCCTGAATCCCTGAAAGAGACTAGACAGACTTTCACATAAATATTTCCCAAAATATTAATTTTCTGTTCAGCGACATTGCTCAGATAGGAATAACCCCCCCCACTATATCCTAAGACAGAGAGGATTACATCTCTTCCAAGACTAAAAGACTGACCAAGCTTGAATCTTAACCAAAATAGATCTCTACTATGCGTCATACAGTGGAAACACAAATCTGCCCCTGCAGTGCCACCCTTTTACATTCAGTATATACTGTACAGAAGGGTCCATCGCTTTCCTCATTCCTGAAAAGACAGAGTTAGTGTCCTGATAAATGCATGAGTTGCCCTGGGAGGAATGTTCCTCAAGATCACTATATGACTCTGAGCCTTTTTATTCTACCTTCAAGGCTTTTTCCAACCACAAATTAGCCTCAAGAATGACAAATGTTGGGAAAAACACCAAACACAATGCCTTGCCATACACTTCATCTATTTTTCATTCCTCAGCCTTTTGTTAGGTAGGGCTCCTTCATTGCAGCAATAGAAATGAAGGAAAATTTGGAAACTTATGCTTAAAAAATGGTTCAATGAATCTGATCTCTTTAAGAGCGTCTTCATATGCTCCCATCCAACCTCACACAAACACTTGAATACTGAATATATGGCAAAGAATCCGCTTTCTGCTTGCCCTACTTTGAGGACTGGCTGTCAGTAGTGATATGCATGAAGCTGCACTATAAGATTGTTAAATGCATGATTGTTAATGTCTTTCTCAAGCCTCCCCTGGGATCTGGGATGATGAGTTCTGATGATGACTTCTTGGTTGTCCCACCAACTGTGTTTATCTCAGGGGTATGAAGTTGTGCTGGACCATCAAATACAGGTAATTTGGTGCTAGAGAAACTGATGTCTCTCCGAATAGGAAAGTGTTCCTCCCTTAACCCCTAAGTACGATAGTCCATTCATAAACAGAGAGATGTGTAAGTGAGAATGAACCCTGACTCCTAGTAATTTTTTTCTGTTTTGTCAGAACCAATAGCTGCAGTCAGGGACATGGGCAGTAAGATTGTACACAGGTTAGTGGAGGTGTGGTTAAATGATGTGCCGTTCATGCTGCCTGAGCGTATCCAATGTCTCAAAAACTCTTCTTTATTGGCACGGTTTCCTTGCACAAAACAGCCACTCAATGCTGTCATGTCTGCGCCTAGGGCTGGCTCTGTGAAACTAACAGATATGTACAGCATAAACTATTTCAAAATAACAGCTTGTCATAACAACACTGAGTTGAGTAAAATTTAAAAGGGCCTCATTAAATAAAGCGAGACTGGTTTATTGTTTCAGAATTTCCGTGATATTTAACACTATCCTGTACACAAAGGCACTTCTGATTCAGTTTCTCTCCCCCTTGATATTACCTTCTGATAAACTTAGATCAGATTGAACGCTGATTTCCAACTGCACTCACCGCTGATGGATTTTTTTGTTCAAATGCCGGAGCCTCTGATCCACTGTTCTGGTTCTGGCAGCAGGCCATGTGTGAGGTGGCCAAAGTTCAGATGTAATCTGTATCTGGATCTGACATGGCAATGCTGGGCTCCAGCCTCTGGTGACGCACCTGTGACGCCTGACAGATTCTCTCAGCTTCTGAAATGGTCCAGATGCAGAAATTGATTCCTGGTTTTGCACAAGAAAGCAATTCCTGGAAAGACATAGATAGGGGTGTCTTAGAAGAAGTGGCCCTAGAATGGAACAGCAACCCAAATGCATTCTTGTGTGTGTACTAATGAGCACACACTCAAACATAAATTAGTGCTCAAAGCGCACACACAGACACACACACATTATGGAGAGGGAATAATGTTGGATTCCCCACATTCTCTCTGCAAAGCAAGCTGCACAAGTGAGGCACAGTGATTCTTCAGCATGTCTGTGTGTGTGTGTGTGTGAGAGAGAGAGAGAGAGATATGGGGAATATGTTTTTCAAAAACAGAGAAGTGAGAAAGCTGCAAGTAAGGACAACGCTGAAACATTCTGCATACATCACACAGACACTGTGCTGTGCCATGTCATGCTCTCTCTGGGCTGGTATTTTTCTTGTTTTTCAATGAGCCCTCAGGTTGCCTGAGCGACAGCAAGGTGCTTCAATTTTCACGGCGCCATAATTAAATCTATGCAGACAAGCATAATGTTCCCTGTTTTGATTAGCAGAATATGAATCTGTTTCAGCAGCTCTAATGAATACAGAGCCTGATCATCATTTTCAACCAGACAGAAATCACTGGTGTGGATGTGTTTCACTCACCCAACCATTCCTCCAGTCCAGAGGTGGGCAACGAGCACCGTATCTGTCCCTGGTTTTCACACCCACTTCTGGCCTTTAATTAGTTAATGATCTTAATTAGCCAAACTAGGTATGAAATCTAAATATTCTGCTGCATTTGTTTAAGATATCAGGAATGACCACCAAAGACTGGCCTTGTGTGCGAACATGAAACAATTTTTTGTAAATCTAATCTATGCTCAAATCTGTCTGTGCATACAACCAATTAGCTCAATTAGTCAGAATAAATGATATAAGTGAAAACCTGCATACACGCACCGACCTTCCAGGACTGGAATTGCCCACCCCTGATCTAGTCAGTTCTTATGCCATGAAGAGGAGAGGTGAGGTATGAGTCCTGTGCTGGAACTGAAGTGAAATGCTGGGTGTTGGGCGCATGTTGGTGCTCAGTTTTCTGGCCGTATTTCTGACACTCAGATGAACGAGTGTTAAGGCAGTCCATTTGGAGGGTACTGGCCGCTATATGGATAAAGGAAGGAAGAGGAGATCTGAGGGCAGCGTACACAAAGCAGCAGTGCAGAGGTAAGGCATGACAGGAGGTATCGGTCAGCAGGCACCCTTACAAAAATTTACAATAGTTAACTATAGTTTACTGCAGTAAAATTGATGTAAACTATCGTAAACTACACTTTACTACAGGAAACTATAGTTTGTTATAAATATACTATAGTAATTGAATATCATTGCCATAGTTTACTATAGTAGAGTTTGACTTTAGTGATTTACTTTAGCATCACTATAGTAAACTACTGAGTTACTATAGTAATTCCACAAAAATACCATAGTTACAATCAAAAACTAGTATTTTTCCTGTAGTATTTTGTGGTAATTTTTTCATAAGAGCAGTAGCTACTATCCAGCTGGGATGACGTACCACATGGTGTCTCAGCAAAACAACTGAATTCCTGTCATCATAGAGCAAAACCATCCAACAGGAGAATCCTCCCTGATTTCAGAGCAGTTCCTGAGGACATTCTACACTACTTCTCCCCCCCCGGATCCTGATTGCATCACTTCTGTCAGCCTGTACTTCCCCCCCAAAAACTACTCTTCTATCTCCTCCCCCACCCCCTACACATCCGGTTGGAAATGTTCTTCCTCTCGCCTGTCCCAGCATACAGGAAATGCTGGGGAGCTGGAGGTGTAGGTTCCGGCACACTGGTTGGCAGGAAACAAATCTACAGCACCTGCCTAGGGACCTACAGATGGACTGGATACAGTAAGAGGCCCAGCTGCCACAAACAAAGAGAGGCCACTGGCAAAACACCCCACCCACACAAAAAGAAAGAGAACCTTCTGCCATCTGTAGGCATGCAACCAAAATAAGTTAGGCCTAATGCTATCCTGAGAGGAAAGCAGTCTCTTTAACACAGCTCTGTGTGGTCCACCTGATATACTGTTGCTTTTCTTTTACATGGCCTTAAGCTGACATCTTTTAGTTTTATAAACAGGATGTTTGATGATTTAAGGTTAATTTACACTAGTCCATCCAGGGGTGGGCTCAATTACTTTTTTAATTACGAGTGATTGTAATTACAATTACTTTTCGATAAAAAAAATCTATTAAAATTAAATTACAATTACTGTAATTGTAATTGAATCAAACCCTGATTCCATTTATTTTAGTGCCATGCTGTTAATGTCAGACAATTGAAAGAATTAATATTCTAATAAGATCCTGTATCATTTGAAATTTCATTAATGTGAAATGGATCAGATATGTTATGTACTTTAGTATAAAGTTAGGTCCAGAGTTATTAGCAATTTGGCATCATAGACATAAACAAGAGTACCTGAGACAGCATACCTCCGCTGAGGCTCAACAGTCCCATACATGTCTGGGACACAAACAATTAGTGTTATGTACTATCACAAAAGTATATAAAAAAAATTCCTGGATTCAGGCTTTGATCTGGATCACTCCAAAAATGAGTCTCATCTAAGTTGAGCCAATACACACCTTTGGTAAAAAGTTAATAAATATCTGTCCATAAATTTTTCTCTAATGTTCTAATGCAACAATACAGAGTCCACAATCCAAAAGTCAAAATCCAGTTGGGCAAAAATAGTATCAAAAACCAGGGCAGCAATCACAGTAATCGTAGTCGGACAGAAATGGGTCTGGTACACAGGAATAGTTCTATCAGAGAAGCAAGCCAGAATCCACAGGACGTAATCCGAATCGTTACCAGGGCAGCAAACAGAGATCTCGTAGTCGGGCAGAAAAATGGTCAAAACACACAGATGCAACAATAATCCAAAATCACAAAGGCAAAAATCAAAAGTCAGGCAATCCAGTCAGAAAGATAAACACTGAGAAATCAAGGCAAGAAACGTGGCACGAGAAAACTAGGGAGAACAATCTGACTCTGGAAGTGCTTGGAAAGACATCTTAAATACACATCCGGGGTGAACACATGACAAGGGAGAACAGGTGCGATCAATGATATAATTATTAGGAGTGACATATGAGGAATGACCTAATTACATGAATTTGGCAAATGCCAAAACGCAGACAGGGATCACAAGACAACCCTATGAACAAAACAACAGCTCCGGTTAAGGAGTACTAAAGTGCATAGTTTAAAGAAAAGGAAAGCCTAAAGTGTAAGTGGAGATCCACAGAAGCTGCAGCAGAGATAATCAGGGATAGGCAAGGAGGCGGAGACTAGAATTGGGCAACTGCTGAGAGATCATTAATCAATTAGTATGTGCAGCTATACAATCCCGAGTGCATGTTAGTAAGTTAGTAAAAATATACAATGTTAATAAGTGTTAGTAATTATCGAAAACAATAAACTGCTAGTACGGTTAGTAGATAGCAAAAGGAGAGAGGAAGGAAGAACACGAGATAATGAAAGAAGGTTGAAACCCAGAAACCAATATATCACCCGAATGAGTGGGACGCTAGACTAGGGACCGGGAGCAAAGACCTACACACGACAAGACAGGGTAGACGTAGTGCAATGCATGGAAATGAAAACATGGCATGATAACTAAGGCATGAAAAAATAATAAAACATGAAAACCAAATTACCAAAAACACAATACACAAACCAAAGAGTAGTCAGACATTGCAGTGGTCACTAAACACAGAAATCAAAACATGGCATAGCCAGGAAAAAACTTAAACATGGCATGACAGAAATCACAGATCACAACACAGTTGCTGTTCGAATAGCCATTGTCTTGTAATTGTTACAGTACTCTGTAGTGCATGTGATGTTACTGTGATGCTGCAGTCGAGCTAACGTGAGCTTGTTTCCGATGCTAGGGCTAACGTTACTTTCATTGTTTTATTAGAAAGTAGCAGAAAATATCTTTATGAAGTGACCTGGCAATCTTATCGGTTGTGTTGTTGTCTTCATAAATATGTGTAACTTTTCTGTGCTCTCACAGCTGAATTCTGTCATGCATGGTTTACTGGCCATTCAGCAAGATTCACAACAGATTCTGTACTCAATAAAAAACGGGTAACTTACTGAAATAAGCGTGTGCTGGGTTTTTACTGAATACTGCTGTAGATTACTTTTAATGGTGACATGATTTATTGCTGCTCATTTGTTGGCCAGCAGTGTTGACTGTACTCTTAAACTCAGCTGAAAGGTTTTCAATTAGATTGAGGCACAGAGCCATTTCTGTGTGGATCTTGAGGTATGCTTTGGGTCATTGTCTAATCGGAAAGTCCACCTATGGCCAAGTCCCAGCCTTCTGGTGGAGGCAAACAGTTTGAACATTAATATTGCACAGTATTTCTCACATGTTGTTGAGTTTTCCTATAAATGCACATATTTTTTAATTTTTTGAGGTATTGTTTGTGCATTTCCAGTCAAGGGTGCCAGTCATTTTGGAGCCCACTTTATATTTTCTGAATGACAACCCTGGCGGTTTATGACCAAGACAGAATTTTGTTAATAAGACGTGTTGCTGTGCTTCATTATTGACGTGATGGCTTCAATCACCACTCTAAGTTTGCTAATTTTGCAAATTTTTCATCATAATGGATTTAACTTTTTACTTGTCAGCTGATGTTAATGAACAGAATGGCTCTGGCAATAGGTTAAGACAACGGTATCTTATTCCAAAACTCGTCAGTTACAAACAGATGACCGGAGTAGAAAGAGTAATGTTAGCAGTGTGGCTATAAACCTTTCACTCTTCTCCCACCTCTTCCTTTTTTCATAATAGCGTAGGTAGTATTGCTTAATTTCTGTTTTCACACAACCTGGTCTCTGTTTACGCTCTGAATAGTCCATTGTAGTCAGGACTGGGGGGACGGGGGGTGCAGAGACACTAGTTACTCATGAAATTTTAGGCATTATGATACCATTTTAGCCTATGGATTTTTTTTGAATTACATGATTAAATCATGAAGAGTTAAAAATCTTAACCTTAAGTTTGTCAGGTATTTTACTGGGCTCCTGGTAGTTCGGGGCCCAAGGGAATAGCCGAACTTTGGCCAATGGTAAAGACTGTCTCTCAAACATAGTATGGGCAAACTACGCTATTATTACACTTTAATTCAAAAACATTTGTATTTGTAAATTGAAAAGTGCAATTTTTATGGAAGCTATGGGTGTCAGAATTCTTGGTATTTAAATAAGGGCAAGACAGAAGTGAATTACTTGTTATTAATGGGTTTCCCCCCCACACAGAAAATGTATTCAGATGTATAAACTTACCCCTTTACCCTCCCCTTCCCATTTGACCCCACAACCATTCTGTAGACTGTGAGGTATCGTTCTGGAACCAAATGCGAGACCAGGAAGTCAGCAAAATGACAGCAAAACTCAGCAAAAATGAGTTTTATTGAAGCTGGGGGGTAAACCCCCACAGGGCAGAGTCCACAATCCAAAAATCAGAATACCAGGGACATAATCCAAACTGTGCACAGGGCAGCAAACACAGAACTCAGAGTTGGGCAAAACAGGTTCGGTACACAGGCACAGGTATGTCAGAGAATTAAAAGCCAAGGTCCAGTAGACATAATCCGATTCATTATTAGAGCAGCAAAGACAAAACTCAGGGTCAGGTAAAACAGGTACAGTACACGGGCAGAGAAGTATCAAAGAAAAAGCCAAAATCAGAATCGGGGACATTCCAGTCAGAAGTATAACACTATGAATACAAGGCATCAACGATCGCAGTATAGGGAAAACATTCTGACAAGAGCTGTGAGTGAAATGACTGCTTAAATACATGTTACGGGAAGTCACATGCTATGATAGGGAACAGGTGAGCTGGATCAGACTAATTAACAAGGGAATGAACAAGAGGAATTGCCTAAACACATAAAATTGGCGAAAGCCAAAATGCGGACAGGGATCAAGACAACCTATAGACAAACACATGGCTCCGGTAAGGGAGTTCTAACATGCACAGATAAAAAGAGAGAACAGATTTTTACAAGTGAGGAGGTTCCGCTGAAATAGCAGTAGATTGAGTAAAGCCAAAGGGGTGGAGACTAGAATAGGGCAAATACTGAGAGCTCGTTAGTCAGTTGGTAAGTGCAGCTAAACAATCCCTAGTGCTCCTATGTAAGTTAGTACTATAAACAGTGTTTGGGTTAGTATCTTTAACAAAAATGTTAAACTATTTGTCTGGTCAGTAATTATAGAAAAGCAAGGTGAAGGAAGTAAACGAGATTGGAAGGAATGATTGAAATCCCAGAAACCATGAAATCAACCGAAAGTGCGGCACGCAATACTGGGGCCGTGCGCGATGACATGAAATAAGACCAGACAGGAAAGGGACAAAGTGCAATGCATAGTATGAAACAAAACATGGACCGAAATATAACTGCAATAGTGGAATATGGAAAACAGACAGAGACAAGGCAAAAGCAAAACATGGCATGGAATCCAAATTGCAAGACAAATCATGGTCAGACAAGGCAGAATTCAAAAACAAACATGGCAGACAGGCAGAATCATAACAGTACTCCCTGTCCTAAGAAACGCCTCCTGGCGTTTCACCTCGTAGGTCTAGGGTGAGTAGCATGAAAGTCTGAGATCAGGGACTTATCCAGGATGTAGCGGGATGGAATCCAGCTACGGTGCTCAGGACCGTAGCCTTCCCAGTCAACTAAGTAATGAAATCCTCGACCTCTGCCTCGACAGTCCAACAGGACACGAACTGTGTAGACTTCGCCTCCATCGATGATACGGGTGGGTGGTGGGGGATCAGGACCAGAAGAAAGGGGGTGGTGAGGAGTGGGTAGGGGTTGCAGTAAGCCATGAGGGGGTTGATGGGATACCTTAGCCTGGGCACAGGCCGAGCAGGTAGTGACATAATCTTGAACATCTTGTCTGATTCCTGGCCACTGAAAGCGACGGGTAATAAAGTCCAGGGTAAAGTCCTGGGTGACAAGAAAGGTTAGACGTGTACCCCCAGTCCAGAACTCGGGGGCGCGGGATAGT
This sequence comes from Gymnothorax reevesii, assembly GCA_029721435.1. Lineage (NCBI taxonomy): Eukaryota > Metazoa > Chordata > Actinopteri > Anguilliformes > Muraenidae > Gymnothorax > Gymnothorax reevesii. The sequence continues at coordinate 81,785,356 of CM056577.1, read as the reverse complement.
AGGAACAAACAGGCAGTGGTCAGGGCATGAACTGGGAGCAGCAGAATCGCCTTGTGCTTCTCTCACTTCTTTCTCAATGTCCATGTTGATGGCGTTGATGAAGGTTTCCTTCGGAAGAATGGTGTCTGAGGTGGGCTCCTCACTTAGCGCTTCAAAGCAGTGAGACAGGGCATCAGGTTTGATATTTTTACTGCCGAGACGGTAGGCGAGGTGAAAATTAAAGCGTGAGAAGAACAGCGCCCATCTGGCCTGGCGAGGTTAAGTCTCTTGGCAGTTTGGAGATACTCCAGGTTCTTGTGATCAGTCCATACTAGGAACGGACGTTCGGCACCCTCCAACCACTGCCTCCACTCCTCTGGTGCCTGCTTGACCACCAATAGTTCTCGGTTACCAACGTCATAATTACGTTCGGCCGGGCTGAGGCGACGGGAGAAGAAGACACATGGGTGAATCTTAACCATCCTCTGATGATCTTTGAGAGTGGACCACCCCGGCACTAACATTCAAAGCGTCGACTTCAATGATGAACTGGTTCTTGGGGTTAGGGATGGTGAGGATTAGGGCGGAAGTGAATCTGTCCTTGAGGTCCTTGAATACTTTTTTAGCTTTCGGACCAGAGGCATTTAGTTTTGTTGGAAGTGGGGGACGTCAGGGGTGCAGCTACGGTGCTGTAGTTGCGGATGAACTTTCTGTAAAAGTTCACGAACCCCAGGAAGCATTGCAGAGCCTTTCGGTCGGTAAGTCAGGGCCACTCGGATACAGCTTCAACCTTGGCGGGATCCATACCGATGGTGCCAGGAGATATAATGAAACCCAGGAAGGTGGTGGTCTGGACCGAAAACTCACACTTCTCTGCCTTGACAAGTAGAAGGTTTTCTAATAAGCATTTGAGAACTTGGTGAACATGGTTAGTGTGTTCCTCCAGGGATTTGGAAAACATGAGGATGTCATCGAGGTAGACAGACACAAACTTATTAATTGCATCTCTTAGGACGTCGTTAACCAGGTTTTGGAACACAGCTGGGGCGTTGGTAAACTGCCCCAGTATTGCGTGCCACACTTTCGGGTGATTTCATGGTTTCTGGGATTTCAATCATTCCTTCTAATCTTGTTTGCTTCCTTCGCCTTGCTTTTTTTTAATTACTAACAGTACTGACAGTTTGTTATTTTAGTTAAATCTACTAACCAAGACTAGCATTGTTTATTCTACTAACTTACTAACAAGCACTAGGGTTTGTAAGAAAAAAAAAGGGACAATCCAATCTTTGTATAAAAGTGGTGTTTATTTCCAGTAAAAACGGCAGTGAACAGAAATACAGTTAACGTACTCTGGGTTAAGCGGAGTCAAAGTGAACCCCGAGCCTCCCCAACGTACATTTCTTATACATGAAAAACACTGAAGTTGGCCAGACATATTTATTGCATTAATTACTTAGACAATATAGTTGATGGCAGTCTCTTTGGATGAAATAGCTCTCCAATTGCTCACTCCCGGCCGCGACAATATAATTGATGGCTATGCCAGGTAGGTGCGACAAGTCGTTGTCAGGAATTACCAAGTATATTGTACTTATGATAAGTGGATCCTGACCATTTGGCCAACGGATGTGTCAGATTTGCAGGGTTTGCGACTTGAGTTGATTAGCACAGGAATGAGAATCTTACAGGTTGTATAGCTGCACTTTATTAATTGACTAACAACCTCTCAGCACTCACCCTATTCTAGTCTCCGCCCCTTGTCTTTACTCAATCTACTTTGCTGTGTTTCAGCGGATCCTACGCACTTGTTAAACTCTGTTTTTTAAAACTCCCTAACCAGAGCTGTATGTTTATCTATAGGCTGTCTCTGTGATCCTTGTCTGCGTATTGGCTTTCGCCAATTTCATGTAGTCAGGAACTTCCTCATGTTCATTCCTTTGTAATTAGTCTGATCCAGCTCTCTTGTTTCCTATTGTAGCATGTGACTTCCCGTTTGTGTATTTAAGCAGTCTTTTCACAACCAGCCTTTGTCAGAATGTTTCCCTAGTGCTACGATCGTCTATGCCTTGTACTCTTTGTGATTCTCCCCTGACTGGAACAACCCTGATTTTGATTTTGGCTTTGACTTGGATTTGTTTGCGTATGTGTATCGAACTTTTTTGCCCGACCAGGAGTTTTGCGTTTGCTGCCCTAGTTACAACTTGGATTAAGTCCATGGGATTCTGATTTTTGGATTGTGGACTTTGTACTGTTGCATCCTGCTCTGTGGGGGTTCACCCCCATTCCTAATAAAGCACAAGTTTTTTGGATTACTTGGTTCTCGCGTCTGGTTCCTGAGCGTAACCTCACATAAAGACATTGTTCTTTCCCTGTGCCGGACGAAGTTTACACTTTTGTTATTTGCATCCATGCCATCTACACACCCATTCTGTAGCTTTCCTTGACTCAATAAATTTTCACTTTTTTCACCTGCTGCCGGTGATTTTCCCACCGGCGTGCCTCTGTCGTCTGTGTTCAGAATGGGTTTGCTGCTCTTAAATTTAAAAAATGTTTTCTAGCAATACAATGTAAATGGGAAATGAATGCCACACTCTTGCTGATGATCTATGTCCTTGAAAGTGCCGGCCTAACTGGGACAAGACCAAAAGCCAAGGCAATTAATCTGTCTGTTGACAGATATTTATGCTCACTCACACAGTATTTAAATATTCATTAGAAAATGATGAATTTACAGCATATATTCATTCCAAAGCTTTGTTGATTACAATATTTTTTTCAATAATACATTTTTCTCATTTGTTTGTATACTGAACATCAGTTATGCAAATGATCTCTATTGTCATCTGTAACAGATGCGGGTAAAGAATAGTCACAATGGGTGAAAAAGAGGGCAAAGGGTGAAAGAGAGAGGCATGATCATGTTAGTGGGCAGTGCTGGGGAACCTGCCATGTGCAGCATGAGACAGAAAATGAAAAACGAGGCATTGGCTCCTCTGCACTGGGCTGCCCACTTCAAGCCTCTCTGGCAGCTGGCAGGCTTGGCACCGCCTACATAGGGGCCGACATTTTTGGAGTGACAGATGGAGCAGTGTGGCTGGTCACAAAAAGGTGAAAAAATACAGAGGGAAAGGACAGAGAGAGAGAGAGAGCGAGACAGAGGCATGTGTGAAAGAACAGAATGCTGTTGTTCACCATTGTATCAGAAGGGGCCAGGCACTGGATAAAACCCCAGCAAATTATTCCTGCCATATGGGTGGCATTATACAGAGAGAGAGAGAGAGAGAGAGAGAGAACAGGAAAAAGAAAGCACTTAATGCAGTATAAAAAATTTGGTCAGCTGGTCCGTGGACCAATGTGTGCATATTTGCTCTAGCAGGAACGGCCATACTAGGTTAATGGACTTGGATCTGGATCTATCCTGTATTCTGCTTGTCCGTAGGGGGTGCTGCTGTCGCCTTGACAACCAGCTTTCTCCACTCGTCACAGTTCTCAGCTACGTATCCGTAATGTGGTGCTCAGGTCCAAGCCAGTCCATTCTCTGATACTGTTTTCCCACCTGTTTCTTTGTCTGCCTCCCCACCTTCCTCTTTACACCATACCTTGTAAGAACATTTTTACAAATCCAGATGATCTTGTGACATGCCTGTGCCACTTCAGTTTGTGTTCTTTCACTAACAATATCAGGTCCCCATATGGCCAAATTGCTTATTGGATTCAGTTTTTCACTTCTTTATTAATGATGTGATCTTTGAAGGAGATCCCAAGAAGTTTTCGCAAGCATCTCTATTCCATTAGGTGGAATACAGTGGCCTTATTCCAGTGGCGGCTGCTGGCCTGAAATTGGAAATGGCAACCATACAGGCTTTCAACCCAGGTTCTTGCTCTAGACTAATGCTTATTGAGGACAGGCTTACAGGGAAATGGCTACCAGGGAACGATATATCAACGACCGGCACACAAAGAAACAGGTGTGGATCCTCATACATGGGTGACCGGCAGGAGTAAAATTCAGTTTCCTTCTTAATGCAATGTTATAGTGATTAAATTGTAAACTGAATACTGAAAAATGTTTTATTCACAAAGTACAATTTTCAAAAAAGATAAATGACCCTGTTAACTTCCGCGTTAGCTTTTAATACATCTTGCAATGCCTGCCCTTAATGATTGTTGAAATCATGAAGAAATGCAGCATATAAATAGTAGCATCATACAGTTGCAATCAAAATTATTCAACCCCCATTGCAAATTAGGTTTACTGGCAAAATTTACAAACTTTCAGCTGTTTGCAATGAACAAATCGAACAAGATCTATTTAAATGGCTCAACACGACAAATATTACAAGTGGCTTCTCCAAATTCAACACAAAATTCCACTTTTAATGACTGCTGCAGGCTGAAAATTATTCAACCCTTTCATGACAAGAATCTTTAATACTGAGTAGAAAACCCTTTTGCCGCTATGACCTGCTGGAAATGTGATGCATAAGCAGATGTCAGCTTCTGGCAGCATTCATAAGGTATTATACCCAGTCCTCATAGAATGGCCTCCAGTTGACTAATATTCTGGGGTTTGCATGCTGCAACTGAGTTCTTCAAATCCTACCAGAGATTTTTTTTTATGGGGTTCAAGTGAGGCAACTGTGATGGGCACTCTGGGATCTTCCCAGACCTCTTCTGAAACCAGGCCTTGGTGGATGTTGAGATATGCTTAGAATCATTGTCCTGTTGGAAGGTCCAATGATGCCCAAGCCTCAGCTTCCCCACAGATGATGGCATGACATTTTCTCGACTGAATAACTTGACTGAATCCATCTTGCCCTCCACACTCTGCAAATTTCCAGTGCCAGAGGAAGCTAGGCAGCCGCAGAGCATCAAAAAGCCCCCACAATTCTTCACTGTAGGCAGGGTGTACTTTTCAGCATATGCGTCTTTATCCCTCCTGTAGACATACCACTGATTCATAAGCCCAAAATATTCCAGTTTTTTTCATCACTCCACAGAACAATATCCCCAAACTTCTGTGGCTTATTTACATGGTTTTGAGAATATAGGAGCTTGTGCTTTTGGATCAGTTGTGCTGTATGTCTTGGAGACCTTCAACATTTAGTAGGTGCCGTACTGTGCAAACTGAAACCTCAGTGCCTCCAGCCTCCAAGTCTTGCTGCGGGTCTCCGGCAGTCACTAGAGGGTTTTTATCCACCCATCTCATCAAGAATCTGGTGACAGTCATTGATAGCTTCCTCTTTCTGCCACATCCTGGTACTGTAGCCACTCTTCCTTTAACTCTGAACTTGCAAATTATGCTTCCAACTGTATCCATATGAAAATGTAGGGCCTGTGCTACTTTTTTGCATCCTTTTCCTTGTTTGTGCCAGGGAATGATCTTCTCTATTACCGCTTTGGACAATTCTTTTGGCAACCATATTTCTGATATGCAATCAAATGTCACTGTCAACAAACCCCTAGCGAATGCAAGTATTTGATGTGTTCTATCTCAAGCAAACCTAATGCAACTAATTAACCTCTTGATTGGCTGCATTAGGTGTGCTTGAGACACACCCTGATTTGCAAATATGCTCTTATGAGGGATTCTATTCGGGGGGTTGAATAATTTTGAGACTGCAGCAGTCATTAAAAATGGCACTTTGCGTTAAATTTGGAGAACCCACTTGTAATATTAGTTGTGTTGAGCGATTTAAAATGTTCTTGTTTATACTGTTTCGCACAAACAGCTGAAAGTTCGTAAATTTTGCTATTAAACCCAATTTGCAATGGGGGTTGAATAATTTTGACCGCAACTGTATATACTCTATTTTGAATGACATTGATAGAAAAGTAAATTCGTGCCTGAATGAAGTATTTTATTTGTCATCTTACCTTACTGAAGAGAATTGGCCACATCTGATTTTGTTGATTGATTTAATCTTTAAAAAAAAAAATCATGGCGAATACTTTGTCTAAATGGATATTATGAACCTCCTGTTTTCTGCTCAGCAGCCACCACAGCCTTATGTTCTATCTGAAGGACACAGCAGGATAATCTCTCATTCACAAAAAGCACAAGGGAATCGAAGTTCAAGGACCCTATCACTAGTTCATGGTTTGTCCCTCCTTGGTTGGTACTTGGTTGCACCCCAGAGGTCTTGCTGCTTTGAATATGTTGTCACACTCATCTGGCCATACCAATTTAGCCCTTCCCAAAGTCATTCTGGTCCCATTTCTCGCTCCTCCAACATGTCCACTATAAGAACAGACTGTTTGATTATTATCTAAGGTCTGTCTGCGGACCTTGAAATGCACCGTAAATATGAGATAATCGACATTATGTGCTTTTTCTGTGCGAGATTTTAAAAATATTGGCTAATTAGTGTACATTCTCCACATGCCCTACAGAACTCAATTGTATTTGTGCTTCTGCTTTTTCTTCCGTGCCTTACTCTCGCTATATTTTTGCCGTCTAAGGGTTGATTCATTCTTGCCCAAACTCCTGTGATGTTGTTTGACAGCCTTCAGCATGCCTGCGTCTTGTTGTCCAATCACGTTTCCTCATCCGGAATCTGCTGGGATATTTCATTCATTGCTTCCACCTGTACTTGATTCTGGGTCTCGCTAAACTCTGAGTGAATGGGTTCTCTGATAGGATCATTACTAACCTGTACTAACCAGCACTTATTTGAGGGTGATTGTGCATATTTTGTCTTGTAGTATTAACCTTGAACTCATTAGCGTGTGCAAGCTTTTCTAGCTTTTGTAATTTCTTCCTAAGCTTTCCCTGATGAACTACGCTTAAAGCTATGCTTTCCTTCGCTTCTCTCCTGGTGTTTAATACTTGTCATGTTTAGAGTACCTCGATCTAAACCGTCTAGTTTGATTGGTTGTCTCAGCGTCCTGTCTCGAGTCATTATTGTTTACCCAGTTCACGTGAATTTGTTTATATATCCCATGTGTTTCTGCATCCTTCAGAGATTGCCTTCCGAGTCCTCCTCCCGTGTGTATATCTGTCGGCAGGAGTGAAGTGATCCTCAGACGGAACTTTGTTGGCTTTTCGCTACATTGTGAAATCTCAGCTCCTGTGCCTTCTCGAGTATTTCCTTTGTGCGATGTCCAAGCCTTGTGTTCTGCTGCGCCCACGTCTCGTCTCCCTTTTGTCTAAGTCTCCCAGTGTTTCCGTCAGTTAGTTAGGTCCAGTTTTTGTTTTCTCGTTTAGCCACTCTTGGAGTGTGTACTTCTGTTTTCCCCTGCCTTGGACAGTGTGCCTTAGTTTCTCCCATTCGTTCAGTGCATGTGCACGGTGTTTTATTTCTGGCCTGCTAGCCTACCTTTCTCATCTAGTGTTTTGGTGTTTAATTAATAAACTTTTTTCCTCCATCTGGTATTTCCCCGACCACTTCCTAACATTTCATTACCTGCCACTGAGGAGGCCTGGCCAAGCAAGATGCCAACTGGCTAGAGTAGATCGTTATGGGAGCGAGCAGTTGCACTTAGCGTCTACTCTGTACCGTCAACTTCATTGCCAATGCTCTCTTGCCCTGCTTTGCTCTGGCACATGAGCAGGATCTGTGATGAGACTCTGTGTTCCCCAATGAAACTATGCAATCCTCATTGCCATAACTGACCCCAGAATTAACTGTATCCCTCGTTCTTTCCCGTTTGGCCCCCCCTTGTTGGTCTGCCACTGTTGTGTGTGTGTCTGTATGTGTGTGTGTGTGTTTTTTTTTTTTTTTACCCCTATTCTCAAGCCCCATCTGGTCTCTTGGAGCAATGCTTTATCTTTAATTCAATTCTGAGGATGCCATCTGGTAGTCAAATTTAAAATGAAATCCAACACCGCTATAGGAAGGTGTTTTGTTTCACTTGCCATACCTGAGGCGGGGAGGGGAAGAAGACCATGAATGAGAAAGGTTGCATGATGCTACTACATTAGATTAACCTGAGTAATACTGTGTCTCATAGAAACAAACTGCTATCTCATCATTCTGCATTTCATTAGCTTCTGTTCCATCTGTCAAGATATATCTGAAATACCAAATTGCCAAAATTTTCTTGATTGCTGATACTATGTATATGTATGTCGTAATTCAATTTTATATTCATTTTCGGGGTTGAATCATTTTTATTTCTGCATCACATTATTTATTTATTCATTTTTATTTTTCTAAATTTGCAGTGTAACTATATTGACTACTTATTCATCATCTGATACTGGAACATAGTAGTTTTATTTGATTGGCAGCTAATAGAGGGGAGAACAGGATACACCGTCCAAAAGGTGAGTCATCATGCTGTGCAGCTCTCCAATACCACAGGCAGTGTCTCAGAAATTGTGCAAGGCTGAGGTCAAAATCCTGATAACATATGGTCAAATGCACAAAAATATGAGGCGAAAAGAGTTTCATCATTTTAAGCTTTGAACGAAAAATATGCCACTTCACCTTTCGATAGAACTTTTTTGGGATTACGTGCAGAATTTTTCATTAATTTTAATCAATTGCGCTGCTGCTTACCCCCATGTGTGCAACATACAGAATGTACACAGGGCTTCATTAGGCACACTGGTGCTCCCAACCCAAAAAATGTAGGCAGACCATTATAAAGTCTAAAGTTTGTTAATGGACAGCCCCTTGAGATGAACCATCTTGTTTTCAAGGGGGTCCAACAAAAATCACACATATAAACAACTGACACTATAAAATGTTGGGAGCGCCAGTAAAACTCTTGGCCTTATCAAGTAATACCCCTATTAATCAATGTTAATAACCTGGAATAATGTATTAGAATAGATTATAAAAGAAAAAGCATAATCCAACTGAATTGTATTTTGATAAGTGGAACAGAATTTTGTATTATTTTAAGTGGTTCTTGGGGATGGAGGACAAATCACACCATTTGTTACAACCAACTTCTTTATTCCACAGACTTGAATCTCGTACCTGCAGTCATGGCCACGCATGACTGATGATGTCAAGTCAACTGTTGAAAAATAAATACTCAAAAAATGGTAACAGTGTCATTCACTCAGTGGAACTTACTAGGTACTTACAAACTGACACAGCACTAAGTCTATGCGCACTCAAAGAGCACCACTAACAGCTACATGACACACGTCAACTTGCCAGTGAAATTATTTGATTTTATTGATGTCACAGAATTCAAACCTCAGACTGCAAAGCCATATGAACTACATATGAACTCCTCAAACTGACAAAGCAGAGCGACACGTCAATGTTGTTCTCTAGGGGGCTGTTTCAATAAACACAACAGACCGTCTGAACCAGCGACAGGCCACCTCCAACTGGATTGGATCGTCTGTCTTTTTCTGGGTGTTTCAATAAACGGACCATCGTCCTCTGACCCAGTTGGACTGTCCGACTTTCTGGGACCACTCAAGCGTTGTCGTAAAACCCGGCTTTTAAAAATATATGGCGTTTTGCTTGAAATTGTCTGAAGGCAAAGACAGCTCAAAATATTTAGATAGCGGAAAGACAATAAAATCAATCCTCATGAAACTGATATACACCCAGAGATGGGGCTTTGTTAAATCCGTGAATGAATTTTTCTAACAACCACCCGTACATGAATATTTCATTCCGAAATCATTGTTGGTGTTTTCCTTAATTGAGACAAAAAGCTGCATGTTTATTCAGGGTATTTGAACACCAATGGGATGTTGCCTTCAGAGTGGTCTCGGCATGGTAATCAGAGGTTCTTATAATATTCGTGGTGCTTACGCGAGAGCGAGAGTGGAGCTCTGTTTACCACCCGTCTTTGAATTAACTGAGGTCTGTGAAATGAGCTGTCGTCACGATATGGATGCTTTAATGTCTTCCGTATAATGGACAGCTTTGTCATGTTGCAACTTCACAGCTGTAGCTTATGGTACAGAATGTACAGCGAAGACTGCTTTTGATTAGCTAGATAGCTTGTATTCAGTTAACACTGACATTTAACATGACATCTTATAGCTATGTGCGCTGTTAGTTTACTTTTTCATAGTAGTTAGAGATCTAGCTAATCATAGTTGTTTTTTTTTCGATCAACGTTTCCATATTTTGAATATTTGTGCACCAAATCATGAAGCTGTGTGTCGCTGAGGTGTAAATTATGACGCAGCTTCGTCTGGGTTGGACAAGTTAAGTTTATTGAAACAGCCCCAGGTCTGGACATCAATAAGGAGAACCTTCGTGGGTTACATCAGTGTAAAAGCAGACCGTGAGGCTAACGTCACCGTTCGGATACATGCAAGCAATGTAATCATCGCTGCTGCTGCTGCTATCATTTTGGTTAAATTATAACTTTGCGGATTTGGTCGTCTGTTGGTCGAATTTGGAACACAAGGACATGAAATTTTACACCAAGTTTGGTGTGAATGGTCTCAGAATTTTTTGTGCAGCGAATATTCCGCAAATCCATGCCGCTTTTTCGCTCCACCCCTGTGTGAATGGGCCTTTAAAGTCTAAGCGGCATCTGTGACAGTGTCTTGTCACCGGGCATGGACATATCCCTGTGCCACTGGTCTTGGCGGGGGGGGGGGGGGGGGGTATGTTTCTGTGTGGGGTGTTGGAGCAAGGAAGTTATATCTCCTTGGTTGCAGCTTGTTTTTTTTTTTTTTTCAGCGATCATGTCAGCCAATAGCTTTGTTCTGCAGCCCATTATCTAGACTCAGGCCTTAGGCGCACCTGTGCGACCTTGATTTCAAAATCAGTCGCACCACCCTAAATCTCGTCGCATATGCGACCAAAATGGTCGCAGTCTGGAGCTCTGGTATATGTATTGTGCACTCACTTACAAAGGCGCATAATACGTTCTTAATAATGTGCCCTTGCCATTAAAAACTGACAATTAACTTTAGACGAGGTTGTTGCTGGCCAATTGCACAATCGCTTTCTGCTGCCTCAAAATATCTGCATGCCAGCAATGTACTTAACCAAACCTCATTTAAAGACCAACATGCTCATGGGCACTTATTTTGGAGCAAGAACAATTGCTATTAACACAATCTTAGCACTGGAACGGAAGTGACAACTGTGTCGATCATAAACTCGCCTGGCGCCATTTTGCGCTGGGTTTAAGATCAAGCCCAGTCTGTTTGTTGAGTTGAAATAAATTGCTCAAGAGCATGGTTTGAGCACTGCAGTGATGAACTAAGGCAACCATCTTGGCAATAACATAAACAAGTGCATGATGACTGATTGAAACAGCAGCGGTTCAGTTCATAATTATTATTGGCCTCTTAATCATCAGACCCTATAGATTTAATTATGCAAGGCTTAATCATACAACAGGCTGCATTTAGCTCTTTCAAGCATGATAATGATATCACCCTAACAGAATTTCAGTTGAAACCTTTTTGCAATAAATAAATAAAAGCTCACCCACACTGCACTGAACAGCATGCATGAGAGGTTAAACTTTTGTTTAAAAATCATTATCCCTAATTGTTGGGATCAGGATTATCTCATAATTATATGTTTTATGCAACCCCAGTTCCAAAAAGGTTTGAAAAGTCCATTCATCCTCTCATATATTGAAAACATTGTAGCACGTCCCTTTCAAAAAAATACCATTCATTTACCATCGGTTACCATTTGAATGGGCGTTCAGTGGTAGCCATATGACCTACTGACAGCATCGTAATTACTATTTATTTTATCTCTGTGGTTAAATCATGGTAAGATAAGACAAGATACACTTTATTGAACTCCGTGGGGCAATTTGTCCTCTGCATTTAACCCATCCTATAGGTAGGAGCAGTTGGCAGCCACAGAGCAGCGCCCGGGGACCAACTCTATATCAAGTAATACTCCTATTAATCAATGTTAACAACCTGGAATAATGTATTAGAATACATTATTTAAAAAAAAGCATAATCCAACTGAGTTATATATTGATAGGAGGAAAAGAATTGTGTAAGATTTTAAATGGTTCTCGGGGATGGAGTACAAATCACACCATTTGTTACAACCAACTTCTTTAATCCACAGACTTGAATCTTGTACCTGCAGTCATGGCCACGCATGACTGATGATGTCAAGTCAACTGTTGAAAAATAAATACTCAAAAAATGGTAACAGTGTCAGTCACTCAGTGGAACTTACTAGGTACTTACAAATTGACACAGCACTAAGTCTATGCGCACTCAAAGAGCACCACTAACAGCTACATGACGCACGTCAACTTGCCAGGGAAATTATTTGTTTTTATTGATGTCACAGTATTCGAACCTCGTACTATAAAGCCATATGAACTACATATGAACTCCTCAAACTGACAAAGTAGTGCGACTCGTCAAAATTGAAACAGCCCCCTAGAGAACAATAAACATGACGGACCGTCCCACCCAGTGACAGACCACCTCCAACTGCATTGGATCGTGCGTCTTTTTCTGGGAGTTTCAATAAACGGTCCATCGTCCCTTGACCCGGTTGGACTGTCTGACTTTCTGGGACCACTCAAGCGTTGTCCCAAAACCGGGATTTTAAAAATATATGGCGTTTTGCTTGAAATTGTCTGAGGGCAAAGACAGCTCAAAATATTTCGAGAGCGGAAAGACAATATAAACAATCCATGTGAAACTGATATACACCTAGAGACGGCGCTTTGTTAAATCCGTGAATGAATTTTTCTAACAACCACCCGTACATGAATATTTCATTCCAAAATCATTTTTGGCATTATCCTATAGTTAGGAGCAGTGGGCAGCCACAGAGCATCGCCCAACTCCAGTGCTAAAGCCAGTTCCTTAGTCAGGGGAACTGGTTGGAGTGTTTCTATGATGCATGTTTTTGTGGGTGGGGGAAACCAGAGTACCCGGAGGAAACCCACACGAACGTGGAAACTCTGCACAGAAAGGCCCCAGGCTGGAATCGAACAACCTTCTTGCTGTGAAGCAACAGTGCTAACCACTATGCTACCATGCTGCCCTCCTGATAGTGTCTTGAAACCCACAAAGATAGTTAGACTGTGGTGAAAAAACGATTGAGGAGACATTCAGGACATGAAAGCAGGCCTACCAAAATTCCTCCAAGAGTAAATCAATGTCTCATCCAGGAGGTCACAAAAGAACCTACACTACCCCTCAAAAGTTTGGGATCACTTGGAAATTTTCTTGTTTTCCATGGAAACACACATGAAATTAGTCTGAATAGGAAACATGCTGACATTGTCTGAGTTAGAAATAATGATTTTAATGGAAAATGATGAATACATACTTCAAACTTTGCCTTCATCAAATGAAAAACCACCTTCACTGTTGATAATGAAACTGGCGTTTGACGGGAACTATTTAGCACAGCTGCCAGTTGACAACCTGTGAGGCGTCTTTGTCTTAAACTACACACTCTCAGATATTTGCCTTTTTGCACAGTTGTGCATTGGGGCCTCCCACTCCTTCTTCCTGTCCTTATTAGTGCCAGTTTGTCCTGCTATCTGAAGGGAGTAGTTGACAGCATAGTAAGAGATTTTAAGTTTTCAATTTCTCGCATTGAAGAGCCTTCTTTTCTAAGCACAACAATAGACTGACTCTAAAGGAAGTTCTTTCTTTCAGGCCATTTTGAGCCTGTAAACAAATAAACAACTGCTGATGCTTCAGGTACTAAACCAACTTCAAGAACGCCACGCTCCCTTTTGCACTCCCTTATTAGTTCAGTGGTTTTCAGCTGTGCAACACATTTGCAGAAGGGTTTTCGAATAACAATTAGCCTCATAAAATGCTTAACTTGGATTAGCAGCCATACCAGGAGATTGATGCAGAGAACTGACAGTTGCTGATAATAAGCCTCTATGAAAAAATGTGGATCATTCTTTGAAAATCATCTGATTAATTTTAATCGTTTATGAAATGGATAAAACTGTTTGTGAAATGGAAAAAATGTTTGTGAAATGCATGAAAATGTATTTTTCTTTGGAAAACAAAGAAATTTGCAAGTGATCCCAAACTTTTGAGCAATAATGTACATTTTAATGTGCATGTTCATTTGCTTCAGTTTGAGTCCGGGTGAAGCAAAAGAAACAGTATGTGTTCTGACTTTGGCTCACCAGTAGTTAAACACCCAATCACATTTTAATGATCAAATTAATCACTAAATAAACAAAATAACATGTCTAAAATAAAAAAGTAAGCACTATTCTCAGCGTTTAGTCTGCGAACCAATCCTATTTTTCTTCCATTAATGGAAATAAGTTGTTTTTAGTACTAACAACCAGGCCAAATTAACTCAATGAATCAATAAATAGCAAGAACAAAACACATGTTGTCTCATTAAAAGATTGATGTATTTGTCTTTTTTCACGAGTGATATATGACTGATATGATTAGATGATCTGAAACATTTAAATATGAAAAATAAGCAAAAATACAGCCCGAAAAAATTCTGAAGGGGGCAAATTCTTTTTCAAAGCATGATATGGGGGAAGATCTTTGATGCAGCAGAGGCCCTTTTATTCCAGAGGCCCTGAACAACTCGGTAGAAATCTTGGTATCATGAATTTTGTAAACTGCCAGCAGATTTTAAATGAAAATCTGACTGCCTTGGCCGTGGTTGCATCTTCTTTTCAACGAAAGGTTAAATTTACGTAATATTTAGAACTGAATACCACAAGAGTGAACACTAAAGCCATTGATTCATAACAATTTTTGTTCCAATTTACCAGTGCCAATATTAGTGGAGGTACTGTAGATATTGCGCACATTACGCCATTTTTCCAAACAAAGAATTCATGTGTGATGGACATTGTGCTTTTCACCTCTCACCTTCATAAGTGGGATACTGAGGGAGTGAGGAAAATAGGAGGGTGATGAGTGAATGGGTGCAAAAGTTTGAGTGGAAAAGAGTTTCTCGTCTTAGTGTACCGTTTTTCTTTTTTTTTCAACACTGTAACTTTAACTCTTGCCCTGAGCAGAGTCAGCCATTCCAAAACAAGGCCTTGCCATCTGTGTGCTGAGCTGTGACCCATCTTTGTTGCTCAGGAAGTAAAAGACTTGTGAAGGGGGAACATATGCAGCCAAAGTAAGTGGATTCCACCCCTCCACCCACGACCCCGGGTGATATCTGGAGGGGGGGGGAACAAGCATATCTTTTACCCTTCCCCACTGAGCAGTGACGGACATGGCTGTCCAGCAGGTGCTGGATCAGAGGCTGTAGAGGTGAATTAAATGGTCAGTAAGACTTGAATGTTGTAATAATATAATATTTCTTTTGCACAGATGGGGTATATCAATATGGTCAACCGTTTATAAATTGAATGAGAGAGTAAGGGGGAAAGAACTTATCATGGAACACAGGCTTATGATTATCTTAATGACATACTGTGCTAACTCTGTACAATAAGAATGAGAACAGTGTTATTGCAAAATGTGGGCTCCACTTCACTGGCTCAGGTATTGCTGAGCAAACATCAGGTTTGACAAAAAATATGTTACAGAAACAAGCCTCCACATTCTTCTGTACCGTATGGCTGGGGAGTAAAATATGAGTCAATATGACCAAGGAACTGTAAATGCTACAGGATATTAATTGGTGGCGATAGAAAGCTCTTAATCATAACTAATAGCTGATCTTACCACAAATGCACGTGTCATCAGATGGATGTGAAAATAATACCTGTAATTGTGTATGTTTTGATGCCGATTTGTTAAAGTAGCATTTTTGAGAGCTTATAAAACCACAATTAAAGGGTTAAAACTACTTTGAATGGCAATAAAGGGTAGTACAGTGCCTATAGTACAAGGCTTGAAAAAATTGTGGTGTTAGTTTTATTACTTCCAGAGTAACAGCTTATTAAAAATGGAAAGACAACAGTGTCATCACTATCCCTCACCACGATCAAGGGCCATAACTCAGTGAAAAATTATGCTTCGACATCCATTTTTGATATCAACGTAGATCACGAGTAGCTTAGTCAGCCTACTAAATTTCATGTATCAAGGTCTAATTGTTTCTGAGAAATCTTGTGGCCCGAACGGATGGATGGATGGATGGATGGATGGATGGACCCCAATTCAGTATCCCCCATCCTGCTTCACAGCAGGGAATGATAACTCCACTCTGACATCTCATTTCTTCAAAAAGGACATCAAAGAGCTAGAGTAGTGAATCCTACTGTTCATTGAGTCTTGCACACTGGTAACATATGCAGTGACAATCATGAGTGCCACTGTCAGCTGGTAATCTCACAAATTATTCATAATATTTTAAATGTTAAGCAGTTTCAAATAACTTATTTTGCATCATACTTTTCAAAAACATGGTTATAAAGTGCGTAACACTTGGATAATATTAGAGAATATAGTTAAGCTTTACAAAAACTGTTTCAAGACAAATGTCAGATTCTACCCGATTCTCATTAAAGCGAAGGATATTTGGCTTCAACCTCAGTTTCAGATTCAGGGATGCCATGGGATTCTCCCACAGGTACATCCTGCAGGACCTCTTTCACCCAATTTTCAAATCCTGAAATGAAATCTCTGGAACTGAAGTGAGAAATTGCTTTGTATGAATCACAATCCAGTAGCACTAGATAGCAATACACAAGAAACGTCTGATACAAAGCTGAGACATGCCAATAGAGATGTCACAGAGCATTCTGCAAATCATCAACATTAAATACAAGGAGGAGGACACTAGTCATACATTGGACAGGCTATACATAGACTTGAAAGTAGAGAGATGCAAAACCTGGTGGTATGGTCCGTCCATTACACAGCTATATGGAAAGAGCCAAGATAATATAGCATATTATTCACTTGTTTGGGGGGTAGTGAAGGCACCATGTAAAATATAAAATTGTTGGCAAAATTATGAGTGTACATATGTTCCAAATTTACGGTTGAAGCCAGACGTTTACATACAATAACATTGAAGTCATTAAATGTCATTTTTTATCATTCCATAGGTTTCATGTTGAACTATAGATTTGGAAAGACAGTATGAACATCAACTTTGTGCATGACAAGAAATCTTTCCATCAGTTGTTTACAGACAGATTATTTCACTATATTGTGTCAGAAATTGCAAAAAACTGAGATCAGATATATTTGGCTAAGGTTTATTTAAATGTCTGACTTAATCAGGACACATCTTGAAATTGGTCATTTTTATAGACAAGAATTATCTTTATTTCATCTGCAGATAACAGGCCCCGGATGCCATGCAAATGCAGCAAACCTATTGCTCTGAAACAAGAGGACATTGACTGTTGTTCTCATATTAAAACCATCATAAACTAAGTCACCAACCCCACTCACAAACACACAAACACTTGTGGGAAGACTAATGTATCAGCTAGAGCAGATGAAGATGGCTCTGAGGTCAGCTGGGGCAGATTCAGGGGCTCCAACATCAGCGGAGAGAAAACTGCAGAAATCCTTCTGAACAACTGATAATGCTTGTCCATGTTAGCTCAGTCCTACATGGCAACAAACCACAGCAGATTCATTTGTCAACAAGAGAATGCGTGCCACAAGAAAACATAAAGTCAAGCCCAGTTAGAGCTGATATATTTATACTTTTAACAAACCATGTACAACAGCATATCCACAAAACCAGACATAATTCCCACTTCATGTTGTAAAATGTAAGCTTCCTCATGCAATACTAATTTTACAGATTCTTATGTCAGATAAACGGTTGCTTTCTAATTCACAAAGAAGTCAGTGGATTGGGAATATTCAATATGCTTAGTTGTAGTGTATTTTAAAACAATAATGTTTGGAAGGACAAGGCAGAATTTGTACTATTTTAAATAGATAGGCAAGTGAGTTTGTCAGCAGCATACCTTTGAAAAGCAGGTCATTTTCTGCATACAATTCCAGATGCTTTTGAATCTGAATTGCTGGATTAAACGTAGGGCGTAGCAGGTTATGGGGTAATTCACAGCATCATGTATCCCAAATGGATATATGTATCCAAAATAGAAACTCAAATATTCAGAACATCGTTGTGTTCCAACACTGCAAAAACAAAATCTCACCATGCATTTTAATGTTTTATCTAGGCTTAAACGCTTATTTGTACTACCTTTTTTCTTAAACAAAGAAATTTGGCCATTGATATAAGATAATTTTTCAACTAATTTCTATATTTGTCCATGGGCTAGGATAATTTAATTTGCCCCATGCATGGACAAATCTAGAAATGAGTCAAAATTACTTCAAATGAGAGGCAGAAATTTCTGTCTTTTTTATGAGAAAAAAGGAAAAGAAATAAGAGTTTAAGTCTAAATACAAAAATAAAATACTCAAGAAGATTTTGCTTTTGCACTAAAACTGATTAAAAGCGCAGAGAATTGCCATTTCACTTTACAGCAATGGGTTCTTTTGCTCAGCAACAGTGATTTCTAACCATGGGTAATTAGACCGCATTATGTAAATACAAGATACTGAAAGATGTCAGTAAACTATTAATATCATTGCTTTCAAACCAACATTTTAATAATTTAAAAAAACAATGTCTGTGACAGTGCATTCAGGAGGGCGGCACGGTGGCACAGTGGTTAGCACTGCTGCCTCACAGCAAGAAGGTTGTGGGTTCAAATCCGGCCTGGGGGCCTTTCTGTGTGGAGTTTGTGGAGTCTCCCCGTGTTGCGTGGGTTTTCGCCGGGTACTCCGGCTGCCTCCCACAGTCCAAAGACATGCATATCAGGCTAATTGGAGACACCAAATTGCCCATAGTGAATGGTGTGTGAATGGTGTGTGCGCACTGCGATGGATTGGCAAGCTGTTCAGGGTGGGTCCCTGCCTTTGCCCGTAGTCAGCTGAGATAGGCTCCAGCTCGCCCCGTGACCCTACTGAGGAATAAGCGGTGTATATAGAAAATGGTGCATTCAGGAATCACTCACGAGAGACAGAAATCCAAAAAACGTATGCCTTTATTGGAGTTCGAAAAACACAGGAATTGCCAAACCACAATCCAAAAACCGTGTCGACTAAACAGGCAGGGGTCAGAACCAGTAAGACAGATGAACAGAGGTACAAAAACAATGGGCAAAAAGTCGTAGTCGATGAACAAAGCCAAGGGTCATTCACAGGGCATCCAAACACAGAAATCGAGGTCATACAAAAATGGGTCGAAAGGCAGAAACAATAGAATGGCAAGAATCAAAGTCAGACAATCCAGTAGAAGAGAAACAATACTCAATGGCAAACGAGGCCCTCTGTACAAAGAAATATTGATCGATGTTCTGACAAGATCTGTGAGTGAAAAGACTGCTTAAATACACACAGGGTAGGTCACATGCTATACAGGAATCAGGTGTAGACAATCAGACTAATTACAATGGGAGAATCACATGAGGGAAGCCCTAACCACGAAAATTGGCAAAAGACAAAACACGAATGGGAATCACACAAACAGCCTATGATATTTAAACAGCTCCGGTCCAGGAATTCTATGTGCGCAGAGCGCAGGAGGTTGATTAAGCACGAAACTCAGGAGAGGACAGAAAGAGCTGAGAGGCGAAGATTAGAACAGGGAACATTGGTTCAGCATTGGTTTTACTGCTGGTACGCGAGATTTGAAGCCGAGTTCGCGCACACGACGGTAAGTGGTTGATCTCGAGACGTCAGCGCCGGTCTGCTTGTTCCACAAGTCGCTGAGCTCAGAAATGGACTTGAACCGGTTGCTGACTGCGATCTTTCTCAGCTGCTTGTTGTCGCAAGCAGAAGTTTTCCGGACGCCGGAACAGTTGGTGCGCTTGCTGCAGTCTTTCTTGAGAGCTTTGCAGATGGAAGACTGACTGATGCCGAGCTGCTCAGCAATTTTAGTTTGGGTCAAGCCTTGTTAGCGAAGGGCTTGAATTTGAGCCACTATTCCCGTTGAGAGGTCGCGCTGCTTACCCATGATTGATTTTACAACTTAGAAATTATACTCAACCCTGACTTTATACTGCACAGTGAACACTCTTCACAGAAAAAAAAAAATTCGAGCACTTATTCTAATTCAATGAAATGACTTATGAATTATTCTAATTCAATAAAACAACAGTGTCACTGTTAAATGGCCTAAATGGGCCTTTTGGAAAGCTCAGCTGAGCAAATTTTTTACAAGTAGCGAGTTCTGTGATTACTCTAACAAGTAGGACAGGCGCGGTGAACACCTGATTTGCTTTCTGCACAAAAAATGCATCAAGAAAATTTAATGATTGCACTATTTCGAATTATTCTTGACCAGCACTTGTAATTCATTCATGAATATTACAAAATGAATGTGGATATAATTACAACCCCAATTCTGAAAATAGTTGGGACGAAGTGTAAATTGTGAATAAAATTAAAATGCAATGACTTTCAGATCACATGAGCCAACATGTTATTAACAATAAAACATTGATAACATTTCCAATGTTGAAATAGAGACATTTTACATTTTATCCACAAAATGAGCTCATTTCAAATTTTCTGGCTGCAACATGTCTCTAAAAAGTTGGGACACAGGCAAAAAAGGGCTGAAAAAGCAATTAATATATAAGAGAATCAGCTGAAAGAACATTTAGCAAGTAATTAAGTTAACTGGCATCAGGTGTGTAACATAATTGGCTAAAAAAGGGATGTCTTAGAGAGGCTGAGTCTCTCAGAAGTAAAGATGGCCAGAGGCTCTCCAACCTCTATCATGCAAAAAGGAAGCCATTGTTGAGCATGATCCAGAAGGGTCACCGTGTTTTGTGGGCCAAGGCTCATTTAAAATGGACTGTAGCAAAGTGGCAAAGTGTCCTGTGGTCAGACGAGTCCAAATTTGACATTCTTGTTGGAAATCATGGGAGTCGTGTCCTTCAGGCTAAAGAGAAAGACCACCCCACCTGTTATCAGTGTTCAGTTCAAAAGCCAGCATCTCTGATGGTATAGGCATGCATTAGTGCATATGGTAAGGGACACTTGCATGTTTTAAAAGGCACCATGAATGCTGAAAGGTATAAGAAGATTTTAGAGCAACATATACCCCCCTCCAGATGACATGTATTACAAGGAAGGCCTTGTGTATTTCAGCAGGACAATGCAAAACCACATCCTGCAGCTATTACAACAGCATGGCTTCGTTGTAGAAGAGTCCATGTGCTGAACTGGCCTGCCTGCAGTCCTGATCTTTCACCGATTGAGAACATTTGGCACATAATTAAACAAAAAGTCAGTCAAAGGAGACCCAAAACTCTCCAGCAGCTGGAAGCCTGTATTAAACAAGAGTGGGATGAAATTAAAGGCTAAACTCAAGAAACTTGTCTCCTCAAAGCCCAGACACCTCCACTCTGTGTTAAAAAGAAGAGGGGATCCTTCATCATGATAAACAGGCCCTTGTCCCAATTTTTTTGAAACCTGTAGCAGCCATCAAATTTGAAATGAGCTCATAATGTGGGTAAAATTTTTACATTTCTCAGTTTCAACATTTGCTTTGATATCTATGTTCTATTGTGAATAAAATACTGGCTGGTGTGATTTGAAAGTCATTGCATTTTGATTTTATTCACAATTTACACTTTGTCCCAACTATTTCGAATTGGGGTTGTAAATAAAACATCAAAGTACCCATCAAAAGTAAATTCTTAAAATTGATATCACCTAGATAAGCATGCAGAATATAAATATCAGTAACTTTTCACTTTCCGACTACCTTATTCCTGCTGCAATTTTAAACCTACCTACCTTTAAACCATCATGAACATACACATCATGAGTTAAAAACATATTTAAGCAGCAAGCATTTGAAAATTTCGACACAATGCTTGACAGGAACCACTTTAAATATATTGTTAACTAAAGTTGTTTTGTAATGCAGACTGGTCAACATAGTTTCTATGGTTTCCCCTCTGTAATGGCCAAGAGAACCAAACAGCATTTTTGCTTTTTTTTTCCTTTTTAATGTCACATTTCTAATTTTCTTTTTAATTCTGAAAACTCATCATTTCATAACCACTGTTTTTGTATATGCCACACCTACTTTTTATGGTATTTTCCTCTGTACTCTCGTTTCATCCTGAGACGAGGATGAAAACTTCTCAGTTTTCATCCTCGTCTCAGCAGCAATGGCAAGAAACAGAGCGATGGCATTGACAGAAGTTGTGCTGACGGGGTCTGTCAGCTCATCTCTGATAGGCTGTGGCAGGAAAAGAATGCTTGGCATTTGCTCGATATTGATAAGACCGAATATTTTTCAGTGTTTGTGAAAACAGGACAAGACATCAATACTGCTATTGCTTTGTAGAGTAGATATGGAGAAGCCTGGCATTCCTGTGGTGTGAAAATATCCAGCTCCTGTGAGGAAGCTTGTGAAGAATATGAGCTGCACCCTCTCTTTTTCCAACCAAAAAGCCTCACTAACATTCAGCGGACATGCAGCAACCAGACAGGGGCTGAATGGGGCTTCGAGGGGTGGTGTGGTTCTAGACCCCCCCCCCAAAAAAAAAACTAGGCTTAAAGGCCTAATTTAAAAATTAATTGAGTTGAGGTATTTTCATGAAATATTCCCAAATTTGATGCCCATGTCAGGATTTAAAAATTCATCAAAAGACAACACACAATTCCACACCCCCTACTGGAAATTCAGGGCTTGTTACAGTTTTAATTTAAAAATAGTCTACACCAGGGGTGACCAACTCTGTTCCTGGAGGGCCACTATCCTGTTTCTGCTCTACCTGCTGTTCAGCACACCTGATTCAACTAATTAGCTACTTAACAAGATCACGAGCTGGGCAATTGAGTGGCTGATTAGTTGAATCAGGTGCGCTGAACAGCAGGTAGAGCAGAAACCTACAGGATAGTGGCCCTCCAGGAACGGAGTTGGTGACCCCTGACCTAGGCAAAACTTTAGTTATAATATGGGGGAGCTAGAAAAGAACAGACTCTGACAACTACAGACTACAACCCAAGTTCAGGGTCTGAAGCATACCTGCCTGACAGATATTTAAAAGAACAACTGTAAAAATACAATCTCTTTGAATTCTAATGGGAAAATATTACAGCTGGCTGATGACAAAGTCAGGATATACTGCAAAAATATAGGCCAAATGTATCCCAGTACAGTGATTGCTATATGATGAAAACAGCTGAAATAAAAGCAAAAAAAAAAATTATGTTTGAAATAATAAGATTTTGAGTGGTGCAAACTTGAAATGAACTGTTTTAATACCAGAAGTAACAACTCCTAGTTTACAAAATTTGACCTGCTGTTCAAAACAGCCTAACAGTGAAAAGCAATGACAGGGCATTCGTTCAATTAATCAGGTCCATTGTGGGAAGAAAGTTTTTTGTTTTTTTTTCCAGCATGGAAGAATAAAATAAGCAGTTGGACTGCTGAAAACAGTATGCTATTTTTGAAGTTTTTTTTAAAGAAACAATAAAATCTTCTGATTACAATGTATTCCAAAACAATGCTGACAGTAGGATCTGCAAAGAGTTTGACCATGTTTCTTATTGCAAAAGACTCTGACATGGGTAAACCATCCTTACCAAACATCAAAATTAGTCTTTTCACTAATCAAACAGTGCAGACAACATAAAGACTCAGAGAAGCTAATTGCAGAGCGCAGCAGTATCTGTCCTGTCCACTCTTCAGTTGAACCCTGCCCTGCAACCCAATTAAAGCAAGTCATTGAAAGCACATTAGGCCTTTAAATTCCTTATTTGGCCAGTGGTATCACACAAGCGATCATTGTTATAATTCAATTAAGCAAGACGAGTCGTATCGTCTTGACTCTTGAACTAACCATTTTGGTGGTTTTGGCTGGATGTTCATTGGCCAAATCTATTTATCCCCAAGCAGCAAGGGAACAGCAT
The DNA here is from genome assembly GCA_029721435.1 of Gymnothorax reevesii. Classification (NCBI taxonomy): domain Eukaryota; kingdom Metazoa; phylum Chordata; class Actinopteri; order Anguilliformes; family Muraenidae; genus Gymnothorax; species Gymnothorax reevesii. The sequence continues at coordinate 81,761,619 of CM056577.1, read as the reverse complement.
GCTGTGACAGCTTTTCCAATGGCTCCAGCCAGGATGAGTGCCGGTACTTTTCAACTTTATGACCTCCAAAAAGAGGACATTTGGCAGACTGTATGAATATGTTAGCCCTGTTGCCAGATTTCTGTAATGATACCACTGCAATGACAGGGATTTCTTAGGGTGGGGCAGTGCAAAAAGAGAATGTAAGAACCCCATTCTACTGTGGTTGTCGCTTCAGCACCTGCAAAACACCACTTGTACCTTGTTGTAACAACTTCTGGTAGTATTATAGCAACTTTATCCTGCAGAATATTTGTACATCTGGGGCTCTTGTCATTTTTAACAAGGGATTAGTGCTGAATTGGAACTGTATTCACTTTAGAACTTGAGATGTAGAGTGATTTCAAGAATGTGACACAGGTTAGAAAGGTCGAGTATCATGCCACTCTCCAGTAAAATTGTAAAAATGAGCTGACAATGTATTGTATTAAAATACACTGCCCGGCCAAAAAAAAGTCACCGTTTGGACGTTAATGAACAAATTCTAAAATTGGATCATTATTGTGGTTATTAATATGTTTCAGATGGCAATAATCATTTTAGCCCTGACTGATGAAGTGCGTCGCTATTCATTTCTTACAAAATCATGTCGGAAAACACATTCCCTGATGGTGGAAAAGATGTTACAGTATTTCAGAACGGGCAAGTTATTGGCCTGTATTTAGCAAAGAAAACCATGAATGACAAAACCAAGCAGGAGGAATCATTTTCACAAACAAATTTTCCACCACAAAGTCCTGACCTTTAACATAATAAAAGTTGTTGGGATGTACTCAAGACCACCGAGTGGTTCAACCATTATGTCGAGAAGACAAGATCTTGGACAAAAATTATGGCATTTCTGATCGAAAAGAAATGTTCTGGCATTGCATATAGTTGTCAAAACAATGACAAGACGAATATGCACTGTAATCAAAGCTACAAGGGTTCCAACTAAATATTTGAGTGTGCGACTTTTTTTTTGGCCAGGCAGTGTATAATGTAATGTATTAAAAAATACATATTGCAAAAGCGTAACTCAGGGGTAGGCCAGAAAGAGCCTCTGTGGGTGGAGCTTTCATACCAACCAAGCTGCTACACACCTGATTCTACTAATCAACCTCTGGAATGTTTGTTAAAGGCCTTGATTAGTAGAATCAGGTGTGTAGCAGCTTGGTTGGTATGAAAGTCTGCACCCACAGTGGCTCTTTCTGGAGAAGGTTCCCTACTGCAGGCGTAACTGGTGGTTACCCTGGGTGCAACTCCAGTTCTATGAATACGTGCGTAGCCCTCTAACAGGCTTCGCTATTGGTTACCCCTACGAGGCTCTGCCTCGACACCTGAGAAAGAAAATTGAACTCACCTGCTCCGAAGGAGGGGGTAGCATACTCACCTCCCATAAAGCCCCGGCATTTCCAATACTCGTCTCCCTTTGAAACTCAGCATCCCACACTCAGGGCCACCTGGGCAAGCTGTTAGAGGGCTACACACGTATTCATAGAACTGGAGTTACATCCAGGGTAACCACCAGTTCTATTTCATACGTGCTCCGCCCTCTAACGGGCTTCGCTATTGGTTACACCTAAGGCGAAGGCCGTTAGGGATGGATGTACCCCAGGTGGACCCTGGCCACGCAGATCCTCTCGCAACCAAGCAAAACCTGTCCACACCCTGGGGCGCACACCGCCAGACTGCGTACCCCACCCCAGGTGGTGGCAAAGTAGCACCCAAACCATTCCCGGCACTGGGAGGGACCCTACCTTGTCCGGCCCCTCCCAGGGAAAAAGGCAGGGCTTGACCATTGTTATTCCAATAACAGGACCCGCACCTGTGGGCGGGCACCGCCAGAGAGCCTCGCGTCAGGTTGCGGACCACCGATATCAGCCGTTACTTGAGAAAAAAAAGGAGACTTCCTCTGATAGCATTCTCCCATGTCGGCCTCATACCCTCCAGGTAGGCACACTTGAGTGCCACACCCAGACCATGGTACCAACATAACCACAGCTACTGCTGGAAGGGGCTTTCCCCCTAATGGGGCCTCCCACCCCAATGCTTGGGAGAGGCCATGTCACTTTTCCCATGGCACGCCTAACAGCTGCGGGCGGGGCACCCCGAGATGCCACGCCCCAGGTCGGCCATGATCAATTGCTAGTAGTGCTGGCAGGGGGCCCTTCCGGTAGGGTTCCCAAGACCGCCTGTGCTACTGAGTCAGCTGTCATATCCCTGAGATATGATCGCGCAAAGGTAGATGTCAATGACCAAGAGGCTGTCATGCAAATTTCCTCTACCGACACGCCCTTCAGTAGTGCCGTAGAGGACGCATTCCTCCTGGTACAATGTGCGGTCAGTCCCGCCGGGGCCTCCAGACCCGCCGCTGAATAGGCCCTGCAAACCGCATCACAGATCCTGTGGGCGAGGCGTTGTGTTGACAGAGGGGCCCTCTGAGCCTGCCCCCCCCATAACTCACAACCAGCTGCTCCCCCATTCTGAGGCTCGCGATTCGCTCCAAGTAAGCACTGAGCAAACGCATTGGGCACAGCCTGTGCATCTTTTCCAGCTCGCTGGTAGCATGGCGAGGTGGGCAGAGGGCCTATAGCCGAAGGACTGAAGATTTAAAAGCAGTGGTTATGACCTTCGGCCGGAATGATGGGTTTGGACGCAGTTCCACTGACCCTTGATCCTGTTCTAGGGTCAGACAAGACGGGAGCACAGAGAAAGCACTCAGTTCACTTACCCTCCTGGCCCACGCCAAAGCCAAGAGGAGGGCTGTCTTAATAGACAACAAGTGCAGGTCTGCTTGGTCCAGAGGCTCAAAGGGTGGTCCAGCCAGGCCTCCCAACACCCTGTCTAGGTCCCATTGTGGAGTTTTGCGGTGCACAGGCCTAATTCTGCAAACTCCTCTTAAAAACCGCTTTATTAGGGGGTGATTCCTGGCCACGAAGCGGTCCAACCCTGCCGTTATCGCCGCAGCCACTACCCCTAGGGTGGAAGCTGCACTGCCCCTCTCGAAGAGTGCCTGCAGGAAATCTAGCACCCCCTAAAGGGGGCATGAACGTGGGTCTAGGCCTCTCGCCTGACATCAGTTTGCAACATCTGCCAATGGGCCGCATAAGCCTTGGATGTAGATGGGGCCCGTGCACATTGAATTGTGGATACCAGCGCCTCGGGCAGGCCCAATTCACTTTCCATCTCCAGACCCTGAGGGGGTGGGCGAGAATGGCATCTGACGCCTGCCTCATGGTTGAGGGAAGGTCTGGAATCCGCCACGGGTCTGCCACCGCCAGCTGGATAAGATCTGGGAACCATCTGGCATTCGGCCTCTTCGGTGCTACCACAATCAAGGATAGCCGCTGCTCCCGTAACCTGCGATGCACTGGCATCAGTAGCTGCCGAGGTGGGCATTCATAAAGCAGGCCGGCGGGCTACCCTGGATGAGCCCATGCATCCGCCCCCAGGGGAGGGTCGTTGGTGGGTCTCAATAAGAACCAAAAAAGGGCACAAGCGTTCTCCTTGCTTGCAAACAAACCCGCTACTGGTCGACCGAACAGTTTCCACATCTGCTCTGTCGTCGTCAGTGGAAGGCTCCAATCCTCCTCGAGCAGGGCTCCCCTGGATAGCCCTTCTGCTCGGGTGTTGAGGATGCCCGGAACATGCCGGGCTGTGAGAGTACACAGATGGCGGTCTGCCCAGATAGCACGGTAGCCTGGTTCGGTTTGTCTGCTTCTCATTATCCCTTCTAAATCATTATTGGCTAGGTTTTGATTGGTTAATTGGCTGAATAAATGGCTTGATTACAAATTAGGCAAAGTTCACGGGAATTGATTTAAGGTGAGCTAATTATGCCAAGGTGACGGCAGCTGTCCAGCCTTGCTGGTAATTGGCAGACTTCAAATCGCACTTTTCTTTCCAGAAATATTTCAAATGGCCTCTGATGTAAGTTCACTTCTAAATTAAGGTTGTGTTGGATAAAGAAAGGAAGCTAATGATCAAGCTCGTCTGTCTGCCCCACAGAGGAAGCGGGAATATCTCGGTTATTCAACAATCACAATGCAGGACCGCAGGACAATGGAAATTCATGGCGCTGACAGCCGCACTGGCATCACGATTAGGGGCGCCCCAAGTGGATCGAGGGTGAATTTTTGTCTGCTGTGGTGAAAATGGCGTAGTCCACTAGTTTTGTCAAATCGCTCATAAAAGTTAAAGAAATTGCAAAATAAAGAAAAAAAGGTCGTAGGAGCTTTTTTTTTATGATGTATTGAAAAAATATTACCCACCTTTCCCGCTGTGATAGTCCTCCTTTAAGGTTTCCTGCCCGGCCTAGGTGGAGGAAGCACCTTAGAGAAGCCCACCCCCCACATCAGCACCCATCAGCACCACTGAAATGATGTCAAATAATTGTAGGGTATTTCAACACTGAAAAATCATCATCTATACCACATTGATTCAACAACAGTTTTTCAAACGTTGAAATGGTGACTGTAATTAAACATTGAGTCAACATATATATTTTTAACCTCAACCAAAAATAACCAATCTGACCAAAATCCAACATTGATTTAATGCTTTTTGCTGTCTGGGCACTCAACCCCATTACATTTTTGATTGTAACAGGATGTGAGATTCTGACGGGGTTGTGATTTTAATACTTTGGTTGTAAAGTTATCCAGTTATTTAAATAAGTTGTTAAAGTATTCAATCAACATTGAAACACATGCATGCTGAATGTGATCTACACTGAACAAAAAAATAAACGCACGAACCAAAAATGCTGAGCTAAATTGACCTATAATGAAATATACCCACAAACAGTGTTTGTTGGTGTACTGAATGATTTGTTTTGATCAATTCTGGTGACCAACTTCTCATTGACCACTCCCTGTGAGATTACTTACTCATTGAGTTGTTCCACCACTGAGCTACATGAAGCATAACATTGAGTTTGTTAGTCAGCGTGACCACACAGGCACTCCTTGCACCAGGGTCAATGAAAGGCCACCTCAAAATGTGCACTTTTGTCACAAGTCACAATGCCACAGATGTCGCAAGTCATGAGGGGGCGTCCCATTGGCACGCTGAACGCTGGGATATATGTGACAGCGGTGTCAACACACTTGAATATGCGTCATTCCAATATCAGCCCATTGAGAAGTCGATTCAGAGAGACTGGCAGCACTGTGAATCGTCCACATGCCCCAAAACCACTTGTGACCACGCCCACTCAGGATCGACACATGCGGTTCCAGCATCCCTGTGATCGGCTCTAACCAGCCGCCAGGACAGCTGACAAGACCGTCGGACTGCACAACAGGTGGATATCAGCTCAGACTGTCCGAAACCGTCCGAGGGAGGCAGTTCTCCGAGTCCCCCGACCACACCGAGGTCTCGACCTGACCGCCGTCCGTCGCTGGTACAGACTGGACTGGGCCAACAGTCACCTTTGCTGGACACTTGCACGGTGGAGGACGGTGTTATTAAGCAATGAATCGCGATTCCAACTGTACCGCGCTGATGGCAGACAACACGTTTGGTGACGTGTGGGTGAGCGTTACGCTGACACCAATGTTGTGCATCGGTAGGCACATGGTGATGCAAGAGTAATGGTATGGGCAGGCATATGCCATGGACAGCGTTCCTTTCTGCATTTCATTGAGGGTAACTTGAACAGGCCGCAGTACCGCAACGAGATCTGAGGCCCATAGTCGTACCGTTCGTGCGACTCCATCACGTGACATTCCAGCACGATAATGCCCGGCCACACACTGCCTGGATCTGCTCAGAGTTTCTTGATGAGGAGGATGTCTCTGTTCTCAGTTGGACAGTATATTCACCTGATATGTCACCAGTTGAACACCTTTGGGATGTTCTGGATCAGCGGGTCAGACAACCTGTTCCAGGTCCAGAAAATGTGCGCCAGCTCCGAGTTACACTGCAGGACGAATGGGACAACATTCCACAGGCCACTGTTGACAATCTTGTGAACTCCATGTGCCGGAGATGTACCACTTTACATGATACCGACGGTGGACACACTTGTTACTGAGAGCTGTGAGCTCTGCCCGCTGACCCCTGTTGGGTTCAGGCTGTGATAACTCATGAACTGTGTACAGTAAATTGTTAGTCATGTTTCTGTTGCTTGAATATTAAGGCAAGAATAAAATTGTTTTGTTGAAATATTTCCCAATTGATAAAAAATAATTTGAAAAAAATTACCAAGTGCGTTTATATTTTTGTTCAGTGTATGTTGTGAGTAAGATGGCACCAACAACAGCAGCAGAAAGGCAGAGGAAGTATCGGGCGCCTTAAAGCTGATCCTGAAAGAACGGAGAGATAGCTGCAGTATAAAAGTATATTTGCCAGGTTGGCTCTTATGCCTGAACACACACACACACACACACACACGCAGAGACACACACACACACACACACACACACACACACTCCACAATATGTTACATTTGAGCAATTCACTGTACAATTTTTGAAAGATAATACATAGTTGTACTTGTTTTTAATTTAGGTGAATAAAACTCAATTCAACTGCAATTTATATCTGTTGCCCTTCTTATGGTTACATAATGAAATACAATCCAGAAAATCCTATCCAGTGAATTTGAGAGTAAATAACAACAATTAGTATGTAAAGTTGTATTTGTCCCTTCAAACCCGTTATCATCTTCAACCCTGTTACCCTCGTCTCCACCCCGTCACACCTACATGTTCATACATTATTTTTTTTAAATGTAAAAATAAAAATGTAATGTTTGTTGACTTATGTCTAAAATGTTGAGAGCTATCATAAGATCATTGATTTTGATGATTCTTCAGTTAAACTACATTTTTGATGAAAAATGACAAGAGTGCTTTCACGCATAGGAACATTTTTAGGCTTTAGTACAGCAAAAATGTGAGATTTTATATCATTTTTGTATTTGCAATTATTGAATTAGTGTGGGGGACATCAGATATATATAATATTATATATATAATATTATAATATTGCTTTCTTTAGAAATACATTTTATGATCATATTCAATGAGCTTCCATAGTGTTCATAAGGGGGTTGAAGAATAACGGTGCCATTAAATAATGATCAATAATAATAGAGAGCTAATGCCTGAGATGGGAAAATATGTCTTTCTGATAGTTGAATATGTCCTTAATGCTGTGGGATATACATACAAATGATACTTCTTGGTAAAGAATTTGAAAATGTCGAGGTCCAATTTGAACCATTCTCATGGCATGACTGGTGTACAGTATTTGTGAGTGTGCAGGAACCATGCACCTGTATAGTGAGGGGATGCCTGCAGCCCCCTCACACTATGGCAGAAGTGAAGTTGTAACTTAATGTAATGAAAACTCCAAATCAACCAATGAGACGGTAGTCCCATTGACTTCAGTTGTAATGGCAGTAGATATCAGTCAAATTGAAATTGTGCTACACAGGTGGCCAGGATTTATAATAGTACCCTACACAGAAGATTATGAGAGAAGACATGACCCTTCAGTTCCTCAAGGCTTTGTCATGCACCAGATTCTGAGATGATATCCCACACTCCATACTACTACTTGTTCTGAACATCCCAGGACTTTCCACCAAAAAATCGAAACAACTGCTTCAACTTATATTGTATTTTCTTTCAAGGAAGATGATCGGCTACTTCCGTATTGCATTACCTTGCATTATTATGCAACATCAGCTTCGTATACAGACTTTGCACAATGACACTGACAACTTCACTGTACACTCCGCAGTGCTGGTGGAAAGAGTACTGTTTCACGCCAATGTTTCATGAAATTACATAATTTGTTACTACCCTGGTATTTGGATGGAAAGTTATGAGACGTTGAACAAATGCATAGGTAAATGGAAAACAAACCAGAGTGAATTACGGCTTTTGGCCAAATTAATGCAAGAGTATGCTCGAGCCTGCCCGTGTCCATAACCAAAAATGACCGGGTTAGATGGACAGATGTAAAGTGTATGTGTTTAATTATTGAGTCTGAAAAGGGCAGAAAAAACAGCCCTTGATCAATGTCTTGTTCTCTTTAGTCATCTCTTCCCTCTATAGCCTTACAAGTCATCTGGCAATCAGTACAGTACAGGTACAAAGAGAGAGAAGCATACGAGTTACAGCAACATCTCTGCACATCTCAAACAAACCCTGACTAATGGCCTGAGCTGCGTGGGACATTATGTTGTAAACGAACAATGGTGGTTCTTTGGGACCAATCAAAGGTTCTAATGAAGCTGCATAGCTCATTCAGTGACTCAGAGATGACTCATTGCAGTGCTGTACGAGCTTGGGGCTTTTGTCTGACAGCTCCAACCTGTTTGTTTGCACAGTGTACGATCAATGTGCAACCCAAATTCCAAAATAGTTGGGACAAAGTGTTAATTGTGAATAAAATCAAAATGCAATGACTATCAGATCACATGAGCCAAAATGTTATTTACAGTAGAACATAGATAACATTTCAAATGTTGAAACTGAGACATTTAACATTTTTATCGACAAAATGAGCTTATTTCCATTTTTTTGGCAGCGATAGGTTTCAAAAAAGTTGGGACACATGCAAAAAAGGGCTGAAAGAGCAATTAATATTACTGAGTACAAATGAGAACGCACCACCCAAGAAATCTGGAATAGCTCCACGGATTGATATGTGAAGTATATACGTATGATTTGAGATAATGAATGTTTTAAGAAGACATGTAAACATCATTCAATTTCATTTACGATAATGTTAATGCCCGAGAGAGGTTTAACTGGTGTAGGGGTCAAACAGAAAAGTCAATAACGGGTGTGACCACCATTTGCATTGACACATGCGGTGCATCGTCGTCGCATGGAGTTGATCAGTCTCTGGATAGTGTTCTGAGGGATAGCATTCCACCCCTGAACAAGGGCAACCTCAAGTTCTCGGATGTTGTCCATCTGGCGTCGACGTGAAAGACGTCGTCCAGTTTCATCCCATAAGTGTTCGATAGGGGAGAGGTCGGGAGACAGAGCTAGCCACTGAAACACGGGAATGTTCTGCTGTGCAAGGTACTGCATGGACACCCTTGCAGCGTGTGCCCTAGCGTTGTCCTGTTGGAACGTGTGGTCATCGTGGTGTTGGTTGAAGAACGGCACAACATGGTTCTGCAGCACCTGGTCCCGGTAGTAGACGCCGTTCACCCTTCCTCTGCAGATATGGAGAGGGGTTCTGTGACGGTAGCTTATTCCACCCCACACCATAACGCTGCCACCACTCCAACGGTCCGTTTCAACGACACAATTGGCGTTATAACGTTCACCACGTCTCCGCCAAACACGTATACGGCCATCTGCATTCCTTAAGTGAAATCGTGACTTGTCAGAAAAGATGACACCATGCCATTGTCATAGTCGCCAATTCTGGTGCCTGTTTGCCCACTGTAGACGCTGGTTTCGGTGATGATCCGTCAATATAGGGCCGAAATAAGGATGTCGTGTACGCAGGCCTGCCGCTCGCAGACGGTTCCGTACGGTGTTGGGGTGAATGAATCCACGTCGTCCTTGGACTTGAGCAGCCGTTCTTGTCGCTGGTAGTGTTCGGTCTTGGACATGATCCCGTACGATCTGACGGTCCTGACGTGCCGTTGTCACACGTTGTTGACCCGGTAGAAGACGGTCCCGAGTGCTCCCCGTTTGCAGAAACCTTTGATGGAGTCTTGCAATCGTTGTCTGTGCGCAGTGTAGTCGTCTCGCAATTTCCCTGGTGCTGGCGCCAATTTGAAGCATGCCTATGGCACGTTCCCGTTCAGGGGCTGTAAGTCGCGGCATAGTGTCGATGTTTCACAAGTGTCAGTAAAGAAGTGAAATTTTATTCGGATTCACATGCTTTTAAAGGCAATGTGTGCACAAATTCAGAGAGAAATTCATTTTTCCCGTGGTGTGCGTGCAAGATGTTGCGTTTTTGCAAAAAATTGCCCAGCGTTTCAGTTAACTCGAAATTCTCGCATTTTTTGCACCTGGCATGTCAGGTGACGTCACTGTAGTGTTGTTGTTGTATAAAAATTATATTGAAGTTCATTTGAACTTAAATATTGACTTTTTTCAAGTGGTGCGTTTTCATTTGTACTCAGTATAGGTAAGAGAATTACCTGACAGAACATTAAGCAAGTAATTAAGTTATCTGGAATCAGGTGTGTAACATGATTGGCTATAAAAGGGATGTCTTAGAGAGGCTGAGTCTCTCAGAAACAAAGATGGCCAGAGGCTCTCTAACCGGTGAAGGCTTGTGAAATAAAATTGTTGAATACTTTAACAACATTGTTCCTTAACTTCAAATTGCAAAGGCTTTGAAGGTCTCATCATCGACAATGCATAACATCATCAAAAGATTTCGAGAAACTGGAAAAAACTCTGTGCATAAGGGACAAGGCCGAAGACCTTTACTGGATGCCTGTGATCTTCGGGCCCTCAGACGCCACTACATCAGTCACTGGCATAATTCTCTCATTGACATTACTAAATGGGCCCAGGAATACTTCAAGAAACCATTATCTGTAAACACAGTCCGCCGTGCCATCCACAGATGCCATCTAAAACTCTATAATGCAAAAAGGAAGCCATTGTTGAGCATGATCTAGAAGCGCCACCGTGTTCTGTGGGCCAAGGCTCATTTAAAATGGACTGCAGCAAAGTGTCCTGTGGTCAGACAAATCCAAATTTGACATTCTTGTTAGAAATCATGAGTGTTGTGTTCTCTGGGCTAAAGAGGAGAAAGACCACCCCTCCTGTTATCAGTATTCAGTTCAAAAGCCAGCATCCCTGAGGGTATGGGGATGCATTAGTGCATATGGTGTGGGACACTTGCATGGTTTAAAAAGCACCATGAATGCTGAAAGGTATATAAAGGTTTTAGTGCAACATTTGCTCCCCTCCAGATGACATCTATTCCAGGGAAGGCCTTGTGTTTTGTATTTCAGCAGGACAATGCAAAACCACATACTGCAGCTACTACAACAGCATGGCTTCATAGTAGAAGAGTCCATGTGCTGAACTGGCCTGCCTGCAGTCCTGATCTAACACCAATTGAGAACATTTGGCACATAATTAAATGAAAACTCAGTCAAAGGAGACCCAAAACTCTCCAGCAGCTGGGAGCCTGCATTAAACAAGAGTGGGATCAAATTCCAATGGCTAAACTCAAGAAACTTGTCTCCTCAATGCCCAGACACCTCCACTCTGTGTTAAAAAGAAGAGGAGATACTACATCATGATACACAGGCCTGTGTCCCAACTTTTTTAAGACCTGTTACAGCCATCAAATTTGAAATGAGCTCATTTTGTGGATAAAAATTGTAAAATGTCTCAGTTTCAACATTTGCTATATTATCTCTGTTCTATTGTGAAGAAAATACTGGCTTTGTATTTTGAGTTTATTCACAATTTCCACTTTTTCCCAACTAATTTGGAATTGAGGTCATATACTTTACCCCCATCAGCCAGCTTGTTTAGGTTGAGTGCCCTCAAGTTAACATTGTGGTTTATCTTTTTTTTATAAAATGAATAAAACATTTTGTGTTGTAAGGGTTGTGCTTCATATACAGTTCAGGTGCAAGGAGGACAGGAAGTTGAGGATTATACTCAGGTCCAAGGATGGACTTGGTAGTTTATTATGTTTACTGTGCAGCAGAAGGCATGAACAAAGCAATACAATACAAACAGGAATTGAGGTTCCTTAGTAGAAATATACTGAGTCAAAAAAAGAAACTTCACTCTCATAAATTTGTAAATATTTTCTTGAAACCTTTAATTAAAGAGTCTTTATTATCACTAGGGGTAAATGCGTTGTCAAAGACATCATGACACACATCAACTCCGACATGCGCTGGTACGCAGCACGTGCGAGCATACTTTAAGCTAAAACCAGGTTCTCTCGTGTTCCTAGTCACATGACCATATGAGAGATGTGCAACTGAGCTCACGTTAGCACGTTAGAGTGACTTCTCGGAAAAACAAGTTTTTACAGTTAATTATTCGTTGATTTTCAATGCCATGGCTGTCAAACATTCAGTGTGAACGCGCCATTGGCATGCTGAATACGGAAACATCTGTGACTAACGTTGCAAGGGTTATGGGATGCAGTCGACGGACTATCCATGATCTTTGGACACGTCTCCAACAAACTGCCACCACAGCTGACCGACCTCGTTCTGGAAGCCCACGTGTCACGTCAAAAGCAGAAGACCGACAAATTGTCTTACGTCATTTGCATAATAGATTTGTCACTGCAACGTCCACTAGGAATGAATTGTTTAGAGGTCGTGTGACTGCCCAAACCATACGTAATCGCCTGCGCACAGCTCTTATTCAAGTTGTAACTTACCATTTTTATTCATTTATTTCACATCATTACCTCCGCCAAGGAGGTTATGTTATTCCCTGGGTTTATTTGTTTGTTTGTTTGTCTGTGGTTTCCAAAATAACTCAAAAAGTTATGGACAGATTGCAATGAAATTTTCAGGGATTGTACAGATTGATATAAAGAAGAAATGATTAGATTTTGGAAGTGATCCGGATCTCCGTCTGGATCCAGGAATTTTTTAAAGGATTCTTTAACATTGGAAGATTGGGCCATTTTCGACATTCATGTATATAACTCCGCCAAAAATGGTCAGGGCACTTGGGAAAAAAATACAGGACAAGTTTCGTACATGTTCTACAATATATCAAAGACTGATCCTGAAAATGGAATAATTCCGGATACTATGATCCAGAATACATAAGTCGGGGACCTTCAGAACTTTCATTATAGGAAGAGAACAAATGAAGCTACAAACATGCGACAAACACCATTATATAGCCAAGATATTGCAGAATTAGGAGGGTGTCACCAGATTTACTGTATCTTCAAAAGCCAGGGAACTAGATCCAGAAGAAAACCACCATTTCGCAAAATTTGATTTTCATGAATAACTACTAAACTAATATTGATATCATAATGAATTCAGTTGCTCATGGTATGTTTTCTTGGTCAGGGAATCTGAAAAAATAGATGAAATAAATGTAGGATTAATATTTATGTGTAAATCACAACATGAGGGGAAATGTTTCATCATAAGAAAAAGAAAAAACAAATGAAGCTAGAAACTGGCAACAGACATCTTTAAACAGCCAAGACGCTGTGGAGCTAATATTCATTTAGCATCATGAATCAAATTGCCATGTTTTCATGGTCAATCTAAAAATGAAAATAAAATAAATGTAAGACTAATATCTATGGTGGAAGTCGCAATATGGAAGGAAATGTGGTGCTTGGCGGAGGTCTGCGCTCTCCGAGTGCCTTTCTAGTATTGACATTGCACTGAGTTTCTAAAACCTGCTTCCATCTCGGGCTCATAACGCTATGGCCAACCTATTCCAGCTGCCTAAATTCCAGCTTGAATTCCGTCTTCATCTGACAAATCTGATATTTCAGCAAACTCCAAAAACAAAGCATTTTCTCTCTCATTCTCACTTCTGTAGTTATAAGTGTTGCACATGATTTGTTTAGAATTTGGGAGAGGAAAATACAAACATTCAGTGGTAGGTCTAAGAGATTGTGCTGGTAACTGCAAACGCGTCCCACTTCCCTTGTTGACGTCTCATGGATTACGTAATTGCTCTGTGTAATTTTGCAGTTTTCAAGAGGCATTCCCAAGCCTGGTTTTTATTTGCATTTTACACTTCTCATGAATAGAATAATGAAAAAACAGCCACAGATTTAAATTTTCATGGCAACCGTACTGTAAAAAGGCTTAGAAGCAATGTTTTAAAATTTTGGAGGTCATGGGACCTTTCAGGCTGCACAAACTGGAGAGTTTTAGAACATAAGCCTCAGAAGATAAAAAGTCAGTAAAAGAGTGTTTATGCCATGTTGACTGTCAAATGGCTGAATAATATTCTCAACTAAATAGCACATGGAATATTAATGTTCTGTTTTTTTTGCAAGATATTTAATAGCCTCCTCAACCTTGTTTCTTTTTTAACTAATCAAACTGTTTCTATAGTATTAACGGCTGTTTAGAAACAGACTGTCCAAGAAAATTAATGTTTTTTACATTTTAAAAAAAAATCATCAGATTTTTCTTTTGCAGAGCTGATTTAATGGATTTGTGAGTTCTGCGTTCATCTGTCATTGTAACCTTTAGGGCTAGTGCACTGTATAAGTACTCAGGAATAAAAGCTTTAAGACAATCTCCTTTTCCAGGGAATTATACATAGAAGAGGCAAATGATGTAATATTTTGCCATATCATGATTTAAATATATCTGTCTGAGATTACATGGCAGTGATGTGCTGGGCTTGCAGTGAAATCTATCAACCACGCAAAATTGCCACTACACAAATTGAACCCACATGTAATCATTCAAAGTTCTTTATAGACATGACAGAATTAACAAGGCTTGTTTTTTATGTCTGTGAACTGCAGCAACGATGAAATTAAGGTCCACTCTGAGTTCTCTGTGGATATACTTTCATTGGATTTAACTGGCTGTAGAATTCAGCCTGGCACATTCAGATACTGTATCGTGTAGAAGGGATCTCACTGTGAAGTACCAAAAATATTAAACAGCCTCTTGAAATTTTATTCAGCCAAAAAGGGTCAGTCTGGCTTCCAATGTCAAGCCCTTTTCTACACATTGAGATATGCCACTTAAGCTGCCATTTTCACAATGTAAAAGCTCTAACAAACAACTAAATTGAGCTGTTACACAAAGCTCAATGTGTATTTACCCTTTGAACACACATTATCAAAACTGGCACCATATTTTGTGGGTGTAAATAATGACAAAGCTGTGCAGCTCCCTCCTTTTATCAATATGTTTACTCTTCCCTTCTTCGCGTCTTATTTCCTGTAACCATTTCCCGCTCTATTTAATGTTCAACAAATCTGGTCAGTAAAAGCTAATTACAACAGTCACAAATAATCCCCTTGCCTGTCCTCACTGATCCTCGTAGAAGGCAACTATACTTAACGATGTAGGAGAAAAGACATTTGAGTTCATGGTTTGGGGTGAATGGGGAGGGACAACAGGCAGAGGCATAATTAGCAGATGGATTTGCATTTTAGCTCTGCCAGGAGCCTCAGGCTAATTCTGCGCTACAGTTCTATAGCTGAAATCCTTCAACCCAGGCTAATGCCTTATGAGTTAATGTGCATTTAACAAGTCAGATTGCTGTGGTAATTGAAACGTCGTTGAAGAGAATGTTTGAAACTTTGCATTTGACCTGTGTTTAATTAATTCACTCATAAGAAATATTAAGTTGATCACATTTCTGTCATTATCTATGGACCTCCTGAATTTGTCTAAACCACTCAATGTATAAAAGTCTCAATTCCACCTCTGTCGTCTGTGTTGTGATTCTGCTTTGACCATGTTCATGCCTTATTATTTCTGACTACCTTTTGTGTTTTTTGACATTTGCTATGCCTGACCATTCTTTGTATGTGTATTTGGTATTTGGGATTAGTTTAATGTATTGTCTTAGTTTTTACTTTTCCATGTTTTACATTTTGCCATAGTCACATTCCGGTTCATGTTTTCCATCATGCGCGGCACTTTGTCTCCCCTGTCTGGTCTTTCATCTTGTCATTGCTCAGAGCCCCAGTCCTGCCTGTCACTCTTCTGGTGATTTATTGGATTCTGGATTTCAACCTTCCTTCCGATCTCGTTTACTTACTTCACCTTACTTTTCGATCTTACTAACCATACTAACAGTTTGTTATTTTCGCTAAAAGTTACTAACACCAACTAACATTGTATATAATGCTAACTTACTAACAAGCGCCAAGGGATTGTAATGCTTCACTGACTAATTGATTAACAAGCCCTCAGCACTCGCCCTGTTCTAGTCTCCGCCTCTTATTTCTCCCTGATTACCTTTGCTGCATTTTCTGTGAAAGCTCACACCTGATCGCGCTGTCCTGTTTCTCATAATAAATGCACGTTAGAAACTCCGTAACTGGAGCTGTTTACCTTTGTACAGGTTTGTCCCGTGATCCCTGTCCACGTTTTGGCTTCGGCCAAATTTCATGTGATTAGGTTCTCCCTCATGTGCTGCTCCTTTGTAATCAGTCTGACTGTTTGCACCTGTGTCCCTCACCATGTGATCTCCCCAGAAGTGTATATTAGGTGTCTTCTCACAGCCAGTCTCCGTCAGATCGTTTTCCAAGTCTTCTTGTGCCATGTTTCATTTTGCCTTGATTACTCAGTGTTTATCTTTCTGACTGGACCGCCCAACTTTTTGATTTTTGCCTTTCTGATTTTGGATTATTGTTGCATCTGTGAGTTTTGACCTTTTTCTGCCCGACCACGAGATCTGTTTGCTGCCCTGGTTACGATTTGGATTACGCCCATTGGATTCTGGTTTTGCTGCTTTGACATTCCTGTACCTGTGAACCAGACCCATTTTTGTTCGACTACAATTATCGTGATTGTTGCCCTGGTTTTCGATTGTATTTTTGCCCAACTGGATTTTGATTTTTGGAGTGTGGACTTTATACTTTTGCTTTCTGCCCTGCAGGGGTCCTCCCCCTTTATTAATAAACCAAGTTCTACTGCATTACGTGGTTCTCAGAACTGGTTCCTGATCGCACCATTAGTCTGCAGAAAGTGTGAATTGCGATTTATTATTGCTATGACCATGGCACTATTACTCTGTACCACTCACAGCCAGCACAAGGGGGAGTCACTTCACCCACAATCTCATTCCGTCTGCATGCAATGTGTGTCCCCTGAAACTGAAGGAATTTTCTGACAGCAGGTGTAAATTGAACTGTGGAAAAAATGAGGATAATCTTTCTTGTGTCGTTGGGCTCTAATTTCTTGGCACGGCGCAGGGCGCTACAGCGTAGCGCAGCCCACGGTAATTGTCCAATGCAACACCATGCCCAGCCACTTCGGCAATTTGGTAGACGGACGTGCGCCGAGATGGGTGAGGCGGCGTAGTAGGGGGAGGTGTCACATTCATTCAAGATGCTGTGACAACTTCCTAGCAAAAGTCTCCGCAGTTGCACAGGAAGCTCACCAGCTCCAACCTGGTTTTCTGTGCAGTGGTAATTTGGCTGACCGGCGTAGAGTGCGCACGTCAACGAACCCTCAGGCAGGTTTCCAGAATGTCAGGCACATTGTATTTCATTCCAACTTCATAAGTTTGAATGAACTGATGTAGTTTCATTTTGAAATTACATTCAAGTTCGCTAATGGTAATTTGCAAATGCCCTAGCTAGCCAGCTACCTCATATTCGTAATGCTTAATATAGATGCAAGCGGTGCAGAAAACAAGCTTGAAGCAGCAAAGTAAAATGCAACATTAACGCTTCATGCAGATATAGGACAGAGGCTTCTATATTCCAATTTAAAAGGTGATGAGAGGAGCTCATTTGAAGATTTGACTCTGCTGTGTTATGCCCACTGATGCCTTATCTCCTCCCTCTTTGCCACTTGCGCCGACAGGAGGGACAGAGGAGTACTTGCGCCAGTCTGCACCGGGCACAAAATCGCAAAATATGCCTGGATACACCCCGTTGGAGCGGCGCTCCCCCCATTCACTCCGCCTGTGCCTGGTCTACAAATTTAGTGCCCATAGTCTTAATTCGGTCTTATAGCTGTGATTACAGACTGTGATTGTGTAAGCACTTGCTCAGCTGCTACGATACCAAAAAAGATAAGGAAAGTTCTTCTTGTGTCAGTTTCTAGTGTCAGCCTCATTGCTGTGATCACAGACTGTGATTGTGCAAGCACCTGCTTGCCTGCTGTCAGTCAAAGGTTAACTCGCGGTGTGTTTACCTTCCAAACTTTGGAGACCCAATGCCTACTGTCATCCTACTGAGCTGTTGAAGCGAGAAGTTGTTGGTGTAAATGGAGACATCACTGTTTATTTTACACTTTCAGAGCCAGTCTACTACTGTTGACACTAAATGTGCATATAGTTCCAGATGCTAATGATAGGGGGACCTGGAGTGTGTTCTGTCTTTAAATGGATCTTTTCATTGGCTGCATTTTAATTCTTTCATTTGCATCTTAAATGACTCTGGACTGGGTATTGAGTGAATGAATTGAGATACAGACCAAATCAAGAAAAATCATCGCTTTGTCAGCTCCAATGCAGCTGTCCTTTATTTATACCCAAATATCATGCATTGAAAACATTTTTAACATCTTTATTGACCGTTCTTATCAAATTCCTCTTACTGCACAGAATATAGGTTCTCAATATTAGGACCACTGACTCATGTGACCAAAAGGGCAAGAACTGCTGAATTGCTGGGAATTAGGACGTTGTATGTGTCAC
The DNA here is from genome assembly GCA_029721435.1 of Gymnothorax reevesii. Lineage (NCBI taxonomy): Eukaryota > Metazoa > Chordata > Actinopteri > Anguilliformes > Muraenidae > Gymnothorax > Gymnothorax reevesii. Next base: position 81,743,290 of record CM056577.1, on the reverse strand, counting down.
AGACCAGTCGGAGGTCTGACGAGGACTTTTAATCCTGGCTGTCTGCAGTAAGCTCGGCTGTGTAGTGTGCTAAGGTCAATACCCTTTGTTGGCTGGGAATAAGCTTGGGGAGGGTTGATTGGAACCCCTGGCTTAATTCTCACAATGTGCATGGCCCAGATGGTGAGATGGTTGGATGGGGAGTGCTATTGGACACCTGGTGGGACAATTACCAGCAATGCTTTGCTCCAGATGTCAATGACTATTTGCCTATTTTGTGTACTGTGTGCACATCCCACCACCTCCACTGCCATATCTGCTCCTTTTTCTGCAGTAATTTTTAAAAATATGGGTTGAGCTGGCGACATAGAGATGTAAGCTTATCATGAAGATTCTGACTCAGCAAATCTGCTGGGATGAAATCCCATGGAGAGGCTCTGTCTGGCAGTGTGATCATCCGCTTCAGCACTGGATTAATCTCAGATTCAATCAGTACATCCCCACATGCCCCCCCTGCCCTAGCACAGTAAGATCAGGAGGCAAGAAAGCAGGCTGTCCTTTTCATTTAGGGAGGTGGGAGGGGGAGGAATCAGTAATTCTACTCTGACTGTTTGGTCCAAACAAGAGCCAGACACTGCTAAGAAATAATAAACATGAGTCGGCATCAAAGATCTACAGAAGGTACATGAACTATATATTCCATCACTCTCTCATGGTGAAAATGTTTGATGTACGTGAGGACTTGGTATAAAAATGAAAGCAGATACACTGCCTGTCCAAAGAAAAAGTCAAACACTCAAATATTTATTTGGAACCCCATTGATTACACTGCAAATTCATTGTGTCATTGTTTTTACAACTGTACGCAATGTCAGCACATCTATTTTCAATCAGAGTTGCATTAATTCTTGGCCGAGATTTTGTATTGACGACGGGATAGTTGAACCATTCTGTTGTTTTCTCAAGCAAATCAATGCGATTGAGGTCTAGACTTTGTTGTGGCCAATTCATGTGTGAAAATGATTTCTCATACTTGTTTTTTCATTCCTTATTTTCTTTGCTTGGTGCCGGCCAATACTATGCCCCCTCTGCAACACTAGAACATCTTTTCTGCCACCAAGGGGCACGTCTTTGCACATAATTTCTAAGGAAATGAGAAGCTAATGCTTCAACTGTTAGGGTTAAAATAGGGTTTGTGCCAGTGGAAACACATTAATCATGGCAATAATGATCCATCACCATATTTGCTGATTTAAATCCAAATGGGGATTTTTTTTTTTTTGCACCGGCAGCGTATAAAAACAGGCAACACAAGCTGACTGTTAAACAAGAAAAAAACAAGCATGGAGTGAGAAAAAATAGAATTGATCTCATGCCTGTGACAAAAGGAAATAGAAAGTAGAGAAAGTGTATGAGGCAGCTGCGTTATTTAGAACAGAGGTATGACTGTAGAATGTATACAGTTCAGTGTCCCGACGGATCACCACCTTATCGTGGTGGGGCACTTTGCGTGTCTCCATGACCCCTAGAGCTATGTCGGCGGGAGTTTCGTACTCCTGGAGGGGTCACCCAAGCCGAACAGGTCGAAGGGTAGAGTCCAGACTAAGAGTGATCCAAACAGCTGGTGGCGGCACGCTTTGAGGCGGTTTCCCAAAGATCTGGTTTCCGGCAGCCGCCTGCAGTTGTAAGAAGATGCAGGTCGTCTAGGGTCCTCCTGGCCACTGGAACCATCTTCTTTGCAATCAAGATAGTGGCGTTGGGGAAAGCGCACCCCTTATGCCACTCTAAAAACCATCATTGCGCAGGTATCCTCTTTTACCTGAGTCTCCAACCTCAAAAGCCTGGCGGCGATGAAGCATCCAGTGACGGGAGCAGGTTTGAATGAGCTGGGAGCTCTTAGCTGGACCTCTGCACGTCAGCGGCACAGGGCAACGGTCGTTGGCAGCTGGGATTGAGTGGCAGCTGCTTTCGGCAGACCCCTGTGCGTCTGAGCAGCACTATTTAGTGACCGCACTGCTCACCCCAATTGGGGAAAGGCCTAGAAAAGGTGGCCTAAAAATTGCCAACTCAGTTTCAGTACCCGGACAGGAAACCGCACCTGTCGGGACATTCCACTATGCGGTCGAAAAACGATAGCATTTAGAATAGCAGCATGGAACGTAAGGACACTCCTGGATACCAGTCCGGACAGGCCACAGCGCAGAACAGCACTCATTGCCAGCGAGCTAAAGCGCAACAATGTGGATGTGGCAGCACTCAGTGAGACCAGACTCCTTGAGGAAGGCTCACTCAATGAAGTAGGAGAGGGTTATACATTCTTTTGGAAAGGATACCCCATGGGCGGGCAACACCTTCATGGAGTTGGTTTTGCAATCAAGAACAGCCTCCTGCTCAAGCTCACAGAGTCACCAGTGGGTGTCAGTGAAAGGCTTATGACTCTGCACATCCCACTTGCAAAACGCAGATATGTCACGTTGGTAAGTGCCTATGCACCAACTCTGCCATCGAATGATGAAGAGAAGGATCGCTTCTATCAGGAACTTGACGACATCCTCAGTCACATCCCGAGGAGTGACAAAATCATGCTGCTTGGTGACTTTAATGCAAGAGTCGGGAAGAACTTGCATAACTGGAATGGCGTGATCGGCGCCCATGGCATTGGATTAGTCAACTTCAATGGCATGAGACTTCTTAGTCTTTGTGCGGAGCACAACCTTACCATAACAAACACCATCTTCCAGCAAAAGAATAAATATAAGGCATCCTGGATGCATCCCAGGTCCAAACATTGGCATCTGATCGACTATGCAATCGTGAGGAGGGCTGACCTGAAGGACATGCTCATTACAAGAGCTATGCGTGGGGCAGACTGCTGGACCGACCATCGCATGATTCTGACAAAGGTCAGAATCCATGTCCGGCCCCTAGCACGTCATGGTGGTCCAAAGAAGAGGATACTGAACTGTGCCAAACTCTCCAGTAGCGACACCCGTGACAACTTCCGTCGCTCCCTAGCTGAGAGATTGGCAGACATTGAGCAGCTGATCATCTCACAGGCTGGGATGGATGAGAAGTGGAACTCTCTATCCACCACCCTCTTTGACACTGCAGCCCAAGCCATTGGTTTCAAAACCAAAAAACACCAGGACTGGTTTGACCAGAATGCCGGAGAGATCTCCAACCTCCTGGACAGAATGCACAAGGCACACAGAGCCACCCTGAACAACCCACAGTCCCAATTCCATAAAAAACTATGGCAAGCCCTTCATTCTGAGGCCCAAACAACTCTCAGGAAACTGCAAGATGAATGGTGGATTTCAAAAGCCAATGAAATCCAGTGTCACGCTGATAGAGGCGATATGAATAGTTTCTATGATGCAGTGAAAACCATCTACGGCCCCAGAAACTGCTCCCTGGCACCTGTTAGATCTGCTGATGGAGCATTTCTAATCAAGGATCAGGTTATGATAGCGGAGCGCTGGGCTGAGCATTTCAACACCCTGCTCAACCAGCCCACCCCAGTGGACCCAACTGTCCTTGCAGAGCTCCCTGAACATCCTACTATACCAGATCTCGACCTCCCCCCAACCTTCAAAGAAGTCCTGAATGCAGTCAAAACCCTGAAAAATAATAAATCCCCTGGACCTGACAGTATCCCAGCTGAACTCCTGAAGGAAGGTGGCTACCTCTGTACACAAACACTTCATCGCTACATTTCAGAGGTGTGGAGACGAGAGCGTGTCCCGCAACAGTGGAATGATGCCAACATAGTGACCATCTTCAAGAACAAAGGAGACAAGTCCATCTGCTCCAATAGTAGAGGTATCTCCTTGTTGGCCGTTGCTGGAAAGGTCCTTGCCAAGGTCATGCTCCGCAGACTCATCTCCACAATATCTGAACGGGTCATCCCAGAGTCGCAGTGTGGGTTTCGAAAGGACAGGGGGACAGTTAACATGATCTTTGTGACACGTTAGCTTCAAGAGAAATGTCGGGAGCAGCACAAGGACTTGTTCATTGCCTTTGTCGACCTCTCAAAGGCATTTGACACAGTGAACAGGGACCTACTGTGGCAAGTCCTGAAGAGATTTGGGTGTCCACCCAAGTTTCTCACCATCCTTTCACAGTTCCATTCAGGGATGATGGCCCGAGTAGTAGTTGGAAGACACAGCTCAGAGCCCTTTGGTGTGGAAACTGGAGTGAGGCAAGGCTGTGTGCTGGCTCCAGTTCTCTTCAACATCTTCCTCGTCTGTGTTACAACACTGCTGCGCAGAAGGATGGAGAAGCAGGCTGGAGTTACCATCGACTTTAGGTTTGATGGTAACCTGTTTAACATCAGGAGACTACAGGCAACTACTAAGCTGACCTCGGAGACCATCATTGAGCTACAATATGCCGATGACTGTGCTCTGGTTGCTCATACACCAGAGGCTCTGCAAAACATCCTCTCGGCAGCTGTAACTGCTTACACAAGAATGGGACTGACGGTCAACACCCAGAAGACAGAGGTACTCTGTCAGTCCAATGCTGACCTCCCATCAAAACCAATAACCCTCACAGCAGCAGGGCAACAGCTGCTCACGGTGCCCACCTTCAAATATCTAGGGAGTATAGTGTCTCACACCTGCTCATTGGATGACGAGATCCAGAACCGCCTCAAGCAAGCATCAGCATCTTTTGGTCGGCTAAGGAGAAGGGTTTTTCAGAACAGCAACCTCAGACTCCCCACCAAAATGCTGGTCTACAGAGCTGTATGCATCACTACATTACTGTATGGATGTGAGGCATGGACTATCTACAGCCGCCATCTGAGAAGCCTGGAGACCTTCCATGTAAGATGTCTTCAGAAGATCCTTGGCATCACATGGAGGGACAGAGTGCCGCACACAGAGGTGTTGGAGAGGGCTGGCAGCTGCAGCGTGGAGTCCATCCTGACCAAACACCAACTCAGGTGGCTGGGGCACGTAATTCGAATGCCCAGCCACAGATTGCCACGCAAAATCCTCTATGGTCAGTTACATCATGGCCGACGCAGTGCTGGTGGGCAGAAGAAGCGGTTTAAAGACCAAATGAAGAACACCCTGAAGAAATGCCGGATGAACCCCTCTTCACTGGAGGAACTTGCCTCCTGCCGAGACCTCTGGCGCTCCCACTGCTCACAGGGAGTAGATTATATGGAGGAACAGCGCACGCAACATCGTGCTTCAAAGCGTGCAAAGAGGCATGCTCGCCAGGCCACCCCTGCTCCCATCAGCACCTCCTACACATGCTCTGTCTGTAATCGCATCTGTGGATCCAGGATTGGACTATTCAAACACCAGCAGACTCATAAATAAAAGAAGATGGTCATCATCGAATCGATGGACAACCATAAGCATACAGCTCAAGAGTTTGGAATCACCTGGAAGTGGTTATTTTTTGATACTTTTGATAGAATTATGTTATGATCCAGGCAAGGAACCAGATGCAGAGACAGAGTATAATCCAGTAGTTGGGTTTATTCATAGTAATGCGGTAATAACTGTGAGGGACGCACCCTAGAGCAGAATGAAACAGTTCGGTTCAGATGGTAGTGGGCTTGGGTGTAGGGCATGTCCGTGCCTGATCAGTGACGTCCCAGGGCAGTAGGCAAATGGAGATCATCATTGCTAAAGCAGAACTGTCAGATGGCTGGATTGGAGAGTTTGGCAGGAACACAGTCCCAATCCCAATGACAGAAGAAGGCTTAGGAGGTGTTCCTAATACACTGGACAAAGATACATACTGAAGACTGGTTGACAGAAAAGCAGTTCTTATCCTGAAAACCAACAGAAAGGCTTGGGAGCTTGTTTATACTAATAGAACTAAGAAGTGAACCTCCTTATTTAACTTTCATTAAAGATTACAAATAATTTCCGAAGACAAGTAACTCTTGACTAGGAATATACTGACTAGTTTCTTAAAAGTATTCCCAAAAAGTTCCTACTTTGTAGATAACATAAGCTGAGAGAGTTATTTGAATCTTATAATATATGCTAGGCACAAAAATGGAAATTTCAAGCCGTCAGAAAGGTGCTGAAAATGCCGCACAGTAAACTTTGTCTTCTCTGCTTCTACGTTATCGGTGACTGACCACCAGGCATAGACATGGCTACAAAAAAAGAAAAAAAATGGGAGATTCAAGCTCTAGTTCTGACTCTGATGATTTCGCTGGCTATGCTATGCTGCTTACTGGGAATGTAATGCAGGAAAGTGGTGGAGATGAATTTTTACCAAAAATGTTAGAGAGTAGTCATACCAATTTGAACCCTACGCTGAGTGGCAATCATGCTGAGATGAGCAAAGGCAAGAGTGAGAGTATGGAGAGTTCGCTGCAACCAAAAAATACAGCATACCATAGTCTTTAACCTCTGCAATATGTAGATCAGCCCACAGTTCTTGCGATTTCTTGAGAACTAATCAAAAATATATGTGGATTGTCATGTTTGAAGCAGACTTACCCAAACTGCTGAAAAATGTATTGATTGTCAAATCCAAGTTTGAGGATGTGAGATGGTTAAATTTAATTGTAGGCTGACAAAGTGCTTCTCTACCACCCATACTATTTTTAAGTCTGGGTCACTAAGAATTGATCAAATTAGTTACAGGAGAATCAGATATCTTGCGTCACTTGTAGCCGGAGACTTCAAAGGAAGATCAAAGCAAGACTATCGCATTTCTTGTGCAAATATTACTGATTTGTATTGACTTTTTAAGGCAGCTGCAAGCGGTCTGCCTCTGGTGATGTCACAGGCAAAACTGACTGAGGCGCTCTTGCCCAGTTTTAAAATGTGAATTTCTCTAAAGTAGCTCTTACATATATGTGAAGTCAATTTTATTCTGAGCTCAAAGTGATTCAATGTTGTTGCATTATTTGTTACCTTATATATACCTTATTTGGGTATACCTTTGAGGTCATAAACTAAGTGACAATCCTGCAACTACCATACTCAAATGGTAGCCATATGGTGGACCCCGGACGTTGCTGCAGGAAATCACAAATCAGGGAAAGGTCCAAGATGTTGTGCTCAGGGACCCAAAAACAGTCCTGGGGCCTGTATCCCTCCCAGTCTACCAAGAACTGGCATTCGCATCCTCTATGCTAGATGTCCCGAATTTTACACGCGGAGTAGGTGGAGCCTACTATTTTGACAAATCTGAACAATGCCATACAATTGAAGCAAAGGGATAGCATATTCAGGCTGAGGGTTTTATGAAACCATTTTAAAAACTATTCTCGCTACCTCACATGGATACCTCACATCAAACTATGGAACAATATACAGTTCTATAACTGAGCACAATATTTGATGGTATTTGATGGCATAAAAACACAATTATACCTGCATGGTGGCCTGTCTCAGGCCAATGCTCGCAAATCCAGTTGAGCAGTCTATATGACTGAAGCTACTGCCATCCACATAATTATAAACCCTCTTTCATAGCCTCTTGGATCTTGTCCTCATGCAATCTAGAGCCACAGTCAAGGTGAACTAGACCCGTTCAGCATTTTCACTCTTGTCACTTTGCATGATTGCTTGCCTTTGCTTAATTGAATCATGCAGTATACTAGTATTTATGCTTCTACATTAATATTACTTCATTAATTTACTCAGAGTTGTCCTTGGGTCATTTACCGCATCTGCTTTAGTGGTCTAAAGGTCCAAAGGCCATTACTGTTGCACCCTAATTACAATATAGTGGTACACATATAAGCACATTGCTTGATATTGTACTGCCCTCAAATTGAAAATGTTTGATGCTTCAGACTTAATCTTTTTTGAATTGTGCCCTAAGATGCAAGGAAAATTGAAAAGACTTGAAAATTTGAGTGAAAATGAAAAAGCATAGAATGGCATAAGGTCAAACAGGAAATAACAAATATTTAAACACGGAAAATAAGGGGAAAGAAGGGAGGAGTGATGGCATAAGCCTGACAATTTGAACATGAATCTGTCCATTCATTGTGTGAGACAAAGGTTTTACAAAAGAGTGAGGAGAAAGGTAGGCAAGGTGAAGATGAGGTCAGTGCACATCACTGAATGCTGGTGCCACAGCACAGCAGAGGGGAAGACCTGCAGTCCACAGTTCACATAGCCTGCGTACAGGCTCTTGGATGGTCTTTTAGTGGTGTTTCTTCTCAAATTTGGAGTTCCTGTGGTGCACTGTCAAAAGTAATGGGATTGGGGCGGGTGCGGAAAATAAGAGCCTGCAATGATCTTTGTAAGATTTGAGTATCTTAATTCAGATTGAATGAGAAATACTGATTGGTCAATTTAGAGCATGTAAACATGAGATGTATAAACAAACAAACAAGAAACAGTCCTCTGTATTCAACTCAATATGGTATCGCCTGAGAATATAGATCACATGAATCCTCTCAAAAAGAGGTTGCAATTAAGAGCTTAGCGAGTGGCAGGGATGTTCTGGCCGCGCTGCTTACTAGCTTCGGAAAAAGCCTCGTACTCAAGCGGAAAGGGGGACAGAACTCAAACAATACAAAGATCATTGCAGGCGCTAGCCTCATTAGCTTGGCAAAAATTGCCTTCAGCGACTATGAGTGCCTGTTTGCAGGCTGCAGTTCACAGAGAAACACAGGACACAGTGCAGGGTAGAGGTACCTTTATCTAAGAATAGTAAGTTTGTGGGTGTCAGAACGCAGACTCATTTCCCTCCTCCCTGGAACCATAGTGCTGGGCTACGGAAAAACAGAGGGCAATGAATTTGCCATGGGCATGGTGGGAGTAAGGCCGCATATCTTCCGGCGCATTCAGCAAATGTGTGCATTATACATTCAAAGATTGCATTGTGCATGGAGGGAAGGAACACAATGCATGTGTTTATAGAAGATGACACTCAAAGTGCCATGTGATCTTCTTAGGCACCGGTGGGTGGAGAACTCATAATGACATCAATGGATGGAGGATTAAATTATAGCAAATATTGCAAGCACGTTTTAGTCTTAACCCTCCTGACATACATTGATACTTGTGATATGATGTTTGTAGTTTGCTAACACCCAGAATTATTAATAATTTGTTTAATCTTTTTTTTTAAAATGGGGCGCAACCTGCAGAGCTAGTTCTGGCAGTCAATTTGAGACACACCCATATTCACAGAGACACTTCCACTTGTTACAGTATATAAGGCAATGTAGCTCAAAGTTCTGGGTCCCATACCTAAGCGGAACCATGTCTTTCACACAGCTCAACTGTACACATGAATCTTTTGTGCCAGCAGGCATATCATCATTTGATACGTGGTTGAAGCTAAGCATGTGTGGGCTTGGTTAGTACTTGGATGGGAGACCACCTGGAAAAACCAAGTTGCGGCTGGAAGAGGTGTTGGTAGGCCAGTAGGTTGCGATCTTCCCTCTGGTGGAACAATCCCCAATGCCCCAGTACAGTGAGGGGAACACTGTACTGAAGGAGATGCAGTCTTTTGTAGGAGACGTTAAACCGAGGCCCTGACTCACTGTGGTCATTAAAGATCCCATGATGCTAATCGACAAGAGTAGGGGTTCCCCGGTGTCATGGCTAAAGTCCCAACCTGGCTCTCTCGACCTACCACCCTCTCCTTACCCACCTCTACCCCCAGGGCTCCCCCAAAAAAGAGATTTCAATCTCAACCGGACTTGCCTGATTAAAATAAGGGTTAATAATAAGGTGTAGTATTAGGGTAGTCACTAATGAACAGTTCATACCACTTTTAAACAAGGATTAATAATCTGTGATATATGCTTAAGTGAAATGTTACCACATTACACCCCTCCTTTCCTTACATACTGAAGCCAGCAATTACTGTGAGATGCATTTACAGTTAAATGAGGTTCGCTCAGAGCATCATGCTGAACGAACATTATTTTCTTCATTTTCCATTTAAGTATTTGTCATTTCCAAGGTATAAAACACAGCTAAAAAGTCCTTTTGAGTTTTATTACTCCAACATTGAAAAATTAATTACTATTGTCTGTAATAAGTTAACCGATCCCAACTTCTCAAGAGTCATGTAAAATTTTTGGAAGCTAAGAATCAGCTTTCCAATAAATTCTGAAGCTGCAGTTGCTCTCCCAGGCTATAATTACTAGAGTGGCTATGGTTAGCTGAGCATGTTAAATAAAATGAAACAAAACTTGTTGCTAGCTAGTTGCACGAGACACAGTAAAATATAGAAGTAACTACTAAAAGCAAAATAAAAACAAAATAAAGACAAGGTGGAAAAATGAGCTAATAGCTTCCTAATTTACATGCTAGTTAATTGGCTAACTTAGCTTGCCAGTTGGGTCTCTAACTCTGCTTAGCTTGCCAGTTGGGTCTCTAACTCTGCTATGGCTTGTTTAAAAAACAGGGCCAGCTCTACAAAATAAACTGAGATGGAAATCTTGTTTCCTATGAAATACGCTTAAATTGAATGTAAAATGTATATGATGGTATTTTGAAGTTCTTATGCCCGTCTGACTGTTAGCCCTAGGGGTGTAATGGTACATATGTTTGTGCAAAACCATCAGTATATGATGTTCGGTTCGATCCATGTATGAACCAAAATAGTCCGACACGCAATGCGAGGCAGAACGTAAATTGTGTTCAGAACTTAGATTCTTAACTCTGAGTTTCCCCTCCAGTTATGGACAGTTGGATGCTGTCAAAGCAAGCCTAGCAACTGAATAGCCACTAGTGAATTAAAGCATATTATAAGTGAGCGAAGCACATTATAACAAGCAGAAATTCACCTTATCAGTATTATGCCATGCCGAATACAAATGCAAAAGCCAGAGCTTGATTATCCTCCACTATCCTCCAGGTCTTTTTTGGGGGGGAACACCACAGTTTTCCCATTAACAGTTACACTTGGCATGGGCAAAGGCAGGGTTCCCGTTTGCGCCCATCATTTTTGTCATTGACGATTGTAATTCATCGATGACAAGGAGAAAATCACCAACAGTAGTCACAGTGCTGAATGTACAGTGGCTCCAATAAGTATTTGTGCACTACTGTACTTCATGGAGCCGGTTACGGATGGCCTGGGCACAAACATGGCTTCCAGTTGCTTCCTCCACTTTGGTGGCAAGACTGGAGGCCGGGGACTGTCTCTCCCTCCGTACCAGCAGGGAGATGTACCGGTCAGTGCGCTGGCTGGTCTTCCTGGGACGTCCTTTCCCGGCTGCATTGGCTATACGTTCAGACTGTTTGTACTTCTTGATGATGTACTGCACGGTCGTGTGGCGTAACGATAGCAGAGTTCCAATTTTTCTGGTGCTTTGGCCTTCTTTATGTAGCTGAATGATTAGCTCCCGCATTCGACGGGGTATCTCGCCTGTCTTAGCCATATCACAAGAGTACATTATGGGCATGGTCAGGCCAATTACTTAGGCCAGTCTGTGTACAGAGGGAGTGTCCAGTATGGTCACGCTTGACCAAATCAGACCAAGTGAGTCAACCATTTCCTGTAAACATCTTGAGTCAATTTTGAGTATTATAAGTTTTGTGACTCACTAATAGAACTGTACAGGTACTTATTGGGTCAGATAATCGCCTTTCTGACCAAATATGCCATTTTGACATTAAATATTTGTTTAAAAAATATTGATTATCAAATATTTTAATCACTTTTACACATAATAGCAAGCATTTAGCCGAATATACAAAAGCTGTTATGTGGTCGAATTTTCAAGTAGTGTGCACATACTTCTTGGAGCCACTGTATAGTGCCGTAAAAAAAAGTATTTGTCCCCTTCTTAATTTCTTATTTTTTTGCATTTTTGTCACACTTAAATGTATCAGATCATCTAACAAATTTTAATATTAGACAAAGACAACCCAAGTAAATACAAAATTCAGTTTTTAATTAATGATTTCATTTATTAAGGGGAAAAGCTATCCAAACCTACCTGGCCCTATGTAATAAATTAATTGCCCCCTAAATCCTAATAACTGGTTGTGCCACCCTCGGCAACAACCAATGCAATCAAACATTTGCAATAACCGGCAATGAGTCTTTCACATTCCTGTGGAAGAATTTTGGCCCACTCTTCTTAGCGCAATTGTTTTAATTCAGCAACACTGGAGGGTTTTTGAGCATGAATGGCCTGTCATTGGCCACTGCATCTCAATCGCATTTAAGTCTGGACTTTGACTTGGCCACTCCAAAATCTTCTTTTTGTTTTTTTTTCAAGACATTCAGAGGTGGACTTGCTGGTGCGTTTTGGATCATTGTCCTGCTGCGTAATCCAAGTGCGCTTGAGCTTGAGGTCACAAACTGATGGTTGGACATTCTCCTTCAGGATTTTCCAGTAGAGAGCAGAATTCATAGTTCAGTCAATTTCGACAAGTCATCCAGATCCTGAAGCAGCAAAGCAGGCCCAAACCATCACACTACCACCACCATGTTTGACTTTTAGTATGATGTTCTTTTTATGAACTGCTGTATTAGTTTTACACCTGATGTAATGGGACACACACCTTTCAGAAAGTTCAACTTTTGTCTCGTCAGTGCGCAGAATATTTTCCCAAAAATCTTGGGGATCATCAAGATGCTTTTTGGCAAACAAGTGATGAGCATTGTGCTCATTTTGGTCAGCAGTGGTTTTTGCTGTGGAACTCTCCCATGGATGCCATTTTTTCCCAGTCTCCTTCTTATCATTGAATCATGAAGACTGTATTTAACTGAGGCAAGTGAGGCATGCAGTTCTTCAGATGTTGTTCTGGGTTCTTTTGTGACCTCCTGGATGAGTCGTCGATGCGCTCTTGGAGTACTTTTGGTCGGCCGGCCAGTCCTGGAAAGGTTAAACACTGTTCCAACTTTTTTCCATTTGTGGATAATGGATCTCACAGTGATTCTCCGAAGTCCCAAAGCCTTAGAAATGGCTTACCAACCCTTTCCAGAGTGATAGATGTCAATTTCTTTGTTTCTCATCAGTTCTTGAATTTCTTTAGTTCGCGGCATGACATGTTGCTTTTTTTAGATCTTTTTATCTATTTCACTTTGTCAAACAGGTTATATTGAAGTGATTTTTTGATTCAACGGGTCTGGCAGTAATCAGGCCTGGGTGTGGCTAGTGAAATTGGACTCAAAAAATGTAGTTAATCACAGTTAATTCATGATTTAACAAGGAGGAGCAATTACTTTTTTATACAGGGCCAGGTGGGTTTGTATAGCTTTTTCCCCTTAATGAATGAATCATTATTTAAAAACTGCATGTTGTATTTACTTGGTTATCTTTGTCTTATAATAAAATTTGTTTAATGATCTGAAACATTTAAGTGTGAAAAATATGCAAAAAAGTAAGAAATCAGAAAGGGGGCTAATACTTTTTCACGGACCTGTATTTGTTTAATGATGAATAAAAATTCAATGGCAAACAGTAGCATTGCCTCCCTAGAGCATTCAAGGCTGTAGCCCCTAAGATTTTTTCTTTAGCCCAAATCGTTCTTCACTTTGGGGAGTTCACGACGTTACTAAATGTAAAACAGGACAGCATTTTTGTATTGTTTTATCTTCAATCAGTGGAGCCAAAAAAAAGACTAATCAGAGAGGCTTTTCATGGGAAAATGCAGTCTTATTGGCTGACAGGTCTTCGTGGGGTTGAAAAGCCAAATACTGATGCAGATCACGCAGCCAGTCAGTGTGAGGGAGTGAATATACAACAATTTTTGTTTTATTTGTAAAACTGTGGCAGCTGAAGCACAATAATCCCTTCATAATGAACTATGAAAAAAAGGTGTGCAAAGTCATATATGAGTCCCTAGTTTTGTGAACGTGATTGATATGAGCAGATCATAAATTATACAGCTTACCTACTGTGTGCCTCCCTTTCTCAAGCGACACCAAAGTACAGCAGCGTTAGATTTGGTAACAAACACACTGCCAAAGTAGCATTGGTTTCTCTTTAATTCCTTCCTCCTAGACCGAATAGTAACGCAGATTTTGGTGCCTCTTTGATGCTCATAAATGGATGTTCCAGGCAAAAGATGCTAGCAAGTATGCAAGTAAAATAAATTCACCACGGTTGTATTATTTCTGTGCTCTGTCATTTCAAGAAAAAGATATGCATGATGGTGAACTTATGTTGAGTGATCAGAATAAATTACTAGCATTAACATTTGATTGTCTGTCCTTTCCGGTCTTCTTCAGGGGGTATGAGACCCAACTTCGATGGCCTCGTATTCGCTTACCTGGTGACACACCAAGTGTATCTTTACACATACACATCATGTTTTAGTTCAATTCATCCTCCACTTAACAATCGCTTGGTGAAATCACCCTGACTCACACGCAAGTGTTTTTGAAAATATAATTTTACAGTAGGCAAAAATGAATGCGAGTGTATGTGCGAATTTAACCTCCTGGTATATAAAGCTCCTGGAACAGATACTTCATTTGAGCATACCCTATCAGCAATGTAGTGTTCCATATATACCGTATACCTATGGGCCCATCGTGAAACCGCGCACGCACAGAGGCAAGACAATCGCAAGACTGAGAAAAAAAAAAAGAAGAAGATCCGGAGCAGAAACTTAGACTCGTGGCCTTTCCGCATGTGTTTGTTTGCTGAAGTGAGTGGTGGACTACTCGCTCGCATGGCAGTTATTCATGATTTAGATTGTTAATCGTGAAACCTCACAATTTATTACTTGGGGATTTTTCTTTTGTTTTTTTGTAAAAACTACTGCTCACTGCTGTCTTCAATAATCCACAGCACTCAAGTTGCTACCATTGGATTAACGTTACAATGCAGACTGTAGACTGCCTACAAGTTGCAACATATCACAGTGAGCAAGTAATTAGCCTATTACAAATGATAACGTTTGTCCAGCGCCCTAAAATCTACTTCAACACATCACGGGCGGCACATTGTGTTGATGATTTTCATGTATTCATCAAATTTACATTTATTTTGGAGAAATTCGCTTGAAAACTGAAAGGGCTCGCGTTGTGTGCAGGGGTGAAAATTGTCCTTCCGAGGCATACCCCTGCGTACCAGCTGTAGAGGACTGTATATCTCTTCCCTGGACGGCGTACCACTGCGTTCCAGCTTACTTTCACCCCTGTACCTCAGTCATCTGTGGTTCGCCGACGACATCATTATTTTTGCAAACAATATTGAAGAACTCCAACAAAAGCAACACAAACTCAATCAAGCTAGCCTTGAAGTTGGGCTTTCAATGAACCTAAAAAAGACCAAGGTTATGTAGAACGGGTTTGCAGAGGATTTCGATGAACCCACCACCATCGGGAGCAATGAGATTGAGAAAGTCAACAATTACATCTATCTCGGTCAATGCATTTCCATGGATTCCGCCTTGAAGGAACAAGAGATTAAATGTCGTATCTCCCTTGGATGGCAAGCTTTGGGCAGAGTGAGTGCGATCTTCAAAAACACTTTCTGATCGTCCTAAAATGTCAAGTTTACGACCAGTGCGTTTTACCAACAGTCACCTAAGGATGAGAAACCTGGAATCTTACGAAACAACAAACCTTGTAACTCAGAACTATGCAGATTGCCCACAAAAGAATCAGCTAAACATTATGTGGCGAGATCATAAAACAGCTCAATGGATTCGAGAAAAAACCAAAGCACGAGATATTATGGAAATAATAAGTAAACTCAAATGGAATTGGGCTGGTCATGTGGCGAGAAGAACAGACAACTGTTGGAGAACCTGCATGACGTTCTGGACGCCCCGGGGACACACAAGGAACCGAGGAAGACCAAAGACGAGATGGAGGGACGACTTGGATAGTTTTATATGACACTGGCACAGTGTCACGCAAAAAGCAGTCAAATGGAGGTCAATGGAGAAGTGCTACGTCCAACGACGGACATTTAACAGCTGAAACTGGAAACTGAAACTGACTAAAGAGGTAAATTTTCAGCCTACTCTTGCCGATAGTGTTCTGAAGCCCAAGTATGTCTTGGGACATTGATTCATAAAATTTGGGCTTTGTAAAAGAAGCCTCTGCCTCCAGCTGTAACTTTGGATAAATTTGGAATTTTCAAACATCCAGCACCTTGAGAACTAAGTAATCCTGGAGGGGATCTAGGATTCTGAGGCTAAGTTAATTAAAGCTTTGTAAAGTAGAGATAGAATTTTACATTCTACGGCACGGTGGCACAGTGGTTAGCACTACTGCCTTATAGCAAGAAGGTTGTGGGTTTGAATCTGGCCTGGGGCCTTTCTGTGTGGAGTTTGCATGTTCTCCCTGTGTTCCTGTGGGTTTTCTCCAGGTACTCTGGTTTCCCCCACCCACAAAAACATACAATATAGGAACACTCCTGCATGGGTGTGTGCAAATCTTTGGTGGTGGTTGGAGGGGCTGTAGGCGCATACTGGCAGCCAAGCTTCCGTCAGTCTGCCCAAGGGCAGCTGTGGTTACAAAAATGTAGCTTACCACCATCAGAGCGTGAATGAATAATGTATCAATTGTTAAGCGTCTGAGTGTCCAGAAAGGCGCTATATAAAGCTGATGCACTATTATTATTTCTTTCTAAATTTGACTGGCAGCCAACAGAAGATTTTTGAGCTCTGAGTTAATGTGATTACATTTACTAGTCCTAGTCAGAACCCTTGCGACATCATTCTGCAATAAGTTGAAGGCATTTCACGGCAGAGTTAGTGCAACCAGACAATAAAACATTACTGTAGTCCAGCTGAGATCACAAGAATGCGCTAATAATTTTTTCAGCGTCCTGAAGGGACAACATTTTTCTCAGTTTAGATACCTTCCTAAGACGGAAAAATTCCACTTTTATGATGTTATTGATGTGAGCGTGGAGATAGTGTTCCAAATCAAGGGTGACACCTAGGTTTTTAACAACGGCTTTGGCAGAAACAGAGGCCATAAAATTTCAGAGAGAACTGTAGGAATGTGTCTCATCGCAAAACCAGTTGCTTGTCGATTTTTCAAGAACTGCTCAGCCAAACAGTGTCACATTTGAGATTGCAATTTCTTGAGAGTGAGGGCGATTGGATGAACTGCTGTCAAGAAAAATTGAAGGACGCATATGCTACATAGGAAAGTCTTTCCATTTCAGTTAAAGTGTATATGACACAATTTTTTCCCCCAGTATTTGATTCCTTGATTTGTGTAAAATAAATTTCTAACATTAAAACACTTGTAAAATTTAATTACACTATTATTGCAACATTATTGGAACAGAGTAAATATAACAAATATCATTCTTAGTTGTGTGGGTGAACGTAAGAAGATGGCCAGTGATTCCGTAAATGTATCTTGTAAAGTAAAAAAATCACCGAATCTTGTGTTTTAAACAAATGTAGATTAATTCAAAACTAGATTTTTTCGTTTGGAGATATAAACTTCATTTCTTTATGTTAATGTCACAGATTTAATTATATTACATTTACATGCACTCAGATTGACTTTTTCCAGTGAAATTTGAGTGGATATAACTAAATAAATTCCTTGCTCAGTGGAACATATCATGATGTACTTATTCGGATGGATCCACATCCTGGAATGACTTACTCAAACCAAAATGAGAGAGATTATAATTAAATACTTGAGGGTTAGGGTACATCCCTTGCCATAGGGGCTTTTCTGATATTGGATTGGGTTGGAATGGAGCACAAACCCCCAACCTCAGTATAGGCCTCACATTTAAACGTAAATAATTTCTTTCTCCAGAGAACAGCAGACAGAAGCTTCATCAATATTTCAGAATGCTACTGGGATAGTGAAAGATAAAGCAATGAAAAAGACTGAATATATTGCTGGAGAATGTTGTTGACAGTAATGCCAAATTCTGTATGACTGACCCTGGGCTGTCTAACTAACCTTGGGAAAGTGAGCAGAGATTGAGTCCTTAATGAACTGTTGTGTTTCAGGAGCATTCTTGCACTATTCTGAATTACATTGTGATGTATGAAGTGTAGCTTCCTCTGAGAACAGGGTCAGATGGAAAGTGTTGTTTAAGTATTGTATGTTTGGTAGGCCAAAGTGGGGTGACACTAATGCCTAAATGTATGTACACAGATATGCAAATATTCTGTAAGCGTGGAAGCACCCATGCTCAGGGACAGAAACCAGCTCTAAAATTCATGAATCACAGTTGTCACAAGTCTGTGCATCATCTGGTCACAGTCAGGGGTGACCTTAGAATGGGCACATTTTGTTGCGGCCTTGTCTTGTCTGGCGCAAGCGCACTTTGAGAAGTCTCAGCCAGACGTGTGATGAATGCACCACTGTCTTGGCCTTAGCAGATCCATGGTCACTAGAAACCTATTTTCCATTGTGACCATAAACAGTGCATGACAGTCTGTGTGTACAATGAACAATTAAGTGCAGCGGAAAGCCAGCCCTGTGCTGCCTCCTCCTGCTATGGGGCCACACTCTCTCCCTCACATATTTATTAAAAGCGGCGTAGAGCATTGTGGGCCTGGCCCAAAGCTTCCCGGAGTGGCCAGCAGCAAAATATCAAGGTGAATCAGAGCTGCTGGTTTCAGAGGGAAAAGGGAGAAAAATGGGCAGGGGGGTCAAAGTTGGCATTCTCAGCCTCCAGCCAATGGGAGTGGACATTCCCCCCTGAGTTGGCCTGGTGTGGTGGATGGGGCCCAGCAGGGAGGACTGGCCCGTATCCTCTTTCTGTTTAAGCACTTTACCCCAGACCTAAACCATCAATCAAGGTCTGGCCACCATCCCTGATGGCTTCAGAACTGTGCTGGCATCTGATTGTGTGCAACACTGCCTTTTCTCACGGGCCACTCAGGAGAGGGGCTAAGAGGCTGTGCTGAAGTCACCAAGATTACGAGACTTACGCACAGGTCAGCTGCAGATTAATCTTAACTTGTGAGAAATCAGACATGCATCCTGTGTGTAGGGTGTTTGGGATGTGTGTGTGTTTTGGGGGGGGCGGGCAACAGACAATTGTTGCATCAGGCCTGTGTGCAATGACTTGTCAAAAACAGTTAATCAAGAAGATGAGCAAAGTTTCTGTTCCCATGGCCTAAATGTTGATTTAGGCAGTTGTTTGTTTTTATTCCTTATTATATCCCCGAACGCCAAACGGCGTTATGTTATGTTCTTGGTCCGACCGCCGCCGCGCAACCCTACGTGTTAACGCGATAACTTCAGTAAAATTTCAATTAGAAATGTCATGTTTTGCATATAAGTAAGTATCATAAAGAGGAAGAACTGATTCGATTTTGAACAATTTACAGTTTCTAGATTGGCCACCAGGGGCCAAAAACTATAAAATCACTGTTTTTATCATACTTCTGGAAATATTTGTCCGATTGACCTCAAATCAAGTGCAAATGAAAGGTCATGACCTGTGGATGTGTCCCACAATGACTTTATACCTGTTTGGTTCAAAATTTTGACTCAAGGTGGAGCTTTGTCGCATAAAAGTCACATAAAAATTTTTGCCATATCTTTGGAACCATTTGTCTAATTGACATGAAACTGTGTGAAACTGCAAGGTCATGACCTCACAATATGTCACGTGATGACACCATAGCTGTATGGTTCAATATTTTGCCTTCAGGTGGAGCTTTGTGGTGGAAAATTACCATTTTGGCCATATCTTCAGAACCATCTGTCCGATTGACCTAAAATTAAGTTCAAATGAAAGTCTATTCAAGGATTGGGGAATTGGAAGATTGGGGGCGTTCGGGGATATACCCCAAGCTGTCGCCTTCAACGGCATAAGCCTAGTTTAATTGTATATTGAGACCAATGTGGTTGTTTGGCAAAGGGAGAGAAAGAGCTTTTCTGACCCTCAGCAGCCCCTTACTCAAAACTATTGACAATATGTCCAGTTTTCATATTGTCTGTGCAGGAATTTTAAAAAGCAATGATGTCAAACTCATATGCAAAGTTATGCATCGCATATAAGATATCTGAAAGAATTTAAATCTATTATAAATGTATTCCAACTGAAACTGCGCAAATACAGTATCTCACAAAAGTGAGTATACCCCTCACATTTTGACAACTAATTTATTATATCTTTTCAAGGGACAATGCTACAGAAGTGAAACTTCTATATATTCTAGAGTAGTCATGGTACAGTATGTGTAGCAGTGTAGATTTACTGCACTGTCCAAATACCTGAACAAACAGTCACTATTTCCAAAATGGATGGTAACCAAAATGAGTACACACCCCAACTGATAATGGTCAACCAAGCGGTTTTCCAAGACAAGTTCTGCTCGGAAAAGGCCACGTCAGGGTCGACTGAAGAGGTTGAGTCCTCGTGCTCTGTGCCAGGTGCACAAGTTGGCTTTAGAAAACAGACGCAGGAGTGCTGGCAGCATTGCTAACAAAGTTGTAGCAGTGGGATAACAGCCTGTCAGTGCTCAGACCATACGCCATGCTCTGCGCAAAATTGGTCTGCATGGCCGTCAGCCAAGATGGAAGCCTCTTCTGAAGCTAGCCCACAAGAAAGCCCGAAAACAGTTTGTTGAAGGCAACCAGTCCAAGAACATGAACTACTAGAGCCATGTTCTGTGGTCTGACGAGACCAAGATAAACTTGTTCGGCTCAGATGGTGTCCAGCATGTGTGGCGGCGCCCTGGTGAGAAGTATCAAAACAAGTGTGTACTGCCTACAGTCAAACATGGTGCTGACAGTTTCATGGTCAGGGGCTGCATGAGTGCTTCTGGTCCTGGGGAGCTGCACTTCATTACTGGAATAATGGATCCAACATGTACTGTGAGATTCTGAAGCAGAACATGACGCCCTCCCTTTAGAAACTGGGCCGCACGGCTGTTTTCCAACATGATAACGACCCAAAACACACCTCCGAGATGACAACTGCCACTATTTGGACAGTGCAGTAAATCTACACTGCTACACCTATTGTGCAATGACTACTCTAGAATATATTCAGTTTTCATTTCTGTAATGTTGTCCCTTAAAAAGATATACTAAATTAATAGTCGAAATGTAAAGGGTGTACTCACTTTGGTGAGATAGTGTATCTCACATGCAATCACCCTGCATTATGCCTTGGGATAATAATTGGGAACAAACAAGAAAAATGGACTTAATCCTCACAAATTCTGAATCTGATTTACCCGCAAAACTTTATTCACAGACAGAGTATTACTTTCAATGCAGTGTTTAACCCTGCCCACAATGTGCTATGTATTCAGACCAGATACATGAATGGGCTGAAGCCAATTAGACCTACTCAGCACTTCAGAGGATTGATTCAAATACCTGGATATCTGAATGTACTGTAAATCAAGTGAGATGGTGAATAAGAGGGAAAATGCATAATTAGTGCACTGTGTGGCTCTATCTTGGTGAACATATTACAAAAGTATTGCTATCCACATAAACCCCCATTAAAATGCTTAATTAAATTACTCAGGCTTTTTGTGCTACATTGGGTAAACCTTGTGGGAACTTTGTGAGCTGCATCATTAATGAATTCGTATTGCCATTGTTGCACAGGTAGTTTGGGACACAAAATTTTTATAACTAAGAGAGCTGAGGAAGAGGCTGATTGGATATGGAAATGCTTTCTATAGGTCTGGCAGGAGCTCTTCTGTGGTAAAATAAACATCAAGACATCTGTAAAATAAACAGAGGGACATCATAAACAGATGCTAAAGAACTTAAAGACTATATGCTAATGGATACTGAACAGAAACGAAATTTGCTCAGATATCCTTAATTGCAAACTTGATTTTTCACCTTATGGCCATCTGATAACAACAGGAAAATAACCAGCATAAAAAGATGCACCTTATGTTTTCTAGTCTATACACCTGATCACCATCATGCTTCACTGCGCTGTATGGGTCCCTTCTGTTTGAGAGTCTCAAGCTCTATTACCCTTGCTGGTCTGTAGTTAGACGCTCTCTCTTTCCTTATGTCTCAAAGGGGCAACTCTTTAGTACTTATAACAAAGAGATGTTATAAATGGATTGAGTGTGCTCAGGAGGATGGTCTTAGAGGGTAGAGAATGGGCTTGGCTTGTCAGTAAATGGTGACCTCCCGTTACCAAGAGAATTTAGAGCAGTGTTCCCCAAACCATGGTCCTCGTGGGTCAAGACTTTCTGGTTTTCCACCCTCCTTTTACCTGGGAGTCAGGTGTAAAGAAAGTCTAGCCAATCAGAGACAAAAATTGTTCAATATTTACCAGGAGACTAAGGAATCCTGGGCTGGATTTGGATTCGAGGGCCAGATTTGGCAAGCCCTGATTTAGAGGATAAGGGTACTTGGGCAGCACTGATTCCCTAGTGGTCTAATTTCTAGCCATTACAGCAATCTTTCTGTCAGTTCTGAACTTGACTATTGGTCTTTGCAGCTCATGTTTGTGAAAAACTGTGCTGTACGTCTTGCCAGTCAAAGACAGTGTAGTTCTTTTTCCACAGCACCTCAGCACTGTTGTGATTGTGGTTCTGCCTTGCCTTGCCTTGTTCTGACTACCATATGTGTATTTTGATTCATTGCCTGACTATCCCTCAGGATTATGTATTGTGTATTTGGTTGCTTTTCTATTCATGCATTGTCTTAGTTTTGATTTTCCATGTTTTACTTAGAACCATAGTTTAATTCCAGTCCATGTTTTGATTTTTCCATGCATTGCACTTTGTCTCCCCCTGTCTGGTCCTTGGTCTTGTCTTTGCTCACAGCCCCAATAACGCGTCTCACTCCATCGGGTGATTTAATGGTTTCTGGTTTCAATCTTCCTTCCCCATCTCATTTACTTCCTTACCCTTACTTTTTCTATCTTACTAACACATACTAACAGTTTGTTATTTTGTTAATTTACTAACCAAGACTAACATTGTGTATATAAGACTAACTTACTAACGAGCACTCGGGATTGTACAGCTGCACTTACTAATTGATTAACAAGCTCTCAGCATTCGCCCTGTTGTAGTCTCCGCCTCTTGCCTTCACTCAATCTACTTTGCTGTGTTTCTTGCAGATTCTCTGCACCTGTCCAATCTCTGTTCTGCCTCTCACTCTGTGCACTTAGAAATCCCTAACCAGATCTGCTGTTCTATCTATAGGCTGTCCTGTGATCCCTGTCCACATTTTGGCGTCTGCCAATTTCATGTGATTAGGTTCCTCCCAATGTGTGGCTCCCTTGTAATCAGTCTCATTGCTTCCACCCGTGTTCTGTTATCATGTGACCTCCCTGAAGTGTATATTAGATGTCTCTTCACAGCACTGCTTTGTCAGATCGTTCTCTCATACTTACTTGTGCCACGGTCATTTCGCCCTGTACCCATTGTGATTATCTTTCTGACTGGACCGTTCTTGACTACCGAGCTTTGCATTCTCCCTGTACTTTGCCACCTTCTTATGTTTTGAATCTTTTTCGTCTGACCGTGATTTTTGTGATTGGTGCCCTGTTTATGATTCTGTATTTCGCCCATTGGATTCTGATTTTGGATTGTGGACTCTCTACTGTTGCCTGCTCTGTTGGGAGGTTTCCCCCTTCAGAAATAAAGCCTCCATTTTGCATTTTACTGGTTCTCGCAAGTGGTTTATTTTGTAAATCCTCACAAGCACTTTCACTACCTCTCCTGTCTGTTTCAGTTAGTCATACAACAGTGGCACAGAATGGATGATAATTTGATATTATGACCTATATTTACAACCCACACACACTCATCAAGCTCATGTGCCACAAAGAAAATAGTGGATTTCATACAATCTGGTGGCAACTGCGCACCTGGTTCAGGGAAAAGTTTTCCCAGTTCGCTTGAAACAAAGCTTTCAAAGTTACTTGGAAATTTAAGCTTGCTTGAAGGCTTCAACTTCGAGTTTTAACATCATTGTCATGGCAACACTTGAAGTTCACTGTCTATGTTTACCATTACCAGAATTATGTGAGGCCTTTAGACGGAGAAACAGTGCCAACAGTGCAAGACATCTTCCAACACTAAAAGCAGCACAATATCTTCAAGCTAAATTAAGCA
The DNA here is from genome assembly GCA_029721435.1 of Gymnothorax reevesii. NCBI lineage: Eukaryota > Metazoa > Chordata > Actinopteri > Anguilliformes > Muraenidae > Gymnothorax > Gymnothorax reevesii. Next base: position 81,719,390 of record CM056577.1, on the reverse strand, counting down.
GGTTTTTGTGAAGTATTAGTGGAATATGCATTTCCTTTAGAGTTGAACTGAGCTGCTCTTGTCTGACATGGTCAGCTAAACCAATGAAGCTGACATGACAGCATTTCATTCTAAAATGAGCCCCAGAGTGAGAAGCCACGACTCGCCCGATTCTTCTGACGTGAGAACCCACCAAATGATTGAACCCTTATAGAGAGATGGTTTTGTATAAATAATAAAAAGCAAAGGAATGATAAAGGGAATGAGACGATTAGTGCAATTGGCTTGCCTGGGCTTCGGGTCCCTCTGTTGTCCCTTTCTATTAAGGTTATAGAGAGAAGAGGCCGAGAATGAAGGCGCGCCGCTGACCCCTTTTTCCCACCCAGGAGTCTCCGCTTCACGAGCTTTGCTGTTGCTGATGCGCTCTGACAACATCACAGTCTGCCCTTTAGAACTGATGGGGTTTTTTCTATGCTTCACCTCCCCCCACCCCTTCTGCTTCCATCCCTCATCATTTCGAATCTAAATCAGATCAGGAGCAATGGAGGGGCATCGGTGGTTTGGATTATTGATGCAGTTGTCAGAAAGACTTGTTGTCATGCTTGCTGTGGTGGTTTCCAAGCTAATGGGCATTGGTACGTGATGGATAGGTTCAGCCCATGACTATGGTGCAATTTTGACATTCAGTATCTACCGGTTGAGTGTCCCAAGGACACTCATACATGCCTTAGAAACTGCTGTTGTAAGTGTTATTTCTTATTTTACTGACTGATCCCCTTGAGGTCCTTTCTTGATCTGGTATTCTTTGGATGTCAGGGGAGATGGACCTGGCAGTGAAGGCAGCAATGAAGGGAGCTGTTCTCTGGCCCTTGTGACTAATGGCTCCTTTAGCAGGGGGGACAATTAATCAGCACGATAGAAATTCAATTCCTTTTGAGTCGTTTTCCTGTGAGAGTGCTGCAAGCAGGCCCAAGTCCATGATGCAAAAGTGGCCTCCCGAGAGAAACCTGTTCCACCAGGTTTTTCGTTTCCATCTTCGTAAGTGATTAAAATGGAGCAAGTGTAATGTAAAACAATTAAGGGATGAAGATAATGCATAGATGAATATACATATTTAACCCAGTGGAACTTTATGGCCTGTCTTTGTGCAATAATTTCCCCTCCTTTGTGTATGCTTTGAATTCAGACTCATTTGTCATCCCTTATCCTACCTCAATTTCTCAGTTTCAAATATGCTTAGCGAGTAGCTCAAGCTAGATGCCTTCAAGGGAGTGAACAAGTTTTAGTGGCCGTGAATTTTATTTTTTTTTTTTGTATTACAGCATTGATTTTTGGCGCTCGACACTATAATTGGCCTTATGCGTACTACTGTTCTTTTTGCAGCGTAGCGGTGTTTGGCCGCCTGCTTCTTCATTCTTAATTAGACCGCACGTCGAACAAACTCTGACAGTGTGGGAAGTCTTACCGTTGCTGCCTTGCTCTCCGGGAGCAACAACCTCTTTAACAGCTGCCTGCTGCTGCTCGTCAGCAGCTCTACCATGTTACCCAAACAAGCAGTAAAGACTGATGAAGATGATTTCATCTCCACGGCCCAGGTAAAGGATTTATTGCAACAGCAAAAAGACCATTTTATTGACTTGATCCACCAGCAGCAAGATACTTTTAAATCCTTTGTACAATTAATAATGGATTCTGCCAAAAAACGCTTTGACTCGCTGTATTTAAAGAAATTCAAGAACTTAAACACAACGTTCAGTTTACCCAGAATGACGTGGATGACAGTAAATGCAAAATATCTGTACAATCCAAACAATGTGATGCAATGCAAGAAGACATTTCCAAACTCTGGGAGGGTTTACCTTCTGTCACTACCTGTACAGATTATTTAGAAAATCAATCAGAAGAAATGATCTAATTACTGAGGGGATCAAAGAAAACGAACAAGAAGGATGGACAGAGACGGAGGGCAAAGTGCAAAATTTTATCACTGAAAAATTGAACTTGGACCAGAAATCAATAGAAATAGACCGTACATACCTGAGAGGTAAATCAGATGCAGACCGCAATAGATAGACCTGTGGTGCCTATTTTCGATATGATCGCCTAATTATCCACCCACCAGGTAAACGAGAACCCAAAAATCCGAATGTACTTCACTACAATTTTCCATGCATCACTACGTCTACTCTTGGGCAAAAAGGACCTAGAGATAGACGATCCAGAGCAAAACAGAATCAAAATAAAACTTAACATTTTCAATGACTGTTCACTCATATTGACTGGCACAAGAGCCAGAACACTTCCTTACACAGCTGGAACTCTCTTATATCTGATAGCTACACTAACACCTCCCGTCATGGCTGACAGGCACAAACAATATCTGCCTGTCAATTCATTTGACTGCTTCGACAGTAGCAGTGGTAAAAATAAGCGTGCTGAATGTTTCGATCCGGACTCAAATTGCTTAAACTATCTGGTGGAAACCAAGACTGCAACTATTATGAACAATTGTACACTGAGCTTTCAAGGATTGACCACAGGATTTTTTCAACATTTCACTGAAATGTGCGCAGCCTTCCCAAACATTATGATCAGTTAATGCATTTTTTGTTTTGTCTAAAACACAAATTCTCTGTCATTGGTTTATCAGAAACCTGGTTATCAGAAGGGGTAGTGAAATATTACGATACACCTGAATACAATGCTGTACACCTGTACAGAAATTAGAAAATGGGTGGCGGAGTATCTATTTATATTCGGACGGAAATTCACTTTATTGAGAGACAAGATCTTGCACTCAAATCGGACTGTTTTGAAATGGAATCACACGTCTTAGAAATTATCTCAAGTAATGTATTTAGTAGAAAGAAGGCGATCATTGGGTGTATATATCGCCCACCTGATGAAAGTATCCTCTGTTTCAATAATGCCCTTGCAACAACTTTAGACATCGTAAGTAAAGAGGACAAAATCTGCTCTCTTTTAGGTGATTACCATATAGATTTATTCAAAAAAGACAGCAATTCACAGATAGCCGATTTTATGAATATATTCAAACTTTATGTATCCTCTTGTACTCAAAGACTGACAGACAGTTCTTCAAGCCTGATTGATAACATTTTTACTTGAGAGAAGTGACCAAAAGTGGTCTGCTTTTAACTGATATATCAGACCACTTACTGATTTTCCAATAAATATTGTCTCCTATGAAGTGCACAGAAGCAGCTGTAAAACATAAAAAATGCAGTTTATTTACCAAAAGAAATATTGAACGCTTTAAGAAGATGATTGATGATATTTCATGGGATGATGTGTAAATGACAAAAGCAAACTGAAAATAGTAAAGCGAGCCAGTGTATTTCAGAATTTACTTAGCCCCATTTTGTGCACATAGCCAATTAGAATAGCATATCGGATAGAATTCACCGGAAGTATGCTTGCTCACCACAAGCCTTGTTTCCATCCACACATTCTTATGTGAATTAAGTCATATCGAATTAAAAATGCCTTATGGAAACGGTGACATTCGACTTGATTTGCAGAATATCGACACAAATTTTATAAGATTGATCTGATTGGATTTTCTTTTGATCGGTAAAAGGCTTATGCGATAAATGCTGATGGAAACGTTATTTGCCGAATAAATCTGCAACTGCGTCGTAATAGTGTTTTGATGCCATTGTTGCCTTCTGATAATGGTTTGCTATGTTGCTAATAGCTGGCACATAAGCACGTACAACTTGTGCAAATTATCATCATTTGAATGGTAGACGCAATTCATTTTGGCTTACTAGCTAAATTAGTCGGCTAACACACTACTTTCGTTCACTTGAAAGTTCTGCGATTCAGAGCGAAAATGAATGGAAACAGCTTAAAATGTCAGAAATCCATTCGATACACCAATTTAACCGCATAAAAGCATGTGACGTCATTACGCACAACTTTTAATTCGCTTTAATGACGTTAGATGGTAACGCATTTTCACCTGCTTATTTTGCATGAATATTTTTGGCGAACTTCAGATAGTTCGATTGACAAGTGGATGGAAACAGCTACAGACAACTCGGAAATTCTATTTCAATTGTTGTGCATCAAGCGAATGGGCCGGAGTTCCAATCGCCGTACTTTAGGGTTTTGCTGCCACCTGGCAGAGGTCTGCGCTCTCTGAGTGCTTTTCTAGTTAAGCTTTCCAACGTATTTCAGAATGTACACAGCGCCATCTTGTGCAACTAGCCAATCGGAAAGACTTAATCTTGAACTTTGGCGTATATCTCACCTGTGATTTGGCCTAGATATGCCAAAATTTAATCACCCGTTCCTTGACTTTATACCCACCTTCTCTGAAAATGTCATCAAAATCGGTGTATTACTTTTTGAGTTATCTTGCTAACAAAAAACAAACAGACAAACGCTGCCGAAAACATATCCTCCTGGCAGAGGTAAATATGTACTCACGATCCGACTTAGAACTAAATTTGCGACAAATGAAGCAAAAGCTGGCATCGCACAGTCCTGATTCTGCAAGCCATGCCATGGTCGAGTTTGATATGCTCAGGATAACTGCTTAAATCGGGCTGAGATGGGTAATCCATATTTAAATCCGGAGGAGTGGACACAGAGCCGGGGGCCTGGACATGGTGAGAACAGACACTTTATGCCCACAGCATGGGTGCGGAGATGCTGGAGCATGGTGCATCTGCCGGTGATTCACAGGCAGTCCCAAACCCCGGCACAGATACAATGCTCTGTTTGGTGGTTGCAGGGCTGCTGGTAGAGACAGCACTTGCGGGAATGGGAGCGACTTGTTTTTTAATGAGCCACCTATGCATTTCTATTGGCAAATGTTTGAAGTGCTCATGATACAGATGTTCGAAATTGAAATGTGCTTATGATAAATTATTGCAATTATTGTTGCAACAACCCCAGTGAGCTACTAGCAACCCCAGACTAGCTGCTAGCTAGCTGCCTGGGCTCACTCTGTTGCCAACTCAGGTTATAACCACACGAGTCGACACACACAGAGGTGACACACTAGTACACAAATTACCTCAATGTCAAACAACAAGACTGACAAAATATGCGGTGGAAGAAGTAGCAACAAAAGAGATATGGGTGAAGTTTTAATTCCCTGAGAGAAGCACAGGTCCTATAAGCAGCGTAGATGTGACCTCAGACAGAGTGAAGGCAGCAGTCTAAGAGAATGGGAGGGTCCCTAGTAATTCAAGAGTGCCCATTGGTTAGTTTCATATCAGAATAGACTGGCAGAGGAATCCACCAATCACACGTAGTGATAGATAGATGAAGCATACGTAAAGCTTTCTCTAAATGGTTGTCTACCTCCGGCTGTGAATCACGTGGGATATCACGTGTTTGCTGTCAAATAGTAGTAAGTCAGTTTTATATCTTGAGTTTTCATTGGGTGGGCAGAGCTTTTCTCAGGGTCAGCATTGCCCACCCCCTGGGGGGGGGAAGGGGGGCGGGGTGACGTATCGACGATATCGTTTTGCTCTCAATTGGATTCCTGGGCCAGCTGGCATTAGTTGGGGGTGTGGCTCGGATTCTATTTAAGTCCTAGTTCCGCCTCACTTCCCTTGCTAGAGTGTCAGTGTTATGTTTGCATTTTAGCCGGTAAGGTCTCTAGCGAGAGAGTTGTTGAGGGTTTAGCTGCATATTTGAGTAGAAGCTCACCTTGCTTTTGCCTCGGACGAAATCTAGGTCCGTTGGAAGCATGAGTCTCGCTCTCTTATTTTATTTGTGTCCCTCTCTCATCTGCGGTTCCCCTTTTATTCTGGCTGCTGCGTTTGGCGTCTCAAACTCACCAGCCATGACACTCAGGACTGGATACTTAAAGTATTGATACTATACAGGGCAATTACAAAATATTAACCAGAGCCGTCAGGAGATGGCATATCCCCTCAGCCCTATGTCGGATTAGCAAAAGGCATCAGGTGATGATTAATTTGCACACCATGTTTTGCGGAGAAATATTGAATGATTTTCAAGGTATGCTCCAGTAACGAAATATTCACAGACAGATGGACGGATGGACGGCCGAACAGATGGCCACATCCATGACTATATCCCCCTGTATTATATGCCAGGGGATAACAAGAGTGCTCTGAGAGCACTGCATCCCTCACTCGAGTCGTGACTGCAATATGCGTGTAATCAGTCTATCTGCAGCATATGTGCAAAGTTTCAGCAATATCCTATGAAAACTGAGGAGTTGATTTCACCAGTCAGCACCTTCTAATGGATGGACGGACAGACGGACTGTGTCACAACGTAATTTTTTTTGGGCTTTTGCCCGGTGGGGGATAAAAAGCCCCCATGGCTGGACTCATGCTCATATGGCAGGATCAACGGAGGTGTGAATCAGTCACTTAAGGTGTGTTATTAGATCTGAAGGTGCCAGTAATGTGCTGTAACAGCATGAACACAAAGGCTTGTTATGGGAGCTGAAGGGAGTATATCACATAGTGCATGTGCTGATTTTGTTATAGCCTGAACTCCAAAAGGGTCATGCCAAATCAAGTGGCTGTAGCATGTAGGTCCAATTATTTATTTATTTATTTATCTATTGCTATATAGGAATAATCCACATATTCCAATACATTTTGAACAGTATTTCCATAAGGGTTACCCTTCAACCTTTTACTCATTGCATTTAGGGGGGTATATTCAGCATAGCACAAGCTGCTGGTGAAAATTCTTGAGACATATTGACAAAAATACGCATCAAGATTCTGCAGTACAAGACAGAATAACAAGCGCAGAGATTGATATGTGGTTGTTCAGTAGAATGTGGGAATGAGAGGAATGTTTATTTCCTCTAAGAAGAAAATTTCTTTTCTTTTCTTACCTTCACCCCCACAAACTAATGTAGCCATGTTCAAAGATGCAGTACTGTCTTGCACATTTTTATTTTGTAATCATCAGCAACTGTAGGTAATTTCTTTTGATGATATCTTGTTTCTTCCTGTTAGACTGGGGATTCAATTACACAATCTCCAAATGTAATTACGACAAATTTCTATCAATGTCTCTGAATTATGACAATGATAAGCCATAAGCTAATAAAATATAGATTAAATAACCCCCAGAAGAACAAGTTACCTCACCAAGTTCTGATAGAAACGACACTGACACAAGAGGAGTAATGAATGATTATTTATTAAAGTGTTAGATAAATCTGCTAAATATGCCATTCAGGTGTGTAGAGCACTTCATTTTTCTGCTTTCTCGCGCATAACATTACTGGTCTTAGATAGTAATAGAAATCCAAGAAAAGTGAACAATTGCATGGCTGTGCCCAACTAAGCGATGGAGAGTCTCTTTGTAACTGTTGCCATACACCAAAGGAAACAAAAATCAGAACTGCACTGCTTATTTTCTTTGAGTTATTCCTCCTCACATCAAAGCTGAATCCATCTGGAGCTGAAATAACAGGACATGTACACTGACCCATTATTCTCCTTTGACGTCTGTTTAATCTTTTGTCATAGTTTTCCTACAGAATGAAACCAGAAATGAGGAAGGGGCTTATGTGACCCCACCCCCTCAGTCCCCTGAAACACAAATGATCAGCTGCATTACATCATAGTGAATCAGCCGTTGTTATGGTGACGAGTAAATCTTTGCTCGGGTTTCCAGAGCAACTGTTCAAGAGAGTTACACCGAATAGTGAAGGCACCTGGAAAGCCAGTCACCGGTGGAAAGAAAATCGAAATGGCAGGTTGATTAAATGGTGACAGGCTGCATGAAAACAGGAATCCTGCAGCTCTCACTGCATCCCCACTCCCTCTGTATTAAGCTTTCTCCCTCCGTCACTGCCTCTTCGTATTCACCTGCTTGTGCAGCAGGACAGTTCCAAGATCAAAGCCGTACCAGATCTTGATAAAATAAACTGTGGCCCATACACAGCTGAACAATGACAGAATTCTAAAAAGATGTAATTACTCTTGGATCAGTCCATGTGAGTGCAAATGTAGCACATCCTGTCAAATTTTTTTCAATTTACATCCAAACCAAGTGAACTAAACTACAGCCCAGTAAATTGGTGTTGCTCTTCATATATTTCCAGGTTCTGCTGCACTACCAGCCAGAAATAAGGCTCATAAATAGTGAGCAAGAGTGAGGCAGCAGTGGTAGACTGAGGATTGAGTGTCTCTGTCATTGGTCACCTCTGGGTCTCACTCGCACACACACACACTCACGCACACATACACACACGTCAAACCAGACATTATCACACTGTCTCCTCTTGTCTCACTGTTGCCATGGAAGTGTAGCTTGTCAATCAGAGTGATTGGATGTAGAAGAGGTAGGTGTACCTTACACGTTACTTATCCAGGTTCTATTTTCTTACAAAAGGAGAGAGAACATTTCAAACATACCTCAAATTAATTAGCTAAACTGAAAGAATCAAGGAACAAATTCATTATCTTCATAAAAAAAGACCGTCACTGCAAGTAAAGTCATTGCTATGTGATGAGATATAAAATTCAAGTTCTGATTGAAAGGGTGAAATGTTTACACGTCAATTCCCGACCACAGGGACATATAAACTGGGAATACCTCAGAATTAGATAATAAGCACTAAGTAGAAGGATACATCAATTTGTTGGACATGTATTGCTTGTACATGTTGGACATGTTTTTTGCTCAGTATTTCAAAGTTGACCACATTTCTCTTGGATGGTTGGAAACTTAAGGGGTCTTCAGTATAAAGTGTAGAAATAACCATAATAATGTAAAAACTAAGAAATAAACATACTCAATGTGATTTTAACCTCATAAAATGTAGCGGTTTGATAAAAATGTACATGGTTGCCATGGTAACGGCACTTTAATGACGAAATCTGAAAATATATTGAGTCACTGATATTTCAATAACCCATGGTCAGATTTTACTCAAATTAGCATCATATGAAAAGTTTAAGATAGTTCTATGAAGTGATTTTGGATTTTTTTGTTTGGAAAATTTATGAATATTTAATTAGCTCTGTTATGTAACCACAACGAAAATCGCTATCATCAACTTCAACAGCTTCATTTTCAAAACCCCCTAGGAATGCACCTATCTAGAAAATTCTATATTATTTCATAGATCTCCAACAGACAGTCCAAATTTCAAGTCAATCAGATGAATATTAATGATTTTATGAATACCACAAGGTTGAAAATCAGTCAAAATTGTGATTTTCAGTAATTTGCAATTAATGTCACAAGTAACAATTGAGGCAGAGGAAAAACATAGATTCTTGATGTTTTCTGGGATCTCGGTGCATTCCTTCACTTGTTTCATTTATTTTATGTGAAAATCAAAAATACAGAAATTTTCTACAAAAAAAAAACATTTTTACCCTGAAGACCCCTTAATACAGACCACTGTATTAGCAAAAGAAGTTGACATATACTGTATAACCTATTTACCACGTAAAACTATGGAATTCATAATGAATTGGACACTTCAAAAAACAGCCTTGCTGTCCAATGTTCAGCTATTTTGAAATAGATACCTGCTGCCAACTCTCCTCGTTGATTGCTATTGCATAAAAGGGGACCTATTACGCTGTTTTTTTTCCAAGTTATATAATTCCTAGATGTACAAGAGGAAAGTGTATAAACTTTTTAGCAAATAAATAAATAATCAATACGTTATTTTTTGGCCATTTGATTCCTGTCATTCCTAGCCCCAAATATATAGTCCGTTCTACGTGGACATCTACGGTGGCCGACGGGCAAACACGCTGCAACAGCCCAAAACATCTCCAATTGGAGTAACACGCTTCAAAAACAGTAACGATGCAAATTCAAAAACAGGCAAACTGCAAAAGCAAATGCAGGAGAGAAATGCTGCATATCCACGTCAAAACAAACATGCTACAATGACCTAAAACATCCCCAATCCGAGAAACACACAGAAAAAACAGAAACAATGCAAAATCAAAAACTCTCAAACCGCGAAAGCAAATGCAAGAGAAAAACAGTGCATTTTCACATCTGTTTTTATTTTTGACCTGAGCGAGACTAGCTGGAGTGGTTTGTTTTATGTTATTTACAGCAAAGCGAAGGATTTACTCAGGGCTGCGACCTTGTGAGTATGTGCAAAGGGCTGAAAAAAAACTGAAAGTTTCATTTCACATTGCCACAAGCCAACAGTGGAGATGATGTACATATTTATGTCCACTTAACCACCCGTCTGGCACTGTTTACCTGCTGTCAGGAGACTGTAATTGAAGAAAACTTTACCGTTTAAATTCCAGGTTAAGGGAATTGCAGATCTATCAATATTGTGTTTATCTCAAACGGTGTTAAAACAGTGCGAAGATTGTTGTCATCTAAACTAGTATTTTTCAATTTTGAGAGAAACAAGGACTAATTATTTAAGAAGGATGAGGATCATGTCATATGATGTGTTAGAAAAAGGCTGTGGTCTTTAACTCATGCAAAAATTGGAGATCTTGCGTAGGAATAATTTAACATGCAAACAAAAGAGGAAGATGCAGTTGACATTTCAGGATTTACACATAATAGGCCATTTTTGAGAATTTGAGGAGATTCCAGTCGAGCATGAGGGGATAGTAATTTGTACAGTGCACATTAAATGAAATGAAGCAAAATGGCTCAACAGTAGAAAAAGAACCCCAGTTGCCATGACAACCAGACTGGGTCCAATTCAGAGCATTAGTCTTAGCCTTTACAGGTATTCCAAGTTACCTGGGCATGAAGTCGACTAACATTCAGCCTTGAGAGAGACAGGGGTAGGGAAACACACATATAGACAGAATCCAAATGAGCCATTTTTTGCCGATCTGCACACTTCCGATTTTGAAAGTGAGACTCAGTGTGATCGATCAACAAAGTGTGAATGGCCGATGTAGAAGCGATGTGAGGACTTTGCTTTATAAATTGTATATTTGCCGTCTCTTAGTGGAAATTAGTAGCTACAAGTAGCTATCAGAAGTAACTATACAACATGTAAAAATGTTTGTGATAGCTTCTGTGATTTATAGTGTAAAGGAATGTTGGTTTCCCATGCGATTTTTCGGTGATAGAACTGTAACCATGTTCAGATGTAATGGGCATAGTTTTAAGATAAAAGTTGCAAGATTTTCCTAACAACCACTTGATGAAATTACCTCATGTATTTATTGTAACTTAACAGAAGATGAATATCATGTACTTCTAGAATGCCCTCAATATTCAGCTTTAAGAAATAAGTTCCTGCCTTTTTATCTATGTAGACAACCAACAAGAGAAAAGTTCATTACTATTTTAACAACAAATGATGTGAACTTACTATATAAAACAACATTATTTTTATATCATGTTAATCGTCTAAGAACGAATGAGCTCACAGGCTGTAATTGAGATTGATATTATTCGTTTGATGTATATGCTGTCTATGCGGTATTACACGGTAGCGCTGGTACTTTACATTGTACTCTTGGCCTCCGGGCCTTATATATGAATAAAGCTGTCTGTCTGTCTGAAAAAAGATTAAAAAATGGAGACAAAAGAAAAAAAGTTTACAAAATCGCTGGTTTGGGAGCATGCTAATGATGATCCCTACGAGAACAATCGTTAGGCTATTGTTATTTTATGTCTTTAATTGGATTTGCCTTCCGCCTGCATGTAATTATGCTGGTTAAACTAACGAGCTACATGCATTAAAAATTGTTGATTAAATTTAAAAAAGTCAGTAATTTAATATGATGACTCACTTTATTCAAATTGAGGACTTTGTCTGAGGAATTTTCCTTATTTTTTGGGGGTTGATGACCACCTTGTTGGTGGAATTCAGTCATAAATTCCTTATTATTGCTTAATTGGTTATTAATTGTTTATCCATGCTTGCTCTTGATTTCGTGTTGATTTACTTGTTTTTTCAGTCATTAAGTGTTTATCCTTGCTTGTTCTTGAGTGGCCTGGGTGACCTTGGCCATGCGTGATTGCAACTTTTATAATCTAGCTTTTTTGTATGTAGAAGCATCAAGAGGTGTGTTTACTGGAACAGCGTGTTCCATCTGAGCCTGGAGTGTTCTGGATAAGACTCAAGTAAATTCCTGCGTGGGGGGGAAGTTTTTAGGATTACTGGAGCCAGACTTACGTGGGACGCGCACGCATGCAGCTGATGCAGAGGGCATACACCATGACGTTCTGCTTTTACATATATCCAAAGCAAAGGAGTGATTCCTTTGTCTTTGTTCTTGACTGTAATGAAGACCCTTCTTGCAAGTCGTAAAGGATCCTATTTACTCTCATCTGTCTCAGTCTGATTTCTTTGAGGAATACAATCTCAAATTCCCACAACAACCTGTAGCTCATAAAACCGCACATAATGCTACTACGCTGATAAGTGACGTCGTTCTGTACCAATGTTTCATAGGGTTCAACGGGAAGATATTTCTGTTTTGAATGTAAAAAATGCTGAAACGGGAGATGGAATTCAGAGAACGTTTTGGATTAATGAATTACGTGCATAATTTTCATCCCTATGATATTGCGCATATTATATGTACCTTTTCAATGCAGACTATCAGTGGTATCATCATTTCCTCATTAGTAATTTCTTAATCATTGTATGTATTAGTCTGGGTAATTCAAATAATAAATTGTTTGACTGTGAATCACACGATCTCAAATGGTGACAGATAGCGATCCATTGTGTGTTAGAGGTGAGAGGCAAATCCCATAACACCAGCATTACCAGGAGTTGGGGTTGAAGAAGTCAAAACAAATAAAGTAACAAGCATGACATCTTTTTAAAAGATACATATAGGCGTACATAGCAAAGGAACTTACGAGGATAAAATATCAAAAAAAATATAGGGTACTGGCAGCCCCAGAAACTCCCGCGTTAAGATAAAGAAATGCCAAAGTTTTTGTTGACGGACACACGCATGAATGGAGCTCGATACCATAGTGTTCCTACAAAACCAATGTGACACATAGGCATGAGTGCCTGGGTTGGCTAAATGTCACTCAAAGAAGCTCTTATGTTTTGTTAAACTTGCTAAGGAATATTATTGTAAATAAGTCTCCAAATGTTCTGTATTATTTGTTCTCACGTCAGTGGAGTTGACACAATTACCTGACAAGACATGCTACTGAGGGGAGGTTTACTTTGTCTAAGGCAAATACTAAAGCGATGAAAGAAATCGGTTTTGTTTAGAGCCATCCTTGAGTGGAATTCGTTGCCACTTTATATTTTGTTAATAGATTCCAAAGAGGTATAAATTCTTGCTCAAACAGTTTCTTCTAATGTTGCAGCTGCAGTAGTTAAATTGTTGGTATATGCTATCTGATGTGGCTGTTCTCTTCCCTGCCCTGTGAGATTGCTATTATCTATTTGTATGTTTTGTTATATTGTTTTCCCCTTGCATATATTTATGGATTCTTAATTTGTACTGTACAAGTGTTGTATCATGTCTTGAGTAATATGTTTGTCTGGATCTATGCGTGTATCTATGTGCTGTGACTGTGTTAGCTGTTTTTTTTTTATTTTTCCTTGATGGACTCAGAAGAATGGACAATGTTGATTTAATGTTTGGACTCCAGGAAGAATAGCTATGCTAATGTGCTGGTGCTAATGGAGATTAAGTAATGAAAGAAATAAATTTGTTGGCCTTTACGAGATGCATGTCCAGTGAAAATAAGGAGCCTGTAACTGAAACAGTTAATATATAATTGATATAAAGCAAAATATGTTGACGGACGCACGTACGCACGCACAGACAGAGCTCAATATCATAGCTCCCGCGGCTGCTTGGCAGCGGGAGCTAATAAATGTAGGACAATGAAGCAGTGATCAATTATCATTTTTTGCAACAGGTTATGATTTATAAGGTGAGTATTATTGTTCTCGTTTGCACATGTAGCTGCTATGATGCTTTTACAAATACCAGCATTGCCATAATGCCCTCATCCTGTGCTAAAAAAATCTATCAATAAATGAATAAATGAAGTCACACTTTTACCCCCCCCCCGACCCCCCCCTTGAAACATCTTCCGGCGCGCATGCAGACCGACAGTAATACTGAACAGTCCACAGGGTGAAGGATTGGTCAGCCCCCGCTCCTCCCCTCCTTAAACATGTGAGCTCTGGCCTCATCCCCAGTTTCCTGGCCTATATTTCATATTTAATCTGCCCATGGCAGGATTTCTTATTCCGTTCCCAGTAATCTTGCGGAGACAGATGGTGTTCCCTCCATGACTGGTAGCCCTGTCCTGACAGTGGACTAGATTCCATTCAAGTATCGGAACATCATCCTATCATTCATCAGCTCCCCCTCCAACCCTATTGACCCTATTAACCCTATTCCCTTTATACCTTGTCCTCTTCTTCTATTCCACCTCTTCACCATCCCTGGCTTCTCTAATTGAATTCTTGGAGTATTTCAGTTTGGAGGGGAGAAGGTGGTTTATGCAAACTGTATCCTTAAGAGGCAGCGCACATGACACCTGATGGATAACGTTACACCTAATCTTTATTGGTCCACTTTATGAACTTCTTGGAACTGGTTCAATGTGTTGATATATAATCAATGAGGTATGATTTCAGGTGGCAGGGGGGTGGGCCATCCTGATAAATCACAATTCTAGCAGATATATGTCATTCCCCTAGGGACTGGAGAGTTTCAGTCAGCTGGGACTGTAGCATTTCATTTTTGCAGCAACAGCCCAACAAGTAATTTGAACGCCTGCAAATGTGCTTGTCCCACCTGCGAAGAAGTTTCTCCATGTCAGTGCCACTTAAAAAAATGGGGTGTGATAAGAAACAGCAGGTAACATTATGTGAGCATCATACAAATCAACATATATCTGAAACAGAATTAAAAAAAGAAAAAACCTCAATAATGCAAAACACAATGAAGGACTTGCAAAAACCTTACCCACAGTGCATTGAAATAGTATTCTTCATAAGTCAGTGATCTCAATATAATGTTTGATCTTTGATGCTCGCAGTTATCATTAATCATGAAACTAATTAGTCATGTCTGTGCCTCTGAATGCATTCGGAATGTTTCACATGAACCATTTGAAAGGCCGTAAAAGCATATTGTCATGAGTAACCTGTGCATTATAACGACACGATACTGCTTTCCACAAGTCCCATAATTGTAAGGTTCACAGCTCATTTAACTGCTCAGTGGCATAAATTACTGTGGTTGCTTTCACATGAAATTACAGTGTTTAGTACTTCGCTACGCAAGTTTTATAGCTGGTGTTTACTGAGATCTGGCAGTCATTTAAAACCTGCAAGTAATACACCCACCAGCAGCACTATAAAAGAAAAAACAAATGAAAAATGCCAAAGATAATGGGAGTACTGTAAACGTTTGGGTAGCTGAACAATTTATTTCAGGTTTAACAAGAGCCACATAGCACATAATGGATTGGCATTGCTCTAGACTATTAATTACAGGTAAACATGGAGACTGGAGGCGTAATAAATAAAGAACAGAATGATTGATTAGTTACTAAATATTAGTGTAACATTAAAGCTCCAAATCAGCAAAGCTTGGGTCAATGTCCATTCATCCATTATCTACCCCACTTCTTCCTCTCTTGGGTCATGGCGGAGCTGGAATCTATCCAAACTGACTTTGATCAAAAGACACAGACGTGCCCTAGAGAACTCACCAATTCATCGCAGGGCACATGTACTATTCCTACACAATTCACTCACACAGTCTCCAATTAGCCTGACATGCAAGTCACTGGACCATGGGAGGAAATCAAAGTGCCCGAAGGAAACCCACATAAACATGGGGAGAACATGCAAAATCAAACAAAGGCCCCAGGCCGGATTTGACCCACAACCGTCTTGCTATAAGGTGGCAGTGCTGAGAAAGCTGAGTCAGTGCGATAAATAAAAATTAAAACTGCATGCATTGGTTCCTAAATTAACTTATGACCCGTGTGACATTGAAAACCTAACGACAGCACATTATTTGTGTTTGACCTCTATCTATCAACCATGCCCTCTTCTTATACAGTCAAGCCTTTGTAATGCATGGAAATATAGTTTTGCATTGTCTTGGCAAAATATGCAGACATGGATGTCCCTGAAAAAATATCATTTTGAAGCCTGCATATAATGCTTGAAAATGTCAGTGTGCTCTTCATCATTAATGGTGACTTCACGTAAGTGCAAGTTCCCTCGCTATGGGAACTGACACAACTCAATGCCATAACAGCGCAAAGCTTTTGAACTTGTTGATGGTAAATGACGGTGGCCATTTCCTCCGAAAAAAAAACTGAAATATTGATTCCTCTGAGCACAGACATTTCCACTGTGTGATGGTCCAGAGGCCTCTGAGCCCAGAGTAGTTGATGTCGCCTCTGTTAAAACAGGGCTTTCTTTTTTTACAGTAAAGTTTTAGCTGGATTTGAGGATGGAATTGCAAATTGTAAAGTTCGACAAAGGTTTGCTAGAGTAATTCTGATAAATAATTGCACTTGTTGCAGTTCAGTTTGAGTGATAGAGGGTCACCGGAATCCAGCGCTGGCCCGTCATGCACAGAAATTCCTCCAGATTCCTTGAATGTTTTTATTATACCACTAAATGTACAGGGGGAAATATCCAAATCCCCTCCTATCTTTTTTCTCCCTGTCTTTATTTTTTCACCTTTCACTGCTATTCACATACATTTGTGGGCAAACTGGCAATTCTAGGCCAATCTTTGTTCCTGAAGAGTTATGCCTTTCCTGCATTCCGCTTTTGCACTGGATCATGATTACAGTCACTTGCTGACATAGGCTGTTCCACATCGTTATTCAAATCATCATTCTATCACGTAACCTCGTTATTTGTCCTAAACTGACCCCACCCGAACTTTTCTTTTGGAATGCATTGCAAGCCTGAATGCCAGGAATGGATATACATGCATAGTACTTTTGTATTTACAATTAAAATTAGGTTGACCAGATATAACATTAAATATCTTGTGTTCATACTGTCAGCAATGAAGACCATGCTGAAGAAAATTTGTAAATCACTGCTTTTTGTTTTAATGTGGATTTTCCAAACCATCCCCACTTTTTTGAATTGGGATTGTAAATTTACAAATAAAATGAAGTTGACCAGTCAAAACTGTGAAGAGCATGTATCAGTATACAGCCAATGTTTTCCAAAATGAAGCTTGAGGGCCCATGATTACATTGGCAAAAAATTATTGGGATTTGAATGAGAAGTCATCTTTTTTTAAGCGTCATTCCATTTATAGATTTCCCTTTGCCAGAAGCAGGCAGCAAAAACTACTGAAATAAGTAAGGACAATCCCTATGTCACTAGTGTTCCACAAATCAATAGGTTGTTTTGAGAAACATGGCCAAGAGAGAAGTGTTCTTATCATCAGCCAGATTCATTTCTCCTGGATCTTTCATTGCGCACTTTGAGTCAGATTTTGATTCTCAGCTCATAGGAACTGGCGCAGGTTTTAAGCCATCAGTACAAACCTGCCATAAGAACACCACAAGAACCCGGCACCTATCAGGTTGACAGAAAACATCTGTGTTGGAACTTATTGGTTGTGCCAGAAACAAAGAGAGGTGAACACTTCATTTGACCTTGTCCTGATGAATTATTGTGACTAAGACATTGAAAATGACAGCCAAAATCTGAGTCTCCAACATTAACACATCATTATTGCTCCATGAAATTCAACTCTCTCAATTAGTCAGTTTTCATTCCAGACATTTCCTTTGTGGTGTCCAACTACAGTGTATGTATGAATGGTCAACATGTTACTCTTTATTTATAGAATATTTCTATTTACAAAACTTCAAAATGCCCAGAATATTATTATTTTGTTGTGCCTGACCATTTTTTTTCATTTTGACTCTTCTTCCATGCCATGTTTTTTGATTTAGTCCATGCCATGTTTTGTATTTTGCCTTGCCATGTCTGTTACCTGCCATTACTCATATTCACAGTTTAGTTATTATTCTGGTTTATGTATTTCTCATGCCCTGCATTGCACATTGTCTCCCCTGTCTGGTGATATGTGATGTGACAGTTTATTTCCCAGTATTGCGTGCCACATTTTCAGGTGAATTCATGGTTTCTGGGTTTTCAATTATTCCTTCCAGTCTCGTTTGCTTCCTTCGCCTTGCTGTTCTATCTTTACTAAGAAATACAAACAGTTTAAATTTTTAGATAAGTTACTAACATTTCCAATGCTCGTGCGGGTTTGCTCTGGATACCCTGGTTTCCTCCCACAGCCCAAAGCCATTCATGTTAGGCTGATTGGAGACTCGGGGATTTGAGTAACAGTGTGAGTAGTATGAGATAGGTGACGTACAAGTGTTTTGAAGAGTACGGCGGATGACATTAAACAGCCATATAATAATGTGCTGAAACTGCGGTTAAACAGTCAATACATATATGAGGGGCACCCCTAAGTAATCTGGATGAAAAGCAGGAAGGAAGGAGAGCCAGCAGGGCTGCTTATACGACCCATATTTCAGCAAATACAGCTTTCCAATGTCTATTTCGTTTGGCAGGTCCTGGTTTACTCTGCTGGTTTACAGCAACAGCTTCATCTACTCCCTCCCCCCTTACTGGAGGAGAAATAAAAAAGGAACACGCACACAAACACAGAAATACACACCACTGCAGGTGCATCAAACATGACCTACATTGGCTGAAAAAGCAACAGCTCACAGAAATATGCACTCCAGTGGAAACATGAATAATTCACAGGAACACATTTAGAAAAGGGGGCGGGGAGCAAAGAGGGAAAGCAGGGTATTGTATACTACATACATAGATTTATTATATCAGTGTCTAATCGGGAATCACATTTCTCACACCAATAGCTTTATAGAAATTCTACACTGCATGCAGAATCAGAAATCCACCAGGAAGCACCCGTTTTCTTCTCATAAAAAAATGGCCGTCTTATTATTCATGGGGGTAAAAAAAAAAATAAAAAACTCAACAAAGGCAGCATGTTAGTCATGGTGGAGAAGACAGAAATGGGTCATTGACCCAGGAAAGATAACCGACATAGACCCCACAGACAGCAGATCAGTGCCTCTTTGCTAAATGTTACACAAAGTCATAAATGAGGGGTAGTGGCTGCAATGTTCAAAATCAAGCGTGACTAGCATGAGAAAAGGATGCTGCTGTCGATATGGCTTTGTGGGGTGCCAAGGAGTAGCCAGGCCAAGTAATGTGGAACAACCATGCCACCTGGTGTTTAAAAGTGGTAGGTCATGCTGTAAAACACATTGGTCCATCAATCCAAAGATATGCAACGCCCATACCAATTATTTCAGACATTTTCTGTGTGCTGGCTGCATACAAAACAGGGCTATCACAGGAAAGTATGTGATGTCCTTCATTTTAGAGACACATACAGCACAGAGCACCCACAAACTGCTTAAAATAGAGCAAGTGTGTAATTATGTCAACCGCTTCCATGTGATCCCATCACACTATGCAGTACAGTGCGGACATTTTTAATTAAATTGTATCTCAATTAATTGGAAAATGCCACTCATTAATTAGGTAGGAAACCCGCACTGGTTGAGAAGAACTGTCACAGCCCTGCTGTGTGCTTAATAGTTTCCTTCTCCCATCCAGCAACCCGTTTGCCTTATAAACGTATAGTCTTCTTTGATTGGCTTGGCGTCTTGCATACCTCACCCTACAGATATAATACATTTATGTACCCCACTCCCATGAGTTCCTGTAGTGTATATAACCTCACTGTGAGTCTTGCCGAGTTGCTGGATTCTTCATGTTATTTGCCTATCAGTCAGTCTTTGTTGCCATTACCCTTCTCCTTTCAGTAAACACCTTCAGTGGGTTGTACTCTAACTCTGCATGTGGTTTATAGACTGGATCATAACTTAACTCTGTTTTTGTGTACCTGAGTTAATTCAGCAACATGCTTTTGAAGGGTTAAACCATTCATTTCTCATACAACCATACGAAGAGAGGATATTTAATGCTTTGTCAGGTTAACTTAATTTTATTTGTAAAAATACACCGACTCCTACCATTCAGGTGTCAGAGGATTGCCAATTTGCCCAAAAATGCATGAGAAAAGGTTTGAAAGGTTTAAAAAATGATATTCTTCAAAGAGGGAAACGAAGGGTTTGGAAATGTAACTGTATACAGCTCTTAAAGTAAACATGTTCTGCTTAGAAACTTTATTTAAAAAATGATGTATTTGGTATCATCCAAAAAGGCATGCAATACTCTCTCAAACTATCAACATTTTTCGAAAGATGATAGTGGAATAGAATAATCATGGATGTAAAATGGGCTTTCAGCAAATCCCAATATCGCCCTTGAGCAGCACTGTGAATTGCGCCAAGAGCTGTGACGTCACTCATGGGGTCATTTGTTGCACAAAGGCTATCATAAGCAAGTCATCAAAATCCACTAAAAATGCCAAATTTTTGCTTGAATTGGACATCAAAGTTGAAGATGATGATTCAAGCGCAAGTTCAACAATTAATGACACCGGTAATAACAAGGAGAGGTAGAGATGGACACATGGAAAATGAGAAAGAAATAGGTGACAATAGGGATGCACCTGAACGGCAACCGTTACCGCAAGCGCACCAGCACGAACCGGAGCCTCGGGCATGGGTGAGGGAGCAGGAGCAAACTCAGGGGAGCAACTCCCTAAAGCATAGTTGCTAACTTAGTTGGGATCATTGACTGTATATGGTCGAACTAGCTAGTGCTTTTGGGAATCCTACCCCTGAGCGAGGGCGAATGCACCTGACTTCCATTCTGTGTCCCTGTTTCCCACAAATTATGCCATCAGAAGGGGGCCATTTTTGCTTGGTTTTTTTTGGGGATGTGCGCGAGTTGAGTGTTCAAAATGCCTCTTTTGTTCTCCCTCAGTTTGAGTGAATTTCCAGAAAGTGTTTTATTCATCATTTCCATGACAATAGCTTTCCTTTGTGGTATAATTTGCCCATTTTCTGATTTCTCAATGCGTATACACTACAGGCCAAAAGTTTGGAAGTAAGATCAAATTTATTTTAAAAAAATCAACGAAATTGGCATAATTTGCTACAGAATAAACATGATTATTATAAAAAGTCACTTATCAGAATACATTTTTACTCAAATTATCAGGTATTTCCTTTTTTTTTGCATACACTTTGCCTTCTTCAAAGTAACCTCCTCTTGCTTTAACAACATACGAGGCATTCGTTCCTCAAGTTTTTTAAGGTATGTGCATTCCAAACTTTCTTAAGCTCATCAATCATAGACTGCTGATACGTGGGACGTACTTTTTTGATAGATCGATCCAATTCGTCCCACACAAGCTCAATTGGAGCGAAGAACACCTTCCGCTTCTTTTTTGTCTAGAGCCCCTTTCAGATTGACCGTTCACTCCGTATCAGCACTGCAGCAGCTCCAGAGCAGCACCGGGTTAAAGTTTGATGTGAATTCATTTACGGCAGAGTAATTTACTGCGGCGTAATTTACTCCGGAGTGATCTCTGGTCACCCAGTACACATTGCTTCAACAACTGTCATTTCAGGCAGGATACTTGTTATGTTAGATTTAACCATTCACTACAGAACAACACACACTTGACTTTAGTGGTGACTGTACTCCAGTCTGCTCTGGAACGATCAGAACAAGCAGGAGACTAAAAGTCCCTGAAATCACAAATCCCCAAGCAGAGCCTGAGATTCTTTACTTTTAAATTAATGAGCACAGATTGTGCTTACAGTGAACAATGTTATTTATGAAGGTGGAGACTAGATTAGAGGCAGAGATGAGATGTAGATCTTTAGCAGCCCAGAGTAGGACGGGTGTAGAAGGCATAGAGCCAGAGAAATGAATTGATTTGTTTATAAAGGCTTGTCAATTGGATGAGAGGTGCTGAAGTCAAGAATGATTGAACAGAAAAGTGCCTGTGACTAGACCTGACTTCTGTGCCTACCAGAACTAACGCTAAAGCTCTTATGTCAAATTTTACCACTTATTACAGAACAACATGTACTCTCAACAAAAATATAAATGCGCAAAACAGTTTTTTACCCCTGGGCCAAACTTTGGCCAGAGGGGTATTGTCGTCACCTGCGTGTCTGTCTGTGGTCTGTCCATGACTTGTCCGGGTCAGTACTCAGCAACTAATGATCGCAGCTTCACCAAATTTGGTATGGAAACCCACTATGACCCATAGATGTGCACTGTCAGGTTTTTTGCTGGAATTGACCTTTGACCTTAGCGCTGTGACCTTGATCGTGGAAATCTTGTCCGGGTCAGAACTCAGAAACTAATGATTGCAGCTTCACCAAATTTAGTATGGTAACTCACAATGACCCACAGAAGTGTAACGTCAGGTTTTTTGTTGGATTTCACCTTAGCGCTGTGACCTTGATTGTGGAAATATTTTCCGGGTGGGTACTCAGCAACTAATGATCGCAGCTTCACCAAATTTGGTATGGTAACTCACTATGACCCACAGATGTGCAACATCAGGTTTTTCGCTGGATTTAACCTTTGATCTTAGCACTGTGACCTTCATTGTGGAAATCTTGTCCGGCTAAGTACAAAATAACAATTAGTCGTAGCCAGAGGTTAAAGTGGGATTTGACAGGTGGGGGAACCCTAAAATTCGGTGTTGAGGCGCAGTAGGGGAAAATGACACAAATGATTGCAAATAACTGTATTCACTTTTTTTGGCCCATTGGAACTATGACATTCTATGAACTGACATTCTGGCACTCATCATGCCAATGGCACACTTCCTCGTGTTTTGCGCCATCTGTGGTATGTTGACAAGTGACAAAAGTCCACATTTTGGGGTGGTCTGTTATTGACCCTGGTGCAAGGCCTGCCTGTGGTCATGCTGACTGACAAACTCATTGTTATGCTCTATGCAACTCAGGGGCGGAATAACTCAATGAGTGAGTAATCTCACAGGGAGTGGTTAATGAGAAATGAGAAGTGGGTCACCAGAATTGATCATATCAAATCATTCAGTACACCAGTGATACTATTTGTGGGCATATTTCATTGGAGGTCAATTATACTCAGCATATTTGGTTTGTGCGTTTATATTTTTGTTCAGTGTATTTCAGATTGGCGATAATTCTACTCAAGTGATGCTGTGGAACAATCTGAGCAAGCATGACACAGACAGTCCCTGAGATCACAAACCTTGCACATGAGATGCCGAAGGGAGCAAACAAGCAGAGTCACCTTCTAATAAAATCAGTACAAAAGAAGTATAAAAATGTGCATTTTCTTTGAACTAATGCAAGCTTACATGAGCTTCTCTGGGTGTAAGGGGATCAGCAGCCATGCTGAATGCACACAGAGAGACACGCAAGCAGAGAAACATCAGGCAAGACACTATTAGAATGCTTTGATACAAAGGAAGTATACTATATGTGGAGTGAAACTATGCATGGCAACAAGCATGGCTCATTTCCCTTGAAATCATGCAAGCTACATTGCCTGCTCCGCTCGATGCAGGGACAGGGAGATCAGCAAGACTTTTGAATGCAAACTAAGGAAAACCTGGCAAGACACCTTTAAATTGGCTTGATACAAAGGGAATATGCTTCGTGACTATGTGTGATGACAAGCATGTCACATTTCATTTCCCTTTGAAAAATGAATTGAATGCATTCATATTTTTTTGAGGTGCTGTACCATAGGTCTGGTTAAAATTATCGATTAACTGTAGTGATCTTGAAAAAAGTGATTAAAAAAATCATCTGGGGTCGGTTCATTCCCCTAGCACACATTGCTTCCAAATTTGAAGAAATTCTTGAGATGTGCTTCAACAAAAAAGCGGGATGTATGTTCCCCGGTATAAAAAAATGTATGAGGTAAAAGAAAAAAGATTTACAACTCGATTATTGCCATTAAGAATATTCCGCAGCGCAAACTACCTGATTGTTCAAATGAAAAGGATCTACTTTTCCTATCCACAATTATGAACAAAGTAAAGCATACTGCGCTGAATATTGAATGCAAGTAAGGAATTTTATTTCTCATATTACCATTACATGGAGAACTGGTAATGTCTGACTCTGTCGAGTGCTTTTGTAGTTAATACATTGTTAATAAAGGAAAATGATTAACAATAAACAATACAATAAATAATTAATCTGAGCCAATAAATAGAAGAAGAGCAAGCCATATTCCAGTATACTTGGAACCAAGTACACGTGAAATGAAAATGTAATGTATTTGGGGGGGGGGGGGGGGGGGGGGGGGGAGCAGTCCAGAGGGATTAAAAAAACCTGCTGAAACAAATTAACACTTGCCTCTCTTGCCTGTTTGTTGATTTTTAAAGAAGTGGTTTCAGAAGGATATTTCATACAGTGTTAATAAATTGGGTTAGATTCATACTTCGTATACATTTTTACAGTTGGAATTCGTAGCAACAGCTAAGGTTCAGAAACTCCTTTGAACATACAATAGCTGAGTAAGATTAGCTTTTTCAACACACTATTGCCTTTCTGAGCCTCATTTTGTATTGTGTGTAAAGCTTTTTCGTTGTTTATCCTTGGGCTTTGCCCAAATGGCTGCTGAGGTGACAGTAGGAGGCGGGAAGAACCCTGGGTCTGAAAAAAAAAGTGCATGACTGAGCATGAATCAGAGAGGTACGTTTCTGTTCTTCCCATTCCAGCCCATCTGAGTCAGGGCTCTTTTCAGCTTTTAGTTTCAACGCTGCACTCCGAGCTTCCTCCCGTGGGTCACAGAAAGTGATGTTCAGTCCAGTTCACAACATCAACTGAATCACCCCTAAAGCAGCACAAAGCTGCTGAAGTCCCACAGCTATGCCAACATGCTAAACAGCTGCTTGCCCATCTGATAAATATAGTGCCTTGTCACTCATCACTCAATGAGTACTTCACATTGTATTTTAGAATTGTCCAGTTGTACAAATAAGGACAATATACAAAATATTCAAAAAAAATGGTGGATACAGAAGTGATTATAGGTAAAGCACTGCACTGTCTGTCCAGTCTTATGGTCTGAGAGGTGAACCTCTTTAAAACATACAAAGCTTCTCAGATGAATCACTAGATGGTGCAAAAAACACAGAGGAGACACACTGTAGGCAACTGGTAGCATCTACAAATCAAGAGTAAATAGGGAAATCTGGAGATCATCCAGCATATACAGTCAAGCTTCTAATTGCGCTTAGTATTTACAACCCCAATTCCAAATAGTTGGGGCAAAGTGTAAATTGCGAATAAAATAAAAAGGCAATGACTTCCAAATCAAACTAGCCAGTATTTTATTCACAATAGAACATAAATAACAGAGCAAATGTTGAAACTTAGAAATTTTACAATTTTATCTACAAAAAAATTTGATGGCTGCTCGGGTCTCAATAAAGTTGAGACAGGAGCCTATTTACCATGGTGTGGCATCCCCTCTTCTTTATAACACAGAGTGGAGGCATCTGTGCATTGAGGAGACAAGTTTCTTGAGTTTAGCCATTGGAATTTGATCCCACTCTTCTTAAATACAGGCTTCCAGGTGCTGGAGAGTTTTGGGTCTCCTTTGATGGGCTTTTCATTTAATTATGTGCCAAATGTTCTCAATCGGTGAAAGATCAGGACTGCAGGCAGGCCAGTTCAGCACATGGACTCTTCTACTACGAAGCCATGTTGTTGTAATAGCTTCTACATGTGGTTTTGCATTGTCCTGCTGAAATAGACAAGGCCTTCCCTGGAATAGATGTTGTCTGGAGGGGAGCATATGTTGCTCTAAAACCTTTATATACCTTTCAGCATTCATGGTGCTTTTTAAAACATGCAAGTGTCCCACACCATATGCACTAATGCATCCCCTTACCATCAGAGATGCTGGCTTTTTAACTGAACGCTGATAACAGGAGGGGTGGTCTTTCCCCTCTTTAGCCCAGAGGACACACCGCCCATGATTTCCAACAAGAATGTCAAATTTGGACTCGTCTGACCACAGGACACTTTGCCACTTAGCTACAGTCAATTTTAAATGAGCCTTGGCCCACAGAACAAGGCTCTCTAAGATGTCCCTTTCATAGCCAATCATGTTACATACGTGATGGCAGTTAACTTAATTACTTGTTAAATGTTCCTTCAGCTAATTTTCTTATATATTAATGGCTTTTTCAGCCCTTTTCTTTGCCTGTGCCCCAACTTTATTGAGACCTGTTTCAGTCGGACAATTTGAAATGAGCTTATTTTGTTGATAAAAATGTGAAATATCTAGTTTCAACATTTGAAATGTTATTTATGTTCTGTTGTAAATGACATATTGGAGCATGTGATCTGAAAGTCCTTGCATTTTGATTTTACTCACAATTTACACTTTGTCCCAACTATTTCAGAATTGGGGTTGTACAATAGCACTTTATAAAAGTATTGCTTGCAGAATTCAGAGTGAAAAACTGCTTCAGGGACCAGCAACTTAAGTCAGGGTTTATTATTTGTTCACAGGGTTGTCAATTTTGTGTGCATTAACAAACCAATCTGAATTGAGTAGAGCAGACCTA
This sequence comes from Gymnothorax reevesii, assembly GCA_029721435.1. Classification (NCBI taxonomy): domain Eukaryota; kingdom Metazoa; phylum Chordata; class Actinopteri; order Anguilliformes; family Muraenidae; genus Gymnothorax; species Gymnothorax reevesii. The sequence continues at coordinate 81,692,910 of CM056577.1, read as the reverse complement.
CAGCTAATTACTCAAATATACTGCACCTGACCAAAAATGTTACTGTCGATTCAAATAAGCAAAAACTTGAGGGCCAATGCTTAGATCATTATTGCAATTATTGCATTATTGCAATTACTAGGTTTCAGTTTGCAACAATTCTTTTAACCCTGACTGATGCACTCTGTTGCTTCTGCATAGTAGTATCAAACTGCCTAATGCACAATTAAGTCCATCATGCTGAAGAACACTTAAAATGGTTTGACTCTACAGTTGTGAATAGAGCTCAGGACGTCATGTGACTCATTTTGTATCCACCACCATTTTGGCAGGAAAAGCCTTAGTGAAAATGAATGGCACTAGCGCCGATTTCAAGCCATCAGAATTCAGTGCACACTTTGTATTCAAAGAAATTTAATAATATAATTCACAACATCAAAGGTTAAACATTATCGACCCTTATAATTCCTCAGGACTGCTTTTTACAAAGATTAAGTCAGCCGGATGGAACAATGTTTCAGACCTGCAGTATCCAGACATCTACAATTACCAGATTAACTTTTCATCGTTTAGTTTTAGGTAAGGTTTAGCTTCAGTTCAGGATTGCTTACTGTTCTCCGTTTAGGGACACAAGGTTTGCTGGAAGGATAGTTAGTCAGTGTTAATATTTATTACAACTGTATTGCCCAATAGCTTTAGCTAGGTACTCTGTCATCACTGAGGTTCCCATTTATTTTGATCTCAGTAGGTATGTTTCCCAAAGCATGGTTGCGAGCTACTTTAGCAACTTAGTTGCATAGTTCAAACCATTGGCTTTACTGGGTTCCAATTTTGCTTATGGAAAATGGACATTCATTTGCTTAGTAGCTATGATTATTTGTGATTTCTTTTCATTGTATTAGCAAATCTTGACATTTACAACGATGCATGGCAGAAATGCTAAAATGTATCTTGTAGGCTAACTTGGCAAAAATCAGCACCAGAGACTAGCACTCTGAAATTGAGGTCATGAGCTTTTCCAGCTATAAAAGTGCTGCCAGTGGACACAGGCCTTAAGTATCTCTTTTTCACAGTTATGTTAGCATTAGCAACAAGGCAGAGTAATGTAACTAGCTATTCGCTGTGCTTAATGTGGATGCTAAGTACAGACCCTTTACGCCCACCAGACATCCCTGTTCGGCAACTGCTGGTCAACTGGCGATTCCTACAAACCATGCTGGCGCTGGCTGGTCACGTCTCTGGTCTGTTCTGGCCCCCACATGGTGGAATGAGCTTCCCTCAGAGATCAGGACAGCAGAGACTCTGACCGCCTTCGAGCATAGTCTGAAGACTCATCTGTTCGGACTCTACGTCTCCCCATCAACTTATTGTTGTATTTGGTACTAGACTTACTTACAGTATAGTCTGTATGGTGTTTGACTAAATTAACTGTCTACTGATTTATTTTCCTCCATTAGGTATTTCACTGAGCAAGGTCCTTTCTATGTAATGTCTCTTCTAATATTTAAATGGTACTTCCCTATGGGATTCTCTCAGGGCTGTAGTCAAGTCCACCTTTATCGAGTCCAAGACAAGTCCAAGTCCATGCTAGTCAAGTCCGAGTGAAAAAAGGTCTAAGACCAAGTCAAGTCCAAGTCCACAAGGCCTTAGTAGAAGTCCAAGTCCGAGTCTAAATAAGATCGAGAGTAAACACAGACATATTATACCGACTATATATCTATACAGATATACAGACAGATAATTATAGATGTATTCACACACTTTTGAGACCACTTACTTGTTTGTAAATTTTGTGATGCTAAAGGTGTCATTTCTACTATAGCACTGAATTTTTAATCATCAATAAGCATGTGCAGTGCAAAAACACTGTAGAATCAATTAGATAGCAATTTAACTTAATATTGTACTCAATAATCTCCAAAGACAAGACAACATGTAACCCTGACCCTGACTAGGCTGTTTGTGCAGTGTTGAAAAAGTGCAGTGTAGCCATACTATACAATCCACTCAGGTAACACTATTTACTTTAAATATAGCCTTTTTACTTTAAAGTCACATGAAACTGAATTGCAACTTCATACTTCCCCAAACTTTTTATTACAGAATAACATTCTGTGTGCATTAAAAATTACTGTGCAGTGTTGACCTACTTTAATACAACCACAAATTTCCAATTCAAAACATAGAGAAAACAGTAACAGTAGACATATACAGTGTATCAATCACAATATAGTAATTAAGCACATAGTAACAAAAGTTGCACCACTCTAATAAAGTTCTCAATGATGTCATGATACAAGATGCTGATGGTACAATTATAGTCTTAGAGGTAATATCACATTTTGAATTGCATCCTAAATTAAAAGTATCTTTTAGACAACATTTCACTCCTGCTAATGAATTGTTATTCAAATTATAGTCAGGAAAACAGTGTAGTTTAGAATACTGTAGCTGCATTTTAAAACAACAACAATACATTACATAAGTTTTCTGATATGTAAAACTCCAGTTACAGTAAGATCACATGTAGTTTTAAGTAAAAAGTAAAAATAAATAAACAAATAAATAATAATAATTACAACTATTTACCAAATTCATGTCAAAAAGAGTATGACAGTTTTGATTATTTGGAATGTTTCTAATATGTGTAATGAACCAGAATAGAATCAACAATGCTGTTAATTTACTGCAATGTTCATATTGTTGGCAACTCTGCTGCGCGTCCTGCCTTAGAACACCCCTCTGCCGTTATAAAATCACTGTAACCCACTGCTTCTTGGGACTTATTCCTTTAATAACACTCAACAAATGCTCATGATAATATCAGCTTCAAACATCCCTAAACGAAAGGTCATCAAATCATTACTGAACCAGGACATGATTGTAAGCATTATACAAGCAGCAATCTGACTGATCAACAAGACATTTAGAGTGTGATGAAATTAGCATTACAGCACAGCTATGTATTCACTAAGAATATTACTCCTCCATATCAGTGACAACAGTGTAGCCTAAATGCCACAGGTGTAGAAAGCAAATGCTGCAATACTTATACAAAATGGATCTGATTCTCGGAACATATTTATTAGCGCACTGGAAGTAAATTAAGTAATAATTCTGATTGGCTTCATTTAAGTGGAAAAAAAACTAAGTTGTTAGAAAGTTGAAAAATTTTTTTTAGAAAGTTATATGTGAACAAATATGGACTGAAGTCGAATATTTTTTTGTGAAAATTGTGCAGAGAATTTTGAAAGTGATTACATCTAGTGTTTGTTTTTTTTTCATTTTATTGTAACTTTTGGACTTTTTAATGGTACAGAGTTACCAGAATGTTGACATTCAAAGATTGCTGCGATAGAGGCAAAATCTGTCTGCAAAAAAAATTTTTTTTTCTATCAGCAGAAATATCACATTATTGATATTGGTAAATATTCTGTTTATTTCTGCAGCATTTAGTCAGTTTGAGAAATTCAACAACCTCTAGAAACCATTAACATTGGCTCAAAGCTCATTCACTTGGGACTTGAAATCCTCTCTGTTGCTAGATCATTAATTACTCCACAGCATGAATAAATTTTGATCATATCACTAGCAAAATTTTCATCAGCTGAGAGCGTGGGAAAAATCACTGTCACTTCACACTACTAATAATTAGCCAAACTGAATACAAACTGCAAAGTTGATTGAATTGGTATGGCTTAGCGCTGTAGCAAGCTAGCTAAATGCCTCTCTCATAACAATGTTTACCTTATGCAGTGCCTTTCCATAAACATGATGTAACTTTAGTTTTTAGCCAGCAATCTAACGTTAGCAAGCTACTCAGTTCACGGTGAATTAAGAAACTGGTAGCTAGTTCAAACACAAATGCCCACGACTCGCTGACTACTTGAGGAGCAAAATGATGGAGTCAGATCAATGCTAACATATATTTGGTATTACCATTAAGGGAAACTACGTTTGTTTTCTTGTAAATTAAGCGATTCTGTTACGTTCGCAGAAGGACACCAGTAGCGAGTCTCGAATCCAATGAATGAGATTTTATTAAACAGAAGGACAAATAAACATGGCACACGGGCCAACAAAAATACCACAACTGAACAGAGCAATACTGGGGAAAAGGAGAGCGCAAGGCCAACAAAAAAACTACACTCAAAGAGCTGAACTATGGGATAGTATGAATGCGATAAAATGACAGAGCATGAAATACGTGGCATGAATACAGGCAAGGGATTAACAAGAAAATGCACAAGAAACATCCAGCATGTAAACTCAACGGACCGACTGCCAACTGGAATGCCTCCACAGAATATAAAGGGACAAGGCTTGATCAGGGAAAGAGGAACACTCAGGCAGAACAGGGAGGAAACAAAGCATGAACGCAAGACATTGGACAAAGGCTTAATGACATAACAAGCCCATTAAGAAAATGGGCATGTGCTACTCCCGGACGAGCCCCCAATTCTGTTACGACCCGGTCCAGGGCAGGCAGCAACAGATAAAGACAGTAAGGGAAGGACGGGCAGGGAGAACTGTAAATGGAACGAATAGCACGCTGCTCAGTTACTCTGATCCCTATCTGCCGAACCAGAGCTAAACTATTCCTACGGCTAATCTTCGATGGTTCGCCGGGCTCGGGTGGCTTTTAAACACTGAGCTCCCAAACTCTCAGTCTGCAAATAAAGACTGAGGGAATGAATAGTGTACCCCCTATGGAAACAAGTTTCCGCCCGGAATCACCTTCAAAAATAATAAAGGAAAAATAATAAAGCAAAATAACAAAGGAGTGCCCCGATGGAAGGACTGTGAGATCCAGCTGGGAGCACACTGACTAACCAGAGTAGACCTAACAGCATACAGAAAAGGGCAAGATAAGAGGGGTAGTCAGACACAGAAACCGAGGTCAAACACCGGGAATTCACCAAGCAACCAAACCAAAACGCAAGGGGTAAAATTCTAGTCAAATGGGACAGGTCGAGGGTCAACCATCACAATTCAAACAAACCAATTAAAGGGCACGACAAGAATCGTAAATCCAAAGGCAATCCGAGTCAAAGAAGGCAGAAAAAAATACTCACTGATCATTAACCCAAGTAATAGATCGGAAGAGCTAACCTCCGCAGTTTGACACTAGACCGCGCCTTTTCAAGGGATAAACCGGAAACGGAAGTATCAGACCTTAGCGAACCAAAAAAAAAAAAAACAAAGATAACAGATTTCAAGCACAGATTCACAAATGTACGACAGGGGTCGTAACAGCATGATCAGTTAAGTACCTATGAAGTATGCAGATTGAAGGGAGAGAGAAAAAGTTACGTAGCAAAGTCAAGCAAGATCTGAAATAATATCAAAGCAGGAAATCATGACAATTAACACCCTACTTAAATTAGTAATATTAGTAAAGTGTCTGTCTAAGAAAAACACTTCCTGTGAATGCTAGTAGCTGTTAGTCACTAAAAACAGTTCATTGACACTAAGCTATAATAGACCCGAGGCCAGGATAGCGCAAAAGGAAAGTGGAAATACCTCTGACAGCCAATAGCAAAGTAGTAGTGCATGCAGTCGAGGAAACAAGACTTGGATTGGAACGCAGACATGAGGAGGATTCCATTTGGCAGTGCAGGACATGACCTGGAACAGACACAAAGCTGACAGAACATAACAGATTCAGTCATGTGACAAACAGAATTTTATATGCCTGGTCATCGCATATGAAAGTTAAAGCTCGCTAAAGCTCGCAACAAGCCCAAAATTTACTCAACTAATTTCATAACTTTCCTATGAGAGGACTGCTTGAGTAAGATTCTCTTTGTTCTTCAGTAAGCAGCTGTGAAATAAGCAGTATATATGTACAAACAGCTGATCATTACACACACACACACACACACACACACACTGACACGGGTGAAAACACCTTCCATCCCCACGGGATTGTTTACTGTCAAATAGTGGTAAAATTATTGTAAATATTACAACCTTACCTGCCTTAGCCTTTCTTCTTAACAGAAAGTGAGGCTTCTGCATGCCTGCTGCTGTTTTCTTCCAATTTTAAATGAACCTGAGACCAACTGGCTTATCTTAAAAATGGTTTTGCGTTCAATCTGTAAGTGTATGGTCACGTTTCAGACATCAGAAAAACATAAGCATTTTTCAAGCAAGGAGAATCTTCATTCATCTTTCCCATGGCGAAAACTTTTTCCCCCAGAGACCCATTTCTGCCTCCCTAGTCCCTTGACGACAGATTATGTCACAAATAATAGGTGGGTGGAGTAGAGTACAGTAGAGCCGGTACCATGTAGTGGAAATGAGGCATTAAGGCTGAATTCGGCGAGGTCTCGGGCCAGGAGAAAACTTTTCAGGCAACCAGGAATTCACTTGCGCTTGCCCAATGGGCTATCGTACATTTTAGAATTTTGCGAGCCCTGCAGTATACTGTTGTCAAAGATGTCAAAAAGTTTCTAGAACAAAATTAGTAGAAGATATAGTGCTGTGAAAAAGTGTTTGCCCCCTTCCTGATTTCTTATTTCTGTGCATATTTGTCACACTTACATGTTTCAGATCATCAAACAAATTTTAATATTAGACCAAGATATCCTGAGTAAATACAAAATGCAGTTTTTAAATGACGATTTCATTTCTTGAGGGGAATTACTATTTCACACAGGACCAGGTAGGTTTGGAGAGCTTTTTCCCCTTAATAAATGAAATCATCATTTAAAAATTGCACTTTGAATTTACTCTGGTATCTTTGTCTAATATCAAAATTTGTTTGATGACCCAAAACATTTAAGAGTGACAAAATGCAAAAAAATAAGAAATCAGCAGGGCCAGCGCTCGCCTAGACCAGTGTTTCCCAAACTTTTTTCTCTCACGGCACACTGTTTACTATGAAAAAATCTCACGGCACACTGCAATATTATAGCGTTCTGGTCGTGCTACCTACCCCGCAGCCTGACCGAGTGACGAGACAACCACTCGAACTTTCCAAACAGGTTTCAGGCTTTTATGCAATCATAAAATACATGACTCTACGCGGTCTTTCCAGTTCAGCCCCCACTTCTCTAGATACTCAAATGTCACTCGAAATTCCTCACCTGTAGATTTCTCTGGCAAAATTCGATAAAAAAGTAATTTTCTTTAATTGTCTCCCATCGACATATCTGACATTGGCCAGTTATTGTGCATGTCCACTGACATCGGTTGTTTCATCCACCTGCAGCGCACATTTCCCACTCCCTTTTATTTTCTCCATTACAACGTCCTCTACATCTGCTGACAATTCTCCTATTTGTCTGCAAATTGTCTTGTTTGAGAGAGGAACCTTCGATATTTCTTTGGCAGCATTTTGACCCAACATGGTCCCAACAATAGCTTTGCATGCTGGCAGGATTAGAGATTCGGTAATTGTATGAGACGTCCTTGATTTTGATACTAGTTCTGCGACCAGATAGCTAGCTTCTAAAATGCTTTTTCTGACACTGTTGCGGATTTCATGATGAAACTAGCTTGTTTGTTCGTCTGACCTCTCAACCGCATTAAGAGCAGCTGACTGAGAAAATCAGCCATGAGGCCCCAAAACATGGAAAGTGACATATCACCAATTTTGATGAAACTTGGTGTATGAACAGTACTTAGCTAGTCAACAACTTTCCCCAAATATTTCAGCATAGCATCAAGTGGTTGCCATGGAAACCAGTCTTGTATTTTTTAGCTTAAATGTGCTGGTCAGCCAGCAATAAATAAGAGCAAATTTCGCATTTTTGAGGGCAGAATAATTGTCATAGAAGTGCAGTTCAAAAAAGTTTTTTCTACTTAAGAATGAAGCAGCACAACTCCCCTTCCTGGCAAAGTTAAAATTTTGGTGTTCAAGTCAATATTTTTTTAATTCAGAATTTTTTTTTTGAAAGAGCTGAAATGGCTTTGCGAAAATGATCAAAAAACAAGCTCCACTAACATAAATTGTGAGTGAGCAGATCGGGGGCACCAACCGTCCTAAGTGCTGTCCTAAAGTTAGGCACGAAAATGGGTTGCACCAACGATGACTTACGACAAGCCTTGTCTTAAGTGCTGTGTCGTAAGACAAATTGGTGCAACGGCTATCAACGGTGAAAAGAACCGCTGCACCAATACAAGTTAGGAGACGGAATTATGACAGAAACCTACGTGTGGTGGGCGGTGACTTAAGTGTGCTGCAATCTTAAATCCCTTCTTTTTAATTTATATGTTATAATCTCCTAAAATTCCTACAGTGAGACCAGTAAAAGTATGTACATTTCAAGAAATTGCACACAACTGTCTACATACCCCACAGTGACAAGTGGTCACGCTTTCCAAAAAGGAAGAGGCTATTCAGCCCGCGGCGGTTCAGTGCGAAAGATCAAAGAGCGGGGGGATTATGAAATGAAATCTCTTATTGGCCCAACTGCGGAGCAAATAGGAGAAGTGCTTGTCTTACCCATCTATGTCTTGCGCGTAACAGAAATTTCCACTCGTAATCGCTCGTAACTGGTCAGAAGGGAAGAATCGGGACAATCAGGGACCTTAAAAGCATATGTGGATCAAGGGCTAAAGCTGAATGTACTTTGCTGACAAGATCGATTGAGATGAAAAGAGTGCATCTGTGAAATCGTAATTATATCCCTGAACGCTGAATGGCGTTTCAGGGATATTATGTTTTTGGTTCGACCGCCGCCACGCCACCCTACGTGTTAACGCGATAACTTCAGTAATATATCAATTACAAATTTCATGTTTTGCAAGTATGTAAGTATCATAAAGAGGAAGAACTGATTCAATTTTGGACAATTTACAATTTCTAGATTGGCCACCAGGGGCCAAAAACTGAAAAATCACTGTTTTTATCATATCTCTGGAAATATTTGTCCAATTGACCTCAAATCAAGTGCAAATGAAAGGTCATGACCTGAGGATGTGTCCTACGGTGACATTATACCTGTTTGTTACAAGGTGGAGCTTTGTCACATAAAATCCACCATTTTTGCCATATCTTTGGAACCATTTGTCCAATTGACATGAAACTATGTGCAACTGCAAGGTCATGACCTCACAACGTGTCACATTATGACATCATACCTGTATGGTTCAATATTTTGCCACCAGGTGGCGCTTTATGATGGAAAATTACCATTTTGGCCATATCTTCAGAACCATTTGTCCCATTGACTTGGAATTAAGTTCAAATGAAAGTCTATTCAAGGTCTATTCAATGATTGCGGAATTGGACAATTGGGGGCGTTCAGGGATATACCCCAAGCCGTCACCTCTGACGGTATAAGCCTAGTTTGCAGTGGCGGGAGGTGGACAGAGAAAAAGGAGGGCGATAAACATGTCATTAAACTGCTTACTAATCTTGATCTGTTTTCAGTCAATTTCCCTCGTAAAAGACACTTGAACTCTCCCCTTTTGGGTGCAGCTAACTGTCTTCTTTAGACGAGAAACCAAATGCCCCAGTTAAACGCAAAAAAAAAAACCTATTTCAATCCTTTTCAATTAAACAATCGTTACGCACAGGTTTGACGACTTGCTTAGAATGTGACAAAATTTAACACGGAAAATCCACAGTGGGTTTTTCGTGAAGAGTTGCCTATTAAGGCATGTGAATTAAACATTTTATAGAATTTATTATTCCCCAGAACTACTTGAGTACACAGTAGCTGGAACTGTGTTTTTTCAAAAAATTTTTTTCACCTGGTTCACTGACTTATTTCTTTGTGCTACACCAAAGTAGATTTTCGTCACAGAAATCACCATTTCACTATCACTCAATCTTGCTATATCTAAAAATCTGCTGAAACTGTATTGTTTGCAGATTTACCCAGCATAAGATGCGAGCAGATTTTATTCAATGAATCTGAAGCTGAGATGTCCCCCTTTAATATCTATGTATTGAAAACAGCCAATCGCAGTCTGATCACTGACAGGACACCAAGGAACATTGCCAATATTTCATATTTTTCCCATTTCTGAGAAGTGCGTAAACTTGATGACACAAAAGTCACAACCGTACATTACAGTTGTAATGTACCTATAGACGTTACACATGTACGAAAACAGTGGAATTTGGCCGTTTTATTGATATATATATTTCAAATATGGCTTAATGCTATCATTCTCTATCCTAATATGAATGATGCAAATTCGACCACATTGAGAGGCCATACTGGCTGCCCTTTTTTTAACAAAGCCCATTTGCATGTCAACCAAAATTAATATTGTTGAAACAACTGTTGTAATTGCCATTTTTCATCATAATAAGCATGTGTGAAAAGTTTCATTAAGATCTGCCGACCCCAACTTTGCACCCCATTGCTGATTCTCTCAGTCTGCAGCTATTAAATTTTCATGGTCTTTTTTTTTTGGCAGTGGATATTTTGCCATGAACCGGTTTTACATTTCTACGGCTATTTGGCCGTGACCTCTGGTACACATGCGCAGTTGTATTATTTTCGGGATTGAACACCGAAATCAATGGGGAAACCAACGTCAGTGTAAAAACCAAGGACGTCCATGGTAAAAACTCAGTAGCCAGCGAACAACTAATCAGCCTCGTCAATGCATAACTGACCTAGATACACAGCTAATGCTAAATAATTGCGATTCACTGTTTTTTATTGATTTATATGCACCGCAAATAGGTAGCTGAGCAGGCGAACTAGCTTGCTAGCCTAGCGTGCAAGCTATTTTGTTGGTTTCATAGTCAATGTAAATTGGAAATCTTTATATTCGGTTCATATTAATGCCAGCTAGCGAGCTGGATGCTCATGGTGGAACTCCAGCCAAGTTAGTTTGCATAATGGCCATACACATTTTAAATTTATTTAAATGCATGAAATATAATGTTAGCTAGCTAGCAAGAGATGCTGGTAAAATGCCGACTTGCCTAGCTATATTTAATGTATAGTAAACGTGAGCTAGCTGTTCAGTTATAACTATTCACTATTATCCATTGATTTCTATGAGCAGGTCCAAAAATAATAAAACTATGCTTGTGTACCAGAAGACACGGCCAAGTAGCCGTAGAAAAGCATAGCCGGTTCATGGCAAAATATCTACTGCGGTTTTTTTTTTTTTCGTGAGAGAAGGGTGTTTGGTTGAAAGGTGTCTTTTTTATTTATTTGGCACCATAGCTTTGTTTGCCAGCTTTTCGCCGCAAGCAAGACGCAGTGGTATTGGGGTAGCGGGATCTCCGGTGAATGTACCCATAAGTCGTATATTCCTTACAAAGTCTGTTCACGACTTTGATTGTCTTTTTCTGTCCAGCTCAGCAAGAGCAAGGTGGTTCAGGGCCTTAGTCGGACGGCTTTTTCAAGGTTTTGGTCAGGAATTTATCCATATTTGTTGTTTTGTTTCAACTAGCCTACACTTCTGTTTTAGCTGAGTTTTACCAGGGAATGTTGAATTTTTCGCGGTAGACGATGTGTGATTGGCCAATCACAAGAAGGATTTGTACAGTAGAATAACTGCAGGGCGAAGTTGCCTTCAGACGTTGACTTCTAGGCTGCACTCAGGCTGCGTAAACGCCGCCCCAAGTACAACCAAACAGATCACCAGCTAGAGTCAAACCAATCCGCTCACAAGGCAGTCAATTCAATTCGGAAGCCTTTACTCGGTAAGTTGGCTTAAGAACATCAATATTGTTAAAAACAAATGCATGTAATCGTGAGTTTTCTCATGAAAGAAACTAATTTGTGAGGTAACGTTAGATATATCAGCTATTTTGACTATGTTAACCAATGCAAACAAGTGCTATTTTTTTGTCTTACAGTGAACTTATAGACCTAACCTTAACTAAACATGTCATATTTGTTAACTTAAACACTTCTACAATATAACTTCAAGTATAAAAAACATAAAATTGGCCTACTCCTGAGATATTTTGTTCATGAAGCTGTCTAGTTGAGCTTCTTAAAAACTTCAACTTCAAGTTGCTGTAACGTTACCTGCCTTCAAGGCTGATTGTAGAGACTAGTGTCTTGCAGGCTGGAAACTTGCAGTTGAAGTTTTGAAGAAGCTCAACTAAAAAAAAAAAAAAAAAGCACTTGTTTGCATTGGTTAATTATCAAAATAGCTAAAACATCTAATGTTGCCGCACTAATCAGTTTCTTTAATGAGAAAAGACGATTAATTGCGTTCGTTTTTAACAATATTGCAAAATATTAGCAAAGAAAAAGCAAAGCAAAGAAAAATTGATTATATGTTTAAAAGAAAGAGACATGATTAAATGGTGGCAGTTGTGTAACAGATGGAGGAGCAAGATGTAGAAGAACAACATGGAGCAGGTAGACAGACCAGAGATGGGCCATGAAGTCTATCCTTCTGTTGAAAATGGCTGACCATGTTACTATATCAGAACACAACACTACACAGTAGGCTGTCATTATGATGAATTTTTTATTTGTGTAAATTTTCTGTAGGCTGTAAGCTAGCTTCGGTGCAGCTCACAGAACACTGCAGCAGCATTTTCAGAAAAAAAGAACAGATTGTTGCATTGTTTAACGATGTTGAAGTTGTTCTGTTGTTGTTGTTGTTGTTCTGATGTTATTTCCCAAAAAATGATGTTTGCACTTTACCTGAAAATAAATGTTATGCCGTAAATTAGGTTACATGTCTAACATCGTACATCATGCACTCAAGGACATGCACAGAATTTAAAAATCTCAAAGTCAGGAAATAGCAGTCTTTAATATCTTTAATATGATGTGAGTGCGCAAAACGCGCGAGCAAAAAAAAATTTTGGGGTAGCACAGTTCCTGCAAGAATCTAATCTTACTTTCACCCCAGGCTAGAAGTAAATTCTTGGGGAATTTCTAATTTACTGCTCATATTATATTGTATTTGAGTGCTACTTAGCCAAAATAAGCTCATGGGGCTTATTCCTCATCAATGAAAGAATAAATTTGTCCTGGTATCTGATTTTTAATGAAAATGGACTTGAGCACTTCTGGAAATAACCCCTTCCATTTAAAAGCAGCATTTAGCATTATGGTTTTGCCTTACATAAAAATTAGTAAGATGTTTTGAAACATTTATACATGACAAATATGCAAAAATTGAAAAAATTGGGAGGGGGCAAAAACTTTTTTACAGCACTGTAAAATAGAGCCTCTAGATTCTCTTAATGAATAATTTTTTGTTGTAACCAAATTGTCTTAGTCATGATTTTTAACTTACTAAATAACTGAAGACCACAAAGGAAAAATGTTCAGTCACATTTTCACGTTGTGGATGAATGAAGAATTAAACATTCAAAATGATCTGAGAAACAAAGCACTGAAAAAATATGCAAAAATTATAAAATATATAACACATTACTAGTATAATAATATATAATATTATTGTATATTATTATTATAAATATAATAATATATAAAATATACAACATTTTTTTCCTTTTTTCGTTTTTCCTTTGTGGTCTGCAACTAATGCATGGTCAGGTCACAGTAGTTGAAAAAGTATCGTTTTTCAGGATTTCAAGGATTGAGGCATTAAGCACATAAACGGATTAGCACATAAGCACATAAATGGGATTATTTTGTCCTCTTGGGTCCGAATGGAGAGAGAGGAGAACAGGTGGCATATACAGAGGTCAGTAAGTACATGAAAGTTTATACGAGTTCAACAATCCTGTTAAACACAATCCATCAACCATTAATAAAATGCAGACATGGAGAAGGATGATACCATGATCATAATAAGCTGTGTACGTACATGTATGGTTGTACAAATGTGGGTAGCAAACCTTATGTATACATGTTGATGGCCCTGCCTTATTTTTGTCTGTGTTCTGGATAGAGAAAAGAATCATAGAGGTGAAGCAAAAAACAGGCTTTGTGCAAATGCTGGTAAATATGTCTCCTCAGTCCAATCCTCCAATCTACTTTGGCCACCATTTTCATAATTAACTGTCTATCTGTCCACCAAAAGGCTGTGTGTCTAAAGCAGCCATTAGTTCATTTGCATTTACCTTCCATATAATGTCCTCAGTATTCCATTTTTCATATCAGGATGATGGTTTCAATTTTGGATCACATGCTTTGTTGCAGTTCATATTGATATTATTTAAATAAATTTTACGCGGTCATGCGCTGCCTTTTGTCAGCAACATAATGTATCACGCAAAGATGAATTTATACCTTTTTATTATAGATTTTGGTACATTGTAGTTTTCTAATTAAATGCATGACCACTCCTCAGATAACATAATTTTAACATTCTTTGTAAAAAAAATAAAAAATAAATAAATAAATAGGAAATGGGTAATTTGATGATAATCATCTAATTGTGGGTAGAGATTTTACTTGTAAATATTTGCTTGTTTGTGCATGATTTTGGTAAAATAAATCCTGTTTGAAATTTATAAGCCATTGAGTCGTTCCAATATTGTGATTTGGACATTGTGAGCTTTGTACAAATTGCTAAAACAAGTTGTAAGTACAACAAAGGGATGAGGAAGTGATGAGTTGTACATGGACATTCTGCCATGTAAATATTCTCTATGTCAGCATCTGGAACATTTAACAATAATTTGTCATCTTTGTAATATTTTGAACTGAACTCCTTATGATATATTTTTTTAAAAACTACAAGTGCCCAAAATGTACCCTCAGAAGATATCTAAAGGGCAAATATGACGCAACCTTTAATACTCTAACATCATTAATGAGATATTTCAAGCGACATAATGTTGGTGCACTATGATAGCATCCCACTACAAGTTGGTGCCATCTGCTTCCAGGCCGGAAACAGCAGCTCTGCATTAAAGTATGTCCCCAATTTCCATGCATTATGGAAATGACAGCAGAATCCCCACCCCATTTGCGCTAATCCCTATAATGTGTTCTGCTTTCTGTTCCCACCTCTGCAAAAGTCAGAAGTGGAGGGGGACCACGCATTGGGACTAAGGGAACAAGGGACCCCAGAGCTCCAGCCAGTCCACGTACTGAGAGCCTCCTAAGGGCTTCCAGCTGCACCCCCTCCCCCCTCCATCCCCTTCAGGCCAGCGTACAGCTGATACCCTACTCCGCCAGCCCAGACAAAAAGGAGCACTCTTACAATACGAGTGCGGTCTCGTAAATTAGAGCTAACTGCTTTTGTGATGGCGAGTGTCAGGTCTTTGGTCTTGCAGTACAGATACTATGATGAAATGGATTTTGAATGGCTGAGCTTGTATCAGGAAGCAGGAGAGCTGAGCCAGCCCATTGTGTCTGGATGGTTGCCTTTTTTTAGAATTATCTGCTTCATGAGAGAGTGTGAAAAGATCTAAAGGAGGAAAAAGACAGTGGACCAAAATGCTCATTGAAAACAAGACGTCCTTTATGTTTCTCTGTTGTCCTATGGGTAACTAATGTAAAAAAATCAGTCATGGGAGATTTCACATATGCCTTCTTTTATTTTACAATCAGGAGGAGTGCCGATTTGGTAAAGTTCAATTCTTGGCCAATAAAATTAGAGATAATAAGGTTTAAGTGGTGATTTAACTGCGGTCATTTCAAGAAAAATTTGATTTTTCACAGGAAATACTGTGTGTTGAATTACATTATAATTGAGTGCTAGCTAAGTGTATTTGTTAAGGCAGTTTGGCTTGAATTTAGGGACTAAAAAGACACATATCTTGTGTTCATTAGCTGGATCATTTAATGTACATTACCAAAAATATACTTACGGATATATTTAAATGTGTGTGAAAATATTGTAATAATATGTTTGAGAGTTATCCCACCTACAGAGATTTGACAGATTTTGAAGTATTCCAATATATGGCCAATACCCTGGCTGATTTCACTAGACCCTTGGTTGAATACTCTTGCTTGAACTGGGCATTGTTGTTGAATCTGCTGAAAGCCCAGCTCAAGAGCAGGACCCTCGACAGCTGGTTAGCAACAGACAGAGGCTTCTCTTTGGTGCCTCCCTTGGGATTTCACTCCATGAATCTTCTCTCAAAGAGCTGTCATCAAGATTTCCCCCACAGTCAATGTTAGCCTGTAGCCTATATCAGTGCACGTCGACACAAAACTTACATTGAAGCACCTATTACTAAAACCCGTAAGTCACATTGACTTGACTTGACGGGTTTTAGTAATCAGTGCTTCAATTCACTTTAATATGGACTTCTCAAAGGTCTAATGGTCTCAAAATTGCCTAAATGGAATTGTACTTTCAGTAAGATGAATTTGAATGATATTTCAGATCATGAGTTCACATGCACTTATTGCAAAACTTATTATATAGTAAATAAAAGAAAGAAACACAAGTTGGTTTATATAATAGCATTTTATTCTTGGAAAAATGATTTACAAAAGCACGGGACATTCTCTCTGTCGGGTTTCAGTAGAATAGTTAATGAAACAGGTCAGTAAAAAAACAGGTCACTGTTTCAGCAAAACTTCAACTGAGATTTAAAAAAATACATGAACACAGGCTGTATTGCATCTAAGAGCATTCTAAGAAAAAATGAAATGTAAATACATTTGTACAAAAATAGCGTCGGCAAAAAGTACAATAAACATCTTCAAGCTACGATGTTTGCATTTTCTTAAAATGTCTGTACAAGGCATTTACAATTTACAAATTACAAAATATTGCCTTCTGACAATTCTTGAAGGCATGCAATGAGCGTCCTTTCATGGCCTGCATAGCAGAGTTCAGTCCTGGGACTTGGGCTGTTCACTTACCCAAGGACAGAGTGGGCACCCTGGGCAGGGAAGATGAGAGAGGCTGACAGAGTGAGCAGGGGCAGGGCATGCCTTGAAAGTGCCGGAAGGAGCCGTGGAGCTGAGGTGTGTCCTTCAGAGGGTTCTCATGGGTGCTGTGAAAACCCAGGAAGGCAGCAGTCGGAGGGGCATGGGTGGGGGGTGTGGAGGCAGCTGTTCCAATAAGGGAGGGCAAAGAGTGACCCAGTGGGTACAGGGGAACCTGTGGTGCGGCAGGTGTACAGCGCGCCATGCGTGACTGGGGGCTGCCCCCGTACACATCACCCACGAGCTTCTTCATCTCGTCCAGGGAGCTGGACAGCATCAGGATGTAGTTGCGGGCCAGCAACAGCGTAGAGATCTTCGACAGCTTACGAACAGATGGGCCGTTGGCATAGGGCATCACTTCCCTGAGTCCATCCATGGCCTGGTTCAGGTCATGCATTCGCTTCCTTTCACGACTGTTCACCTTTAGCCGCAGGTCCTGTAGCTCCTCTTTTGAGGGGTCCTTGCTGCTTTTTGCCTTAGTCCTGCCCGCATTCTCCTCTCTTGAATGTGGTGACGCACAAGTGCCTTCTTTCTGTGGGTAAAAACCCTGGAACATGTGGTTAGAGAAGAATCTTCTCGGTCCCGGCTCTGGGGAAGAAGAGCGGCTGGAGCTCGATCCGGCATCAGAATCCATTGGACAACAGCAAAAAAAAAAAAGGAAGAAGCTCAACAATGCCTTCAAAATGTTTCTTTGTTCTGACGATATGGAAATCTTGCTCACAAATATATTGAGTAAATGTAATGAACCACCAATTGATGCATCACCTATACTGGAAAAAAAAAATAATCAGACTCACTACTCACAACTTTTGGCTTGTGAGTTTCCGTGTTGTGGTTAAGATGGCAGTGGTGTATCATATGCAGACACAACAGTCATGCCCTTATCTGGACACAGGCCCACATTTATAGCCTACACCCCAACAAAAGAACAATGAAGTGCATAATGAGGCTGTTAGAATAACCTCCAATCAGAGGGCAGACACACTTTCACTGCTCCATTCTACCCACTCCAGCAGTATTACACTCCCTCTGCCAGTGCCCCCTCCCTGATGATTTAACACCTCCTGGTCCGATTCACACATAAAGAGCCACAATGGCTCATACATAAAAATTTTTTTTTATCTGCAGTTCAAAATTCACATGGGTTGAAAAACAAAGTAAATCATCCCAACAACTTCTCCAACAGGTTTTTGAGAAATCAAGTCCCAGAAAAAGTAGTTGCTGCCAAAACTATGTCATTTGCTATGCATGTGGTGCTGATATTCCTTTTTAGTTTTTCATTTTGTTATGAATAAATTTACAACCATGCTTTTTGTTTTGAAGCCAAACCATCTTTAGCGGAGTTAATTATTATTTATTCTAAGGTCCCCTGATGAGAAAATGAACTATAATTTTGACTGGTATAACAAATATTTCTCGCTGTTTTCACTGCATTTCACGCTGTTTTAAAGTAGGCAGCTAATCCTGCTTTTTTCGTTCAGTTTATCCAAAGAAGAAGTACGGAAATAGGGATGTAACTATTGAGTAAGGGAGTGTAACTTTTTAATTTGCCACAGTATATTTTGGCTTCCCAATATATTTTGTTGCATGTCTGCTATGTCATAGCTGTAGCCCTGTTCCCACTTAAACTACACTCAATTGAGCCATCTTGTGGGGTTACAGATTACTATGGAAATATCACAGTGAAGTTGGTACTTTTACAAATTTTGTTTTATTTAGCTTTTTTAAAAAACATAATCAAAGCCAAACCCACAACGCAAAGTGATGAACGTAAAGCAAAACAGTGGTGCAAAATTAGACTGCTAATTATGATTTTATTTTAAGATAACGGAAACTACGACACTTTACATTAACTGGGCATAAAGGCTACAGTTCTGTAATTGATGAGTCTGCAATTGTATTTGTCATTCCCCATTTAGCAAAAATCATTTATTAAATGGTTTGATTGACCTTGGTAACTTCTGACTATGGCTGATGGGGGACCTCTTTAAGAGCAGGTAGAATCACATTAGATTTCACTTTGCCAAAGCAACAACTGTGAACCTCCTAAATAATGGCCTACAGGTATTGTGAATTCACTAAAATGAGAGCTTTGGACTGTATGACAGACAGAGGTCTGTGTTTAATTTTCAAATAGCACTTTCTGAAAATTTCCATTTACAGGGCACTTATGCAGAGAAACTAAATTTTTACAGAAGCAGTATAATCTTGGTAAATGGTTGCTTACTTAAATAAAAACAAAGGAAAAGTATCTGGACTTGAGTCTGTCATTTTGTTAGTTTGATCATTTTCTGAGAAAAAATGATCAGAGTGATATTGGGGAATTTAAGAATCAGGTGCACCAACTATATTGTTTACTGTGGAATCTAATTCTCAACAGTATTTGGGGGTTTTTGGGATGGGGGCTGTGAAAATTTAGAATGTGAGGCCAATTTTTGTCACTGTCAGGACATATGGGCCTCCTCTATAGGCACTGAGCCAAGGCAGGACGGGTCTAAAACAAGCTGATTGTTGAGGGCTGTGCTAATTAATCATAAATGATTAAGGTTCTTTGAGCTTCCATTGAGATGAAAACACTGTAGTCAACAATGACCTTCAAAGATCTAATTTTCACATTATTTGACTCAAGTATGATTATACAGATGTAGCTGATAGTAGTACTGATCTATCATGTCCTTTTGTGTAAATATGTAATATTGGCCTTCTACAATTCATTTTCAGGTTTCAGTAGATTGTAAAAATTAAACCTCAAGGAAATTGACCATTTCAACACACCATCCTAAATTGAAGTCATATTTGGTACATGTAAATAAGGCCAGACACCAACTACTTTCACCTCAGGCTTAGTTATGCATCTAAATGTGGTCACCTCAAGACCTTTACAAAACCAGTTTCATTATTATAATTAAAACTTTTAAAATATAGCTGATCTTACAATCAATTCAGAGATACTTAACGTACGGAGCAAATTTTCCAGTTTCACTTCCGCATGAACAGACTAAAACTGTATGAATTAACTTTTCAGCAGATAGATCTGGACAATTACCAGCCACAAAATTCATGAGCGGTCTTATGTCAGTTCATCGTAATGGAAGCGCCTGAGAATGTGACACTTGTTCATTCGTATTCATGCGTGTGTGGAGATTACAGGCCACACAGAGAGAGGGAACATCAGCACTGCTCCGAGGATCCCTTGAAGACTGTATCCAACCCCGCTGTCTTTTCAGGGTCTTTTCATGTTTTCTTGTGGCTTCAGTCACTATGTGCTGCATTAAAGTGTTTAACTTTGTTAAACATGTATCTGCATGCATTCAGAGTGCAGATGACCCCCAAAACGTGCTTTATTCCAGGCACACTAAAGGGTATTCAGTTCCACTGACATAGGCTTATGCTAGATTAGCTCCATAAGGACTCTGTGAAAATGCTAAGTTGGAGAGCAAGCATGACCTTGTTGTAGGAGGGCCCTTCAATTTCATTCATTATGCATAGGATCTTAAGAAGAGAGAGAAAAAACAACAACAACACAGATGCCAGAGCAAAAGAATGAGATAAATACAATCCCTCCTTCCTGGCTCTAAATCTACTGTTTGGCCCAGATCCATTCAGCCAGCAGCCATCTCACAGAAATGATTTTTATGGGTGCTGCAACCAGTCAAATAACTTTCGCTTTTTCAACCTCTGGTTTTTTAATGATTAAGCCTTGTTTACAAAAGGCAAGGGTTCCTACTGGGTCAGTTAGCTCCCTGGCTGGGAGTAGAACATTTATTATTGCTCTAGAGAAGCAGAAGTGAAAGGTGGATGAAAGGGCTCGGCCACTCTTGGCTGGATGAATGGGAACAGATCAGCAGGCAGCTCAAATATAGGCCCATTTCACGCTGCCTTCATCTCATAAATTACATCTCGAGTGCTTCTCCATACGGGGGGAAGGGGTGATGAAGGGAAACTGTCAACCATACATAAGAGAACCAGGTTTCCACCAAGAGCAAAAGGCCCTGCTCCAGAAGTTAGTGTTAGCAAAACACCTTGATCGTCATTGCCTGTTCACAGAGACCATTAACACAAGGCTGCTTTCCTTCAATACTTCTATTGTGTCCAACAACCTTGTCAGGAATCTGACCGGTAGAGGCTAAATGTGTTTCTAAAGTGTGGTAGTTATGAAAAAAAAAAAAAAAAATATATATATATATATATACTTTGCTCATCATAGAGGTAAACAAAACTGCATCTGTAATTGGCCACTTTTTGTCATAAACGCAAAAAAGTTGCAGGTGGGTGTATTGACTTCTTGTCTCTATCTTACACAAGGTAGCCTTTGAACTGTCTCCCTATCCTAGACTAGTCATCATCAGATCTCAGTGTCTACAATTCATAATGTCCAGGCAGCCACAGAAGAGCAAGAGAACATGACGAAGGCAGCACTCAACTGGTAGATTTTATTAATTCAATTAATTTACCGCCCTCTTGTCTAAAGAGAAAAAGATTAGAGTAAAAACATAGTAATGAAACATTTCTATGCAGAGTGAGGGATACACTCCTCTGGACAATAAGCACAGACAGAAGATACATTTTCTTTCATTGTGCTGCCCTACCCCTCAAAAACAGTTTAGTGAGAGCAACCGCGAGGAGACCCCCCAGTAAGGCCATGTAGGTATCACTTTCGGTAACAGTTGGCGCAGTCAGAATTCGATGCCAGAGTCTTTCAGATTGGCCAATCCACACACTTCTGCCGATTGTTCTGCCCCTCTATGGCCTGACGCCCCATAAATCCTACAAACACATTCAGTGCACGGCCTCTGATCCGAAAACGCACCCATTGTTTTGGCCCATTACCTATGCCTGTGTTCCCTTGCTACAGAGATGTACCCACACTCTTCCACCCCCTTCTCTCATCCCCATCTGTGTATAGGCTTGACATATGTCCATTGAAGCCCTGGCAGCCATTGCCGTAACTGAGCTGATGCCCATTGTTTTTGGGCAGTCAGTCGCTCATTCCTAGCTACTCTTTGTTGACCCTAAGGTCAGCATACACAAACACTAAGTGTTGGTGGGCACTGAAGCCCTTTGTGTAATAATTAACAAACACCCATTCACTGGCGTGCTTTGCTTAGAGTGTTCACTGTGTACCAACAGTCAATCGACAAGGTAATATTGGTTAACACGAGCAGAGTTATTGGAATGACAGGCAAAGTGTGACTCCTGAGTTCTGATAAGTGTGCCTTATTTATAAAGACAATTGGAGAATGGCCATATGCAATTTGGGTTAATATTTTAAGTTGCAAGTTTTCACAATAGTTTAATGGCAGGCTGTGAGAAAAAGGGCATTGTTTAAATACAAAACTCTGACCTCAGTAAATAACTAGAAATGCATTTTTTGCATTATGTGATGTATCTCGACGTACCTTTATCAAAATGAGACATTTCCACAAGTTATTTTACACATGCTGGCCAATGATGATGAAAGCTTAGTTTCTGCATTTTTTATTTTGCACAGATAAATTCTGCATCAAAAAACATAATTTTCCATAAATGTCCACTCATCTGGGTTGAGTTAGTGGACTATTATGATCATTTTTTTACATTTTTTGGGGTGGAGCAGAGGCTTCAGACTGGTCAACACTGCATACTCGTGTTGTCTCGGGCTGCCTTTTAATGAGCCAGTCTGAAGCAGAATCAAACTACAATGCCATTATACATCAATACATGAAAATATTTATATGTACATATGTGCAAGTGTCATAGAGAAAAAGCAAAGCCAAGATTACTAATGACTCCAAATACAAACAAATTTTGAAATGAACTTAAAAAAAAACCTAAGCTAATCCCCATTTGCTGGCAAAATGCCAGTCTTTGACAGTCTGAAACAAATTCAAATTATGAAGCTATTGTTATTCAGTACGTACAAATATGTATGCGTATATATGCCCAGAGTTATTGCAAATGCTACTTTAGGTTTTAAAAACCATGGTATTCGTTTCAATCAAATGCGTAATCATTTTGAACAACTTCAAACATGACGTAAAAAGCAGTTCTCAATGGCTATCGCGTTTTGCAATGAAACAACCAAATTGTTAATTGCAATTATCGCAAATCTGGCTGCCTGTAAATGAGTTACATTGTATTTTGAAGTTATTGATTTTACTCAGTGTAATTTTGAGCCAGTTTAAAGCAGATGTTATCAATTTGTGCGGAAGTCCCAAAATAGCGTATGTTGCATTTTGCCATCAAGCACTTCACATATCCTTGCCCATGATTAGGTTTTGCTTTTTGAACACGAATAGGGGGTTTCATGAATACGGAGTTAAAGCACCCTAAAATTTCAGCACTCCAGTCATGCACACGCTTCATAAATCCTATTGCACTATGAGGCAATGACCTGCATATTTTCCCATGATAATAAATGAGAGGTACCAGAATTCAATATTATTTAATATACCATCCAAAATTATTCTGAAGCTCTGTGCATTATGTGTACATACTTATGTGTACATTACATGGTATACTTTTTATTACATTTCATAATACAATTTCTCGCTGAAAACTATTTTCTTTGGTAATTTTTTTCTTTATTTTTTTGCTTTTCCAAAAAAAAAATGGTAAAAAGACAATGGTGATATTTTTATTTGTTTGAATATCTTGGTCCCCATTCGGTACTGAAGCATACTTCAAGAATTAACCAAACAACCAAGTAATCATAAAATAGATAAATTGGGCAGTGTTCACCTCAGTTTCAACATATGTCTGCTCCGTCAAAATTTAAGAAAGTGAAATTGAGACAACTAGAAAAGGGCACAATTGCATGAAAAAAAATGTAAACTACGATGTTGGATTTGTCTGGCATATATAGAGAGAAATTCAGACTTAAATTCAGGTAGAACACTCTCCTACAGTCAAAGCACAAAAGCATTATTCTCAATAAGACTCAGTTGCCTTAGTATAGCAAAGAACATGCATTAGTTTTATCAGAAAGTGCTTTAATTAGCATCCTCATTTATTTTACTGTAGCCAATTTTCTGTGATATTAACAAAGAGGAGAACAATTCATTGGTGGTGTACCATTGTTTTTGAGATGGAAATTTCACCATCACAAGCTCATTTTAATCTGCCTTGGGGTTTCACTGTGCAAACTCACAGGACAAATTACTAACCAATTTACCACATGTAAAGGACTCTTCCTTTGTTGTTAGAGTATTTTGTATGTATGATACAAATGTGTCTTGTAGTCAGGCAGTTGGTTTCAATCTTTGGTTATCATATACAAAGTTTTCATCCTTAACAAGCTCCAGCCATACATATGGTTTAAATGACAGTTAATTTTAAAACTTTAACTACAAGTAACACAAATCAGATTAAGCCATCTGATTATGTTGCAATAGCTGAAGAAGTAGAGAGGCTGGTTAGATGGATCATTGGCCCACTTCTGAGAAGATTAACCAAGCTACAAAAGGATGAAGGAATTTGAGGCCCAGTGGTGCACGGGGCTACTACTGGTTAAACATTGAAGGGAGGCACACATATCATTGTCTGGTTAATGCCTTGATTCAGCCTTGTTAGTGAGAAAGAGCTGTTCTTGGCAGCCGGCATGAGCCTACATAGTAACTGTCAGGCTTGAAAGCCTGGATTGAGATGGATGGTTCAGAGTGTCATTTCGGGTCTAACATGTGGGCTTCAAACCTCAGGCAGGGCAGATTGGGGAGTCCTACCCGCCCCCTTGCCTCCCATGGTTACGAACGGAACATGCCCCAGGACAATGCAGCACCCAGGTAGTTCCTCATTTTGACAATGTGGGCGAGGGCTGGCACAAAGGAGGTGCAAGCCTATTAGAGCTGGAACTCAAGGCTATTAGGCCTGATATGGGGGTTGTCCATTCACATAGCCTTCTGGGATTGGAAGCCATTGGCTCATTGTCTTCAGCGCTGTGTGCCATTGTCTCACTGGAGAAGGGGAGTCATAAAAGTGTCCTAAAAAATTCCTTAATCCTTAATTGGCAGCCTATAAAATTAGCATATGCAAGCAAGTTTGATTTCCCAGTCTTCTGTCACTTTCACTTTATCTCTATCTTGCTGACCCCTTTAAACTGCTTACATTAAAATATTTTTCCCATTATTGAAAAATGAAAAGGGGGGAAGCAGGACTGTGAAATTTCTCCTGCCAGTAATTTCATTACTAAGTCTCTTACTTGTTTGGGATGGAATTTTCATTTAAATGATTCATTATTTTATCAATCCACCAAAGAGCTATTGTTACTGGAAGGAATTACAGCAGTGCTTTTACAAGGCCAAACAACATTCAGCAGTCATAAAAATATAACATAAATTTGCGTAAGTATGGAATTTTTTGGACCTGAATTCGTAGGATCCAAATTTGATGTCCAATCCGCTTTCCAAAAAATAGTGCTATGGGCACTGTTGCTGAATTTTATTTCAGGCTTTAGTGTTATGTATGCTCACAAGTGGTAGTATTTTTATAGCTTGGGTCAAACATTGGGACAATTGAGACACCTTTTGTAATTTCTGCTGAAAAAAAAAATCCAGCATCCATGATAGTATAGAGGTGTGTGAGTGCACATACCTTGAATTACTTGCACATCTGTGAAAACTCCATTAATGCTGAATGAAATATATGGGTTTTGGAGAGGGCCTTAGTTATTTCAGCAAGGCAATGCCAAACACCACATTCTGGTCACATGACAAAAACATGTATAAGAGCTTGTGTGCTAAACTGACCTGCCTGCAGTGCAGACCGGTCGCCCATGAAAAATATTTGGTAAATTATGAAACAAAAAATACCACAAAGGAGGCCACAAAGTCTTAAGCAGCTGAAATCGAACATCAAGCAAGAATGGGAAAAAACATTCTGCTTTCATAGTTGCAGCAGGTGATGCCCTGGTGTTAAAAGAAGGGCTGGTGTTGCACCACAGTGGTAAACATGTCTCCATCCATGAAACCAGGTTTTTAATTAACTTTGCAAAGCCACCATTGATTTATCAATAAGATTTTTTTCAGTTTTATTTAATACATAAATGTTTGGCCACTAAAAAGATGCTTCATATTTGCGGAATTAAGTAGTCAAACTTGTGTAGATTCTGTCACGAGGTTGTGGATCATTTATTTTGGTACTCCTCCTGTGCAGCTCTATTTCAATTATAATTCTTCTCCGGAAAATTTTCATTATTAAATACAAATCTGTGGAAGCTTTGAGGACGGAAAGATTCAAACTCTTTGTAAAGCATTGATTGATAAAACAAAATTGATTATGGATTATTTTTTGATTACAAAAAGACATGCCACCATCCTAACTTTTTTTAAATAAGTTAATGAGATCAAATTCAAAATGAGCAGATATATTTCAAATGACAATAAAATTTCTCCATTTCATCATCTTATATGTTGCCTATGTGCTATTTTCAATTAAATATTGAGTTAAACTGGTTTGAAGATAATAGCATTCTTTTTATTTACATTTTACAAACCATCCCAACATTTTTGGAAACAGGGTTTAGAAAAACTAGCTCAGTATCATAGACTGATGGAATGACAGCTAATATACACTGATGGACTTAAAAAACTTATAACCAGAATTGTAGCCAAACTCGGATTCAAATTTGTAACCGTTTATTGACTTTACCCATGACAACAACTTCGACAAAATGTCAGATAACATCAACAAAAAAAAAGAATGAGAAAAAAATCAACAATGACAAGTTTAACAACAAAGTCAATAACAAAGATCAACTCCAATCTCAGTACCGAGAGTGACCGTCATGTACCTACAACAAAGCCACTTGTCTTGGCATGGACATCACCGTTCTGTTGAGCTGTTGCTGGGGAATGGCCTGCCACTCCTGGAGAAGGGCTTCTTGGAGCTCCGCCCTCGTCCTGGGCGCCGGAGTGCGTTGCAGAACCTGCCGATCCAACATGTCCCACACATGCTGAATGGACTTCATATCATAGGGCTGAAAGGTGGCCATTCCACGGCTTGTGCACCATTCTGGGCCAGGAATGGCTCAGTCACATGTGCTGAGTGAGTTTGTGTGTTGTCTTGCATGAACATGACCTCAGCGTGGTCTGTGATGTAAGGCACAATTTGCGGTCTGATAACAAGGCCCCAGTAGCGCGCTGCATTAAGATTTCCATTGATTATGACCAGGTCGGACCTCCAGCTGCATCGAATGGCACCCCAGACCATCACCGAGCCTCCTTCAAAACGCTCTGTCAGCAATGCAGGGGGCTGCGTATCTCTCACCACGTCACCTGTTGACCCTCTGTCTTCCGTCATGTTTGTACAGACAAAATCTGGACTCATCACCGAAGACAACATTCCTTCAGATTCAATTGAGGACTCGTCTCTGACCATATTCTTCAGCCCAGCGAAGCCAGGTAGCCCTGCGCCGTGCATCAAGCTGCATTCCAGCACATGCCCCGTGGGCTCTGATCCCTCGCTCTGCAAGTCAGCGCCTCACTGTTCTTCTGCTGATCCGTGGTCTGTGGATTCCTAGGGTCTTT
Source organism: Gymnothorax reevesii (assembly GCA_029721435.1). Lineage (NCBI taxonomy): Eukaryota > Metazoa > Chordata > Actinopteri > Anguilliformes > Muraenidae > Gymnothorax > Gymnothorax reevesii. The sequence continues at coordinate 81,665,675 of CM056577.1, read as the reverse complement.
TGATCCGTCCTGGTGCAGGTTCGAATCCAATCTCTCTGGTGGACGAGGCGGATCTGATTGTTCTGGGCTGGGGTCGTGACCCTTGGCTAACCAGGTCGGGGTCGATCATTGGTGCTTCCAGTCCCCTGGTAACGAGCCACAAGATTAGAGATTGTGGGTTGGCTAACCCCAAAATGCTGGGCGATATGATTTTGGGATGTTCCAGCCATCCACAGCCCATTGGCTTGATCATGTTGGAGTCTGGAAAGGTGAGGCATAGCGCACATAGTGTCTTTGAACAAATGCTCTCGGGTTTTGGCCTTAATGACCTCAAGGATTGTTTTAAGGCATTTGACAGCATTGCAATTGTGATCAGTGAAGCCAGACGAGGTTACATCGCTAATTCCTCTAATCCTGCTCCTCAGACACAAACAAGGTCATGACCTCAAACACTGTTGTGTCTGCTTACTCAAAGACAACTGCATATCAATTATGTAATCATCTAATTATATGTCCCCTTACCCAACTATACTATTTCTGTCTAGTCAGACTAAAATGTTTTTAAAGTCCAGCAGTATATATTTCAAAACCATTAATGTTCATTGCATGACGTACTGCAGTTGTAAAGTGTTTTAATGTAAAAAAAAACAAAAAAAAAAAACAAATCTGTCCCATTGACTTTCTGACCTTTAAATGCACATAGAACAGCACAGAGTTGAGAAAATATTGTTTTGTACCATATTGAATCCGTTATATTTTGCACTCAATACTTGTTTGATATTCTTAGGGAGTTATTTTCTGTTTAAATGCATTCTTTTTAATGCTGAAGAAGACTAAGGTAAGTGTCAACTTACCTTAAATCTCTCAGTTCTCATGTAATATTTCAGGACACAATAAAAGCTGCATTGGAGATTTTTGCATACCCAGGAGGAGGCAGCCCTTTCTGACTGACTAACTGAATGCCATTTGATCAGAACTATGTCAGGTCACAACCCTGTTTTTTTTTTTTTTTTGTGGCTTTGTTAGAATTTCTCCATATCCCGTTCCATTGGTCCAATATCTTTGGCAAGAATAAATACGGTTTTTGAAAATCGGCACAAATAAGGTCCAGGAGCAAACTTGTTGCCAGAGGTGGTGTATGTTTTGTAAAGTGAGATAAACGCATTTCCTCCCAACCCACTGAAAACAAAACACTTAGGGTTTGATTTACTAAGACCTTCAGCACATGCAAAATCTTTTTGCCCATGCAAAACCAATAACATTGCCACTGATTGGTGCAAGGATAGTACCCTGGCCAATAATGGGCGATGTTATTGGTTTTGCAAAGGCAAAAATATTTGCATGTACTAAAGGTCTTAGTAAATCAGGCCCTTATTGTTCATAGAAAATTTAGTTGAGTTACAAACATGCATGACCTTTGAACAAGCTGATGATCTGAAACCAATGGGTAATGTAGTTAAAATTATACCTTAGCATGGCAAGGTATTTTAAGGCCTCAAAGCCTTTCATTTTTGAAAAGACATGGAGTGTTCAACCGTATTATCACAATAAACAAAACTTTAACGCTTTCCAATGCACTAAAATAATGACAGACTTCATTAGGGGCTGGGCAGCCTAAGCTGCTAGGACCCTATTGTTATTCTGCATGTTTTTCTTTCTTCTTCTTCTGGGGAAATCCTACTTCACATCCGTGAAAAATCACCAAACTTTACACAAAGGTTTGAGCCGACACCCTTGAATATTAAGCCTACAGCGCAACAAAATTTTTGACTATAAACAGTATTGTAAACACATACTTGCGAATTCTTGCTCAATACATTTTCAATATACATTCAAAAAATGACAAAATTTTGGAGTCATGGTACTTGATGTTTGGAAAATATCAGAATTTTATCTCCAACGCTGAATTTTTTACAGCATTTTGGATTTTGCCCTCATGCGAACAATTGGAGTCAATGCGAAAATGAAATTTTTAAACATCAGTTTTTCAATTACGGAGCCAATAAATGATTGTTAAAAACAAAGTACCAATATCTCCATGCAGTCTAGATGCAATTTGTGTATTTTCGGATTTTTGTCTTAATAACTGAATTTTTGACAAGCGTTTGAAATCTGCCCTACACACGAACAGCTGCTGTCTTGCACACAGGTGACTGGCAAAATCAATTTGTGAAGCTACATGTGACATTTCCATATTTGCCAATTAGCTCAGTGAGATAGAGCATAGCTCTTGTGCCAGAAATTGTGAGTTCAAGCCTCAATTGATGTAAAATGCACGTTAGAATGCCACCTTTTTTCATCCTCCTACACTCTGGCTGTTGCTCTGAATTGCGTAATTTTACCTATAATTGCCCGGCCCCGACCATTGCTGTGCAGCAGCTGTAATTTTTTCTGAGTTTTGAAAACTCCATGCACTTTTTCTCATTGATAGTGAACTATCGGAACCGGAATTAAAATAGTGGTAATGAAGCCGCATACAACTGTAACTCTATTTGATGCAGCATCATGAAGAAGCTGCTGCTATTCTATCTGCTGCAATGGTACCGTTGTCTCATTGGCTCATGTTTACATCTTAATACAAAAAACTGTATGCATGTTTTTTTCCTGCCAGCCAGCAGAGGGCCCGCAGCCATGTGTGATGGTTAATGGAGAGAGACTCAGTGGCCGCTCGTGAATTGGCAACAGGGGGAGCCCAAACAATCCCTTAATGTTAATGATTGTTCATTACCTGTTTTCAATCATTCATTTAAACAGTGGAGGGTCGTCGGCCGTAACAAAGTTAAGCCAAAACCTCGCCCTTCAAAGCTTAATGACATAAACCTTTTCGCAGTTCACTTTTCTTGATCAGAAGTTGCTCATACGAATTGTTTGAAGAACAGTCAGTTGAGTCAAATTTATTTTCGATAGCATTGTTATACATTGCACCACGAAATTGAGGGGTTTTCTTTCACTCATAAATTACGACATAAATGACCATAGGCCTACGCTATAAATCCCACGCTCAAGAAGCTCACGAAACGGCATAGATTGATTAGTGAGGCTCATTAAGCAATAAGCTGTGCAACATCGCATTCTTTTCTTCTATATTAAGATTGTAGAAAATGGACTGTCATGGCTTCTTGTGAAAGGAGCCTCGCAAACTAATTTTTAAGACGTGTTGATAATTTGCGTCGTCATTCGCTGTCGAAAATGAATTTGATTGTCCTTCAACCAATTCGTATGAGCAACTGCAGATAAAGAAAAGTGAACTACGAAATGTTGAAGTCATTAAGCTTTGACGGGCGAGGTTCTGGCTTCCCTTTGTTACGGCCGACGAGCCGCCGCTGGAGAGACTTGATGTGGTGCAACAATTTAAGTAACTTGGTTTAGTTTTTGATTCCACCCTTACATGTAAAGGGGACCAAATATGCTATTTTTCCACGTTTATATTTTGGTCTTTGACTCCCCTAGAGTACTCCTGATCGCGCAAAGTAAAAAAAGGGTACTTATTTCGCTCATACTGCCATCCTGAAAAAACCCCATTTGTAGTCCATAGTAGTCTCTGCCTGAAACGCCTCATTGGGGTGGCTCTTCCGCTATGGCCACCACTCCATGTTTGCCCACTTTCTTTTGACTGGCCAGCTCTGTGGAAGGCAGATCTAGGCGGGACGAGGCAGTTTCTGGGTCTCAGAGTAAAATGTGAGATGCGTCTGCCATCTGAGCTAAGGAATCAGCAGGGAAATTCTGCTATCTAATGCAGTACATGTGTAGAGATCTAATGAAATTAACTTGCTCTAATAAATGCAACGGCAAAAGTGGAGGGCGCATTGCGAAAGTCTGGCAGCCCCAAGCACGAATTTGCTATCGGCTACAGTTTGCTACGCCAACAGTTGGTGAGTACAGCGGGTTTTCTTCTCCTAGCTAGGATGCAGGGGAAGCTAGAATCTACCCCATATGGACACATTTGTAGAAGGGGCGACATACCCAAGTGTAGACCGGAGACTGTAGTTTAGAGGGAAACATGGACAGTGAGGAGCAGCTAAAAGTGGATCAACAGCTTAGGGATTGCTTTGGTGTGTATTAGGACCTGCTGGTTCGTGTGCATAGCTGTGGTGTGCTGTTAGCGTGGCGAAACAAACTGCTTCCGTGCTGGTATATGACGGAGGGGCGAAAGCTCCAAGCTAAATGGCCTTTTCGGAAATTGCCCGTGGTAATGGTTTACTTATTGCTTTGGAATGATCAGCTTTTCCTTGCGGAAAATGGGTGTATTATGGATGGCGTGCGAGAGCTAGATAGAGCTCCGGTTATGTCATGACCATAATACAGGTTTTACAGACCGTAAGTTCCGTCTGCATGAACCATTGCTTATGTAGAGCTAGTGAATCGATCACTTTTACGGGAAAGAATTTAATATTCAATCGATGGAAATGCAAAGAAATAATTTGTTATACCGGACACATTATAGCCTGCGCGCTTCTCTATTGCTTTCACCGGTAGTAAGTAAAGCGATCGTTTCATAAGCATCCAAAAACGCACCCCAAGCTCTGCAAAATCTACGTCTGGTCTAACTGCAGCCCAACTCGGCAGACACATACAGCACCTCTCCGTTTAGCTTCAACTGTAGTGGCTACAATCAGGCAACGTTATAATGAAACTGTCACATTGATGCTTACCGAAGTAACACAAGGATACCGATCATTATTGCTGCATATAAGTTTACCAGAAGCATATTTAATTTGCAGAGCATGCAAACTAACATGCAGTAGCTGATAAGCGGTCATGACTTTGAATGTAGATCTGTCATGCAAAAAATTGGTTTCGCGTCCGATGTGAAAGCTGCTTAACGCGCCCATGACGCCTGCATTCACGTCTTTGCATTGACTTTGAATGTAGCTAATCTGTCGCGTGAAAAATTTGTTTTGCGTCCGATGAGAGAGCTGCTTAACGTGCCCATAAGGCCTGTATTTGCGTCTTTGCATTGACTTTGAATGTAGGCTAATCTGTCCTGCGAAAAATTTGTTTTGTGTCTGATGTGAAAAAGCTTTATGGATAGTACGCGACAGCTAGAGAGAAATTGGTTATGTTATGAACATAATACAGGTTTTGCAGACCGTAAGTTTTGTTAGTGCAGACAAGTTGCTTATGTAGAGCAAGCGAACTGATTACTTCTACAGGAAAGGATTACCTATTTAATCTCCGCCTTTTTCGGCTTTTTATTAGCCACAACAATTTATAAAGGGGGATGAAATTATGTCAAGGTAGTGCAGAGAAATCATTTGTAAACTGATAGAACTTCTGCGTTTCGCATTGCTTTCATGGTAGCACCAGAGAGCTTGCTCAGACATTTGTGAAGTATCCGGCTGATCCCAGTCATGGATAAGAGAAGCGAGTACTATCTGTAATGGCTACAATTGGGCAATGTTATGATGAAACTGCTACATTGATGCTTACCAAAGTAACACAAGCATACTGATCAGAATATACCGCATATAAGTTAACCAGGAGCATTTTTAGTTAGCACGACACGCAAACTAACATGCAGTAGCAGGTAACCGAGCGGTCATAACCAAAGAGACAAACCCTTTCAATACAGGTTTTAAAGACAGCTAATTCTGTTACAGTAAACAGTTGTACCAAGCATCCAAATTACAAACAAGTATTAAAAGTTAGCTTCAAATGAGGTTTAGGTTCACACACCTTCTGTAGAATTTCCCCAGATATCACTCTTGCATATTTAGGACACAAACATTAGAAACAGTAACTTGGCTACGTTAGCCGCTGTGCCACAGCCACAATCAACTGGCTATCACGTCAGGTTGGCTTATGCAGTAAAGCAACTTACAGCTTCTGTGTCTGTAAATCACGGACAGTCGCGACTGATACAGGCTTTACATTTTACAAAGCCTGCGTTTGAGGCCAGTTGTTAGGGCTAACTCTAGCTAGCAGTGCTGCTAGCCACCCATAACATGTTAGCTTCACTTACATTATTTGCTGTTATATGGTTACTTACAGCTGAGCACTTGATCGATGCAACTGCTTCAGGTTTGAGAAGCAGCTGAAACGCTTATCCTGTGTCGAATTGTCCTTTATTGACAAAGCTGTCTTCGGTGAAATGCTGAGCACAAACAGCTAACGTTCCCTTTGGCCGTGGCTGTTTGCTGTCAGCAAACAAATAAAGCTACCCACTGATTTCTGGTGGCATCGTCTTCTGGAAGAGAAATATTTGTTTTTCTTTGCGTCCAACAGTAAACGGACAAGCAGCTTTGGGAGAGATACTGACAAATCTGCACCTCATATGATCTGCAGTACTTGTATTTCCAAAAGTGTAGATGCTACTAAGGCATAGTATGATCTGCTGTTCTTAGTGCCTGCTAGAATAGTTTCTGGTGTGGGCAAATCCAGCGCAGTGGTTGACTCTGGCTCGGTCTGTACTAATTGGACGGCACAACCTGACGTCAGGTTTTGCCCAGAACTCGTGAAGACCTCGGGAGGAACTGTTCAGAGAGGAAACCACGATCATGACATCACTTTCTTGGATTACAGCAAAATCCCTGTATCTTATGTTAAGAAACTTTTCAGAGGTTGAGCATGGACCAACATTATGATATTACTAATATGTATTAAAAAAAAAAGCATCAGCATGTTAGGTCCATTTTAAGGAACATATTAAGAAAATCTCAAACATAATCAAGTTCAACTTGGCTAATTTTCGTCATATAAGACCTTTTCTTACCTCACAGTCAGCAAAAGCTTATATGCACGCAATGGTATTTTCTCACATAACATACTGTTTTACAACCTGGTCACATACTACTGCAAGCACGCTCTAACCAATCACGTCTCTCTTCAAGAAGACAGTAAACATCTTTGACAAGAAACCCCTTAATTTTCACTACTGTCATAAGAAAGGCATGTGTCATAAGAAAACATAATATTTTTGACCTTGACAGTTACCAAATTTTTTAGGATGCCTGTCTTGTTTTAAAAGGTTTAAATGGACTTGCCCCACCTCCATTAAATAATTCTATTCATGAAAAATGCAATAACAACCAGAGCACAAACTAGGAGAGACTGCTATATGCCTCGGCGCAGAACTAAATTTAGTCAAGCGGTGGTGTCCGTCAGAGACGCACATTCCTGGAATAATTTACCAGTACATATCAAGAACTGTGACAGCTATGCAACCTTTAAAAAAGAGCTTCAACATTGGTTAAAATCACACCAGTTATGCATGCATGTATAATATCTGTATAATATCTGTTTATTTCTGCGCCCATACCTGAGGGCATACCGTTCACTACGCATTTTAACTACAATATATACTCTTCCAAAAAAGAAACTATACATTGTTTTTAGCATCAATTTATTATTTGTTATTATTTATTATTTGACAAATGTGGAAAACATATTGAAAAGAAAGTGCAATCAATAATTCAATATTTGTATAGTTGTTTTTTTTTTTGGAAGAGTATATTTTAATATGTTTTCCACATTTGTCAAAACATTTCATGTATAATAAATTGATGCGAAAAACAATGTACAGTTTCCTTTTTGGAAGAGTATACATGGTTGTGTTAATTATAATGTTGTGAATGTGTCTTGTGTGTAACACTACTGTTTTTTTGGTTTTTGTTTTTTCTTCCTGGGTGCTGTGTTGTGGGCTTTTCTGTGAGGTGTTCTGTCGTTTGGAAAACTTGTACATTTTTTTTTGTAAGTGCCTGCCTTAGGACTGCGGATGAAATGTAGCTATTGTGCTAATTCCGGCTTATCTACATTGACGCATATTGCTGATATCTTGATTCATGTGCATTGTCCTAATTCAATAAACTCAATAAATTAATAAACTAGAAGAGCACTCAGAGAGCGCAGAACCTCCGCCGCCAGGGGGCAGCAAAGCCAAAAGCACGGCATTTGGAACTCTGGCCCATTGGAAAGACTTGAAACCTTGAACTTTGGAGTATATCTCAGCAGTACTTTGGCCTAGATATGCCAAAATTTAATCACCTCTTTCTTGACTTAATACCCACCTACCCTGAAAATTTCATAAAAATCCGGCCATGAATTTTTGAGTTATCTTGTACACAAACAAACAAACCAACAAACAAACGGCACCGAAAACATAAACCTCCTCGGCGGAGGTTAATAAACCATTAAATGTGTCAGCATATCAATAGTTTAGCTTGTATCCATAAATTTAGAGCACATTTGTAGCATTTTGTGGATGCAGTTTGCTTTGGGGAAATTCCATCTAAAATCACCAGATATTTAAGAAAGTTCCCGAGTGACCACCACAGATTTGTTTCAAATTTACAGAACATGATGTTCTTGTATCCAGTGGATAATGTGCAAAATTTTAGACCAATATCTTCATCGGTTTTTGAGATATTGAGACTTCAAAAAAGGCCATGGCGCCCTATTTTGCATACAAATGAGTGATACTATACAATATGCCAAATTTAACAGATCATAACTTTTGAACTACCAAAGATAGAAACATGGAATTTGAAGGACTGGCTCTTAGGTATAATATATCTCAGATTTGAGATTAATTATTTTTCAAAACCTTTTGATAGAAAGGCACTAAAGCTATCTAGTCTATAAATTCATAAGTCATATTATAGCAGTTCTGTAGCAACTTTTTATTTTTGCCAAGGAATTTGAACTTTCTGATTTATAGGCCTTTAACAATCTTTTCATTTTTAAGTTTTCAATGTGTTTAAAAAAAACAAGTCAGAAAGAGCATATTTTGATATATATATATACAGTACAGGCCAAAAGTTTGGACACACCTCATTCAACGCGTTTCCTTTATTCTCATGACTATTTACACTGTAGATTCTCACTGACGGCATCAAAACTATGAATGAACACATTTGGAATCATGTACTTAACAACAAAGTGTGAAATACCTGTAACTGAAAACATGTCTTATATTCTAGTTTCTTCAAAGTAGCCACCCTTTGCTCTGATTACTGCTTTGCACACTCTTGGCATTCTCTTGATGAGCTTCAAGAGGTCGTCACCTAAAATGGTTTTCACTTCACAGTTGTGCCCTGTCAGGGTTAATTAGTGGAATTTCTTGCCTTATCAATGGGGTTGGGACCATAAGTTGTGTTGTGCTGAAGTCAGGTTGATGTACAGCCGACAGCCCTATTGGACAACTGTTAGATACACACATAGTTCCACATTTGTTCATTCATAGTTTTGATGCCTTCAGTGAGAATCTACAATGTAAATAGTCATGAAAATAAAGGAAACGCATTGAATGAGAAAGTGTGTCCAAACATTTGGCCTGTTCTGTATATATATATAAAGTTGGTATCTTGAAGGAATCTCGGTTCTTTAAAGTGTCAAATCACACCGTGTTATGCTAAAATTAATATTCTGCTATATGGCCATATAATGTAGTATATATACCATCTCCTTGTCATGAATTTGCCCCCCCTGCTAGCAGAAGGCATAAAACCGGCGGGGACTGGGACCATGTACCCAAAAGCAGAATTATGGACCCAAATGCACAGGCTGAGAACAAATATTTTAAAAACTTCAATTTAAATTACATAAAACCCCAGAGGGGAGCAGCAGGACGCATAAACACATACACAGGACTCCAGAAACAGAACCAGAATACTGCTGCAATGAATAAAATTTCAGCCAGCCCTTAAATAGGGAACCTTCACCTCCACCTTAACGAGCCACACCTGCTGCCCATTAAGGTGGAGGCGACAAATGCAGCAGGGGGAAGGGCCTGCAGGCCAACACCATGACACTCCTTGTAATCAATTCAGCACTTACCATTGTACGTGACAGCTTGTGTTTTTATAATTGTATTGTAGAAGCACAGAAATTATGAGTTTCTATTTGCCAGACTGAATTGGTGGCTGATCTCACCTATTGCCATATCCGTAATTACTAGCCAAAATTGGTCGCTGATGTAATTACCTGCTGTTTACTTGCAAGACAGACTGCTGGCTAATGTCAGCAATTATTTAGCCCTTACAGTATGTAGGTAGATTTTATACAGTTTCCTTTAAGATACCAACTTCATAGTTACTACGTATATTTGTCAATTAAAATGCACTTTCCGATTATGAAATTTGTTTTATGGTATATCTTGTCATACCTTGGCAATATACAGAACAAATATGGTTTTGACATGTTTTTTCAGTTTTTAAGAGTCTATAGACTAGAAAGTCAAAATTCCTTGGCACTTATATCAAGTTGTTATGAAAGGCCGCTAATATGACTAATAATTCATGAGACTGAAAAGATCCATCTATGGAGGGCCAAACCTAACCCCATGCACAAAGCCAAACTTTTTTTAAGCACTTTGAGGAGGCTACTAATTAGCAAATATACAATAAGTTATAATACTGAGTTTTGGCATTCTGAGACTGTCATGGTTTGTGAGGTGTGCATGTTGTTTGGATTTTTCTTTGCGGCTCGCTTCCCGGGATGATATCGAATTCCTGGGCTATTGAATTCTTTACCCAGCTGGGAATCTTGAGCGGGGTGGCACTTCCCCAGAATCTATATAAGCAGGAAGTCTGGGACGCCTTCTTCGCTAGTGTGTCTGCTTTTAGCTTTACACTATAGCCGAAGATATCTGTAGTGAGGTTTTGTATGACTTTCTATCTTCTGATTGTTGGAGTTTCTTCTCCCTTTTTCTATCTCACTTTGCTTCCGTGGTTCGTATAATAATACGTCCTTTGGAAGCACAAGTACTTTTGTTTGGTCTATATTATTCTCTGTGTTTGTACTGTGTCCAAGCTACTCATTCACTCTGGTCATTGCACTTGGCCTCTGTATACTACTGGCCATTACAGAACACTCTAGCCGCCATGGAGTCGTCAGCAACAGCTGCATCAGAGAAAGTTGTGGCTAATCAACAAGCTGTTGTCTCTGGTTATGGCAAGGGTCTTCACAGTTCGTGAATGAACAGTCTCAGGTTTCATTTATTTTATCCCTGTTAACCGACACAGCGTTCACTTGGGTCAGCCCACTTATTCGATCTAATTCACTGGTAGTGAATACTGTGGAGACTCTCGTTAGAGAAATGGTACCGGTGTTTGATTAGGATATTTGTGGTCAGGACGGGGCTACACATTTAATGCATCTAAGGCAGGGCTCTGAGAGTGTTGCTGCATTTTCAATCACATTTTGCTCCTTGGTGACAGAGACAGGCTGTCCAGAGTGTTCGATAATGCTTTGGCTGAGGAGGTTAAGGATGCTGTGGCTACATTGGAGCAATGTTTGTTTTAGATTCGTTGGTTTGCACTTCGGTGCGAATTGATAATCGCATCCGCGAACGTGACAGGGAGAAATGTACTGCATTGACTCTTGCTGGCAACGGGGCTAATGCTCCTAGCAGCATGCTTACAGCTCCCATTCCGACCACTGAAAATACCACTCCAGGTGAGCCTATGCAGGTTGATAGCTCATATGAGAGCCGTGCTCATAAGCCCGTTCGCAGATTTATAATCTGCTATAATTGTAACAAACTGGGACATATCCGTCCACGCTGCCCTGAGCTTCAGGGAAACGGGAAGTCCCTCTAGCGGTATGGGGGGTGCTAGAGAGACAGACTCAATTTTCCCTCCGTACTTTAATCCTTGTAGAATTGACTGTGGGGAGGCAAAGAATATTTATTGAAACTTTTGTGGACTCTGGCGCCATGGATTGTTTTATGGATGTAGAGTGGGCTAGGAGACATTCCATTCCTATCCACCCTCTTTTACATTGACACTCTGTTAGATCTTTGGACGGTCGCCCGCTGGGAACTGGATTTATAACCGAAGTTTCTGAATCATTGACTATATTCATCTCTTTTGGTGGCCATTCTGAGGAGGTCCGGTTTTTTATCATCTGTTCTCCTGTTTTCCCTGTCGTCTTAGGACACTCTTGGCTATGGGAACATAGGGATTAGCCTGCCCCTCAAAATGTTAAGGAGGTGTAACGGTTTTTGGGGTTTGCTTATTTTTATAGGAGGTTTATCCGTAATTTTAGCGTGGTAGCTGCCCCCATTTTTGCGCTCACTAAGAACAATAACCCTTTGTCATTTGCTTGGTCTCCAGCAGCTGAGGCTGCTTCTCAGGAGTCAAAGAGACGATTTAGCTCAGAACCCATTCTCGTTTTGCCTGACCCCTCCCTCCCATTCGTTGAGGACGTGGATACGTCGGAAGTTGGGGTAGGTGCCATTTTGTCCCAGCAACCCCTTCGACAATAAGTTGCGCCCATGCGCCTACTTCTCCCGGTCGTTGTCGGCGGCTGAACGGAATTACAGCATTGGTGACCAGGAGTTGTTAGCTGTCAAGTTGGCATTATAAGAGTGGCGCCATTAGTTGGAGGGGGCTGAACATCTGCTTGTGGTTTGGACAGATCATAAAAATCTCCAATTCATCCAACAGACTAAATGACGTAATTCTTGGCAGGTGTGGTGGTCGTTGTTTTTAAATCACTTTAACTTTACGTTTACCTATCGCCCAGGATCTAAAAACATCAAGCCCGATGCTTTGTCGTGGATTCAAGGCCGCTCTGTTCGCGACCCCATTCCTGAGCCGGTTATCTCGGCAGCTCAGATTGTGGTTCCCATTTGGTGAGACGTTGAGTCTGTTGTACGGGAGGCATTGAGAGATGATCCCGGTCCTGGTGGGGAGCCACCTGGCTGTTTGTTTGTTCCTTTAGCAGTGCGGGCCCAAGTTCTCCAGTTAGGGCACTTCTCCCGTCTGGCAGGTCACCCAGGAGATCATCGGAACAAGCAGTTCTTGGCCTGATGTTTTTGGTGGCCCAGCATGATTGGGGACATCCGGGAGTTTGTAGCGGCGTGCTGTATTTGCGCCTGACTTCCCACCTCCCCCCCTCTAGTTTGCATAATGACCTACTAAAGTCGGAAAATTGTACAGCAACACTCCCTCTTACACAAAATTAGCGGCCATGCCCCCTTTTTGTTCTGTTCAGCCAATACTGGTTGATGCATTGTCTTGCGATTCTCTGAGCATTGTTGTTTGGTGTTCCCAGAGGAGTCAGGTTCTTGGCTACTAGCTTCCTCTTGTAGATCATCAAGGCTTTGGGTTTGATGTCGATGACGGAATTCATCTCTGAGAGACTCTCATCTAACCAGTCTGAATATTGTAATTCTCTCTTGCCAAATGTGGACAGGGTTGTGATGTGGATGTCACATAAAATTTATATCTGTCATTGGCAGTCTCAGTCGCTGTTTGGCCATACAGGGCCACCTTAACAGTGTTAAGAAAGTGAGAGCAGAGTTCAGGATCAGAAATCATAGCAGTGTTGATGCATGCAGGACAAGAATGCTTGAAGTGGAGGAATTACAACTGCAGGAGGCGAACTTTGCTGCGCAGCAGAGCAGAGTTGCCAACTTTCATGCATTCAGCGTGAGTTTAAGCGGCATATTCACGTTTCTGTGCTTTTTATTCAATCAGCGCGTTTGTAAGAGATTCTCTGGTGGAACTGAAGTCCTTGTGCATAGAGGTTTATCAGTTTCAGATGCGTTATGGTGGATTTAACCACTAGTAACATGGAAATCTATTGTGACAACGGACTTCTCACGTTTTTCTTTACTCAGGGGTTGATAACAATTGAATTACATAAAAACGTTTCAAATGGTCTCATTTTATTTAAGCAATTTGAAATTTCATGATACACATGCATTGCATTGATTGAGTAATTTCTGATTATAGCACGGGAATGTGAATATGCCACAAAATCTCATGCTAAGTGCGTGAGAGTTGGCAGCCTGCCAGTGTATGGTCCATATCGCACTCTGCGTTATAGTAGTTGAGAGAGGTGAGTACGTTTTTTAGCTGGGCTCTTCTGATCAATGAAATTTCAGAGAAATTCACACATCTCCAGCTTCAGACACTGTTGGATTTCCAGGGGCCTTTGGATGACAGAGTGGACTTGACGGATATGATCCTCTAGTGTTTGAGAGAAGAGCAGCATATCGTCTAGGAGAGACCATGTCTTGTGGGACATCAATTATGAGGTTATGGGAGAGTTACAATTGGAGGCAGAGTCCTCTCTTCCACTGAAGTCTCTGTCGTGGATAGAGTGGGGATATTTCCCTACAATCTGCTTGGCAAACTCCCATGACTTTGCTCTTCCTGACCTTCTGCGCCTTTCACCAAGTACAGAATTAATGACAATACAAATCAGCTCTCTTATTTCTTTAGGTCTAGGTCTTTTCACGCCAGGCTAGCATGAAGTTTGGGTGCATTTTGTGCCATTCAACAGCATATGCCCCACTGGATGGGGAAAACTCCAAGGAATCAGGAGTTTGAGGTTTTGCTTGGGGCTGATGAACATTTGGTGGCAGAGGTGTTGAAGCACGGCCAAGTGAAGCTCACAGTGGAGCGTAGAATTAGGCTTGTTGCTGCTTTCACCAGGAAATTATTTGAGTCTGTCATTTATTGATTCGTAACTGAACCACTTTTTTGTTTTAATTAAGAGGTGCAAACACGCTGTTGGTTTTAGTTCAGTGTCGATGCTGCAAAAATGATTAGGGCTGCAGCCACAAAAAATGCCATTGAGTTTTTATTGAAAATAACTGAAATTAATTTAATAGCCAAGGAAGCCAGGTATCACTATAGTTGTTACCGTGACAACACAAAGTGTGTTAGTCCCAGTGAATTAGTTCAGAATGACATGGAAACAGCAGTGCAGGATAGTGATAGATATGAAGAGTTCTGTATGTCAGAAATCATTCCAATTACTGCAATTGTTCAAGAATGCATGCAAGCATAAAAATCAACATTGTGTCTGTTCCTAAACTAACATTCTGCATGATAACAATAAATTTACATGCTGCTTTATTTTCAGAAAAAAACTTCCAGCTACAGGGTTAGTAATCAATTTCAGGTTAATTGAAAACATGCCTTTTTTTGCAGGAAAAACCTTCAAAGGAACCATTAATAAATTACTTGCAGTGCAAATCTGATGAATTCTGTCATAACATTCTGTCATTTCTGGACAGAAAGGGGTTAAGTGTCTTTTTTGAATCTTTGCCCTTTATCACTCAAGGGAGGTCCTCAAAGAACCAGAAAACCAACAAAAATTTCATTCCTGATGCTAAAACACGGTATTAAACGTTTGGGGGGATGTTATTGCGCAAGATTATCATCTGGAACTTTGCGTTTTTGAAAAGAGCACCACACAGTTACCCAAGAACAAGTGCGTTCCGGTAGTTCCCAGGCGGTTCAAATAAACTTTCAAGGCCTCTTTTTCCAACATGACATATGGCATAATTGAAAACACTGTTGCCTTTAATGCCCTGGAGCAAGGGTACTTCAGGGTGACTCTCCAAATATTGCATAGACTTGTCATAACTGTTTCTTAAACAACACGTGAGTACACAATGGTAATACACTCTGTTGGCAATGCGCAGCTTCTCATGAGCATTTCTCGGATGCACAGGGAGGCTCAGGCCTGTCCATCTGCACACATTTTGGAGGCTAAGCCACATCAGGCTCCAGTATACTATTGCAGATATAGAAGGGGAGAGTAATTAGACAAACTGCTAACACCTGTGATAATCTCTCTCCCAGGCTTTGTTCCCCAGGCCACTCCCTCTATGTCTCTTCTCTTCAACTGAGGCCTAAATAAGCTCCACCCCACAAATTATCATATGAAGAACATTCAATTTACTGAATTTCAATGCTGCATCACCACTCAGCACGGGGAAAGGCTGTCCCTGTACAGTCACCTGCTTTCTGCGTCTCTCATTCAGATCACAAAATTATATTTGTACTGACTGATGTAGAACAACGCGTGCATCACAATTCTCTGCTCACATCTGCACGCGATGCTGCGTAGTGTAATCCCAAACTGGCATTTTGCCAAGGTGAGGCAACAGAAATGCCACAAGTTGTTGATATTAAAGTCCGCTGCTTTATTAGATAAGTTGAGACGGCATTACCCAAGCATGAGAACAACAGTGGAGAGGTGGGGGCTGAGCTTGAGTTTCAGAACAGTAAGTCTCATAAAAACATTATTGTATTTTCAGTCCCCTGTGCCATCGTTCGGACCTACCTCATCCATCATATATTCTCTACGGGAAGAGAGGAATGTTGATTCTATTTATTGCGTTTTTCGAACTAAGCACCTTAAGGCATTTATACATTTATTTTCTCATATTCGCTAAATTGTTGAATAAATGGAAAATGTAAAGACACGTGCGAAAGTAGACGGAGAGAAAAGGCAAAATATCATGTTGAGCAGTCGCAAAAATAAAAGCCTTGTGGCACTCTAAATGGCAGCCCCTACATGTCTGGAGCACTGGCTGAACTGGCCAGTGAACAGAACAATATTTTCAGTTCATACTGCTGTAACTGGCAACCTCCCTGGTTACTGTCCCCACTCAAATCAGACAAGTTTTCAACTTAAAGTAAAAAAAAGGTAATGTTTTAAACTGTAAATATAAATGATGACATGCTTCACTCATTCAAACAAATGATGCTGTGTAAAAGCTTGTATGGCCTCTATCTTGCACGAAGCGCATAGTTGTGCAAGGCATGATGCTGGTGTCTTTGCTGATTGATGTACTGGCAAAGTTGTCATTATCCCGCCAAGCGCCCAGTTTGCATTAATAGCAAATGTAATTATGCCAAACGGAGCGCCCATGGGTGTGTTGGTCTTCAAGTGAGGTGTGGTCAGGCTGTAAGGCCCCACAAAACAATACCAACGACAGACATTGCAGTTGGGTGAAGGACTCACATGTTCTTATTGACTCACTTTAATTCGAGCATTTTCCTGGCTGGTGCGAATCACAATATAATGGATATTTTTCTCCGTCTCAAGACGGGGCATAGAAACGCAACGGTTACAATCAATCTGACTCCATAAAACAGTTAAAATACCAAATTTAGTTGTATCCTCGTTAAATATCTGACTCCAAATTAGAATTAGAATTGATAATTTTGGAACAGCATGCGTGAATCTCAAAGCAGTGATAACCAGTTACTCAGACTCTAGGGAAAAACATGAAGTGATTATACCTTTAATTCCTAACAGACAACCACCGCCGCTACATTAATGTTCCCGGGAATTAACACCATGTCCGAATCCTAGGTTCGTTAATTAGATTAGAGGTTGGAAGTCAACCATCACTGCAATAGCCTCTGCTGGTATATATACAATGAACCCAGATTATATGTAAGCCCATGGGCTCCTTAAGAGAATTTCAACAGATAACCTACTTTACGTCCATAGGTTTCCTACATGTTAAAAACTCAGAACCAGCAATACATCAATCCTTTCAGTTAGGTAGGTCATGGTCGCCTAAACCAACTTAACCAACCAATTCCCACACCGGGCCGCTGGCCAGCCGTTCCTCAGTGGGGATATTACCCGTAGGTATCTGCCGAGACGGGGCTAGGAAGAATAAAAAGATTAAAAGACACGGAGACCACGCAGGCTAGAAAAGGAATAATAATAATTTAACTACCAGGTAGGCACAAACTTGAATGAAGCAAATCAACGTTAAGCCAATTACCAGTTACATATAATTTAGATTATATTTTCATACCTGGAGAAGATAATAGCCACGCGGAACTAAAGCCGTTTCACCCATGGCTGAGAAACTCAGATGCCACCCCCCTCCGCCCACCGACATCCGCAGGCCTAAGCGGGCGGAACAAGGTGGAATGCGAGCTTCTGAAACTTACCTTTCGCGCGCCAGATTTCAGAAAAGAAGAGAGAGCCCCTCGGTTAGAACCTCGTACCTTTAAAGATTCCAAACCAGGCCTCCGAACAAGGTGGGCTGTCCTCCCATCGAGGTTTGATCACCAGGGCAATTGCCCGCGCAAATTCTAACCAGCTTTTCAGGAGCTTTCCAAAAAGAGAGAGAAACATGATCTCAAGGGAAATGAAACATGTTTCACTTAACTCCTTAGATTCCCTCGAGAATAAAAAGACCAAACATGATAGAAATATGCGCTAAAATTATGCAGTTGTCATGGAAAAGCCTTAAAATGGAGTATTATAGTCCAATTGTGTTATAAATATGTAAGTGGTGCCTTTATAGGATATTGAACATAAACATATGATGAATTTCACAGAGATTTAGATTGTTTCAAGCAGATTAATGGAACTGGGCTTTAACTTCAATGGGGACTGTGAGGTAAGTTTTGGAGAAGCTGGGCCTGCTGGAACTAATGGCTCCGACCCCCTGCGGGGTAGAACAAAGGATGCCACTCTCGCAGGCAGGCTGTAAGACCCTTCTAGGGTCTTCTTATCATGAACACAAAACCAGAACCATAAAACATGACCAGACAGATCAGAATCATAACAGCTTTGCTACCTTGAGGTGCAAATGATAGACTGACCAACAAAAACCTGGTCTAAATTCATTAATCGGGTTTTAAGTGCTATCTTAAGGGCACATTACTAAGATAGGATTATGCACTCTTGTCAGCACGTGCATGACACGCACACTGTCTGCTTGTTACATACTTGCTACAGAGGGACGAACAGCAGCACCTACACAAGCTAATAATTCACAATTAAAAGATTATGATGTGAAAGATTATTGTCAAGATATTTTTTAAAATATGAGTCAGAATGGTTACACTGATCTTCATCCCCACATCAGAGCATGCTGTGATTCAGGCTATTTAAGTCACAAGGGAACCTATCCCATTTGGTGATTTGTGATTTAACATGTGAGGTTACGCAAATAGGTATTTGCAAATTATTCTGGAGAAAGCCACTTCACCATAGTGCTGGTGAATGCTGTCTTTCAGAGGATCCCCCAGGACGGATGGATGGTCGATGACAATGGTCAGCCAAAATATTAAATACATGGCATATAACATATCAAACAGTGTGTGGATTTTCATTCCATGACACGAAACACAAACTGTAACTGAACTAATGTTTGCATTGCAGTTCAACACATTTTGCGTTATTGTTACATTTTGGGTTGTTTCAAGGATTTTTCGAGGATGGCACCAAAGTGCACTCTCTATATTTACCTCTCCACTGCACATTACCTGAAAGGACCAGTGTGTAAGATTTCGTGCCAACTACCGGTGAGATTGTACACTGCAGCCAACTGATAACTTCTCCTCACCTTCCATGTCAGGGCTGCCCAAATCATGGTCTTCAAGGGCTGAGAACTGCAGGTTTTCCGCCCTCCCTTTACCTGAGTCAGGTCTGATGACAGTCAGTGGTAATAATTGTTCACTTAATTGCCTGGAAGGAGAGAAATCCCGAGCTAGATTTGGATTCAAAGGCCAGATTTGGGCAGCCCTGCTCCATACATGTAAAAACGCTAAAGGTCCTTTCTAGAGCCAGTGTTTGTTTTGTACATCCTGTGTTACTGTTGAAACATGGCAATGAAATTTGGTGAGCTCCATTGCAGAAGACCAACTTCCGTTGTTGATATAGAGGGCTCATTTTAAGGTAAAGAAAACACAACTATTCATATTTCCAGGTGATTATACACAAATGAAAACATATTTATGAATATGAAATTCCATTCCTGCCAATATTTCATCCAATAGATGCCCTATAAATTTTTCATTCTGGCCCTTTAAACTAGCTTGGTTATACAAGGGTTAAACTGGGCCGAGGCCAAAGCCCCCAGAGTTGATCGAGCTCTGCCTCGTCCTGTGAAAGTCATCCCCCACGGACCTGAGCTTCTCCCTTGATGTCAAACATCTCTCATTCTATCAAAAACTGTTTTCTAATACATGTCATTCTCCAGAAGCTAATGGAGTTTTTTCTTTCCTAGCTAGCTACGTAAATACAATATGTTGACACTGATCGTTCCATTTCTTGGCTGCAAGCAGGCAAACAAGTCGATTTAGCTGAGAATTAGACAAAAGTTCAATACAATGTATGTTTTTCTTTAAAGATTAGTTCTACTAAGAAATCAAGAAGTGACAGTGTTTTTAGTGATTGAGTGGTGAATGTTTTGGGGTTTTTCAGAATTTTTGCTTAAGGCGCCAGTAGATTCAAGGCTGGCCCTGACTATGCCAACGCTGGAGTGTTGGCTTAAAGGTTTCATCATCCTCGTTAGAGGATCCAGCATTCCCCTCCATCTACACAGAATGAGTTGTGTGCTAACAGTGAAGTATGCCTGCAGGAATCCTCTCTAAGGTAATAAATACACAGGCAGGTGATGGCTGCTTATGTGTGGTGACCTAATATGTGAAGACAAAGCCGCTTTCACCCTGGACGCGAAATGAATTTTTCACACGACAGATTACATTCAAAGTCGATGCAAAGACCGCGTGTATTCCCGTCTTTGCATTGACGTTGAATGTAATCTGTTGTGCGAAAAATTAGTTTCGTGTCCTGTGTGAAAGCAGCTTTAGTGTGGCTGTTTGGGCTGTGCCGAAGTTGGGGAAAGTGAGGAAAAGGGAGCTGGGTGAGAAGAGTCAGTTGGGATGAAGATTTTTCAGGGATGAAGGGGTGGTTGGTTGCATGGTGGTGTAAGCAGTTGCTTGATCATGCCCTGCAGTCATGAAAATCGACGCTTCTGTCATTTTATCACTGCTATAGGCTCCTCTGAGAAGTTAATCTGGACCAATCTACAGTATGTCAAGATGCAGCGATTTCAATGTGCCATCTACAAGGATATGTCTTTCATCCAGCAGAAAATAACCTTTCCCTCAGCAGCCAATCCAACTTTCCCTTTCACTGTCAGAAATTTTCCTGGTCGCATCCATCTGATACTCCCATTGAAACAATATGAATGCGGTACATTAATAACATACGTCATGCAAAGTTCTCTATGTCAGAGGACCAAAGTAATTAATACAATGCTGGAAAATGCATATTTATAGCAGTGAAGATGTATTTTTGTCGACTGCTTGAAAATCAGTCCTGGAGAAGGGGAACTTAATGCTGCAATAGATTTTTTTGTACGTTCTGAGCAGTATTGAGTAGACTCCTCTCATTGCTTTCCCTAATTTCAGCTCCAACCTTTCCAACTCTTTCTCTCTCTCTCTCACACGCGCACACGCATACACATACATACACATACTGTCAGCGTTGGTGGTTAATGTGGTTATTTTTGCTGTTTAGTGTGTATACTTGTTCACTCTGTTATGCATCAGTGTTTTCTGTGTCCTGTGCTTCCATGTCTTTGTTTTTCGCTGCTCTCGCTCCACTCTTGTCCTCCCTACTCAGCTCTTATTGTTTCTCATTCCTTTGTTTTAGCGACGGCCCTTTCTGTTCTTCACTGATCGCCTTTTCATCTGTCTTGTGTTCTCCTTATTGCTTCCCCAGTTATTTAAACTCTCTGCTCTTTCACATCAGTGTGAGTTAGTCTCAGCTCTGTCTGTACCGTAAGAGCATTGTTCCAAAGTTTGATTCCTGTGTTTTGACTTTCCTCGGTTTACGGTTTATGAGTTTTGAATTACCCCTTGTGTCAGCTTACTTTTGGCTACGACTTGTTTTTTTCATTGATTATTGATTATGCCCCTGACCCTGTGCTGCATTCTGCCCAACTGGTTCCTGATTGTCTGCAATCAATACATGCAACAAACTATAGCAAAAACTTTAAAAAGTCCAAGTTTCATGAAATTTTTACTTGATGCTTTCACATTTGTTTATCACTGCATAAGTTAAATGGCAAAAAAAGAAGGAAATTAAAATGAACTCACTGAATGGAGCCACTGATGTCATTACAGCACCTAAACTGACCAATTTGGCATTAAACCTCCAGAATCTGACCAATTATTAGGTTTTCATGTGGGAAATTGGTGTAAGACCCCGGGATTAGCATTCCTACTCTGATCATTAGGTCCATGGTGACATGCCAGACAGGACTCCCAAAAACACAGCTGGGGAATATTGTAGATGCTATCATGTAATCTCTAATCATTATTGCAGACAATAGGCATAAAGATAAATTGATCAGTGATTTAAAATAGCAATGACGCAACCTGTTACCATAAAAGTGGCAGTAAGCCCTCTTATGAAGCAGAATGACTCAACTATGATACTATTTTTTGTGGAATTGAAACATCATCTTCAACAAAAAGTTCCTGCAACCCGTGCACACAAACATGCACACGCATGCACACACACACACGCGCGCGCGCACACTCAAACACACGCACACACACACACACACAGGCAGGTTTTTCTATCCCCCTGGAGACTAAAAAAAAATTTTTGCTCCAAAATCCTATTAGCATCCCTCTAAACCTAATCCTAACCCTACCGCTAACCCTAACCTCAATTTTAAAGCTAACCCTAATCCAAACACACACATACCCCAAAACAGCCAAAACTTTAACCTTAATGTATGGTCTTACCTTAATGTAGAGCCTAATTTTAATAGCTAACCATAAAACTAGACCTTAACCAAACCATACTTCCAATAGTAGCCCCAGACCTAAACCTAGCCCTAAGCCCAGAATTTAACTTTGTACCCATGGAGACCCAAAAAAGGTCCCCACGAGGCATGGTAGACTTCACTATCTTTGTGAGGTCTTTTTGTCCCCAGCATGATATATGTACAAACACACGCGCACACACACACACGCACACAAATACAGGAGCACATGCATGCGTGACCTCACACTCTAGTTACAGATATTTGGTACACTATAATCTGCAAGATTTCCACCCATGCACAAGCTTCTTGATGGCAAACAAGACAGCTGTGCAAGAGTTCTGTTCTGAATATTCACTGGCATTTATTGTTATATTTTTTTCCTCATTTACTAGAGCACTGACTCTGTTCCAATTCTTAGAAGTAATGATATCCCAATTCTCCTCCGTCTCCATTCTACCATTTCATGAGCTCATCTTATCACTGAAAAAGCTGCATTTATATATATATATATATATATATCGCCAAATATAGTGTTGCTTGTTGACCCCATTTCCCAAGAGTATCTTGGCCAATGATTTATTGTTTTCAATCAGAATTCCAATATCTACAAAATTGTTCTTGCATTTTCAAGACATCCTTCTGAAACCGAACTGAAAACAGCAGCACTTGCGCTTATTTAACAACATGTCGCAATCACAATTCTCTGCCAGAGTGTTTCATTTGAGTAAATGATAGATAATATGGATAAATGTTTTGCACATGCTTTTCTATGCCATGTTGGCATTCTGTTCCAGATTGATAATCAATCTGACACCTGAGCCACAGGCAAACATTATTGTAAAATCGGTAAACCTCAGTCTCGCCACTGTAATAATATTCTGCAGCACAGGGGATACTTCACCCCCTGTGGAATGGATCCAGCACAATGGAATGACAGATCGTAAAGTCTCCACACAGTTCGTTATGCGTGTGTATAGCCTGTAACTCGTGTAAACTAAATGGACAGATTTACGACGCCTGACCGTAGAAGCGTCTTTAATTTTCATTTTGCACCATAGGTCTATAATTCGCCTCCCTAAACAGACTTTCTGCACAGACGTAAACTGGACGCGATTTGGTGGCGGCTCGCATCGCTGTAAAATCACCTGAAGAATTGCAGTGTGACGAAAGGGCAGGAAATTGGCGCGTTACTGCCGAATATGGGTTACATTGCGCTGTCCAAGGTTTTGAAAACCCTGCTGTTGCTTTTCTGCGGCAACTCCACGAGTTAAGATGAACAGCGTTTCGGACGAGGCAAGAATAGAAGGGAAGAGCAAATCGCGGTGAATGCCGAATGCATGCGAATTGGTCTGGCTACATACACTATCCAGGGTAAATGGGATTTCACGCTCACAAAGCAGTATGTAAAGATCGGTTGAAGAATGGATAAAACAGTTTTATCTACCGCGCTGCTTGTCCTGAGCTGTCTCGATGTGTCTTTCGTTCATGCGGGTAAGTTAACGTTGGTGCGCCGATATAAGCAGAGCAAAATGTAAATGTTTGAAAAAGGACCAAGCTCGACATACGCTATGTTTTGAAAATGCAGTCAAAACAAATGTTTTTATCAACAGACCATGTTCAATCGTATAAACATGCGAAATAGGATTAGTGTGTTGAATGGTGCTCGTTGTAAAAGTTGACTTTGATCGTAACGTTCTTATGTAATGTATTGTATTAGGCTATTGCCCTCCAGACAGCGATGAACATGTAGAAGCATATGGCCTATATGCTGATGCTCTGTGTACGAGAGAAAGAAAGACAATGCTGGTGTATATTTGGGTTTCACGTCAATATTTTTTGCGCACTTTACCCGCAAGCTACGTGTGTTGCTCTCACCTGTGTTTTATGCTATTACTTGCGGAGTGCCATATGTAAGACTTTAGACTGATCTGCTACAACCGCCTTAAAACAAGTTTTTGCACCTGAATACTTTAGTCTGCTGTGCTTGAAATTCGGATTAATGAACTCTACGTATGCGATGCATTCTAAGATGCGGTTGACCTTCGGTTCGGTAAAACAAACCAGGTCGCTTCCGGGAAATATGTTAGGGCTTTAAGAATCGTTTGGTGGTTATGTATCCCAGTCATATAATTTATCGAGAAAATAAAGCAGTCTTGTCTATGAAAATATTAGATACACAGCGAACCTCACGGAATTTCCATCTGATCTCTTTCCTATGCACTCAAAATGAAATATATTAGCAACCAGTGTCTAGGCCTTTTCTGTCTTAGACTTTGTAGGCATTTTCTAACCCCAGAAAACACTGGCTTTTGCCAGTCTCCATTGTACATGCTTTACAAAAGCAAGTGCGTTTATGGAAGAATACAATGGTATAAGGGCTGGTTTGAATGCTGCGCTGAAGATGCATTTTAGCGTTGTCTCCTACTTTTACTCTGACCCCCTTAGCATTAATCTCTCTCTCTCTCTCTCTCTCTCTCTCTCTCTCTCTCTTCCTCTCTCTCTCTCTCTATTTTCTGTTTCCCTCAAACCGACACACACACACACACACACACACACACACACACACACCCTAATCTTAAAGCTAACCTTAATCATGACCTACAAATCCACAAAAACAGCCATAATTTTAACCTTTATTTATAGCCTCAGCGTAACCTAGCACCTTATTGTTATAGTTCATCTTAAAAGTAGACCCAGGCCAAACCGTAATTCCAATTGCAACCCGTGATCTAAACCTAACTCTAAGCTGTTAGTTATGCACAGTACTGTCAATTTTCAGTACAGTGAAAATTACAGTGAAAATTACAGTGCATCATATTATCATTCATACATTTATATTATCACATAAAATTGGAAAACTATATTACTTTGATGAGCCAGACCATATATTGCTCAGACAGCCTGCATGAGCTCTCAGATCAGTCATAGCCCTCAAAAGTCAATGCTTATATTTTCATTTGTCATAAGGTGGTTGACCACCAATAAGCGTGATTAATCAAACTTGAATGACCAAAACTATAAAATGGTTGTTACCCTTCAGTATGTAATGCACTTTGTATTACAATTTGAAAACTCCATGAGTCATACCGGGGACCATGTATGCCCACAGTCCCATTTTAGAAGGGATTATGTGCAGGAAGACACTTCTATCTCTCCTCAAAAGCAAATTATCTTATGTGAATATTCATCAACTTATCTCAGTTTAAACAGGTCTTTTCCAACTGAATAATGATGGATCATGAAAAGTATATTCCTGCATGTATTTACTGTATATTGATGCAGAATACAAAAAAATTCTCAACCAAATCCGTTAGATGAATCTGCTAGAAGTTTTTTTTTATTCAGCTCATTACAGTTCAAGCCTTTGCTCATTTTATTTTAATGAGCAGATAGCAATAAAATGCAGAGCTGAGCATCAATTGGAAACTCCCAAAAGTGAATATGTGCCTGTTCTTATCATATACAGTTGGTAGTTTTCATATGTGGTAAATAAAGGCTTCCGTGTATAATCAGGAAGAACTCGTCAAAGCATACTGTATCACAGACAGTACTAATCAGTACTATTAATGATTCTCAATAGCTTTTGGTGGACAATAAATGGAAACATGCAGAATAAACAGGTTTCAGGGGACCAAAAAAATGTGTTAAACTGAAATGGTTGAACAAATCCCTCAACTACTGATCCGTATCCTCAAACTGCTAGAGCTTGCTTTGTTTAGCCATTCATAATACCATAGATCAGAGTGGAGCCAGGTTTGGAATCATAGATATGGGATGCCAGACAAGTGGCAATTGAATTTGTGACAATGAATGCTCAATAAAAAAAGATTTGACTGAAGTAATCCAGTTCTTATTTTTGAGGACATCAAAACTTAATTTATTTTTTGCTTGTCTGTGTGTGCACGCAAGTATATGTGTGTGTGCGTGTGTGTGTGTTAGTGTTTGCTTACCTCCATGTATTCTATGTAAATGGGTAACAGAGGGTCTCAAGCAGTATTTATCTCACCCTTGGAAGAGCACACCAACAGTATCTGTCTCCAAACACAGTGGATTCTCAGTCATAGTGAGCTATCAGCAAACTTCAGGCTTGAATTTCTAATTTGTTGTCCATAGGGCCCAGCATGCAGTCACTGCAAATTAGCCTCACTGGAGTTTAAACATTAAAACTAAACTCAAGATGTGATAATTAAAGGTGGATACCTATTCTCAGCACTGTCTGAATTTGCCTTTGTTGCTTTGGTTTACAAAAGTGAGAACATACAGTATATTAGGCAAGGATGAAGAGAGTTAATACCCTATGTTGACTTCATCAGATAGCTGCGTGTGGTTTATGTGCCATGGTTTGAAGCTTACCCCGTGGGTTCCCATTGTTGTGACTGATGTGTATTATGCACATAATACTGTTTAAGTGACAGGGATCCCTAGAATATGGAAATAAAGTTTTGGATAACAAGAGGATATAAAGAATACAAGGAATTGACAATGTTACAGTCTGAAAACCTGTTCAGGGATACAAGAGTGCATTAAGCCAATGTGAATGAAAGTGAATGAGTTCTCTGGTTTGTTTGTAAGTGATTATGAGGCAGCATACCCATGGAGAGTACTCCACTCATTGAAACTGCTTTATGTTTATGATATATTGTGTATCCAATGTGGGATTATAATTAATTAAAAAAGTATTTATTCACATTCCTTTTGTCATGTATTAGCCAAACATATTCCAAATCTTGTCACATCAGATATGCATGTGTAAATTAGCAGACATTCAGTTGTAGTCTATGTAGGATGTGATTGGATAGATCAGCACAATATTCAACATTATATTTAAGCATACTGTTATCAATATCTTAAAAACATTTTCAGGAAGAATTGTGGACATGTACCTGACCACATGGACACAAAGTTATCTGCGAATTCTTTGAGCATAAAACAAAGCTATCAAAGGCATAACATTTGAATTTGGATCTTCATAATTACTTTAAAATGTGATGGATGCAATTGTAGATAAAAGCTGTAGGTAAGTTCTTTTAATAGCCTCTTGGCAGCAGTGTTGTTGTGATGGGATGAACAAAACCTTCAAATTTCAAGCAAGATACAGTACAGTGAGCACCATAATTCATTGGACGGTGAGACTGTTTCGGTTCTGTACTCTAGCACTTGGAGTTTGAAACGATGCAATGATGATGAGTTTGAAGTACAGAATTCCAGCTTCATTTTGAGGGAGTTTTCATTCATATTGGATGAACCATTACAAAATGACAGCACCTTTTGTATATAGAATGACTCCCCCTCCCTTCATTTTCTAGTGCATAAAAAAATATTGGACAGTTTAAAATAGAGTAAAAGTAATCTTTTCTTTACATGTGGCCTCATTTCCTTCACATGCAATGACTCATTTAAATCTGTAATATGTAGATATCACCAGACTCTGGGTACCTGACCTTATGATGTTCTGCCAGGTCCTCACTACAGCCGGGACTTCAGTTCCCCCTGATTTTTGTGTTTTTTCCCCTCAGTATCCTTTTCACAGTGTTCAGTTGGATTCAGGTCTGATGATTGACTTGGCTAAATTTAAAAAAATGCTACTGTCCAAGGAACTATGATGCTCACTGCACATGTTGTGGAATTACTATGATGGAAAGGAAATTGTTTTATTGTGTAAATGAAAACCTCTATTTATAGAATTATACATAGGCCTATTGGGTTGCTTAGAGTGCATTGCTATGAAGCTCTCTCATGGGTCCAGTGGTAAAATTAGACGTGGCTTTTGCGTATGTTGAGAGAGTGAATTATTATTATGAAAGCGCAAGAGTTACTCCATTTCTTGCTAGTATGTGACCTTCAAAGGCATTTTCTGTGTTCTGCATAGATGACTGTTGAACTTTGAAAAGAATATATTGTCAATCATACATATAGCGCCCTCCATAATTATTGGCAGCCCTGGTTAAGATGTGTTAAAAGCCTTAAAATAAATTAAAATTTTATTACAGAAGCATACTCTCACACTGAAAATTGTAGAAAAATGTAACCTCCAACTCGAGTGAATTTTAAGGGGAAAAAAAATTCCCTGACGAAGAAATTATTATTTTTCATAAAATCACGTTCCACAATTATTGGCACCCCTAACAATTCCTAGAAATTTAATGTAATGGAAGTATTTCTGTCATTTCTACAGTAGTTTACAAAGTTAATCAGAGTATCTAGGAACATTTAATTTGTTAATCATTCCTTCCTGTTCCCCCGGGGTATAAATATAATGTGACACAGAGGCCATTTCTCTTATCCACTCTTCAACATGGGAAAGACAAAGGAACACACCATTCAAGTAAAGCCGATGTGTGTCGACTTTCACAAGTCAGGCCATGGCTACAAGAAAATAGCCACTCGCCTGCACCTGCCCATATCTACTGTCAGAGGAATCATTGAGAAGTTTAAAACAACTGGAACAGTGGTAAACAAGCCTGGACGAGGACGCAAGGTTATTTTGCCACCACGCACAGTGAGGAGGATGGTAAGAGAAATAAAAAGTTCTCCAAAGCTCACTGTTAAAGAATTGCAACAAATGGTAGCATCTTGGGGTCACAAAGTCTCCAAAACAACCATCAGGCGCTTTCTACATGCCAACAAGCTGTTTGGGAGGCATGCATGGAAAAAAACCTTTTCTCACTCACAATCATAAACGCAAACGTCTGTAATTCGCTAAGCGGTACTGGGACTTCAACTGGGATCATGTGCTTTAGTCAGATGAGACCAAGATATAGCTTTTTGGCAACAAACAATCTAAGTGGGTCTGGCGGAACACAAAAGATGAGTATGCCCACTGTGAAGTATGGGGGAGGATCGGTGATCCTGTGGACCTGTTTCTCTTCCAGAGGCCCTGGGAACCTTGTTAGGGTACATGGCATCATGAACACTTTGAAATACCAGGACATTGTAAATCAAAATATGGTGGCCTCTGCCCGAAAGCTGAAGATGGGTCATTACGGGGTCTTTCAGCAAGATAATGACCCTAAATATGTAGCCAAATCTACACAGAAAGGGTTCACCAGACAGAATCAAGCTCCGCCCATGGCTATCTCAGTCCCCAGACCTCAACCCCACTGAAAACTTGTGGAGTGATCTGAAGAGGAAAGTGCAGAGGAGAGGAGTCAGGTCGCTGGATGATTTAGAGAAATTGTGCAAAGAGGAATGGTCGAGGATCCCTCTTTCTTTTGAAACATTATAGGAGAAGATTAGGTGCTGTTTTGTTGGCAAAAGGGGGTTGAACAAAGTATTAACTTCAGGGGTGCTAATAATTGTGGCACACATGATTTGATGTAAAAGATGTCCAAGCGGCCAAAGATGGATTTCAAGGCAGAATGGGGAAATAAATCCAAACCTGGGACACTTGGCATCCTCAGTTCCCAAAAAAATGTAACTTTGAGGACTGTTGAATGGAAAGATGTTGTAACACATAAGTAAACACCATGTCCCATCTATTCTAGAATATTTCGCATATTTAAAATTCCAAATAACTGTTTATTTACAAAAAACAATAAAGTACCGAGAAAAAAATGTCTTTTCTCTGCCCAGTTTTCAATTTAGTACTGATCAAGGATTACTAATAAATAACTTTTTTTTTTTGTTTGTTTGTTTATTTGCATCTTTCATATCATCCTAACTCCCTTGGAAAGGGGTTTGTTTAGCAATGTTATCAGCTGTCCTTTTTTATGTCAATGACACTAATGTTGGGATATACTGGTTGACACTGTTAATTCATTGGTGAACAAAGTCTATGTGGTGTGGTGGCAGGGAGAAGCCATGCTGGGTGCTGCAAAACAAAGGCATGACCCAGCCTACAAACAGGCAGGGCCACTTTCAATGGCCTCAGATGTGGCCCATTGCCTAATTACGCAGTAATTCATTGAATGTTGGGAGACGACAATTTTAAGTCGGCATTTCTGACATCTGATCTAAGTGCATCCCAATGCATCTGCTCAAGAATGTAAGGACTTCCGCCACAACCTTGTATTTGTTTCTTTTACGTCATACTGCATTATCAAATAGTAAAGAACATTATATAACTACCACAGTACCATTAGTGACAATTAGATTTAGCAAAATATTTTGTTGATTGGTCTTTTATATTTCCACCTAAAACATTCTTTCAATTTTGATTTGTGAAGGAAGGTTAGGAGTGGCCCAGGATCGCTCTGAAAGACCTCTGTCAAGCACAAATCACTCAAATGAAATTATAACTGACTACAACAAAGTTGTTACAGCATGTTTCGCGACACAAACACTTAATAAGTAGAAATTTGTCAAAATAATAATTCTGCTCGCTATTTACTGTGTGTGCTGCCATATTGTTGTGAGGCCAGGAGTGTTTATGCCAGCAAATGCAGGCTGGCTGGATCTTGCGTGAGCTTCTGAGCTGGAGCTCTGAGTTGGAAGATCGTGCCATTGTAATGTGTCGGAGCTTGTTATTTTTTTTTTTCTAATGGTAATACAAAAGGACTACTTCTCTGAGACTGAAGGGAACTAGGAAGACAGAGCCCCAACATCCGATACAGCCTGTTTGAATTCTTGGTTTTGATTGTCTCCGGAGTTGAAGGTTTGTCCTTCAGTTCTGTGAACCCTTTAGTTTAGTTTTAACATTAAGGGCCTGAGGCCTCTCTGCTCCTGTAGAATATACTGGCATTTACCCTCAGAAACGTATTACCAAATAGAAGATACGGAGGGCTGACCTAGTGGCTTGTTTTCAATTAACTTATGAAATGTTCAGATTATAAAAGCAGCCACATGTGCAGACTTTTGTTCTTAAAAAATTGTTTGTCATTTTTCTATTTAATTTAGATTACATAATATTACCATGTACAAAGGGAAATTAGTTTCCTTCTTGGTCCTTTGCCCTTTCAGACAGGCTGCACTAATACTATTTCTCATTAGCTTCAAAACTTTATGGATGTGGTAATAGAGATGATCCATGACATCCACGTTTTTTTGCCTTTGGAGACTTGATCATGCATAGAAAGCTCACAATAGTCTTCTTTATAGTTCTTTATTTGATTACATTCTTTCAAATGGGTCATATTAACATCTATAATAACACACTTAAGTAAAAAAGTATACATTACAGTTTCATGAACAAACATAAACACAAACAAGTGTTCCATTTAAACTTTTTATGGTGCAATATACTCTCCCTTCTGCTCTGCAAAGCAAAAGTAATAAGAAAAACAGAAAGCGATCATTCCAGCATAATTAGAAGTTTCAAAAACTTTAGACCATGTTTGTTTACAGGGGGTTAATCAGAGTAATCTGACTAGTTTTATTAACCTCGTTCTCATACTCAACAGAAGTTTTGAAGCTTGGGATCCTGTGGAATAATGCATCACATAAATATTTTTGACATCTTGTGCAAGTGTAAACATGCAGTTGAAGTCAGTTATCATTTCTTGACACTGAATTCAAAAGATAACCAATGTATTGTTCCAGGACAAAACATATTCACTTCCAGTTGTGACTCATCATGTCAATGCCCCTTTCAACCAAGCAAAACATTCACACGTGACTGAAAACTGAGCCAAGAGGTGACAGCATTTGTGGAGCTCCCCACTTCATGTTATTATGTTAGGGGCAAGTCCTCTATGAGCATTAAAGAGGATTTTCTTTTTGCTAATGGCCAAAAAATTGGCTGGTATACAACTTCAACATTTCAAAATACGATTCATTCTATTATATTTAATTCTATTGAAAAGCTTTGACTCTGTAATGTCACTTATGTCACGTCTGTAACACCACGTCATGTCTGTCACACAGGGAATTTGATCCCGTGGAGTAGAATAAAAGATACTGCATTTATCAAGAATGTTATGGATGGTCAATACTTTGTTATAACAAGGAAATAAGAGAGTTTATTGTATATTCAACTCATGAAGAATTAAACTGCAAAAACAGAAGTACATTTTTTTTTTTTTTGGTTATTGAGGACAAATTTTAAATATCATGATATCGTGTTTTTTGTTTGTGGTTGAAAAAAATATCCTGTCCCTGTTATATGATCACATCTGCCTCCCTGTGCCTCTACATCCTCAGAAAACACCATCTGGTTGGTTTTACGCTGTTGGTGTGGTCTTAATGGTGTGTGACTGACGTGGCATAAAAGTTTGATGCATCAACTTCAACGACAGCATTTTTCATGATGAGTCAACATATTTACTTCTCATTATGATTTCCATTTATTTGAAATAGTCCAAGATTAGGATAAGTAAACAGTTCCTCAATTAGCAATAATAAAATACACTCCCTAATTTTTTACAGAAGTATTACATTTTTCATGATATTGCTCAGACAGGCAACAAGCAACAAGGATTCCATTCTGACTGTTCTGATTTGTCACACAGTCATGCATTAGATTTGCGCCCGATCTTGGATCATTATGAAAGAGGCTCAATTCTGGTTTGAAGATTGGGTATAGGGTCAAATTGTTGAATCCATACTGTTCTGAAATCTTCAGATTTATGTTGCATTAAGGCAAAAAAATAAGATTTCAGTCACTTCAGCCTTGTAATGTGAACGTAGCTCAATGGCGCCACTCAAGATTCAGTTCCAAACAATACAGTCCTCCCATATACCTTGGGAATAAGACAATAGTGAAAAACACTTTTCCTTGACAGAAAACAAAGTGATAGTCACCTCAAACGTGACATTTTCACAAAAACGGTAACAATCATCTGACACCCTTCAGGGGTTCTAAGTTCTTTCTTGAATCATCCACGCCATCTTAAAAGGTTTAACTCTTTTCCTTTTCTAAATTTCAGACAGTCTGTCGGCCCCCCTGAATGTGACGATCACAGAGCTTAAGATGAACTCTGCTCTAGTTTCATGGGACATCTTTGAAGGGGACCCTGTCATTGGTTTTGCCATTACTCAGCAGGTCAGTGAAGAGAAATGTAATTGGACAAACCATGAATGGTTATTTTTATCATTAAAAGGCTGATGGTTGTGCATTAGAGAACCTGCAAATTCATGGATTACGGCATTACAGGCTACATGAGAAAGTGCTCAAATAGACAGGTACAAGTAACCGATGAGAAGCACGCCTGGAAAATGGTTTAAACTATCAATTATTGAGACTGCAATTACAAAACAATTTACACTGGTTATTCCCATAAATTTGAATGCTAATTGGGTCTGCAAAGAACTGAAAAACCTGGTTTTTCATTTACCATTATATGTATCTATTCTGGACAGATAGAGCCCTTTTTACCTTTAAAATTAACATTGCATTGACAATGCTTGTTGGTGTCTACTTTGTATTTCAATGGATTTCAGATATCCATTTCTCTCTCCTTTACTTGGAAATACTTTGAGTGTACGCTGCCAAATGTTCTAGGTCCACAGCATGTAAAAATAATATGACTTTCTGTTGCGATTTGACCGATTGCAGCAGCAACCGCACAAATTTGACATGTTCAAGGGCACCGTACGCGGTGTCTGCTGTTAGCGTGATGTGCCTATTCGGACTCTTGCATCGCAAGATGTCGGCGTGAGGTTGTTAATGGCATTGGCAACATGACGTTGCAATGGAGGCTTCAATATGGTAAAATTACAAGAGGGACAAGGATTAATCATCTTTATACATTGCATGAAACCCACTCTTAATACCTTCTATTAAATATGAATATTTCACAGCCACTGTTCATGTCCAGTTTGCAAGCAAAGTCGGTCCTCATGAAGGTGACTGGGAACCCTTTCAAACAATAAGGATGTATAGATCCAGAAACAGCGAAATTGAGATGGAGGTAATGTCATTGACTGGCTGCATAATTCTCACATATAAGAAATAAGTTAACGGATAATGCAGCTTACAGGTAATATGCAGAATCTGGGCTGTTAATGAATGAGTATGTACAGTGCTAAGCAAATTTATTAGACCACCCGTCATAAAAAAACAAGAAAACACAAATTTTTAAGAAATTTGTCAAAAACTTGTTTAAAACAAAAAATTATGTTGGGTTTTTCTCTTTTTTTTTTTTGCAAATAATGATCTGAAACCACTAAATAGTCCTTATCCACACATAAAAACCAAAAAAAAAGAAAAAAAAAAAAAAAACTTTCCTTTGAATAGCCTCGATACAGCTTGCATTCAACCACTAAAACTAATTTTCATGTTCAGGAATGCAAGAAAATAACTTATTTGGCATCTTAATCAAAAAATAATAATGTATTTACTTTTATCCTGCTTTTTTGTAAAACGGTAAATTCAAAAATTCATGGAGGCAATCGATAATATTTTTAATATATCATTAAAAATCTAATTTTTGCTAAATGATATGCATACTGGTGGATTAACCATAACGGAAACATAAAAATTATTTTCCTAATTACCAACACTATTAATTTAGGGCAACTGTGGCATAAACCTTTCATTGGGCAGTGGTCTAATAAATACGTTAAGCACTGTATGTACGAGTATGTTGGCGTGTGTGGAATATGTTCGCTAGTCATTGCATTGTTTGTTTGTTAATCTGGTCTTCTGGAACAGAAGAAGGATGTCCACATGCTGCGCTTCATCCAGGAAGTGAACACCACAACTCGCTCCTGTGCATTATGGGAGCTGGAGGAGGACACAGAGTACATAGTGCATGTGCAGTCAATAAGTCTTAGCGGCACCAGCCCTCCCAGTGAGCCTGTGCGCTTCCGCACCCCTAAAGAGGCCGAAAAACTAGCCTCCAACGGTGCAGGTAAACAACCCCTGCTAGGAGGAACTTTAACAGCTGAATGCAAGGAGCGATTAAGACATTTTTAAGTTTTTCATATTATATATATGCAGTGTATATGTATTTGACCATTTCTTGATTTCTTATTTTTTTTGCATATTTTTCGCACTTGAATGTTTCAGATCATCAAACAGAGTTTAATATGAGACAAAGATAAAGGGTAAAGACAAAGTATGAGACATATGTAAATACAAAATGCAGTATTTAAATGATGATTTAATTGATTAAGGGGAAGAAGCTATCCAAACCAACCAGGCCCTATGTGAAAAAGTAATTTCCCCCCCTTGTTAAATCATAAATTAACTGTGATTAAGCACATTTGACTTCAATTTCACTAGCCACACATGGGCCTGATTACCGCCAGACCTGTTGAATCAAGAAATCACTTAAATAGAACCTGTCCCACAAAGTGAAGTAGGCTGCAAGATCTCAAAAAGCAATACATCATGTCGCAAGCTAAAGAAATTCAAAAACAGATGAGAAACAAAGTACACTCAACAAAAATATAAACGCAACACTTTTGTTTTTGCTCCCATTTGTCATGAGATGGACTCAAAGATCTAAAATTCATTCCAGATACACAATATTACCATTTCTCTCAAACATTGTTCACAAATCTGTCTAAATGTGTGATAGTGAGCACTTTTGCTTTGCTGAGACAATCCATCCCACCTCACAGGTGTGCCACATCAAGATGCTCATCAGACACCATGATTAGTGCACAGGTGTACCTTAGACTGTCCACAATAAAAGGCCACCCTGAAATGTGCAGTTTTTGCTTTATTGGGGGTCTGGGGACTCAAAACCAGTCAGTATCTGGTGTGACCACCATTTGCCTCATGCAGCGCAACACATCATCTTCGCATAGAGTTTATCAGATTGTCAATTGTGGCCTGTGGAATGTTGGTCCACTCCTCTTCAATGGCCGTGCAAAGTTGCTGGATATTAGTGGGAACTGGTACGCGCTGTCGCATACGTCGGTCAAGCACATCCCAAACATGCTCAATGGGTGACATGTCCGGTGAGTATGCTGGCCATTCAAGAACTGGGACATTTTCAGCTTCCAAGAATTGTGTCCAGATCCTTGCAACATGGGGCCGTGCATTATCTTGCTGAAACATGAGGTGATGTTTATGGATGTATGGCACAACAATGGGCCTCAGGATCTCGTCATGGCATCTCTGTGCATTCAAAATGCCATCAATAAAATGCACCTGTGTTCTTCGTCCATAACAGATGCCTGCCCGTACCATAACCCCACCACCACCATGGGCCACTCGATCCACAACATTGACAACAGCAAAGCGCTCACCCACACGACGCCACACACGCTGTCTGCCATCTGCCCTGAACAATGTAAACTGAGATTCATCCGTGAAGAGAACACCTCTCCAACGTGCCAGACGCCATCGAATGTGAGCATTTGCCCACTCAAGTCTGTTTCGGCAACGATCTGGAGTCAGGTTAAGACCCTGATGAGGACGACGAGCATGCAGTTGAGCTTCCCTGAGACGGTTTCTGACAGTTTGTGCAGAAATTCTTTGGTTACGCAAACCAATTGCATCATCAGCTGTCTGAGTAGCTGGTCTCAGACGATCTTGGAGGTGAACCTGCTGGATGTGGAGGTCCTGGGCTGGTGTGGTTACACGTGG
This sequence comes from Gymnothorax reevesii, assembly GCA_029721435.1. Taxonomy (NCBI): domain Eukaryota; kingdom Metazoa; phylum Chordata; class Actinopteri; order Anguilliformes; family Muraenidae; genus Gymnothorax; species Gymnothorax reevesii. The sequence continues at coordinate 81,628,992 of CM056577.1, read as the reverse complement.
TCTGCGGTTGTGAGGCCGGTTGGATGTACTGCCATATTCTCTGAAACGCCTTTGGAGACGGCTTATTGTGGAGAAATGAACATTCAATGCCCGAGCAACAGATCTGGTTGACATTCCTGCTGTCAGCATGCCAATTGCACGCTCCCTCAATGCTTGCCCTATCTGTGGCATTTTGCTGTGAGACAAAACTGCACATTTCAGAGTGGCCTGTTATTGTGGGCAGTCTAAGGTACACCTGTGCACTAATCATGGTGTCTGATGAGCATCTTGATGTGGCACACCTGTGAGGTGGGATGGATTGTCTCAGCAAAGCAAAAGTGCTCACTATCACACATTTAGACAGATTTGTGAACAATGTTTGAGAGAAATGGTAATGTGTATCTGGAATGAATTTTAGATCTTTGAGTCCATCTCATGACAAATAGGAGCAAAAACAAAAGTGTTGCGTTTATATTTTTGTTGAGTGTAATTGACATCCATCAGTCTGGAAAGGGTTACAAAGCCATTTCTAAAGCTCTAGAAGTCCAGTTTATGAAAACCTCTAAATGGCTTTTCTGAGAAAAATGTAGTGTGTATATATAAAAATGGCTTGAATACACCATGTTACTGGTCTCGAACAACACTCACACATTACTTAGCCAACTATATAAGGCAACTTTTGTGAAAATATCAGATGTGTTTCCATAGGAACCTGGTTGCTTTTCAAGATGAACTTTACATTTTGCATCAAGAAAGATGCATTTCTCAGTGGAAAATTTTCTTTCACATACTTATTTCACAAAACCACCGTTTAAAACAATTATTAGTCCTGACCTGTTCTCAGTCATTTTCATAATTAACAGAAGGTTCACTCCGAGAGCACTCCACAGTTAACAGGTGCGGCTTGTTCTCCCCGATTAGGAACAGGTCAGGACTACTAGGCTAATTGTTCTAAACGGAAATTTGTGCAACCCAATTCTCTGTTTGTGTTCCGCAACTGGACTGAATTTAGCCCATGATTTAATCGCTGTTAGATCGCATACGGAGAGAAACCGTGTCTTCGGTTGCCAGTTACGATAATTGGAAAATGTGTCAATAAATGAAAATGATTGAGAACTACTAATTGCAGTCGAAAAGGGACATGTGTCTGCACCCCCCGCTGGCTATGCCACTGTCGGCAATTAGGCTACGCGTACCAAAATAAAATTATCCCTTTGTTCTAAAAAATTATAGAGATCGCTAGTAAACATGGTATATCGAAATGTATTAATGACCACAATGACGTTTCATGACACCTCCTAGAAATATCAAAACGAAGACATTTCAATGATAAACCTACCTGGTCCGCCCTGTTGGATTTACTTCACTGGAGGCAGCCATTGAGTCATTGTTACCAGGGCCTCACTTGGAGCGCAAGCGCAACGAGGCAAGGGCGACAGGCTGCTTCTTGACAGCAATTACTTTACATGACTTTGCTACCACGCTATCCGCTGTATTTGTGCTTCAAATTTTTTGCGGTGATAGTTTGACCGTCGTTTTTCGAACTGGTGATACCTTAACCGCAGTGCACCTGCAAAGGTGAAGGCATGTTTCTTCCAGGATTATCATTGGCCTGGCGTGCAGCACAGTGGCCTGTGGCGCTCCCTCCCTCCTCTTGAGGTGTAACGATTCCGAATCGATTCTGTATCAGTGCCAAACATCAAAGGGCATCAGTAACGCTTCCGGAAAAAAAAAAATTGACCGTTTCGGCCGCATGCTGCACGGAACCAAGTAAAGGTCTACAGAATCGTATCATTTGAAGCGATTAGGTTAGTCTAATCCTGTCCTTGTTTACTTTGCTCTACCAATCAAACTGGCAATTCTCTTTTTTTACTTTGCTGGATGAGTAAAGCCGTCTATTAAGACAGCATGTTTGATTGCTGCATTCTGAAAGTTAAATGGGCATAGATTTGCAAGAGCGCGTATTTGGCCACTTTGTGTGATTGTGATAATTCAGCTCACATTCACGTTTCATCTGCTTTAATGTTTTCCATCTTGTGTTTATTTTAGATGCTTGAAATCCAGGGCGATCTGAAAATAAATCTCTTTATTTTTATTTTATCATTATAGATCTCCTAAAAATACCATAATGAGAGATGAAATGCTGAGTTGGGATGTGGCGATGTTGAACGAGGATATTTTTTAGCCTCATCATGGGGTGTGTTGACAGTCGCGTGAAATTTCTCGAAACATACACACCTGAAGCGGCTTAAAATGATTTAAAATGCCGTCGGTAAGAAGCCTGAGTTTAGATTTCGCTAATTGCAGGTGCTCCGCCCTTCCTTAAATCTGCTCCCGTGTAGCCTACTTGGCCGAAATAACAATCAAGAAATTTAGCCAGTAGCCTATAACGATCAAGATGTGATGGTGAAAAGCAGACGAACTTAACTGGGCTACAGTGTTGGATTGAAAGAATGCCAATTTGAATAATCAGAAAAAATCTTCTACTGAATTACATATCTCATTGTAGCAATTTAGGACATTAGGCCTACTCAAGATTTATTTAAAACAGATTTGTTATAAGATCGACCAGGCGACAATGGCAATCGTGTTCAAGCAGTGCTATTCTATGCCCATTTAAATTTCAAAATGCAGCAATCAAACGTGCTGTCTTAATAAACAGCTCTACTCATTCAATAGTAAACGAATCCACCATTTGATTGCTAATCAGGCCAAGTAAACGTGAACAGGTAGGGCTATAGGTTTCTTAGAGTTGCCTAATTGGCTGATAGGATTACGATTTTGTTTTCAATTTGCTTGGCTCATCTCAGCACGAAGCCGAAAAATACTGATGTCAGTCAAGTTTTTTCCGGAAGCATTTCCCATGCCCTCTGATGTTAAGCATTTTCGTTCAGGACATCACGAGGGTTAATAAAGGAAATGGGAAAGCCCCATGATAGCAGGTGGTGTTACTACGCTTTAAAAAAAACATCGATTCAGAATCGTTACACCTCTAATTTCTTCATCAGTAGAACGATAATGGATACATTTATGAATGTCATGGCCCGTGCATGCGTTCGCTGAGGTGCTGATTATATCTCCATTACTTAGAATTGCTGAGATCAGGTTTCGTGCTGACTCATTCATAATGTCGCACTCACTTTTGCAGCAACAGCGATAACAAATCACCTCAAAACACAAGATGGCATTAGCGCCTTGATGACGACAGTCTCCATTCAATATTCTAACGTTTCATTCCATATATTCAAATTTTCATTCCATATATTCAGACTTTCATTCCATGTATTCAAGTTTCAATCCATAAATTCAATCTTCATTCCATATATCCAAGTTCCATTCCATAAATTCAGTTTCATTCTATATATATATAATAATTTCCTAAATGGCTTGCCATTTTATATATAACTATATGTTCAGTACAGGCCAATAGTTTGGACACACCTTCTCATTCAATGCGTTTCCTTTATTTTCATGACAATTTAGATTATTGATTCTCACTAAGGCATCAAAACTATGAATGAACACATGTGGAATTACGTACTTAACAAAAAAGTGTGACATGCCTGTAACTGAAAACATGTCTTATATCAGGGGTGGGCAATCACGGTCCTGGTGTGTATGCAGGTTTCTATTCCTATCAATTACCCTGACTAATTGAGTTAATTGATTGCATGCACAAATATAGATTTTCGCAATGATACGATCAAAGGAAAATGTTTTATGAAGGGAGACAAAACTAGTCTTTGTAGTTTCATGATAATTTAAAGAAATGCACATGAAACGTCAGATTTCATAAATGGTTTGGCTAATTGAGGCAATCAACTAATTAAAGGCCAGACGTTGGTGTGAAAACCAGGGACAGATACGGCCCTCGCTGCCCACCTCTGTCTTATATTCTAGTTTCTTCAATGTAGCCACCCTTTGCTCTGATTACTGCTTTGCACACTCTTGGCATTCTCTTGATGAGCTTCAAGAGGTAGTCACTTGAAATGGTTTTCACTTCACAGGTGTGCCTTGTCAGGGTTATTTAGTGGAATTTTTTGCCTTATCAAAGGGGTTGGGACCATCAGTTGTTTTGTGCAGAAGTCAGGTTGATACACAGCCGACAGCCCAATTGGACAACTGTTAGATACATACATAATTAACCTCCGCCGAGGAGGTATATGTTTTCGGTGCCGTTTGTTTGTTGGTTTGTTTGTTGGTTTGTTTGTGTACAAAATAACTCAAAAACTTAGGGCCGGATTTTGATGAAATTTTCAGGGTTGGTGGGCATTATATCAAGGAGGAGGTGATGAAATTTTGGCATGTCTACGCCAAAGTACTGCTGAGATATTCACCAAAGTTCAAGATTTCAAGTCTTTCCAATGGGCCGGAGTTCTAATCGCCGTGCTTTTGGGTTTGCTGCCCCCTGGCGGAGGTTCTGCGCTCTCTGAGTGCTTTTCTAGTTCCACATGTGTTCATTCATAGTTTTGATGCCTTCAGTGAGAATCTACAAAGCAAATAGTCACGGAAATAAAGGAAACGCATTGAATGAGGTGTGTCCAAACTTTTGGCTTGTACTGTATATGTATATATAAAAAAGAAAAAAAAAAATATATATATATATATATACATAAAATGGCCCGGACCTGTCTCCTATTGAAAATATGTGGCAGATTACAAAGCAGAAAATATGGTAACAGAGACCCTGTACTGTTGATCAACTGAACTGCTATATCAGGCAAAAATGGAAACAAAGTCCACATTGAAAACTTCAGCATTTAAATGTCCTAAGTTTTGGAATGACTACCGTGTGTTATTAATAGTAGAGCTCTTGTAACAGAGGCATGAACATGCGCCTGTTCCAACTTGATTTTTTCCAATTTTTCCTGGAATTAAGGTTGTAATTAATTTAAGCGCTTGGTATTTGTGACCTTGTGACTTGTTCAGCAGAACTGATAGCCTAGAGATTCCTACACTCTTTTGCAAATTAATTGGATAAAGCAGGCTGGAGTGGGAAACCAAACACCAAAGGTTTTTAGGCTTTCATTACTTTAATAGCATCTATATTCAGCACTCAGCACAAGATGTGTCCTCCACGGTTCTTGATAAGCTGTTCCACCCGTTCTGACATGGAGCTGACCAGGCTTTTGCAGGTTGCCTTGAGTTCTTCATTGTGATGCCACACCCTGACAATGCATCGATGACTTTGGCTTTTGTGGTGAAGTCCTTTTGCTGCTGGCCTTGACTTGATGATGGACCAGAGATTATCAATGGAATTTAGGTCAGATGAATTATTGGGCCAGTTCAGCACAGCTACAGTACTGTGTTGATGATGCAATCACATTAGTTGCATCATACAAGTCAATGAAATTAATGAAATGTGGCTGAAAGGTACTATGCAGTGATCTTTGAGGGGGTGATGTAAAACATCCATCACTTAGCACGGCTATTTGCCCTCCATTCAGCTCATTCAATTGACAAACACCTTTATCCAAATAATTTGCACAAGACTGTATTTAAATGGAGTAATACCTCTCCTTCCTTGCCAGTCTGATGACGTAGCTGGCTCATGCGTGAGTCAGGCCCAGATGGTAATTTTTTTAGAGGGGGAGAGAGAACTCCTGAGTAAAGTGGAAATGAATCAGTCTGGAGTTGTGACACTCACGGCACCTCGCTGATTCATTTTTCACCTTTCAATGATATTTAACAGCAGGCACTTATTAATTTCTCTGGCTGGCATGTCTTTTTGGATCAGGCTCAACTGTGATGCTGAGCAGAGATGGAGTATAGGTGATTGAACATCAGAGAAAACACTGTCTGTTGTTCTGCCCTGACAGTTTCAAAGGCACCTTGGGAAGACATGAGAACACAAATATCTTTGGGAACCATGGGCGCAACAAACAAGCAACATTATTGGCAATGTGTTTTTGATATTCAAACCATAAATCAGGCCAAATGAAAACATACATCAACCTTAATAAGGCCTGAGACGTATTATTACTTAGTAGTCCAAACTCTCCCCAAATGTCAGCTTAATGATGAAGTAAAATAGGTGAGACTATGAAATGGGTCTCCTCGTCGCTATTCTGGGAAGGTCTCAACTTGATGTCAAATGCAACTGAGAGGAAGAAATGTGAGGGAGAGAGGAAAAGGAAAAATTCACGTTGGAATTTGCTCTGCCCTCAAATCAGTGTCAAGCTTGCAGCACTCAAGCAGAATTATACCCTGTTCTGTTCCTCCTCGAGTGCCAGCTTGCTCTGCCTTGGGGAGATGTGCTGTGCACTGCCTGTTGTATGGGGGCATGTAGATAAGAGAAGACTCTGAGCAGCTGGTGTTTTATTTACCAGTATATCTCAAAGGTAAACAGATGATGAAAAAGATGCCTTTTAATCGACACAATCTCCCTGTTTAGTTTGTTTGTGCGACTCTCTCTTACAGAGCTTAGTGATACTGGGGTGGATTTTTCACTGAGAGCAGAAATCAATGCCTGAATGAAGACAAAATACTTGGAGCATTTCAGGGGTGTTGCAATATTTTGCCATTGGTGCTCATTAGAAAAAAGAGAAAACAAGTTTTCAACAAATCGAAGGCACTTACATGGTTGTGTAAAAAATTATTTATTCCATGGGCTAAGACCAGAACTAAATTTTGTTGCAGGATGGTGCCAAGTGAATATTATGCATGAAAATTCACTCTAATATGTTCTGGTAAAGAAGTAATTTGGCATGTTTTGCATATTTATCACAGCTCTAAAAGTTCAATCTTTTTCCCGGACCCTCTTGGGAACTGGTTGCAGTACATCCCTGGATTTTTGTCCCAGGACTCTTCGTCCCCAAGGAATTTTTGTCCCCAGATTTTAGTCCCCTTAGGATAACAAAACATGCCACCATTGTTGATAGGCAGATGTATGGACAGACGACGGATGGGTCACTTTGATATAAGGGTGAGGGTTTGGGATAGGGTCATAATTCAGGAAGAGGGCAAAGCATTATTGGGGACAAACGATCCAGGGACAAAGAGTCGGCGGACAAGAAGTTCAAAGACAACAGACTAAACAGAGCTTATTACTTTCAGTTTTGTGTGACACTTTGAAAACACAAAAAAGCAATGGTGTTTATCACCTCATTAATTAAAAAAATCTGAATTTCTCTGAATTCCATCTCCCGTATTTGCTTTTTTTTTTTCAAATTTGTGTTGAACGCAATACAGGCTATAGGCTACCACTTTTAGAACAGTCAAGCTTGTAAACACTAATCTGTGGAGTTTCATAAAGATTGCAGTTGCAAGTTATGCAAAGTAAACATAAATTGTCCAGTCATCTTTTCGATAACTGTTTGGTTAACTCTAGAGTGCATAGACTTATGGGGAGCCGTTTGTGTGTTGTTTAATACCGTACTGTTTTTGCTCATTTCGCGTCAAAAACCCGGAAAAAAGATTGTTGCTATTTAAAACCGTCTCTTTTTCACACATTTTTGCACAAATATGTGTAAATTGGTGTAGAAAAGGTGATGTCGTTTATTGTTGTATAACTTTTTGTAGAAGGAAAAAGAGGACATTAAATACTAAATCTAAATGTTAAATATAAATCAAATTGCTAAATATAAATCTAAATTATATATACAGTGCCGTGAAAAACTATTTGCCCCCTTCCTGATTTCTTACTTTTTTCCATATTTTTTACAATTAAATGTTTCCGATCATCAAACAAATTTTAATATAAGACAAAGATAACCCAAGTAAATAAAAATGAATTTTTTAAATGATGATTTTATTTATTAAGGGGGAAAAGTTATCCAAACCTTCCTGGCCCTCTGTGACAAAGTAATTGCCCCCTAATTCCTAATAACTGGTTTTGCAACCCTCAGCGACAACTGCAATCAAACATTTGCGATCACTGGCAAGGAGTCTTTCCCATTGCTTTGGAAGAATTTTAGCCTGCTCTTCTTTGCAGAATTGTTTGAATTCGGCCACACTGGAGGGTTATTGAGCATCAACGGCCTGTTAAAGGTCATGCTACTGCATCTCAAGCGGATTTAAGTCTAGGCCACTCCAAAATCTTTGTTTGTTTTTTTTTTCCATAAAGTTCAACTTTTGTCTCGTCAGTCCAAAGAATATTTTTCCAAAAGTCTTTGGGATCATCAAGATGTTTTTTGGCAAATGTGAGATGAGCCTTTGTGCTCTTTTTGGTCACCAGTCATTTTTGCCTTGGAACTCTCCCACGGATGACATTTTTGCCCAGTTTCTTTCTTGTAGTTGAATCATGAACACTGACTTTAACTGAGGCAAGTTAAGCCTGCAGTTCTTCAGATGTTGTTCTGGGTTCTTTTGTGACCTCCTGGATGAGCCGTTTAAGGGGGGGGGGGACAATTTTTTTTTCACAAAGGGCCAGGAAGGTTTGGATAGCCTTTTCCCCTTAATGAATGAAATCATCGTTTAAAAACTGCATTTTGTATTTACTTTGGTTATCTTTGTCTTATATTAAAATTTGTTTGATGATCGGAGACATTTAAGTGTAAAAAATATGGTAAAAAGTAAGAAATCAGGAAGAGGGCAAATACTTTTTCACAGCACAGTCATGCCCAAAATCATTCATACCCCTACCAATTTTTGGCTTTTTTCGAGATATTTTTTGACAAATCAATTTATTCTTGCACAAATGACACAGTAAGTTGACATAAGGCTGTAAGAAGTACATTCTAAAACGGGTGCCTCCCATCCTTAAATATGATTGGCAGAGCCGCGTTCCATGCCGGTATACAATCACTGTAACCCACTGCATTCTGTGGCAGACCGCAGTACAAAATATCACTGCATGCAACCAATTACTCTGCGCTCACCTGACTCGTTTATTTCAAGACTTTTAGCTCGCTATATCAGTGTAAGCTAAGTTTAGCCTTTTAACCCGCTGACCAGTTGGCTATCTACCTAGCAGCAATTGCATTATATAGTTTGACATCATTTTAGCTTGCTTGCTACGTTGCTAACTAGTCTGCTATTTCAGTATTAGCGATAAATTGTTGATTTTTTTTTCTTGTGTGTTTATTTTATGGGCTATGTGAAGGGTAACCACATTGATTGTAGTGAACGCTAGCTAGTTGACAAGCTAGCTAGCAAACTATTGCACAATTCAACATATTTTCCTGGACACCGGCAAGTGTACAGGACAAAAGTCAATCTTGTTCCTTACTCTCGCTGCCAATTGTAATGATATGGCCAATCAGTGCGAGTTGAGAACAAGGAAAGTCGAAAACCGAAATCGAAGCAAACGTAAAATCATTTAACGGGGCCTTCGGGAGACCAAAAGAGACATTCCAAATAGCCTGCTTTCGTAGTATATCTACATTAACGAGCCCAAATAGCCTGATGTGACATAATGGCGCTAGATGAAAAAGCAATCTTAGCGTCTGTGTTGCTTGCCAACCATTCTGTCCACTCTGTCTTGCTTGGTGGAAGAACGAATAGTTCTCAATTTTATTGTTGCATTATTACCAATAAATGGTAGATTTTTTTTTCTCGCGTGTTTATTTAATGGACTATATGTAGGCTAACCGTTTTATAGAAGCAATAAGCCCCTTGAAGCAGTGGGTCACAGTGATTTTATAAAGCAGAGGGGCACTAAGGTCTGCCGTTATAAAATTACTGTAACCCACTCCTTCTCGGGGCTTATTCCTTTAGTAAACAATTTTTCGAGAAATATAATACTTATTGGTTGGTTCTGTGAGTTTGAATATGAACTAGCTGTTTAATAAAAGCTTTTTAATTTAAGAAGAGTTGCCTTGGACATTCTGCTTTTTTATTCTTATTGGTTTTATTTGACAGATTTACAAAATAGCCCATGTCCAGAATTATTCATACCCTTTTCTCAGCAATTGATGGCAAAGCCTTTACTCACAATTACAGCCTCCAAACGCTTCCTGTGGTGGATCACAAGGTTTCTACACGTCTGCATGGGGATTTTGGCCCACTCCTCTTTGGCAAACTTCTCCAGATCTGTGAGGTTTGAGGGTTTCCTTGCCATGACCTTGGTCTTCAGATCCCTCCACAGATTCTTGATAGGATTGTGGTTGGGGCTCTGGCTTGGCCACTCCAAAACATTCACTTTGTTGTTCACTAACCATTTCTTAATGGATTTAACCGTGTGTTTAGGATTATTATCCTGTTGGGAGATCCATTCCTGCCCAAGACCAAGTTTTTCAGCGGATTGCTTGATGTTTTCGCCGAGGATCTGTATATACTGGTCCTATTTCATAATGCCATTATCTTTAACAAGGTTTTCGGGCCCATTTGCTGAAAAACAACCTCAGAGCATGATACTCCAGCCTCGGTGTTAGACCGTTGGGGCCGTGTTTTTCAGGTTAAACACTTCACCTTTCTTACGCCACTTACTTCTCCAACCCAGACACACAAGAACTAGTCCAGCCTTCGCAAAAGCTCACCTGGATGAAGATATAAGCTTCTGGCTGTCAATATTATGGACAGATGAAACAAAGATGGAGCTGCTTGGGCACAGAGATGTGGCCTTTGTTCAGCGTAAGAAAGATGAAGAACTCAACCTGAAAAACATGGTAGGTTTTAGGGAAAATAAGGAAGATAGACAGAGAAGGTGCATCAGAGCTGCATTGTGAAACGGGGAAGAGGAGAATGAAAATTACTTCACAAAACAAAAAAAAATTTATACCCAATTTTTTGAAGAAAATGCTTTAACTGATGAATTTTGCTTCCATTCCAGAGAATGGTTTGGCAACATTTTGCCTCAGAATCAATGAAATTAGATTTTAAGCCAATATATTCTACGTGTTGTTTTGAACAGTCATCGAGTCTTCTTGTCTTCGACTTCAGCGTCATGCCCTTTTCGGGCCTCAAAACTGCATTGCAGCTGACTGTCTTGAAGAACTGGTTGAAGAGTCATAGGAACCTCCAGATTAGTTTTTTTCATTTGTTCTCAATGAGGTTCCGGCAGCTTCTTCAAGGGCCGACCGCAGCCAATGACACATTGCACGAGATAAACAATACCCTGATGGCCTGCAGTCTGATTGGTGTATTCTAAGCTGAAAATGGTTCAATCAAGGAGCTTTCACATTTGACACACCTATGAAGGATCGCTGAAATGCTGAAGAATCCCTTTTTTCTCGTGTATGCACATGGTTGGCCCCAGTATTGTCAGATATACCTGCCCAGAGGACATGTTGCAGATATACAGACTTATAGTTTATTGACTGTTACTCACTGATCACTCCACGCTGGCATAGTGCAAAGCTTTCTTGCAAATCTTTGACATCATTGCAAAATTTATCTGGTAAATTTACACCAATATTTTAGAGTATTATAGTGTCTTCATTCAACCTGTTGTCCACTCAAAGGCCATGCAGGAATCATGTGTCCATGAGGATGTTCAAGAAAGGATTGACTGAGGCTATGATCAAAATTTAATCCCTCCCCTCATCATACCCTCCTCTTCCCCCCTCTCTTTCTCTCTCTTCAGCAAGAGCTCACAGTCCTTCATTTTATCATTGAAGATTTCTAATGATGATTATTGAATGGGGCATGTTGACCAATTGACTTGCTGAATCATCCCGGAGATTCACTTTCATTTCATGAAAGCATTCTGATTTCCCATTAGCAAGGATGGTACAATATTAATACGGCCTGGGAGCTCTCTGACTTTTAAACCTTTTAAAAGGAGATAAATGGAGGCCTAATTGAGATGTCATTGGACTCCAAGAGCTACTCAGTGGCCTTTATCCTAACAAAGAATTCATTACAGAGCTTTTGATGTCAACAGTAGGAGATGAGGTTTCCTGTTGATGTGAGGCATTAGACTTGAGGCATTAAAGTGACCAAATGTTCTGGATATGAACAAGGATAGAACTGAGAAATCCATCTGTGGTCAGTAGCTGCAACAGATTAAACCTTTCTGAAATAACTGCTGAAGTATACATGAAGTACCACTATAAAATAGAGTGTATCCTTTATAACTAATCACAATTGTCATCAATAAATAGGAAATATCAAAAAAAGAAGAAAGACATTTTGGTAGACCATTTTTATTAGAAACAAGTTATGGCAAACGCATTCAATAAACTTACTCCACAGCTGTATTCTTCTTCTACTGGATATTGGTGCCCCTCTGAGGCTTCACAAAATGTTTTATCCATTGTGAGGATATTTGGGACCTTATAAGATGTGTTCTGATGCATTTATGCATGTTTCATGTTGGTTGTATGCATGTGCTGAAGAAGTGCACTAATTTAGAGTGAATCATTTTGATGCGTGCATTTCTATAGGTAAGCAATTGGGCAGATGCACTTGTCCATTGTCCTTCTAGTGAACTGATTCACAATTGTCTGTGCAGAGAGGTGAAGAAGCACGCACTTCTGCAGTTCTCAGGAGGCCTTCAGCGCTGTTTGTTTTCTGCTTGCAGATGAGGTGACCATGCAGCAGGTGGGAGAGAGTGCCCAGCTAAGGGCAGGAGAGCTGATCATCATTGTGGTGGTGCTGATTATGTGGGCAGGTAAAGTTGGATTGCACTAGATGCAAACACAAGCCAGAGCTGACTCTCCTGCCAAAATGAGCCCATCCTCAAGCTATAATGATGCACAGGCATATACTCTCTCCAGCCAACTGTCTAATACTGGACAGGAGCTCCTTTTGCCTCCAGAACAGATGCTGCTGCACTTCTCAGATTCTTCCACAACTCCACTGAACTCCAGTGGATTGAGATCTGGGTCTGTGCTTGTCGATGGAGAAAACTGATTTCTTCATCCTGTTAGTGGAACCTGCTTGTGGCTTTGAGAGTCACAATGCGTTATCCATTTGACAAAGGTTAGACTGTGGTCCTAAAGGGATGCACATTAACAAGTGCAATGTTTTGGCATGCAGTCACATTCAAGTGGATTTCAGTTGGAGGTTAGGGGAATAATGTGTACTCAAAAAAAATTATTCACGCCACGACAGCACCAAAACAACCTGCACTGTGGAGACAAGGCAGATCGGATCCATGGGTTCATGCAGTGGAAAAACAAGTCAACCCCTGGCACAGAAGCAGAGATTTTAGCTCAGATCACAGTCATAGGAAAAAAAGTATGCAATATGAGACCAGCAAGACCAGGAACTGGTGTGATATCCACCAAGTTAATGTCTTCATTTAAGATGTAAAATAAAAGTGCACAGTGCACAAAAAGAGGCTGTTGAAATACATTTTAATGTACTCACAGTATCAGTAGGGAACTAGTTCTGCTGCAGTTAGACTATCTTCTAGCAGAGAGTATGTGCACAAGGCCATTGTCAACAGAGTCAAAGACCTTTGTTCCACTGAAACTGAAACTTATAACGCTCAGTGCATTTTCAGAACTAACCTCAATAAGGAGAAGGAACAATCACTCAAACTGTTGACAAAAGACCACAGCAAATGGCGCAGTGACACAATTTAAGCAGAAATATGGTCAAAGATCATGACAACTGGCAAGATGACCAGTAAAGGCAAACATTATTTGAGATGGAAGAGACATGTCAAGTGCTGGCAATGGCCCTAACACTCACTGAAATGAATGATTTTGACAATTGGCAATATTTTATTCATTGTGGATGGCGATGAGATAACCCAGTGCTATGTCACTGAGTTCATGCCATTTTACCTCAATTTCTGACCCCGTCATTTGCATGTCCAAACAGAGCCTGAGATATCTCTAATCAGGGAACATTTAAAAAAACTTAGATTTTCCATGTTTGGTGTTACCATGTCCACTTGGTCATCATATTCCTATTCTTACTGGGCAGGAGTGAAACATTGCAAAGTCTGCTGCTGTCGTAGCCCATATGCATCAAGGCTCAGCTTGTTATTTTTTCTGAGATGTTGTCCTGCTTCATTGTTAATAGTTGTTATTTGAGCATTCATAACATTTCTGATAGTTTGAACAACTCTGCCTCTTCTAGTCTGACCTCTCTTGTTGTATCAAGAAACTGCATGTAAGAGTGTATCAAATAACTGCAGCCGTCTGAATGTTTTTTGTTTGTTTGGTAGATTTTTTTATAGCATCATTCTCTTTAAACTCCAGAAGATCTACAGTGTTGCGAAAGAAGTAGTTGCCCCCTTCTTGATCATTACATTTTTGCATATTTGTCATGCTTAAATGTTTTAGATCATCAAAATAATTTTGATATAAGAAAAAAAGCTCCATCTTACACCCAGCACAAAGAGACTCCGAGCGTGATGCAAGAACTTTTTGCTGGTATATGACTGGCACAGTTATCTTTTAGCCGTCGAGCGCTCAGGTTGCCTAAGTGTACTTGCTCCAAAATGAGCAGCCAGGGGCATGCTGGTCTTAAAATGAGGTGTGGTGAGGTGCATTGTTGGCGTGTTTCTATCTTAAGGAAGCAGAAATCCATTGCATGACTCGCCAACAAAAACCTATTTGAAAGTGAATTTTATGTTTTAACTGGTGTTGTAAGGACACAGTATTGAGACAGCATTATGCACCTTTGTAAGCGAGGGCACAACATACACTCTGCCTGTCACACACACAGGGAGGAGCAGCAGCGCACAGACATGTAAACAATTAAAACAATTAAACTACAGTGTGAAAGATTATTGTGGAGTAAGTCAAGATATTTGGAAAAAATACAGTGGGCTCCAAAAGTACTGGTCGCCCTGACTTGCTTCGCAGAAACAGTTCTTTTAAAAATTCAAAAAAAAATATTTACGGAGAAACTCTAAATAACAACATGTGAGAAATACTGCACGATATTAATGTTCCAATTGAACTGACCAGAGTCATTTATTGATTTCATTAAAAATCAGTTTCCTCTAAATCAAGGTTTCACAATTAATGGCACCCTTGAAGATTATTGTAAATAACATCAATGAAAATGATACCAGGCATTAAATTTCACTTGAAAGTTTTATCAAAGGGTTAAGGAATTATATTGAGCCATTGCATCACTTCCTGTTTCATTGGGTATAAAAATAAGGTAGCATTTATGCAATATCCCTATGTCATCCAACACCACAAAGAAAACACAACAACTCCGCTCAGAAGAGGCAGATGGACATGAACATTCAAAATCTGTTATTGGCCACAAGAAGATTCACAAATGAATGAATACGCCACTGAGCACTGTCAGGGCAATTATTTAAAAAATTCCAAAGATATGGACCTGTTTAAAACCTCATGGGCAGAGGAAGCAACTCCATCTAGCCCCCCAGGATACCGAGGAGGATGGGGAGAGAAGCAACAAGATCCCCAAGAATCAATGTGAGGGAATAGCAGGCCTTGGTGGCATCTTGGGGTCACCAGGTTTCAAAAAGCATGATCAGGCGCCACCTCCACAACCACAAGCTCTTAGGAAGGGTCGCCAGAAGAAAACCTTTTCTGACCAGAGGAGACAGAAGCAAGCGTGTGGAATTTTCCAAATGTCATTTAAATTATTACTGGAACAAGGTGTTTTGGTCAGATGAGACCAAAATTGCAAGTCTGGGTCAGATACAGCATTGGCATGTTTGCCGTTGAAACAGAGATGCATACAAGGAGAAGCACCTCATACCCACGGTGAAATACGTCATTGGGTCATTTATATTTTGGGGCTGTTTTAATTCAAGCGGTACAGGGGCACTGGTTAATATTAATTGCATAATACTTTTGTAAATTCCATCAAGTATCAGGATATTTTGGCTGACAATGTGATTACCTTCTCCAGAAGGCTGTGACTTTTCAGTAGGTCGACTTTTCAACAAGACAGAGACCCAAAGCATACCTCATGATCGACACAAAAATGATTCTGTGACAGCAAAATCAATGCTTTGCAATGACCATCTCAGTTGCCAGTCCTGTGGGCTGAGTTGAGAAGGCAGTTGATAAAGATAAACCCAAGAATATGAAGGATCTTGAAAGGATCTGCTTAGAGGAGTGGTCCAGGATCTTCCCAAATGTGTGTTTTAACATTGTAAAAAAATTGCAGGAAAAGACTCTTTGCTGCTGTCTTTGCCAGAGACGGTTGCACTCAGTGCTAAATGAAGGGTGCCACTGATTATGAAAACTTGATTTTGTTGAAATTTATTTTGTATTGAGTTACTGTTATGATTTTGGTTGGTTCCATCAAAACATTCATAAAAGTATCTCACACATTATATTTTGTTTCTCTATAACTGCATTGTTTATATTTTTTGTATTCTTTGTGCATTGCCAGTCAGGGGTGGTAGTTATTTTGGAGCCCATGGTATTTCTGTTGAATAGTGTATAACTGTCAAGATGGTATATAACTGCTTTTAGTATCAAACGGGTTTTTGATTTGACCAACTTTTGACCATTTTCTAGGTCAAATGGCGTCAGGTCTGCCGATAGTTGAAAATGGCGGCATGTTTTCTTATTATTCAACCTAAAGAGCTGTAACTTGGTATGAAAATGTTTTCTGGTGATACAAATTTGCAAGCCAAAAATTGCCATCCTGGGACTCATATTTTGGCCCCTAGGGGGCTTTTTCTGAAAAGAGATAAATGGCCGTAAGTTCCTTATGCACTGAGCAAGGTTGCTCAAATTTTTATGGGAGGTGTATGGGATGACCCTTCATCACATATCAGACAGGTTTTTGATTTGACCTAATTTTGACCGTTTTCTGGGTCAAATGGCATCAGGTCAGCCGATTGTCAAAAATGATTGCGTGTTTTCTCATGGCTGCAACCTGGTATGGACATGTGTCATGGTGAAACTTGCTGTTTCCTTTCGAAGTACAGCGTGATTTCGTTCATGATTTGTTCACCGGGGGGCTTTTAGTGAAAAATGGCAATGACATCCTTATGCCTTGAGTTATGATGATCAGATTTTTATATTAGGTGTGTGCGGTGACTCTTCGTCACATATTTGAGGGATTTTTGATATGACCTCATTTAGACCATTGATGTCCTCATTTTGCTGCTAAACAATACCGTGAAAAGAGGATCTTCGGATCCTGGTTGCAGTTCAAAAACCTATTTATTTATCCACTTTGCGGATGCCTTGTTTTTTATCATTGTTCGAAGTTTTAGAATTAAAAGGATTTCTGTACTGCCGTCATAAGTATATTTAGATCCATATTTCAGCTTACATAATTCTGGACTTGACTGGATAATTCCATTAAATCTGATGTATTTTCATGTATGTGAAAGCAGTTTTAGTAAGCAGAAGAATCATAACACGGCAAAACAAGAGGGAACTCTTAGCAGAGCTGCCCAGCCCTTAATAATAAAAAAAACGAACAGTAAAATAAGGGTGCTGCTGCATGTTTGGTGTTGTGGCTTCTAAATAATAACTTGGATGACAATCATGCCTTCATAAAGCATTATTCCCTTGCAACAAATGAAGTAACTGGGGTCCTGCGAGCAGCTTCAATCAACAAACTAATCAAGACAACGACCTTGTGCGTTAAACAAACTAAAATCATCTGAATTCAAAATGAATATTCACCCCAAAGGCCATTAGTAAGGTATTTGTGTTCATAGTTGGGTCTATTTGACAATGAAATTGTATGTATTGAAGCAATGCTTACATTAAATGAAGTTGTTGTGACTCTGCCCACTTATTGTGATGATAAATTTGCATTTGCATTTGAATTTTATTTGTGTCACTCATTTAGTTAAAACTTTGGGTCGCCCGAATAGAAATTTTTTCTAAAAAAAGGTGACCTTGATGAAGTTTGAAAACCACTAATGAAACTCCTATGTACTGTATGTCCAAGTCTCAAAAAATATAATTGTATTGTACAACACAATTAATTCAAGAAATCAAATAATTGTCACTTTTTTGTTTCCCCTTCCCTCTGTAATGTACTCAGGTGTCATTGCTCTATTCTGCCGTCAGTATGACATAATAAAAGACAACGAGCCCAACAACAACAAGGATAAAGCCAAGAACTCGTCTGAGTGTAGCACTCCAGAGCACCCGACGGGGGGGCTGTTGCGCAGCAAAGTCTAATCAACACCCCCTCCACTGCCACCAACCCAATCCCTCAACAGGTGAATTGCAACTGCCTGTCACCACTGACAACATCTTCTACCATTACTGTGCGAAACAGCTGACTCATAGTCAGTTACTAGAACATCATAGTGATTGGGTCATCTTGGCACTATGAACTGTCCAGTTGTAGCGTTATGCTCTCTGATACAATGCATCTGTTGAGCATGTATTCCAAGTAGCCAGTATTGCACAAAAACATCCATGATTTTTTTTTATTACATTCATTCAACTGGGTAGGTCACTTGGAAACAAATTTGAATTCATAATGAAGGCCTGGAGGAAGGCCAGGCCAGGGTGGTATTTGGTTGAAGGCACAACGGAAGGGCCCGATGACTGAGTCACAAGACGGTATCCCAAGCTCCAGTAGCTCTTACCCGCAACCCTCCAGTTGCTAATCAAGCTACCTACCATTGGGCTGCTCTTCCACCACTAATGTAACATATATGTTCAAAAACACTGTGACATTTATCATGCCCCATTAATGATTAGGGATGGCTACGTAGCTGACTATTGTGCCTGTTTGGCTGTGAGGCAGCAGCTTATCATTGTTCTGCAGGTCCATCCTATCGCACTGCTGTTGGATTTTGCAGTTCTGAAAATATGTGGGATTGGCTGAAAGCTCCAAAGCCCGTGATTATAATATTATCAGTAAATACACTGATTCAGTGCATAATTCTCATTTCTTAAACAACCCCGATGGAAGACATAATGGTCTTTGAAAAGATTTTCTATTTTTCAAGAAATTTATTGGGCAAATTATTGGCCAGCATTAAGCAAAGAAAACAGCTTAGGAGGTTGCTGAAATTACTAGAATTAGGTTATGAACTGTCCAGAAATTTATTAAAACCTGAAAGGATAATGGTGAACTGTCAATTTTACAGAGGAAATAAGTTGGAGAAAGACCATGAATGATCCTGATCAGAGGTCACCAAAATGCTCATCATAAAAAAAATTAACAGTAGCACTCATGGCTATGTTTAATTGTGAAGGTAAGAGCGTCTCCACACTGCCATGTGGCCACAAGAAAGCCACTTGTTTGTGAAGTTATTGGAAAAAAAAAGTTCAATTTGTGAGGGAGCTTACAGATTGGAGCAATGGAGAAAGATTATATGGTCTGATGAGTCCAGATTTACCCTCTTCCAGATGGACACATCAGAGTTTGAATGGAAGCCCATGAAGTGATGCACCTGTCGTCCATAGTGCCCACTGTACAAGCTTCTTGAGGCAGGGCTATGATCTGGGGTTGCTTCAGTTGGTCAAGTCCAGGCTCAGCACTGTTCTGCAGCAAAAAAATGAATTCAGCAAACTACCTGAGTAAAATGAATGACCGGTAACCCATCAATGGACTTTTTAATCCCTGATGACACAGGCATATTCCTGGATGGCAATGCCAAGAGTCATCGAGCTCAAGTAGTGAAAGAGTCTTTCAGTGAGCATGAGGAATCATTTTCACACATGAAATGGCCACTTCAGAGTCTGGAACTTAACCAATTGCAAGGCTGTGCTGGAAAAGGCTTAATGGAGCGGTTTGACTCACCCGTCATGGATACACTATCTTGGCCAAAAACTAATGCAAATCTGATCCGAAATAAATGTTATAACATTGTATAAGATTGTCAAAACAATACCACAGTGAACGTGCTTAAGCTAAAGTTGGCCCGAAAAAATGTTATAGTGTGTGACTTTTTTTGGCTTGGCACTGTATAATGTCAGTAAAGAGAAAGGCACTGATTTAAATTTTGATATTATGACACCTTAACCCCTTTGCACAGATATAGATGCCAGCATCCGTAAATTCCGAAATTTAATTCCTAAATAATTCTGTAATTGAATTTCCAAATGTCTTGCTTCACCGGAATAATTTTCCAAAGTCTCTGTGACACAAATACTGAGTTTAAAGTCAAATAAATAAGGTTTAAAAAAACTGAGAAATAAAGTTTAAAAATAAAGGCTCATGCAAAACAGGGAAAATTTGTATTATTTGTATTCTGCACAAAGGGGTTAATTTGGTATTGTTGTGTTCACCAGTGCATTAAAAAAGATTAATTATCCTCACACTCCCCTAAATCCTCAGATATATAGCTACAAATAACCATGTTGGAAAATCCAGGATTTTTTTTTAAATTTGTGAGCCCAAATGTTTTTAGTTTTTTTTTTTAAAATGATTATTTGGTAACTGTGTTAAAAAAAGCTGCTAATTCAAGAGAGCAAAGAAAGTGAGCAACGCTCCTTGGAAAAGCAACTTCGGTCCTTGCTAGAAATGATGAAAGGCTGTAGGAGCCCAATTGCGTGTTGGATTGGAGACCCATGGATGCCTGTATGGCTGGGAGTAAAGATCATTATTCCAGCTAACTGGCTTCCACCTGCATCCTTGGCAGTGCAAAACCAATGATGCACTTTTTCTTTAGGCTGCAAGGTATTGTCAATATCTTCAATAAGCCAGATTTGATCCAACATCAAGGTGCTTTCCAATGGGCCACAAGTAAAACCTTTAGAGGGTATTCAAAAAACTCTGAAAGAGATGACATTCTGTTTTTGTGTGACACTATTGTATTCCCTGAAATAGCTGAAGCGTGCTCATACCTGTTTCAGTTTGTGTTTATGCTTCTGCTTGTTTTAATGTAAAAACCTTGTTGTTGTTCTGATTGTTGTTTTTGTTCTAGTTCTTGTTCTTAATATTATTATTATTATTATTATTATTATTATTATTATTATTTATTAGTAGTGGTAGCAGTTGTAGTAGTAGTAGTAGTAGTAGTAGTATTAGAATTAGTATTTCACCCAGACTGAAATTTGTTCTGCTATTGTGTTTTGTTCGCACTTCCAGACTTCCAGCCTCCTAAGAGTTTCAGAAGGCCATACTGCCCATATTCATGCAAAGAGATTCCACATCATCAGAGATTTCAAATGAAGGGGGTGACCAAACGGCATTCTGGGGAGAAGCAGGAATGTGAGGAATGGAAATTTTCTCTCAGCCCCTTCATACCACCACCTGGCCAGCAGGCAGCGGGCTGGCCACACAGCCTATGGTGAGGCAGAGAAGGACCCCTGAAAAGCTTCTTTGTGAAAAGCTGTTCTGCAGGGCTGAATCGCTACTCAGAGAGCACCTCTGGGCTCCAGGGCAGCAGCACAGATAAGGAGAAATCTGTCAGCCATGAAAAAGTAGACAATGAATACACTGATATGGGGAGGAAAGGAGCTTTTTCAGCTTTCTCTTCTTATCAGTAAGCAAGAAGGACTTCTACTTTCTCTGCTCACTCCCTCCTCTACTTTTTAATTCACCTGCTTTACCTAAGGGGGGGACTTATATCAAACGATCCATTTTATACCATGATTTTTGTCTTCTTCCACCCTGCCCCCATTTGTTCTTTCAACCTCTCTCTCTCCCTCCTCGTATTTCTGGTATTCCTCTTTTTTTCCTCTCTCTTCACTCTGGCCTCCATGTTCTCTCACTGTTGTTTTACAGCTACAGTTGCAATCAAAATTATTCAACCCCCATTGCAAATTGGGTTTATTTGCAAAATTTACAAACTTTCTGCTGTTTGTGATGAACAGATTAAACAAGAACATTTTAAATAGCTCAACACAACTAATGTTACTAGCAGTTTCTCCAAATTTAACTCAAAATGCAATTTTTAATGACTGCTGTAGTCTCAAAATGATTCAACCCCCTGAATAGACTCTGTCATTCGAGCATATTTGCAAGTCGGGTATTGTCTCAAGCACACCTAATGCAGCTAATCAGGTTTGCTTGAGATCAAACACATCAAAGACTTGCACTCCGCAGGGGTTTGTTGACAGTGACATTTGATTGCATATCAGAAATATGGCTGTCAAGAGAATTATCCAAAAAGCTAATAGAGGAGATCATTGCATAGTACAAACATGGAAAAACATACAAAAATGTAGCACAGACACTGAATGTTTGTAGAGATAAAGTCGGAAGCATAGTTCGCAAGTTCAGAGTTCTAGAGTGCCCATTACAGTTGCCTCACTTGAACCCCATAAAAAAATCTCTTCTGGGATTTGAAGAGGGCAGTTGCAGCACGCAAACACTAGAATATTAGTGAACTGGAGATCATTGTCCATGAGGAATGGGCTAAGTTTCCTCGGGAATGATCCCAGAAGCTGTTGTCTGCCTATGCATCACATTTCCAGCAGGTCATAGTGGAAAAGGGGTGCTCTATTAAGTACTAAAGATGCTTATTATGAAGCTGTTGAACAATTTAGAGCCTGCAGTAGTCATTAAAAGTGGCATTTTGTGTTGACTTTGGAGAAGACACGTGTAATATTTGTTGTGTTGAGCTATTTAAATTGTTCTTGTTTGATTTGTTCACTGCAAATAGTTGAAAGTTTGTAAATTTTGCCAGTGAATCTAATTTGCAGCGGGGGTTGAATAATTTTGATCGCAACTGTACGTTCATTCATGGTTCTTGCCAGAACCTTGTTAGCCTACTGTTGTGAATGTGCCATTTCACTGTAAGCCATGAAAGCTTTTTGCGAAGTTTAAATATTCTGAAACTTTAAATATTGTATTTTATTTTGAAATCATTCAATAGTCAATAGGATCGCCTCAGCACTAGAGAGCTGCATTTCCAATAAGCACAGAATTCATATTTTTCCTGAGACAAAATTGCTGTTATTATCATTGAAAAAATAAAATGGTTATGAGTATGGGTCTGGGTGGGGTGGGAGCTCTGTTACCTTTTGTTTTTGGCCCCCTGGGCTGAGCTGGCCATAGCACAGGTCTTCATCAAGATTTATGTCTTCGGTTAAGACTAGCTTATGAATTATGCACAATTATTTCAGTTTTTGGTTGATCTAAGGAGATATATTAAACAGCAAGTGTAGTTATTGTTATCGCATCAATACGATTTCTTAGTAAAGCAATAAGCCTAAGGTCAAAGCCAAGGGACAAAAGAGCGGATAGCTCAAGCTCTCCAATGATGGGCTGACCATATTGAGGATATCCCCTCTTTCAAATTATCATTCCACTGCTGGCTGGCAGCAGAGCACAAGATCTGCCCAGATAATTCAGAACCATTTCTGTCAGCTCAGCTCAATACATCCAGTGGTGCTGGCTTACTGACCTGTAAGCTGTGTTGGCAGGCTTAACCCTAGAACACTATTGCTAAAATTAGTAACACCATTACTAACGCCGGGTGATTTTTCCCGATATAGTAAAATACCCAATAAAAAGTACTTGTCATCAAAATATGACAATACATGACAAATTAGAGTAGTGTTCTTTTATTTTCAACTGTGCCATGTCTAACAAAATGAAAAAAAGTACCCTGAGGTAAACAAAACACCCATGCCTTCAGAGATTTCAAAGACAATGCTGAAGCTACCCAGGGACCCATAACACTCAGACAAATGCAACATAATGAAAATCACGTAAACACGTTTGCTCGGGTGAAAATCACCTGGCGATAGTGTTCTAGGGTTAATAAACTTACTGCTGAGGACATGAGCTGTAATGTCCAAATCACAACTTAGTAATTAATTAACAAAGGAATTAACTTGGTTTGAAACTGTGAAGCAGTGTAGAGGAAAAATAAACTTATTTTCAAATCTTGAACAACTGAAAAAATTGAACAAATGAAATATATGTTTTGGGTCCATACAGCACATACCAGTGAAGTCAGTTCTTACTTCAAACTGAACGAGCCTGATTCCAGCTCAGTAGTGATTGAAACATTGTCTCAGCTGAATATATCTCAACAGAATAGTGCAAGCGCCTCAATTTCTAATCTTTTTTTTTTTAACACGGCACAGAAAATAACCTTTGATTCTCATCTTTAAGGGAAAAGTACTTCTTCCCACCTGCCCACTTTTGGCAGTGCCATTGGCCCGTTACCCTTGCCAAAGGTTCATTGGTATATTAGCAAGGCACCTCCCACCATTCATTTTACCTTATTATCTAAACAAGATCAAAAGTTCTGTGATAGCATAGACCCATTTACTGTTTTCAAACGAGACAGGTTGCGCGCGCAGCTTGGCAACGGAAGTATGGCGGGCCATAGTAGCTTGTCAAGCCATGTGAGGGCATTAGCCATTAAAGATCGTGAATTCTACCCAAACAAATTTACTTTGACAAATGGAAACCAATTTCCAGATCCGTATGGTATCAGTGAGTGGGTAGATGACGTTAGTTAGTGGCCCAGTATTCCGTGGCCTGATATATATACCCATTTCATTAGGGAGGAACTATGAGCATACAAGTCACTGGATGCTTATGACTACCGGTACGTTATCTGCGGACATAAGCAGAATGTTAAATACCAAGACAGACTTGGAGTTTTGTGTCTCGAAATCAGAGGTCCTTGCTAGTCAAACTCAAGGGCATAAAACTTCCGTGAATGACACGTGGGTTTTAAAAAAAAACAAAAAAAACCCTCAAAAACTACGTCCTAAGCTAATTGTACCTGCGTGGCAGGCTAAGTATTATTTTGTATTGCTGGCTTGCTAGCTAGCAAGTTTGACTGCGTAGTTGTCATGCAAACATGAAATCTGCATCGGGTTACCATTTTTCTCACGTATTTCATTTCATTTCTGTAACCGTGAGACGCATGTCAAAAAATTGGTTACATTAATTTCAATGGAGCAAAGCCCACTGGAAGCGTGTGACGCGCGTCAGATTTTTACTTTTCGCCACTGCTCATTTTCTTGAGCGCCAACTCAATAGAAATGCATTTGTCTTTTAGGTTATTTAACTATTTTGCCTTGTCATGGTTGGTCGCAGAAACCACACATGCAGTTGTTGAAATCGATATACCTGCTTTTTAACCAAGTCGCGGTTTTGAGAGGAAATCCGTTCGCAATCATTTACGTTATCAAGCGATCTACAGTTATACAGACAGGGATGGTTTAATGAACGGGCCTACCGGGCCCAGGCCCAGGGGAAAAAGGGTTCTGAGCCTCCATGCAAAGTTACCATTATTTACTTTGTATTTCTTGTTGCATAGTCAAAGGGACTATAGCCTAAATAGCCTAAAAATTCACTTTGAAGACATCACAAGAAACAAACCATAATGTTGCATTTTAGATGGGTGTTTATTGCCTTGGGGGGGCCTTGCACATGGCCATGCCCAAGGGCCCGATGTCTCTTAATTCGTCTATGTATACAGAACCTTACTCATGGTACACTGGTAAGAATTTAACACAACTAAGTTAGCTAGCTAGCTAATTCACTGCTGGGTGAAGTAAAGTGAATCATAATCTTAATTTATTAGACAGCTAAATTTAGGAGGGAAATTATGCCTGTGTATAACATATAGTGCGCAGTAACCTAAATGTCACATTTTTCATCACTTAAAATAAGGTTTATCGGTTGGTGTTTTCAAAATTAAACGTTACCTTGTTGAATAATTTGAGAGTGACACCCATGGCTTCTCGGTCATGTTGACAGCTATCAATGTTTATGCGGCTGACGCGTTCAGTGGGCGTTTAAAAGCATCAAGGCAACGTTCAGAGTTTGACTTAACGCTTCGCTTGTGGCCAGTGGGCGTTATACGGATGTGATCCTCTCGCAGTACGGTAAAACTTGAGTCCACCATTGGAATATCAATTCTCACAGCCGTACACGCAACAACTAGACATTTTTTTGCTGGTAAAATATCTAATTCAATGTTTGCAGATTCATAACTCGTCAGACTGAATTGGGGAGAACACTACTTCTGTTGCCAAGATGCGCACGCATCTTTTTGATGATGTCGACGGTAAATTTTCTATTTATATATCAAATAATCTACAACGCCAATTCCGAAATAGTTGGGACAAATTGCAAATTGTGGATAAAATCCAAAGGCAATGACTTCCAAATTACACCAGCCAGTATTTTTTTCACAATAGAACAGAGATAACATAGCAAATGTTGAAACTGAAAAAAGTTACAATTTTATCCACAAAATGAGCTTATTTCAAATTTGATGGCTGATACAGGTCTCAAAAAAGTTGGGACAGGGGCCTGTTTACCATGGAGTAACATCCCCTCTTCTTTTCAACACAGAGTGGAGGTGTCTGGGCATTGAGGAGACGAGTTTTTTGAGTTTAGTCATTGGAATTTGATCCCACTCTTGTTTAATACAGGCTTCCAGCTGCTGGGGAGTTTTTGGTCTCCTTTGACAAACTTTTAATTTAATTATGCCCCAAAGGTTCTCAATTGGTGTCAGATCAGAACTGCAGGCAGGCCAGTTCAGCACACGGACTCTTCTATTACGAAGACATGCTTTTGTAATAGCTGCAGTATGTGGTTTTGCATTGTCCTACAGAAATACACATGGTCCTCCCTGGAATAGATGTCGTCTGGAAGGGAGCATATGTTGCTCTAAAACCTTTATATACCTTTCAGAATTCATGGTGCTTTTTATGCCCCCGCCCTCCAAAGAGGAAAGGGGGCATTATGTCGACACCATGTCCGTCCGTCGTCCGTAAACCTTTTGTTTCCGTGGAATAACTACAGAATCCCTCGTCTGATTGATGCCTGGCGTATTGGGAGTGGCTAGAGGAAGGTTCCTTTCGAAAACCAGCGCGTGCGATATCTTATATGGCCGCCACAGATCAACATACAGGCGGGGGCATATGCCACGCTCTGCGTTGCTCTTGTTAAAACATGCAAGTGTCGCACACCATATGCACTAAAGCATCCCTATACCATCAGAAATGCTGGCTTTTGAACTGAACGCTGATAGCAGGAGGGGTGGTCTTCTGGATCATGTTCAACAATGGCTTCCTTTTTGCATGATAGAGTTTTAGGTGGCATCTGTGGATGGCACGGTGGACTGTGTTTACAGACAGTGGTTTCTTGAAGTATTCCTGGGCCCATTTAGTAATGTCAATAACAGAATCAAGTCCGGGAGTGATGCAGTGGCGTCTGAGGGCCCAAAGATTAAGGGTATCAAGTAAAGGTCTTCGGCCTTGTCCCTTACGCACAGAGATTTTTCCAGTTTCTCTTAAGCTTTTGATGGTCTTATGCATTGTCGATAATGAGACCTTCAAAGCCTTTGCTATTTGACGTTGACAAACATTGTTTTTAAAGTACAAAAGTATATCACAATTTTTTTACGTAAGCCTTCAGAGGTTGGAGAGCCTCCGGCCATCTTTACTTCTGAGAGACTCAGCCTCTCTAAGACATCCCTTTTATAGCCAATTCTGTTACACACCTGATACCAGTTAACTTAATTACTTGCTAAATGTTCTTTCAGCTGATTCTCTTATATATTAATAGCTTTTTCAGCCCTTTCTTGCCTGTGTCCCAACTTTTTTGAGACCTGTTGCAGCCAGAAAATTTGAAATGAAGTCATTTTGTTGATAAAAATATTAAATGTCTCAGTTTCAAAATTTGAAATGTTATCCATGTTCTATTGTAAATAACATATTGGCTCATGTTATCTGAAAGGCATTAAATTTCGATTTTATTCACAATTTACACTTTTTTCCAACTATTTTGGAATTGGGGCTGTATTTGATATGATGTGTGCATGCTGTGGTTCATTGAAAATGGTGTGCTATTACAGAAATTTATTGATGAGCTGACTGTCAGCTGACTGCTATTTAAGGGTGCATGGGTTTCATCACATTGCTGGTTCTTCACTGTGTTTAAGACTCTCAGTGTTCTGTCTGCCTCTCTCATAGCGTAGATCCACTATGCACTAAAGTTCCGCAAGAGTTTGGCTTACATAAATTTATGTTAACCTACACATGGAAGTCGAATCCATAGCGATCCGCAAGTGACAGTAAAGATCCACTGTGGATCTGTGGTCATGTGAACCTACGAGAACATGCTAGAAACCTTTTTTATAACATTGAATCATTTAGCTTGATGTGAATTAGGTTTTTTCTTGAATATTGATATGTGTCTCATAGATGTTCTGATGCACTGGCTGCAGATCACTGCATGCTGAATATTCTAACGTAAAGATACATCATGTTGCATGGTTGACTTTTTTTACATGCTTGAAAACTTTTTAAGCGGTCAGTTCCATCTGCAAGTTTTCACTAGACCCTTAATTTGACGCTATCTCATGTAGACTTTTGCAGCATTCAATAAAAGCTGATCAGCTAGTTTGTGGTAAGCTTCTGCAAGAACACAAAATTTTAGCAGTAAGATTACACAAGGCATTACGTTATCTTGCGTGTGTAGCCTAACTGCATAGTGAATCTGCCCTATCAGGAAGAATTCAGTTTACCAGTTCATGTTTTTATCAATCTATCTTTGACAAGCTGAAGACCTGCTCCTATTGTTTTCTGTTCTATTTCTGTCTTAACCCTTTTAAGGTCTTTGGATTTGACCTGCCCTGTTCGGTGGCAGTTTTTGTTTCTTGTTTTCTTGTGTTTTTTTTCCGGTGGATAAAGCCTTTTGAACTGCCCTGAATCTGCCTCCTTCCTCCCTGCATTTGGGTCCACTATCATATACTCCAGTTGGAGGTTCTCGTTATAGGGATTGTTTGCAAAATGGGGTTGTGCGCAAAGTACTTATCATTTTATGGGAAACAGCCCCTGGTTTCTTTTACTCCTGTCTGTCTCCCAGTGAGAACCATGAATTCCCTTTTTTATTGACTGATTATTAACCTTAGCTGCAGGGAGGACAGCAGGTAGTGGTATGACAAATAGACAATAACATTATTCAAATCCTGTGATTTGAGGAAGAGTGGTGGTGCAGATGGCTGATGTTTATACTTTTTCTCTCGTACTCTCTATTTCCCCCAAAAACTCTGACTGAAAGAGGGATAGACTCCCATCCCTCAGCTTTACCATTGTAATGCCGAGCATTTGAATGATATGTTATTGTCAGACTTGAGAAACCTTATGAATTCAGTTTCTGCCACATTAAGAACCTTATAAATGATGTACTTTGTGGAAAGCGTTCTACCTGAACATTAATCCAGTAGTGCAGTTGATTTTCTTACAGTCAATGTTTGCTTCTTCAAAAGAGGTAACAGATCAAAAAAAAAAAGTTCTGCACAAATACTTTGAGCTGAAGGAATTTTCAGCAGCTGTTTTTTCATCCTTGTGTATGCTCAGTCATTTCTTTCTGTCCCCTTCGTGCTTTTCGTAAGCCACCTCTTGAATCAACATGCAAAAGCTTCTGTGAATGCAGGTTGAGTGGCTGTTTTGTGGATAGATCACTTGTCTTTGAATGCCGGGTGAACTCTCTTGAGTAGACCTCTTCAGTGCAGCAGAGTGATATTGAGTTATTTTCTTGACCTGTTTTCGAATATTGACATTCACAGATTTATGGTACGGTACATTATTGACATCAGTGCTGGCTACACGTAGAAATTTCAATTGGTAGTAGGAACATGAAGTCAAATAAAACATTAATTACAGTTATTGCTATCTTCTGAACCATTCTCACCATTACCACAAAAAATATTCCCTTCATTTCAGTCGCCTTGCTCCGTCTTCTAACAGGTCTCGATATTTTTTGCAGTCCAAGCCATTCATGCATCGTAAAAGACCGTGCTTCTCAGCTCTGGCGAGGGACCTCGATAAGGAATAGTGTAAGTCATTACTGTTGGCTATATTTGGAATACAGTGCAGCAGAACTCTACATTAGGGGAAAAGATGGGAGAAGCAAGAACTCGCATGCGGAAATTTTTTTTACAGAAAGCAGGCTTTCCAAATAAATCCTCAGTTCTCCTCTCTATGTATATTCTGAGTCTTCGATCCAATCAACCTATGGTTTGTTTATGGGATGTTCTATTCTGTAATATAATGATTCAAGACAATTTTTTCTTGTCTGCACTCATCACTGTTTAAGGAGAAATCAGTTAGTGACCAAATCATGATTTAAATCATGCAATGCCAAAGGTATTCTAAATCACCAGCCATTACACAATTTTATGCTAAATGTGGTTTAATTTCTTATAATAAAGTGCTTCCATGTGTACTTGTATATAACAGTATATTACTAAAGGATTTACATATAAAAAGTATCTAATATGCATATTAATTATACTTTTTCAACAATGGCGCAAATAAACCCCTATAATACAATGGTATGAGTCACAATGCTTGATACAATTGGCCTCTAGCATTGAATGGTTAAAGCATTATTTCATGACAACCTAAATGAATAATGTTATATATCTGGCATTATGGAAGAATCTCTGTATCACACACAAACACACACATGCTTATAGAGTATATGGATGTGATAAAATTGTATGGTGCGCCCTCATACACAATTAATTATTGGTAATTTCAGATAGTGCACACACTCAAAATTGCTCAGAAAGACATATGGCACATGTATGACTCATATCATCCAGCAGCATTACCAAAACAATGGGGTACATGTGTGGTCTCGAGCTCAGCAGGATCCATGACTCTCACTTAGCTCTATTACAGATAAATCATTTTTTCTGCATTTATGATACACCAGCGTGAGGATTTGTTTTTTAAATACCCACTAAAAATGGGTTTTAAGACTTTAGAACATTCTGCTCTGTGTTCATGTTTCCACTGAAACTCAGTTTTAACTGGAAATAAGACACTTTTGCCATTCTGTTTAGAAATAATGTCTGGGGGAAAAAAGTAAATAAGAAACAGATTTTGGTGAGAGAAAGATTCATTTCATGTAATTACTCTGCAGCATTATTCATGCTTTTGCTTAACACAAAATGGCATGCTAGTACAAATGTAAGATGAGTGATATTTTATGTATTTAATATTTCATGTATTTAAATCAGTCAATTAAATTAACTGGTTAATGAGGGCTATCATGTTTCCACATCAGTAAACAAATACTTAAACAAATTTTTTTTAAGAACTGCATAGTGGACTAATCATGTATCAAATGTAAATTCAATAAAATAACCAAATATTTTCAAAAATTCTGTTTTTTGCTGTATTTCTTATTTATTTAATTATTTTTATTATTATAAATTTTTTTGTTTTGTTTTTTTTACTAAATCATGTATGGAATCAGAAGGATACATTAGCAATCCCTGGGCTTATTTTCAATGCTGCTCAGTCAGCAGAATAGCTGATTCTAAGGCAAGCAGAACATAAGCTTTTTTTAGCATGCAAAACCTCATTGGCACTCACTGAAAATTCCCTTGGCCTTTTGCAAAATAACAGGTAAAGCACTTTTTCAATATTTGTGTTCTTCATTTTGGATACACTGTATGTACACTGTATATATATATATATATATATATATATATATATATATATATATAGGATCAAGTAAAAATGGACATTTCATGACACTGTCATTTTGAGATAAAGGCTGTCAAAGTTTGACACTTTACTTCTGTGATAGCATTTACTTCCTACATGATTTCATTGAAGATAATGGGTGAATCACTCAAATTTTTTCGGCATCAGATACTTTATAGCTACATACTCTGTAACATACTATGGCAAGAAAAAAAAAGACTGTGTAATGAAAATGTTAATTTTTACTTGATGCTTTCGCATATATAGTGTAAGCAGATATGAAGAACAGAAAAACTGAAAGCTAGATATGTAAAAATCATGCCTTAACTTTACATTCCAAGCAAATCCAGGAGCTCACAAAGTGAAGACTGTGCAGTGAAGCAAATTGCCTTGGAAAGTAACTTCACTATTTGCAGAATTCTGAAATTCAGACATTTTGGTACTATGTCTATCCTTTCTTTTCCCTGCTTGTCCCAATCCTTTGCTTCCACTGATTCACTCCCATGCCTCACTTCATTCTGGAGCAACAGATGCAATTACATGGATTTCTTACTGGATTGTTATAATCCAACCTCTAGTAGAAGAGTTTGTCAGCTGGTGAGGGATGTGCTATCCCAATATAGCCGGGGTCCTCCTAAGATTTCTTCTCACTGAGAAGTTTTTTCTTCCTACTGGAAGTTTTTTGTCCCTTATTGGCTACTTTTGGGATTAAGGCTGAGTCCTGTCTTTCTCCTCCACCATGAAGCATCTTTGGGATGGTCCCTCTGCCAAAAGTAAAAGA
Organism: Gymnothorax reevesii; assembly: GCA_029721435.1. NCBI lineage: Eukaryota > Metazoa > Chordata > Actinopteri > Anguilliformes > Muraenidae > Gymnothorax > Gymnothorax reevesii. Next base: position 81,597,099 of record CM056577.1, on the reverse strand, counting down.
CACATACATTTAAATTGAGGAATATGCTATATATCACCGGCTGGACCCAGGATATAAGACCGTGCTTCCCTCTGAACCATTGATCTGACAAACTCAACTATGGTATTTCAAATGGTCAGCATATGATTGCAGTTACACTGCCTGGCAAAAAAAAAAAGTCACACACTTGTATTTTGTTGGACTACCTTTAGCTTTGATCTTGGTGCACTGTTTTGGCATTGTTTTGACAATCTTAGACAATGTTACAATATTCATTTCCAACCACAGCTCTTGTATTGACGACAGGAGAGTAAGCCACTCCATAGTCTTCCTTAGCTTATCCCACAGACTTTCCATCAGTAAAGGTCAGGAATATGTGATGGCCAATTCATGAATAGAAATTATTACTCATACTTGATGAACCACCCCTTCACAATCTGAGCCCCCTGGATCTTAATATTGTCATCCTAGAATACACCTGTGCTATCAAGGGTTTAAAAAATCAATTAATGGGATAACCTGATCATTCAGTGCATTCAGGTAGCCAGCAGACTTCATTACATTGCTGAGCCTAGACCTGTCCAATTAACCTCTTCCCTCCGGGACTTGCCATCAGAAGAATTATTGCCTTGCCTAAAAGTGCATTACTTCTCCAAACCTGTTCCCATTTATGCCCCCTAATTAGCAACTAAGCGTTAATTTGTTCAGTTGCAGGGACCAATCAGTAGAATTACCATCCATTTCCCCTCAGCTTACATTTTTATTCATTGCAGTAGAAGTCAAGCATTTTCCTATCCACATTAACCCTTTATCGGGCAAGGAACCATATTTTGTAACTTCAGTCGGCATTCAAAGTGGCGCCCCCTGCCCCTCCCTGAGGCAGTAGACCCGCGGCAATTTCTCCCAGCCCGAGAAAATCCGGCAATATCACAGGCAACGACATCAGGGTGTTCGACTAATCAGCAGTGGCCTTGAGCTTCTCAAACTTCTTTTCTTCTCCAGACCTGTCACAGTGTGGTTGTGTGCCCTTACCCAGTCCCTCTCACAGGGACCTAACATCAGAACTCATGAAAGAAAACTGATGAAAACTCACGCATTATAAAGTTGAAAGGGTTTGCTAAAAGTTGAGATAGGCGTTGTTTGTGTAGGATTTCTAGAAATTAGTGAGATTTTGTGTGAAAAACAAAAAGTTTGGTAGTGAGGCCATATTTGATCACATGCCCTCCTCACCTAAGCCAAGAGCAAGTGATGGTTAGACTATTTGAGGACATACGCCCAACGCATGGTACTTTTTTACAGTCAGCTTCTTAGGATATTTTTTGTGCCCTATAAAGGGTTAATGGTGACTTAAAACGTCACTGTTTTTTGAAGCTACTGAATTCCCATAGCTCACAAAACGGTATATACTTTTTTTCTGCATCAGCGTCCGATGGGCTTGTTACGCCTAAGAATATATTTAAAAAAACGTTCTTCCCACAGTGCATCCTGATGCCGTCTCCTCCCAGGTAAATGATGCACACGAACCCAGCTGAAGCAGATGATGTGAAAGATATTGGGACTCACTGGACCGGATGACCTCCTTTAACTGCTCCAAAGTCGAGTTCTGAAGCTCAGGAGCCCGTTTGAAGCGCTATTGGAGGTGGACTGGGGTTTAAGTGGACACTTTGACTGGTCTGCAAACCAGAAAGTGCAAAGTACCGCAGAATTTGATGCACTGCATGTTGTCACACATTCCTCATGTAAGTATTATTGAAATTTTTAGCAACTTGTGCGACAGTTGCTCTTCTGACAGTTTGCATCATACAAGACAGCATTCTAGCCTTGGGCGCCCAAAACCATGTTGCTGATTCATGGTTTGTCCCTCCTTGACCAGTTAGAAGGTACTCACATCTGCTGACAGGGAGCATCCAAGTAGTCTTCCTTCTATAGAAATGCTCTATCCCACTTGTCCGGTCACAACAATTTGGCCCTTGTCAAGTCGTTAACTTACCATTTCTCCCGCATCAAACATGTTGAATACGAGAGCTGACTATTTACATACTGTCCAGAAATCTGTCTGCGGACCTTGATATATGCTGTTGTTGAGATAATCAACATCATTCACTCCATCTGTGAGTGATTTTAATGTTTTGGCTCATATGTGTGGGCTTTTTTATTTTTATTTTTTTTTATTTTTGAGTCAAAAACTGCCGTCTATTGACAAATTGACTCAAAATTCAGCAAGATTAATCAGACATGTCATATCGACGTGTATCTACTGCATTTGGTTGCTATGTCACGAAGCGTTCAGAGATGACAATTTTTTGGAAGATAAGCACTGCCAACAGCATTTATTTACATTTTGTCAGCCAATTATAGCACGAAACAACAAAATTCTAAACATTCTTCCCCACTCCGTCCGAAATATTCTGTACCTAATATGGTGAGAATTGAGCAAAAATTTCAAGAGTAGTGAAAAAAAGCACATGGGCAGAATACAATATGGTGGAAAATGTACCCACAGGAAATGGGTGTGGCTTATATAAATAAATTCATGAAAAGACCCCCAGATCCAGGAAAAAAAATTGTATCCCTATCATGGCCCCTGCTCTGTTTGCATGTGATGCTCATCTGCAGGTTCCTGGTGGGCGGAGCTAGAGGTCACTGGCACAGTCGAGCACCTGTGTCTCCCTCACTCAGCTGATAGATGTACCCATATCCCGTCTTGGAGCTCTTGCTCCTTTTGACTTTTGATTTTTTTTGTTCGACTGCATACAACACTGCTTCACCATTCTTTGCACACCTCCACTGATCTACATTACAGATAATACTGACATTCACACCCCATATTTGCACTTTTTTTGTTAAAATTGGTTTTGTGAAATAAATTGAATTTTGCTTTCTAAATGCATCAGTGTTTATCTCCCTCCTTGTTATGGCTTTTGAGCCGAGTTGTAACAACTCGGTCTCTTTCTCATTGGTCTCCTTCTCATTGACTGAGTAGTGGCTGAGATTTAGAACCTATGTGAAAAATTTGGTGTCCCCACCTGTTACAATTTAGGAGAGTAATCAAGAAGAAATAACGATGATGTTCCAAAAAAAAGAAAAAGATTACATTTCCTTTTCTCAGTTTAGCATATGAAGCAAATTGAAAACATTTTCCTATGCATCCAAGCAATGCTGAGGATTGAATTACAGCATCATAAAAGCAAACTTATTAAAGTTTATCAGTTTGAAATGAATGGCACTAGAAAAAAGTTATTGGTCTGCCCAAACAGGGCACACCTATAAAACAGAAACCCAACGATTTTGAGACTCAAACTTCATCAATATATGACCCCTTTAATCCATGAACTTCTCAGCTGATACTAAATATGGTCTCAATGAAATCAGGAGATTCTCCCTGAAAACAAGCACAGGGGGAGAAGATGAACATATCTTGGGCCAATTTTATTTACACAAATGAAACATATTATCCAAATTTATAATCAAATTTTGAGAGTGGGCTCAATCTGTAATGAAGCTAGTGCTGCGTCCATTTAATTGGCTCCTATTCAATCTCGATCGCCATCAAGAAATGTATTGGTCCAGTAAGCAGTTCAAAGCCCAATTATTCGTCTGTATCTTAAAGGTCCAATTAAATAGCTAAGCAACACAATGCCTGCGTTCCCACTTCAGAATGTTTACAGATTCTGATAGATCACCTGCTGTTGAAGGACACAAAATAGAATCTGCCAGACTCGTGTAGGGGCATAGCCAATGTAGAAATGCAAAGAGTTGCACAATATGTCCTCTGAATACTGTAGATGGGCAACTGAAAGTGAGGGTAAAATCATGTTGATGTTATGGAGGGACAGAGAGGTGCTAAGAGATCAGTCTAATTCAGAGGTGTCAAACTGACCCGTAAACGGGCCAAGAGGCTGCAGGTTTTCACTCCAACAATGCAGAAGCGCACCTGGTACAACTTATCATTTGTGCAGGCCTAGATCAGTTGATTAAATCAGTGCTTTCAGGTGAGCTTCTGCTTGGTAGGATTGAAGACCTGCAGCCTCTTGGCTCGTTTACAGGTCAGTTTGACACCCCTGGTCTAATTCATAATGTAAAAAATAGATTTCTCTGGAAGCAAAATAGATGCAACTATGCAGCGAAAATAGGCTCCTTCCATTAGTCACATTCAAAGTGAATCATAAAGAATCAACTGGACAAATTTTCCATCAAATGTTTTACACTTGTGCCTGAGTGACTGCTTCCTCCCAGTGGTACAGAAAAAAATTGTGAAATGAAGAATTAGAAATGAGAATGACTGCATTGTATGAAACCTCCATTAAGGGCTGATGAGGATCAGTCTGTTCCGTCATTTTCAATCAAAGTTGATATAATAATATAATTATCTAATTAAGATGGCAATATATGGGCATTATGGATTTTGACCAACAGCTTTTTCATCCGATTTACAGTAAAGGACAATGTTCATGGCGAAGTGAAATATGCACAACTAAGCGCTGGTTGACTGTCAGTTTATCAGTCGGTTATGTGACCTTTTTTCGTTCAGCTTCCTTTTCATTTCAACAGCTTTCCTTGGCAAGCTTAAGCATTTTGAAAAGGCCTATCCCTGTTCATATTTACTAGAGGTTTGAACTCTCGAGATTTAGCCCTTAGACACCTAGCTGGTCCAAAACCAAACATGACTGCTCTGCCCAGGTTAATGAAGACCACTCAAATCCAGTTCAGATATCTTCAGAGTTTTTGCTAAATTTAGTTTACTATAGCACTTCATTGTACAATATATTAAAATGAAATGTTTCTTATACATTTTTGCGCAAATTGGATGCACTAGAGCAAATATCCAGATACAGTATCAGTTTGAATTTCAAACCACTAGTCATTAAGTGCACCCACAGTTGTCTTTGAAATGGCCCCAAATCAAAGCAATTATGGTATAATTACTTAAGATAACCAATGGACATTCATCTACAATTAATGGTATGAAAATGTTCTTTCCCAAATATTTTGGTAAGAATCAGGTGTGCAGCTGTCTTGGAACGAAAGCCTGCAACCACACCACCCCTTTCTGGCAAGATTGAGTACCCCTGCTCCGAGGCAACTGAAAAAGAGAAAAAAAAAATCTGGGCAGAAGTCGAGTAGCAGAATATGATTTCCATCAAAAACTGTGCGCAAACTGAGATGGTAAAAACAACAAACAAAATACTACATATCAGTCAACTCAATTTCTTTTAATGTTAATGACATGGACGTTGCATCATTACTGTATTTCTATTGTTTTTCAAACAGAAGATCAAATCATGGAGATGACCAATGACCAGTTATCCACTGATACAGTATGTCCATTTACCATTATAAACTACATTATGCATTAAATTATTCCAGTTGGGTACAAAGTAATTATACACAAGTACATCTGGCACACCTGACTTTACAGTTTACAACTATTTCTACCACAATCAAGGACTGCTTGTCACAACTGCCTGTGTATGATGGGATGAATTAGCTGAGGTACTGGATACTTTTCAGCTTATAACAGAATGCAGTGGACTTAGTGGCTGGGAAATTTGCAATCGGCAATGGACAAGATAGGGAAACTTCTCAATAATTTCGCATTTTGACTGTTCAAGTGGAATTCAGTTGAATAACAACCATACAAGTTTTAGAAAATGTATCATAGGGGCGGCGCAAGAGTATTTTTGGAGTCTAGTAATGCCATACATCTTACAGGACTCCTACAAAAAAAAAAAAAAGAAAAGAAAAAAAAATGCCATTATGTTGGAAGGCACTCATTTCTGCATCTCTCAAACATCTGCAGCACAGAGCCATGCAATGGGTCTGAACATGCTGCTCTGGACTTTCCACTCAAGGCAGAACAACGTAATACTTTATGGTATGATCCCGGAGTAAGACCATTTGCAAAAACCTCAGTTTTTATTGATATTATGCAACTGCGTTATGCGCATAAAAATATACAAATTAATTTTGATACATTTACAGTCTATAAATGTGTTGTCTAGGTATGGGAGGAAGATAGACCTCAAATAATAGGACAAAAGAAAAAATTTTAAACACTATAAGACACAATGTTTTAAAAGATTTTAATGTTTGTAATGGTTTATTTTTTCTTTGGTCCAAGAAGAGCAGAAACAAACAGCACGTTTGATATCAGAGCTATGCGAGTAGCCCCCCCAGCTAAAGCCCATAGGGTGTGGACATTGGGCCCTCCAGGGGGAGCCGGCTGCGCGCCTCCCTCTCCCATCATGTCGATGGAGTCACTGCGCTCACAGCCTGAAGAGGTCCTCTCCGCTGCTGGTGTTGGCATTCTCCCAGTCAGTAGGAGACAATAGGCACTCGTTGGCATTGAAGTCCTGAGGGTTCACCCCAATGTCCAGGACTTGGGGGTTAGTACGAGACTCAGCAAGTCTAGAAATACAACGGGAGGAAGGGGGGAGGGGGGGAGGGGTAAACCGTAAACAGGAGCACTGACTGAGATGCACCACTCTACAGGAAGCAGAGTGATAAATTCACTTGAATGGTTAGCGTCATTAGCTGCTATGTTAACGCACTGACTGCTGCAGGGCAGAGGAAGCCATGAAAATCACAGCAGAGACTCAGACGCTTGATACCGGCCAGTACAAAGCTACATTACGGTCATTTCTTCCCCATTTCAGAGGCAAAGAATATAGCTGCCAGCAAATCTATTCACAGGGCCTAGTTACAACAGTTTGGCACAATGCGTATCCAGCAAATCTCAGCTGTTTAATGAGTCACACTGCCGAATCAAAACTAGCCTGATCTCTTCCGAAATGCAGAATGCAATGACACAGTATTTGCCAACCTGGATAAAGACTCTGAATAACACATACAAAAAAAAAAAAAAATTACCACAGAAAAAACCAGGTCTGCACAACAGGTAAAAATACAAATTTTACATATTAAAACTCAATACCATTTCAGTTAAGCTGCCAAGCTTCAAAACTGAATAAAAATACAAATACAATGCATTATTGAATCCAATACAAAATCTAAATGAATCCCAGAGATGCGAACACTAAAGAAAATTGGGAAGGCAAACTTATTTCAGCCCACTGCTCCCAACTATACGTACATAAATTTGCTCCACTTAAACTGTAAAATCATTTTTCATCCCATGCACACACATCATTCAATTATGGTACCACCTACATAAGAATGCATGCAGACTTCACTCTAAAAGATACCTGTGGTTCAACAAATGAGAAGGGAGTCTTTTCAATTTTGTTTTAGTACAACGAACTAGTACTATGCTATTGCTACCAATTTATATATCCACATTGCAAATCTAACGTTTTCATAAACTTGGCTTATACCGAGCCAATCACACAACCCATATAAAAAACGTTAAATAACCTTATACAACGCATGAGACAGATACCTACAAGAAATACACTTTTCAACGAAGCATTCAAAGTGATTATTTGCAAGAAATGCAAATCTTTCCCAAAGTCGCGACGGTGAATGACTGAAACTGATGCTGAATGTCAGAAACTGGACAACCTCAAAATCTTGCCATGAAACAAATCCCAAATTTGAACAGCAGGTGCTTTTTGCCATCCATCCTCTGTACACATCACACTTCATCAACTACATTCTATTTCTGCAGAATGGCAGAATTCAAAACTACTCCCAGTGGATTTACACAATCACTGCAAATGAGCTACTAGCTAGCACGATAAATGGAGATGCTGGAATCAGGGGTGGGCATGTCACAGAGGGGAGGGCAGTGGAGGTCATAAGATGAGTTGGGGGTGCTAATGGTTAAAGGGATGAGCTGGCACTCAATACTTTAATCACATCCCAGAAACACTGTTACCTGCTGGTGACTGAAAGCTATCCAAACAGCGGCTGGGGGCGTAAAGAGAACGAAGATGAAGATTGTTTCAAAAATCAACACTTTCCATCAGTCAGCTACAATCAATTAAGACAAAATCTCTTTCCTTAATCCAATTATAGTCATCATCGACGCAACACCTGATTTACCATTTCAGCTGTATGCAACCCGATAAGACAAAAAAAACAAACAACCTTTTGCTTTCACCCATGGTGCTTTAGGAAACGCGACGCATTTCCAGAGGTAAACAGTAGGTGGCACTGTATACTAATTATATATTGCACGCAGGCTTCTGAACCAGATATTCGCTCAACTGAAATCAAAACAGTCAAGTACCAAGGGTGTAACTAAAATCTTTTCACATTTTTTTATCTTGTTTGATTTCAAGCCCTTACAGGAAAGTACAGAATTTAAATGGCAGAAAAAAGGGTGTCTCAATATACTGTGCATTCAACACTGAATATTGGCGATATCTGCATATCAAACTGCATCCTCAGAGGGCATTAAAAGCATGAACAAACTGCCCGGCCAAAAAAAAAGTAAAAATTACATGCTCCAATATTTTGTTGGACTGCCTTTTGCTTTGATCACAGTGTGCATTCGTACTGACATTGTTTCAACAATCTACTGCAATGATGTAACATCTATTTTTGACCAGAATTTGATCAATTCTTGGCGGAGATCTTGTATTGATGTTGGTAAAGAGTCAAACCACTCCATAGAGCCTTCTCCAACAAATCCTTATGGCTTCTAATTGGTCATGTCAGGACTCTGTGGCGCCACATTCATCTGCTACTCAAGTTTGCCTAACCACTCTTACACAATTCAAGCCCAATGAATCTTGGCATAATAATCCTGAACTATGCCTATGCTGTAAGGGATTAAAAAAAAAATCCATTGATAATATAACCTCGTAATTCAGTACATTCCATCAGTCTGCTGACTTCATAATATTACTGAGTATAGACCTGACAAAGCAACCCCAGATCATACCACTGCCTCTAGAGGCTTGCACAATGGGCACCACGCATGACTGGTGCATTGCTTCATGGGCCTCCTTTCTCTCCCTGATGATCTCCCTCAATGCTCCATAGCAAACTGAAGTAGTTTTTGCCCCAATTAGTCTCACTAATAAGTGGCCGTCTTGTGGCTATGCATTTTAGTCCCAATCTTGCAAGTTCTTGCCACATTGGCCCTCATTTATCAAACTTGCGTAGGATAGGGTGTAGATTCTGGTGTAAATAACATCGTTCACCAGGTGTCATGTCTGATTTACTAAAAGTGTGTACGTCGCAGATTTCGGTGTAGAACTGCCATGGCATTGATAAATCCGGCGGCAGAAACCATCGTAATTTACATGACACGCCCCTATAAATTCATGCTCCGAGAGGCATAGTCCTGCCCACTTTACGACATGGACTCTCGAAAGACGGCAAAGAAGAAAGAACTTAACTGAGGAGGAAATATCGTCGGCCTGCTGATAAACCTCGTATCTACAATTTGATGAGAAACAAAAACTCGTATGTCCACGATAATAGCATATACATTGCAAAATACAAAATTTCATTGATTGGATACATTCTTGGAGGAAAAATAGTCATCCTACCCGAACACAGCTCAACTACATTCTTACATGCAAAATTAAACGTTTTTTTTTTTTTTTTGCTCTCCTGTAAAGTTTACCATTTTGAAGATACAAGGTTTTATCAGCAGGCCAAAAACAAAAATTATTTTATTTGGAAGTCTTAAGAGTGGCATAAACGGAGCCCAGTAGGCTGCAGTTTGGAGAACTATTGCTGCTGCAGTAGTAAACACCGTTGGGGTGGAAAAACCGGAGTGCAGAAGATGTTTCATTTAATTCATTAAAAAATCGAAGTGACTATTCGCACTTAATTTTTGTGCTTGGACGCACTTAAATGACCAAAATTCTTGTTAGACGCACTTATTATTGTGGCCATGACGCACATTTCTCCATTGCCCACACTTATTTTAAGCGTGTCAAAAGCTACATTTTTTTCTTGGCCAAACTTATTTTAAACGGTACTTTCTAAGCGGCACTGGAATGGTCATCAACTTGCGCACTTACAAGTGTGGTCAAGAAAAAAATTTAGCATTGGCCACACGTAAAAGTGCGAATAACGTCGGCCTTAATAAATTCAATTTATAGATCCACGATATTTCATGTTATATTACCTACATAATTGACAATCCAAATGCTTTACATGTAGGTTAAAAAAAGGGGTCCAATTTTAAGATCGCCTCCAAAAAACAGGCAACAGCGCACGAACCGGTGGAGGCCAACTGCACTCGAACTTCCAGCTGTCACAGCACTGATAGGCTCCCTCTCAATCGTTGGAATACGAGCCGTTGGGGACATGGATGAGTCCCCCCCGCCTCGATCGGAGCACGATCGAGCACCATGAGGGTAATTGGTAAAATACAGTCTGCAGAGATCACTCTTCATTGTACTTTTATCACTGTTACTCCATGACATTTTATTGGGTGCCACACAAAACGAGCAGCCACTCGTCACATCTGTGTAGAGAAATTAATTACACATATATTTGGAAACAACCTTCTTTTATTCACTTATTTATTCATTCATTTATTTAGTCTATTTTTAATAATAACAACAACAACAGCATGACGTCCGCATCGCTGCATATGGTTTATTACTCATTTTGACAGCTGCACTCGTTCCTGCATGTTGTTCGCTGTTTTCAGATTTGCGTACACCTGGTCAGAGCTGGCGTGAGATTTTTGCGGACCGTTCGCTCACGTTCAGATTGATAAATGCCGATTCTGGCGGGAGATTTGGTGTACACCCATTTTTTTGGTGTACACAAGTTTGATAAATGAGGGCCATTGAGTGTAGAAATGCTCTTATATTCACAATTAAACTTAACCACAAGTTGCAGCGTCAATTTATTTATTTATTTAATTTGCCATATCCAATCCAATCCTAGTCTGGAATGCGAGAACTATGTACAAGGCTTGCTCATATGCAACCCCTTGTTACCAGCTCGGGAGAGAGAGACAGATGGCAGCTCTCCATTGAAGCACGCGCCCGTCAGCCCCTGCATTTTTACACTAATTGGTCAAAACTATCCTAAGTTCAGAACGAGGGCGTAGGATACCCGAACATGAGCAATCTTAGAATCTCACCGATGAGTGCCCGGCTGGCCAACAGGAGGCGTTTTGAGCAATGAACACGACAAAATTTTAATTTCCCTTCCCGGCAGTCACTTCCCAGTTTGCATCCCAACAGTGCTTTAGCCAATCGTGCGCAGTTCTGAAAAAAGCTGCCAGGGATTGAACCCGCGCCGTGGTAGTCACTCCTGCTCCGCAAATGCGGTGCCTTAACAGAGTGAGCTACCCCGGCTAAGCATAGATTTTTAAGGATGAAACCACCAAGCATTTTGGTAGTCTCCAATCCAATTTTTTTTGCCAATTTCTTTCTCCAAGTTCACAGTTCACCACTAACCTTCCAGGTTTTAACAATGCATTGCACAGTTTTACATTTTAGTAGTTTCAGCAATCTCCTCAGTTATTTTCTTTGCTTGATGCAGGCCAATAATCGTGGAGAACATCTTCTCCACGACCACAGGATGATTCTTCCGTCATGGTTGTTCAAGAAATAAGAGGCTATTCACTGCATCATTTAAGGTTAAATGACTTGTTTTCAGCTGATATAATAATCACTGCAGTAATTATCCAATTACTGGATAATTGGAGGGCTCTCACACATTTGCTTAGTTAATTCAAAGTGTTAACTTTTTTTTTTGGCTGGTCAGCGTATAAAGGGCACCAAATTTCCCATTTCCCTCTGCATTAGTTTTTAAACCGACTACATGATCACCAGTCAAATTAAAAGAAACGCCTGGCATTTTCATGCTCCCTTCATGCAGCAGAACTGATAGAAAAGGTCCTTCATGTGGTCTTAGAATGCATTCATTCTGGGGAGGGGGGGAAAAAAAAAAAAAAAAAAGACCAAGCCATTTCATCGTCATCCTAAACTGACACTCATTAGAAGTTTCTCCAAGATTTCAGCACATTTTGGAAATAATTATTCATCAATGTGAAGAATAACAGGAAATCATTAAAGACAGTAGCAGAATGTCGTCTCACACTGAGCCAAGAGGTCATCTCATTTATATTCACAAGTTTATGGCACATAATGACATATTCAGGAACAATTCCTCACAGATGACTAAGAACAGTATTTTGTAAATAAAGCTCACCTTGAAAAGGCTTCGTCTAAACCATCATCAATTTCCTGTTGGGGGAGAAGACACTGAGCACTTCACACCAAAATGAGGAACAAGAGAAAGACTTAAAGTAGAAGAAAGCCACGTCTCCCAAACCCCCCTGGCCTGAGCAGGTGATCTCCAGGCTGTGCCGGTGGCCGGGGTCACCCGCAAGCCCTTCTTACCCATATGGTGTTGTTGTTCTCTGCATGATGGCACTGGGCCACAAAGGCATCGTCCAGATGGCCGGAATCCTCGCACAGGCTGGCAAACCCGGCGATGGTGCCCCCGTCCAAATCCAACAGGTTTCCTGTGACGACGTCTAAGGATCAAGAAAACGAACAAACAGAAAAAGCACCTTTATCCTCGGGTCAAAAGATACAGCAAGCTGCTGACTAATAAGCTTTCTGCAGTTCCAGAAAAAAAAAAAAAATCTATAAGTCAATGGTAAGAACTGAAAGTCAAAGGGAACTTTTGGAAAGTCATTAGAAGAGACTGATGCTCACATGGACACACACAAAAAGCAGCATTACAATGCTACAAAGACGATGTACACTTGCAGAATAATAATTGTATCCTCCGCCAACCAACAAAGGTTCATCCATGTCTAAATGTCTGTTTCTTTGTCCATATCTCTATAATTTCTTACTCAATTTCAATATTTTCTAAAGTTGTGGGTGATGGCCTAAGGAAGAACCCATAACATTTGAAACACCCAGAGAAAAGCCCCAAAGAGACATTTTTTTGTCTGGAATTACTTAATTTTCCAGTGATATCATGAAGTTTCTCACCCATTGCATAGGCTTCAATTATAGAATTTCATAAAGTGAGTATTGTGGGGGAGGGGGAGGGAAAAAAAAAAAAAAGGGAAAGGAAAATACGAAACAGTATGACGCAAACATTAAATCAAAAATTTCACAACGGAGCCATGTCTTTTCAATAGGTCCATGAAAGAAATCATTGAAATCAAGGAAATGTTCATTTAAATGACCATGCAGGCACACAAACTGACTTTCAGAATCACCATCCAGTTGCAATAGACATGGCAGGGGTTTGATTAGCAGGTTTCTGAGAAATCCACTGAGTCCCTGGAATCACCCTATCATTTAGTATAAAGAGTTTAAGGAACTAAATAATGTGGTGTGTGTGATTAAAATGGGCCTTTTAAAAATTGGTTAAAACGGTTATGTCTCTGATCATCCATGTTTTTAAAATCAGCTGCCAACGGTTGAAAATCCTGTAGTGTACACCAGGCCTAATGTCAGATGAAGGTAAAGCAAGTTAAACTTGGAAGCTAGCCTCCACAGGAAGAAGTTTCATCAGTTCAATACTAACCATATATCGAACACAAACAATGTTCCAAACAGATGATTCTTCCTTCACATCGACAATTTAATTCCCCTGAGTTATGAATAAAACTGACATCAGGGTCATCACAGTTTCCTCCCTCCCTCCCTTGATCAAGCACAACACCCCATACCCTCTGGTTTCTGTCAGATCTGAGCAAGTTCGCTGGGTGCACTGTCAATCTGTACAGCGACCGCGGAGAAGAGACGGGCACTGCTGACAAAACAGAGTTTAATTTAGTTTGTGCCTCTTGCAATACTATGATCACCATTAAATGATCAATGGCAGCACTGTCAGACTGGACGCAGGTGACAGAGCAGCAGGTTGTGGTTCAGGAGAAGGGGATGGCTGATATCTGGCCTGAACACAAAACACAAGTACGAACAAACAGACAGGAGGATGGACAGACTCATCTACACAGTAAGATGTTTCCCTTGATAAAAGTGAGAAATGTGGTCCCAGAGAAGTAGTGAAGCATGGACAACACTGACTCTCGTATCCCACACCACTGCACTCTGTGGCAGGGGATAATGATGTTAGTACTGAACACTACAAGAAATGTAGAAATTTATCATCTCCGCCAAGGAGATTATGCGATCGAGTCGGTTTATTTATTTATTTATTTGTCTGTCTGTGGACAGGATTTCTCGGAAACTACTGGACGGATCTTCATGAAATTTTCACCAGAGATAGATCTTGGTCCAGGGAAGACTCCTTGAAATTTTGGTGATGATCCGGATCCGGATCTGGATTCTGGATCCGGATCTACAAATTTAATGACATTTCTCGGAAACTACTAAACGGATATTCATGAAATTTTCACCAGAGATAGATCTTGGTCCAGGGATGACTCCATTAAATTTTGGTGATGATCTGGATCTGGATTCTGGATCCGGTCCTAAAATCTTCCCAAGAGACAGATCTTGCATTTGTATCAATGTCATCCTTTGGTGGAGATCAGAAATCTTGGATTGCTCTTGTTATTTTATGCAAACAGGTGAAATTTATTATTCTTTTGGACAAAACTATCAAAATTGATACATATGATCATCTTAATGCAAGCTTGGTTTTGGATTTTACTCTTGTAGTCAGTGTTAGCCCAGGCAGCAAATAACTGGATTTCAACAGTTCCTGTCATCTTTGCATGAAATGATTCAAAGAGACATCCTGTTCTCTAATGGCCAGAACACACTGTTCGATTTTGGGCTGTCAATGTGGAGAAATCTTTGATCGTGGCTCTAAAACGGTGGTCTTGCATCGCACTTTCGAGACAGGTTCAAGGATGGCCGTTGCCAGCGTCTTGCGACCAAAGATGACCTGAAATTAAATTCTGACGGTGTCAGAAATTTAGGATGACCATCTCGCAGTGTGACAGCTGCTACGACCTACGTCTACTAATCAGCCAATAAAAATGCAGCAGGAAATAAAATGATAAACTGAATCATTTATAGATTACGCATTAGCTGATGCCTATAGTGATTCATGTAGACACACATCGGAATCAAGGACACAAGGCGTTTGATTTTAACGGTCATTTAATTGCATATCCATCACGTTTGCCATGCCGTGTCAACTGAATAAAATAAATAAAAATACAAATACAAATCAGTTCAATACAAAGCATTCTGGAAGAGAATGAGCATTAAAACATTTCATAAATACAACTTGCCAACCCATCAGCTTTTGGAGGCTACGAACCCTTAAACTTACAGAACAATTATTCATCCATCTTCATCCGCTTATCCGGGGTTGGGTCGCAGGGGCAGCAGTCTAAGCAGGGATGCCCAGACTTCCCTCTCCCCGGACACTTCCTCCAGTTCTTCCGGGGGTATCCTGAGGCGTTCCCAGGCCAGCCGAGAGACATAGTCCCTCCAGCGTGTCCTGGGTCTTCCCCAGGGCCTCCTCCCGGTGGGGCATGCCCGGAACACCTTCCCAGGAAGGTGTCCAGGGGGCATCTGATATAGATGCCCGAGCCACCTCAACTGGCTCCTCTCGACGTGGAGGAGTAGCGGCTCTACTCTGAGCTCCTCCCGGGTGACAGAGCTCCTCACCCTCTCTTTAAGAGAGTGCCCCACCACCCTGCGGAGGAAACACATTTCAGCCGCTTGTATCCGAGATCTCATTCTTTCTGTCATGACCATAGGTGAGGGTAGGAACGTAGATTGACTAATAAATTGAGAGCTTTGCCTTTCGACTCAGCTCCTCCTTCACCACAACAGATCGGTACAATGACCGCATTACTGCTGCCGCTGCACTGATCCATCTGTCAATCTCACGCTCCATCCTTCCCTCACTCGTGAACAAGACTCCAAGATACTAAACTCCTCCACTTGAGACAAGAGCTCTCCTCTAACCCAGAGGGGGCTAGGCACCTTTTTCTGGTTGAGAACCATGGCCTCGGACTTGGAGGTGCTGATTCTCATCCCAGCCGCTTCGCACTCGGCTGCAAACCACCCCAGTGCATGCTGAATGTCCTGATTCGAAGGAGCTAACAGGACAACATCATCCGCAAAAAGCAGAGATGAGATCCTGTGGTCCCCAAACCGAACTCCCTCCGGCCCCTGGCTGCGCCTAGAAATTCTGTCTATAAAGATAATGAACAGAACCGGTGACAAAGGGCAGCCCTGCCGAAGTCCAACATGCACCGGAAACAGGTCTGACTTACTGCCAGCAATGCGAACCAAGCTCCTGCTCCGGTCATACAGACACCGCACGACCCTTAGTTAAGGGCCCGGGACTCCATACTCCCGAAGCACCTCCCACAGAATGCCACGAGGGACACGGTCGAATGCCTTCTCCAAGTCCACAAAACACATGTGGACTGGTTGGGCAAACTCCCATGCACCCTCAAGCACCCTGCGGAGGATATAGAGCTGGCCCAGTGTTCCATGATCACGACGAAAACCGCATTGTACCTCCTGGATCCGAGGTTCGACTATCGGCCGAATTCTCTCCAGCACCCTGGAATAGACTTTACCCAAGAGGCTGAGAAGTGTGATCCCCCTACATTTGGAGCACACCCTCTGGTCCCCCTTCTTAAATAGAGGGACCACCATCCCGGTCAGCCAATCCAGAGGCACTGTCCCCGACTGCCACGCGATGCTGCAGAGGCGTGTCAACAAAGACAGCCCCACAACATCCAGGGACTTGAGGTGCTCAGGGCAGATCTCATCCAGCCTTGGTGCCTTGCCACTGAGGAGCTTCCGAACGACCTCAGTGACTTCAGCTTGAGTGATGGATGAGTCAGCCTCTGGGTTCCCAGCCGCTGCTTCCTCTATGGAAGGCGTGTCAGTGGGATTGAGGAGATCCTCGAAGTATTCCGTCAACCGGCCGACAAAATCCCCAGTCGAAGTCAACAGCTCCCTACCTCCACTGTAAACAGTGTTGGCGGGGTACTGCTTACCGTTCCGGAGGCGCCGAACGGTTAGCCAGAAGCTTCGGGGCTGACCGATAGTCCTCCTCCATGGCCTCCCCAAACTTTTCCCATACCCAAGTTTTTGCTTCCGCCACCACCCGAGCTACAGCACGCTTAGCCTGCTTCTGGTGTTAATCTTCATTTTGGCCTTATTTTTGGATCTGTATGACTGCTGCAGAGATAGTTTCTGGAATCTTTGTCAGCGTCATGTAGTTATTATTATCCCCCGCCAACACGAAGTAGGAGGGGGATATAGGTTTAACCTCCGTCCGTCCGTCCGTCCGTGCGTCCGTGTGTGCGTCCGTCCGTCCGTCCGAGATAAAGGGGACAGCTTTACTCAGAAACTACTACAGATACAGTAACCAAATTTGGTGTGTAGCTTCAGACCATAAAGGCCTTGATTGAGTTCGAAAATGAGAAGCGCACGATTGGCAAGGGATGTTGTAGATCATGTCGACTTGTTGTTTGTATATTTGTTTTTATTTTGGTATGACAGGGTCCCCCACCTACAAGCTTAATTAGCTTTCCGTGGGTGATCCCACTTCACATGTCCCGTATGTACGAACTTCAATCTGCGCATCCTCATCTGACACATGTGAATTAACATGTCTAAAGTTCTCATAAGTGCGAGCTCAAAAGAGCTGCAGGTCTCATAGGGTACATAGAAGTCACCCCACAGCTTGAAAAGGAAAGAGTCTCTCCGCGCATAGTCAGGATAAACAGCTGTAATCCTCCGATCAAGGCCATGATTGCTAATAAGATGGTGCAGAAAAAAAATAACAGTGACAACAAGGAGTCAGAAAAAAAAAACATGATTACTCACAAACAAACAAACAAACAAACCTACCTACCTACGTACCTACCTGTGGATAGTGCCTCAATTTTTCCAAACTGTAAAATGCAAGAATTTAAAGGGCACTAGGCAGTGAGCAAGTGTTTCAATCAAAGAAAGAACAGCAGCAGGATTGTGAAAGTCAGATTTCAGACCAAGCATACATCTTCATTTCATTATCCACTTAATATCAGAGCACATGGCGATTATTGAATTTTTACAAGTCATATGGAAGCACCAATAACAATTTTCTGCAAAATCTAAAACCAAAATGCTACAGAACATTTGAGAGAACAATTCAGATCACAAAATCAATTGTAAATGAGCGCAGAAGCCAAGTTGAGAGTGTCTATCCGTGTGTTAACTTACCCCCTCCTTTGAAGCTGGCTATGCTAGCAGACCTTTCAGACTGGGAGCTGCTTGTCACTTCACCATCAGAACCAGACTTCACCCACTTCTCCTTTTCTGCATTAAATGGGCGAGAAGAGATGAAGAGATTAGTCAGTAATTTTCAAACTAGCTGCATCCACAGCAGCATCAAGATGTGGAGCCAGAAAATGTGACTAGACATAGCATTTATAGTAATGACATGGCTGGGGATGGATAACCAACTCACTTTCTTGGTTACAAAAAAAGACAAATAAGACAAGACTTCCGATCACAAAAGAGATTTGGTTCATAATAAATAATTCCCAACACTGCAACACTGCAACAGTAAATGCCATGTTTAGTCACACTCGCCCCAAATATCAAGTCAAATAAATGAGGAGACACCTGAAGGAGCTGCGGCACAATCACTGCGCATGCTCAGAGCTTTGAAAACTGTTCAGCTCAATAAGAAATAAAACAAAGTGAATCCACTTGACTGCAAGTCAAAATCAGATTCCACTGTTGCAAATCCATCATCATTGTATTTATATTTTTTAGTCACACAGGCATTATGTTTCTTATATTAAGGGAGTCTTCTAAGGAAATTTTAGGATTCATCACAATATTTTTACTATTTAGCCAAAGTATATGAAGAATGCAAGCTGGTTTGCCAACCAACAGTTAACATCATAGACAAGGAACTCACCTTCTTCTTTGATCATTACTGGCAATTTTCAGACCTTCTTATTCTTCCTTTTGAATCCTCGTACTCCCAGAGAAAACACATGCGGCTACCAAGTCTACCAGAGATTATTTCATAATACAGTACTGTGAAAAAGAATTTGCCTTGTTCCCAATTTTTTTTTTTTTTGCATATTTGTCACACTTAAATGTTTCAGATCAAACAGATTTAAATATAAGACAAAGATAATAAATGTATTTACTCAGGTTAAGGGGAAAAAAGCTAGTTACTTTGGTCACTCTGCACATCTTGTTCAACAAGCAGACATGGTCAACAACATCCCCCGCCAATATGCCTTCTTTATAGATACTATGAACAGAGGCTCCCAAAAATGTCATAAGGGCAATAACTGTGGGAAAAATAATCGCGCGCATCTCATTTTTGAACTCCATCAAGGCCTTTATGGTCTTAAGCTACACACCAAATTTGGTTGTCCTATCTCTAATAGTTTCTGAGAAAAGCCGTCCCCTTTAGAGATACCGTGGACAGAGTGCAGAAATATGGATCAAGGGCAATAACTGTGGGAAAAATAATCGTGCACATCTCATTATCGTACTCCATCAAGGCCTTTATGGTCTGAAGCTTCACACCAAATTTGGTAGTCCTATCTCTAATAGTTCCTGAGAAAAACTGTCCCCTTTCTCTCGGACGGACGGACGGACGGAGCTCAAACCTAGATCCCCCTCACACTTCGTGGTGGGGGATAATAAAATATTAATCACAGCTCAACTTAGAGCGATAGCTCTTTAATATGAGAGAAGACAACTTTCAGAGGCATGGGTCTTTAATTATAATCTCGTTCCTGTGGGGTCATGAACTACTGCATAAAGAGATCTTACTTTTTGGGTTATATTTCAACTCATTAGTGCACACAGGATAATAGTCTTCAAAAGACATAGTTGGGCTAAAATAACAATATCCCACTGTCCATTTCTCACCTATCAAATGAGTTGGAAGTTAATACTCAAGGACTTCAGGAAATTTAACACTTCCATCACGAGCAATCATAAAGCCAGGATAAGATGCAAACAACTGAGGCAAATGGTAAGTTGTTCTGCTGGCTAGAATTAAATTATTTCCATTAAATAATAATTTTTCATATTTGTATGTTACTTACAATTGTAAAAGCCAACTCGGGGCTTTGGCCTACATAGGCTATTTCCCCGGGAAACTAACACGACCACCCAATGCACTGATATTCCTAGAGAAAAGGGCCAACGTGTCATGTCAGAAATTAGCATAAATTTGCTTGTGAATTGATTGGAAAGTATGACATATGTAAAACTTCATGCCACTACAGTGCAATTATGATAATATACTGCAGAGTACCTAATGATGTACAACTGAGAATGATGTCATCGATATGTATGCCAACGCGGAGACTGCAAGTATAAGTTCGCATTGTTTTTCATTCTGGGGACAAGATTTCAACAAATTGGAGGATTAAATCAAGTTTTAAAGCCATATAACTTTCAGTTTGTTTTCTGTTTAGTTTGAAGAGCAGATGGATAGGCATTATATGAGGCCGCCTCATTCTGACTTTAAAAGAATTTTTTAAATAATCTTATTTTCTTACATTTGATGCAAAATTTTGTACTGTGTTCAAAGACAGCTGGTTGGTGGTACAAGATTGCATTATTTATAATTCACGCCAAAACAAAAATCTCTCCATTTTTAGCTGTTAGGAGAAGTAGGGGTTGCTTTTATTTTGCCTCACAGATCTTTATTCGCACTGGTTAACACTGCCAGATGTAATTGACTTCTGGTCAATGAGTTTATGATCCAGGAATTTTTTTTTTTTTTACCTCCAAGCTCTTTAGTTTTACAATAGGTAAATGCAAACTACTTCAGCATTGAAATTTCATGAGGTTTCCTTGTGTTTGTGGTGCTTTTTTGTCACCAAAAAAAAAAACAAAAAAAAAAAAACATGGAAATAAGTTTTTATATCCGAATGATACAAGTGTCTTGCATCATTGAAATAATTTTCCCATCTCTGAGACGGTCACAGAATTATAAAGCCTTTAACAGGGGTGATGCACAATTGGGTAGGATAACTTTGTTGTGGTATCTATGCAAAGGGGCCAATAAAAAAAGCATAATGCCTGAGTAACTAATGCAGAACAAAGACATATTAGCAACAATGGAATCAGATTTTGACTTGCAGACAAGTGGATTCACTTCGTTTCATTTCATTTAAAAAAAAAAAAAAGATTGCAACCAAATGAAAATATAGATACCTTCTTTGGCTACTTGCCAAAACTCAAAGGCCACTCGAAATGCTTGCGCCACGGTTAGAGTCACAGCTTGTGCCTGAAAGGGGGGGGGGGGGCAGTTTGAGAGAAAAATAACAGATTTCCTGTAGAATTTGTGGCAAACGCATCCTGTTGCTACAATGCTCACGCTGCATCATGAGCTGGCAAGGAACCTACTACAGTATAACAAGGAAGGATAAGAGAGACAGCACATGAAGGTGATCAACCAATGACAACAACCACCTCCTTAATACACTTTGATATTCAGCAAGGAGGAAGTGTTTGTTGAGAAAAGAGGGTGTTGGGGCAGGGCAGGAAATGAAGGGAGCATCTCCTCCTTATTAATAACCCTCTGGGAGAAGTGGTGATGGAAGGAACCCGCAAGACAAGGCAGGTTTCATCGGTTGGGAAATACACTGCATTCCACCACAGTTTCCCTTTTGAAAGTGTAAAAAGCTGTAAAGCAAATGAGCTTGCTGCCGCAATTCACCCAACTGTCCCATGATGCCCTGCACGAACCAATCCACCACAGCCCTCATTTCCGGGCAGCGCGTACCACTTTCCTCTTGGCACAGAGATAAGCATGGCACTGTAGTGTCTCATTCTGCTGGCTCTGGGCGACGTAAGCAAACACTTTGTCATGCATCTTGTCAGCTGTGCAGTATGAAATCCTGTAAAGACAGGTGGGAGAGCAGTGAGATGTGCAAATGTCCTCTGAACCGAACTCTGCAAACTCAGAAAAGGACCAGGAAGAGTTACTTCTGAAAAAAATATAATCCTTTGACAATAAGTGCTTGAAATTGTTTGGCAACAGGCCACAAAAATGAAAATACTAAACTGGGGAGCGGGAAGATGATGATCCATTCAAAGCACACAACAAAAATGGAGCTTCTGATGGGCACGGAGCTTGCCAAGCTTGCCAACCTATAGGAGCTGATTCTTGCGCAGGAGAATCACATGCATGCTCTCAAATTTCATCTGATTTGCTGTCACATGATTGTTTGATCGATAATATGCTAGTTCACTTAAGCTCACATTCTGAGAAGCGGCTCCGCAGCATGACGCTCAACAACCCTCCTCCTCCCAAACTCCTCCTGTCTATTTTTTAGCATTCTGTAATCCTGTTCTTTCATGACTAAACTGCCGTTCAATAGCAATGTCTCTTCTGTTTGAGGTCATTTGTTGCTGTAGGCTCTGATCGATTGTGGGGGGGGGTGAGGGGGTGGGGGGGTGGTAGCTCCAGAACGTTTCACCCACTTCCTCTCCATCTCACACATTGCAATCATCAATGGTCGTGGAACAGAGATAATGGGAAAAAAAAAAACTGCAGTTTACCATTAACCATACAGTGAACCCCATTCACATTGTAGTTAATGGTGGTTGAAGAACGCCAATGAAATATAGAATTTCACATGAAAATTATTTTGTCATGACCCACCTGTATATTGATATGTTCTCGATCACCTGGTTAGACAAGCTGTCATACATGATAATGCCCTGAGGTGATACATTTAAAGTCACTTTCTGGAGTTTCTTTCCACTGGCTTTGGCCTGTATGGACAGAAAAAGAAAATTGAGAGTGCAGGTATATCTGGTCACTGAAATAGGCACTGAAACAAGAGAGACTCATATTGCTCTTATTGAGAAATCAAGTTAAGAAATGTCTTGTGTGAAAGTTTTTCCCCACACAAAACAGTTGAACTCAACACACTGACACAATATCCCATGCCACAACACGCTGGGCAAACGGCCAATATTTGTTGTTCCCACACTTGTAATGAAGAGAGAGCGAAAAAGAAAACTCACTTTCAATATAATACATGGGAAAATGTTCCACAAAGAATGTATTTTCCACTGCATAAAATTTGGACTTCTTTGGTGCATCAGAAAGTACACACTACCAACGTCAGCAGATGGCAATGACAAAATCTGAGCTGAATTACATTGCATTCACATAAAGCGCTTGTTTAACATATGCCTAGTTAGTGCTGTGGCCAATAATTCTTACCATAAAAATATCAACAGTGTTTATGGCTGGATTCGCTCCCAGCTGTATTGCTGAAGCACTGACCAAAATCAATGTTCTGAGAAAATAAACACTGCTCTGAAAACCCTACTGCGCATCTACCCTTTGAGACATGAGTGACCTTTAACCTCTTACATGACTGGCTGGGTTTATTTGCCAGTGGATAGAGTGGGGCCCCTCCGCTCCAAAGGTGATTTAGGGTGATGAGGAAGAACTGTGGCAGTAGCTTTCCAAGGAGGAGGTCAGAAATCTCTGAATGCATTCCTTTACATGTCCCACAAGTATTTTCTGTTTTTCAATCTAGGTCAAAACTTGCTATAGAGCCACAGCCTTGAAATTCACGAGCATAATAATACATGTACAATAAAAACTCAGGCGAATGCATTCTGTCACAAATGACATCATTCTGTTCTTGTTCCCAGACAAACGAATCATACAAAACAGAAAGCGATCCAAACAACAGCGATGGCAGTATTACTCCAGTATGGACAACCACATCTTCCCACATGCCACGTACTGCCAGGCAGGATAGACCAAAGTAGTGCAGACATGAAATTACATCTAATACATACACAATCTAAACAATGAAATACAAGGGGAAAAATCATATATTATAGGAAAACTATGAGCAGGGGATACAAAAAAAAGTATTAACAAGAACAGTACAATGGCATGCTCCTTTGCAGCTGGACTCCCTGATCCACAGTCCAAATCTGGGTCAAAACACTGAACAAGGAATTTTAAGCAGCTTTTGCGGTTGGATTAACCCACTACACACAAAAGCATTTCCATTTTTGAGAAGGAAAAAAGGCAGGGACAGAGCCTTTTATTCCTTCTTTGGACAATAGTATGTTCATCAAGACAAGATGCATTGAAAACCACTCAGCATCCGTCAGGTGCTGTTGCCAGAAGTGGGAGAAATGCAAGTTGGACACAGGAAAAGAATGAAAATTCAAATCTCATCTGAAATGCATTTACAAACAAATATTACTTCCTCTGAAAGTATCATTTTGTCTAGCTATTGTGCAGATTACAAAACTAAGCTTGTTAGCAAAAACCAGGGCTAGCAAAGGCTTGAAGAACCCTATCAAAGTAAATTAATTTAGCAGGATGCTATAAATGGTGGGTTAGTCTTTTAACACTCGTTTGCGTAATTCGAGCAATCGGCAACATAGGAAAAAAATAAATAAATAAATGAAAAAAAAAAAAAAACTGGGAGGAGGCTTTTTCGCCAAAATTTCTTACTCTTACGTGACTGCCAAACTTCTGGTGTGCAGCTTGCATAGTGGCATGATGACAACAATTCAGCAATACTTGAGAAACTGCAAACGATATAAACGCCAATATCAAGTGAAGAAAAAGCACCAAATGCATGAAGAATTTGAAAAATTTGGAGAATTTGGCTTCTACGCTTGGTATCGTGCAGCCAAGTATCCAGAACCATGCACGCTAGCACATCCTCTAACCTGCAGCTGCAAGTGACCAGAAGTGATTTGGTCTCTAAACCATCCCATAAAGCATTGGAAGTGAGGCTTGATTGCAACATCCACATATTTTTTTTTTTTTTTTTTGGATTGGCGATCGCTCAAATTTAGTACTTCTGCATATCACAGTGAATAAGGATACCTGCAAGTAAGGGGATGCTGAAGGCAGCCTTTCAGAATTCATCATAGGGAGAGAGAAAGGCACTCACTGTGGCAACAATCCTCTTGACTGCAGCAGCAGACAGCTCTTCACCTTTAGGCTGCTCGACCAGTGTCACGCCCAGGTATTTCAGGTTGAAGGCCATTCCCTCCACAAGCGTCTCCCGGGTGTCCGTCCAGTTCTCTGGAAGCTCTAAGAGTGAGGACAAGACACTTTGAAAGAAGGTCAGAAAGATTCACAATACCCATTACCCAAAGTGGTTTGACTCTGGACTAGGATTTCAATAAATAAAAATGTATACTGGGCAATTCTGAGGTATTGTCAACCAAATGTCCCCTCTGTGACTGACAAGAAAATGATCCCCGAATAGAAATAGATGGAAAAATGGAGATTTATCCTCCCGAATATGGGCCGTTTAACAATCAGGGACCAAAATTTGTCTCACAGACCCCCAAAATTAAATGTGGAATGCCCATTTGTTTACATACGTTGTTGAGGACACATGCTGAAAATTTTGGAGCATTGGGTTTACAGGTTCTCCTGAAATTCAGACAAATGACAATTTGCCCATTTCTACCTTTTTAACCAGTTCCAGGTAAGACATGCTTTTGATGGACAAAGAACATGCACTCATAACATAGTACAGTGTATTGACCAGTGCGTATACTGACACACAGTACTCCTCATGCACAATCATATAAATATGTGGAGTCAAAAATCATACATCTAATCCCCCCACCCTCCCCCATGTTGAAATATTAATTATGTAAAAAAAACATTTCCAGAGAAGGCATTTTTTGACGGAAAGAATGTCTTTGCAGAAAAAGTCAGGTTTTCATGAATCGATGCGTTACTGACCGCCCAAATATTATCTGTAGCTGAAAAAAACCTTCCCATTTTTGAAATTATGATGGCCCAAGCTACTGAGTGCAGTGGTATTTTATTGGTGAGGAATACAAATGTATCTAAAAGAAAATGACACCAAAATGTCAAAAAAAAAAAAGATATTGTTGACATTTGACATCTTTTCATCAAATAAATGGCTTCTGTAGATTAGTCAATGATAGCAGAACTTAAAATTAATGATGTGTGTCACCTTGCTGCTAATAATTTTAGAAAAAAAAAAAAAAAAAAGAATTTAGCAATCTTTTACAGTTTACCCCTGATTGTGAAAGAGCCCATATAGTAGTGTACATTGTACCTTTAAATTGTGGGGGGAAGAAAAAAAAAAAAAACTTTTTAATGCATCAACAGAATTTTGTTTGGGGGACAGCTTAGTGCCTCGTCACGGAGGGGACATTTTCTTAAAATACCTTAGAATCGACCAACTATTAAACTAGGCCCAACTAGCTGCAACAATGCAAATTAAAACAAATTTTAAAAATCCATTCATATGCATAGACTGCACACATTACAAGGGCATCATTACAGACACTGGGCTAGTAACTTATGTTCATAGGAGGCCTCAAATAGCAGTATTTGGGTTTTCTTAAGCTTCTTCTACACAGACGTTTAAATGAAACCCATCACACCACCAGCAAATTAAACATAAAAGCAGACACAGTGAACTCGAGAACCCGAATGCAATTTTTATAGGCGCACCTGGAATGCAGAGATAAATATGAACTTCCACCTCTGCATATCAGAGAGTGCCAATGGACCCATTGATTCAGGCTACGTTACCTTTTATAACCTCCACAGAGGCCCAAAAGTCATCACAAAGGTGCAGAATGCTTCACAAAGAACACAAACACCAGTTTAATAGCAAATTGGCCCACCAGCCAACATGGCACCATACCCTGCCGTTCAACCAACAGTCAGATCACGATCGGGTAGGTTCACTTAATGGGTATACAGCTAGTCCCAAACACTCTAGTCAGCCACACTCACTGTATTAAAATTGTTGCATAGGGGACAATAAACTTTTCAATGTTGCTTAGGAAAAGCAACAGATGAGACAGCAAAAATTTTGTCAGTTGGGTAGGCCTATGAAACCTTCATCCAGTAGGAAACAACTTTTTTTAAATTCCATAGTTCAATTAAGCAGAATAGCTTGCAACCAGGAAATGTCAGTTCACTGGAAATGCGACAGGGTTTTTGAACTTGAATGATTCTTGGCAGGTTAATCACAGCTGCTTGCTGACCACTGCAACCACTGTTACCCTGGTTAACGGGGAGCATGTTGCCTTTTGTGTCTTTACGTGAATTAACTTCTAGTACATGTTCCATTCCCTGTGCACAATAATTCAGATATCTGAGGACATCAGTTCAGTTTCAGTCCATTATTGTCTCAAAAAAATGAATTTGTGTTATGCACCAAACAATTCCGTTGCATGTGGGACAAAATTAATTGTTTTTCTATTTTTACATGCAAAGTTTTCTCTGGAAAATTCAATGTCCCCTTATCCATCTTGATCTCTCATGAGACCACATTGCGTATAAACCCTACGGTCTCGTTGGTTTAGAAGAAATGTAAAACTTTTAATGTCTTTTTGTAAAATTTAGTGAAACACATTTTTTTGGTCACATTTTTTTAGGACATGCCAATAAAGAATCACATTTTGATTATGCGACACCTGTCTTGTAATGAGCCGTAACTTTACCAAGTTTGAAGTCAAAAGATCAAAAATTGACAAAAAAAAAATGTCCCGTATACAACGGTAATTTGGCAAAATTTCATATTCACAACCTAATTTACAAGAAAATATAGCTGACAGAACCAGATGGAGCACTTCCATGTGGCTACCTACCACCTCCCCCCCGCCCTCTCCAATTAGTTTGAAGTTGTACAGTGACTGAGTAGATGAATAACCTGTTCAACTGAAAAACATGACAAAGAACAGAGATTACATTCAGACTGGGTTTGGCTCAAATCTGGGCAGGACCCCATAACTATAGACCCCAAACACCATTCTCTTTGCACAATAAGCACTGCAACCCCGGGTGCAAATTTAGGTCCGTTCCCTGAATACTAACTTCATGAGTTCCTACTAACAAGTGTAGTAGGCTCCGTTTCAAGTAAAATTAAGGTAACGCAGGTTATCCCAAGAAAATGGCCTATCCATTGTGGGAGTTCTTGGGTGTCACAAAGTTGGATGCAGAAGGCAAGATTTCAAGCTCAAACCAGAAGGACCAAATCTAGATTGTGCAGTGGAACAACCAAGGAAGGCGTGCTTGTTCAAGTTCAGGTTCTGAGGCTCCAGGAATGCCAAAGGCAAGCGAGAGTCTGAGCAGGAAACAGAAATAGCCCATAGAAAGTTTTAAAATGTCCATTTAGCAGTACGGAATGGGCATGATGTGTGTGAAAAATGTGTTGTTCACGAAGAGAGTTAAAAAAAAAAAACCCACTTCGCACCATCGTGGTCAGAAACGTTCCTGGTAAATAATAATCTCTATAATCTCTTATAGCCTGAATGAGAAAAAAAAGTAACAGGCTACTTTTTCGCCTTTACGAACCAACTAGAATTAGTGGCACCATATTTAAATCAGTAGCTTGGTTCATTCAAATTGAAACAGATGCAATCTTCTGCCCAAGCATTCACGCCAATACAAACAAACTTAGTTCAGAACTAGTTCAAGAATTCGTGAAACATACCATGAAGTAGAATACCTCGCAAGACTTTGCCTAAAAACCCCATTAAGGATAACCTTACCATGCAAGCGGCCTATTTCATCAGTATGTAAAGTAAAACATTCAATCAAAACAGCGGAGCCAATCTTCGCGATTGTAACTCATGTCCTCACGGGAAGCCTGGGTAAACCAACGACTAGTCCACTATTTAAAAGATATTACGTTAAAAGTAGAAATACAGCAAACCCAGAAACAAAATAACCAGGCACTCATAATGATCATTTACTCATTGGCGGCATGCGATATCTTCTTGTTGTGAAGGCAGGGGGGATAAGCGTCCACAGCAATTAGATTTGTTTTCAGAACAGGCAGCATGATTCCACCATCTGATTCCGAGACAACCAAATACAAATGCAAGTATAAAAAAAACTGGCATGCAACACATAACCTATGAACTCTCTACTACCCATTAACTTGCACACTAAATAACTATCCCAAAAGTCTCAGAACCACTTCGCTGAAGTGAACATTGAGCGGTGACGAGGGGTGAACGGAATAATTATTACCCAATCCGTTGGAATGCTTCGTTCTCTTAAACTTACTTTTGTGTTTGCCAGCACCCCAAGACTGTTTTGCAAGATTCGGCCTTCGAATAATAGCCCTGCCAGCCGACTTCAGAGCATCCATATTTTATGGTCCAGTGAAGGGAGAACCCAGCCCAACAAGCTCCTGATATAGTCCACCGCAGCTGGTAGACCTTCGCGCGATGTAGTGTGTTCGCACCCTCAAACTTTTTTTTGTCTTGGTCCTCCCATCAGTTTTAACATGAGCCACAGGCGGACGCTCGTTTTCGTTTTCTCCAATGGGCGGTGTTATTTATGTAAATCTGAAGGATAGTATATATGACGTGTTGTTTTAGGAACTATAAATGCAAGAAATCTCGCCAGGCCGACATTTACGTTTACAATCCATGGGACGTCCGCTGGAGACATGACCAAAACAGGATTATTAATTTAAATCGAAGTGACTATTCGCACTTATTCAAGTGCGTCCAAGCACAAAAACTGACCGAATCTCGCGTTAGACACACTTATAAGTGTGGCCAAGATGCGCATTGCCCACTTATTTTTAGTGTGTCTAAAGCCAATTTTTTTTTCTCGGTCAAAGTTCTTTTTAAAGCAGTGGCCAAAGGAAAATTTCAGCATGGGCCACACGTTGGCCTATAAGTGCGAAGTGTGACCAAGAAAAAAAAATTCAGCATTGGTCACAGGTTGAAGTGCGAATATCATCGGCCTAGTTAAATTTAAAAAGCATGACCCGTCTGCCACAGGAATGCATGTGGCAGGGCATAAGGTAGACTACGTTTCAGTTTTGAAGGCAATAATTCTCCCCGGGTTTACGTCTTGGAGAAAGAACAGAAGTAAAATAATTTGGCATAGTGTGGATTTTTGGAGGCACCGAAGGTAGGGTAAGTTGACACATTTGTTTAATTGGCTAAAATGGATTTTCCCAAGGCCCCCAAAGACTAATGATGCAGTCGGTAACACTCGTAAACACAAGTCGTATCGTGAATTTGGTCGAAGGTACGAGGAAGGGTCATTCGGACCGTGAGGTTAAAAGAACGGAATTCACCTTGGCTGTTTCTCAATATGCGTTCTTCTCTGTACTTCTGTACTTCAAGTTCACAAACTTGAGAAACGTCATCTCTCTGTGACCATGAACTGTCTCAATTCAAAGTTCGCATCTCGACGAGAATGGTTACCAGTCCCGGAAGTGTTCTTGATACGCCCATTTTCCCGAGGATGCATCGGATGGTAACTTGTGTGAACTTGGCAGCAGGCATATCCCAGAATTCTTTTCGGTATATAAGCGGGAGCGGCACGCTCATTGGGCACGCTCCTGAGAGAGAAGGGCAGGGTTACGTTTCCCAAAAGCGTAGTTGCTAACTAAATTAGCAACGTACATAGTTTGTCCATTCACAGTCAATGGGTCTAACTGTGTAAGTTAGCATCTGTGATTTCGGGAACTGCACCCCAGGATTGGTTAAAGCCGGGCATACACTGTGCGATTTTTGCCCCTTCTTGCCACGATTTTTCAGTCGTGCGACTTTTTTGGAAGTTGAGCCGAATTCTGGCTCAATCTTGCGTCTGTCATCATGTCGTGTATATGGGGTAACGAGAAGCGATTAACACCTCCCGACCACCTCCAGATCGATCGGGAGAAAATCAAACTTGTTTGAAATCCTGGTCGCCCTACGTGAGGCTCTCGCACTGTTGAAGCAGCTGCACGAGCCGATTTACCCCAATCTGTCAAGCTGCGCATGCGCAAACAAAACAGTTCCGGCTTCTTCTTCTTCTACTTCTTTTTCTTCTTCTCCTTCTTCTTCTTCTTCTTCTTCTTCTTCAATTGCGTACACAACAGTCCGACCGTGTCCGACGTGTCGTGTAGTGTGAGCAATCAGATCGCACCAGACCATCGGATCGTATAGTGTGAGAACAGGAATCGTGAGCTGCAAAGTTTAAACCCCTGCGATTCACTCGTACAGTATGAACAGCAGCTTATTACCGCGGTTGAAAAAATCGCACAGTGTATGCCCGACATATGCCGCTTTCACACCGGGCGCAAAATGAATTTTTCGCATGACAGATTTACATTCAAAGTCAATGCAAAGACGCAAATTCGCGTCTTTGCATTGACTTTGAATTTAATCAGTCGGTATTCGTTCGCTATTTCGTAGTTAAATACTATTCTGTAAATTTTCAGGCAAGGAACTATTATCTGAGTACATTTGGAATACTGGCTGCATTACGATGTTTTGTGTCGAATATGCTCCAGTGTTTTTGTAGTAGAGAAACTCCGCAACAGCCGGCGGAACGTAGCTAAGCTAAGCACCTTAATTAGCTCACACTCACAGACCCCTCTTCCCCCACAGATAACATTACTGGGGGAGAAAAAAAGGATGAACGCGGAGAAAGTCACGGCTCATTAGCTGGCGTATTGCGTAATACCAACGAGAACGCATCGTCTCAAACCGTTGACAGGGTTCTGAGTGGTCGTAGCCTTGAAAGTGCACTCTTCTTAGATTGACTAGTGAGAACGTTCCTCCCAAGAATGCAAGTTCGTTCTTAGCATTCTTGGTATTGAGAAACGGCCCAGGAGTGCGTTCAGAGTCACACCGGCGCACATCTTGGCACGGTTTCCGGGTTGAACGACCTGTTTCCCCCAACCGGTGTGCAACAGTGCACAACGGCGTTTGAGGTATAGGGTGCATCTGAAAGCATGGGCTGCAGGCTGCATTTTAAGGGGTCGTCACTTATTTCCATCTGCCAAACTGACATTTGGGTAAGGGACAAAGTTAAGTTTAGAGTTTGGTGTATGGCTAGGTCTTAGGCCCGTATTCAGAAACGACACTCACACTCACCCTCCACTCACCATACAGTGAGTACAACTGGAATGCAACTGGAGTGTGAGAAAGTGATAGACCTACCACTAAGCGAGAGAGCGGTCCCACTCCTCGCCAGTAGCTATTCACAAACGCCACTCGAGCATAACTGACAGTAGTGGGCACTGGGTACCAGAGGCGGTGCGTCGGCTGCTGCGAAGGGACGCTCAATCCTCACCCTTCAGTGCTGAATAATCTAAACCTGACGAAGTTTACTTTTCTTGATTAGAAAGTTTCTCAGACTAATTGGTAAAATGACAATCAAATTTATTTTTTTAGCGTCGTCATACATTGCTTCACAAAATTGAGGCGTTTCTTTTGCACATAAATGACGACCATAAATTCTGTGGTCGAGTGGCTCGCGAAAGGCGCAGGACAGCCCGGGAGGCTCACTAAGGAACAAGCTGTGAAACGTGCCGGACATTTCCTTCTACATTCAGCGGTTAAGAATGTAGAAAAAAAATGGATTCTCATGACCTACAGCTACACGAGCCTAGCAGACCAATCCACTCGCGCCCCACGAGCCAGCTGAGCGCGGAATTTTCCAACCCATGAGTAAAGAAAAGTGCGAGAAATCCGAATGCGTGAGAGTTAATAGATATGCGTCATTCATGAAAACTGGCCACATCTGATAATGTTGAGAGTTTTCAGAGTTTTTGCAATGGTAACTTAAATGAATTGAAAACAGGGCGATAATTATCAATGCTCATTCTAACTTAACAAGTAGAACTGGCGACGCATGATTATCCTTTGGATTTTTGTAGTTCAAGTAAATAAAATTTAATTAAATGAGTGGATATGACCAATCATTTAATTTGTGTCACTCATTTAATCATTTCAATCATTATCTTTAAGGGATGGTTTTGAGCCTCCCCTATTGTCAGTTCACCAGTAGCTACTGGTGGGTACACAAATGCTAACCTCGAGCTCACCACAGTGCAGTTCGTAAACACTGAAACCAAGTGGTCAGTTCGTAAGTTACCATTATCATCATTAGAGTTAAAATTTGCATAGTTGCGATTGCGTTGAGCACGTGGCTGTTAATGATCCACAGTTTCCAATGTTTGTAACCACCTGAAAGTCATGACAACGAAATTCTGGCGCAAGTTAGTGCAGCTCAAGGGAGGTGTTCCCTGCACTCAACTTTCACTCAGAAAGAGACGCTATTTTCAGTGTGAGTGAGGTCTTAGAAAAGCAAATGTCTGTTAAGGCAACCTCTGACTCATTTAGTATAACCTGACACTAACTAAGTTATAGTACTCACTCGCACTCCATTAGTATGAGTGTCGTTTCTGAATACGGGCCTTAGAGTTAAGGTTAGGGTTAGGTTATGGCAGGGCTTGAAATGGGGACTGCCGTACCTCTCCACATTGAAATGCATTGAAAAACTTCCATACCTGTAGCAACTGCCTATATTTAAACAGTAGAGCGCTGAACACCCTGTTAGCATTGCAAGTAAGGCAGCTGAGAGGGCCATACAAATGACGCTGCAAGAAATGCATTTATTTACTACCCTCGATGGTATGGAGGACCAAAAATGACTTAAGTATAAATAAATAAATAAATATTGCGTTATGGCCCCAATTTGTTATGACATAGTGGACAGCAAGGGATGACAGACAAAATTGTAAAACTTTAACTGGTTTAATAAAACAAAGCCTGACCAAGATTGAAATATTAACAAAAAATGAGATATTTACAGTCCCTTGAGATGTGGTTGCTTTGTTGCGATGTCTTGGGACAGGAAAATGCTCCAACACAGGCAAAAATCCGCAAAAAGAGCTTCACTGGTTTGAAAAGAGTGACAGGTCTGGTCAAATGTATCCTTCCACTATTTCTCCTTGCAATTTCTCCTACTACTTTACTCTCTCAATTTTTCTCCTTATATACTCTTTTCCAGCCCCCTCGCACCTTCCAGACTTTTTTCAATTCTCTGGGACTTTCCCCTCTGAGGCTTGCCCAGGACATGCCAAAAAACCTAGCTCCAGACTGGGCTTAACAAAAAAGTCAATACAGCCATCTAGTGGCTTTTTTTCCACATTACAATAGGAAAAAATACATAAATTAATGCATAATTCTTGAAATTAACAAATACATAAATAAATGCAGAAATAAGTGTTAAATAAATAAATTTATATGTGCACAAATAAATGCTGAAATTAATATGGAATAAATAAATGCTGAAATGACTAAATTAAAATGTATATTTAAACATGACATAAATGAATAAATGCTTTAAATGTATTTCTACATTTCTGCATTTATTTATTTATGTATTTTTGTGTCCGTATGCTAATTAGGAAGGAGGTCCTAGCTTCAGTCAGAATCTGGATTGGTTAGAGGAGTGTGATCGACTCAGGTCTACTACTTCTTCCTTGTGTTCTAATGTGCTGACTCGTGAACACGAAAATTGATGCTACCAAACCAAAGAGCTAACTGTTGGCTGAAACTTGTGCAATTGACAAGGGTTACTAGCTGCTAAATGCAGGAATTGCACCGACCTGTGATTGGAAGATAAATATAACATTTCAGTCGCAGTTAAGAATCGCACTGCGGTGGCCTACTGGGGAAAACATGCTGCAATGGCCAAAAACCTCTCCAATTGGAGATACGCGCTGCAAAAACAGAAATGATTCAAACCAAAAACAGGCAAACCACAGAAGGGGCAAATGCAAGAGAGAAAAGTGCTGCATTTAGATATCAACACAACGATCATTATGGCGAGCGCCAACTTAAACAGCTTTTACTACTGTTCTGAGTGAGACTAGTCAGCTAATGTTAGTTCGCTTGCTTAGCTAGCAGTTCGCTAGTCTAGCTAACCAACAGTTTGGTGCACGGAAGTCAATAGAAAATAAACAAATAAAAATAATCTATTATTTTGTGATCTCACTTAGCTACAGTTGAACCGCGAGCATTTATGTTATACCAAATATAACTGCTCGCTTGCTAACTCTCGAACGTTAGTTCGCTTGCTTAGCTAGCTAGTTCGTTAGCCTAGCAAGGTGACAGTTACATAGAGTAAATTGTAAATGCTCGCGGTTTAAATGTAGCTATATTTATCTTCCAAGCACAGGTTGGTGCAATTCCTGCATTTAGCTGCTAGTTTTTCGAGCTGGTCAGCCACATCCTGCAGCTGCTCTGCCAACGGCCTTCCAGTCAAAGCCATTATACCAGAGCTAGATTGTAAACATCATGTGACTAAAGCCGCTTTCACACTGGACGCAAAACAATTTTTTCGCACGACAAATCCTTCAAAGTCAATGCAAAGACGCGAATGCGCGCAAAACGCGTGAATTCACATCTTTGCATTGACTTTGAATGTAATCAGTCATGCTAAAAATTCGTTTCGCGTCCAGTGTGAAAGCGGCTTTATACACTCAATTCACTTTACAAGGAAAATTCACAAAGGATCGTTTGCTTCTGTCTTGCTCTTCTTATTGACCAATATCACTTCACACTGAGGGTAGGATCTCTCACATAATTAGCAAACGGACACAGAAATACATAAATAAATAAATGTAAAAATGTAGAAATAAATTTAAAGCATTAATTCATTTATGCCATGTTTAAATATAATTTTTTATTCATTAATTTCAGCATTTATTTTTGCATTTATTTATATATTATTTTCAGCATTAATTAATTAATTAATTTATTTATTTATACTTAAGTCAATTTTGGTCCTCCATACTATGGATTTATTGTGCCACTGCCCTTTTATGATGGCGCGGTTTACATACATGTTGTAGCTGATTGGATAACACCTTTGGCACACCCACTAAGCAGGAGAAAACATGGGTGTGTTCGAGCGCATCTGCAAATAAGCCGGCTGCGCGAGTTTCCCGAAAAACTACGCGAGAATCTTGCCACGGGGTTTGGAGGGCTCATAGGTGTATACTATACAGTCAGACTGTACTATATAGACTGTACTGTCAGACTGTATATATCTATGTGGAGGGCTTATCGCGCAACTTCGGCAAGATTCTCGTGTAATTTTTCGGGAATCTCGCGCAACCGGCTTAGGGCCTGTTCATACTCTACGCTAGGTACGCAAGCGCGAATGCAAGGCAATGGATCGAGCAACGCAAGGTAGCCATCTGGCGTCCTTGAGTAGCAAAGTGTGTCATCCAAATTTTTGTGACGCGACGCACCGACGCGTGTATTTCCGTTGTTATGGCCCCAATTTGTTATGACATTTACGACAGCAAGGGATGACAGACAAAATTTTAAAACTCAAACAGATTTAATTAAACAAAGACCAACAGTAACCTACAATTTATACTACTGACCAAGATTGATAATATACAAGAAAAAAAATATTTACAGTCCCTTGAGATGGGGTTGCTTGGTGATGTTCCGGGTGAGGAAAATGCTCCAACACAGGCAAAAATCCACGAAAAGCTTCACAGGTCTTGAAAAGAGTGACAGGTCTGGTCAAACGTATCCTTCTCCTTCCAATTTCTCCTACTACTTTTCTCTATCAATTTCTCTCATTATATACTCTTTTGCAGCCCCCTCCCACATTTAGACTTTTTTTTTTTCCCTCTGGGACCTTCCCCTCTCAGACATGCCTAGGACATGCCTAAACCTAGCTCCAGACTGGGCTTAACAAAAAAAGGTCAATACTGCCATCTAGTGGCTTCTTTCCACATTACACTGTGAGATTCCAATAGGGGAGATAAAGCAAACAATGCACTACGCTGTGTTCATTTCAACACACCAAAAAGAAAAAAGGAGGAGGAGAAGG
The DNA here is from genome assembly GCA_029721435.1 of Gymnothorax reevesii. Classification (NCBI taxonomy): domain Eukaryota; kingdom Metazoa; phylum Chordata; class Actinopteri; order Anguilliformes; family Muraenidae; genus Gymnothorax; species Gymnothorax reevesii. Next base: position 81,560,631 of record CM056577.1, on the reverse strand, counting down.
AGAAGACTTTGCTACCCCCTATTGCGTGTGCAGTGTACTGCTTTTTAACGAGGCACAGCGCAGCAAGGGACGTGCGTTCAGGCTTCTCTGTGAACAAAATGGCACGGACCTGTGCTCGCGTAGAGAATGATCCTGCCCTTACTTGTGGTTGCGCTCGAACACACCCTATGGGTGCATCTCAAATCTAGGCTGCATACTTCGAAGGCTGCATTTTTAGGGGTTGTCACCATTCTATCTGCCAAATTGACATAATGGCATTTCATCTCCGTTAAACAGCTTTGGTTTAAGCGAGTTATCACTGGTTGCCCTAACCTTCACCCCAACCCCTGCCTAACCCTTCCCCAAACTATATTCCGGAATCCTGATCCTTATCCCTTGAAATCGACTGCCGTACCAATAAAAACTGCCTTGTCTCTAGACGCTGTGTTAAATATATACGTTTTGCTACGTGTTGCCGACTTTGAACGCACCAGTCGTGTCTAGAAAACACGGCTCATGGGACGCGTTACCGAATGCAGCATAATAGTATGTCAACGTCACAGATTATGTCACTCATGGAAGGGATGGCAAAAATGAGTGGCGAGAATTGGAAAGACTAGCTTTCGATTAGTAATGCACATTAAATTTGGTGCAAAACCACTGAGCTTCTATGAAGGTAGAATTCGTACTTGTAACACATTTTTGTACATGTGTATCAGTCAATCTGAAGTCACAGTGAAAAAGTTTCAAACTTGTTGAATTTTTTTCACTCCGCAAGCATAGCTCAAAACTTTCACCTTCCCAAATTTTTATTGCTGGTGCACAAATCCTATTCTGCAAACCACAAATTAAGGAACTAGTGTGCTCACGCTTTTCCACAGTTCTAGCAGAAAATATTGTGCAAAACTACTGAGAACCTGTGAATGTGGAATTTGTAGTTGTGAACATATGGTTGTTCATACATATCAGTGAATCTGAAGTCACAGAGAAAAGGTTTCAAACTTGCAGAATTTTTTTCCTACTCCACAAACATAACACAACACTTACAGCTTGCAGATAGAAATTGTAATTGTCACAGGGCTGTTCTCTTAGGGGTGTATTCTCCCATGCGCTTAAGTCGAAAAAAGAGTTTTCAGCCTACGCGTATTCTCCCCTCGACTTAAGTCTGTGCATTACGCGCCTTGACGGCAGTTACGCGCTTGGGGCGGAGCAAGGCCAAAATCGGGGCGTTTCCGGGCGTTTCTCATGCAAATAACACTTACGCGTATTCTCCCCCTGGCTTACACGCTTTTTCTGTTAAGCGCTTTTGAGGGCTGTATTAAGGTCAAGCCCAACATTAGGCGAAATTGAATATTGCGTTTGATGTCGGTTAGAGGCCGAATTTTAACATTACTTTTATTTTATTTAAATGGTCAAGGTTGAGACATTTAATATTTGATTGTTCTTCCTTATTTCTAAACTACATTTCTCAAAGCCACGATAATTTATCTTACGAAATCATCACATGATATTACGCAAATGCCTCTTCTCCAATCAGTTAAATTATAAACGCAAAACAATTAATTAATACGAGTATACATAAGACCATCATTCTACCATGCCCTCAAAATCTAAAGCCAAAATGCCAGTCCTGCATTTGCTTGCACTCTTGCGTGATTGGGAAAGAGTAGAGGAGCGTGCCGAGCTCGAAGACGAACACGCATATATTGGCTTCGTTTGGACATCCTGGGACAAACAAACATCGAGTGCATCCAGCGCTTTCGCCTGGACCGTGCATGAGGCAATCATCTATCTTTGCTGACTTCTGGATGAACAGCTATCCAGCCCCAGCAATTATCCACAAAACATACCCGTGGTCATCAACGTCAGAACTGCGCTGTCGCTCCTCACATCTGGGTCGTTTCAGAGAGTGGCTGGTGATGTCATACACATCACAGGCGTCTGTGTCAAGGTGTCTGACGCAGTTCGTTGGCGCTTCAAGTTCTTCTCCATGCACTTCCACTGCAGAAAGAGTGGATGCCATCCCCTCCTCCTGTGCAGTGAAATGCACAGGGGATGATGGTTGCCCACCACCTGTTGCGTGTACACTTCTCCGGTGTGCAGAGAACCTGGCTTTTACAGCGCCCCGCAGATCTCTCCATTTATGCTTTAAATCGGGGATACTGCGCTTACATCTCCCCACCGACGCCACATCCAGAACGATTCGCAGCTTAATTCCTCGGATCAGCCTTCATTGCTTGCTTGCCATACAACACCAACATCTGTGAAATTTGGTTGTCGGCTTTGGCTCAACGTCGCCATCATTGTCTTCCATGTTCTATACTCAGCAACAAAAGTTTCTGTGACACCAATATTGTTAATTATTTTTCATAACGCAATTATGAAATTGTCATACATGGTGATATCAGACTGAACCAGTACACGTAAACACAACATTGAAATGGAAATCATGAAAATGGGAGAAAATGACTTTGCACGTGAAAATGTGCGTAAATCATGCTTGTGGATGGCAATAAATGAGGAGAATTTTTGGAATGTTCACATTGTGCCTGATGAACGACGGAAGCATCACTTATCGAAAACACAGCCATTTCGGATCAGGAACTTTACCCTCTAAATGCCAAGACTGTCTGAAAATGATCGGTGGAGGGCCATTGGGATGATTGAATCCGGAACCTCGCAGAGGGAAGTTGCTCATCGCCTGAATGTCCACCGAAACACCATTTGGAACTTATGGCAGCGTCATCAGCAGACAAGGCATGTCAGAGACCGTCCTCGCAGCGGCCGTCCACGAGTAACCACTCCCAGACAGGACAACTGGATTCGAACAACCCATCTCCGAAATCGATTCCAACCTGCAACCATAACTGCAAGAACGATACCTGGTTTGAGGCGACTGTCTGCACAGACAATCCGTCGCCGTCTCCGTCATTTTGGCATTGTCCCACGTCGGCCAGCAAGACATCCAATACTCACAGTACAACACCGACGACTGCGTCTACAGTGGGCACAACAACATCGACGGTGGATCCAACGTCAGTGGGATCTTGTACTCTTCACTGATGAATCAAGATTCATGCTTAACCGATGTGATGGTCGTTTACGTGTATACCGTCGACGTGGTGAACGTTATGCCAACAACTGTGTTCAGGAATTTGATCGTTTTGGAGGTGGTAGTGTCATGATTTGGGGAGGGATCACGGCTAGAAACAGAACAGATTTGCTTGTTATTGATGGAAATCTGACAGGTCAAAGATATCGCGATGAAGTGCTACGGCCATTGGTGGTACCGTTTTTGATGCAACATGGTCCCGGAATAACGCTGCAACATGATAACGCCAGACCACACGTTGCAAGGATTGTACAGCAGTATCTGATGCAACAACATGTCAATGTCCTGCCATGGCCAGCCAGATCCCCAGACATGTCCCCAATCGAGCATCTTTGGGACGAGATGGATCGACGTTTGCGGCGGTTGGATAACCCGCCAGCTACAATCCAGGAATTGCGACAACGTCCCTGTCAGATTTGGAATGACATCCCACAGCAATTTCTGGCACATCTGATTCGGTCCATGCGCCGGAGATGCGTTGCTTGCATCATGGCACGAGGAAGTCACACCCGGTATTGAAGTGTGAAGGTCACAATTGGTTAGACGTCAGACAAGTGCTTCATGACGCATGAAAATGACATTTTTCGTTTTGAGTGACGTTGGCACTGAAAAGTCAGTGTTTCTCCTGTTAAATAAACATATTGATTGCATTGAGATCTTTGCGTGTCATTTATAACATACACATAAATGGTGTCACAGAAACTTTTGTTGCTGAGTATATTAACAAATACGACTGCCCTGTATGTTCGTGATAATCTAAGAAGTTGTGATATTCTCACGAGTGAGGGGATTGATTTTCTAATTGAGGATATCTGTATAAACTAACTCGAGTCCTAGTAATTTTTTTACCATTGGTAATACTGTGTAATTTAATGTGTGAAGAAAGATATTATTAAATAGGCTACTCTAGATTGAGCCCTACCCTGGCAAATACCAAAGCACTATCCATTTGTTAATCAATTTTAGCCTTTAAAGAATAGCCGACATGGGAAGAATCAGTATCAGTAAATGGGATAATTGATCATAATAAAGTATTAGGCACAAGTTCAAGTGAATGTGTCGCTCAAATCAAATAGGATGATAGGCTATGGACATGGAATTCCGTCATTACTGAGGCGGTTTCGGGGCGGGGAGATGACCGCGTTCGGGGTAAGAATCCTTGTTAAAGCGTTTCCATGTCCTTTAGTTGCAAACCTGACATCGGAATAGTTTTCAAGTGCGCAATTTCTAAATGAGATCATATAAACTTTCTTTGATTGTCTTTGTGTGACTAGAATGTTCCCTTTGTCTTCTTCCCTGTCATCCACGGAACAAACAGGCTGGTGTAGGAGGGGCACATTTTCAATGATCTGATTGCGCTGCTTGAGAAGCGCTAAATTCTTTATTTATGATTTCATTATCGCGGCAATTTGTTTGTATGCATAGCTTTAATGCCATGGTGGCTAGAGTAAGAAATAACAAGTGTTTGTCACTAACATATCCCCAGCCGCCGCAATTTTATGTGTCCGTACGGACGGAGCCCAATGCTATATCCCCCGCTTCGCGCAAATCGCGTGGCGGGGGATAAATAAAGAGATGTCTGAATTACGTCTTGTAATTGGTACGGCCTACTGTTACAGCGGCATATAAAACCTCGTATCTTCACAATGACAAACTTCACAGGAAAATAAAAAATAAATATAAAATAAAATAAAAATAATTATAATAATATAAATGGATAAATATAGTTTAAAATAAAAATGTTTAATTTTGCATGTAAGAATAGTGGACATACGAGTTTTCGTTTCTTATCAGTTTGGAGATAGAAGGTTTTATCAGCAGGCCGACGATATTCAAATTTAAAGTCTGGATTGCGTTTTCCATGGACCACAAATGCGTTTTCGTGGTTAATCAGAAAATGCTTTTTCCATGTTTTCCTGATAGCCATAATCCATGAGCTTTGTACAGAGTCTGCCTCTGTTTTGGATCAGTCACACCTCTTTCATAAGGCCGCCTACATTCTGAAGTTAAGCGCTGTGGGCGTGATCGAAGCGAGTAGGGGAGAATACGCGTCACTCAAAAGCGCCTAACTCGAAGCGCGTAAAAAAGACTTACGCGCTAATGGGAGAATAGACCCCTTAGTGTTCTCTTTAGTTTAGTTAGTCAGGCTGGCTACCAAGAATGGAAATGGATCAGAGGAAATGGATGAATGTAAGTCAGGCTTTGGCAAAGCTTCAGGACATGAGCTCTGGTGAGTCGGATGGAGAAGAAATATCAGGGCTCAGTGATGTGTCTTGCTCCAGCGAATCCGACTGATTTTGAACCTGAATGTCATCATGAGCCACCCCATAAAAGGATCACCCCTGCTGGGCGAACCAAGCCTCTGATGCCAGGGAGATCACCTAAACTTGATATTTATTCACCTCATGATGCTCAGGTTTCACAGCATAATTTCAAGTCCTCAGGTTATGAAACATTTCAAAATCGCCACAATTGCCAAAAAAGCCAAGCTCTAAAGCTCTAACTTCTATACTATTCCATCAATACAAATAGAGCAAGCAATGAATTTACATTGTTATACTATTAACATAAAATAAAGCCTAATGTGACAAAATTAATAAAATAAGTAGTTTTTCATTTATTTTTACATGCTATTTTAAAATAATTAACAACTGCTCTAGTTACTGTTATGGCCCCAATTTGTTATTACATTTATAACACAACAGCAACAGCAAGGGATGACAGAAACTGTTTTAAAAACTTGAACACATTTAATCAACAGACAAAGACAATAACAACTAACTAACCTAATCTACTGACTACAACTAAAGACCAAGATTGAATAATAAAAAAAACAGAAATATTTACAGTCCCTTTTTGTGGGGTGGCTTGGTGATGTCCTGGATAATGAAAATGCTCAAACTCAGGCAAAGAAATCCACAAAAAAAACGTCACAGGTCTTGAACAGAATGGCAGGTCTGGTCATCTTCTTGCAATTTCTCCTACTACTTTACTGTCTCAATTCTTTTCCTTATATACTCTTTTGCAGACCCCACCCACATTTAGACCTCTTTTTTTAAATTTTCTGAGACTTGCCCCAGACATGTCCAGGACATGTCTAAACATGACTCCAGTCTGAGCTTAACAAAAAAAGGTAAATACTGCCATCTAGTGGCCTATATTCACATTACACCTCCATTCCAAAAGGGAAAAATTTTGACTCATAAAGGCAAAATTTTTCTTTTCAATACAAAATGGTTAAGTGAACACTTGTCTATATATACATATCATACAATATTCAAACACATGATATACACATTCAAACACGGGATAAGCAATCAGCAATTACATTGTCTGTACCCTTCACATGCTTAATTTCCAAGTCAAACTCCTGTAAAATCAAACTCCAATTCAACAATCTCCGATTCTTGTTTTTCATCTTACTCAAAAACATTAACGGATTGTGGTCAGTGTACACAATCATTGGCTTTTGTCCTGTACAAACATAAACCTCAAAGTGTTGTAAAGAAAGGACCAGAGCCAACAGTTCCTTCTCTATTGTGGAATAGTTCCTTTGGTGGCGATTGAACTTCCTGGAGAAGTATGCCACGGGATGCTCAATGTCATCAGAGTCACTTCTCTGTAGGAGCACAGATCCACAAGCTTGGTCGCTAGCATCGACCGCGATGGAGAACGGTTTGTTGAAGTCAGGAGATTTGAGCACGGGGAAGTGACACAGCAGAGACTTCAGGCGATCGAAGGCTCTCTGGCATGCATCATCCCAGGTGAACTTTACGCCTTTCTTCAGTTGGTTAGTTAGACTGAGAGCAATCTCAGCAAAGTTCTTGCAGAATTTGCGGTAGTACCCGATCATTCCAAGGAAGCGGCGCAAAGCTTTTTTGTTGTCAGGAACTGGAAAGTCCATGATGGCTTGGACTTTAGCATTTATGGGTGCCACCTTACCCTAGCCTATGACGTAGCCAAGATAGGTGACAGTAGCACAACCAAAGTCACTCTTGTTCAGGTTAACAGTCAGGTTAGCCTGGGTCAGGCGCTGGAACAACGTCTCTACATCTTTTAGATGTTCTTCCCAGGAGTCACTCCATGTGATCAGGTCATCGATGTATGCACCCGTGTGTGGCAATCCGGCGATTGTAGACTGTATCATCCTTTGGAACGTGGCTGGGGCATTTTTCATGCCAAAGGGTAGGACTTCATACTGGTACAATCCAGATGGTGTGGCAAAAGCAGAGATGCTCTTGGCCCTCTCAGTTAAAGGGACACACCAATAACCCTTCAATAAATCAATCTTGGTCAGAAACTTCGCTTGCCCTACACTATCAATACAATCATCAATCCTAGGTATTGGAAACACATCAGTTCTAGTTACAGCATTGACTTTGCGATAATCTGTACAGAATCTAGTACTTCCATCAGGTTTTGGAACTAGCACACAGGGTGAACTCCAATCGGAGTTGGAGGGTCTGATAATATCATGTTTTAACATGTACTCAACCTCTTTCTCAGCAATCTTTCTCTTTTCAGGATTCATCCGGTATGGATGCTGTTTTATTGGTTTGGCATCACCAACATCTACATCATGAGAGGCTATAGTAACTCTCTTTGGAACATCAGGAAACAAATCCTCATATTTCTTGATCAACCTTTCAAACTGATCTCTCTGTGAGGGTTCTAAGTGCTGGAGTTTTACATCAAGATTTTGCAACACTTCAGTGTTTGACAATTTACATGAAAGAACTTCAGCTTTAATTCTAGGTTCATCATCTTGAAACTCCCCCTCATCTTCACACGTTTCGACCATTGGAGAATCTGAAGTGACAGCTGCAACCCTAGCATTTCTGTCATGATAAGGCTTTAGCATGTTAATATGACACAATTGTTTTGGTTTTCTCCTATCTGGAGTCTTCACAATGTAATTGAGATCATTGAGTTTTGTCAGAATTTCATAAGGACCATGAAATCTAGCCTGCAATGGATTGGACTGCAAGGGAAACAACACAAGGACCTTTTCTCCTGGTTTAAATTCACGGCTTCTAGCCTTATGATCATACCAAGTTTTCATTTTTCCCTGACTTGATTTCAAGTTCTCTTTGGCAAGGTCACAAGCTGCACGCAATCTTTCCTTGAACTTGCTAACATAGTCTAACAGACTGATATGCGGCTCTTTCTCTTGCCATTGTTCACTCAATAATAGCAAAGGTCCTCTCACTTCATGACCAAACACTAGCTCAAATGGACTGAATCCAGTAGACTCCTGCACTGCTTCTCTAGCTGCAAACAACAGCAAATGAACCCCTTCATCCCAGTCTTTCTCATGGTCATAACAATAAGTCCTCATCATTGTCTTGAGAGTGGAATGAAACTGCTCTAAGGCACCCTGACTTTCTGGATGATAGGCACTAGAAAGAATCTGTTTTGCACCTAGTTCATACACAACCTGCTGAAACAATCCTGAAGTGAAATTGCTACCTTGGTCTGACTGAATTTCCCTGGGAAGACCAAACAACGTGAAGAACTTTATCAAAGCCTTCGAGATTGCAGTTGCCTTGATGTTACGTAGAGGTATGGCTTCGGGGAATCTGGTAGATGCACACATGATTGTCAACAAGTACTGATTTCCAGATCTAGTCTTGGGTAATGGACCAACGCAATCAACAATGACCCTAGAGAATGGCTCCCCAAATGCTGGGATAGGCTGCAATGGAGCTACAGGTGGGTCTAACTGGTGTTTTCCAACTACCTGACAAGTGTGACAGGTTTTGCAAAAGTTGGAAACGTCTTTCCGAAGCCCAGGCCAAAAGAAGTGTTTCATGATCTTATCAACAGTCTTGTTAACACCAAGATGACCTCCTAAAGGTAAACTATGAGCCATTGTTAAGATCTCATTCCTATAGACCTTCGGAACAACAATTTGCCTGACCACTGCCCAATCTGCATTGGCAGGGATATCAGGAGGGCGCCACTTCCGCATCAACACACCATCCTTGAGATAATACCCAACTGGAACTGCGTCTATTTCTTTATCAGGAAGGGCTCTCCTCTTTAGTACACAAATTTCAGGATCATTAGTTTGCTCCTCAATCAACCGCTTTCTGGACAGAGACAAGTCTCCAGACACATCAGAATCACCAGACCCATCCGGCTGGCTGAATAGAGAACTGATAAAAGTATCTGATAAGTCCTCAAACGGAGAAACCATAGTAGGCCAATCAGAGTCATGAGGCGAACCACCTGAGTCCTGACTATTCAATGTACTGGACGGCACCACATCATCTTCTTCTTTAGCCTTCTTGGCCATAGCACGAGTCACTGCGCAAGAAGGATACAGAGATGGGTCCTCATCCCCATCTTCAGTGCTCAGCTGTGAAGTAAGATGTACAGGGGGAACTACTTTGCCCCCAGCCAGGTCATTGCCTAGCAACAGAGAAACACCCTTTATAGGTAGACTTGACATAAGTCCCACCTTTACCTGTCCTGTAACTAAATCTGACTTCAAGAATATAGAGCGCAGGGGTACAGATACAGTCCTCCCTTCAATACCTTGTACAAGTATGAAATCCCCTGAAGCGGTCTCATCACGTAACTCCAAGGAGTCCATCAACAAAAGTGACTGAGAAGCTCCGGTATCCCTTAGGATATATATGGGGACAGGAGTAGTATGCTCATTCAGAGCCACAAATCCCTCTGACACAAATGGAAGAAATTCCTCCCTCACAAAGTCAGCTGTATTAGGCTTTTTAGCCCCACAAGAAGCAGGCAATTTAGCAGATTGGTTATCGACTACAGGGGTTTCTAACCTTGTTTTCACAAAGGCATTTGGTTTGGTATCCTTTTCTTTTTCTTTCTTAGCTTTAAAGAACCAACAGTTAGTTGTAACATGACCAGATTTCTTGCAATAACTGCAAACTAGACCACTTTTGTCACTGTCAGCTTTCACACTTTGATCAGACCTGTTACTGGATTTCTGAGCACCATCACCAGATTTGTCTTTGTCTTTGGGTGAGGAATCTTGGGTATCACCGTAACCCTTTTTCTGAAATTGGGACCATTTATTGTTACTGCTAGACTGAAATTTGGACTTATGAGTGAGAACATATTCATCTGCAAATTTGGCAGCTGATTGCAAGTTCAGTGCTTGCTTCTCATTAAGGTAGGTCTTAACATCATCCTTAACACAGTTCTTGAATTCTTCAACTAACACCATCTCTTTTAGTGAGTTGAAATCATCCTTGACCTCCATAGAAGTACACCAGCGCTCAAAGCAAACTTTCTTCTCATTAGCAAATTCCACATAAGTCTGATTTTCAAATTTCTTCAGACCTCTGAATTTCTGTCGGTAAGCCTCTGGAACCAACTCATAAGCTCTCAGAATAACCTTTTTGACAACCTCATAATCAGAGGAATCATCTGCAGACAAAGCCAAATAGGCTTGTTGAGCTTTGCCCTTGAGGACAGTTTGCAACATCAGAGGCCAGTGTTCCTTTGGCCACTGGCAACTCTTTGCTACCTTTTCAAAACACTGGAAATAGTTGTCAACATCCTTTTCCGAAAATGGAGGCACCAGTTTTACCTCCTGACTGGCACAAAATTTATTTTTAGTTTCAATTTTAATTTTTAGTTGCTCCATTTGGAGTCTTTCTTCTCTATCGAATTTCTCTAATTCAAAATCTCTCTGTCTCTGTCTCTCTCTTTCTGCTCTTTCCTCTTTCTCTCTCTCAATTTCTCTTTGTTTTTCTTCTCTTGCTAATTTTTCTAACTCAAACTGCCTTTGTTTTTCTTTTTCTTCCCTCTCAAATTCTCTTTGTTTTTCTTTTTCCTCCCTTTCAATCTCTAGCATTTTTAATTTAAGTTCCATTTCTATATTTGGATTTTCCACTGGAAAATGTTCCAGATCTCCTGGTGCAAACACATTTTCATCAATGTAATATTCAACTATCTCTCTAGCCAGTCTTGCTTTTCGCATGGCTGGTTTTACCTCTGTCAGCTCCAACTGTCTGCAAATTTCTAGCAGTTCTGTCTTTTTAAAAGACTTCAAAACCCCTACGGTTGGTGATGCCAAGAAATCATCCATTGCCGTTGTCAATATATATCTAGGAAAATTCACAAAAACAATTTCACAATTTGGAATGTTAGATTTTCAATAAATTACTCACACAATGGTCTATCCCGGACCTTGAGCCCCCAATTTGTTATGGCCCCAATTTGTTATTACATTTATAACACAACAGCAACAGCAAGGGATGACAGAAACTGTTTTAAAAACTTGAACACATTTAATCAACAGACAAAGACAATAACAACTAACTAACCTAATCTACTGACTACAACTAAAGACCAAGATTGAATAATAAAAAAAACAGAAATATTTACAGTCCCTTTTTGTGGGGTGGCTTGGTGATGTCCTGGATAATGAAAATGCTCAAACTCAGGCAAAGAAATCCACAAAAAAAACGTCACAGGTCTTGAACAGAATGGCAGGTCTGGTCATCTTCTTGCAATTTCTCCTACTACTTTACTGTCTCAATTCTTTTCCTTATATACTCTTTTGCAGACCCCACCCACATTTAGACCTCTTTTTTTTAATTTTCTGAGACTTGCCCCAGACATGTCCAGGACATGTCTAAACATGACTCCAGTCTGAGCTTAACAAAAAAAGGTAAATACTGCCATCTAGTGGCCTATATTCACATTACATTACAGACTTCTAATTTGCAATCACAAAGCCTGCTGTGGTGGGAGGTCAAAATGACCTCACAGCCGTTCTAGGAGGTCCTGCATTATCGGCCGTTCTAGTGTTAAAATAATAATTGCCAGCTAAAACATATTATTCACTGCAATAATGATTCAGTCATAGCATTTGTTTATTTATATCCAAAAGGAAACTTTTTTGTAGACTGCAGAGGGTGTTGCTTGGTTATTTTAATGTTGTATTTAAACTGTTGGATTATTCAATCATATACAATTTCACCATGGGGGGCAAGTATTGACCATTCATTGCCTCTAAACACCAAGATCTTTTTTTTTTTTTGATGCTGCTTTTATTTCCAAGCATGATACCATCACCTGGTCATAACCTGCACACCTTTTTTTTTTTCTGCAACACTTTTCAAGTCTTATATAACCCCTGTGCCTTGCTTTTTGGAAAGTGCTGCAGGCTTCAGTTTTACAATTAGCCCGTATTTCCAAAAAACAATAACTTTAATGAGTTAAACCTGAAATGTATGGTCTTTTAGTGTTTCCAATTTAGTACAGGTCTTCTACGTGAGCAAAACGAGTGTGCACACGGCCCCAACAGAAAACCCATTTTTTGCCCATTAACAGGAGTAGGATCTCTTCATTTCTGACTGTGGGCACCTGCATCTGTGTAATTTTTGGCACTTTATTTATCTGTTTCTGTCTGAGAATGGAAAACAGGGATTGTCGCTGACCGACCACGGTAAGGGCAGCCATGTGTAAATGGGCAAAAACTGGGTTTTCTGTAGGGCCCGTGTGCACGCATGTGTTGCTCACATAGAAGGCGACAAACGATACTTGTGCTCACCCTCAATCGTCTCGGACCCCTCATCTCATGATCAGTTTTGGTTGCTGTCCAGAATCTGTCGCGTACAGGCTGTAACCAGATGTGGCGCTCTTGAGCTGCCATCGTCACTTGTGGTTGCCCTAAGCGGGGTTGGTCACTGACACTGCCTGTGTTCCATTCTCGGATAGACAGCCAACTGATTGTTGAACGGTGACAGTGCACCACCTCTTGGTGGCTGAGATCTGCCCGTAACATGTCAAAGGTCAAAGGTTATTTTTCTCTCTCCTGTGTCACAAGCCGTTCCATTTTCTTGATGCAGTAACATTTTTTATTATTCATTTTTTTGTCGGCTTTATGTAGGCTATTGACCACACCAAAAAGAACAAGTCAAGTATCACTGTACACATCATGAACTGCTCAATGTTTGTTATTACTGAACCGCTTGCCGCCCGTCAGGATTACAATACCACCGGCTTTTCTTTATTTCCACTCGTGCCTCACTGGAAAAGCAATAAAAATCAATCGATTCTTCAATTTGCCGCAAATACAGTACATATCTCACCTGTGCGTTTTTAATGGCGCTGAGTATATATATAAAACAACCATAATTCCAAAAAAGTTTAATTAAACACCATTTTTCATGCAAAGATTGGAATTGTCCCTTCCTTCCTCCTTTTTTTCCTACACTGGAAGGAACAATTCCAATCATCGTATGAAAACGGTGTTCATTTCCAGTAAAAACGGCAAAGAACAGAAATACGGTTAACGTACTCTGGGCTCAGCGGAGTCAAAGTGAACCCCGAGCCTCCCCAACATACATTTCTTATACACGAAAAACACTTTGAAGTTGGCCAGACATATTTATTGCATTTATTACTTAGACAATATAGTTGATGGCAGTCTCTTTGGATGAAATAGCTCTCCAATTGCTCACTCCCGGCCGCAACAATATAATTGATGGCTGTGCCAGGTAGGTGCGACAAGCCGTTGTCAGAAATTTTCATGTATATTGTCCTACTTATGATAAGTGGATCCTGACCATTTGGCCAACGGATGTCTGATTCGCAAGGTTTACGACTTGAGTTGATAAGCACAGGAATGAGAATCTTACAAAACTGTATTGGTAGCTAACGAGCTAAAATTAAGCTAACTTTAGTAGCCACTGAACTAACATGTAGCACACATACAGCCTAAACAAGGCAGATTCAGCAGATCATGTTTGAAGAAGGCAAGGTAGTGAGCCATTTTACAGAGATTCGGCAGTAGAGCTCTAATGAAGATCCTTCTCTACACTGCTTTTATGTACAAAGAACCAAGCAAAGGTGGCATAAAGTGTGTAATTTTACACATCATTTCGGGCTTTTCGGTAACGTTATTGTAGGAACACAAGCAAGACGTCTGTGCGAAGGTGTGTGAGTTTCTTTGTGCTGCTGGTTCACTGCTTTGTTCTCCTGACCAGCGCTGTGTCGCTCTCTATTCACCCTACCAGAGAGCTTACGGGTTTCTCCTCTTAGTGGCATTCACGTTCTATTTCGTACGTGCTCCACCCTCTAACGGGCTTCGCTATTGGTTACCCCTACGAGGCTCCGCCTCGGTGTCTGAGAAAGAAAATTGAACTCACCTGCTCTGTAGGAGGGGGTAGCATACTCACCTCCCATAAAGTCCCGGTGCTGCCAGTGCTCGTCTGCCTTTTTCACTCAGCCTCGAGAGAGTTAAGAACTCATAGCGACTTGTGTGCGAAATGGATAAGCTGTGCCAACAGTGTGCCCCCCCGATGGTGTCCGAGGATCAGCATGACGACTGCCTCATCTGCCTGGGCTTGCAGCACCATATGGAGGCAGGTTCCCCGGGAGGAGCGTGAGCGTCGGCAGCAGTTTGTGTGGGCCGCACGCACCCTCCGGGCTGGCTCGGGGCCAGTCCGTGAACCGGTGGCAACAGTTCGCTCGAAGCCCTGCGACGAGTATGATGAGGAGGATGATCGTCATGTATATGAGGAGGACCCGATGACCCTCTTCAGGGACAATGAGCCGCCCCCGGAGCATCGCTACCCGCTGGACGACCTCCCTGGGTTATTCCAGTCTGCGGTGGAGAGGATGGAGATGCCCCGGCCACTGCAGCCCTTCAGTGATCAGGCGGACAACTTCACAATCGGTCTGCTGGCCCAGCCGAAGTCGAAGCCACGCTTCAAGGTGGTATGTCCCAGGATGGCGCCCATCTTTGGCTACGCACAGCGGGACTGGAGGAAACCGCCCCCAGCAATGGCGTATGCACCGTATTCGCCTGTGGAGGATTGGGAGTGGGATGTTGGCGTCCCGGCTATTGAAGACACGGTGAGATGGTGTCTGCTCCCGACCGCTTCCATGTGGCCAGGCGGTCGGCCGCTGCTCCCGTCCGAGAGGGACAGGATGTCGGCGGCCCTTTTTGACTGATGTTATGCTAGCGCAGCTCAGGTGGTTGCGCTAGCTAACAATATGGCCTTCCTGGCGGGCTCAATGGATAGGCTGACCCACCAGAAGGCGGAGCTGTTGCCGGAGGAGATCTTGGAGATGCAGACGATGGCGGCGGCCATGCTTCGGATATCACAGGCATTCGCAACACCAGCCCCGCTGGCCCAGTTTTTCCCAACCACCGCCAAGTCGCCGCCGTCGCCGGTCATCGGACGACCAGTCATCCCTGGCGTCGAATCAGCCGGATCCTGAGCCACGATGCCCTCTACCTCAACCTCAGCAGCCTCGCCGGAGGTCGTCTGGTCGTGCAGCACCTGGGAAGTTTTTTAATAAAAAACATTACCAGTATGAGGTCTCTGGGTTGTCTTGTTGTATTGCACACGCTGATACGCCGGCTGTTTCAGGTGTTAGCACACAAGGTAATCTGGTACAACCTTCCGGGGGAAGTGGAACAGTCCTTCCTTCGGCAAAAGGGTTTAGCGAGAGAGACACGGAGCGCGAGGCTCGTGTTTGCTCTTCGCATTCACTAAACTCTGATCCTCGAATCGGGGATTTGCCGGCTAGTAGTTTTTTTATGAAGCACTGGCTTGCTAATCGCCGGTAGGGGTTGCATTGTCCTACCCGCGGGGGTAGCACACGATCAAACTCCGGAGTTAAACCAAAACTTAAAACCCTTCCATCAGTCCGTGTTGGTTCAACTCAAAATGAATCATTTTCCTGGTTCGGTACCAGTGAGAAAACAATTGCAAATTGAGGCAGACGGCCAGCACGAATCCAACACTGCTAGCTGGGCTGGCTCCAGTAGAGTGTTTGGTGTTGGTCAACAGGCTTCCTCTTCCAGGTTGCACGGAAGTGGAGCGACCCGCCATTTTGGCCCCAAGGCGCTTGAAGTGTCAAAAAATACTGAGGGGTGCAAACCTGTGAAGAAGACCCTCACTTGTTTAGTGCCACTGGTTGAGGCCTGTTCGGACGTCAGGGTTTCTGAAACTAAACACTGGGGACTCCCTAACACAGAAGTAGCCATGCCCTCGCTACCCATGGTGAGTGGATTGCCAGGCAGTGTGCACGGGAATGCAGCGGAAGCATTACTGCTGTTATCCTCTCAGCCCTTTCGGGCAGGGCCCCCCGGTCGAAACCTCCCTCGGGGGGAGGGGCATCGCGGGAGGGCCCAGGTTAGCGGAAACCATAAAACAAACAGCTTCGCCTCTCACAAAGTATTACCAGGTTTGGGTGAGATTGTGTGCCCCCCTCCCTGACTGGCTGGACAGAGCATTGCGAAAGGGGTACGCTTTGTAGTTCCTGTGCTGTCCACCCCCATTCAAGGGCATTGTGCGGACAAGGCTCCCCAATTCCACACTGAGGGAGGTCCTGAAGGAGGAGGTGAACTCGCTTCAACACGGGGGTGGTAGTGCCGGTCCCTCTGTTAGAAGCTCAGGCAGGGTTTTATTCCCCGTATTTTCTGATCCCCAAAAAGTCAGGAGGCCTCAGACCAATTCTGGATCTACGGGAACTGAATACTCACATTGCGCGCAGACCATTCTGGATGCTGACGGTGAAGTCTCTGCTGGAATGTGTCAGACCTGGCGATTGGATGATGTCAATAGACCTGAGGGACGCCTATTTTCATGTCCCAATTCTGCCGCGCCATCAGAAGTTCCTGCGCTTTGCAGTGCCAGCAATAATGGTTATGTAATTGCTGGGAATGATGGCTACTGCCCATTCAGTAGTCCGCCTGGGGCTGCTGCATATGCGAGACCTGCAGCGCTGGTTCATATGCCTTCGTCTGGACCCAAGGCGGGACCAACAGCGTGTGCTCCACATACCAATGTGAGTGCGACGGGCACTGACATTCTGGGCCTCACCCACCCGGCTCTGCGAGGAGCTTCGGATGGGGTGCGTGGCACACTACATACAGATATTCACAGATGCCTCCCAAACAGGATGGGGCAGGGCTTGCGGCTTTGCTTCTGTCGCAGGTACATGGCAGGAGCCCCAGCGCCATGTCAACCATCTGGAACTCATGGCAGTTCAGAAAGTGTTGCACCATTTTGACCCGCAGTTAGAAGGGAGGCACGTCCTGGTGAGATCGGACAGCCCAACAGTAGTGGCCTATCTCAACAGACAGGGGGGCATCAGGTCGGTGGCCCTGCACAGGTTGGCCGCTTCCATTCTAATCTGGGCGGACCACCATCCGTGCTCTCTGAAAGCCTGGCATGTTCCAGGCATCCTCAACTACCAGGCAGACAGGCTATCCAGGGGAGCCCTGCTCGGGGAAGATTGGAGCCTCCCACTGACGATGGCAGAGCAGATTTGGAAACTGTTCGGTCGACCAGTTTCGGATTTGTTTGCAAGCAAGGAGAACGCTTTGTGCCCTCTTTGGGTCTCATTGAGACCCACCGACGATCCCCTCCTGGGGGTGGAAGCATTAGCTCATCCAGTGTGGCCCGCCGGCCTGCTTTATGCATTCACACCCCGGCAGCTACTGATGCCATTGCTCCGCAGGGTATCCATGATTATGGTATCACTGATGAGGCTGGACGCCAGGTGGTTCCCAGATCTTATCCAGCTGGCGGTGGCAGGCCCGTGGCGGATTCCGGACCTTCCCTTGACTGTGAGGCACGCGTCAGATGCCACTCTCGCCCACCCCCTCATGGCCTGGAGATTGAAAGGGTAAAATTGAGTGAATTGGGCCTGCCTGAGGCGGTGGTGTCCACAATTCAATGTGCACAGGCTCCGTCTACATCCAAGGCTTATGTGGCTCGTTGGCAGATGTTTGCGAACTGGTGTCAGGAGAGAGGCCTAGACCAGAGGTGGGCAGCGAGGGCCGTATCTGTCCCTGGTTTTCACACCAACGTCTGGCCTTTAATTCGTTGATTGTCTCAATTAGCCAAACCTTTTATGAAATCTGACGTTTCATGTCTATTTCTTTAAATTATCATGAAACTACAAAGACTAGTCTTGTCTCCCTTCATAAAACATTTTCCTTTGATCGTATCATTGCGAAAATCTATATTTCTGCATGCCTTCAATTAACTCAATTAGTTAGGGTAATTGATAGGAATAAAAACCTGCATACACACCGGCCCTCCAGGACCGTGATTGCCCACCCCTGGCCTAGACTCACGTTTATGCCCCCTTCAGGGGGTACTAGATTTCCTCCAGGCACTCTTTGAGGGGGGCCATGCAGCTTCCACCCTGGGGGTGTTTGCTGCAGCGGTAGCGGCAGGACATGATGGGTTTGACCGCTTCACGGCCAGGAATCACCCCCTAATAAAGCGAGTTTTAAGAGGAGTTCGAAGAATTAGGCCCCCTGTGCACCGCGAAATTCCCCAATGGGACCTGGATGCGGTGTTGGGAGGCCTGGCTGGACCACCCTTTGAGCCTCTGGACAAAGCAGACCTGTACTTGCTGTCTATTAAGACAGCCCTCCTCTTGGCTTTGGCGTCGGCCAGGAGGGTAAGTGAACTGAGTGCTCTCTCTGTGCTCCCGTCTTGTCTGACCCTAAGACAGGATCTTGGGTCAGTGGAGCTGCGTCCAAACCCATCATTCTGGCCGAAAGTCATCACCACTGCCTTTAAATCATCAGCCCTTCGGCTACAGGCCCTCTGCCCACCTCCTCATGCTACTAGCGAGCAGGAAAAGATGCACAGGCTGTGCCCAGTGCGTGCGTTCAGTGCTTACTTGGAGCGAACCGCGAGCCTCAGGAAGGGGGATCACCTGTTTGTGAGTTATGGCGGGCAGGCTCAGGGGGCCCCTCTGTCAACACAACGTCTCACCCACTGGATCTGTAATGCGATCTGAAGGGCCTAATCAGCGGCGGGTCTGGTAGCCCCAGAAGGACTGACCGCACATTCTACCAGGGGGATTGCGTCCTCTACGGCACTACTTAGGGGCGTGTCGGTAGAGGAAATTTGCAGGGCGGCCTCTTGGTCATCGACATCTACTTTTGCGCGATCATATCTCAGGGATATGACAGCTGAAACAGTGGCGCCTTCAGTCTTGGGAACCCTATCGGAGGGGTCCACTTCCGGCGCCAACTAGCAGTTAATCATGGCCAACCTGAGGCGAGGCATCCCGGGGGTGCCCCGCCTATAGGTGTTAGGCGTGTCATGGGAAAGTGACATAGCCTCTCCCCAGCGTTGAGGTGGGAGACCCCATTGGGGAGGGAGCCCCTTCCAGCAGTAGCTTTGGTTATGTTGGGTGCTATAGTCTGGGAGTGGCACTCAGGCCGTGCCCACCTGGGAGTAGGAGGCCAACATGGGGGAACACTATCAGAAGAGGTCCCCTTTTCAAGTGACGGCTGATGTCCGTGGTACCGCAGCCTGACGCGGTGGACTCGGCAGTGCCCGCCTACAGGTGCGAAGCTTGTTATTGGAATGACAACGATCAGGCCCTTCCATGTCCCTGGGAGGGGCCTGATAAGGAAGGGTCCCCTCCCAGCGCTGGTAATGGTTGGGTGCTACTCCGCCACCACCTGGGGCGGGGTACGCAGTCTGAAGGTGTGCGCCCTCGGGTGTGGACAGGTTTCGCTTGGGTTCGAGAGGATCTGCGTGGTGTACATCCATCCCTAACGGCCTTTGCCCTAGGTGTAACCAATAGCGAAGCCCGTTAGAGGGTGGAGCAGGTATGAAATAGAACTAATAATTACCCTGGATGTAAATCCAGTTCTCTGAGTACGTGTGTAGCCCTCTAATAACCTGCCCAGGTGGCCCCGAGTGTGAGATGCTGAGTTTCAAAGTGAAACGAGCATTGACAGCACAGGGGCTTTATGGAAGGTGAGTATGCTACCTGCTCCATAAGAGGGGTATTTTCAATTTTCAATTTTTGAGTTCAATTTTCTTTCTCAGGCACCGAGGCCTCGTAGTGGTAACCATTAGCGAAGCCCATTAGAGGGCTATGCACGTACTTATAGAACTGGAGTTACATCCAGGGTAACTATTAGTTTCTGTGCCGTAGTCAGCAATTATTCAATCAAAGCGCACTGAAGAAATTCACTCACGGAATATCAGTCATTGTGCATCAAGTTAATCAGTTTCATATGCATTACGATGGATTTCCCCACTAATGACACGGAATTATGACTCGGGAATTCTCAGGCTTGTCTTTACTGAGGGATTAAAAGCTATGGAACTGCATAAAAATGTTTCAAATGGTCTTATTTCATTAAATCAATTTAAACGATCATGAAACACATATATCGTTTCCAATCCCTGAGTAAAGAGAAGCACAGGAAGTCCGGACTCTTTATCGCTTTCCATGTGACTTGTTGTGAGGTGCACCTTTACGCAAGTGAAACGGAAACTTCAATGGCCAAGGATTTTAATTCCGCATGAGAATCTCATTAAGCATTCAATTAATAATTACGGAATACGGTGAATAAGCCTAAAAAATGCATAAGGCCGAATGCGTGAGACTTGGCATCTCTGTCCTGCACCTCACTTGACCGACCGCTGCCTGTTTAACTTCTTCCTCTTCAAACGGCAACTTCCTGTGCCACGTTCCCCCGCACATTGCAGCCAAAATGGTGCATCTCACTATCAAAACAGCTTTTCAACACAACGGCTAACGTAACGTAATTTATTTATTTATGTTATTTTATTTTATTGTTAATTATGAGCTGCAGTTACCAACACCAGTTTGTTAAGGCTGCTGGCAACTGTCAGTCATAAAATCCCTGAGCCCCAACCATCCAGCTCCTTCTCTCCAGTGTTACGGAAAAACCAAATAAATTAGATTTTGTTCAAAACTGAGTTAGGACAATTTTTGTGCTTACTAGGCTTTGCCTCATCACATACAGTACGATACAAAAAGAATAATCCCTGATTTCCCATGTTTTGCTATAGCAAACCCAAGCAAAAAACTAGCAAGTTGATCTTATTGGGTTTTCCCTATTCAATTTGTTTTTTTTTAATGACAAAACTTACCAAGTAGAATCAGTGAATTATGAAGGAACATACGTATAACATGATCTGCTGGGTCAGTTCCCATACAGAGCACTGGTTGTGCAGGACATTCATGGCCTGAATTTATAAATCACATGATTCTCGTGTGAATGACTGAAAAATGGCATCAGGAGGGAAGGAGACAGTGGAGTTTGCACTGACATAAGTGTCAAACTTCACTGTAACTACATAAGTGCGAGATTTTTGCCCATTTTGGTAAATGACAATTTTGAATGGAAAAACTCAAATCATGATATTGCCATGGATCCTGACAAACAATGAAAAAGGTTCTCCCTAAATATTGTTTATTATGCAATGACTAAATAACTTCCAAGTCAGTTTCATTGTGAAACAAGACCTTAGCCCCAGAGGGATACAGGTTTCTGTCTTTTTCTAAAAATCTGCTTTTTGTTACTTACTGGGTTTTTCCAAAGCACTCAAGTTCTGTTCTGCCTAACAGGGTTACTACTTTTATACCGAAGGTGATCAGGCACTGATACCTCTCTGACACCCCTCCTCGCTGTCATGAGATGTAAATAAAGATGATTTGAAAAATGCTGACCATTCACAGTAGAGTGTAGACAAGGGCTGCCCCTCCTAAAAAAAAAACAAAAAAACAATTTAACCGCTGAGTGTAAGTAAGTAATAAACAGTTGGAAAAAGTAAAAAAGTATGTAAGAACTACTGCAGGAGCATTTTGCAACTAATTCAGTTAATTAGCAACATGTCAGTAACATGAATTGGGAATAAAAAGAGCATTTTAGAGGGGCAGAGTCTCTCAGAAGTGAAGATGGACAGAGATTCACCACTGCAAAATCTGCGTCTAAGAATTATGGAACAATTTCAGAAAAATGTTGCTCAATGTAAAATTGCAAAGCCATTGAATCTACAGTACATAATATCATCAAAAGATTAAGAGAATCTAGAGAAATCTCTGTGCGCAAGGCAAGTTCGAAGGTCAATATTGGATGCGCGCGATCTATAGACCCTCAGGCAGCACTGCATTAAAAAACAGGCATGATTTTGCACTGGAATACAGTGCATGGGCTCAGGAACACTTTCAATAATCGTTGTCTGTGAGCACAGTTCGCTGTGCAATCTACAAATGCAAGCTAAAGCTGTATTCTGCAAAGAAGAAGCCATATGCGAACACAATCCAGAAACACCACCATCTTCTCTGAGCCAAGGTTCATTAAAAATGGATTGCGGCAGAATGGCAAAAAACTGTTCTGTGGTCAGATGAATCAAAATTTGAAATTCTTTTTGGAAATCATGGATGCAGTATCATGCAGTCTGAAGAGGAGAGGGAGCTTACACGTCTGAAAAGGCATTATTAATGCTGAAAAGTATGTCACAGCAACATGTGCTCCCATCCAGACAATGTCTCTTTCAGGGAAGACCTTGCATAATTCAGCAAAACAATGCCAAACCACAAACTGCATCCATCACAACAGCATGGCTTCACAGTAGAAGAGTCTGCATGCTGAACTGGCCAACCTACAGTCCAGTCTATTCACCACTAGAAAACATTTGGTGCATCATAAAACAAAAAATCCGGACAAAAAATCTGGCAAAGAAGACCCAGGACTTTCGAGCAACTAGAATCATAACATTTCACTCCCAAAACTTCAGCAATTGGTCTGTTCTCTTCCAAGACATTTACAGACCGTTGTTAGAAGAAGGGATACTAAACAATGGTAAACAAAGCCCTATCCCAACTTTTTTGGGATGAGCTGCTGCCATCAAATTCAAAATGAGCTATTAGTTTTCATGAAATGGTAAAATGTCCCTTTCAACATGATATGTTGTATATGCTCTATTGTGGATAAAATGTCACTTCATGAGATTTGCAGATCGTTGCATTGTTTTTATTTATATTTTACACAGCATACCAACTTTTTTGAAAATTGGGGTGGTATGTTAAATAGACTGTTCTATTTTCTATTTAAATGTATTGAGTTGCCCTCTGGGCCAGGTCTCCCTTATTTATTGTACTGGTTCCACCATTGTACAGGCCCTTTCCAAACTGCAGGATGTGTTTGACATTATACAGACTCAGTTGTTCCATTTAAAGTTGATTTTAAATGCTGACAAAACCAAAGTAATGCATTTCTCAAATACTAGAAAGAAACTTGTATTTAGTCAGGATATTATTACTGCTGCGGGAAAGAAGTTGGAAATTGTCTCAAGTTTTAAATATCTTGGTATCTGGCTTGATGACTGTCTTTCTTTTAAACCCCATGTTGAAAATTTGGTTAAAAAGTTGAGACCAAAGTTGGGGTTTTATTTTAGAAATAAGTCCTGTTTCTCTTTCGAGACGAGAAAGAAGCTGATCTCTGCCACTTTTTTATCAGTTATTGATTATGGTGATTTTTTATACATGCATGCGTCTGCCCATTGCTTACAAAAGTTGGACAGTGTTTATCACAGTGCCTTGAGATTTATGACCAATTGTAAAGCCCTTACTCACCATTGTACTCTGTATGCCAGGGCTGGGTGGCCATCTTTGACCATGCGTAGGCTCAGTCACTGGTATTCGTTTATTTATAAAGCAATTTTAGGTGAACTCCCTTCTTATATTTGTTCTTTGATTGAACTAAGTTCTGATTGCAGTTATAATTTGAGATCTCAAGATGTGATTTTATTGTCAGTTCCAAGCGCACGGACCAATTTGGGAAAGAAAGCATTTAAGTGCTCGGCTCCCCTCACCTGGAATAGCCTGCAAAAAGATTTGAAACTAAAGGATTTGGTCTCCTTGTCGGTTTTCAAATCTTTTATTAGTACAATGGTGAATAAATCGGTTGGTACTTGTCAATGCAGTTGACCATTTTAATGTGAGGCCACAGTTTATTGAATATCTTTTATGTCCGTTGGTATCATTTGAAGCTATTCTATGTTTTTTATGTTTACACTGTATATTCTTTTGTGTTTGTCCTGTATATGTAACATGTCATGCTGCTATCTTGGCCAGGTCTCCCTTGAAAAAGAGATCGTTGATCTCAATGGGACTACCTGGTAAAATATGGGTTAAATAAAATAAATAAAATAAAATAAAATGAGATTTTGTCTCAATGGGAATTTCTGTTAAATAAAGAAATAATAATAATCCTAATCTCAATCTTTTCAAAATTCTATTTTGGATGCTATACCACCCTAGAGTTAAAATTGTGTTAGATCAGTTTCTCTGATGTGCATTCTTTAAGAGCCAGTTCTTATAAGAGTCAGGCAGGCAGCGATTCTTATTGCTAGATTTATGTTAGAAAGGAACAAAAATCACATTCTCTATCCTTACTATAGACCGCTTTTTTTAGGGGGTCCTGGAATATTTGGGTCAAAATCGGCCAAAATGGCAAAATCACCAAAATTAGGTTTTTGAATGCTTGTATTTCTGTGTGCCCTGAGTGAACCAAATTGATTTTCATTTGTGCAAGTCTATCAGGTATGGACTCTCCAAAATTTGGCAGCTGACTTAGGGTGCAGCCCATAGGTGGCGTTGCAAATCAATACTTATTGTAATTTTGCACTCTTGCCTAGGGATTGTGTGGCTTGCGCCCTAAGTCAGCCAATGCATTTTATGCATGTCATTATAGGTTAGGACCTCTTACATTGATCTGGATGAAAATTACAGCAGCTGACTTAAGGCGCACTGTTACGTCCAGCTCATCTTTTATGATAGATTCCAATATTTTGCACGCAATGCAAGTTAAACTGACTGGCCTGTAGTTTCCTGGCTTGGTACGGTCCCCTTTCTTATATATTGGTATTATATTGCCCTGTTTCCAATCATTTGGCATTTCTCCAGTTTCTAAAGACCGTCGGAGGATGGTGGATAGCGGCTTAAAGATGATCTCACCAACTTCCCTGAGCACTCTAGGATATAAGGCATCAGGACCCACCGCCCTATCTGCCTTTAGTTTATGCAACTTTTCTAATACTTCGAATCCTGATTTACTGATAAGAACATCATCCAATGTTATTCCAATGATAGATGTAATAATAAAAGCAGAAAACTAAAAGTGAATGCGGATCCATCTAGGGCCATAGTTTGCATGCAGGTTTCACCATGCAGTTGACCTTAAAACTTAGAAAATCAGGAATACAAGAAAATAACTAAATCGGCGTGCTACCTCCTATTTAGGCTATTGCAGACACTTCTCTTTTGAATGAAGAAACGCATCAAGCAAAAAAAAAATTTCAAATAATGTTTTTGCAAGATGGTTAGAGCATATTAAACTGAGAATAAATTAAGGGGAATTGGATGGCTTTTCACTCATCATTTTCAGGCTGACATTGTCTTTGAAAACATACGAAAATTACACTACAGAATTTCACTATTTAAGTTGTACGTTGCGGCAAAATTTCACTTCAAGGTGATGGCATTCATAATCAGCCATAATAATCTCCGCATTCAAGGATCGAAACATGTTCAAAAAGACCAATACAATGATTGCGCATTAATTAAACGCTCAACAGACTATGGCAGACAGCCAAGATAATGAATGGATGATGAATGAATATGTATGCATGCGAGCCTTAATTGTTGTTTAGATCAGCTTAACCAAACTTCAAAAGCTTATTTTTTGGAACCCGGGGAAAAAAAATATTCAACTGAAAATTCTTTCAGGAAAGAGTTCCTTAATGTAGAACATAACGAACATTTACTCTCTACTTGCGGCGGAGTCATGTAGCAGACAATAATTCTGGACCAGTCAAAACCATGACGAGAAATCAGATGCAAAAGCTGCACACTCTTGTACGTAATTAGACACAAGAATATTTTTTTAAACAGCTTGCATGTCTAGCAAGGCTCTTTAATTCAATGTGAACCCCACAGAGAGAAAATTGGGAAGGAGAAAGATGAAGTTAGAAGGGGTAAAAGAAGAAAGAGATTGAGATAAGATCAAGAAAATAAACAAAGTTGCCAGGCAATGGCAGACAAATTTTACTCTAAAAGCTTTCAAAAGCTTCAGGAACCCATTTACACCTTTCTGAGTTGTTCAATTCAGCCAAACACACAATAAACACTATACTTTCAGGTGACCTCAAAATCAGACTATGTATTTGTCCCCAGTTTTATTATTTAACAAAACAAAAAACCGAACAAACCTGCCGGCTGAAAATTACTGCCTTGTGTATGATGCAAATACTACATTCACCGAGTGAAATCTGTTCAAAAACACTGGCATTACTGATTTAATAGTCTACTGCAAACAGGTGACAAGGTTTGTTCAGTTTTGCATTTTCCTCAAAACACTTCCATGCTTTGCACGTAAAAATAATCCATGATGCAAATCAATAGCCAATTCACACACTTATAAAAGTTTCATATGAATGGAAAGCAATACTCTTACTTGGCACATTCACAAACATGAAACATTCAGCTGAAGACTTTAAAAAAGTGACTTAATTAAAATCTACAGAGAAATAACACAAATAAGTTTTGAATGGCAAATTCAACCCTTTGTTCATATGAATTTAAATTACCTCTCCCTTATTGTATTGCATGCAATTTGTTGAATTTAATATTTGTCGAGGAGGGAAAAAAAAAAAAAAAAAAAAAAAAGAAAACTGGTGGAACAGGGAGAAGTGGGCAGCGGTCCAGAGAGATTTAGGGAACAATCTGCCGTAGAATGATGGTTCACATTAAAATACAAGGTAGCTTGGATGGGGAAGCCCTCTCCAAAAAAAAAAAAAAAAAAAACAATTCCAGTCTCAAGGCACTGTGGATATGACAACTGGATAGATCAGTTAATTTGACATCACAAGGAACAGCTACTAAATAGCTTGGCATTTTTTAATAGAATCACGTGAATATCTTGTGGCTACTATGGTTGAATTTGGTCCGCCAGGAATAAGAGGGTGTATTCGGTATAATTTACAATGACATGGAGGGCAGTATGCTTGGTTTTAAATCTCAAGCGGACTCTATAAACTTGTTCCGTCAGATCCATTCATGCTTTGCCTACAGTTTACAAGGGTTTACATAAAAGCCCAATGATATATTAGAATTGTAGGACAGTAGCATTAACATAGAAAACTACCTCCCAAATAAAATCATCTGGTAGTACAACCAGAAAGAATAGAAACTCACTGGGCCTATAAAACAAAGGGTGTCCATTCTGTAATGTATTCGCTTTATAAAAGTTACAGATATGCAGTTGCTTTGGGGAACTGGGGGGGGGGGGGGAGGTTGGGGAGGATCAACAATTGTTACTGCAATACATTCTTTAAGCAATTGGTCACATTTTATTGTTGATATTGTTGTTGTTTAATTGATCGAATTAAACATCCATGCACTGGAAATGAGTGGGATCTTCTGAATCAAAGGAAAAAGGGGTGGAGTCGGAAAAATGCATTTAAAAGCAGTAGTTCACCATGACCCAGAGGGGAGATGAGCCAACATTCTGTAAGGGTTCTCTAAACATTTACAAGGGGTAGGAGAAACACTGCGCAGTCCTACTTGCAATGTCCCTTTTTTGTCTTTTAACTACAACAATACAGTCACAAGATACAAAGTCTTCTTAACCAGAGGAGCAAAACAACAACAACAACAAAAAAAGGACATTCTCAGCATTAAATACACAAGAGTCCATCTTCAGCTGGGCCAAAAAAAAGGGAGCGCTGAGCATTCACTTCTTAAGGGGCTGGTAGACGGACGCGTTGGGGTCCAGACCCGAGGAGCTGCTGTCCATAAACTTAGAGGAGTAGTGGGGGGTCACTGGGTTCATGTTATTGGTGTCCGCCGTGTAGCTGATGCTTGGCATAACTGCCATCACCTCAGCAATTTTCTGTTTAAGGTCCTTGATCTCCTGATCCTTTTGGAGAATTTGCCCTGCAGACAGAAAAATAAATAGAAATATACTTAATGCCTCACTCAATACTTTTTTTAAGGGTCAAGGCAGAGTGAGCATATTAAAGCTGCATGCGTATGCAATAGCCATTAAGGTTTCCAACTTCATACAGTGACTGTGCCATGACAAGCTAATTCAATATATTATAATAATAATAATAATAATAATAATAATATGTAAAGTGCGCCATGTTTCAATGTAATGCGTTTTCATCAGTGTACCATTTGCACATTTTTATCTACAGCTCTCTCTCAACAGCCACTCACCAAGCACTGCATGTTACAGGTAACAAAAACCTGTCAATTAGGACTAGAAGCCGGAAACTCCAATGGTCTACCATATAATCGAGCCCATTTCGGAGAGGGGTACAAGGCTGAGATGAAATGCCAAAGTCATTTATGTCATAATTTGGTCAATATTTGTAACTGCTAGAGGTCAGGTTTGTGGAATAGGCCTCTACAGGAGAGGGAAAGTTCAAGGTCAAAAAACAGCCTTTTTTCAGAAATTGGTCAAACCTGCCATTTCTACATTGATACATTTTGCATTTACTAACATACCAAGTTTTAGCTGTTTATACTCAGGAGGTCTAAAATGGAAAAGGTCAGTTTTTTAAAATAACCACCCGTCATGCCCAGTTTCAGAGGGGCAGGGCAGAAATGCAATACCCAATTGTTTATGTGCAAAAGATGTTGCAGAATGCTTTATCAAATTTGATCAATATTTTTCACCGCTAACTATTAGAAATCGAATTTGCCAACGACAGGAGTCAAACACCAGACGACAAGGGATGATGGAGTTCACACCATATTAATAACTGCACTGGCCCACTGCCAGATGATTTAAAAATCGAATATCTGCTGAAAGTAGTACACTGGGCTCAAGAATTCTTGGCACCCTGACTGCAATTATGCAAAAAATACGATATAAAAAAATATACAACTTGGGTCTGGACTTTAATGAAAATATTTCTTATTTTCATAAGAAAGAAGTTCGTAAAAAATGCACATTTTTATCGGTTTATCAATCAGCCCTCGTTCTGATAGGCTCCGAAGTGAACATCGAGTCTCCATACTGTCTCTGATAGGCTTATCACAAATGACGGGATGGTAAGGGATGCGGCAAACCTTGGGCGATCTCCAGCTGTCTCTTGGCATCGCCTAGTGCTGAGAAGAGGTCCAGTTTGATGCGGGTCTCTGCACTGAGGCTGTTCTCCAGGTGCTGAGTCTTGTCCTGCATGGCTGAGAGCGCCGACATTAGCACCTCCGTGTCCTTCTCGTTCTCCTTGTATTTGCGCAGCTCCTAGCAGGAGCAAGAACAAGGTGAAGAATACTGAGGCTGGAACCTATGGTGTATACAAGCTGCTTCACAATAAGCCAGCCATCACAGCCTGGTTATGAGATCTAGGTCCAGACGCACGCACACACACACCGACAGACACACGCACGCATGGACGGACAAAGCAAATTCAGTATACCCCCCTAAACTTCGTTGCGGGGGGTATAATTACGACAGTGTGTCGTAAAGTCTAAATTCACAAAGTTCAAAATTATACAGAAAATACGAATGCAATCATTTCCAAAATCCAAAATTTATTTTTATCAAGGAAAATATTCCTTCTCAATCCGTACTGGTAATTACGTTTCAAAGCTGAATTTTTTGCTGCAGTTAATAACTGCTCTCTTGCTTGCCTCAGGCATGCAGATGTCGTTAATGAATTGTTAATGGATTAGGCTGCTGCCCGCATGTATATATGCTGACAAAACTGACTACCTAAATTCATGAAAGAAAGCAGATGATAAATCATGTCATTCAAATTGAGGATTTTATCAGAGGAGCGTTATTCCATATGAAATCAACCAGGGTTCCGATGGGCATAGTCATGGATTTTCTTCAAACTTTGATAGCCTGTTGCTTTGGGTGCCAAATAAAGACATAACAAGCTTTAGCTCAATCGGCCCCCTTGTTTTTATTTTCTGGGGGTGAAAAAAGTGGGCATGGCATCCTGGTAGGTGAAATCAGCATTTTTTTTCCATCTTCAACAGGCTGCAACTCTGGAAGTCATTAAGCCAACCCCATGATTTTTTCAGGAGTTGTTCTCTATGCAATGAACAACACTTAATAGCCAATCAACGTAGTTTTAACCCTTTTATTGTGGTTTTACAGGCTCTCAAAAAGGCTACTTTTACAAACCGGCATCAAAACATATACATTTAAGAGAACCATTTTCACACCCATCTGATGACATATGTGGATTTGTGGTAACATCAGCAATTAGTAATGGTCAAGAGCTTTCTATAGCCACCAATTGTTATCCTGTAGCATTTATAGTTCTTTGGTAATATTGACCCTTATTTTAGACCCCTGTGTGGGGTGACCCCTTTTTCGGCCCCTTTTTAAGGATGTGGGTATCCTTCAATCTTAATGAAACCTATATATTTGTAGAGCTCTTGAGGTGTACTGCCACCAAAATAAATTTCATTATCATGCGTGTATGATCACGATAACCAAAAAACTCATAGTAGATGTTGTACTGACAAATCAGTGGTAGAAAAAGCATTCCAGGGACTTTATTTTTCAGCTTCTTCAGCTTGGCACCATGAATTCTCAGTGCATGATGGCCCCGCGAGCGCTGCTCCTAGCTAAAACACTGAATGATAACAATAATAAAAATAAAAAGAAAGCCGTTGCTGCGGCGAACCCCCCGTCGCATCTTTCTGAACTTTAAAGTCACATGCGATTGGCGATTGGGGTAAAGGTCATCTTCAAGATCTTTTGGCATCCAGATGATGTCCAAGGAGAAGGACTAGCTGCTGTAAAGATTTCAGCCACCTAACCTCATCACTCAGCTAACAATGGCCATAAATGTGATTTTTGCACTTATTAACCCCATGACCTAATTATTATGCAAATTAAGTCAAGGTCACCATGGTCACCCTTCCCCCACCCTAAAGTATTATGGTACCAAGTTTGGTTGGATTCGGCACAGGAGCTTCCGAGATATAGTGCAAAATGTTTGGGCAGACGGACGTACATACGTACGCAGATCTCCACTAGACCCCCCTTTCGGGGCCTGTCGCCCACGACGGGGGGTAATAATAATGTCAATCCGACTTAATAATGAGAGGGGAAATGGAAATGCTGTGGTAAGACTGGCTACAGTGGTAAAATCTGTCAGCACTGGACCCACCTGCACCTTCATCTCCAGCTCTCTGATCTGCTCCTCTTTCAGCTTCATATCCATGGTGAGCTTCTTGCACTCTGACTCCAGCTCTCGGATTCGGCTCCTCAGAGAGTCTGTGCTCTCTCCCCTGCAGACAAAGGTATGCGCCAGGTTAGTAGGAAGGCCCACAAGCATGAGACCTGGCTCTACCCCATCCTCTTTCACAGAGCCGGGCAAGGAGACCGATCAGATCATCTGACCAGTCATTTCTGGAGGGGCATGCAATGTTATATTTTCCCCAACCTGAGCAAACTGGCAAATCAGAGCTGATGTCCCTCACTGACTGACACACACTGTTTTTGAGGCTGAAGCACATTGGCTGAGCCACAAGTGAGAACAGAGCGAGCAAAAAAACATCCCTTTAAACAAATTATTAGTCCTGACCAGATTTCAATCATTTTCTTTCATTAAATAGTTTTGTTAATTTGAAGAATATTCCATTGGTAAATAAAGGCATAGTTTCTTTCTTGATGCAAGAATGATTAAATGGTGCCCAAATTCAATTCAAAGTAGGCTTACTAAAAAAGGTAAACTACTAACTTATGAAATGTTCTCACTACCTTTTGGCACAAACTGCAATCCAACCTGTGCTTCATACATAAATCAAATAAAACAAAGATTTGAAAAACCTTCACGCAATTTTGGCAGCGGAAACGAAATGTGCATCCACAGTAGCCGCCCGACTTTGTCTGGGGGTTACAATTAGAATTATTAAAAGGTGTAACTTTGTCCAGGGGCTATAATGAAAGTATCATCAAAATGAATAGTTTTTTAAAATTTCTAATCCCCACAGGAGTCAGAATTTCAAGTCTCTCAGAACAGTAAAAATTTAAGTACACCCAAGTATTAAGAATTACCAATTAATACCCAAGACATCTCACAGTTCCACACTCATTATCAGGTTTTCCCTCATTAGAAATGTATTAACACCTTAAATGAGTTAAAATTATTTTAGTATGGCTTCTTGAGTTGGACAGCATTAAACAATGCAATGCTGTCTTTAAAGGCAAAATGCCTTTAAAGACAGTCAGTATGTAAAAATCTAAAGTGAAAATGCTATTTTTAACCCTTTCACCCCCACCAGTGCAGAGACAGCAGTTCTCACTTCTATTTCTCCCTCTGGCCTTTGTTAACATTCTTATTAAATTTCTGGCAGTCTGTTCTGATTCATGATTGTTAAAAGAAACATAACAAAAAGAGTGCCATATGGAAAAATGCCAGTCTCATAAGTGCTACATGGCACTACTGGGGGTGAAAGGGTTCACCATCAGTACAATATTTAAACTATTTAATTTTCATTATTTTGATTTCATACATTTTCCTTGCTAAAGGATCCATCAGCCTTGCCCCACGCTTGAGGATCAGTGCGAGTGCACTGCAGACAGAGACTGACTTCCATATACAAGGGTCCGACTCAGCCAGGCTCACCTCGTCTATTCCATGCTCCATCAGTTCCTAAATCTTTACGGAAGCAATGCAGGTTACAGATATTCCCCAACACCCCGTTCCTCAAATCACCGTCCTCAAGGTCTCAAAACTGTTGCTTTTTCGCTCTCCCTTTACCTGGGGGTCCGCTGTCACAAAAGTCTGGCAAATCAGCCATGCTAATTTTTTAGTGACAGGAATGGATTTTGATTCAAGGCTTAGATTTGAGGATCCCTGCACTATAATGTGTCAAACTATGTTCCACACTGCAGCAGAAGAGCATGCATGGGATAACACACAGAGTAATGCATGACACAAAGGGGAGAGATAATAGGCCATGGGCTACTGGGGTCCACCGTGCACCCCCCCCACAAACCTCCGACACTACATTTTTCTGGTGCCCGGGAGTGTCCTGAACTCGAAACTAAATGTTAACAGTGTCTAAGTTGGGATGAACTTAGCATTCTGACTAAAAGTGTAGAGGTACCCCTAAACGTAATCGGCGTCATTTCGCGACGTAAATCTTTGTACTCCCCTGTACATTTTTACATTTTGTGTGCTTATTATAAGTGATATATACGCAAATGAATCAAATGAAAGCTAAGAACCTCCTGGTTCTTTTAAAACTGATATGGACATGTTTTATAAATATATAGTACCTGTTATTGAGCATTATATAACTATAACCCTTATACTTAACCAAAATGCGCCTAAATTTTCTAACTAGAAATTTGAAACATTTGTTGCTTGATGTATTTACATGAATATAACATAAAAACTTTCTTGAGAAAAGAAACACTATTTTATGGTATACAAGAAATATTATGACATACAACATAAATATTTTTGAATAGATCCTTTAACATATTTCGATATAAAAGCAACAGCGGAGTTATACAAATATAATACAAAACATTATATACAAAACATTACACAAATCTATATGAATCTTATTGAAGTGGATAATCAATCTTAGGTGCTCTACATGCCACATCGACATACAAGAACATACATATATAAAACCTCACACATATCTATATGAACCGTATTGAATTAGATGAGCATATGTGTATGCATGTGTCCCGACAGGCCGTCAGCTGCGATGGGCCGCCTACAGCTTGACAGGACTTGTACACACACATTTGCTATATTCTTGCCAAAAAGGTAAACGTTTATCTATTTCATGCAGGATATGTATGAATAAACATATACAGTGTATAGACAATGTAATATGAACCAATGAAACACATGAAACAAATCTGAGATTGTCACAATGCAACTATGAATATTATTCGTCATCACTGTCACTGCTTTGTCCTCCAAAGTCATCTGGGATATCTGCCAGTTCAAATTCTAGGTCTGAGTCCTCCGAGTCCTCATCAGACTGTGCTTGATCATCAATGATGTCGATGAGTTGTTGTGGAAGAATACTTCCTGTATGCCAGTGGTTCTCAAATTCGGTCCTGGCGCCCCCCTGTGTATGCTGGTTTTTGTTCCAGCCACAACAGCAATTCCAGGATTTTAACAAGCTGTTACTTTGTCTTAATTAGCAGCATTCCATGCTTAGAGTAGTTATTTACCATCTTAAGTCACATTTGGATGGACACATCAATTCTGCTATGAAGAATAAAAACTCTTGAACATCTTGTGCTTAATTTTCAACATTGCTGGGATTTTCAGGTGAAAACATTTTTAAACAGCTCAAATTAGACTCTGAGAAAATCAATAAGCTCCAAATAAGGTTTCTGAATGCAGGTGTTTTGAGTTTTTCCCAAATAACCTGCCTGAACCAAATAAAATCAACAGAAAACACAAACACACTCCATTGTTTGCCAAGTAAATTGTCGGGTTTTACTTCCATGTGTTAAGAGTTTCACCAATGAGGAACCTGTGGATATTTGCATAAATGCACCTAATTAAAACAAATCAACAGCTTGTTAAAATCCTAGAGTTGCAGTTGCGGCTGGAACAAAAATCAGCATACACAGGGGGGCGCCAGGACCGAATTTGAGAACCACTGCTGTATGTCAAAGTGGTTCCAGCTTGCCATCAACCACATGCCATCCATGGCCAACTCGTACATCGGGTATAAATGGTTGAGCAATATCAGCTCTCTTCCAAATTCCAACCTGATAGTTCACCCGTTTTACATGCTGCTCCAGACTTTTTCTGCATGGTGGCAGTGTTCCAATATCAACATTTTTTGATGGATTGATTTGATTATCTTTTTCACACAACTCTTTAATGCGTATGTATCGCAACTCATTCACTTTTCAAGCCCTTGCCCGACCATACATAGCACAAGTGAATTCTTCAAGTTCATCAACGAGATCATCTTGGACGTCCCATGACTCTCCCAGCCTGGAAAGCGTGGCAGCAAACTTTGGACTTTTTTGGAGAATTTTCAGTGGTTTGATTTTTCCATGACCTTTGAATGCGCTGGTCGTATCGCATCCCGTAAATGCATGGAGACACATCAGTGCAGTGCAGTGTGTTTCTGTGTATTCTTCTGCAAGCTCAGTGATGTTTATCAGTCTCTGTTTATTTCCACTTCCAGTGTCAAATAGAATAACACACTCTTCAATCTTCAAGGCAAAGTGCAGTAAAATGAAGAAAATATCAGTATCTGGGCTTTTGATCCTGATGTACTGGTATCCATTTTCCTTCCCATACTTGCAGTACAGGACAACTCTGGAATCTGTTTCCTCTTGAGTAGAATGCAGTGATTCTATTTCGACTTCGCTTGTTGTTTTACCATCTCCAGATGTCAATTCATATGCAACTCCTTCTGAGATCAAGATGACTTTTCTGTCCTGAAGCTTGCTTGCATATGACTGATGACTCCAAGCTTTAGTAAGGAGATTGATGAATTGTGACTTATTTTCATTGTTTGCCAGAAACTGTTTCTTGAGGTTTCTTTGTGCTCCCTCCCTTGATTATCAACTTTTCACTGCACCCTCTTCTTTCACGTTCCATTGATTTTACAGAATTGGGCAGATACATGTCTGTACTGAACACAGTGTTCGCTGTCTTTGGCATCATTTCAAAGATTTTTTGGCAAATGAGATTGAAATTGGCAGGGACTTCTTTCATGTAATAGAAACAAGCGTTTCCATCTTGGACAACAAGTGTTGACTCAATTGATGGTACAGGAGCATCTTCACACTCTTTTGTTAGATAAGTGAAGGCCTTTGACTTGTCTGTCTTTGCGAGAAACCCATCAGCGGTTCCAATGCTATATGGCACAGGCGTCAGTGGGAATGTCATCAGTTCTTTGATGTCCAACTGCAATCCCTGACTTTGAGATTTCACAAAGAGTTGGAAAGCAACATTCCCCTGTTGCTTATATTGGACCACTTTTAATATTCTTACTAATATTCTTAAATAACATCATTTCTGCACTCTGGGAAATAAAACTTAACTAACCTTTTTCATTCCAACAAATCATTAGACAAAATGATATCCGACATATATACTCATTCAACTGATAACAAAACTTAATTAAAGCATTACAACATGGTTATACTGGACCTGAAACATAATTGTCTTGAAAGTACATTATCAAAATCAAAAGTGTTGATAATTATATTCAACTTGAGGAATTACCAAATTAGAAAATTTTATAGTAAAATCGACTGTACTAGTACTAGTATGCTAGTACTGGCATATCTGTTGTGTAACATATCACAAATTAGGATGTTTTTTTAATCTCTAGTATGCCAAATAGGGAAATTTTATGAAATTACAATATACTTATATCATCACCCGATTGTGTTCATCACATTAAGTGCAATATCCAAAAATTTAGGCGCATTTTTGGTTAAGTATAAGGGTTATGGTTATATAATGCTCAATAACAGGTACTATTAATTTAAAAAACATGTCCATATCAGTTTTAAAAGAACCAGGAGGTTCTTAGCTTTCATTTGATACCTCATTTGTATATATATCACTTATAATAAGCACACAAAATGTAAAAATGTACAGGGGAGTACAAAGATTTACGTCGCGAAATGACGCCGATTACGTTTAGGGGTACCTCTACACTTTTAGTCAGAATGCTAAGTTCATCCCAACTTAGACACTGTTAACATTTAGTTTCGAGTTCAGGACACTCCAGGGCACCAGAAAAATGTAGTGTCGGAGGTTTGTGGGGGGGGTGCACGGTGGACCCCAGTAGCCCATGGCCTATAAAGCTCACCGGGAGGCTGCTGCCATGGCAACGGCCCGCGCCGCTGTGGCCTCCTCCAGCTTCTTGCGCTTCTTCTCCTCAGCCAACTGCTTCTCCAGAGCCGCCCGAGCCTCCTGCTCCACCTTCAGCCTCTTCTCCAGCTGAGTAATGGTCTGCTTGTCCTTCTGCTTGGCCTGGATTGCATTGTGAAGCCTGCAAACAAAGACAATCAGATGCGCACATACGACAGGTCATCAGACCGGGACCTGAGGCCACCACGGTCATTCCCGAATCTCCTTACTGCATGAACACAGAGGCAAAGGCAGCTTGGAAACTATGGAGAACGGTTTGAAAGTAATTTGCCACAAGAAACCGATTACTAAACACTGAACACTGGAAATTACTTTCTTGGTAAATAAATAAAACCCAAAATACAAAAACCATCCATTTCTTGCCCGCATGGCTTATCGTCACAGGGCTGTTTGATCATAAAAATTGAATGACATACAACAATTGTGCGGTCTGGCCAGCTCTACCAAACAGTGTTATATTTGCTTTTATGATAAAACTACGAATAAAATAATGGGATCTGGGTTAAAAAACAGAGTTCACGCAAATAAGCAGACTGCCACTGAATTTTGAGACTTTTCTACCTGGTCTTTTGCAACGAAAGAGCCAATCCATTCTTTTAATCATGTTCAAACCGGTTGAATTCTTTAAATCTAAGACTGAACCCAAGTAATTGATTATTTTTCCCTATTTCGAAGTCTTATAATGGTTAGCTTGACTTGCATTGTCAAATCGCTGGTCCTCATGTGACGAAAGCAAAGTCTAGACAAGATACCAAATGCTCTCTTACGCCTGCGCAAAGACAGTCATAGAATTCAGCTGAATTGGAGACATTTGCAGATTTCTTCAACTGTAATTCTACAAAATTTAGCCAATATTAAAAATGCAAATAACGTAAAAAATACCCGATTTGAAAAGTCCAATCACCCTCTCCTGCACTGACAACACTACAACGCATTGATTTCAATTAATTTATTAGGGCCCGAGCACCGACCGGTGCCAGGAACCTATTGTTTTTGATGGGATTTTTATTAGGGCCCGAGCACCGACCGGTGCGAGGAACCTATTGTTTTTGATGGGATTCTTCTTCTTCTTCTTCTTCTTCTTCTTCTTCTTCTGCTGCGAGAACGCATTTTTGAGGGCTTTGCCATGCACGAAAACTCACAAAAATTGGCCCACACGTCAGTCGTGGTGAAAATTGCAAAGTATTATTATTTTTGTGCTTGGACATGCCCCGGTGGCTCTATAGCGCCACCAAACACGCGGCCATTTTGGAACGCACTTGCTCGGATTCTCACGAAATTTTGTAGAGTCATAGTAGTCATCATAAATTTTTTTGTAAATTTTTTTGAAATTTTTTTGCCTCACAGGAAGTGAGCTATGAGCCATTTCCTGCGGTTTTTTAGATTTTACGAACACATTTTTGAGGGTTTTATCATACTCGAAAACTCACCAGACTTGGCTCATAGACTGGAAATATTACGTTCTTTGATTCGATATCTCATTTGGCACTGGGTGTGATATGGTAGCTCTATAGCGCCCCCTAATACATAATTGCATTTTTGAGGGCCTCAGCATGCTTGAAAACTCACAAAACTTTGCAAACATATTAAGCAGGTCTTACTTTTAACTAGGATTTAGGGTTTACAGATGGATGTGGCAAAATTGCATTACAGCGCCACCTAGAAAATTTCAATGAAGCAGCCCTCGCAGCGTGTTTGACCTACATGTACAAAATTCGGTGGACATGTGTACTATGCCAAGACCTAAAAAAAAGTCTCAAGGTGTCATGACCTGGACTCAACAGGAAGTCCGCCATTTTTAATTGAATTTGCAAATTTTTTTAATTTTTTGCCATTCACAGGCTTCGTACTTTAACGAACTCCTCCTAGAGATTTTATCCGATCAACTTAAAATTTTTAATTTGACATCTTAAGACCTTCGCCATGTTAAATTGCGAAGCTTTTTTGGATTCATCGAAATTTGTGTCCGTGGCCTTGCGGCGAATTTCGATGTTCCGCCATGAAACTGGAAGTTGCTTTTATGAGCACATGCTTTGTGAAATTTGCGTGAAACTTTACAGGCTTAATAATAGTCTACTTCCAAATATACCTATTTGTTGATATTGGATTGGGTGTGGTCAGGTGGCTCCACAGCGCCCTCTTGACACGGCCATGTTGACATAAAAGTGCTTGAATGTTCATGAAATTTGGTCTGATCATTGCATTTGTTTTTTTGGGCTATGCTTATTTTTTAGAAAATTTTCGGCCAAACAGGAAGTGAGCTATGAGCCATTTCCTGCGTTATTCCAAATTTTACGAACACACATTTGAAGGCCTTAGCATACTCGAAAACATGCAAAACTTTGCAAAAATTATATTTTTCTGATTGTCTTCAATTTGAGATAAAAATTGGCAGTAAATCTGGCATTATGGCTCTATAGCGCCCCCAATCAGATTTTTAAAAGAATTGCCTTTTTGAGGGTCTCAGCATGCTCAAAAACTCACAATATTTTGTACAATTCTAATTACCATCATTCTTGTGACACTGATAAAAAATTTACAAATAGGCGTGGCAAAAATGGCATTATAGCGCCCCCTGGAAAATTTCAAAGAAGCAGCCCTCGCATCGTGGTTGACCTGCACGTTTGAACTTCGGTGGACATGTGGAATATCCTGAGACCTAAAAATAAGTCTCTTGGTGCCATGACCTAGACCCAACAGGAAGTTTGCCATTTTTAATTGAAATTGCAACTTTTTTAGATTTTTCGCAATTCGCAGGTGTAGTACTTTAACGAACTCGTCCTAGAGATTTTATCAGATCAACTTAATATTTGGCAAATAATATCTAAAGACCTTGCTTATGTTAAATTGCGAAGCAATTTTGATTTCATTGAACGATGTATCCGTGGCTTCGCGGCGAATTTTAATATCCCGCCATGAAACAGGGAGTTGCTTTTAC
Source organism: Gymnothorax reevesii (assembly GCA_029721435.1). Classification (NCBI taxonomy): domain Eukaryota; kingdom Metazoa; phylum Chordata; class Actinopteri; order Anguilliformes; family Muraenidae; genus Gymnothorax; species Gymnothorax reevesii. The sequence continues at coordinate 81,520,934 of CM056577.1, read as the reverse complement.
TGCCACATACTTTGTGGGATTTGCCCGAAACTGCCTATGCTTGATAAAATTGTCCTCCGAAGTATAAACATATGCTAATATTGGATCGGGAGGTGCTAGGTGGCTCCACAGCGCCCTCTAGATATGGTCATGTTAAGATAAAAGTGCTTGAATATTCATGAAATTTGGTGTGATCATTGCATTCGTCATTCCGGGTAATGTTTAATTTTTTGAAATTTTTTGGCCAAACAGGAAGTGAGCTATGAGCTATTTGCTGCGTTTTTCCAAATTTTTCTGAACACACGTTTTAAGGCCTTAGAATGCTTCAAAACTTGCAAAACCTTGCACAAATTATAAATGTCTTATTTTGTTTAATATCATCCATCAATTGGCACTAAATGTGGCATAACGGCTCTATAGCGCCCCCAATCAGATTTATAAAAGAATTGCTCTTTTGAAGGTCTAAACATGCTGGAAAATTTACAAAAATCAACACACTCATGGAGCTCGGTATTACGATTACTATGTTGTAGATTTTGCGCTCAAGCATGTCAAAATGGTATCATAGTGCCCTGCAGAAAATTTTTGCACTCCCCTCAGGAAAACACATTGTACGCGGTCCAGCAGTGTCCAATGGCACTAAATGGACACCTGCACCCATCAGGATCTTGCTGCCATCCCAACGTGCACAAGGGATGCGAGGGCCCTTTCAACGCTGCTTGCAGCTTTAATTAATTCAATAGTTTATTGAAATAGACACTTATTTCAAGTCTGATGACAGCTGCAGACTCTAGAAAAGGGGTGAGGTCCGTTTAGTACTCATAATGATGTGACGTCAGCTCTAGAACACAAATCAGCGTATGAACAGCCATAATTTGCATTCAGCCATTGACTTGCATTGTTTTGGTTGTTTATCTGGCTTTCTGAACAATGGTTCAGCTTTGGGTTTTTAAATTCTGTGGAAATTCTGATAAAACAGGGAATAGTATTCACAAAGTATTCCCTACTCGGACATAGTATTCCCTCTTGCAGTTTACCTCTCCGGATTAGCAACAGTTGCTCAGACTAATTCGTAGGACCGATGAGTCTCGAATTTATTTTTGAAAGCCTCGTTATACATTGCACAACGAAATTATACAGCGTTTTGTTCCGCACATCAATGACAATAAAAAAATATAAAGTCATTACAATTTTTATGTTCGTGTAGCTGGTAAATTAGTTTGTGAGGCTCAATGAGCAATAAGTCCTGAGAATCCGTTCTATAGTCTGGATGTAGTGACAGCTAAAGTGCATTTTTAGGTAGGATGCACAGCTGAGTGATGGTGAAAATAATTACTGCAAAGTCAGCGAAAGTTTGGGATTTTTTGCAGACTGTCATCCTTGCAGAGTCACATCAATTATATCAACATAGCCGGCTTTTTCATTAGCATTTCTTAATCATTAAGTGTTGTGCATTGGTGGTGGTTGTTCAGTTAATAAATTGTTTGATTGTTAATCAGGCAAACTTGATCGCAAACAGTTTAAGAGCAAGGATATTGGAAAGGGTGATGTTACTGAATGCCTTCCTGACATCTAACGGCACGCCACTGTATGCAGCTAATAGTCCAATATATTTGCGGGTGTTAAACTGTGTCAAGTAATTCCTAATACACTTAATTAACTTACTATTGTTCTCAAATAAACCTTATTGTAATTCAAACTATGGGAAAATAACATACCACGTCGTATTGCCAATGCGATCTTGTAATAATGCCGCATCGTCAGGAACGGCATCACCTGCATGTCCCGCTTGGTCCTGGATTTTTTGCCTTGCTGGTGGCTCATAAATGTAGGGTTGAGGACCGTTGTATTCCTCCGTAACTCCCACATTAAGAACTAATTCTCCGTCTCCTGATTCCTCATCGCTTCAGTCGTAATCTAGTCGGAATTCCTGCTAGATTCACTTAAACTGTATGATGCCATGTTGACCTTGCCTGTTTGTGTTTTAGCGCTGATGTCACGGTTACTTCGGGTGCGCTCGGGCCAGGGTGATTAATAAATTTAATTTGCAGCGATCTGCGATCGACTTTTGTAAAAAATAAAGAAGATTTGCCATCTTTGAGTAATTCTCTATCATATAATGATTGGGAGATTCTATCCTGAACAGTGCAGAATGTTCCCACATGGTATCATTGTGTAAAATCTGTCAAACCTTCCCAATAGCTGTTAAAATTCCATTAGCATGCTATTAACTAACTTAAGCAACCATTTTGGGAGCAGTCCAACCCCAGGGTGGGTAAAAAAAGGTTTAAATATTTTTGGGGGTTTTGCTACTGTTAAAAGGACGGACATTCCAACTATTCAGAGGGACGGATCTAACAGTACTATCCCTTTTGAACTTTGTTGCGATGGATTATCCTGATAAAATTTGTTTATTTATGTATTAGGTCTTGTTTTATTTCATAATTTTTTAAAATTCATCTGTTGGGCATGTTTAAATTTGTCACAGTGCTGTCCCTCCACATGACGTTAGACATGCAGTCTTTCTGTCCTAGTCTGACGTTCGTAATAAACGAATTAGCCAAAATGAATACCCAAGCACTTGGCGACAGGCAACCATCATCGAATCCTGTCATTTTCAGAGTTTATAAACATCAAACTAAACATGAAAGCCTATCAATGTTGCCACAAACAGCATCTTCATATTGCCAACGTTATTTATTGCGATCGTAAGATTCAAGGACGGACAAAATAAGTGAATATTTTACTGGAAAACATCCGTCTTGAAGATCCCAAACATCCACGACAACAGCGGCGATTCCATCGAGCATGATCTAGCGACTTTCGTTCCTAATCTTTCCGCAGCATGTCGCTGCAAGCGGATCAGAAAAATTTGTGAACACTATTGAGTGGTTTTGGATGGACTCACGTTTGCAAAATTTGTTATGATTTTAGGCATATAAACATGTAACACACGTTGAAAAAAGTAGACAAGATTTAATGATCCAAGCATAAATTTGCATATTAAGTAGGACTGTTCTCTGGACAGTCAAAGACGTAACATTTATCGTTTGAGTTGCAAACGTGAGAAACCAGGATGGATAAAAATATAACATTCGCATCATTATTTTGTATAAGGTAAAAACTTCAACTTCCTGAGATTTTAAGGGTTCAAAATAAGAACAGTTGATAATTTATGCTTTTATATTTTGCATTAACCAGGTGTGCAATACCATAATTGGATTATTTCAGGCTGGGGATACTTGGAAATCAATACAGGTTATTTACTATTTTGCTTGGATGGACATGGACAGTTTGATGCCTTCTTTAGAATAGAATCTGCCGATTGCCTATCCCCTAGGGTTTTCATGCTCTTTAAAGAGACCAGGGCCAAAACATGTTTGGAGATGGACCACTATGATGAGGATATTAAACTGGAAGATGCGCACAATGATGGTTTTACTCACTTCTAGTATCTACTTATTTTTGTATCCTCTTGCCCTACCTACTTCCATACAGACACAAACTTGGTAAAAATAAATGCAGAAAAAACAATCAAAATAAAATTGCACTTAATAAGAAAAGTAGTGATTTTGAGAGCCCCCAAGAGACGGGGGTAGACGTTTAAGAGAAAGGAGTTGAATGAGAGGAGAGAGATCAGAAAGGTCCGGCAGGTCCTTACTTGTTCTGCAGCAGTTCATTCTCCTGCCGCAGCTGGCCCAGCTCGGAGCGGATGCTTCTCTCTGTGCTGCTCAGGGAGGTGATCTGACTGCGCAGGTCCTGCTCCACCTGTCGGCTGGCCTGCAGATCCGCCTTCAGCTTCTTGATGTCCTGCTCCAGCCTGCAGTGGGAGGGTGAGGCAGGGTACACAGATGGGTAGGTGGCAGAGGAGAGTCATTCCTTGCAGAGGATAAGCATATATCATTTCACTTACATTTCCATCACGGGGTTCAAAATGACTGTTTCAATCTCAAAATAAAGGGCAAAAGAAAATCAGCCAACAGATGTAAAATTATCAAAATCAAACTCCTATTGTTTCCAGGAAGGCTTGATTTTAGAATATTCAGAAGATAACAAACACTGCTGGGGAACCTGTACAAAGCGAATCCGCTTAGCCGGGTTTCACCACATGCCAGCACGGATGAGCACGAGAGGGTTAGGAATCTGTAAATCGCACCTCTGTCTCCACCTCACTGATGAGCTATACACCAACAGCCGACAGGCTTTGTGGTCTACTGAAATTTTACACGATTTAAGAAGGAAAGGTACTTAAACAAGAGCCATCTGGCAATGGCGGATCCCCCCCGCCGTAGGTTGTGTAACCTACAGGTTGTGTGGACAGACGGACGGACCGAAACCCTCAAAAGGCACAACTAGACCATAAGGAGAAGCTCCATACCAAATTAGGTGTTTGTAAGTGGTATAGTTTGAGTTCTGGTCCGGAAACGATTTTATTACAGACGGACGGACGGACGGACACACTGATCGCAATATCCCCCCGCATTATATGCCGGGGGGATAACAAAAAGATCAGTATGTGTGCAAGCTTATTTGAGTAGCAGAGCTACTGCTAATGAGTACAGGTATAAATACAACACAAGATATACGTAATGGCATGATCAAAAGAAGACCAAAGCTAAAATAAGTTACATTTATGGTGAAGAGGAAAGGAAAGGTGCAAAGATACTGGATGCCAGGCAGGATTACACAACACCACCAGAACAATCAGTGTTACAACAAGTGGGAATGCAACAAAGCACACTGTGATGAGTACAGCTACAGATTAAATACCAGACACGGCCGACTAACATGCTCATTAGAAAAAAAGTAAAAAATGGGCAAAAAAAACCTGAAAGAAAAAGTGCTACACAAATTTTAGCCATTGCTATACTAATGTATCTTCGAGAAGAAATTGTTGCTATGCATCTTTTTCCGACATTTCAGACCCTGTATCAGTAAATTGTTAAAGTGAATTATGCAAATCTTGTAGCGCCAGCACTACCTTTGGTTTTAAGTGGAAAAATTAAAGGAAAAAAACAAGAACAAGAACTTATTTAATGCATTTTTGTCATTAAAAAAAAAAAACACAGCACACACTGACTGGAAAATTGTCTTTGCCACTGGAAAATAATGTATTCTACACTATGTCAATTGATGCAAATGTGGGCAACGAATAGGACACATTCTGCACATCAGATATTGATGTTCCAAACTGAGTGGGTAGAATCAAAATAAAAGTTGTGTTCACTGGATTTTAAAGTCTCATTTTGTCACAACAGACACTGAATATTAGTCATAATTATATAAACCTGCAGTAGCTGGCTGTGAGAAATGGCACACAGGTTCCAAATTCAGTTACATTATTATAAAAGCCAAATGTATGCCCTTCCAAGTAAAAAAATAAAAAAACCAATTGATAATACAATGAAACATGTTACAATCATGACACATTATTTATATTTTCACCATTACCAACAGATACCAACAGATCATTTTGTTTGTCGGCCCTGAAGTTGGGATGTTATTCAAGCAATATGCGTGTACCCCTGGCAGAAAAATACCAGTTAGCCTAGTCTTTGTGGATGGAAGGCAATAGGAATAGATGTAGCAATCGCACTGTATGCACATTAGACGCAGCGCATGCAGAAAAATTCAGCACATTGTAGAAAAGTACAGTCAAATACAGAATACTCTCGCCACAGCTCAGAAATAATTTTGAATAGATTTCAATGAGGAAATAATGCCCTTTGTCACCAGATGCATAAAATGCTGCAATACCTCTGGGGATTGCTACCTTCTGGCCAAATGGCAATCCTAGGTCCAATGATGCATTTAGCATACAGCAAGAATAGGTGTCTTAAATTTGAAAACCTTGGATCTGATCACCAGTAAGATGAGCTTTTGAAGAGTTCCATGGCTTTTGCACAAAGAACTAAGAAGAGAGTTTAAAATGCCAATATTTATGAATCCTGCTCAAAACAAACTGTCAAGTATGCCTTCACATTTAAAAATTGAGTCATCAGCAAGGTGTGCCTTTGCGTTCACCTTGAACTCAATCACAACATGCTATTTCTGCATTCCAAGGCAAGAAAAAATCTGAGAGACAATACTTAAGCCTGAAACATACACTAGCTGTGTGGCAACTACATATCTAGCCAACAAATCGGTGGGCTTCAAGGAATTGGAGAATTAAAAGTTAGCCGAAATGGTCATTCAATTATCTAGAATTTATTTGGTACATTTTCACACAAATCAGAGAATGCATAAGTCATATTTTGGCATTGCTCACAGTTATTACTGGAGGGCAAGTTGAACAGCTGCAAACTGCAATGCATTAATGGCAAGGCCATGATGCATAGCCTGCTGGGCGCTGAAGGGAGCATCCCACAGGGCTCGAGAGAATTACTGGTCAGATAAATATGAGGGACAAATTGGGGGATAGGGAGGGAGGGCTTCAGCAAGGTGGTAGCTGACTCTCATAATTATTGTGCCTAGCTCCAAAACATTAACCATATCCAATCAGAGAGATACGCCAACATGATTCCAAGACCAAATCTCCCCAAATCAATCTTAAAATAATTTTATTTTTAATGCACAAAAATGCTCCGATGAGAGATGGAATTCAGAGGTCGGCTCTTTATTCAAATCATTGACATTCGTTCAATCTAATCTATCCTGATTAGGTCTGTCTGCTTTTCATCTCTTTCTAATCACTGTAGGCCACATTTTGGTTTTGATTGGTCGGTTGGCTGAATAAATGGCTTGATTGCGAGTAAAGCAAAGTACATGGGAATTGATTTAAGGTCAGCTAATTATGCAAGACATTGAAGGCTGTCCAACCTCGCTGGTAATTAGCTGACTTCAAATCGCAGTTCTCTTCTCAGAAGCATTTCAAATGACGGCATTAGGTAAGTGTCATAGAAAACGTAATAAGTAAGCTTGTCTGTCTGCCTCATAGTGGCAGTTATTTTTATTGCGCTTAATATAATTGCAATTTGGTTAATCGAGCAGCCCTAATATGAATTAATGATTTTAAAGTTTATTTTAGCGAGAGTTAATCAATATAGGCGCAGCTGGACATCAATGGTCACCAGTAACCTCTCCAAACCAAAAACATGCCTTTTCTCCATGATAAAGCTCAGAGTTTCATCCATTTTTCTACCAAGCCTGCTAAAGGAACTGCTTATTTTATGGTCAGAATGTTCACAAACGGAAAGCTTGCGGTTTGCAATTCCAATTTGAAAGTGAATAAAACTAATCTGTGAAATGTTTGTTGTTCACCTCTGTCTACCATGTTAATACTGCCAAACCCAATATTCTTATCATGAACATTGGCCAGTACAAAGGATGCATGTTAAACACCATGCTTACGTACAAGGACCTACAACAGCCACAGATATGACTCAATTTAAATGGAATGGACTTGCGCATTGCAGGATTTGCACGCGGTCACCCACATAACAAAGGCGTCACACATGTAACACATGCAAAAGAGGTTATAATGCAAACAGGAACAACTATTGCTAAAGTTGATGAAGCCAAAGTGTCAATCTTTGTTCAAATCACTGAACTTTTGGAATGAAAATTAAAGAGCTTAGGGCATGAAATACAGCTCCGTTTTTTATGTGATAAAATGCTACGAAGTACCCAGCTTGAACAATTATTGATGGTTTTAATATTGCATACTTTACGCAATGTTTAAAAAAAAAAAGCATTTTATCTGCTAAATTATCCACTTCAGGGAACGCCCCCTTTGCCTCAATCGAGAACATTTGTGCTGGGCCAGCTCAGCCACGTGACGTCATAAGTTGTACAAGGATTGTGTCTAAGTGGTTTACCGTAGTTTACGACTCTGGTCTGGACGGAGAATATCTTAAAGAATGGACCAACAAAAATCACCTAGAGGGAAGGGAAAATGATGTGTAGTATGGAGATGCAGTGCAACGCATGCATATGGTCATGGAATGTTTCTGTGGCCGAAAGATGCAGAGATATCGAGAATATGGACAAAACAAGTACAACGTACTAGTGCTGACTTTGCCGGCCCAGGCAAGCCTGGGTCACTGAACCCTACGATATGCAGACAAAATTTCGAGAATTCATGTTTTTACATATCCTTATTATTAATATTTGTGGAACCCAAATCGTTTCTCTGCACTGCTTGTTCAATAGCCAGCGAACTCGCTGTTCGGTGTGATCTAGCCAGCTAAGTAGTGAAATGATACTATTCACGGCGCTCTATTTCTGTGCACTGTGTGCTTGCTAGCTTACTACCTAATAGCAAGCTGCAAGATATGGTTTACACATGTTGTGATATCATTCGCGGCTCTATATTTCTGCGCACTGCGTGTTCGCTCGCTACCTAGCTAATAACAGCAAGCTGCGAGGTACATACGGCTTACACGAATTGTTTTGAGAGGTCATGAAGCAGTGCACAGAAATGAGTAGAGCTGAGAACATTATCATTTCACTACTGGCTAGATCAGGCGTGAGTTCAACCTTCACTTAGCCTAATAAATTATGGTCTTGTTAGGTAAGGTAGCCAAATGTCAGGTCTATTGAACTTACTTAAGGTTGAAAAGTGAGTAGGCTGGTTATCCAACACGCAGTGCACAGAAACAATTGTAGAACCAGAATAATAATCATTCCGCTACCTGGCTGGAAAGCGTTGTACAGTTCAGGACAATTAGCCGTTTTCATTGCTCGAGTACTCAGGCTGGAATCTGTATGGTTTTATGGTTCTGAATCCCGTGTTCAGCTGCTTTCGCAGACGCAAAACAAATTTTTTTGCACAAAAGATTACATTCAAAGTCAATGCAAAGACGCGAATACACGCGAAACGTACTCGCGTCTTTGCATTGACTTTGAATGTAATCTGTCATGCGAAAAAATCTGTTTTGCGTCTGAAGTGAAAGCAGCTTTATGTTGAGTTTCCTCACCTTCCATAAAAAAAAAGTACTCATCAAAATGGACAGATTCAATTGAAAATTCTGAGGAACTTTCGGAATCGGACTCTGATACCAACTTTGTTGGACGCACAATCGCCCATCGTGTGCTACAGTGGGGTAAATAAGTATTTGACCCCTCGCTGATTTTGCAGGTTTGCCCACTTACAAAGAATGCAACGATCTATAATTTTAATCGTATATAAATTCTAACAGTGAGAGACAGAATCACAAAGAAAATTCCAGAAAATCACATCATATGAATTTATAAAAATTGATAACCATCTGATGAGGAAAAATAAGTATTTGACCCCCTACCAAACAGCAAGTATTCTGGGTCCCACAAGCCAGTTAGTCATTCTTTAAGACACACCCCCAATCCCAACTAATTACTTACATCAAATACACCTGCCTCACCTCATTACCTGTATAAAAGACACCTGTCCACTCCCAAACAACCAGATTCCAACATCTCCACCATGGGCAAGACCAAAGAGCTGTCTAAGGACATCAGGGACAAGATTGTTGACCTACACAAGGGTGGGATGGACTTCAAGAGAATCGGACAGAAACTTTGAGAGCAAAGTTCAACTGTCAGTGCAGTTATCAGGAAATGGAAGTAGCACCACACTGCCGCCAACCTCCCTTGGTCTGACCCTCCATGCAAGGACTCGGCTCGTGAGATGTCCCTGATCATGAGAACGGTGAGGAATCGCAAGGGGGGAACTGGTTAATGAACTGAAGGCAGCTGGGACCATAGTTACAAAAGAAACAGTTGGTAACACACTACGCGGTCATGGATTGAAATCCTGCAGGGCACGCAAGGTCCCCCTGCTCAAGAAGGCACATGTACAGGCCCACCTGAAGTTCGCCATTGACCACCTGAATGACTCAGAAGAGGCCTGGAAGAAGGTGATGTGGTCAGATGAGACCAAAATAGAACTTTTTGGGCTCAACTCAACTCGCCGTGTTTGGAGGGCAAAGAACACAGAGTACAACCCAAAGAACACCATCCCCACCGTCAAGCACAGTGGAGCTTTTCAGCCAAGGGGACGGCACAACTCCATTGCATTGAGGGGAGGATGGACGGGGCCATATACCGTGGAATTCTGGACCAACAGCTCCTTCCCTCAGTGAGAGAGCTGAACATGGGTCGAGGATGGGTGTTTCAGCACGACAACTACCCTAAGCACACCGCCAAAGCAACAAAAGAGTGGCTGAAGAAGAAGTACATCAAGGGTCTGGAGTGGCTTAGCCAGTCTCCAGACCTGAATCCAATTGAAAATCTTTAGAGGGAGCTTAAAATTCGGGTTGCAGGGCGACAGCCTCGGGACCTGAATGATTTGGAGGCTGTCTGCAGGGAGGAGTGGGCCAGCATCCCTGCCAAAATGTGCACAAACCTTGTCAACAACTATAAAAATTGTTTGACATCTGTGCTGGCCAATAATGGCTTTTCTACAAAATATGATCATACTGTTTGTCCAGGGGGTCAAATACTTATTTTTGACCAAAAATATGCAAATAAATTCCTAAAATGCATACAATGTCTTATTCCACTTTTTTGGTGATATTCTGTCACTCACTGTTAAAATAAACCTATCATTAAAATTATAGACCGTTGCACTCTTCGTTAGTGAGCAAACCTGCAAGATCAGCAAGGGGTCAAATACTTATTTCCCCCACTGTACTTATGACCGTAGAGGGGAGTGCCAGAATTGCTTTTCTGTGTTGCTCAGAATGTTTGTTAATGAGGGGGTTGGGGCGAGTAACAAAAAATTGCTGAGCACAAACAGCTAACATTCCCTTTGGCCGTGGCTGTTTGCTGCAAGCAAACAAAAAAGCTACCCCCTGATTTCTGGTGGCATCGTCTTTTGGAAGAGAAATGGGTGCTTTTCTTTGCGTCCAAAAGTAAACGGATAAGCAGCTATGGGAGAGATATGGACAAAACTGCACTTCAAATGATCTGCGGTTCTTCATCTGTATTTCCAAAAATGTAGACGCTACTAAGGCATAGTATGATCTGCGGTTGTTAGTGCCTGCTAGAATAGTTTCCGGTGTGGGCAAGTTGGCTCTGGCTAGGTCTGTATTAATTGGACGGCACAACCTGACATCAGGTTTTGCCCAGACCTCGCGAAGATCTCGGGAGGAGCTATTCAGAGAGGAAATCACGTTCACGAAATCCCGTTCTTGGATTACGGCAAAACCCCTGTATTTTATGTTTAGAAACTTTTCAGAGGTTGAGTATGGACATCCAACATTATAACATTACCTATATGTATTAAAAGAAGGATCGGCATAATAGGTCCCCTTTAAAGAGGGCAGTTCTTCTCCAAAGCTGTACGATAAATCTGGGTCTGGGTACAGATTTAAGGGGGAAAATGAAAATATGTGAAAATTTGGACTATTAGTTATGATAACAGTATTCTGATTCCTCATATTAAGAATGCATGAAAACATTGCAGCTCTACGTGTTGATAATTTCTTAAAATTAATTTATCATATAAGTGGAATTCTAGGGGCATGCTCTAGCGATAAATAATACAGTTCATGTGATAGAAATGATGCACTTTGTGCAGCAATGATGTCAGAGAGGAAATGTGGCCTAGAAAAGTACACAGGCATGCAACACTACACTTTCTTGAAAAAGTATATGGCCTTTAAACCGTCAAGTCCTAGTCCAAGAACTCTTGTATGGGCCATTCTACACTAAGTGGGACAATAGCACACGGTGCAATTAAATCCTCAAAAACTAACAAAAAAACAAAAAAAACAAAAAGAAAAAACCCCAGCAATATCTTCCCAATTACTACCCTTCCATACTGAATTCAAGGCATACTTATCATAAATCTTGCAATGTCAATAGCAATTTTGCTGAAATCAAAGACCTTTCAAATGGCACTGCACTGAAAATTGACATGCTTGCGTGATGAATTTGACCACATGGTCTGGAACTACTTTGCAAATAAACACCATTCATCACTGCATTCAGAAGTGCAGGTGATGACCGAACCATGCACAGAAGAAGGAATATGTCAGAAACATTGTCATCTTAGCTGGACTTGAGCTCTTCTGAAATGGACTGAAGTAGGATGCATCATCTTCCGACATGTTGTTTCCAAGAAGTAGCACACTGCCTCAGTCAGGCTTAAAGGAATTGCTGTCAGCTGAAATATATTAATCACTGCAATAATAATTCAATTGTTAAGCTCTAAAGCATTTGCTTGTTTAAATCCAAACAGGGACCTTCTTTGGCCAGGCAGTGTAGCTTGGCGATTGAAATGTAAAGACTGCTTTTAATGAAAATGCCATAGTGCCAGGAAGCAGTTCTGACAGCATATCCCCAATTTAAAAAAGCACCCAGATTTGAGGTGGGGAAAGAATACAGCATGGAGCATTGTTTTTAAAAAATGTCCAAGATACTTAGCGATGCTACTCCGATCAAAGGCATTTCCACCGATTTGCCTCACTGCACAACAAACTCCCAGCAAGACGACCTGGGGGTCCATCTAGACAGAAATAATAACAGCAAGATTCTGCTCTGAGAAGCAAACAATAATGAGCACACACTGGTCAATGCGGCATGCAGCAAATGCTGCATGTTGACCGGAGGATACAAATTTCTCAGGAGACTGGCTCCAATTACGTGTGAAGTAAACAGTGAGAATGCTTTTCTATTGCGGGACAGAAAAAAGCCAGTGTAAACCTGATAAATCTGTACATATTACCACTTGAAAATATTCTTATTTTAGAAGAAATAATGTTTAGAAATGAAAGTCCATAAATGCATAACTTTCCAAAGATGGATATGCATTACATTAAAACTGTCAATGCTATATTGCTCACCAATATCATTTGCTCCTAACGGCCTCAATTGGGAAGCTTCTCACAATGGCCACTGCTTTGGAAAGAAGGACCTACTGCAACAGGCATAGTTTAATCACTGTACAATTACAAGAAAGAACAAGATCAAGAACAAGATAGAAATTAATCCAAAATGAACCCAAGCCGGGATTGGGCTACACACAATGCTCATCAGCTGCGGCGGAAATATTAGGCCAAAAGATTTCTCTGCCTGGGTAAGTGGTAGCTGCATTAAGACCGCACACTGTGCATTCCCTACAGGGGGTCTTGCCTTGTTTGGTGCCAAGTGACCTTGGTTAATGTGATTGGCCAATACTCAACCTCCAGAGACAGGCTGTACTGGTTGTATAGGCAGCTGAAGAGAGAAAACTCTTACAAACTCGTGCTGGTAAATAATGCTAAAACCAGACAGGAGGTACTCGCCGTTCCCGACACTAGCTGATCACTGGGTGGACACCTCGGCCTGTGAATGTCTCACGTTTGTGTGTACTGCAGAACGGAAGTAGGGTTACAGCCAAATCCCTACGCAGGTTAACAGCATTAAGACTGCCAAACTGGATTACAGTTCGAGAATGTCTCCAGAGGACGAAAATCTCGCGTTCAAAAAATGATCACGCGAGACTTACCATCTGGCCCAATTGCCGTTCAAGTGCCACCCATGTTGTGAAGCTTCAATAGCCTCAAAGAACCTGAGACCATAGCCCTATATATCAGCATAGGGGGAACTTAAAATAACTTAAGAGGCTAGCAAATAATTTTCATTTGAAGTTATTATGTTAGAATGTATACCAGTAGATGCAGGGCTGTCAAACTGATTGTTGAACCAACGAATGGTGTCGTAAAAAGCTAGTCAAACTTCCCATACCATATACAGTACTCAAAATGAGCTCAGGCCTAGCATACATGCTGCTGATTTTTTTTTTTTTACTCCAGGAAATTCAATGCGGTTAGTTTGAGAAGTATTGGTACCATAGCAACAACAAAATGCAGATCAAAGTTACCTATTCAACTTACCCATGTATCCAAACAGTAGTGATAGTAAATCTGCATACAAAGCAGACCGGCATTTCCTCATGTTGGAAGACGAACGCAATGTACCAAACCGTGCGTCACTGCCCTCCACAATGCAAGTCCAAAAGGTAAGCAGCTGAATTAGTCAGCCTACAGAATGGTCTCTACTTTACAATGCCTTCACCGGTCAAAACAATGTTCAATTAAACCCCAATTTCACTGTGCAGAAGATCGCATACTCTGTTTTAAGAATTTTAGTAGCTTGAGCGAATGTTGAAGCATCAAGGGGCATTTCACTAAGCAGGATTAGAGACTTCTGGATAGAACTGTGCCAAAATAAACCTGGATCAGATCTTAATAATTTTGTCCATGTTCAGATTCCACACGCCTCTAAGCCTTACCCGGTGCAGTTATCCAGCCAATGCAGCAGCTCTCCAGCGTGAGGCAGGGCCCTGGTCTATCTTTGGGTGGCTCCCACATATTTGCAAGGAAACATATGGTAGAGGGAGGAGTGTAGGTGATGGACTGAAGAACACGCGGTGTTGGTTAGGGGAGGCTTACCGTATGAGGGAGTCTGGCTTGCTGAGCTGGTTATTGGGTATACAGTTCTCCATCAGGTCTCTGTGAGGAGCAGGGCTCTTCCCCGCACATTTCTGCTTCTTCTCATTCTTACTGGCCGAGGAGGATGAGGACGAGGACGAGGGGACGCTGCCGTTGGTGGCATTGTGGCTGCGCGGAGAAGAATTGATGACTGCCCCGCTGGCATTCTTGTAGTTTTTGGAGGAAGTGTTGCCAGTCCCTCCCCCCGACTCCTCCTTCTGGAGGAGGTTCTCCGTGCTCCCCGCCAGGTCATTATTCAGTCTCCTGCTGCCGAGGTGGTTCTCCATGTACTCCATCTCCTGGAGCTTAGAGTCTACTGTCTGCAGGATGTTGTTGTTAATCCCCACATTGTGTTTTTTCGCATCTTTGTCCCTGCTCTCCTTGCCCCTTTCTCTGTACTCCAGCTCTGGAAGAGGGAGGGAGCTCTTTTTGTTTGCAGGAGCGCCATTCTGAGACGTCGTCGTGGAGTCAACCTCCGAGATCCCTTTGGACGCTGCAGCTACAGATTGCGAAGGAGAGAGAGAGAGCGAGAGAGAGGTCAGAGGGTGTGTGGCAGCCATGGAAGGTCGACAAACAGACGACTGGTAGCGAACAAGCAGGCTCAAGGCTCAAACAAGCCAAATTCTGTTCAACAAAATTTTCTGCATTTATTTCCAACATCACGTATAAAATGACAACATTTCTGAGACAACAGATTTGAATGATATAAAAAGATGACTGTCAAATGCAAGACCAAGAGAAGTTTATTTACAACATGCAATATAGGAACACTCCTGTATGGCTGTGTGTGAATGTTTGGTGGTGGTCGGAGGGGCCGTAGGTGCATACTGGCAGCCACGCTTCCGTCAGTCTGCCCCATGGCAGCTGTAGCTTCAAAAACATAGTTTACCACCATCAGAGCGTGAATGTGTGAGTGAATAAATAATGTATCCACTGTGAAGCGTCATTGAGTGCCCAAAAAAGCGCTATATAAAACTGATGCATTATTGTTATTATTAGAGGGGAAAAAAAAAGACAAAACAATAATTGAGCCTCTCTCGAGATTATAGCTTCATTACCACTCAGAAAGACCCTCTGCAAGAGTCACCCAGTAGTTACTACTCTGTACCATCAACATATTTTTAGCACAGCAATTTTAGCCACAGGGAACAATTTTCCTGAGGCAAGCTACATTTTTCTGGATAAAGTTCAGCCCATACAAGACATCCAAATGTCATCTGATTCAGAAGTAGACGGAGGGGATTTACCACACTTGACATCTATGTTGTACTCCAGATTTGCATTAGCTTGTATCCCACAGGCACCAAAAAGTGCGATACTGGACAAGAGCACTATTATCACCATGGCGGTCATGGTCAGACATGCAAGGCACATTGCCAGCGTCTCACAGGGCCCTTACCTTCTTCGGCCTCGCGCTCCCGTCTCTGGAGCATCTGCTGTTCTGGCGGGAGGGCCTGCTGCAGGAGCTGCATGTAGAACTCATTCTCCCTCTGCACCTCCTTCTGCTTACGCAGGCGCATCTTGTAGCTGACGTAGCTCTTGAAGCCGAAGCCCAGGGTCACTACAGGATAACCAATACTAGCGGGGGAAAAAAGCGTTGGGGGCGGGATTAGAAACTTCAGCAAATGTCAGGGTGCTTTGTGTTTGCACAGTAAGTAGAAAAACTGAACAAATGCAGATGATGGATGACAGCAGCGGGTATCCCCAATACGACAGTGTTCTCCCCAAAGGCAAAGTTCACCGCTCGGCCTAATGGACGCACAACAGAATAGAGTATAGGGTTCAGAAAATCAACATGAGAACTACACTGGGCTGCAGAAATGTTCACAGCAAAATTTGGTCATTGGGTGACTAATATCAATTACACTCCTTCAGAATGCGCCAGAAATAAAGCATGAAATGATTCTGATTCCCAACTGTTTTTAAGTTATTGCATTCACAAATTTATCTGGCCAAGTGGAGGCGCTACAGAAAACATTACAGAGCCATGACAGTCGCCAGCTTCCCCCTCCATACACAAAGATTGTTGAAAACGGATTTGACATGATTCCCATGAAAGCGGTTCGAGTTCCCAGCAATTTTTAAATATGAATAGTTTGGGCTGGGCGTAGTGCTACAACAAAGGTTATAGGGAAACCAAGATGAATAACAGTGCATGTCTATGTACCAGACACAATTGCAAGAGGAATGACTTCATTCCCTACGAAACTGTTTGAGTTACTGAATTAGGAAATGTAAAGTCTGACCTGGTAGTAGCACTACAAGGAATGTCACAGAATCAAAAACAACAAGTCGACATGGTCAACAACATCCCCCGCCAATCGTGTGCTTCTTATTTTCAAACTCTATCAAGGCCTTTATGGTCTGAAGCTACACACCAAATTTGGTTGTCCTATCTGTAATAGTTTCTGAGAAAAGTTGTCCCCTTTCTCTCGGATGGACAGACAGACGTACGCACGCACGGATGGACGGACGGACGGTCAAACCTATATCCCGTCACACTTTGTGTTGGCGGGGGATAATAATAGGGTTTGTCCCGTATACACTAGGTATGAATGCAAAGATTCAAAGATTGGTGATGTCGCCTCAGCAAAGGTCATAGAATGACCATCAAGAACAAATCTTTCTGCACCAGAGAGGGTCACATAAGGAGTGATTTCCCAAAAAACTGTCCTCGCAACTGCATTTGGAAATATAGTTTGAGCTGGTGGCGAAGCTAAAGGAAAGGTCATAGCAGGGTTCTCCACTATCGTTAATGACCGGGCCCGTTCATTCTGAGTGATTGCGCAATCACCGCCTGTTCATAATATATGCGTCTGTTGAGAATCCTTGGCCGCCCGGTCAAAAAAAAAAAAAAAACCCCAAAAAAAAAAAAAACAGAATTTAAAGACCACTGGAAGAAGCACGATTGAGTGCACAATATCAGCAAAATAAAACACACTCACCCACCCTGTCAACAAAATAGAATGAGTCCTGGCCCCCGCTCAACAAAAAGAATACACTCGCAAAAGAACGCCACCTACTGCCATTGAAAATTTTAGTAGAGAACACTGCATAGGGGCATTCAAAACTACAGGGTGTCTCTCTATACATCAGGGATGAACACAAGTCTCATGGGCCTCCCATAAAAACAGACAAGCTACTGAAATGGTGGTGGTGTCCAAGCCAAAAACATCATATCTCCAAATACTTTTACCCTTCTCTCCCGAGCAAGCTGTATAATTTTGTGGCAAGGAAATGTTTTCAAGCCGAAAAGCAAACAAAATAAAAGTCAAGAACTTTTTCTTGCGTTAGATCATAAATCCCTGAATGTGCTCATACAAGACATCATAATGCTGGCCAGTTGTCTAGAACAATCAGAAAACGCTAACGGCACACGCAATCACTTATATAAATTTACTTTACTGTAAATAAGTTTAATTGGAGAAGCATCACATATAGTCCAGAAATTAAGCAGATAAAATTGCCGCCAAGATTTTTCAAAAACATTTGAGATCTTACCAATGCGCAGCAAACGGCCGACATAGATCAACATGGAAGTTTTTCAGGTCTTTGAAGCGGATTGCTGCTTCTATATACACAAATAGTATCCACAGAGACACTGTGGGTAGACAGACGCCTCTTTCTGTGAATGAAATGAAGAAAAACATGAATCTGTGCAACACTGCATCACAATCATGACAACATACAAGCAAAAACTGTTTGCTTTGTTAACATTCATGTAATTAATCAGTATTCACACAATTCAAAACCTACTCAAGTCTGCTTAGTATTGCAAACGTGGCGCAAAGTATGGGAAATAAAACTTTATTCCATCAGGTTCAACTATACGCCCTTCCTTCTTAAAATGATACTATGATCTGAAAGCCAAAGGACCCTCTCCATTTCACTGGCTGGCCCCAGGCATTGTAGACTAATTTGGGTAACCAGCGACTGAGTCCTTGACTACAGATTAACCATGATTCCCCCTTGCATCACTTTCCCCATTTAAACAGGCAGCTTAATAATATGTAAACCAATGGGTGAAACATCTTGCATTGTGAAACAAGAGGACATTGTCATTAATACATCCAGTCATCATGCGGTCCCATTTTCAGACCCAATCAAGGTCCTGGCTAATAACACACACAAAGTTTCATTCATCAAGATAGTTTCTGGGATAACTTGTCCCTAATTATCCGGACCAACGGACTGGTGCATGAACGCCACTGCAATATCGCCCCTCCACTTTGTGTCATGGCGGGGGATCAAAACATAATTAATAGCCTAATATTAGCAACAAATCCAAACAGTATTGAAACAAATTCAGTGAGTATTACACGGTTTTCAAATGGTAGCAAACCATAATCGGCCAGGGCAGGGGATGGGGTGTAAAGTCCTAAATTTCCTCACTGCCCCAAGGACTTCTAATGAATAGTTAATGAATTTAAGGTTGGATACGGACGGGTCAGTCAATAAACCAGCCATTCAGAGTAACACTGAGGAGTACAGAGCTATAATTACCCTGATAACTCACTCTTTCCATTGTGTCATTTACAAAAATAATCACAGAGGAGCGTGATGGTGGAAGACAAAAAACATATCAGCGTTGTATATCCATTAAGTGAAGGTGAAAAACGATGGTTCATCAATCTCTTCATAGATTAAAACCACATACAACCCCAACTTGGCATAACCCTAAAATTTGACGGGGACGAAAAGCATTATTTTGGCGCTCATTTATATCATACGCCATTCAGTGCTCCACCACGCAAATTACACTAGATCGAAGAACACTACAGTCATAACCAAACCATTACCTCTGCAAAACTTGACAACTAAGAGTCCTTCTTCTATTCTATCACCATAATCCCACATTTAAATACTTTTGAAAACAACTTCACTCCACCATGTGAGCAATATAGAAGAATTGGTAATTGGGATGGATTTTCACTTGATTCTTTATCATTAATGAATTACACAACCAGAAGTGGATATGCACTCACCTGTGTGCCATACATACTGCACCCAAACGTAGGTACTGGCAGCAAAGAACAGCCATTGTACAGGGATGAAGAGGAGGCATATAATATCTGATGTAAATGCAACACATACAAAAAATACTGAAAATGCCTGAAAGACAAGAAAAAAAACAAAAAAAAACAAGAGGAGAAATCGGTTACTGGGAGAAGAACAAAATAAATAGGAGCCAGTGAAAGGACTTCAAACATGACATGCAGATGGACTGGTCTTATTCTCTAAGTCACATGTGCTCCCCTCTCAAACAGAACATTGAATGGAATGCACCTGTAATACCTAATGCTGTGCTCTCCAACCACGTTCCCAGTGAGCCACAATCCTGAAGTTTTTCACTCCAACCAAAGCAAAGCGCACCTCATCTACTAATGAGAGATCTGGATGAGCTACTGCTTACACGGATCAGCTCTGCTGATTTAGGGTCGAAGTAAAACCTACAGCATAGTAGCTCTTCAGGACCGGGACTGGAGGCCACTGACCAATTGCAAAAGCTCATAAATAACATTTCAAGACTGAGCATAAACATGTAAATACAGAGCTAACTCAGTTTACACTACTCAGGTGCCTTATATGATTTTCTCAGCACTACTCACCAGCCCCTGATATCTGAAGGAATCATAAACACTTCTGATGAAGAGCCAGAAGGGCCACAAGTATTCAAATCTGAACTCCAGCACGAAGTCTGCCAGCAGCACCAACGCCCACACAACCAGAAATTTGAGGTAAAGGAATGTACTGAAATAGAGAGATATGTAACGGTTAGGCCATATTTGCTTCCTGAAATCATGCTTGTATTTATTATTATACATACCAGGAGCAATAACTAATAATTATAATAATTCTACATCTATTTTAGGGGGAAGTGCAATGGTCAGTGTGTGAATGAAAAAGTCTGAACTGATTATCAAAAATAATGAGCTTTGAAGAAGGTTCACTAAACAAAGAAGGTTTACGTGAAATTTCTCGTGCAAGGCCTAGTCACATTACACGGCTGAAATGACCACAACCCCAAAAATATTTTGGTCACGAAGATAGTGGTGATGTTACGGCTGCAATATTCTCTCGGCATGGCACAGGGACAGTTGGTATTTGTAATGGGATGACCATAGGCAGCTTAGAAAATGTGCAATAAAATGTACTTCAGAGCTACAGTTGGCACTCATTGCGTGCGTTTTAAATTGCATTTTCACGTTGTTAAAATAAAACTTTCAGTCAACAATGTCATTCACGCATTTTCCTCTATAAACAAAGTCATCACGTACTATTTGAGTGGCAGGCACGTCGACTATGTTCGGATACACAAATTTTGGTAGAGAATACAGGCATGCAAAGAGAACAAGTCATCTCCCAAAAAAAAGTGGTCACCAGGTTAATGAAGTGTGTGGAAATATGGCCACTGTAGCAAAACTTAAAGCCAAGTTTTCGCAAGTTTTGCACACTTGTTGTGTCACCCTCAAACAATATCATGCATGCGTGGTTGGGAACTCAAATAGATACGAAGGCCGTTTTCGTGACAGCTCTGGATGAAACGTCGGGTTCGGTAGGGTCGTTTTGCCGAATATATGACCACGGGCATACGCCGGAGGAGTCATGAGCCTGAAAGCCTGTGGTAGGGTTACAAACCACAGTCACACAAGAATACTCGCCAGCTAAACATCGCCAATAAACGTTAGTTAAAAAGCTCGCACTGCCGGTTCCTTCCACTGCCAACAAACATTCAGAAATCATTTATTAAACAGGCACACTTCATTACTCTAATTATATTATCGCTATGCGCTACTAATTTCTGGTGCGTTTTCTGTCGTAGAGCGTGACCGTCTCATCGTTCAGAAACGTTTCCCTTAATGCCCAAAGTATCTTGCTAACGTGGCAGCTACAGATGAACAAATGGTCAAACATTAGCTTTGCAAAATCTCACGTTAACTGTTAGAGCACGTTTTGATTTGCACTTTGTGGTACCGCGTCATGATCCACCAAAAGTGTAGAATAAGTGTTGTGTGCGTGTGTGTATTGTTAGTTATTAACAGAATAATACCACAGCTAGCGGGTATTAGCCAGCTAGCAAGCTAAAACCAGACCACAGGCTGCTGCCTAGGCCCTGTCCCACAAGTTGACAGGAATCACACTACAACCAAGATAGCGATCGCTCGCTGGCTAGCACCTCAGCTACCATTTTGCCTTGAGAATTCAACACACAGGGGACACACAAAACACATGACAGCTCCGCCAAACAGAGTGTATCCTCAGGGGCTGAGTAATTATTGTGTGAACCCATCCCTAGCTCCCTCCTTTGTAGTGTTAACATTAACTACCTGCCGTATATACCCTCGGTGATTCGGTTCCGTTTTAACGGCCGACGGAGTTTGCTGCAGTCCGCATTGCGCCGCTTCATCCTCCTCCTTTTTGCTTACGCTCTCAAATTTCTCACGTAATCTCTTCCAGATTTTTAGCTTCAAAATGAGGGAAAATAACAGCAACCGTTAACAGAAACGTATGCTGTTATAATTTCAACAGTGGAAACAAAGAAATAAATAAAAACACTCTTCTTAAGCCCCTCCTCTTTCCCTTTATCACAGGCTCCATACACCACGACGTATCGCTCAAGTTTGTTGTTAGACAATTAGTTTATCCAATCACGTCAGCACAAAATACGTCTCCTTCTGATTGATATGGCAAACCGCCATTTAGAATGCCGTACTGGCTGTCTTCTCCCTAACAGACGGAAAACCTTGCGTCAACAATCGCTTTGCCGACCAATCGGATAACTAGTGGACAAATTGGGCCGAGGACACTAGCCTATTAGGGGCTGGACATACAGTTTTGCATCCATCTTTATCCAACACCGAAACAACGAATTCAACTCTCATTGGCTCAAATATATCTAATGGACGTCTGAATTTTCATGAACTCAGAGTGGAAAGACGATAATAAAAACTCATTTTGATATTAAAAAAAAAAGCTCTAACCGAATTATTCTCGAGCTGGATCAAAAACTGAAATGCGCAAATCATCGTGAAATAATACATTGAGCTCAAGAATAATACAAAAAGATAAATTAGGACCATTTCTACTGGCACGAATTAAACCTAGTACTGGAATTTCCACTCAAAATTGAATTCATTACAGAACCAGGCTTCATTTATACTTATAAATCATGGCCTGTCATACAGTCAGTTCCATATGTTGCTGGACAGTGATAACATTTTCTTCAAGTTGGCTTAGAAAGCCAACACAACAGATGATTTAAATTAAACCAACTGAAAATATACTTGCGAGATGTAGATTTCAGCTTCAATCTAAGGGTTTTGTGGGGGAAAAAAATTGCGCAACCACTGGAAATACGGCCAATTTTGTAAATGATGGCTTTCTAATTTCTCTAAGCGAAAAGTGAATACACCAACTAACATCCCTCCATCCACATTCTTAATGCCTCTCGCTCATTTCCCATCAGGGCGGTGGAGGAACTGGGCCTGTCTCAGCCGACTAAGGGCAGAACAAACTAAAATAATAATTAAATGATCAGTTTTAAAGAAAATTATGGTTGCTCTTTATGCCTCAGGTCACTGTCTATCTATGCTGTGAGGCACTGGCCAATGAGTTTTGATGCAGTTGACTGAATCTGAACAGGTAATACAGCCCATATGACTAAGCCTCATTAATGAGGTTGTATGCTTTAACCAATATACTGTTCATTTCCTTCATTCTCCTCCATTCCAATCTTTCCAGTACAAATTGGTGTTTGTCTCATCTGAAAGAGTGAGACGCCCGCACTCTGCTTACACTCTCATATGTTTATTGTGCAACTGAGGAAGACCCAGTCAGGTTGGAAGATTGCACAATAAACATATGGGAGTATAAGCAGAGGGTGGGCATCTAATTTATTCTTATTGTATCCTGCCCTTTATCCCTGCACCTCATCGGTGGGGATGTGCACACTACCACCACTGCTCTAAGTGTTTGTCTCATCTGCCCCTAAGATTTTGTACCAGAACTGTACAAGATTTTTATTTATTTTCCTGTTTATGAGGTGAGGCTTAATGACGACAGAATCAATGGCATGTCGGGATCAGGCCATCGAGTCAGCCTTCAGCATCAGCCAGAGGGCCTGATCAGTCCAGACCACTTTGTTTACAAACTCAAGCATGTGATTCCCTGGACACAGTGAGGTATGGCTTGCTACCACTTAACTCCACCCTCAGCTGGGCCATTTTCCCTGTTCAACAGTGCTAAAAAGGTGCCACATCTGCAACACCAATTCAGTCTCTGCTTGACTTCCCAGCTGGTAAAACCCCTGATTAAGCTCACAAGGAAGGGAATAAAAAGAAAGGTGCTAGAACCCTGCACCCTCCCTGAGCCAGCCCAGCCTCCAACCTCTCTACACCATCAAGCCTTGCTCGTGAAATCCCTTACCTGCACCAGCCCTACGCAAGGCAGCTGAATTCCCTTTCATCACCTCATCCAAGAGCACTCTGAACCATCACCAGGGGTTCACCCAGTCCATTTGTCTTTCATTAAAATATCTCATTTGGCAGGTTTTTTGACCCCAATTCTGACTCAGTCCATTCCTACCGCCCATCACAGACCCTTGCCAGCAGTATACATTTTATGACAAACCTCTGTGGTAACGCCAGTGAAATCTTCCATTGATCGCTGACATTGACAGATTTGTCTGCCACCTGAAGGGTGTTGTTGATCTGGCCAGTTGTCATGCAGGGCTTTTTCTTCACCAGGGAAAGTAGTCCTCCGTCATCCACAAGTTACTAAATGCAGTTTTACAAGCATTTTGGTATTCCTGAGCTCATATTGGCATTATTTCTTTTGAAGAATGTGCCAAAAGGAGGACTCCACAAATGCTGCAATTCCAATGCTGTCCAACCAATTTGGTGAAGAAATACCCTCTAAGTAGAGCTCAAATTTTTTACATTGAGCAAAAATTCACCATCTGATTTCAACTCCAGTATGTTGTGGTAGACAGCTAAAACATGTCATGTTTCCGAGCATATACACTGCCTGGCCAAAAAAAAAAGTCGCCATTTGGAAATTAATGAACAATTCTATAATTGGATCATTATTGCGGTTAATATGTTTCAGCGGGTAATAATCATTTTAACCCTGACTGATGAAGCGCGTTGCTACTTATTTCTTAGAAAAATAATGTCTGAGGACACGTTACAGTATTTCAGAACGGGCAAGTTACTGGCCTGTATTTAGCAAAGAAAACCATGACACAAACAAGTATGAGGAATCATTTTCACAAACAAATCTGCCACCACAAAGTCCTAACCTTAAACACATGAAAAATTATTGGGATGTGCTCAAAAAAGACCGCCAAGCGGTTCAACCATTATGTCGAGAAAACAAGATCTTGGCCAAAAATTAAGCAATTTCTGATCAAAAATAAATGTTCTGGCACTGCATATAGTTGTCAAAACAATGAAAGGACAAATATGCACTGTAATCAAAGCTACAGGGGTTCCAACTAAATGTGTGTGCAACTTTTTTTTTGGGCCGGGCAGTGTATTTGTCTAGTTTGTCAAAGTATAACACTCGTCAGCAGTGAATGCATTGTCTTGTTTTTTTTTTTTTTTGCTGATTTAGGACCATTTTGATGCGCTGAATCCAAAACTCGTTGGTTTTGCTCAATCAGGTCAACATTTTGAAATATTAACACGTTGTTTCTTATGTTTTTGTTTACATGTACTGGTATTTTTGCTTTATGAGGCAACATTCTTTTTTATTCCTTGAAATGAACTCTGAGGAGTGCACATGCACCAATTTATAACTAACAGGTATATTTCTTTTCAGGTGAATGAAATGGCTTCAGGCAGATCATCTTGCAAAAATAAGCCCTTTGCATTCTGCTACATCTGGGGCGAGGACAGCATTGTTCCAAACAGGAATCCAGTCACAAGTTTCATAAAGCATGCTTACTTTGGTATGAAAATTGGTGACCAGGATAAAGCTTGGGCCCCACACATGGCATACAAGACATAACATCCAATTTACATGTACTTACCTCTCTCAATGTTTACTATTCAATGTACTTGTACACTAATCAATTTTGGTAATATTTAATTGGTACATTGTGTTTCTCCTCTTTAAAACCTATTTTGGATAAAAAATATTAAAAATCAAACGATGTCGTCACAGAAATGTAATCATTTAGTCAGAACATTTGATTTTTTATGATCAACTACGCACAGTAACCTGACCTGATCGAGAGAAACGGATGTCATTTTCGGATTCTGCAGTGCAAAATTGTCCTAAATCAGTTGGGGGGGGGAAAAAAAAAAAAACCAGAACTTACAGAAATTTTGTGACCCAGTGTAATCGGTCAGGCAGTTACTGCACTTAGAGCAGTAACCCCCCACCCAATAAAAAAAAAAAAAGCAAATGCAGTCAGCAAATGCATTTGGTCATAATTTTTGCAGCTGAACCAGTTACATTTTGGGGTAGATTTTCATAAAGGGTGATGTGTGAAAGGTAACTTTTTCCCTTCAATAAATTATCATTAATTGAATGAACTTGTTTCCTCAAGTTCAATTTGCTTTATATTTCAAATTGTGACAAAATTTGAAAAAAAAAACAAAAAAGGTGTTCCAAATATTAAAATAAATTGGGTGGGTTGAGGAATGCATTTCCATGGCACTGTGTGAGGCTATGCAATCAATTTATATCCATCAACTTCACTTGTGGTTTGCCAATAATCATGGAACCCACTGCATAATAGTAATTTTGTGCTGCGGAGGTTTACGTCCCACAAGTAATTCCAACAATTCATCACATACAACTAGTAAATAAATTATTCTGTGCCCAAACCCCACATAACGGCACCAGCTTCACCAGCAAGAATTGGCAAAACTCCCAATTTTGCGCCCCCCGTTTTTCAATTTCCATTCCACTACATTGAAATTTACAACGAGAATGTTAAACAAATTTCCACATTTTGAAATTGACCTCCAGCCAAGTGAGAGAAGAGCAGCTGCAACTGACATTGTTATAGAGGACAGGATCTTGTTCATTTACAGCCTTCATGACTTAGAGGTAGCAGTGAAGAAAACATAATGGAATGCCCAAACTGCAAAAAAAGTAGGGGCTCTAAAAAAAAAACAACAATTTGTGCCCATAGAGGTTGAGGAATGTAAAACTAGACTGAACACACAAGATTGAAAAGGTGCAAAGAGGGAAAAAATAAAAACATACTTGTCACTTCTTTAAAGCAAAATGAACACTTGCCAAGTGCACCGTAGGACATAACCAGTAGCTAAAGAAATATTTAATGTTTTATTACATCTGCAAATATCACATTCATCAGACAAAAAGGGTAGGGGCAACACAGTTTTTATAGAACGGCTACAAAGGGATAACTTAAATTCCAAACACGTAACTACTGCCGCCACAAAGGAAACGGGGAGAGGGAAGAAATGAAGAAACGAACACAAAGTGATGAGACAAAGAACTCATTAAAATGAGAACAAGCAGATAAACTCAACTGCCTATCAACATGTGACAAATACAACACTAGCCCAAGATATGAGTGAGAACAGATGTTGGAACAACCAAAGTCTACAGGAGGAAGGCAGGAATCCTATGGTTGATGCAACAGTCTATTCGACCAGGGACTGGCAAGTTGAAAGGTTACATGATTGGATGTAAATGAGGGTCAGTCACAGAGAAAGAGTGCACTGATATGAGAATATTAACAGTAAACCTGTTGCTGTGTACTGAGCTCTCTGATCACTCTGTATCGAGTGAAACTCTCCAAGGACAGCATTTACAAATATGTACAATAAAAAAAGAAAACTAGTCACTACGCTAGATCTCCTAGGTCTGGGATGTTGCTGTAGGTTACACCATCAGGGCCACCACCCCACCCCTAACAAGCCAGTCACTCTCTCTGCTCCATCTTCACTTTCGGTGGTTTGAGGAAGGTGCGGGCCTTCTCCTTCTTCTTGCCCTTAGCCTGGAAATTTCGCCAGCTGTCTACTCGCCCATCCCTCGTTTCCTACAGGAGAAAGATGAGGTTTAATGCCTCCCAGGAGGCAGATGCTGAGCAGATGGGGCACGACTTCATTCTCATTACCTCGAAGTTCTTCTGCCACTCCCTCTCCCTCTTTGCCTTTTCTTGAGTTTCGATCTCCTCCTCCCTTTGTCTTTTCCTGAGCAAAAATTTAAAAAATGAAGGAAGATGAGAAACTGAGTAGATGAGCAACAAGTTTAACTCCTGTTGCGCACATCTAAAAAGAACACCAATAAAGCATAGGTTAAAATCAGTAGCAAAACAAACTGGGGTTAGCCTTCAATAATGGGGGAGGATACACACAGCCATCTATGGGTCCACCACATCCCATTATAAATGCATGGGGGGGGGGAAAAAAAAAAAAAAAAAAAAAAAATCAAGCAAACTTACTTCATGAGTGCTTTACTGACCAGTTCCAAACTGCATGTAATACAGTAATTTAGCAACAGCCAAGCAGTCATACGTAAGGAATAATTAAGGAGAAGGTGTGCATTCCACGGTTTTAATACACGACACGGAGGCAAATAGCCACCCGACGCGAAGCAGAGGGTGGCTGCCTCCGCGAAGTGCTTTAAAACCGTGGAATGCTCATCTTCGAGTTGATTACCCCGCTTATACGATGGTCATTTGCCAGCAATATCAAATCAAAGCATTCAGAAATTTTTGGTTTAAGTTTTGCACTAAAAAAACAAGTTGGTAATCATTTAACAGGCACTGCGCCTTCTCAAATTCTATAGGCCAAGCTAAATTGAACCAGCTATCGTAGTTCATCTTGCGTTTATGGAGAAAGAATTTTTTTGCACATGCTTACATCCGTTTCCTAGGCGATGATTTGATACCGGATTCCATCCGAAACGAAGATTATGCATAACACATTATGCACGATTATGCAGACTGTAGCTAACTTGCTACCCACAATTACAATGAACTCATGACTGTTTCCGTGGAGTCAGCGAGCTGAAATCAGTTTGCTGGCATAACACGTAGCTAGCGAACTATCAGCAGTTGCTGATACATGAAGTGCACGTTAGCTTCATTTGTAAACATACACAATTACAGTCGTTTAATGAATAAAGCCTGATTACTTCGTTGCTATACTATTTATAGTCCTTATCGCTTGAATACCTATTGTTAACCGCCCCGCAGGACGCAATTTATAGGACGCCGCTAAATTTGCTGGAGATAAATGAGCAGCTAGGTTTCAGTTGTACCCAGTCCAATACCAGCTGTAATGTAACTATGGTTACAAGTTGGCTACTGGATGAATTTCGAATGGTGAAAGGACCGTAGCCGAACTACCTGTGCCGTTCCAAGGTTTCAATACATACCTGCCAGCCAATCAGAAAAAAGTATTCACCCAGGCCATGGTATTAAGCAGTCATAAACTATCCCAGACTCAGTATCACAGATACTTAACATTCCACTCAGAGACCCTGAGTTAACGCACCAGCCAAAACATTTCCCACTCAGAATCCAGTTTTGTAAAATATCATACTGACTGCCAAGCAGTCACAGTTCAATCTCTACTCTACCTCTCATGCATCTCTTTGGCTTCCCTTTCCTTCCTCTTGATCTCCAGCTCCGCAAACAGCTTCATAGTCTGCTTGTACACAGCCTGTCTGAACTGGAACGGAGAGGACAAGGGGCAGGAAGATTGGCAGGAGAAAAGGCAGTGCTTTATCTTGCAATAGTCTCAGATGAATTGACACAATGACCTTAAAAAGAGTTTTAAAAAAAGTAGGGCAATTCCAGCATTACTCGCGTTGCATTTAAAGCACGGGACTCTTGAATAAAGGAAAATTCAAAAATAGGGAGACACCTTTATTCAAGAGTCCCGTGCTTTAAATGCAACGTGACTAATGCTGGAATTGGCTGGTAGAATTTTCCCAGAACAAGTATTTTCCACTAACGTGTCTTTGTCCCCCGCCACAAAATGTGAAATCGTGTCAAAATGAGCAATCTCTCAGTGTGACCTTGAGTGACGTGAAGGTCACCAAAACCGACTGGCGCTGGGGTATCACCCTAAAACATGTTGACATGAAATTTGAAGAAAATCCATCAATTTGTTCTTGAGATCTCGCTGACAAGGATTCGGGACGTACGAACGGACGGACTGTGTTCCGCGCGGCGGGGGACAATGAAGGCTGCACAGAACTCTAAAAATGTTGCAAACTTTGCACACAAATTTAAGATACTCTACGTATCAGATTTTTCTTAAAGTGATTAGTAGCATTACTTAATTCCAGTGTCAATATATACAAAGATACAATGCTGTGCAAAAGTATCTGCCCCTTTACAGATTCTCTCAATTTTTGCATATAGTATTTGTCACACATAAAATGCTTCAAAATCAAACCACATTTAATATCATTTAACAATAACCTGAGTAAACGCAAAAGATGCAGTTTCTGAATGATTTCATTCATTGAAGAAAAAAAAAAAGGCAATTCTGTCCCACATGATCCTATTTCAAAAAGTAGTTACTCAGTTACTAGATTAAAATAGTCTTTAATGGTTAATTAAGAATTGTGTTCAATTTAGCAAGAGACTCTTTGGCATGACTGGTGCCAGTCCTGCTAAATCTACACATAACTTAGAGGAACTAAAACATACCTAATTTCCACACTTTTGGCAGTTTTAGGTATTTTATATCACTCTTTTCCTGAATACATTTGTAACGGAGCTCAATCACCCCATTTGTGTTGAAAAAAGATCAAAAACTAGCCCAGCTGCAATGCGTTCACCCAGATTTTCAAAAAGCCAACTACATATTAATTTATGCATGTGACGTCGTGAGATTGGCTGCAGCTCTTGATTCGACATGGGTATAAAAGTGTGTATGTTGTGTGTGAAATATCTGAGCTAAAGCTTCGCCTTGTATTTGTTTTTCATACATTTTATGCGGCAAATATAGAATGCCTCAATCTTGTGTAGTTGGAAGCTGTACAAGGACATTGTCAATAATCTCTTTTACGGTCAGTGTGAGATCTTGCTCACTATGAAGATGTTTACTGTGCCAATGACTGAAACAAGTGACATCACCAATGACCAGCAGAAACATCAACTCCAAAAAGCCACGAAAATCTAAATTTAAGGACTCATACTTTCACTCAAGAGGAAATTTGAAAGGAGAGGGTGGACTTTACTTTTACTTGAATAATATATCATCAGGGTATCTATAAATAGTTGAAGTATAGGATTTGAGAACTTCTTCCAGCACAGGATATTTTCAGTGTACAGCCACTGTGGCAACTTAAGAGTTCGATTTTATTTCCAAGTGAACCGGTAACAGCCCAGCATATGCATACATACCACGTTCTCTTTTTGAGACTAAAAGTGTGTCGGCCACAATGCCATCACTGAAATGCATTTTCAGGCCTCCTCACACATAATATAAACATATCAACAGAGCTATGTTATATGAATACCCAATTGTGTTTTGCCAACATCTGGCAATCCAACAGACCTGGTTAAGGGCCAGTGCTGGAAAACTGACTACTGTGGCATACATGGTGACATGAAGTCCCTGAACTTAAAGGTGCAGGGCGGCTCATTTGGAAGCCAGAGAGCAACATGGCAACAGTCAGCTGTTTTTGTCATTTTTGAAGATGTGCCAATCAATTAAATCAACAAGTGTAGAATTGAAAATTCTGAACATTACAGCTTAAATATGGGTGACATTCATATCTATAAGAAATGCATCATCTCTAACTCTTCCTAATACTGTTCGCATACTCAATTACATCCCTAATGAGCATGCCCAAAGTAGTTTCCTCTGTTGAGGAACTGGATTGTAAAAGTGACAACATCCTACCATTTCAGGGTCATCTTCTTCAACTATTATAGGCTTGCCTTCTTTCTTCAGCTGTTTTCTCTTCTCCTTCATCTGATAAGGAAAGTGATAATATAACATGGGCCACTGACAAAACTCCCAATTTTAAGGCCTGGCTATACCAAGCTGAAATAGGCAGGCACTCACCATGTGCTCCACATACTCTCTTCCTGCATGGATCACATCAACTGCACGTTTCTTCTGATCCTGGTCCAGGAGTAATTTATATGCCTTGTCTACCGCTAAAGACGGGCAGAAAGAATCTTGCAATTTGCACCCTTGGACTCAAAACTAAAACAAATTAATAGCGAACACAGCCATATAACCTACACAACCAATTAAAAAATAATAATAATAATAATAAAAAAAAATCACACAAATTAATGCAAAATGCTAATGTCTCCAAAAGGCAAATGAACCTGGATTCTGAAATAAGAAAAAAGGAAACTATAATGCATTTCTATGCTGCTACTACCACAACAGGAATATTTCAATGTGGGGAACAGCAGCTGAAAAGCTCAGACCCAAGGATATAACAAAAAGAAGTTAAAATGCATTCTGTAATCCACCACGCACCCATTTTATCATACTGACACCATAAACAATGATATTTTGTCTGTGGTCATAAAGGAAACATCACATGCAGGTGCAGAACTCAGTCATTTCTAGGAAGAGCTACAAGCAGCAGACCATTTGTACCTTCAAAAGCTTTCTGTGCTCTATCTGGATCATCCTGATTCTTATCTGGATGGACAAGGATTGACAGCTGAAAGAAAAAAAGTTTATGATTAACACACACCTTTACAGGGTTCCTGCTGGCAGTCATCAGTACCTTCATTGATAAATGTAATCCATCAGTGATGAGGTGAAATTTACTGCCAGTGGCAAAAGTAATTGCTTTATGATGAAAAAAAAAAAATTCTGTGAGAAATGGTGGAATTGCCTGGCTGGGGCATTCGAGGCTGTAGCCCAGATTGTCTTTTTTTTTTTTAGCCCCGAATAAGTCACTTTGAGTAGTTCATCACAACGTAGAACAAGGTGGCAGTGTTACATTTTATTTAGCTTCAATGAATGGTGACGAGACAGACCAATCAGAGAAGGTTCATTAAAGGAAATTATGTCCAAATACTCTTATTGGCTGACAGGTCTCCAAGGGGGTAACCAAATGCTTTTCACACAGTCAGTCAGGGTGTGAAAATGAATTTGTGAGGATTATTTTACCTGTAAAACAGTTGAAGCTGGGGCACAAACATCCTCTAATGTTGAACCAGAAAAACAAGGTGTGTAAATGTCTGAGTCCCAAGTTATGCGAACATGATATGAAAAGAGCATAACAGCTATGAACCGTGTGCCTCCCTTTGGCTAGTGACCCCAAAGCAG
The DNA here is from genome assembly GCA_029721435.1 of Gymnothorax reevesii. NCBI lineage: Eukaryota > Metazoa > Chordata > Actinopteri > Anguilliformes > Muraenidae > Gymnothorax > Gymnothorax reevesii. The sequence goes on along the minus strand of CM056577.1, from coordinate 81,488,311 downwards.
CCCAGTCTTATGTTAAATACAGAATTTGATGACGAATCCGGCAAAATACACTCGTCTGTGAGCAAAATAAATTCAGCGCAGTCGTATTATTACTGTGCCTTGTCATCAAGGAAAAAATGTGCATGTAGGTATACTTATGTTATGTGATGGCAATAAATTACTCTGTCATATTAACAGCAGATCGCCTGTCAATTCAGTTTTTTTAAGCGGGTGATTGACCCAACTTCAATGGCCAGATGTTTGCTTACCTACTAACACACCAAGCGCATCTTTGCAAGTCATAAAAGCAAATCGCTCAATGCGTAAAATTGTGTCATTTGCTGCAATGTTATCTAGAATGATAGGACTGGCGATTTCTGCGCTCAGCGAATGGAGGTATTCTCCAGTTTTCTATAATGGCACAAGACAGCGCTATGCAAAACCAGTCTCATCTTCAGTGAAGAACAAAACTGCATATTGACAGCAAATGGTTTGTGCACGGCTTGGTAAGTAGTGTTTGAACTCATTGCAGTATAAATAAGTTAAAACCAGTGAGTTAAGCCAGCTTGTACATGCCTTTAAAGGGTGTGTCCCTTCCTAATTTGGGATGCCCAAAATGGCAAAATTGATAAAACTGTTCATTAAAACAAAGAAATAAAAGGTTGATAGGGATTCTTAATTAAAGTCATAATAACATACATGCATACATTCCATACTAAAAGCTCAAAAAAGGTTTGATTTCGCCTTTAAGCCGCACAGGGTGCCCATTATTATTGGGGCTGGACTGGAGTGGAGCCTAATGTATAAGTGTACATGTAAGCATACAATCAAATGTATAAAGGCGAGGGGCCCGTTTGAGCTCAAATATTTCAGGTTTGATCTTTTCCTTCCACATGCTGTAGGCACCGTTTCTGCTTTCAAGGCTTTTTGAAGTTATTTACAGTCCATGAGTGACTAAGAAAAAAAAAAAAAAAAAACGACTACGTTAAAGGGAAGAGTACTTCTTTGACTCAATTTTTCAAGATTGGGTTTTGAAAAGTATTCTTCACTTCAAAGGGGACCATGCCTGTACACCATTAAAAAAAGCATTTAATGTATGAGTTGTGCGCAGTTATGGAGCAAACTGAAAATTACTAAGGGAATTACATACTTGGCGGAACCGCTTCTTAATCTCCTCATCTGTGACATCTGGATCTATCTGCAAGACCTGGAGGATAAATGAATCAAACAGTATAAATATAATCAGTCAGGCTGCAAATGCAGCAATTCAAAATCAATAAAATGTCTACTCACCTCAAATGGGTTGAGATTAAAATATGAAGATCCAGGTCGAAGTAATCTTTCTATCTGCTGCTTTGGAGTTAGTACAGAATCTCGTTTCTCAATTTGCTTCACCTGCAAAATGACCAGAAGACCAATCACACCTCGAAAAGAACACTCGACCAAACACAACACAATTCTAAATGTTATTTCTCTTACAAGTGACTTCTAAAAACATTTAATAGCTTAACGTACTCAAAACATCTCGACTAGGTATAAAGATACTAAACAATCAATCAGCTGTCTAGCGGTCTTCATAAAAAAATTCGCGATCCACGCAGCATATTAGTGGCGTACAGTTGCAGCAGTTGAATGTGGATGCCGAAATGAAGGGCACCTAATGCAACCAGGGGATGCAACTCAGTTTCCAGACCGAAGAGAAAAACAACCTCCGGCTTCTCATTAATAACGTCTAGTTACCTGAGCACGATCAAAATGCGTTAGCTTCAGGTACCGCTAGCACACGGGAGCAGTGACTGCAGAATCTAGGCCACGCCGATAGCTCACCTTAAGTCAATGAGGCCGAGGCACGCGGGATTGCCGATATATTGTTACAAAAATAGCACCATGATGGCCAGCCGACAATATTTTCCGTAGTTCACTTACCTCAGAGTAAAACGCCTGAAAAACCTCGTCACCAGATTCGCTCTGAGCGCTCGCCTCCCCTCCGACAGTCGCCATCTTTGCAAATTTAACTCACGTGACGTTAAAAATCACGTGACTCAATTTCATTGGCAGCAACTGAGATCGTAGACAACATACCGCATATAAACTTAAGTTTTACTTAATGTCTGTAAAAAAAAAAAAAAGGGTGCTAGTTCTCATAGCATCAAATTAACTCATTTTATAGTATCTCACTTAATTAGCCAGCGTGATGACAAAGAGAGGTTCATTCGTTCCAGAACGAAGTTATAACCAGAAAAGGGAGAGAAAATGCAAAAAAATAAATAAATAAATTACACATACTTCACCTCGGTTCAAAGAAATTTTAGGCGTCAAACATCCATTTTTAATTTTTTAAATGATATTTGCATAAAACAAAAGAATGGTGCTGTATCTTTTAACTTCATTGATTTAATTACTGTAGGTGGCCTAGCTAGGAACCATTTTCCTCAAATTATGGTTAAGGTAAGTGCACCCCATACTTTAATAAAAATATCCACTAAATTTAAATCAGGAAGGAAATTTAACTTAAAGTGCAAAGTTAAAGAACTAAATTGTCATCAACTCACTACCGGTTTCACAAGGGTATAAAATTGAGGTATGACAAATTCAAAATGCTCCTGCTATCCAGCATTATGGAGGAAATATAAGGGCCTGCAGTTGAAGAGGGACACGGGAGTAGAAGACAAAAGTAAATCAGGTCACAGTAACAAGACTAAACTCAGCAGTCAGCACCATCAAGGCAATTATTCATAACATGTATAATCATTTCTGGGTAGAAAACCCCTGCGTCACTAACTATTTAATAGCATGGAGCATGCAGTGGCAAGGAAAAATGGATAAATCTTGTGTTTGGGGAAGCAGAGTTAGGATGAGTGGAGACTGGTTTACATTTTTCATATACTCAGCAACAAAAGTTTGTGACACCAATATTGTTAATTATTTTTCATAACGCAATTATGAAATTGTCATACATGGTGATATCAGACTGAAACAGTACACGTAAACACAACATTGAAATGGAAATCATGAAAATGCGAGAAAATGACTTTGCACGTGAAAATGTGCGTAAATCATGCTTGTGGATGGCAATAAAAGAGGAGAATTTTTGGAATGTTCACATTGTGCCTGATGAACGACAGAAGCATCACTTATCGAAAACACAGCCATTTCGGATCAGGAACTCTACCCTCTAAATGCCAAGACTGTCTGAAAATGATCGGTGGAGGGCCATTGGGATGATTGAATCCGGAACCTCGCAGAGGGAAGTTGCTCATCGCCTGAATGTCCACCGAAACACCATTTGGAACTTTTGGCAGCGTCATCAGCAGACAAGACATGTCAGAGACCGTCCTCGCAGCGGCCGTCCACGAGTAACCACTCCCAGACAGGACAACTGGATTCGAACAACCCATCTCCGAAATCGATTCCAACCTGCAACCATAACTGCAAGAACGATACCTGGTTTGAGGCGACTGTCTGCACAGACAATCCGTCGCCGTCTCCGTCATTTTGGCATTGTCCCACGTCGGCCAGCAAGACGTCCAATACTCACAGTACAATACCGACGACTGCATCTACAGTGGGCACAACAACATCGACGGTGGATCCAACGTCAGTGGGATCTTGTACTCTTCACTGATGAATCAAGATTCATGCTTAACCGATGTGATGGTCGTTTACGTGTATATCGTCGACGTGGAGAACGTTATGCCAACAACTGTGTTCAGGAATTTGATTGTTTTGGAGGTGGTAGTGTCATGATTTGGGGAGGGATCACGGCTAGAAACAGAACAGATTTGCTTGTTATTGATGGAAATCTGACAGGTCAAAGATATCGCGATGAAGTGCTACGGCCATTGGTGGTACCGTTTTTGATGCAACATGGTCCCGGAATAACGCTGCAACATGATAACGCCAGACCACACGTTGCAAGGATTGTACAGCAGTATCTGATGCAACAACATGTCAATGTCCTGCCATGGCCAGCCAGATCCCCAGACATGTCCCCAATCGAGCATCTTTGGGACGAGATGGATCGACGTTTGCGGCGGTTGGATAACCCGCCAGCTACACTCCAGGAATTGCGACAACGTCTACGTCAGATTTGGAATGACATCCCACAGCAATTTCTGGCACATCTGATTCGGTCCATGTGCCGGAGATGCGTTGCTTGCATCATGGCACGAGGAAGTCACACCCGGTATTGAAGTGTGAAGGTCACAATTGGTTAGACGTCAGACAAGTGCTTCATGACGCATGAAAATGACATTTTTCGTTTTGAGTGACGTTGGCACTGAAAAGTCAGTGTTTCTCCTGTTAAATAAACATATTGATTGCATTGAGATCTTTGCGTGTCATTTATAACATACACATAAATGGTGTCACAGAAACTTTTGTTGCTGAGTATATTTCCATCTGCAGTTGGAATTCATATTAACCTGCCATGACGATGCAGATTGACTGCTGTCGTTAGTGCAATGTCATGCTAGTTCTGCTTTTCAGTACGAATAAGGTAGGATGATGGCGAGAGAAGCAAAATCATAGTAGGCCTTGGTGGCATCTTACAGTCACCACGCTTGAAATCACCATTAGAAGCCAGCTCTATAATCGCAGGCTCTTTGGAAGGGCTGGAAGAAGAAAGTATTCTCACCCCAACAAATAAAATCAAGCAGCTGCCATGAGAAGGTAATTTAAATTATGACTGGACCAAAGTGCTGGAGTCAGATGAGACCAAAAGTGAATGTTTTGGTCAGATACAGCACGTTTGGCATCAAAACACAGGCGCATAATAGACAGCATTCCGTATCAGTGGTGGTTCAATATAATTTTTTGGCCTCATCTACAAATTCAGTTTTTGAAAACTTCATTTTGACCTCTCTTCCACATGCAAACAGCATTTTAGATCACTAGATAACTTTTTATTTTAAAAAGCATCTAATGTGGAAAGTTTGTGCATCCATGTGGACATGTGCAGTGGAGCAGTTAAAAATAGCAACACACCTCAATTCGCCTATTCCTATTTTTACTTCTCCAGTATGATGCATCATTGATAAAAGCCACCTACTGTCCCAGAATCCTTGATTTGAGTGTTCATTTTTTGTTTTCGTTCTCTCTTTAGGTGATTTTTTTAAAGTCAGTCAAATTGGACTGCCCCCCGAGGAGAGAAATGGCAGAGCGCACAAAAAAAAAAAAAAATCATCCTAATCAATGTGGACAAAGCCATAATTTGAGGTGTGGAGGTGAATGGGTTCCACCAAGTATCAGAAAATTTTAGCTGAGAACCTTGTTGCCTCTGACAGAAGGCTGAGACTTGGTTACTGGATTTGCCAGTACAATAACCCAAAGCGGAACAATCAGCAGAGAAGGGATTCTGGATCACAATTTATTTTCCGCAACTGCAATCTCATTCACCAGACCCAAATTCAATGAAAACCTGTGCGTTGAACTGAAGGGGGCAGTTGGTAAAAGCAACCAAAAGGATGCGACTCGTCTTGCAAGGCTCGGCACAGGGGAACGGTTGAAAATCGCGTCGAACTGGTGCCCCACCCTGTCAAAGAGTACAGCAAGAGTCCATGTTTGCATAGCCAGAGGTGGTTGTTTAAAGTACTAAAACTGAAGCTTCAATAATTATAATAGCACCCGGACGGAGTCGGGTGGCTACTTTGGATTCATGCTTGTCGTCTCCACTGCAGTGTCCATCGACGACACCTCGTAGACGCTGTACATGCTTCAATTTTAGACCAATTACTTTGGTATTTGGTAAGGACGTGAAATACTTCACTCATGACACCTATCCATTTTGGTTGCAATGGCAACAGTATTGGCCGAATAATGCACTACAAAGTGGAGAAGCGGGCTTTCGGGGGTTACACCCAGACATTCATGGCCAACCGGACTGTCTAGTTAAACCTTAATTTTGGCAATTTATTGACCAAACATAGGATTCTGGTTGGATCCAAAGGAGCATAAATTTCTCTGTCTTGAGTGCCATTTTTTTAAATAGTGCATTTCCAGTCAGGGGTGCCAATTCTTCAGCACACTGTGCGCGACCACCACAGAATTAATCAGGCAGGAAGACAAAAAAACATCAGCAACAAAGTTTCATCATTGAAACATTTATTCTGGTTTCACACAAGTTATAATCAATATTGCATTTATGCTGGATTAATTTCCCTTGTGGTTACAGCCATTTATAATGCCAGATGACATCTAGGTAAACACAATCCCCTGATGTGCTAAAAGATCATGCAATATTATTAAGAGTTGCAGTTGAAGTGGAATTCAAATGTTTTTTCTCACCTGAAGTATTCTGGTGTGCGTGGAGATGCGGCCGTGCTCGTGGGCAAGGAGGGAGCCACAATAATGATAGACAAATGCAGTTTCAATAAGATTTTCTCACTGTAACTAATAAAATGTCTACTTGCACTTCCAAAGAGTCCATCTATTGACTCAAAACCGACAAATAGCAACTCAGTTATATCATATGTCTTCTGAGGTGTTAAAGGTCTCCTATTGTGTCATCAGATGTACAGCCATTGAATGACATTTCAAAATGTCCTTTGAGTCATCAGGAAGAGCGGTTAAAATGTTTAACTTGGTTGGCAGAGGGTGATCAGTTCTCATTGCCTCTGGGCAGTCACTTCACCATATGTCGTCACAATGGAATATTTGTAAATAGCTTGTAACGACCAGTTGGCTGTGCTAATGACATGATACGGGACCTTTACCTACATTGCATGGCATGAGTTCCCATTTGCAAAAAAAGTTTGCTCGCTTCTCTGCTACTCATCACAAACCCTCCATTTCCACAATCCCCTCCCAGTTCTCTTCTCTGGCAAAGACTGCCCTAGAGACTCATATCTAGTGGACAAATATATTAAAGGTGCACTATGCAAGTTTGTTGACATCACTTCTGTTGACATTCAAATTCAAACAAAACAGAGGTAGCTTGCCCCTCCCTCCCATGCTTCCGCAACTGTCAACTCGTCGGTGATTGGCCGGAACGGTTTATGTTATGGGGCGCAGCTTGTGCCCCTTGTGTTTATCTGCAGTTTGTGAAGCCTGTGTGGTCTCCAGAGCCCTTTTTTTTTGTACAGTGAATTCTCGGGGGCAGGCAGCTGGCAGATTGTGGGGAGATGTCGGCAGATTGAGACAAAATTATAATCACGCAGAAAATAAACTTGCATGGAGCACCTTTAAAGGTCATTGAAGGTTCCGTCCAAAAACTCACCATCGTTAACTCCAAATGCATCCTGGAATTTTGTGAGCCATTTATTACGCAAAAGCAGGCATAATCATGTATAACAGCAATGAATAAAATAAAATTGGGTTAACACTTCAGTGAACATTTGTTGGAACAATAATTCCAACAAAATTTCAAAATGGAGGTCCTTCTAATGTATCTCAGGACAGGCATGTGTGTTATAAAATCTGCAAAGGTTTTGTTTCACTAGACCCCTTTTATGAAAATGCACAAAATGTCCTTGAAGCACAGCTATCCATACCTACCAAAATGAAAGTAAACCCAACCTCAGCTTGTCAATCCATTAGAATGAGTCACATTTGGGCCTAGCTGGCATGAACCATCTTATTTTTCCATTAAACATTTAAATTTAGAACACCACATACGAAGCATAATGGACTAAAGTAATCTTAAGAAAACAATGCCACAAATTAAAAGGACGATACTGATGCAATCATTCCTCTGTAACCAAATCCACTTAATGTGAAGGGACTCACTAATAAGATCTTGCCAATTGTAAGGACTGGACTGGCCAGAGTTCAAATCAGTTTTGGCAGCAAACATAGTAAATTCAGCTCTAGGAGCTAAAACTATTAAATGTAACTAATCATACTTCAAAAATGGTTGATGACATCTGTTGACAAATGGGTTGGGGGGTCTATTTAACATCAAACGCATGAAACAATGAGTTCCAAAAAGCATCAACGACTGTTTCTTTGCTTTGTCAGTGATTCCAGTCAATTCAGGGAAAAAAAAAACGTTTTCCTGTTCATCTCATTTTACAAACATCATTGGACTGCTTTGGAAAGAAAATGTATGTGTCTAAAATACATTATCCCATGCATTTTTGATCAGGGTATTTGAGTTGGGGGACAACCCTTTTCAGAACTGTGACAGATATGAATGCATGATGATCACTGAAGACCTTCACTGGAAGAGGTTTTAATATCAGGCAATTTTCAATGCGCAAGACGTACTTTGTTCCACAGGTTCAGATTTGAATCAATTCTGCCTCAGGTCCACAGGTCCTTACCAGACATCTTTTAAGCTCAGAGACCGTAAGGTTCAAATAAAGTGGTCAACTGTAACTCCAGGACCATACAAATTCTTTGTAAAGGGGATGTTAGCTTCTATCCCCTCCCAGTTTCTGTAGCTTCTGAAATGCTTTCAAGCCACTGACTGACCACACAACTTACTTCCAAAGCAGACGGACGCCGAGTGTCGACTGAACACTGCCTGCCTGCCTGCCTGCCTCCTCAGTCAAACATTGTCCAAGCTTGTAGCTTTAGCAGTGTTCACAATAACAGATTGCTAACAACGAATGCATTTTAACGGACAGCGTTACATTTTGAGGTAATTCTGAAGTGATGCACAAGTTCTGACGGAACAAAATGTACTCCACCTCAAACGACAAATTTATTCCTAGATCGTATTTTCACATTTTCAAAAATCCCTTTCATCCCTTTTCAAATTTTCCATTAAAAGTGGACTGTTGGAACCAGAGGTGGAAAAATGCAAACAAAGCCATGAACATAATGATGAAAGGGTTGCAACTACTGAGAGGACTACCTTTACCTTTACTGCCTCCAATATCCAAGCTTTTAAGCCAGCCTTATTCTGAAAGTTGCACATTCCTCTTAGCAAGCACATTTAAGTAAATTGATAGCAGTATTTCAATCAAGAATTCAGGCAAGGGATTGTGACAGCCACTTAAGGTGCTGTCGATGACTATGACTGCAATCACATCTAGGCAAAACTGGTGGGCAGTGAGTGGAACAGGCCAAATGTAATAAGGCGATAAGTGAACATGACAACATAAAATTGTCTTATCAAACCCATGTGTTATGTTAAACAAGTAAATGTCACCAACGTGACTGTGTCCACCACAGTACATGTTGGTGCCAACTATGAGCAAAACTGGTCAATTGGTTCTTGAGAAATTGCGTAAACAAGGTTTACAAAGACAATCTATGTGATTGCCCTGTGCCATTGAAAATGACCTCAAAATCGACTGATGTCTAGTACATGTACATTTTGATGGTAAATGAGCAAAATCGATCCACTGGTTCTTAAATCGCGTGAACCAGTGCGATGGAGGAACGGAGCAGAGTACTATCCTCCGTTCCGCAGTGGCCAATAATACTGCTACCAATATCCAATCCTTCTTAGATAACCTGCTCTGAAGAGCACCAGACTACTTTTAACTTTCATTTGAGACTTAATTGAATTATTGCCCAGAAATTACCTTAAATAGCCAAAATTACATACTGTCCTGGGTCGTTCCGGTGGCACATCGGCTTAAGTGCGCGCATTACATAAGGCCGAGTCCTCCCCATGGCGGCCTGGGTTCAATTCCCGCTCGGGCCATTTGCAACACGTCATCCCCACTCTCATCCCATCTTTCCTGTCTCTCTACACTAAATACTATCTAATGAAGGGAAAATCCCACCAAAAAATTATTTAAAAAATTATCTACTGTCCAACAAACTGATTACGTCCAGGTATTGAATTGGTTTTCACACACAGCTTTTTAATTTTGGTGTGGTTGAGACTGTATGGGTAGTGGTGCATCTCTCAGCTGGTTTTGGTCATAAGTTCAGGGGTATAATTCACTCCTTTCCTGCCTTGTATGAGTGCTAATAAGATGAGCTGCTGCTCAAAACATCACCCACAACAGGCAGGGACCTGATGCGCCGAGGGAAAGAAATGATTCAGTAGTAACCAGAGGCACCGTTATGGCCAACTTTGGAGGGATCCAATTTCTTTTCCCATACAACAGACTCCTGGTCAATCAGCAGAAGACTTAATATGTACAGATTGGGGATGCGGCTGCAATTTTTTACTTACGTCAGTAGGGAATTCTTAAGCATTTTTTTTTTTTTTTTTTTTTTTGGAACAAGTCCTGCAGTTACACCTAGATTATGCGGGGGGGAAAAAACATCCTTACCCATCGTCCAAAGGATCACCTCCGACAGGAGCCCCGCCTAGCATGTCCACATCATGACAAGGCTGGGTCAGGGCCCTCCTGCTGATAGTCAGGTGACAAAAGCAAGAGGTTAAAACATACCAAAAAAATAATCACCATTTCGTGGAAGATATCTGATTTCAGATCATTTCCCAATCAACTTTACAAAAATTAAAGGGGGAAAAAAAAGTTTTACGAAAACAATGACCAAAAAAGGCATTATAAAAATGTGACTCCAAGATGCACACATTTTTATTTCGTCATTATTAGTCTGTTAGCTGTGAGACTGAATTGTCTGTACCATTTGTGCTGAACAAGTTCATTGCTCACACTGTATGATCAAACATGAGGGAATCATGCAGGAAAATATACTGACAAGAGAAAAAGTTGTAAGAGGGCAAATGTTTCTGATCTCTCCCTTCCTTCCCATTTCATCTTCATGCCTTTAACTGCGTTTCTAATATTCAGCAGAGGCACTGAAATTCTGCCACAAGCGCAGGAGGAACCAATTAAGACTGACATGACAACCTCACTCTTGCACGAAGTCCACGCTGCTATACAGCTCATTGAAGTCAGATTTCCCAAATAATTCTTTCCAAGTGTTCCAAAAAATTACATCTGAAATCATTTTACCTTCATTCCATTTCTTTCATTGCCTTAAATTTTGCCCTACTATGGACATTTCTTCAAAGACAGCTCAGATAGTGCTGCACTCAGCAGAATGATTCGTTTATTTTGTACTGGTGAACCAATTTGGCTCCAATGTTCCTCTCACAAAGGAACTGCTATGGTGTCAGTTTAGCATTTCACGTGTGCACAAATCAATGAAAATTTTCATGCAAGGCTTTACATTTAATCAGTGCAGCATAAGGTTCCAAGGGGAGACACAGTGAATAATGCAACACACTGCAATCAAATTTTCGCATTTTTGAATTTCCCCTGAAAAGTAATCAAATTCAGTAAATTATCCCCCACAGCAAAAACCACCACCTAAACTGATTTTAAGTGAGCAATCCATCAGCACAAACCACTGGCGACACTGATTATTCAAAGGAGAGGTAAAATAAACAGGCATTTATTCACCATTGTTAGTTCATTTCAATTAAGTTGTCGTTTTGTTTGGTGAGAAGCAAAATCACATATGGAAAGCAATGCAAAAGCAACATTAACTGAACTACAAGCCACAACATCTAGCTAAATGAAGAAAGCAAAAGCCTTGCAGTTCTTTTTTAACCATGCTCCATGTTTTGAAAACCATTTCATGTGGTCGAATTGCCAGCATGGCTTTAACAGCATATTGCCACTTGCCCATGTTGCGCATCAGTTCAGTTCCTTTTAAACGATAAACCGTAATAGGGGGGAGGTGGGTACTCCCCTCCATGCTGCAACAGGTAGACATTTCAGTTCAACTGCTTCAGCAGCAGAGAACCACAGATCCAGCCTTGAAGGTGAGCAAATCATTTTGAATTCCCAAGAATTGATCTGTTCGGCCAATTAAGAATGCAAAAAATGACTCAACTTGCCCCACAGATTGAACGTTCCTGCCCGCCTGCAGGGTTTTGAGGCATCTTCTGTTTTTTAAACCAGTTTGGATGAAACCTCGGCCACTTCTGTATGACAAAAGACCATGACTATCCAGTTTCGACACCATAAATTTGCTGCAGAAGTGAAATATTTTAGAATTTGACAAGAATGGGACAAAATAAGAATCCCTTCTTGCCACGACCCTTCCAATTTTGCGTTAAATGGATAGTCCACCCAAAAACTATAATTTGTCTATCAATTATTCACCATTAGATGTCTTGAACGGGCAAAGTTGTTTTGTACCTGGCACGACTTATTGGCCACTGGATAGTTTTGAAAAATTATCAAAATTCCTTTTTTTGCTGGAAGCAAATGGGGTCACCCAGTAGCAACGGTAAAAAGTCCACAAAGCGTCTGTTGACAAACTGTCAAACCTTCGAACGTATCGTCCAATATAATCCAAGTTTGCCTTGTCTATTCGTATCCTCAGAAATCTAGAAACGTGGTTATTTTTCACTAAAAATAATAAAATACCATATCCATGCTTCAAGCTTGCGCATTCAATAGAAGTCCCGCCTCCCAGTTTGTTCCCAGAGACTAATGAAGTTTTTGAAACGAGTCTCTCTCAAAAACTTTATTGGGGTCTGGGAACGAGCCGGGAGGCAGAACTTCTGTTCAATGCACAAGCTTACTTGAAGTATAACAGTGGTATTTTATTTTTAGCAAAAAATAACCACATTTTTAGAGTTCTGCCGATATGAGTGGACAAAGCAGACTTTGATTATACTGGATGATGCGTTCGACGATGGTTTGAAAGTTTGTTGAGATGTTTTGTGGACTTTTTACCGTTGCTACTGGGCGAATCCATTTGCTTCCAGCAAAAAAGGAATTTTGATAATTTTTCTAAACTCTCCAGTGGCCATTAAGTTGCGCCAGGTGAAAAGCAACTTCATCCGTTTGAGATCCGATGGCGAGTAATTGATAAACTAATTATAGTTTTTGGGTGGACTATCCCTTTAAGGCTTTCGTTGCAATGAACTGGGAGTGATTTTATCTATCCCTGTGGGGGGAGGGAAAAAAAAAAAAAAAAAGTTGCTAAGAGCCTGGAGACAAGTTTTTAGTAACGTGCCAAATTTTTGAAGAAACTCTTTTACAGGGCAGGAATAGTCCAGGATAATTTAAGATGGCTGCAATTTTACAGTAAACTTTGAGCCAGGGAATAAACCGAATAAGTCCAATAGGAGGAATTCACAAATTGTGCTCCAATAATTGACAAATGAACACCGTGTGCACCATTTATTTGTGATTCCACACAGTCCCTTCAACTGCAGCTTCACTGTAAATCTGATTTTAACAGCTCGTAATCTTAACAGTTCACCAGTTCCACTTGCAGATTCCACCGCACTGGTTGAAAGATACACCAGATGTTCACAATTACGAGTAATTAAGACCCGGACGGGTGACAAATTAAAGGAAAAAAAATGCGTGGACAAACCTACCAAATGCACATGCTCATGTTTATTTTCCTGGCATGGTTTCAGTCCAACTGTCCCTTTAAGGGCAGAAGAGTTACTGCAAATCATTTCAGATATTCTGCAAGATCACCTTTGTATCTTAAGATGAACCATTCAAACCATGATGGGAGTGGTCTCTTCCAGGATGAAAATGGCCCAAGCCTGACAAGGCGCAAGGCATTCACTGAATGGTGGCTCAAGCATGGAAATGATCAGAGCACATGCCATCACCTATGTAGTCACCAGATCAAAAAAACCAATTGAACTGCTTAGGGAAATTTTGAAATAACATTTTAGACCGCTCTCCTCTTGTCTGGAAAAACCCAGTATGATAACATTAGTATAAAGTTTGATTGTTATTTACACTAACTTAGGATGGTGAAAACAATAAAAGCTAGTGTTTTCATATTTGGTCAAGTCAAAATCAAGCTTCCATTTTTATAATGAACAAGTGTTGCCATTAAACACTTCCATGTCCCCCGCCATGTCACGGAAATCGAATGGGGTCGGCGAATCACACTAACACGCACTGAAGCCAAAAATGAATGAAATCGGTCAAACCGATCTTGAGATCACATTCACAACAAACGGAACGTGTCTGACGGACGGAGCAGAATACTATGTCCCCCGCTCTGCTTGCTACCGCGGCAGTTTGGGACAAAAAAAATTTTTTTTTGCCATCTTAAAGTTTCAATGCAATTGCTAGAAACTTGCTCAAATCAACTTAGGTTTTTCAAGATCACAGGAGTGCGCTCTCTCACCATCAAACGCCAAATGAAGGATTTGCTCTTGAAGGAAAGGTACTCCATCTCGCCAGCGAGGTTCAACACTGGCAGACTCAACACTAGGGTGTTATGAACCTGATGTGGCAGCTTTCGGAGGTCCACGCCTTAACACTTTATGCTGACTTTTCAATTAATTTGTCACCTGTTTATGTCAGCTCACCTGATTGTCCAGGACGTGCAATTTGTGGTTATAGGGATATTTCATACATAAAGCCAAAATGAATTATTCTAAAACTTCAAGAAAAGCTGCAGAGTAATGCACCTTATACGCCAACAGCAGCAGTCCTACTGCGGGGTAAACCCCCCCGCAATTAAGGCTTTAAAACGCAAGTGGCATTAAGGCCAGTGGCCAATCAATGGTGGTTTTCAGACCGTTTGGCATCCAGACAGTACAGCCCAGGGGGATCCATGCATCAAAATCAGGAACCTACAAATGAATTTATATCCGGCCCAATCTCTGTATTACCCAAGCCATGAGTCAAAAGTTCAATTGAAATATTTTCCTCCCCATTTCGGAAATACATTTTTGGGAAGTATACACGAAAGTAATCAGGAAATTGAGAATGGTCTTGTTTCTCCTAATAAAAAAAAAAATTCTCCAGGAGAAAAACACAAATGATTTAGTACTAATATACTGCTATAGCACACATGTACCTGAAAATACAATGGAGCCTGAACACTTTCCTCCTTTACCGACTAAAGCATGTGCAGCTGAGAAAAAGTATTCCATTCAGCAGTGGAGAGGCAAACCAGCTCACCCTTTGAGAAGAACACAGATGAGATGTGTTCTTCATGCTAGCGTGCCCGTTCTCGTATCGCCACCTGGTTAAGTTGGAATAAAAGGAGAATCTTAAACAAAACCAAAGCTATTCATCAGAGAGAAAAAAAAAAATTGCAGTAAGAAGTTTAACCCTTTAAACTACCTGTGGATTTGAAGCAGTGTTTCATAAAAGGATGTTGTGTCAAATTCTGACACTGATTTTCTTTATTGGAGATTTTCCCTCAGTGTTTGAAGTCAAATGACAGAGCTTTATTGAATAACCCCAAAAGATGTGATGAAGAACCCAATCAGGCCATTTAAGTTTTGTGAAAATCCCTGTAAGAAAAACTGACCAGTTAGGTCTCCATTCTTCTTTCATTAACTTCTGTTTCACTGCAATGTTCCTCCAAGGGAATTGGTTGTTTTTGAACTCTGGAGACATTCTGATTCTGGTTGCTGGTAGCAAAGCAATTTTTCTGCCAAACGATCATTGTCAATATTCAGGCCTTTTTTTGGCCCCATTCAGAGAAACATTTTCACGTGGAGAACAAAATGTCCCAAAATGACAATACCAATTGAAGAGAACAATAAATGCTGGAAAGCAAAGGGTTAAAATCCTTTCTTTGATGCAAAATAATGTTGCATACCGAAGCATAATATTCCTGGTCCGTCTTAGATGCCAGAAGCATGAGTGGAAAATTTTAATCAACATTTTTCAAAAAATCAACAACTTGGCCAAGATTTGAAAGTCTCATGCTCTTTTTTATAGGACAAGATTTGAAACTGGACAACTCATTATGCAAGTTGTCCATCTTTAAACAGTCATTAGAGAGGTTACAATTGGATCAAATATTCTGACACAACTGAATTTGAGATGGCTGGTACCCGAATGGTATTCAGTTGATTTTATTGAAATGTAACAATCAAAGGATTTAAATACAAACATCAGACAAACTGTTGAGGCCCTGGAGCCAAACCAAATTTGGGAAGATTCTTGAGAATTTTCTGAAGGCATAATAACAGTTAAAAAACAAAACAAACAAACACAGTGTACTCCTACAAAATGCTAAGCATACATGTTATTCCTCAATACAAAACTGGAAATGTTCTTTTTTTCTATGGATCATTTCCCCATCTCAGAAAAAAACTGAAAAAAAAAAATCATCAAGCTTGAGCTCTCTATTTACAAGCAAATCCTTATGCCACTCAATTAGAAACCTTTAAGGGGATAAAGTCCAGGAGGGAAAAACCCTTTTGCTTCCAGCAGGACACATTCATGAATTCCTCCTCTCAAACTTTGGAAAATAAGGGTCCATCTTTGAAAGTTTAACCTAGACTTAAAAGAAAAAACTCAAAGAAAAATGCAATAAAATCAGGATGTGTTTGAAGCCAAAGTGTCCCATGAGTATAGGAAATAAATCAGGACAGTTGTGACATTTATCTTCAGCCAAATTTCCAGCCAATCAACAATTCAGCATCAACAAAATAAAGCCAATTCTTTTGTGGCATGTCATTTTAATACATTTCATTTAAGAGGTGAAAGATGAAGGATAAAACGCCAATCAAAAGGCTACCACCAATTTCCTTTTTTTTCCTCGCCCAATAGCCTTACTTGAATCTACTTCCACTGTTGCCCATACGAATCCTGAGAAAACTCCAGGGTGTCATTACTGTAACCATAGTTACCAGAATAGTCGGCACCTTGCTGCAGGGGCTGCTGGGCGATGGGTTGGGTCCCCCAGTTCTGCTGGTTGTTGGTCTGGCGCCGCTTGGAGTCGGGCTGGTTGTACACATCGGCCTTCCTCTTCCCACCCACGTTGCCCCCGCGGTTTCCCCTAGCGCCCCGAGGACCGCGGCCCCTCTGCTGCTGGGAAGGGCCTCCCCGGCCTCCTCGGCCACCTCTGGGAGCGCCAAGAGGCGCCCCCCTCTGGGAATAGCCTCCTCTACCGCGGGAGGGAGGTGCGCCCCGGGCCCGAGGGGGAGGGGGCGCACCCCTGCTCACACGACCTCCCCTCCCTCTCGGGGGGTAAACATCATCATAGCCGTAGTAGGGGTCTTCATATCCGCCCCGGTAGTCATGATAGTCATAGCCGTAGTAATCATCATAGTAATCCTCATGGCTGTAGTAGTCTTGAGCGTATGAATAGCCCCCCCTTGATCCACGGCCCCTGCCCCTCATGGGAGGCGGCATTCGCGGCGGAGCATAGTAATAATAATCATCATACCTGTGCAAAGAGGACAATGGGGACATAAAAAGCAGAATTTCTTAAACTGAACCATTACAGTAAACAGAGGTCAGCTCTACTGACTGTTACATGACTGAGCCGCCGCCTATGCACATTCCATTGCGTTTTTAATGTCACAAGGACATTATGGCCAGGACCCTTCCACACAATACGTCCTTACTAACTGGAAACTAATAATACTGCATGGGTCCAATATTGAGGCTGCGACAAATTGACTAAACAAAATTTTAAAAATTACAAAGAAATTACAACAATTAAAACAGGTTCTAAAATGCAAAGACCAACCAAACTAAAATTTATATAATGACCCCAAACAAAACAAGAGCTAAAGTTGACTCAAAATAGACCCATTGTCAGGCGCAGTTTTGGTAAAAACAATAAGTGATGGCGTCATCTTTAGTGCAATAAGGCTGTGCAAAGAGAGAGCCCACGTTAGATACGTAATATGGAAATTACAGTGGGAGGCAATCGATTTAACACACACTAAAATTACAAAAACTTTGCGGACAAACAGCACTATACCATAAAATGCCCTTAATTACCAAAAGGGTGTTGAAAAATAAATGAAACTATCCAGATGAACATTTCATCTAAACCCTCAAATGCAACAGTGGTAGCTCCTAAGCCCAATTCTATTGACTTCTGTTGATTTTAGCACCTATATAAAGAAAAAGAAAAAAAAAAGAAAAAAAAAAAAAAAAAACTACGAGTCTGAGCTGTGCGCATTTTTTCAACGGCTGTTCATGTTCCACAAGCAAGCAAATCCTCCTCACCCAACATTTCTGGAAGTCTGCCGGGCCGCCTGTCTGTCTTTCCGCTTTTTGTCCGGAGGTTTTGCAAGAACAATCTCAATCTGCTCTCCCTCCAGCTCTTTCCCATTCATTTCTTCCATTGCCTGAAAAGCAGCTTTTGTTAATACAAGTTCTCGCAAAAGCTTATTATGAGGGATGCCAGCATCGCGTGTACTGACCTTCACCGCCGCATCTCTGTCCTGGAAGTGCACAAAGGCGTAATCTTTCAGTTTCTTCACGCGCTCCAGCTTCCCAAACTGAGAGAAGGTCTTCTCCAAGAGGTCCTCAGTGACAGCAGTGGCCAGCTTCCTCACAAACAGCACCTTCACCTAGAGGAAACATTGGAAAACCAACGGGGAGGTAAAGATCAGAAGTAAACTAACTATTCTGTTCAATTAAGAATATTGAGGATAAATCCTTAATAGTCATTGATTTTACAGGATGCAAACATAGAATTAATTTGATTTTATTTTAAATATGTCAACTATCCACCCAGCTCCAACCACCGCACAGGCTGGACATAAACAAATGCACACTGCTAGTCAGAGTCAGAGGTCATCTGCCTGATGCCTGGGCATTCACTAAAGCAGCTACACCATGAAGCCAAAGGTAACTGGACACAGTAATGAAGCCTCATGGACATGACGCATTAAAAGAAATGTAAGTTTATACAAGACTGACAAGTTAACAAAAGCATGTGTATAATTTTCATATAAATTCTATTAGCACATGTACATTTAAACTCATTTCTGCAAGCATTTCTTTGTTTTGCAGTCATCTTGACTAGGTGACCATGCGAGAATATCGACAAACTTGCCAACCTTTGTTTCTTCAGTTACTCAGAATAGAAAAAAGGACATCTTTGAAAATTCTAAATATCTTATATTTTGATTAAATTTGTAATGATCAGTATGGCCTGATAGTACAAACTTACACCTTCCATTTGAGAGCATTTGATTTAAAATCTGCTTTACCATTAGGATTTTGTGGCACTTGGCATACCCCTTGCCCCCTCCCTTAAAGGCAGCTCCATTGAAACTAAGTGGAGTTGAGAAAGAGGTGGGGGGGGGGGGGGGCATGCAGACATGATACATATAGCCAGTAAAATGCGACAATGCCTGTACTAGTCAATCAAAATTTCCTTAAAACACTTCACAGCAGCCCAGAAAGTTGCCAAAGCTCAACAACCAACCTTAGCCATGATCTCAGGGTCTGGTTCTTCCACCGGGTCAGCCCACTCTACAGTGACTGGGTTACCCCACACCTTCACTTTACCGCTCATGAGCCGGCGGCGAGCCTGCGCAGCAGACTTGTGGTCCTCGTACTCTAGAAAGCAAAATCCGCGGTTCTTCTTCTTGTCATCTGGCTGATGGTACAGGATGACCTCCGTCAGGCCCTCTGGAAGCAGGACACAAAGATTTTTATTATGGGGAAAAAAAATATATAGGTTTCACATCTGGGCCCAACCGTCCGGTGTGACACAAGAGTTCCCCACTGGTTCATGGTCTGATTTCACTTCCAAAATACGGCCATATGAATGTATAAATATTACTGATGGGACAGAAAGACTCACCTGTAACTTTGCCAAAGTCTTCCAAAATGCTTTCCCTGGACTTGTTTTTCGGAATTGAGCCGACAAACAGACGGTTGTTCGCGACCGAGACGCATACCCCCAGGTATTTCCCTGACCGGATTTCATAGTTATCACACTGGAGACAGTAAAATAAGGAGGAAAGGAAAATTATTCTGTTGAATCAGCATCAACCAGGTATGTTCTTGAGTTAACAATGTAACATTTTAACCACCCATGAATTTGGCATTCTGATTTGACTCAATGAGGAATTCCTCCAGCCCTATAAGATTTAAATGCATTAATACCAGTTTAACTGCCTCTTGTGCTGCCTCCTTGTTGCAAAAGGTGATGAAGGCGTAGCCTCGATTCTGACCAGACAGCGGATCCATCATCAGCCGCAGATCCCAGATGGGACCCGCTTTCTCAAACAGGGGAACCAACTCATCTTCGTACAGGTCTCTGGGAATCTTCCCAACGAAAACCTGCAAAAAAGAAATATCATTGTATAAACACATCCATACCCATTAGGATTAATCCAATGTTTATTGCGAACCAAAAAAGGCAGAGGACAGAGAACTGCATGTCAGACACGAATCGGCTGGCCTTGCCTCAGTTCCGACACCAGGCTGCGTTCCGGAAAACACTGCCTCCGGAGGGGGTCCCCCATACTTCCTCTGCCCTGTGGTGACATCCAAGGTGTACCCAGTCCTCTCCAGGAGGGCCTAAGGAAAAGGCATAAAGTAAACCCGGGCAAGTCAGCCTAATTGCCCACTAACTTGGTAACAGTTCTGAGCAGTTAGCTGCCATGTCAGCCCTACTTGAAGATGGACTGCAATGAAGCATCTACGCCAATACAAGAACATAATTTTTATGACATATCCCTATGCAAGCTATAAAAAGGCAAGTGGCATATCAAAAGGTGGGGACTTCCTGTAACACAAATGCCATGCTGACCTTTAAAGACTTTCCATTTTTGCATATCTATAGCATTATCTAATGGGATCAGTCACCAATTGAAAGGAGTATTTTGCTACTAGGGCTGCCCCGATCAATTAATCGCGATTACTTTAAGCACAATAAATGTGACTGCCACTATGAGGCAGACAGACGAGCTTGCTCATTACCTTTTCCATGACACATACCTAATACGGTCATATGAGCAGACCTCTGAATTCCACCTCTCGTAGAATTCGTACATATCTTTTTTTAACAATAAAATCATTTAAAGATGGTCCTGATTTTTAAGCGTTTCAAAACATATGCAAAGTGGAAAACATTTTGTGAAGCATATTGAGCAAGAATGCGAGAGAATTTTGCATTGCATGCTATAGTCAAATATACCGAAGATTTGGCAATGCATGTTCAGGCGAATCTTTGCCGCAAATTTTTGGCATTTTTTTATTAGATAATTGAATGATAGTAATTTAAAATAACTCATAGCACTTGATTTTATTTACTTTTGAGCGTCTATATAACAGAGTGAAGGTGGAACACATTTAAGCATATAGAATTTAAGTAAATTAACGCATTTGCACGCAGCAGAATGCAAAAATTAGAAATAATCTAGGAAACACATTGAGGCAGATCTGTTTCGTGTTTATTTAAATTTCAAAATGTGACAAACAAAAGATATCTAAATAAAGCAGACTGCCTTCCAATTTAGATTGTTAACCTAATTGAGCAAAACAGCTATTTGATTACAAACTGAGCCAAGTAATTGAGAAGGGGCAGAGAGCAATTGTCGGGTAGAGGATGATGACTTAGCAGACCTCAATTTTGTATTGTTCAGCACGTAATTTGCCAACATGTTTGCTAGATTAGCCCATTTCTAGTTTTACATTTGGCCGCGCTGAGCGAAGTGCGAACAATTAACGTCCTGTTCGATAGGCTATACATAAACAATGTTCTCCACCTTCACTGTAGGCTATTCAGTCGCTCAAAAGTAACCAAAATCAAGAGCTATGAATTACTTTTTCAAATTAAACTTCATCAATGATCAAACAAATACCACAAATTTGCGTTTGCCTGAAAGCGTTTGCAAAGTCTTCCATGAATTTATCCATGGCGTGCAATGCACAAATAATTTCTCTCAATTTCATGTTCGATATGCTTCACAAAATGTTTTCCACTTTGTGTACGTTTTGAAATGCTTAACTAAAGTGTTCAGGTGAACACGTGTTGCTTGCGTGTGACTACCAACTGAAAGTGTGACTAACGGAGACAGACAAACGGACAGACAGACACCGGACAAGGTGATCCCTATGTGCCGCTATGCTTCGCAGGCGACACAAAAACCAGGACCATCTAAAAATTATTTTATTTTAAGAAATCTCTTTAATGATGCGCAGGAATTCTACTAGAGGTGGAATTCCGATGTCTGCCATTAATTCAGATTATTAACACGGCAGCCTGGTTAGGTCTGTCTGCATCTCATCTCTTCTTTTATCATTATAGGCCAGATTTTGGTTTTGATTGGTCAGTTGGCTGAATAGATAGCTTGATTACAATTTAGGCAAAGTAGACGGGAATTGATTTAAGGTCAGCTAATTATGCCAAGGCAATGGAGGCTGTCCAACCTCGCTGGTAATTAGCGGACTTCAAATCAGTTTTCTTCCCGGAGGCATTTCAAATGACTGCATTAGGTATGCGTCATAGAAAAGGGAACACATAAGCATGTCTGTCTGCCCCATAGTGGCAGTTACTTTTATTGCGCTTAAAATAATCATGATTAATCGATCGCGACAGCCCTATCTGCTACATCACATTTTTCCTGTCACTCACAGAAGGGTACTCACTGCTGCACTTCAACAGCCAAGAGCATCTCACCTTTATCTTGGACTCATCTGGACCCTTGGTTGATTCCTGCACTTTGTTCCCTTGCTTTTCTCTCTGCCTGTAGGTCTTCATTACCCCACACAGGAATGCACTTTTATTCTGCATCAAATAGTTAACCAAACCACATCAGGCGCTGATGATTTATTCACAGTAGATAGGCTAATTTCAGGCCAGTAACAGACAGTGGAAATGAGGAGATAAAATCACAAGTGCGCAAGGCAAACACAGAGGATCTAATTTACAGAGGGGCAGAAGCCTCTCGAGATGAACCGTTTCATTCGCATTCACCTGCACATGAGACAAATCACTCTCCTTAAACTGCTGCAGGACTGAGAGGGCTCCATCCTCGTTGAACTCACGTAGAGCATCGATAGCCCGCTCATCCAGGTCAGCATACGCCACAAGCCCTGCAGGTTAGATCAAAGTTACAAAAAGAGCAGTGGCATTCACATTCTTCCCAACAGCAAAAAACTGTATTGTACTCAATATTTCACAATGCATCCATATTTTGTGTTCCCATGAGTTTCTACAGCTAAACTCTTGCAGCTTACACAGCAAACTGGTATCAAAATGTGTCAGCTAGGCGACACTAACATTCAAAGCAGAGCTTCAGGGAACCATTTTACGAAAATAATTAAAAGCGCAGCAATAGCAGCTCGTCATTAAGAAAATGGGAGTCATGAGCCAGCACCTGTCTGAAAGATGTTGTCCAGCCTCTCTGCTACTTTCTGAGGAAGCCCAGCATCAATGAGAGTCTGATAGTTTTCAGTGTGAGTGCCACCGATATCCATGGGCTCCTCCTCCTCCTTCACTGCCGCCGCCTCCGCCTCAGTCTCCGTCTCCGTCTCCTTCACCTCCTCCTCTTCCTTCACCTCCTCAGTCACCTGCACAGAGCTGCCGTTCACCTCCGCGGCCATTCTCCAGCTGAAAGCACAGGGAACACAGGTTTACATTTTCTGCATTTAAAGTTAATAATTGCAATCACCTTATTTAACGACTATTTAGTAAAAACAACCATTGCACCGCTAGAAGCACCAGCTAAATTCCGGTCTATCAAGCTAATACTGGAGTCAAACAGCATTTCTTTAAAAAAAGGTTATGTCAAATAGAGCAGACACCACGTGGCTATGAAATACATAGGCCCTAAATGCTTATACAAATATTTTGCATGCATTCCATACAGATTCAATATAATTCAATAATTAAAATTGTTCAGGTGGAGAAATATCTTCAGTAACGCTGAAAACGAGAATTAAGATTAATTTTAATTTCCAAAAGAAAATGTGTACAACAGAGCACAAAATCGCTCCATCATAAACCAACTATCTAGCCGCATAAGCAGTAAAATTCGTCAGGAATGTCACCAGACATTTGAGCTTCATCCAGACAAAGGTAACAAGACGTTAACATATCCGAAACAAAACCTGATTGAAATACTATCAACTATCAAGTACATGCTGGATAGCTAACGTTCACCGCCAAACGCGAATATTTGAAGAGCCCTGCAGAGGAGAGGGCAAACACTAAGTTATCTACGTAAAACCGAAACAATTTCCCCGTCACACGGATAACTTACTTTAAGGGGCGCGACGAACACGCAGAGTTCGGTAACGATGAGAGAGTTAGAATAAAGCTGTGCTTGACGTGCTAGAAAGTTTGCAGGGGCTTCATTTTATTATACGTTACCCCCAGATCTCACGATCGTGTTAGCCCATACTACCATCGTCATACCCACGATATTTCGCTGTGCAAGTAGCTAACGTTAGCTAGCTATACTTACAGTCCGGCTTTTGTGTCATTCAGCCCGCCATCGAGAAAACCAACCACGACCGTTACCTATCCAAATAACACTGGTTAGCTACATACGAATAGAGTCGGCAAACCGTTACTATTTTTGAAATTATATCCCAGTTTTATATAAAAAAATTTAGTTAATTAGCTAAAAATAAAAGCATTCGCCAACGAAAGTTCTAGCTAGCAAGCTAACGGCAACTTAGCGAGATCAGCTCATGTTAACATTAGCAAACAAGCTAATAAGCTTCAATTCAAAAATGTGACCGCCAGTCGGTTTAGCAGTATCGCTAGCTACCGACACAATTTTCCCCGCGAAAGGTCGATTCATCAACTTAACATTGAGACCCACAATAAACAAACGTTTATCCATTTACGAAATAAAATCGCATACTACTTAACGCTAGCCAACCATCAGCTAACGCGCTAGCACGCGAACACAGCTTGGCTCGCAAAACAATGCACGTGAAGAACGGCCCGCACCCTCGCCCTCGGCCTCCCTAGCAAACGTTCCTCAATCCCGCCAAATATCATCAACTGGCGAGTTTATTACTAACCTGGCGCTAGAAAGCAAACTAGTACAGCGCGCAGCACGGAGTTCAAACGATAAAAACACCATTTAAGCAAAAATCAAGAAAAAAAACTTTCTACACTGAAACGTTACGGCCTACTTAGGTAGTTGGCCCTAAAAGCCGCTTCGTGAGACCGAGCCATCCACCTAATGGTCGAAAGTAACAGCATAATGGCGCAAAGCTTACCAATCTTGTCCACAAAAATATATTTCTTAAATCAAATATTGTCTGGATACAATATTTCTCAAGAAGTAATCAGACGAGGTGAATTTGATCAAGAGATTATTCGGCTATTCAGACTTGTACGCAGCACTACAGAGAGAACAGTCCGAATGCGTGGTGCTCACAAAGCTTTCTCTATGTGAACATGGCCGTCCTTCGGATGCGCACTAAGCTGCGCAACTGATGAAACGGGGTTTGGTTTTCTCTCTCGGTCCTGATTAGCATGGCTGGGCGCTCGCCTCAGCCGCAGACCCACTGGCGAAAAGAACATTATTTCGCTTACCAAAATATATACTTGACTTAGCTCATCGGGGGAATTGTACTCATCCTGCCAGATTATAGTCTGTTTTGATATTAAGTCCTAGTTAATGTTTTAAAGCTCATGTTAATGGTATTATGCGATTGTTTTTAATGTGTTTATTTGTGTGCTGACATTTCAACCACAGAACTTGCCAAATGTGTCTATTGGATTATGAGAAATATGAATCCTGAAAACGTAGCTTAGGGTAAACTATGGTCAGTTATGCAACTTATGCATCATGAATTCTTTTTTGATTGATGATCCTGTGTTCCGGAGGCTAAAGCAATTGCGAACATACATGACTTCAGTATTGTGCTTACTTGATCAATGTTAGGACAGTCTGCGCTGAAACGCTGCTCGATCATAAATTTTTGATCTCATCGATGAGAGAAATTATATTAAATGCGAGAGTCTGTGGTTCTCAAAAGGCATAAACACTGCATTTATACAAGGCAGACCAGCAAGAGTACCCAGATTAACTGGTACAACAGGTTATTCAGTCAATGCCAGGCAGAATAACTTACAAAGGACAGCACTCATAACATGCTCTTCCCTGTCGATATACATTGCCAATATACCAATAGGTGCGCAGTTCATTTAAAACTAGAGGCAGTCAGAGAGTGCAAACCTCTGCCAAGGCAGCGCAGGTGAAATCTTGCTGAGTGAACTTGGCTCATAAGAAATTTAAGGACAGATTCTGTCCCCCATGCGAGACCAATCAACCTACAAAATTTGAGTAACATCACTGGGAGCAATGTTCAGTTATCGCGTGTCATAGGATTTTAAGATGGCAGCCGGAACTAAGGCGGCCATATTGTTTGACTGATCATGGTCAACATCGATAGGGTCCATCCCTGATGTAATAGCAATCCACCCACAAAATTTTAGAGATAATGATCCATTACTTTTTGAGCTATCTTGTGCAAACCCCAATTCCAATGAAGTTGGGACGTTGTTTAAAACATGCATAAAAACAGAAAACATTGATTTGTAAATCCTTTTCGAGCTATATTCAATTAAGTACACTACAAAGACAAGAAATTTAATGTTCAAACTGATACATTTTATTGTTTTTGGAAATATTCACTCATTTTGAATTTGGTGTCTGCAGTATGTTCCAAAAAGGCTAGGATAGGGCATGTTTACCACTTTGTTACATCACCTTTTCTTTTAACAACACAATGAGCGTTTGGGAACAGAGGACCCTATATTGCAGAAGCTTTGTAGGTGGAATTCTTTCCCATTCTTGCTTGATGTACGCCTTCAGTTGTTCAACAGTTCAGGGTCTCCGTCGCATTTTGCGCCTCATAACGCACCACACATTTTCAATGGGAGACAGGTCTGGACTGCTGGCAGGCCAGTATATTACCCACTCTCATTTAATATGAAGCCACGCTGTTGTACCATGTGCAGAATGTGGCTTGGCATTATTTGGCTGTAATAAGCAGGGACGTTCTTGAAAAAGATGTTGCTTGGATGGTAGCAAATGTTGCTCCAATACCAGTATGTACCTTTCACCATTAATGGTGCCTTCACAGATGTTCAAGTTACCCATGCCATGGGCACTAACACATCCCCATACCATCACAGATGCTGGCTTTTGAACTTTGCCTTAATAACAATCTGCATGGTCCCTTTCCTCTTTAGCCCTGAGGACACAACATCCATGATTCCTAAAAACTCGTCAGACCACAATTCAGTCAGTCTATCTCAGATGAGCTTGGGCCCAGAGCAGCCGGCGGCTTTTCTGGGTGTTGTTGATATATGGCTTTTGCTTTGCATGGTAAAGTTTTAACTTGCATTTGTAGATGTAGCGACGAACTGCGTTAACTGGCAATGGTTTTCCGAAGTGTTCCTGAGCCCACATGGTGATATCCTTTACAGAATGATGTTGGTTTTTAATGCAGTGCCGCCTAAGGGACCGACGATCACGTGCATTCAATGTTGGTCTTCGGCCTTGCTGCTTACTTGTACAGATTTCTCTGGACTCTCTGAATCATTTGGTGATATTATGGAGTGTAGATCATGAAATCCATAAATTCCTTGCAACTGCATGTAGAGAAACGTTGTTTAAACTGTTGGACCATTTGCTCATGCAGTTGTTCACAAAGTGGTGAACCTTGTCCCATCCAAGCTTGTGAACAACTGAGCCTTTCGGGGATGCTCCTTTTACACCTAATCATGACACTCACCCATTTCTAACTAACCTTGTCACCTGTGGAATGTTCCAAACAGGTGTTATTTGAGCATTCCTCAACGTTCCCAGTCTTTCGTTGCCCCTGTCCCACCTTTTTTGGTATGCGTTGCTGGCATCAATTTCAAAATGAGCGAATATTTCCAAAAAAAAAACAAAAAGTTTTTCAGTTTGAATATTGAATATCGTGTCTTTGTAATGTACTCCATTGAATATAGGTCAAAAAGGATTTGCAAATTATTGTATTCTGTTTTTATTCACGTTTCACACAATGTCCCAACTTCATTGGAATTGGGGTTTGGATACAAACAGACAGACAGACAAACCAATGCCAGTAAAAACATAACCTCCTTAGAGGAGGTAATTGAAATTAGTCTCACCATTTAATACTAGCTCTCATGAGTACTCGATTTTTTGTGGATTTGCAGTTTTTCCACCTCAACTATACTCATCCAGCTGCCTCAAATTATACCCAGACTTACAAGCGGTAGAGAACCTCAGTTCCCCATCTCCTTTTCCTTCAAGATCACTGCGATGGATTAATACTTCCAACAAACTCATGAGCCAGGCTGCTGAGCAAGACAAGCAGCATTAGCAGAGGCCTGGAGTTCAGTTCTTAGTCAGGGAGCAACCCTGGAGCCCTATTGTAGAGCAACCAAGGTAGATAAACGTAATCTGATTCTAGGAAAAGTTTGCCAGGGAAACCAATAATCTGATCTGTAGGTTAAATAATAGAGGAGCAATGGAAGCCCAAAGTTGGACGAAACACAATTTCGTCAAAATAATAAACAAAAAAAAATACTTAAAATTGTGACAGGCCATCACGTCAAAACTCTTACGGATATTGGTCTAATACTTGGTATTATTTCGTAAGTCCACCAGCGGTACCTATATGAATTTTTTGATACATTTCTGAGGGGGTGACCCTGGAATTTTCTGATTTTCTGGATGCCTTCACTTGGACTGACCCTGAGGTAAGTGAGGCCTTCAGTTATTGTTAGTCTGGATTCCGCTGTGTCTTCTTGGATGAGTTGTCATTGTGGTCTTGGAGGAATTTTGGTAGACTGACCACTCCTGGGAATGTTCGCCTCCATTCCAAATTTTCTCCTTTTATACATAATAGCTCTCATCATAATTTGCTTGAGCCCCAGAGCCTTAGAAATCACTTTGTTACTGTCCAGAGAGACAGATGTCAACAAAATAGTTTTTCATCTGTCCTTGATTTTCTTTTGATTGCAGAATCATGAACTGATTTTTTTAAAATCTGATTTTAGTAGTTTTTCCTACAGCCGGGGTATGTTTAAAGTCCTCGCTCATTTCATGTTTTGTTTTCTCATTCATTTTGCTATAATCCTATAAAATAGATTTTTGATGCATAAGGGGAGGATGGGGGAGTCATATTTTACATACTTGCCTATTAAAATGGTCAGTAGAAAGGCATTAATGAGCTGAGAGGAGATTGGGCAGCACTTTCAGTTCCAAATATCTTATGTAGTTTTACACTGTGGGGATCAAACTGTTCCAGAACCCCATGGCAAATTTGGAAAACAGGTTTGTTTTTTGATGACGAGGGGCTTTTTTTCTGGAAACCCTCCCAAACATCTTATTGTTGAGTATGGTGTATGATCATAGGTTTGGGGACTTCCTGACCAATCAGGCATTATGGATATCTGCAATTCTCCAAGAGAGATCCTTAAGAGATTCTTTAATGGGATAATTCACTTCTTTTTGAAGTGGGGTTGTATGAGCTACAAATTGCCACTACTGACATTAGATGCAGTAGAAAGCTCCCTGCCCTCCTCCAGATAGCGCATAGTGCTGGGCGGAGATTTAGGCGCTACACTGTTGTGAACGGTCCCAAAGTAACAGCGTATTTTCATAGCCTAAAAGAGGTCCTACCTGAAAATAATACTCCACTTTAATTATACGTTATAGTACAAAACTTTACAGCGATTCAGCTGCTTGGAAAAAATACAGTTGCTCTTGAACTAACCAACTGACGTACTCCATCGCAGTAAACTGCGCACTGTAGCGATCAGCAATTTGGGTCACAGTAACTGCGATTGCGAGGTCGGACGGTCATTAAACTTGTGCAAACATTTTGAAAATGGTCCATGTGTGTTTCTTTCCTGGATGTGAAAGCAAAGCTGTATCCTGGTGCACTTACAGCTTTCACCGCATTACTTTGTGGAATATTAGACTTCGGAAGCAGTGGGAAGTTGCGCTCAACATGGATATTGATACGCCACCCGTATCCCTAAAAGAGCTGCGTGTTTGCAATGTTCATTTTTCCAAAGAGGATTTCGTGAGGCCACATTCAGGGATATCTCAATGGTGCACACTGAAGAGCACTGCTGTACCCATGCATCAGGTAACAGAGTGAAACGCCTGTGAAAAAGTCTACAGCACAAATTGATATCACACAGGGCCTTCGCAGCCACATACTGTGTATCTGCTGTGCTGGTTATAATAGGGATTTTTTTAAAATTGAAGATGTAATTCTATGCCACTGCAATGCTGTCTCTGCCACTAACCGCAAAGTCTGACACTAACGGCTGATCGCTACAGTGCGCAGTTTACTCTGATGAAATACGTCTGTTGGTCAGTTCAAGAGCAACTGTGTTTTTTTCCCCGAGCAGCTGAAGCGCTGTAAATTTTTGTAATATAGCGTACGACTAGGTCTACGCTGTCAGCGACAGCAAGGGGTATATCCCCGAAATTCCCCAATCCACGAGGCCCCCTTTAATAGATTCCCCTGTACTAGACCTACAATATGAGGCAAATTTGAGGTCTGTGTAAGTAATTGTTCCAGAGATATGGTTAAAAAACTGATTTTTTCGATATATAGTACCACCTGGTGGCAAACCTAGGAGTTCATACTTGCCCAAAATCTAATCAGTTCATTCTCTCTCCCACATATGCTAAAAATGAGAAGCCAATGTTAAGTATTTTGTGAGTTATCGCGCTAACGGCTAAAATCTGCGAACGCGGCGGCAGGTGGAGCGAAACCACAATATCCCCGAAACTCGTATTTCGGGTATATAATTAAATTGGTGCATTATTTTCAGGTTGGGCCTCTTATAGGTCGCAAGAATACGCCGTAACCTTGGGACCGTTTACAACCGTGTATCGCCTAAATTTCCGCCCAGCATTATTCGCTGGTGCGGCTAACTGGGTAAGAGCAAGGAGCTATCATCTGAATCTAATGTACATAGGGGCAATTTGAAGCTCATACGACCCCACTTCAAAAATAGTGAACTATCCCTTTAACCACTCGACATCTCCTGAGCACCAGCATTCAAAATAGGCACACAACCTCTCCCAGGCAGATTTTTACCATTTCCATATTCCTTACACTCCGTAATTATTGCCCTGATAGTCAAAATTGGCATTTTCAACTTTTTTTTGCTATTCCCACATTCATGATGCCAAACAACTTTGTTGCGCATCATTGCTGTATTCCTTCCTCTTTGCCAAGGTGATGGATGACATAGGAAAACTGGTCTGTTTCACAATATTTATATCTCAGAGAAACAGGTCATAGTTGACCAATTAAGCATTCCTAATCATTATGGTGAAGAGTAAAATGTGAATGGTTATATACTTCAGATTTTTCAAACAGCTTTTTTGGGAACCAATATTACTGGAAGGCAATATATTAACATAGATCACAGCTTCTCGCAATTTCTTAGTTGTGTTTATTCAAAACACAGTCCTGGACAGTGTTTTGAAATATATCATTTTATCAGGCTTCTTAAAATTGTTCCATTACACATCGTCTTTTGGGCAAAGGCGGTCAGGCTCACCATGAACCTGCATTTCAATTTAATGTGATTCCTTCATTTGCGCAAACATTTTATAATATTAGGATATATTTCAGTACACTGCATCACTGAACTAGGAGGACACTCGGTAGAGTGAATACTCCTGCCTGCCCTGCACCATCAAAAGTAACCTTTTCTGCGGTTTGCTCTTGACCTTTGACCTTGACCCGTCAAAGTGGAATCATCTTATTTTCATGACTGTCCCACAAAGTTTCTTCAGAATTTTTAATGAACTTTCACTGCGATCAAGCTACAAAAAAAAAGGAGACAAACAAGGGCAAACACATAACCTCAGTCCATCTTCCCTGGCAGGGATAATCAAATGTTTGCTTAATCTAAAATATACATTTACATATTTTATTCAGTTTGTCTATGCACTGGAATTAATGCAAATAGACAGCTTAAAATTCTTCAAATGGAAACTCTTCTACCACTTCACAAATTTTCTTTCGAGTTGAGGCTCTGTAAATGCTAAAATGGATGGAGCCATCAGGTTATCAATGATCAAGGTATTTGTACCAATCACTTCATTTTTGTCAGAAAAAAAGACCATTTCAGAATTATATTTTATTAATCCAAAATGCACCAATGAACAGTCAATGACCAGGCAAGCAGGAAGAAAGCTGAGGAGCTTGTGGAATACTTGAAGTTTAGCGTGGGCAGGCCCACAAAGGAGTGTTATGAGAACTTAGTCATCATGCTTCAGTTTTCTGATCTTTCCCTTGTGGCGGTCGATTTCTCGCTGCAGACGCTCAATTTCCTTCTTGTGGTGATCAATCTCCTCCTCATGATGTCTTCTCAGTGCAGCCAACTGCTCCTGCTCCTTACGCCTGTTGGAGGTGATAGTAGGCTACAGTGAGATGGCAACCAAACAACAGTACAGGACAAGGCTTTGGAACTCAACCACTCACACTGTGCTTTACTTATAAAAGGAAAAGGTTCATTGAAGGTCTACATCAGGGGTTCCTAGCCCTGGTCTCAATGCCAACAAACAGTGGCTGTTCAAAACCGCAACCGCAGCCTCTTGATTTCAGAAAATTTCCACACACAGGACTCTGATGTGTAACACCACCACACTCTGATATTAACCAAAAGGGTAAGAATAAATGGCTAGGTTTTCATTACACTAGTAATGAGCATTGTGCAATTCATTCAGCACTAGGAGTCGTGCAATGTAATCCGCATGCACATATTCTCAGTAATAAAACTCAATAGGCTAGTTCTCATTCCATCATTTCATCGCCATTTTGATCAGCATCTCCATCCAATCAGCTTTTATGAGGGTTTAAAAAAGCAACGTCTGTACAAATTGCTCATATTTTTTCATACATTTTCAGACTAGTGTGGTGCCAGGTCAGTTGTTGCTTGCGCTGTGTAGAGCAGTGCCTGTTCAGCTGCTGACTTGAGCAGTATCAAGCAATATTATACCACGTAGCAGACAAAAATTATTTTCCTGTGACCCAGTCTATCCTGTGACCCAAACTGCATGTTGATTTCATCTTCCAGCTGCAACTGCAATCACAATTTTAAATGTAATTTTAATCTAAACTGGGCATTATTCATGCTTAAAATGGGTCATTTACCCTTTTAGGCAAATGACTATATCTGTATTCCATGTATAGAAACAATAGTGGGTCAAAACATAGCATAAGGTGAGACAGTGAGGACCTATTTGAGGACTTACTTTGGGCTGCCAATTTCAATTCAAAATTTAAAAATGCCAAGTTTTAACCATTATTTCTATGTTTAAATTCAAAATGTACAGTCTGCATGACACTAACTGTATCATCTGCATTTGCCCATATCAGAGCAAAAGTGAAGACCAGGGCTGGAACTTAGATGCTGAAAACAGAATTTTAACTCAACAGTTCACTAATCGCGCCATTTCTTAAGTGATTAAACAAAAAATGGCCGCATTTCTCAGAGGTTACACATGCTTTAATTGTCAGGCCCCGATACAAGTGATTAAATACAAAGTAGTGATTTAAAAAATTGATGGTAAAATGCTTGCAACTCTGACCACAGTGTCATGCAATGTTAGTTACAAAAGTGATGCTGGGGAGTAATATCTGTTAGCTAGTTAAACAAAACTTGATGACTGGTCACTGTAGTAAGTTAGGTAGTAAAAAAAAAATAAATAAAATAATTATAGATGCACAGAATTTTCGGGCACTGAAAATTTTTGGCCGAAAAAGGCAAAAAAAAAAAAAAAAAAAATGCACTTTCGGTTTTCGGCCGAAAGACTTAACACCGAAAAAATACGCCGAAACAGAATGTTGTGATGACGCAAGCAAAAACAGCGGCCAGCACGTGTCTGTCTGCATGTTTTAAATCAGGGGACGCACCACCGTCACCACATTATGGCACGAAGTCCGTGAGTGCTGAATTGCAATTTCTGTTTGACCCTGTCCTGATGCATAGGATAGCATAGGATGTTGTGTCCGATTCGGTTGCACATTAAATACGTACCACATAAAAACACAAAGCAATGATATCCATAAAAGGCATAAGAGTATTCATAGACACTGGCAATATATTCTCAAGGCATTTGTGTACCATCAGTATTTCATAATGTAACTACAACCCCTGGAAAAATATGGAATCACCACACACGGATGTTAATTTACCTTTTTTCCTTCATAACAAAGAAGCAAATAACACATATGATAAAACAATTGTTGTTTATTAGCTTGACATGCAGGCGTCATTTAACGTTTCACTTTGAAAGTGAATGCAAAACACGTGGCAAACGCGCAAATCGCGGGAGATGGCAGAGTATTAGAATGTATCGCTTTACGATGCGTCATCTCATCTGTGATACCTTTCCCTTTCCTGAGAACAAAATGCTTCATCAGCACCCGTAAAGTTATTCTCCGCGCAATTTTCATAGAATAGGGGCAGCATAATAAGGGGAATTGGGGAAACAGAATTGGACACAACGCCGTTGCTTCCAATTTCTTTATGAAGAGGATCACGGACCAAGAAACGCATTTCATAAATGCAGCAGCTTCGGTGAACAAAGGCAACCTTGTTTGAAAGGAAAGGCAATATTTATCAAGCTGCCTAAAACACACGTTTCAAAACTACGATCAGAAGACCTGTTTCAGTGATGGAAAGTGAAGCCTGTTTCCTAGCGATAATGCGGAAGCGAGTTGTCTATCGCAGCCAATTCTCTCTGACCAATCAGTGGGCTGCTGTTATCGTCACATAACATATTTTACTATATTTTAGCAGCCAGTAATAGGCCAGTCAGTTATAGGCCTGTAGGTTATTCATGAGTGGGGCTAATTTGAACATTTTATTAATCATTTTATTTTATATTGTGCTTTGTTGGAATGTCAGTGTAAATAAATATTTTCATAATTTTGTAATTGATTTTTTTTTTGAAGCGCGAATGTTAATTTATGCAATTGAAATGCCTTGACTTTAGTTAGGTAAGTACACAGTCATAGCCATAAATGCAATGATACTAAAAATTGGCATAATTTCTTTCGGTGTTTTGGTTTTCGGCCAAGTGTTTCTCATTTTCGATTTCGGCCAAAAATTTTCATTTCTGTGCATCCCTAAAAATAATGCACACACACATGATCGCTATAAGTCATCAAGATCAATTACTTGGGTGTTCTGTAAGTACTGCACATAAAACACAAACTGCACTCGAACTCGATCAAGCTGACAAACCGGTATGTGTGGGTAATGCTGCAGGATTACTTCACTCAGAAAAATGAAACCCCATGAAATGTTAGATTTACTTAATAATGTTATGTCAACTGGTTCCATGCAATAGCTTTGTGTAACCTTTATTTGACATCTAACATTTTTGGCCGGTTTAATGAATTGCATTGAGTGGAATGTACTTAACTCAGTTTTGTGGAACCAGTTGACATAACATTAAGTAAATCTAACATTTCATAGAGTTTCATTTTTTTTGAGTGTTGAACTGAAATTTCTTAAGTATAGCTGTAGCCATGGGGTGAACAGGCGAGCTAGCACTTTTTCTTTTTTTTTTTGGCATCATGCTTGATGCAGACTTTGACGGCAACCAAACGCCGGAGGCAATTTGAAACGATTGTTTGGGGGGGGGGGGGATCCGTGCTGAGAGGTCAGTCAATTGCTGCTGCAGTTGTACAGTCTTCACCTTTTAAAGCATAATTAGTCTACGCTCAAATTGTTCCTGTGTACTCTGCCCGTACTCTACAATCAGGCAATTTATTTACAGACCTATAAAATCCAATTTGTATCCTGTAATAATTAAGAAGTCATAATGAGGAGTACATGGGTCCAACTTCATGAGACTGTAAGAATGGCAATAATCTGAATTAGAAAATGCCCTTCTCTGAAATCCATCTCCCGTTGTAGCATTTTAAACAGATCATTAAAGAATAATTATAGATAGAGATTAATGTCTAAAGTTGGCCATGGATTTTCAGCGCTTAAAAACATACACAAGGTGGATAATATTTTGTTAAGCATATCAAACTGTGAAATGTCAAGTGTTTTGGTGTTTGCACAGAATGGCCAACAAAAATCCTAGCAAACACGCATAGATCTGTCATGAGCACTTACATTTCAAAATGCAAATACAGATGCCATCTAATTGAATAGGCTAGTCTACGAAATCAAATTAGTGGTACAGCAAATAAACTGTTAGATTGCTAATTGAACAAACTAAAGGAAAACAGGATGAGTGGAATTGCTGGGTAAAAAGTGATGATTCCGCAGACATTACTGTATCTCCAATCATCACTTCCCTGATAAATACTAATCAGGTAAGTTTATTATTTCTATTTTTTTAAGCATTCAGTTGTTGTTCATTTAAGACCACATCAAGTGTGACTGATGAAAAAGAAAAAGAGAAAGCTCAAATTCACCTCATGGCAGCAGTTATTCTTACAAGGTTAAAAATGATCACAGTTACCTCCGTCAAGGAGGTTATGTTTTCACCTCGTCAGTTTGTTTGTTCGTCTGTTCGTTATCAGGATATCTCAGGTTATGAACAGTTTTGCGTGAAATTTGGTAGGATCATAGGTGGCAGTCCAATGATTATTTGATTCAATTCATTTTTTGATTCAGACATATTCTGGATTCTGGAACCAAAAGAATTAAAATATACCCAACACTGGTCTGTGTGATATTTTTGACCAGATAACTCAAAAAGTTATCAACAATTTGGCACGATGATCAGTGGTAGTCCAAGGAAGAGCTGATTTAACTTTGGAGGTGATCCGGAACTTATTCTGAAAACAAAAGATGGTGGAGGTATGCGCTCTACCGAATGCGCTTTAGTTCATAATTCAACAAATTGTGAAGCTGCATTGTGAACAAATAATTTGAAGTAGGAGTGGGTCGATCACACTCATGCATTGTGTGAATTGATTTAAACCAATTGCTTTTTAGTTTGAATTTGTTGAATTCCTTGAGGAGATGAAACCCCAGTCTGGGTCTGTACAGAAAAGTCTCCTCGTGGCTACGGTTGGGTATTGTTCTAATTTTATAGATTCCGATTCTGATCCCATTAGTTCCGGTTCTAATCACTTTCAAGTTTCCGATTCCAATATGGGGGGGACAAATATATATAAGGAGGCCAAATGTTTTGATAAAAAGAAACTTCATTCTTATGAGTGTTATCTGAACATTAATACACAGAAATGCATTAAATGACAGAGTGAATATCAAACTGCAATTACTGAACCAAAGGGGAACTGAGCCTTGACTGATGCACAATAACTGCACTTTATGTTACACTGGGGCAGCAGCAGTGATATTTTGTAGTAGACAGGCCAAAAATATAAAAGGGGATCCACCCTGAAAATGCTGGAACTTCAGTGCATTCAGTGGCAGTCCACAACACCAAACTACAAAAAAAAGGTCAATACATAATATAAACAGAGACACTGGGTATATTGAAGATGTACAGAACAGGAACAGAACTCAACTGTTCTTGGGGAAAATAGTGTCTCCCACAGAGAAGGAAACCCACTCACTTGAGGTTGAGAAAGCCTGCACACACAAACATGAAAAGACCACCTGATTGGAAAGGATATGTGCCTCTGTTGTTCCACCCCCAGGTAGCAGGGTCATCAAACATCATTGTTGGTGGAATCTCCAGGTACATCTTCAGCTCTTTCTCAGTCTGGTCCTGGATGGATGTAGAGCTGTTTGTTGTGATTTTTAATCTTCAGGAGCAACAAAAAGCTCCTCCAGTGGAGACACTGTGGCCCTCTTGTAGGGGGTGGCAGTTCCTCCTCTTCCTCCTTCTTCTCTCCTACTTCCTCGTTCTCTCTTTGTCGTCTTTTCTCCTGCTCTGACTGCAGTTACACCACATCTTCTCCACAGGCATGGTCTGTTGGCTGCTCAGACTCAGAAAGCTTTCCTGCCATCATGTTCTCCGAGACCAGGTACCAGACAGTGCCGTCCTCCACTTTGTGCTTGAAACGTGAGTCTAGTGCCATGGCCTCTTCAAGTAAGTTTCTGATGTCATCATTCTGGTACCGTCTGAACATGTTTACCCAGACAGCCTGCTTAAGGTTGCACACACACTCACTCTCCCTATTCAAGCATTTCTGTATATATAATCTCACAGTTAAGTCATTCAGTTGTAAAAGTACATCCCTTTCAGATGTTTCTGGGCAGTGGAGGCAACTGAAGATGCTTACTTGAAGTACCGCTCTTCTTCACCTGCCTCCCTCTTGCCAAAGGCTCCTCCAGCCTCCCGCACTGCCCCTCCACCACCTCCTCCTTTCCCAGCTCCTTTACCCAGCTCCCCCAGCTACATCAAATGAGACAACAAAACCCAATGGATCTGCAAACTAGCTACTGAACCAATGAAAAAAACATTTCTGACAGAATACAGCAGGGCTATTCAATTTTATCCTGCGAGGGCCGGTGTGGGAGCAGACTTTCATTCCAACCAAGCACTTACACACCTGATACTACAAATCTAGCTCATTAGCGAAGACTCTTTGGGTTGATTAATGGTGTCAGGTGTGTAACTGCTCAGTTGGAATGAAAGCCTGTACCCCCACCGGCTCTTTCAGGGCACGGTTGAATAACCCGGCCATACAGCATTCACAAGATCAACTGTTAAACGAACAGCGCGTTAATTTCGACCCTTAAGACTACACAACGGTTCAAATACGCCAGTTATGAAGATTTTGTTTCTCAGTGATGGCAACTCCATGGACTCAAATGTGTTATTCATCGCAATGCATCAATAAATCCAACCAGATGGGGTGAAGGCAGGCCCCCCAAATTTTTATTTACCTCACTTTTACCGCTGCTACCTCCGCAAGAAGGAAGAGACCAGGTACAATACCCATTGTTGGCACAGGTGCTGTGAGTAGCATCAAAACTATTAAGACTAAACTCGTAAGTGTCTTTGCCACAAAGTTCGATCCAGAGCTAGACGCTGGCACGCTGGCTCTGTATCTTAAGGGTAAACTGCAACGTGAAGTCACCGGTCATAAAATTGGCAATGTTCGCAGCCAATTTGCCTTATTCAAAGTGACTGCTGAGTGTGATAACATTGGAGACATGTACATGCCTGATCTCTGGCCTGAAGGTGCATTAGTCAGGCAGTACTTTGAACCGCGCAAGGCTGTGGTTGTAGGGTCTAATGCGAACCCTGCCTTCGGGGGACTAAATGTGCCTAACGGCAATACTACAGCTTACTGATGGCTATTCGGATTTTATCTTACAACTGTCGTGGCCTGCGTTTGGGATAGAGCGTAGGGGATAGAGCCAAACGCATAGTTGTTGAAAAATTACTGGAGGACAGTGAGATTTTATGTTTACAAGAGACTTTTTTAGCCAAACAAGACTAGGAAAATCTGAACTCATTTCATCCTAGATTCCACGGAGTGGGAGCATCAACCACTGATCTTAGCCTGGCAATAGTCAGAGGTAGAATACCAGGGGTTGTGGCTATTCTCTGGGATAAGAGTCTTGATCACAGCATCCAGCATATTTGCCTTGAAGTCGATTAGTGTGTGGGTGTTCAATATACTCATAATGATAATGACTTTATTATTCTTAATGTTTATACACCATTTGAGTCTCGTGAAAATGAAGATGAACATTTAGATAGACTTGCTTTTATCAATGCTTTTATTCAAGATAATGTCACCGGCAGTGTTTATATTGTCGGGGATCTGAATTCTGATATTACGGATTCTAACTCATCATTTGGAAAACACCTCACTCACTTCTGTGAAGATAATCATTTTACCCTGTCAACCAAAGAGCTCCTGCCCTCAGAAAGCTACTCTTATATAAGTGAAGCATGGCATACTACATTATGGTTTGACCACTGCATTAGCACAGCAGATGGGCATGCAGCTACTGTGAACATGGGCATACGGTCCGGGTTGGCCACGGCTGATCACATACCGCTTGGATTCACAATAAATGTCAAGGTCTTACCCTCAATTGCTTGAAATGGCTGCAGTTCTGAAAATGGCAACCTGGAATGGTCAACTTTGACCAAGGAGGATCTAATGTTATACTCTCTAAACACTGATGAACGCCTAGGTAATGTTGCTCTGCCTATGGAGGCCATTTATTGCAAAAATGCTAATTCTAATAGTGTTAAGAATAAGGTTGCCCTCTGTTCTTTTTATGATGGCATTGTCACTGCCTTGGTGGTAAGTGGTAAGCCCCTCATCAGGAGTGAGAAAAAATGTCATATCAGACCTGGCTGGAATGAGCATGTAGCGACGTACCATGCTGAGGCCAGGGAAGCCTATAAGCTGTGGGCTAGAGCAGGATGTCCGAGGCAGGGGCCTGAGCTTGAGCTTAAAGGAACAGTCCACCGTACTTTCATAATGAAATATGTTCTTCTATGAAATGAGACGAGATGATACGTACCTCTCCGAGCTTTGAGCGACCTCCCAGTCAGCCAGACGCGCTGCCACACCTGTTAGCATTTGTAGCTAGACTCAGTGTGGGCAACGGTATTTTCCGGGGCTGTAGTTAGATGCGACCAAAGTCTTCCACGTTTTTCCTGTTTACATAGGTTTATATGACCAGTGACATGAGTTCGGGTTCGGGTACGCAAATCCAAACGTGGCTTTTTCTATGCTTTGGGAAGTGCATACTATAATGACAGGCGTAGTAACACCTTCTGCGCGCTTTGACAGCGCATTGATACCTTCACTCCTGATTTCTTTTCTCTCCCACGACCCCCCCTGCTTCCGTAAATACAACCAACCCTCTCACGGTCCATTTCGGCTAGCTCCTCCATGGTATATTCCGGTTCAAATAGATATGGCTCTGGCTCCACCACGAGCCAGTCGTCGGCATCTATGTTTTCCATTTGAAAATGTTCCATAGTAGCACACTTGAGTATTTTCTTTTATAATTTTCTGCAAGCTCTGGCTTCCTGACTGTGTACCAAGTAGTGCAGTGCAGTGCAGTCACGTTGGTTGTATTTACGGAAGTAGGGGGGGTCGAGGGAGAGAAAAGAAATCAGAAGTGAAGGTATCAATGCGCTGTGGAAGCGCGCAGAAGGTGTTACTACGCCTGTCATTATAGTACGCACTTCCCACAGCATAGAAAAAGCCACGTTTGGATTTGCGTACCCGAACCCGAACTTATGTCACTGGTCATATAAACCTATGTAAACAAGAAAAACGTGGAAGACTTTGGTCGCATCTAACTACAGCCCCGAAAAATACCGTTGCCCACACTGAGTCTAGCTACAAATACTAACAGGAGTGGCAGCGCATCTGGCTGACTGGGTGGTCGCTCAAAGCTCGGAGAGGTACGTATCATCTCGTCTCATTTCATTGAAGAACATATTTCATTATGAAAGTACGGTGGACTGCTCCTTTAAAAAGATAACTAACGCAAGATATAAGTATGCTGTACGTTTTATTTGTAAAAATGAACAAACCATGAGGGCAGACTCCATGGCCAGCAAGCTGTTGAACAATAATAGTAATGATTTTTGGAAAGATGAGAGAGCAATTACAAATAGTAAACCCTCCTTACCTTGCTCTGTGGAAGGAGCCTCTGGAGTTGATAATATTGTGGCCTTGTGGCGGCAGCATTACAGTTCCTTATTTAATTGTATTAAAAGTGACCCTTATGTGGTTGATGCAGACATGAACAATGATGCTATAGGAGTAAAAACACATGAGGGGTTTGAGGCCATGCACAAATTGTCTGACAACAAATCGTGTGGCATGGACCAGATCTCAGCGGAGCACCTGAAGAATGCCCGTCTGAGGCATGCTCCTCTGTTGTCCATCTGCTTTACAGGCTTTATGATACATGGCATACTGCCTGAATCAATGTTGTCAGTTCTGCTTGTCCCAGTAATAAAGGACAAAGCAGGAAAAGTTAGTAGCCTCTGTAATTATAGGCCCATAGCCATTGCCAGCATACTCTCCAAAGTTATGGAGAGAATCCTACTTGATAGAGTTGCTGATTATGTCAATTTGCTGGATAACCAGTTTGGATTCAAAGCTAAGCATAGCACTGACCAATGTATCTGTGCTCTCAAAGAAATTGTGAGCAAATACAGAGATCATAACCCATCAGTCCTCATGTGCTTCGTTGATGCGTCTCGAGCGTTTGATCGCATGAATCACACAAAGTTATTCTTAAAAATGAAGCAAAGAGATGTGCCAGGATATATTGTGCGGGTCCTTGCCTTTTGGCATTCTCACCAGACCATGCACGTGAAATGGGGTGGGAGTATCTCAGCCCCTTTTGGGGTTAGTTATGGTGTCCGACGGGGGGGATTCTGTCTCCAATTTTAATTTATATATGGATGATCTATCTGCTCAATTGAGAGCCTACAACACTGGGTGCATGGTCGGTGATACACTAGTGAACCACCTTATGTATGCAGATGACCTGGTGGTCCTTAGCCCCAGTAGTGCAGGCTTACAGCAGCTCCTTGACATATGTTCTGTGTATGGTCTGCATCATGACATAATATTCAATGCCAGCAAAAATGCTGTTTTAATGTGTAGAACAAAGGAGAATGAACGCTTTAACTTTCCTATGTTCAAGTTGTCAGGAAATAGCCTTGAGGTCTGGCATAAAATAAAATACCTTTGTCATTGTGTGACTGATCTAATGACTGATGATGATGACATTTATAGACAATGTCAAAAATTGTATGCTCAAGCTAACACTATTGCCCACAAGTTCAGTCATTGTTCTGCTAAAGTGATAGTGTCATTGTTCAAGGCATATTGCACACCACTTTATACTGCTCACCTATGGTCATCTTATAAGCAGTCCAGTATGCAAAGGCTGCAAGTTGCATATAATGATGCGATGAGAATACTCCTTAAAATACCCAGAAGGGGCAGTGCTAGTCAGTTGTTTGTCACTGTTGGAGTGAGGTCCTTTAAAGCACTTTTAAGACATTTTTTGTTTAAATTCATGCAAAGGCTGGACGGATCTGCGAACAGCATTACTGCGGCACTT
The DNA here is from genome assembly GCA_029721435.1 of Gymnothorax reevesii. Classification (NCBI taxonomy): domain Eukaryota; kingdom Metazoa; phylum Chordata; class Actinopteri; order Anguilliformes; family Muraenidae; genus Gymnothorax; species Gymnothorax reevesii. The sequence continues at coordinate 81,445,765 of CM056577.1, read as the reverse complement.
TAAAGCCCCAATGTGAGCTGTTCACGATACACATCCAGACTAAGGGTCCACTGGCTGAAATGTCTGTGTACATTTACTGTGGGCCAAGTCATGTATTTATTTTTTATGTCATGCTTTTATTGTCTTTTGTGTAAATCACTGTGGGTTGTTTTATGAACCGGAGTCTGATAATAAAGTTTGAATTTACCGACTATCAAACGCTCCAAAAATGGCAATAATGGTGGCACGAGGTTAGGTAATATTCACAGTCTTGCAGCGTATTCAAATTTTAGGTATCTGAACGGCGAAGTCGGTTTAGCTAGCCTGTCATGAAGGTATCGAAGCTAGCTGAGTTAGCTACCTAGTTGCATGCGAAATCTAAGTGCCTAATCAAATAAATGGCAAGCAAGCAATATATATCCATGCAATGAAAGTCCACATTTTTTCCTGGTAACAACAAACTAAAATAACACTTAGGGCGTGTCGATTGAAATTAAGGCCTAAGGTTAGGTGAACATTGCCAGCTTGAAAAGTTACGCTATTGAATGAAAATGGGTTCGCAAAATACGTCAAAGCAGTCAACTAAGTATGCCGAAGCATTAACGTCGGCTCTTTTCTTACCTGGTCAGATGACATTCTGATTTGGGTGACAAAAAAACCCCTCAAATTTAATTTCAACAGCCGAGACATAGCTATCTAATCCTGCAGGTCGAAAGAGACGACTGAGGTTGTCAACCCGTACGGAAGCAGCTACCAGCCAAACAGCACATTACTCGGCGTTGACTGCAAAACGCAGCCGCAGTGACGTTTTGCATACATTGTGTACGTACGAAGTGCAGACAGCAGGCCCAGGCTTCCAGAGAGGGAGTGAGTTCCAAGCCATGTGGCTCATCAGACCTGAGGTTTAATCCCAGATATCAGTAGCATGAAGCAATTAGGAATATTTCTTCTCATCCTAGATAGGATCGTAAATCTCAGGTTACCCCCCCCCAGCTCCTAATTCGGGTTTCCTAATAATTTGACGGTATCCCTTCGGAAAACCGAGGGATCAATTAATACAATTTCACAAAAACAGCTCCCTCTACTGTTTAATAAAGTATTTACATACAGTCTTGAGGAAAATAACTACAGCCTTTCAGTTCCTTGGATTTACGTATCAGGACAATAAAAATCAGGTAGTCCTAATCGGGTCCTAAAATTACGTAAACATCATATGTAAACAACACACAACAGATTCCACCGCGCCATTGTTTATTTTACGAAAATTCAGCCAAAATGCGGAAGCCATTTGTAAAAAACTAAGTACACCGTGCTTCCATAGGAATTAAGAAGCTTACTGCTTCCATAGGAATTAAGAAGGTAATCAACAGCCTGATGTTGCTGATCAAATGCGTTTTATTAATTGATCATCAGTACCTCTAAAAGCAGAGCTTCTGGCACTTTTCTGGTCTGGAGGGTTTAGGTGTGCTATTGCAGTGCCAAGAAGGAAATACATCAGCTGTCATCTTAGAGAAGCAATTGTTGCAGCCCCTCAATCTGGGAAGGGTTATAAGGCCATATAAAACCAATTTGAAGTCCATAATTCGACAATTAGGAAGATTATTAACAAGTGTAAAACAGTTGCCAGTCGTCCAAGGGATGGATGTCCCAGCAAATTCACCCCAAGGTCAGACAGCACGCACAGAACCCAGAAACTACATCTTGTACTCTACAAGCCTCAGTTAGCATGTTAAATGTTAAAGCTCAGGACAGTACAATTCAAAAAAGACTGAACAAGTACGGCATGCTTGGAAGGGTTGCCAGGAGAAAGCCTCTTCTCTCCAAAAAGAACATGGCAGCTCAGCATAGGTTTACGAAGTTGCATCTGAATTAACCACAAGCCTTCTGAAATAATGTCCTCTGCACATACGAGACCAATGCAGAGTTGTTTGTTTGGCCATAATGCACAGCACCACGTTTGGTGAAAACCAAACAGTGTATCAACTCAAACACCCCATACTAACTGTCAAGCATTGTGCTGGAGGAGGGATGATTTGGGCTTGTTTTACAGCTACAGGATCTGGGCACCTTGCAGTCATTGGGTTGACCATAAACTCCTCTGCCTGCCAAAGTATTTTAGAGTCAACTCGGTAATGCAACAGGACCATGATCCCAAACACTTCAGCAAATTTATGACAGAATGGCTAGAGGAGGAAAAAATCAAGGTGCTGCAATGGTCAAGTCAAAGTCCACACCTCAACCCAATTGAAATGCTGTGGTGGGACCTTTAGAGAACTGTGCATAAATAAATGTCCTCAAACATCAATGAACTGAAGCGATGTTGTAAAGAAAAGTGGGCCAAAATTCCTCCTTCACGATGTGAGAGACTGCTAAAATCAATAACAAAATGATTAGTTCAAGTTATTGCTGCTATAGGTGGTTTTACAAGCCATTGAATCATGGGGTTTATTTAGCTTTTCACAGATAACTCCTGCACTTTGGTTGAATTTGGTTTCATAAATAATGGCACGCTGTACTCTGTGGTGTCGTTTTACCTCTGAGGATAGATTGACCTAATTTCTGGACCTGTTAAGGACTAACTGATTTTTATTATTTTTTTAATGACCACTGGAGTCTCAAATTATCCAAACTGCCGAATATGAATCGCTCATAAAAGCATAGGCTATTTGCAATTCAGGTGTTGTCTCAAGCACACCTAATTCAGCTTATCAAGAGCTTAATTAGTTGCATCAGGTTTGCTTGAGATAAAACACATCAAATACTTCCACTCGCTAGGGGTTTGTTGACAGTGGCATTTGATTGCATATTAGAATTATGGCTGTCAAAAGAATTGCCCAAAAAGCTAATAGAGGAGATCGTTGCCTGGCACAAACAAGGAAAAGGACACAAAAGGGTAGCACAGGCACTGAATTTCTGTAGAGATGCAGTTGGAAGCATAGTTCGCAAGTTCAGAGTTAAAGGAAGAGTGGCTACAGTACCAGGATGTGGCAGAAAGAGGAAGCTATCAATGGCTGTCACCAGATTCCTGAGGAGACGAGTGGTCGTAAACCCTTGTGACTGCAGGAGATCCAGAGGAAGACTTGGAGGCAGGAGGCACTGAGGTTTCAGTTTGCAAAGTAGGGTGCATACTCAACGTTGAAGGTCTCCAAGACATACAGCACAAATGATCCAAAAGCACAAGCTCGAATATGCTTAAAACCTTATAAACAAGCAACAGAAGTTTGGAGATATTGTTCTGAGTAGTGATAAAAGAAAACTGGAATATTTTGGGCTTATGAATCAGTGGTATGTCTGCAGAAGGAATAAAGAAGCATATGCTGAAAAGTACGCCCTGCCTACAATGAAAAATTGTGGGGGCTGTTTGATGTTCTGCAGCAGCCTTGCTTCCTCTGGCACTCGAAATCAGCAAAGTGTGGAGGGCAAGATGGATCCAGTCAAGTACCAGGATATCCAAGGAGAAAGTCATGCCGTCTGTAGGGAAGCTGACTCTTGGGCATCATTGGACCCTCCAAAAGGACAGTGATCCTAAGCATATCTCAACATCCACCAATGCTTGGTTTCAGAAGAAGTCTGGGAAAATTCTAGAGTGCCCATCACAGTCGCCTCACTTAGATCCCATAAAAAAATCTTTGGTAGGATTTGAAGAACATAGTTGCAGCATGCAAACCTAGAATATTAGTGAAGTGGAGGTCATTATCCATGAGGACTGGGCTAAGATTTGGGAATGCTGCCTAAAGCTGGCGTCAGCCTACGCATCACATTTCCAGCAGGTTATAGCGGCAAAAGAGTGCTCTACTAAGCATTAAAGATGCTTGTCAGAAAGGTGTTGAATAATTTTGAGCCTGCAGTTATCATTAAAAGTGACATTTTGCATTGAATTTTGAGAAGCCACTTGTAATATTTGTTGTTTTGAGCCATTTAAATTGTTCTTGTTCGATTTGTTCATTGCAAACAGCTGAAAGTTTGTAAATTTTGCCAGTAAACCTAATTTGCAATGGGAGTTGAATAATTTTGATTGAAACTGTATATATCAGTGCTGTGAAAAAGTATTTACCCCCTTCCAGATTTCTTATTTTTTGCACATTTGTCTCACTTAAATGTTTCAGATCATCAAACTAGTTTTAATATTAGACAAAGATAACCTGAGTAAATACAACATGCTGTTTTTAAATGATTTCATTTATTGAGGGAAAAAGCTATCCAAACCTACCTGGCCCTATGTGAAACAGTTATTGCACCCTAAACCTAATAAGTGGTTGTGCCACTCTTGGCAGCAAAAACTTTTGTGATTAACTGGCAATGAGTCTCACATCGGTGTGGAGGAATTTTGGCCCACTCTTCCTTGCAGAATTGTTTTAATTTAGCCAGATTGAAGGGTTTTCAAGCATGAAGGGCTTGTTTTAGGTCATGCCACAGCATTTAAATTGGATTTAAGTCGGGACTCTGACTAGACCACTCTAAAACCATCATTTTGTTTTTTGTTAAGCAGAGATGGGGTCTCGAGTCACTGTGACTTCGGCTTGAGTCGACGAGAGTCTCTGTTTTGATGACTTGTGACTTGACTTGACAAAAAATAGCAGAATTGAGACTTGACTCGGACTTGGAAGTTAAAGACACAGGACTTGACTTGAGACACGATGAATGACTTGAATGTTATTCAGTTCATGCTTTCAGTTTGAATATAGAATTAATAAATTCATTAAAAAAAAAATATTGATTACCTGGTAGCAGCACAGGCTGAGAATGGCACTATCATGATTGGACCACTACCCTGTCAATCAGTCATGCCCTCTCTACGTACAATACGTGTTTATTGGAGAAACACGCCCTCTAATAAAGGAATAAGTCCCGAGAAGCAGTGGGTTACAGTGATTTTATAACGGCGGAGGTGCGTTCTAAGGCACGACGCACAGCGGAGTAACCTAAAAGACAAATGCCCCTCCGCCATTATAAAATCACTGTTACCCACTGCTTCAAGGGTCTTACTGCTTTTATAAAATGGTTCCCCTACATATAGCCCATTAAATAAACACAAAAGAAAAAAAATCAACAATTTATTGGTAAGAATTAAACAATAAGACTCAGAACTATTCGTTCTTCCACCAAACAAGATAGAATGGACAGAATGGTTGGCAAGCAACACAGAGGCCAAGATTGCTTTTTCATCCAGCGCCATTATCATGTCACTTCAGGCTATTTGGGCTCGCTAATATAGATATACTATAAAAGCAGGGTATTTAGAATGTCTCCTTTGGTCTCCCGAAGACCCCGTTAAATAATTTTATGTTTCGGTTTTCGAGTTTCCTTGTTCTCAACTTGTGCCGATAGGCCAAATCATTACAACCAGCAGTGAGAGGAGGGAACGATTGACTTTTGTCCTCCACACTTGCTGGTGTCCAGGAAAATATGTTGAATTGTGCATTAGTTTGCTAGCCAGCTTGTCAACTAGCTAGCGTTCACTACAATGGATGTGGTTACCGGACACATAACCCATAAAACAAACACACAAGAAAAAAGTCAGCAATTTATCGCAAATAGGCAACTGAAATAGCGAGCTAGTTAGCAACGTAGCTAGCGACGCAAAAGTGATATCGAACTCTGTACTGCAATAGCTAGCTAGGTAGATAGCCAACTGATTAGCGGGTTAAATGGCTAAACTTCGCTAACACTGAAATAGCGAGCTAGAAGTCTTGAAACAAACGTAACCTAACGAGTCATTTGAGCGCAGAGTAGTTCGTTGCATGCAGGGATATTGTGTGCTGCGGCCCGCCACAGTCGGTTACAGTAATTTTATAGACCCATTTACTGTTTGCAAACAAAACAGGCTGTGTGCGCAGCTTTGCAACGGAAGTATGGCGGACCATAATAGCTTGTCAAGATGTGCGAGGGTATTAGCCATCACAGATCGCGAATTCTACCGAAACAAATGAACTATTACAAATGGCAACCAATTTCCAGATCCATATGGTATCAGTGAGTGGGTAGATGACGTTAGTTAGTGGCCCAGTATTCCGTGGCTTGATATACATACACTGCTCTCCATATTTATCGGCACCCCTGGTTAAGATGTGTTCTTTAGCTTCTAATTAATTCTGTTTTTTTTTTCAAAATAATATAGGACCACAATGAAAATCCAGCCTTTAATTCAAGTGCATTTATTCAGTGGGAAAAAATCCCACATTAAGAAATAATTATTTTCCAAATCATGTGTGCCACAATTATTAGCACCCCTGATCTTAATAATTTGTGCAACCCCCTTTTGCCAACAAAACAGCACCTAATCTTCTCCTGTAATGCTTCACAAGATGGGAGAATACAGAAAGAGGGATCTTCGACCATTCCTCTTTGCACAATCTCCCTAAATCATCCAGCGATCTGGGTCCTCTCCTCGGCACTCTCCTCTTCAGCTCACTCCGCAGGTTTTCAATGGAGTTGAGGTCTGGGGACTGAGATAGCCATGGGAGGGAGCTTGATTCTGTGTCTGGTGAACCATTTCTGTGTATATTTGGCCACATGTTTCGGGTCATTATTTTGCTAAATGACCTAGTGACGACCCATCTTCAGCTTTCGTGCAGAGGCCACCAGATTATGATTTGAAATGTCCTGATATTTCATAGCGTTCATGATGCCATGCACCCTAACAAGGTTCCCAGGGCCTCTGGAAGAGAAGCAGGCCCACAGCAGCGCGTAGGCATGTACTGTCGATTTGTCTTCTCGCAATCTCCTCTTTCTTTGTCTTAAGAGATGGTTACAGTTGTGGTCCGTATTTTGGAATTACAGGGGAGTGTGAGGTTTAATTCGTTTTTGATTGTGTAGGTATGGCTGATGATAGCTGGCATTTAAGCTAATTTGGCTAGCTTGCCTGCAAAAATGTTAGCTAGCATAGAACTTTATGACTTAATAAATGCCTGCGTTTGTAAAACTCACTGTTTGTATGTTTGTTTGTTTTTTTTTTTTAACTTTACCTAGCTTTGTCTACTCTCAGGCATCGCATAGTGGTCACTAGGGTTGGATGTTATATTGTTCAGTCTCCGAGGAAGCTTGCTAATTGTACCAAGGTTGTAGCTTCAATAAGGCGAGACTGGGGCTCGCTGGTTAGGTGAGTAGTGTTGGGCTTGAAGCCATATTTTATTTTTTTGTCACGAACATAGTTCGGTTTTATCCAGGCTAGAACGCTTAGCAATGGTATCTGATAGGGAGCTTGAGGTTGGCCCCGCCAGTTTATGCTAAGAAAGTCTGGCTAAATGTAACTTGCTTCGCGTAGATGACGAGCTTGCTAGCTAGTAAATTAAGATACTGCAAATGCATACAGGCTAATGACCACCTTTACGTTTCTTTTTGATTACTGCAGCTGCTGCGACTTGCGTTTTCAACAGACACCGTGCATTCCGTCTGGGGTAGCCAGTGAAAGACCAGTAACCATCACCAACTCAGCGCTTTCTTCTCCAGAAGCAGTATTCCCAAAAAGGCGAAAAAGCAGTTTTCTGTCAAGGCACCATTATCAACAAAATTAATATAGACCATACCTGCGCAGAGTTGGTTAAGGTGTAGCCTTGAACCAAAAAATAAATAAATTACCTGTTCTGTTCTGAATATAAAACAATGTTTCTTCCCGGGAAATCCCCTTTGAAAAAGTGGATTCGTCTTATTTTCGGGGACTCAGCTTTTTAGTCAAAATGAGTGATTCTGTGTATTTTGGAGTTGATAACAATAGATGGCATCGAACAACAGTTTGCCTTTTTTATATTGGTTTTTCTGAAGGTTTTATCAGTATTTTGAAATATATACATATGCAGTGTATATTCGTGATTAAAACAAGATGTCATGAAAACCCCCTTTTTTCCAAAAATCTGTCTTGAGAAAGGGGGGTCGTCTTACATCCAAAATCCTCTTATTTTTAGAACAACACGGTGACTATGATTACCTCCACCAGAAGGTTATGTTTTCGGCAGCATTTGTCTGCTTGTTTGTTTGTTTGTTTTTTGTTTGTTTGCTTGTTAGCATGATAACTCAAAAAGTAATGCACCGATTTTGATGAAATTTTCAGAGAAGGTGGGTATAAAGTCAAGGAACAGGTAAACAAATTTTGGCATATCTAGGCCAAAGTACAGGTGAGATATACACCAAAGTTCAAGATTTCAAGTCTTTCCGATTGGCTAGTTGCACAAGATCGCGCTGTGTACATTCTGAAATACGTTGGTAAGCTTAACTATTTCCAGTTTGCTGATCTGCTGCTGATCAATCTCCATCAGAAAATGAGCAGATGACAGGTATATCATCCCGAAAATTGCCATATTCCCAGGATTTGGCTTAATTAACCACGAATGATGTTCGCATGATTTGTCTCGATTACCTATTACTGATGTTTGTTCATTGGCACTTTTAATTAGGCATTTGCTGCTCCAACGAGAAACGAGAGGATTTCTAACTAGCAACACATTTCCAGCCGTTCTCGCTGATGAGTGACGAACTGGCTTTAAGCGACAGATAAAATACGTGAAAATATCTGATAATTAATGTGTCAATAATCCATAACTTTGAAATGCTGTTTCATAAATCTAACATTCGATCCACGCATATTTTAATATTGTCGATACTTCATTTCCCCTCCCACTCGGCGTCAGTTGCACTCTCAAGACCATCACATCTGGAGGTATGGTTAGCTGAGCACATCTAAGAAAACCATAACAATATCGCAGTACTAGCAAGCCAGTTGCATCAGAAGATGTAAAAGTTAATTCAATATAAAACCTAAACAGAAAATCTTGCTAGCTCTCTAGCAAGCCTTGCTAGCTACTCAACTTTGCTACATCTCCATGAAAAAATGAAAGATAGCTCCAGATAATAATCTAATGAGGAAGTTTGGGTCGTGCAACACTGGATGTCTGTCACTTAAAGCCAGTTCATGACAGTCACCAGAGCAAACGACTGGAAATGATGCTAGGTAGAAGCATCGGAAACCCTCTTTATCAGTTGGGCAGCTAATGTCTCATTAACGGTGCCAATGAACAAACAGTAGCAGCTAATCGAGACAAATCACGAGAACATCATTCACGGTTAATTAAGCCAAATCTTGGGAACAGCAGCAATAGTTAAAATCACATTTTTGGGATTATATTCCTCTCACCTGCTCAGCATCTGATGTAGACTGATAAATGACAGGAGCAAACTTAAAATAGTAAAGCGAGCCAGTGTATTTCAGAATTTACTGAGCCCCATTTTGTGCACATAGCCAATTAGAATAGCACATCAGATAGAATTCACCGGAAGTATGCTTTCTCACCCCAAGCCATGTTTCCATCCACACGTTCTTATGCGAATGCAGTCATATCAAATTACAAATGCCTTGTGGAAACGGTGACATTCGACTTGATTTGAAGAATATCGACTCAAAGTTTATAGGGTTGATCTGATCGGATTTTCTTTTGATCGGTAAAAGGCTTATGCGATAAATTTGCCGAATAAATCTGCAACTGCATCGTGACGGTGTTTTTATGCCATTGTTGCCTTCTGATAGTGGTTTGCTATGTTGCTAATAGCTGGCACATAAGCACGTACAACTTGTGCAAATTATCATCATTTGAATGGTAGACGCAATTAATATTGGCTTACTAGCTAAATTAGTCGGCCAGCACACCACTTTTGTTCACTTAAAGGTTCTGCGATTCTGTGCGGAAATGAATGAAAACAGCTTAAAATGTCAGAAATCCATTCGATACGCCAATTTGACCGCATAACAGCATGTGATGTCATTACGCGCAACTTTTTATTCGCTTTAATGACGTTAGATGGAAACGCATTTTCACCTGCTTATTTTGCATGAATATTTTTGGGGAACCTCAAACAGTTCGATTAACAAGTGGATGGAAACATAGCTACAGACAACTCGGAAATTCTATTTCAATTGTTGTGCACCTGGCGAATGGGCCGGAGTTCCAATCACCGTGCTTTAGGGTTTTGCTGCCACCAGGCGGAGGACTGCACTCTCTGAGTACTTTTCTAGTTTTTATTGTTTCCTTGGTAAATATATAATTGATTTACGTTGTAATATAGACCAAAGAGATACTGCAAAAATAAAAGGCAAATTACATTTTACGCCCCTTTATGTATTAGAAATATTGATCAAGAGTAAATCTTATTTTGCTCATTTGATGGTTTTTTTTTTTATAGTCAGTTATCATATGTGGGACATACTGAAATAAATACCTCTCCAAGGAAATTGAACACCCATGGGGTTTTCACATCCGGACATCTAACAGCAGTGAATGAATGAAATTGTAACTATAATAGTTTTATTGATGGTAAAATCCATGAGTAAGCTAAGTAAACCCAATGGGTGGCATGTGTAAACTGCCAGGTGTCCCAGTCTGAGACTTAAGTCTGGCCGCCTTATTTATTAAATTTACCCCAAGTGTCCTCAATGACTCTCCAGGACTTGTGAAACAAAGTGTACATCATAGCCCATTACAGCACCCTTGGTTCCAAATATGTCCCTGCTGCTGCTTACATGAGCGTACAACAGATTTGGCAGAGGCCCCATCCTTATGTAAAAAGGGAGTAACTCAAGTCATTACCGGACAAAGATGAATGAAAATGAAAAACTTTAATAAAACCAATTTTATTTGAAAAAATGTACTTTGTTAGTTCACTGCTTCAGAGGTTGCTGATGCACTTGTAGTGCTCAATTCTAAAGCCTCAGGTACAAATTCTGTACAGTCAACACTACCATGCATACAGAAGTGACTATCCTGAATCTGCATATTTGCAAAACTATAAACTTCACACACAGATGTTTCTGGACCACTGCCTAACAAGGACAACTTCACTGCAACAGCATCAATAATTGGTCTTCGACCACAGCTGCTTACAGCAAAGTTTAGTGATTGCTTGTCAGCACTGAACTGACTTTCCAAAAAGTGTTCCTGAGTGGATAAGATGTGACATCATGGGTACATCTCAATTCTCTTAAATAGCATCCATGTTTCCCACACTAGTCTTTTCCAAGCATCTCAGTCCTTCCCACCATGGAGAGATTCAAGGAAACTATGTGATGAGGGAAGACACAAGGAATCCTTTCCTCTGAAGAATCACATGAATCCACATCCATTTCCGATGATGGCACACCGCTGGATCTGCTGCCAGTGTCTGTCATTACGGACCCGCCACATGGTTTTCAGCTGAAGTCTTCCAGGAAGGCTGCCGTTGTGAATGCTCACTCATGGCTCCTCAGAGCTCTCTCCTCACAGCAGAAATGAGAGCTTTGATATGACCTGCAAGATGGCCGATACATGAAAACTTCTGCTTCAAGTGAGGAGCAAAGAAGTATCAAATAAGAGATTGAAGATGTACCTCATGTCCTCCAGTTCTCAGATCCTTTCCAAAGGTGAGCAAGTGCACCTGATGAAATAAAAACCAAAAAAAGGAAAAGCAGTTATGTATAGACTGTCATACAATAAAAATATAACTTCTTAAATTAATAAGAACTAGAAAAGCACTCAGAGGGCGCAGACCTCCGCCAGGGGGCAGCCAAACCCAAAAGCACGGCGATTGGAACTCCGGCTCATTGGAAAGACTTGAAATCTTGAACTTTGGCGTATATCTCAGCAGTATTTTGGCCTAGATATGCCAAAATTTAATCACCTGTTCCTTGACTTAATACCCACTTCTCTGAAAGTTTCATCAAAATCTGTCCATAACTTTTTGAGTTATTTTGGAAACCAACAGACAAACTAACAGACAGACAAACAAACAAACCCAGGCAAAAACATAATCTCCTTGGCTGAGGTAAATATGGCACAAAGACAGTGTAAAAATTCAAGGAGATTAGGTGATAAAAAAGCAATAGTAAATGAGTAGTTGGAGTACTATATTACAAGGTAATAATGCAAAGGACCACTAAACACAAATAAAACACCTTGGTAAATTTGCGAAAATTGAAGCAAGTAGCACAGATAAGTCATAATTAAGCAGCTAAAGGTTGTCACTGTGTCTTCATGAAATTACAAAAGAAGTTGAACTAATTGATCCCTTACATCTAGCCACTGCTTATGTAATGAACTGAAAGTATTAAGCGCCACTTGGATAGCGTGCATTGCAGGATGTGCCAAAAGTGAGCACAGAAGTTCAGAGTTGTGCAATTTTTTATTTCACTTTTTTATTTACATAATTAAAACAATGTTCTTAGTTGAATTTACCACATTGCAGCATTGCAGAAAGAACGACGAGTGTTAAACTGCCAAAGAATTATTCTAATCTTTGGAATTCTTAATTAAGCATAATTATCAAACACTGGCCGGTATAAATGCGTTACCCACACAAGCTGTTCTCAACCACAGCTTTCCGACGTTTATAAAACTGTAAAATAAGCAACTTCGGTGATGCTACACCAAGGGAAACAGGCCCCTGTCCCAACTTTTTTGAGACTTGTAGCAGCCATCAAATTTGAAATGAGCTCATTTTTTGGATAAAATTGTAAAATTTCTCACTTTCAGCATTTGCTATGTTATCTCGTTTCTATTGTGAATAAAATAATGGCTGGTGTGATTTAAAGGTCATTTGCATTTTGATTTTATTCACAATTTACACTTTGTCCCAACTATTTCGGGATTAGGGTTGTATATGTATCATATTTTGAACCACATATTTAAGTTTCCCAGATCCTATTTAAAAAATTTTTATTTTTGTGTCCTTATTGAAAATCAGATTTATGTCATTTGTCTACCAAAAACTCTGGATATTTTTTTTGGATATTTTCACCATGCAGTGTGGATATAGTCCAAGTTGCTTGGTATCTCATATTTAACCCAAGTATGTGCTTCTTATGGAGACAAAAGAGTATCATTAAAGACCTTCACCACTATCACTCAGTGAAATGTAAGCTTGTCAGAGCATGGAATACTTACTGCGACAATTGCCTTCAATTCTAGACAAGAGATTCCTGTATGCATTAGCCCCGATGCTCTCAGATGCAGGGCTGTATTCTGTTGATGAAGTCAATGTTGATTACTTTGCTTCTGCCTGCCATAGCTAGAAGCACAGTTAGAAGCTTTTTCCCCACCCTGACCACAGCTAAACTGTTTAGCCCTCCGCAAAGCGACCTGCCCCCATCAACTCAGGAGAAAGATGCTGTGGCAGGTGATTCCTCCAACTCACGTGAAGACTAGCCATCACTTTCTTACACTATGCAGTCACACCACCAATTACTCATAGCCTTTGCCGTTGGAGAATCATGTAGTCAGCGGATAGTTAAGTTCATACTGCTGCATGGGCCTGGTCGAACAGAAGTGGTCACTACAGAGTAATGAACCAACAAAATTGAACCAGCTTTGTTATCCTTGTCGAGGCTGCGCCAATTGTTGCCTTGCTCGAGCGGACCTCTGGCCAGAGCTGATAATGGCATAGCTGGTTGTCAAACATGCGGCCTCAGGGCTCACAGATGAACATTTTAGCTTCGACCCATTCGGAGACTGCATGCTCCTTTAAAGCTGCAGTCGGTAAATCTCATAAAAGTAACTTTTAGTCACTGTCACTGTGTACGGACAGAATTATATAAAACTGTAATTTTAAAAAGGCTCCTTTAAACCCACCTACTGCTCCTACTGCAATTTAAAAGAATCGTTCGGACCGACCAAAAAGAACCAATTAGAGCCAGGATGGTATCTGACAGCCGTCAAACAATGCACATGCACGCACTGCAGGCAGCCTCCTCCCCGTTCCTCCGCAGTTCACGCCAGTGGTCAGTCAAGCTCAAATCTCTAAGAGACGGTTCAGGAGCTTAGAGAAACTAATGACGCAACAACAGCCATCAGCGAGGAAAAAAAATACCGATACCACCGTTACTGACAACAGCACACACGGCTAAGACAAGTAAGAAGAGGAAGCCAGAGGAAGAAAAAGCACAAAAGAAAGAATTAGACAAAGCCCGGGATAAAACAAGAGTGAACATCGGAGTGGCTTTTCAGAGGTGGAGGGAACTCCGTGATCTGGAAGGATTAAAAACCGACACAGAGTTGGCGACTTTTCTGCTTGACAAGTAAACCCCTGCTTTATTTGTTGGTTCATTTTTGCTCCGCAATGCTCTGCAAATAAGCAAGTTGGCGTCGTTCATATGCACAGCTGGTACTAACCCCAGCCCTAACTGGCATCAATTCATTTCTGCTCTGCAAATAAGCTAGTGAGCCTCACTTACAAGCACAGTCGCTGTTCGAATAGCCAGCGTCTTGTAATTGTTATAGTTCTCCGTAGTGCATGTGATGTTACCGTGATGTTGCAGTCGAGCTAAGGTTAGATTGTTTCCAATGCTAGGGCTAATGTTACTGGCGTCGCTTTGTTAGAAAGTAGCAGAAAATATCTTTATGAAGTGACCTGGCAGTCTTATCGGTTGTGGTGTTGTCCTCATAAATATGTGTAACGTTTCTGTGCTCTCAAAGCTAAATGCTGTCATACATGGTTTAGTGGCCATTCAGCAGGATTCACGACAGTTTCTGTACTCAAAAACGGGTAACTTACTAAATTAAGCGTGTCCTGGGTTTTTACTGAATACATACTGCTGTAGATTACTTTTCATGTCGACATGATTTATTTCTGCTCATTTGTTGGCCAGCAGTGTTGACTGTTCACAACAGCAATGTCTAGCCTCGGCTGCATGCATAACAGCTTGCGTGCCTTCGCGTGCCTTTGCGTGCACGACCGCCTTCTGGTGGAGAAAAATTGATTCCATGAGGGCTGGGGCATTGTCGGGCTGTTCTGACGTATATAAATTAGAATAAAATAATGCAAACTCTTTATTAATCATCTTGGTGTCAAATAACCTGACACCATCAGGGCTTGTGATAGAAACAATAGTGTTAGAATCAGTCTTCCTTTTAATGAGGTTAGCAAGGTATTTACCTGGTTTATCCCCACATTCGTAAAGTCTCTGTCTAGCAAACTTAAGAAAATACTCAGAGTCCTGGATCAAGAAAGTATTCAATTAAGCTCATCTGAGCTTGGGGCTGTCATATTAGATTTTTCTAAATTAGCCAATCTAGACTCAATGAGCTTATATTGTTCATTTTTCCGACACCTTTTGGATGATAAAAATGAGATAATCAAACCCCGAGAAAGACTTTACATGTCTCCCAAAGGACAGATGGATTATAAGTAGATTGGGAGGTGATCGAATAAAAAATCTTAAATTCAGAAATAAAATAAGAAATGGATTTATCATCTTTAAGAAGTAGAGACTGAAATCTCCAGCTTTTAGACAAGGACCTATCCTCAGAAAAAGAGTAAACCAAATACAGGGGGGATAGGTCAGATAAAATAATATTACCTATAGTAATATTATTACATGACTGAACCAAAAACATTTTGGAGGAGGGAATGAAAATATCATCGATTCTAGTATAATTTTTATAAGGGGCAGAAAAAAATGTAAATTCTAAATTTGTAGGATGAAGCTCCCTCCATACATTCAAATATCTAATGTCACGACATATGGAGGAGAGCATCCGTGCTTGCCCGGAGTCAATTCCTGGTGGGAGTTTATCGAGATAGGGGTCAAGGTGACAATTAAAATCACGTCCTACAAACGAATCATCAGATGCCAATTCTGAAAACTCTGACGTGTAACCAGGTGGGCAGTATAAATTCAGAAATGTTATCTCTTTTCCAAACAATATTCCTTTCACAATTCCATAGCGACCTTGACCACAAGTAAGGGAGATGGGTTTTAGATATCAGTGCACTGAAATCATTAATGCTGAAAAACTGACTAGCTCATACCAGCTAACAGATCAATTGTCACTTTAATTTATTGTTTAATTTGTTCCTTTAATTTATTACTATTTTCTGGAAGTTGTGAGGGCTAAAATTTTTGTTTTCATTTGCTGAGATTGTGTGGGTAGTGAAAACCCAGAATCTCCCTCCGAGAGGTGTGGCAAACCTTCTACTGGTTTATAATGGTTTTGGCTCATTCATTGCAATGTGATGAATGTGCTATTGTATGGCATAGTATGAATATACATTTTATACTATTTCAATTTTCTATTTTTTCCCCAATGCCTTGGCATGAAAGGTTTCATAAGTTCATTCTACCGCTGAGGACAATCAAAATGGTTTTGCTGCTGCAATAGCAGTACTTAATTGACAGGGGGCACTGTTCTACAAGTGATTTCATGAAATGGTGCTGCAAGGAATGACCATCCACACATGGGCTCAACATAATGACAAATAACTTGTTCTTAATGTGCCCCTGATCTAATTTAAAGTAAAGATGTGCATGGATTTGGTACAGGGGAAAGATGGATGAAAATGTAAGTCTTGTAAGGTATAAAATGTTGATTTAATACAGGAGTAATTCTTAATTTCAACATTAGACATTTTTTAGGCATCAACCAATCGTCAAATTTCCAGGACACGTTATCTGTTTGTCCAATGGGACCATATTCTAAATTTTTGCAAATACTGAAACAGGACGATTTTAGGTTGTTCCCAAGAAACTAGGCACAGGTACAGACTGAAGTTTGATTAATAGGATTGCAGTCCCAATCTTGGAGACTGACAGTAAGGCTTGTGAGCTCATTACTATTAGTAAAACTAAGGAGAGAACTTCCATATGTTCCTATCATTAAAGGTCACAAAAATTTCTGAGGACAATAAGCTTTGCTCGGTAATACCCCCTTCACACCGGATTGGAGGTGCCACTGTGGATTTTTGTCAAAATCGCCATCACCGCAGTGATGTTTTCAGTTTTCCCCTACCCGTCAAACATGTTTTTCTTCACGGCACTTCTGGGAAACCAGGGCGGAATTACGGTGGGGTCACTGAGGACATGGCGATCCCATTAAGTTGCCATTACGATTTGATGGTGATGCCATGGCGATTATTAGCGGCAGTATTGCGATGTTGGCGGCAGCGTTGAGTGGCCAGTGAGGTGCTACTGCGGGGATGGCGATATTACTGAGGTGCTATGGCAGTCGTGCTGCGGCAGCAGGTAGGCTACGTGTCAGCTATAGTATATAGTATATATAGTAATGTTTATTTCTGTACAGTCGAACATGTCCATGTGGGGTATTTTGGGCAAGCATATTGGTTTAAATTCAATAACATTTACTGGAAAATGAACTTGCAAAGTGAAGCATGTAATATTGACCCAATTTCAGAGAATAATAGTCTACTAGCTGAACTTTATCACTATTACTGTATTATTTAGATACTTTATTGATCCCAAATGTGGAAATTACCAAAATGAAAAATAAATGAAATGTTTGCAATTTGTGTATATTTTGTTGCATGCATTGTACTTTCTGTGCATTATTCATGCCAACTATGTTAATAAAATGATCAAATGCATTCAGTGGCACTCATAATCTCTCTTATTTTCACCGAAAAAAATTGGCTAGTGGAAATTCTGATTGGCTGGTAACTTTAGAAAGTTACCAGCCACATTGGCTGGTGATCAAAAAAGTTAATTTAGAACCCTGGATACAACCCAATCAGAGGAGACAATACATCAACCATGTTCCAGACCCGGAATCAAGTGCATAGGCAGAGTAGAATCCAATCGGTAGCTTGACTGACTGCTTGTACCAGCAGTGTCAAACTGCTCAGCCAAAGTGCTGAGGGGCTGCAGGTTTTCAATTCAGCCAAGCTGAAGCTCAACTGGTGCAACTCATTTAATATACAGATCTCAGCCTTCACAGTTGATTAGTTGTATCACTTGTGCTGTGGCTCAGTTGAGATGAAAACTTGCTGCCCCTTGGCCCTTTTCAGGCCAGTTTGACTCTTGTGCCTTATGATAATTTGGGTACAGAACCCTTGAGGAAGAGGTGGAGACAAAACCCAGGATAAAGATAGCACAGTTTAGTACAGGTGTTGTGGGTGAAGCAGAGCTGTCAATTGCCGGCCAGTGGCTTCCTGTATTGCAGCCAGGTGGAATGCATACTTCGTCAACACTGAACTATCCCACTGGAGAACGGAGTGGCTTGACAAGAACTTTTTCTCAATCATGATGGCTGCAGAAGGGTTGGGAACTTGTTCCTATCAAATTAGAGAATGGAACAGACTTGAAAGTCCCAATCCTGGTCCCTGATTAGGCTTCGGAGTTTGTTCTTATTAAACTGGACAGACAAACTGACTTGAGCTGGGTTAACTTGAACGCGATCCCAATCCAATCCAGGCTTCGAAGCTTGTTTGAGTAAACTGAATAAAGAGGAAAGCTTCCGAGAACTGCTTTAATTTAAGTACCCAGTAAAGGACCAGTATTTGAGATCTAGAGCTATCAAGTGGTGAGATTATAGATTGCAACCAAATAATCATTCCTTTTCTCAGAGAACCTACAGTGGCCGCAAAACTTGCAAAAATGCGAAAGGCATGCTCTCGTGTCAGTGCTTTATTTAATTACTTTTTCCCTGTTCTGGGCTACCGTAGAAACGTGGTGGTGCAAAATAGCGAGCTTCGTGGAAGAGGACCCGCTCTCTGTTGATAGAAAGGGCTCATTCTGGATAAATGAAAACACTTAGATTCTTATTTTCAGAAAATAATTCACTGATGAAAATGTACTTTTGAATATTATATGGCATTCCTGCCAGTTATTCAGCCAGATTCTCCATCTAAATCTTACACTCTGGTCCTTTAAACTTATCAAAGACATAGTGTTTCTACCAGGAATACTGACTGATTCTAATCACAAATGGCAAATTACAATCCAGCAACTTGCAACAAAAAGCAAGTAGTTTAAATACACATCACTGAAACATTAGGGAGTAACCATGAAATGAGTCACAGCTGGGGAGGAGTTTAGATGCGAGATATAAACCTATCAAAGCAGGCATACTTCTAATAGGAAGAGAAACAAAAGGCATTCACATGAGCGTTGTGACATCAAATATTAACTGAATAACATTTTTTTCATCAACAATTAATTTCACAGAGTTATGTTCTTTTAGTCACATTCTGTGAACTTGTTCAGAAATATTTAATACTCACTACAATACGATTTTCAGAGTGTTTGTAATTACGGAGTTGAAGGTGGTCAAAAAGACTGTTTCCTCTCAAAGAAATGCCAAGCGCCTTCAACAGACCTTGGAGGAGTGGCTGGGTTTGAAGCTGGGATGCTCTGCAAGTGCACATATTTTTGTCCGCTTTTTCAAAAAGAGTAAATTTGGTTTCAGATACACTGACTACCATGATTTTTTTTTTTTTCACTGCATTGGTTTGATTTTTGCCATTGCAATTAAGGTATCCTGGCAACCACACATCCTAGCAACAAGATGTCTGGCCCTCCTGCAAGGAGACACAAAGGGATGACTCACCCATAGCATTTTCACTTGATTGCTGGTACACTGTCTATATAAGTAATATGAGGAAAAAATTCAATCTAATTTTGTTAGTTTTAATATCATTATACTTTGCCAGGGGCTTGCAATCAATGGTATGATGGGTCTGCAGCAACTTCACCTTTGAATACTTAATTATTTGAAACCCGTTGCAGTCTGCCTGATTAGCCAGTGCTAAGAATAATTGGTAGAATTATCGGGCAATTTAGTTTTGATAGTGTTATTGCACATTGCATCATAAAGCCATGATGTATTTCGAAAATGACAACGCGACACATCTACACTGCCAGGAGAAAAAAAATAATTAACGAATTAAAAAGCTGCCATTTTGATTTAAATAAGCAAATGCTCTCGAGGCTATGACTGAATAATTATTGCAGTGATTAATAGGTTTCAGCTGGCAACAATTTTTTTAGCCCTGACTGATAGTGTGTTCCTTCTTATTTCTTAAACAACCTTGTTACCTTCGCCAGCGACTTCGCTGACGAAGGTAATGTTTTGATCCCGTGTATTTATTACCTTCGCCAGCGACTTCGCTGACGAAGGTAATGTTTTGATCCCCGTGTATTTATTTGTTTGTGTGTCTGTCTGTATGTGTATCGAATAACTCAAAAAGTACCAAACGGAATTTCATAAAATTTGGTGGGTTGATTTGGCATGACCTGAGGATCAATCGATTAGATTTTGGGAGTGATCGGGTCAAAGGTCAAGGTCAAGGCCACGAAAAGGTCAAAACCGACTTTCGACCATATCTAGGTCAATTTTTATCCGATCGGCATGAAACCAACGCCAGTGGCGAGGGATTCAGTGGCGTCGGCGAAGGTATGCGCTCTACCGAGTGCCCGTTCTAGTTTGTTTGTGTGTCTGTCTGTCTGTGTGTATGTATGTGTATCGAATAACTCAAAAAGTACCAAACGGAATTTCATAAAATTTGGTGGTTTGATTTGGCATGACCTGAGGATCAATCGATTAGATTTTGGGAGTGATCGGGTCAAAGGTCAAGGTCAAGGCCACGAAAAGGTCAAAACCGACTTTCGGCCATATCTCGGTCAATTTTTATCCGATCGGCATGAAACCAACGCCAAAATGTGCAGAATTATATACCCGATCCTGTGATGTGAAACACGGTACAATGGGGTCAATACCCTTCTTAGCGGTTGGGGGTCAAAGGTCAGGGGGGTCATTACCTTTCGAACTTAAAGGCGTATTGATGTAAAAAAAAATATATCGTACTCTTGTCATTCATCGATCATTTAAAAAAATAAAAATTGGTCCTCAGAGTTATGTGGCGAGGGATTCAGTGGCGTCGGCGAAGGTCAAGTTACCTTCGCCAGCGACTTCGCTGACGAAGGTAATGTTTTGATCCCTGTGTATTTATTTGTTTGTGTGTCTGTCTGTCTGTCTGTGTGTATGTATGTGTATCGAATAACTCAAAAAGTACCAAACGGAATTTCATAAAATTTGGTGGGTTGATTTGGCATGACCTGAGGATCAATCGATTAGATTTTGGGAGTGATCGGGTCAAAGGTCAAGGTCAAGGTCACGAAAAGGTCAAAACCGACTTTCGGCCATATCTCGGTCAATTTTTATCCGATCGGCATGAAACCAACGCCAAAATGTGCAGAATTATATACCCGATCCTGTGATGTGAAACACGGTACAATGGGGTCAATACCCTTCTTAGCGGTTGGGGGTCAAAGGTCAGGGGGGTCATTACCTTTCGAACTTAAAGGCGTATTGATGTAAAAAAAAAAATATCGTACTCTTGTCATTCATCGATCATTTAAAAAAATAAAAATTGGTCCTCAGAGTTATGTGGCGAGGGATTCAGTGGCGTCGGCGAAGGTATGCGCTCTACCGAGTGCCCGTTCTAGTTTGTTTGTGTGTCTGTCTGTGTGTATGTATGTGTATCGAATAACTCAAAAAGTACCAAACGTAATTTCATAAAATTTGGTGGGTTGATTTGGCATGACCTGAGGATCAATCGATTAGATTTTGGGAGTGATCGGGACAAAGGTCAAGGTCAAGGCCACGAAAAGGTCAAAACCGACTTTCGGCCATATCTCGGTCAATTTTTATCCGATCGGCATGAAACCAACGCCAGTGGCGAGGGATTCAGTGGCGTCGGCGAAGGTATGCGCTCTACCGAGTGCCCGTTCTAGTTTGAAGAAATGTATTTCACTGTGTTTCAAGAGGGGCAAATCTTTGGACTGCATCAAGCAAGGAAAACAACTAAGGAGATGACTGAAATTGGTCTAGGAACTGTTTAACACAATTAACACCTGGAAGGATAGTGGAAAAATGTCAACTTGGTAGAAAAAATGGTTTGGAAATAAATCTTGCATGACTGTAATCAGAGATCACTAAAATGCTTGAAGAGGTTTTTGTATAAAAAATAAAAATAATAATAATCGACAGTAAAACTCATGGCTATGTTTAACTGTGAATGTGAGAGCATTCATCACGCATAATGAACACTGTACAAGCCTCTAGAAGCAGTATTATGATCTGGGGGTACTTCAGTCATTCAGGTCTAGGCTCAGCAACTTTATGCTGCAATAAAATAAAGTCAGTAGACGATCCTGAATGTACTGAATAACCAGGATACACCGTCAATTGTTTTTTTTTTCATCCCTGACAGCACAGGAAAATTCCAGGATGACAAAGCCAAGATTTATCGGGCTGAAACTAGAAGAGTGGTTCTTTCAAGCAAGCAAGAACAATCATTTTCACACTTGAATCATTCACCACAGAGTCCTGACTTAATGAATTGAGAATCTTAGAGATGTGCTGGGGAAGGCTATACCGAGTGCTTTGACTCTTGTGTCATCAATAGAAGATCTCTGCCAATGCCATGACAAATGGGCAATGTGATCAAAGCTAAAAGCAATCCAACAATATATCAAGAGTGAACACCATTTTTGGCTAGACATTGTATGGCTTTTGAACATTCTAAACTCAAGCAGCTCTTAAAACAGCATAGAATTGCTCAATTTGTTTGTGAGCTTTATTGTAAGTGTTACGTTAACTTTAGGCTATGCAAGTTGAGCCCAGTCTCATCTCGACTCACCATATAGTGATGCTACCTGAGCAAGCATTGATAGACAATGAGTAAGGAGGCTTGTGGCGTCCTTATTCGATGCCATTTTAAAACTAACTTTATCCCCTAACCCCCAAACCCTTAGGCCAAGCCCTATCCGTAAATATCAAATAAGGATACTAAAAGCCTCCTTTTTTGTCGTATATTGTGGCTGGGTCAGGTAGCGTCATTATATGAGGAATCGGGATGAGAATGTGTTGGGCAGTTAACACTGAAAAGAGGGAGAGTCGCATTTCATTCACTACCTTACAGGAGGACACAGATTATATAGTGCATCACATAGTAAATGGGTTAGTGCGACAACATTCAAATAGTTCAGCTAGAATCCTGTTTACAGGACACATAAGAATCCCTTGATATTATAATAAGTCTTTCCAGAGGGAAAAGACTCTTACAAGTATATCAAAAATTTACAAACAAACCAGAACCTCCGATTTGCAATCCTTGCAAAGCATTTAGGGAACACATTTCTTTTGTCAACACTTTTTTCTCTTCTTTTCAGAACAGCCTTTTATTTATTTATCTTTATTAATGGATACAACAATGAATTTAAACATAACATGAAGTACATAATTAAAAACACGAAAACAAAAATCGACACAATATAAAATAAGTTCAGGTTCAATACAGAAAGTTGTTTCAAAGGGGTAACCACAAAGGATAAAACCTGTATCAGAGGCTCCCAAAATCATGAAATCATAATGCATGTAACCCTAAAAAAGTCACATTTAAGCAGGCCTACATCTTGAGCAGCGACAATCAGTAACCAAGTTACAAGAATGGGACAGATCAACAGAATCAACTCTTAATTAATACATTTCAAATACCTGATTTTTAAAAGACTTCAAGGAGAAGGTGGCCCTAACAGGCAATGGAATACCATTCCATAGCCTGCAAGCCCTATTAAAATAACTAGCACTATACTGCTCTGTAAGAAAAAATGGACCTTTAAATTTGAGTGGATCATCACCTCAGACTACTGGATTTAAGAAGGTATTCAGGTCTAAATCAATTTTTTTTTTAATACAAACAATTGTGAAAAATGACAAATCAGCCATATCTCTCCTAAATGAAAAAGGAAGTATATTTAGCTTATTTAACCTTTCAATAAAAGTTTGACCTGAGCCAAGAATATGGCGCATGACATGTCTCTGAACTTTTTCCAGTGACTCTAGATCTCTTTTAGTATGTGTGTCCCACACTGTCGAGCAATATTATAATTTGCTCCGTACCAACGCTTTATAGCATATACATTGGGGGTCACCCTTCCACCAAAAAACTCTTCTCATGGCTCCCAATGCTTGATTAGTATTATTAGTGATTGTACCACTATGCTTGCCCCATGACAAAGATGAATAGAAAATGACGCCAAGATCCTTCACACTGTCTACCTTACAGAGGACCCTTCCCTCCATATTGTAATTAAAACAAGAAGGGCTACACTTCCTACTAACTTGCATAAATTCACACTTGTTAATGTTAAAACTCATGCGCCACGTATCACTCCACTCAAATAGTTTGTCAATGTCCTCTTGAAACCTCAAATGTCATCGTGACCTGAAATTACTCTAAATCTTACTGTCATCAGCAAACAAATCCATAAAGGTATTCTTATCAATAACAGAGGGTCAATCATTTATAAACAATACAAATAATAAGAGACTAAGAATAGACCTTTGCAGTATGCCAGATATAACATCACAAACGGACGACTCAATCCCCTCAAGAACAATCCTTTGTTTTCTAGTCATCAAAGCCTTTGCTTTCTCACCTCTTCCTTTTCACAATCCTTTTACAGTGGCCACTGCAAGCTCCACCTCCCCATTTGCCTGCAGAAAGCTTGGGCCACTGGTCACACTGGCAAATCTATACTCTGTGGCAAAGTCCATAAGGAGTGCACCTCTATATTATTGCGGCTCATTGTCAGACATGACCATCTCTGGTATTCCCTGGTTGCTGAACACATTCTCGAGAGTAGCCACAACAGTTTTCGCAGAACCTATGTTGAGATATGCTTCCTCTACATAGCCTGAAAAAAGTATTTTTCACCCAAAAGAATAAGTCTGTTATAGGTTCTCTCTTGTGCTGGAGTGGTCAGCAAGGGCTGTATTCTGTCCTCTGCTGTGACAACGTGTCCACCAGCTGACTGTTGTGTCTGGAGAGTCCTGACCACCAGATGGGATGGGAGGCCTTTGTACTATACTTGAGAATACCTTGGTGCCCATTGTGAAACCTGCGATGGACTAGCATCCCATCCAGGGGGAGTTCACTTTAAGCATAAATGAGTTGTTCTGAGGTTCTCTTTTAAATGGTCAGATTCCCTTTGAAGCAGCCTTTAATCTGCTTGCACAGGGGTGTAGATTGTAAACGTGAAGTAAGGTAGTATTCTTAATGCCACAAGTGTCTTGTTTCATTTAAAGGAACTCTCTATTACCGGGTACTTTGACAGTAATTCCATAGTTCTGTACTTGTAAACTATGTCTGCACCAAAAATTCCGATGAAAATACACATAGTAATAATTTAAGGCTTGTTTTCTGATGGCAGACATTGATTTTCAGCCAGTTTCTGCCCCACCCACAATTAGGCCCAACTTCCGTGGGATTGACACATCAACCTGCTGACAACATTTAAAGAATGAGACGAGCTCAGTGGAGCTTGTTTTTCTACTACTGCCTATGGGACACGAACTGCAATTCGTTTATAAAATCGTTATTTTCTCGCAAAATTTCAGGAAACAGCGAGCAAATGCCTACCAGATGCATTGTAGCAGGTAATAGTAACTTATCTAAAGAAGAAGTCAGCCTTCATCGATTCCAAAAGATGAAAAAATCTGGTGAAACTGACTCGGGCAAAATGGCAAGGGCTAAGCGACAATAGTGTGATTTGTAGCGACCACTTCAATGATTCCGACTTTGAGCATGAAGGGTTTTGGTCTGAGTTCGCGATGAAAAAGAGGAGAAAAATCAAGCCAGAGGCTATCCCGAAAATCAAAAGTCCATTCGAGGAGAGAAGCACCGAGGAAAAGGGGAGAAAGAAGAGCAGACCGGGCACTGAAAATGTAAGTAAATGAAGGTAGGCTGCTAATGAACAATGATAATGCATTAGCTATGCCAGCGCTTCAGCAGGGCTTTCATTTTAGACACTATAGAGTGTCTAAATAGAGTCCTGGCTGCGGCTAGCACTTAGCAGGCTTAAGCTTGCATTCCACACGTTTAATGCATTCTCTTCTCCAGCGCTCTATTAAGCTGCTTTCACACCGGACGCGAAACTCGTGTGTTCGTATCTTTGCATTGACTTTGAATGTAATCTGTTGTACTAAAAATTTGTTTTGCGTCCAATGTGAAAGCGCTTCCCCCTAGCTGCTGCTGCGCGTCTAGTTGCATGCTGCCGCTGTGTCTTGACTCGTCTCATATTCTAATCTTTTTCTCTTCGTCAGATCATATTATTGTTTTACTCTGGCCTGACCAAATGGCGTACATAATCTAACGAGCTTGTTGGATGTCAGCTCAGGAGAGCATAATGAACAAAGTCAAATCGACATCAAAGTGTCGCACGCAGTTTGGCAAACTCGCGAACAGCTGATCGAGGAATTAGATTTTCATAACAAAAATCTGGGTCATACGCTTATAAAACGCAATACTTATGTCATTATAAATGGAGAGCAAAGCACCTGGATAATGAATTTAGCAGTAGCTTTCGCAGACGGCGAACGCGAGTGAACCACGGCTCATATAATGTAAATCATATCAGATTTTAAGTTACTAAGCACTGGGGCAACAAAAACATGTAATGAAGTGATCAAAATTATATTTTTACATGCAGTTGTACATACCGGCTATGCAGCGAATTGGTCCTGAGTTCTTTACATGACGTCACGCTAAGAAAGGGCGGCATTATCGATTGTAGCGATTAAAAAGGGCAAGTTCCCAGGGCAAGTAGAAAGTTACCAATTACTCCAAAACGGTTTGATATTATGGGAAATGACTGCCATGTTTTTTTCTGGATGAAAAATTACATAATGAAGGCCTGTTTGTGAAATTTCGCCCTCTAGATGGTGTAGCTCCTTTAAGTCATTTTTTCACTCCATGTGATGCAGAAATCTTAAATTATGAAGCCTTAAATAGGGGAAAGCACAAATGGCCAGATTTGACTTCTGCACAAGGGGGTTAACATCCAGTGTGTGATTTCTGGTCAATACAGTACCTTTTGTGGGGGCGGCAGTATTCCCTGCTCTTCAACAGAATAAGTTCTTGAAATTGCTGCAACTGCTGCCCTGGTGCCCAGATTGAACGCAGTCTCATCTCCATTCAACTGCAACAGTTCAATCCACTTATCGGCCTTCTTCGAGTTCATTGAAGTCCTCCTCATCTTTACTTTCTATCTGTGCTTGTGTACTGTCATGAACGCCACTGGCTGCATTTTTCTTTTGCAAAATGACTTTTTTGTGATATTTCCTACACTCTGCATTACAAGCAGGGCAGCCATGCTTGTTGGTGTTTCCTCATGTTTTCACATCTGAGACAAATGGATAACTATGTGTCTGTATTCTTTTTTGTCCTGTACAGGCCCCTGCTGTTCTTCTTGTATAATGCTTCAATATGTCCATTTGCCAGCTCTGTCCCTCTCAGCACTGGCTGTTTTTTTTTTTTTTCACAGCTGCACTGTTCTCTTTCATCATAGCTTTTCATCACAGCTTTTTCTAATGTAAAATCTGCATCCAACTGTGAGGTATCTGACTGTTTGTCATCACTTTTGCCAACAAGTATTTAGTCCCCTGTTAACCGTTTCATCAGGGGCTCCAAATTTAGGGTTCAGTGAGTGAGTACTCTGTAGTTATGAAAAACTCAACACTCTCACCCAGCTCTTTGTTCATCTCAAATATGACATTCTGCTTGCTGACTCAATGCACATTGAAAGCTTCTCTGACTGAATTGATATGACTTTCTCAATGCTGCCATAAGAGGTAACAGATTCAAAATATCTTTGCCGTCATCCCCAACCGTATATATATGAAAGCATTGACTTGAGCTTTGTTCAATCCTGACTCATTTCAATTGTGGTCAAAGCACTCGTTAAATCTCAGCCACTCATTAACAATGGTGAAGTTGAACTTGCCCTGCTGTGCCAGCTGTGGGGTCAACTGTGGAGCTGCTGCTCTTCCGTCCTCCATTATACTACCGTCTATATTTTCTTCTTTTTTGGTTTGTTAGTCATTCCTGTTCTCATGCCCCTCCTGGCTTCTGACACCATGTTACGTTAACCTAAGGCGATGCCAGTTAACATTGACTGGACAGAGAGCCAGGTTGTATTCACAACTTTATTGTTGAATGTGAAGCATACATATTGCGCATCACATGAATGGGTCCATGTGTCAACAATTACAAAACTCAGAATCCTGTTTACTGGACACTAATTAAAGCATTTTTTCTGAAAGTTGAATCTAGTTCAATACACCTAAGATTTCCTCCTCTTCAAATGTACTGTATGCTTTTGAATGCTTGTAACACCCTGAAAAAAATCAAGTGCCATCTTATGATTAATCACACGGACGTTGAAAATGCTAAAAGGAATGATAAATGTCAGAGAAAGTTTGGATTATTTGCATTTTGAGCCATCTTTACAATATCACATCCATTGTGTCGGTGGCCTTGTTAACAAAACTACATGTAATTAAGATGCAGGAATGGAGATAACATTGAAACATCTTTTTAATTGTGGTAAACTGATGAAACTTTTTTCTGTTACATACATATGTGCGCTTATGTACACGCACACGCCACAGCCACGTATCAGCCCAACCTAATAATTCCTGTAATCGGCACGTAAATTACAACATACATTATATAAATGAAGTAAATAGGCAATCACATTGTCATTCTTTTTTTTCACTCCAGGCGTCATTTTGGCTTTGATTGTTCTGAAAATAAACTGATGATTGATCAAGCAAACAAAAAAGGGAGTAATCAAGCTTTGAAGAAGGAGGTGACTGCAGGGCTTTCTTTCTTCTGACAGCGCAGCACTGTATTGTTCTTGCTTTTGCTGGTATATTTAGAATGTTCAAGTCTGAAATATCCTTGCAATGACATACTCAGAGGGCACTTCGACACCAGAATAATGCCTTAAAATCTGTGGAGAATATGAGAAACACAGCGATGTTTCAAAATCCAGGGTACTGCCCCAGCCTTATAATGTTTACCCCAAGTTGAATTTATCATTGATTTATTGTTTAATAAAGAATTTCAAAATATGGCATACACATTCCTGGTTCTCATATCACGATAAAGATGAGTGGTTTTTACGTTAGTTCTGAGTGCCCCAGTGTATGCTGACTTTCATTCAAACAGCAACTCAAATCATACTTGTAATTTTAAGCAGCTGTCACTGTTGCAGCTGCTGTTTTCATGTTTAAAGGGATAATTTTTCTGCCTTAATTGAGAAGGGTATTTTCTACAGTGGTGTTTGTTTGTTTGCTTTCGAGTCAGCAGTTTAGCGCAAAAAGAGTTTGATGAAATTTCACAAAGTTTTCAGGAAAGGTGGGCAATGGTCCAAACATCATTTGATTAACGAGGTGAAAGTCATCCCAAAACCGAAAATAGTTCACATCTCCCATGGGTGGGGTATGTTATGCCTGGAACATTTGCTTACTCTCTTTAGCCACATTGTGAAGAATGCAGTTCTGTAAAAAAGTATTTTCCCCCTTCCCAATTTCTTCTGTTTTTACATATTTGTATATTTAAATACCTCAGATCAAACAAATTTTTATTATATTAGACAAAGATAACCAGAGTAAACTCAAAATGCTGTTTTTTAATGATTTCATTTGTTGAAGGAAACAAGCCAACCCTGCATGGTTCTATGTAAAAAAGTAATTTCCCACTTAGTGACTGAATCAACCAATTAAATAAATGTAAATGATCATCTGTTTCGATTTTACCACACGAACCCAGGCATGATGACTGCCAGTACTGTTGTATCTAAAAATCACGTAAATAGAACCTGTCTGGCAAGAAGAGTTTAGCATGATGCAACAAATGATGAAAACCCAAGAAATTAAAGAACAAATGAGAAAAGTTGATGGTATCTATCACTTTGGAAAGGGTTACAAAGCCATACCTAAGGCTTTGACTCCAGCAAACCACAGTAAGAGCCATTATCTACAAAAGAAGAAAACACAGTGCGGTGGTAAACCTTCGCAGGAGTTGCCAGGCGATCAAAAATCATCCCAGAGCCCACTGATTACTCATTCAAGAGGTCACTCAAGAACCCAGAATAAAATCTATATAACTGCAGGCCTCACTTGCCTCAGTTAAGATCAGTGTTCACCATTCAGACTCAGACCACTTTATTGTCCATTTAAAATTCATAAAAATGGAAACTTGTCTTTGGCTTTGGAATGAAGACAGCATGAAAACACAACATTTTAAAACATCACAATTAGGAAATTAATTAATAAGACAGAATAAAACAGTGAAGCAACACATCCCACTGAAGTCCAAGTCTGTTCTAAAATATTAGTGCCTAATGAGCAGGTAACAGTCACCTACAAATTGAAGAGGGGATTAGAACAGCGGGGCAAAGATAATGATAATAATAAAAATAAATAAAATGCAAAATGACGGAGACATATATGTGTGCTGGGGGCAGGTCCTGCAGAACCTACTTAAACGGCTCTAAAATAAGAAGGACACTGGTTAAAAATGGCATCCGTGAGAAAGCTGCAAAGCAAAAAACCACAGCTGAGTTGATGACCCCAAAACTTTTGGGGTAATATTCTGTGGACTGATTGGAGGACATGGGTGTCATTACATCAAGCGTAAAGCTAACAAGGCATTTTGCAAGAAGAGTATCATGCCAACAGCCAAACACGAAGGTGATAGTTTCTTAGTCTGGGACTGCTCTGCTGCATCTGTACCTGGGCGTCTATCCATGATTGATTGAACCATTAATTCTGCTGTCTTCCAGAAAATCCTGATGGAGAATGTCTGGCTATCAGTTTCTGGCCAACAGCTGGGTTAAGCACAGTTGGGTTATGCAGCTGCACAGTGGTATGAAGTGCACAAGCAATTCCACCTTTGAATGGTTCAAAAGAAAGAAAAAAAAAGATTTTGGGCTGGCCAGGTCAAATTCCTCACTCAAATCCAATTTATATGCTGTGGCATGACTTTAAACAGGCAGTTGATGCTTGAAAACCATTCAATATGACTGAATTGAAACAAATCTGCAAAGATGAGCAGGAAAAAATTCATCCACAGTGAACTGAAAGACTGATTACCTGTTACTGCAAACTTGAGATTGCAGTTTTTGCTGCCAGGGGTGGCACAACCAGTTATTGGGTGTCACACCCTGGCACCCAGAGATGGTAAAAGGGTGCCAGGGCAAGGAGAGGACGAGAACCCGGTGCAAGGACGTGGATTTTATTAAATAATGAAGGTGCATATGACAAAAGAAAATCCAAAACTTCTAGGGTAACAGAAAGAGTGCACTAAACAAAAAGGGGAACAGACTATGGCTGACTGTCCATAAAGGGGGAAACTATGCTTAGCAGCCAAGCCAATCCTGTGTGTGGCTCTTTTTGTCTGTGATCTGAGTCTTGTGACGGTGCGTTCAGGAACCACACACAAGAGATGGAAATCCAAAAAACGTATGTCTTTAATGAAGTCCGGGTCAAAGCCAAAAAACACAAGAATTGCCAAGCCACAATACGAAATCCAAAAGCAGAGTTGAGTCGACTGGCAGGGGTCAGAACCAGAAAAACAGATGAGCAAAGGTACAAAGACGGTAGGGAAAAAGTCGTAATCGATGAACAAAGCCCAGGGTCATTCACAGGGCATCCAAACACAGAAATCGTAGGCATACAAAAATAGGTCGGAATCCAAAAAGGCAAAACAATACAAGAAGGGCAATGGCAAGAATTGAAGTCGGACGAAACAGTCAAAGGAAAACAATACTCAATGGCATACAAGGCGCTCTGCACAAAGAAATATTGATCAATGTTGTGACAAAGTTAGAACTGCAGGGAGGACTCTTAAATAGACGGGAGGGAAGTCACATGCTACGAAGGGAACAGGTGAGCTGGATCAGACTAATTACAATGGGAGAATCACATGAGAGTAACCCTAACCTTGAAAATTGGCAAAAGCCAAGACACGGACAGGAATCACACAAACAGCCTATGACATTTAAACAGCTCCCGTCAAGGAGCTCTAAGTGCACAGATAATGAGTGCAGGAAAGTAATTAAGCACGTGCGAGAGGTCTCGCAGAAAATCAGGGGGAGACAGGTAAAGCTGAGCAAGAGGCGGAGACAAAAACAGGGCGAATGCTGAGAGGGAATTAGTACTAATTAGTAGCGGTGTAACTTTACAGATTTAACTAGAGTGCTCGTTAGTAAGTTAGTAATATACACTGACCAAAACTTCCAAGGCAACACTCGGGTTTATTGCAACACATGTAATTTTCTTACTATAAATTTAACAATACATAACAAATATTAAGATTCAAATCAAAAACACAGGAATGAAGAACAGATTTTTTCTGGTTTCCAATTCATTGCATCAGTTGAAGGCGCAATTCTGGATCACTGAAGTCAGTATCTTGTATGGCCTCCTCTGGCGTCACACACAGCCTGGACGAGTGGAACTGCGACAGGGGTAAGGATGTCGTCACGGTGACGGGCCGCACTGAGGTTTCCATCAATGAAAATGAGGTCTGTCTTGTGTCTACTGCTTATTCCAGCCCAAAACATCACACTGGGTCCACCCCAGCGGTCACGTTGCAGGATGGTAGCGTCAGTATAATGTTCCCGTCGCCTACGCCATACATGCAGTCTTCCGTCAGACACACTCAACTTGAACCTTGATTCATCAGAGAAGAGCACCCTGTTCCACCTGAGAGCATTCCAGCCCAAATGTGTCCTTGACCATCGGAGACGGACGCGGCGACGTGCAGGAGTCAACACCAAACTATGACGGGGACGTTGGTTGTGCAAGTCGGCTTCACGCAGGTGGTTGCATACGGTTTGGTCGCTAATCCAGTTCTGGTGACGACCTCTGGTCTGAGCAGCAGTGACTGTAGCTGGCAGGAAGCGATTGTGCAGGTGCTGGAGGCGAATATGGCGATCCTGCTGAGGGGTGGTGACACGTGGTCTGGGGGCACGTGGTCGATCACCGGTGCTTCCTGTTTCTTTATACCGGCTCCAGAGACGTGATATGGTCGACACGTGGACGCCCAGGTTCCTTGCAACCTGTCTTTGTGACATTTCACCAGTGAGCATACCAACAGCTCGCTCTCGCTGATTTTGACCTTGGCGCGGCATGGTCACGCTTTGACCCAGGATAATGCAAAGGAATATTTACGTTGCCCATTGCTACGGCTATTTATTGACCAAATTCTCGAAGGATTGGTCAATGCGTTCAACTCAACCTACGGGAATGTGCAATCAAGCGGAACGAGCTGCCCACACGACAAAATCAAAACATTTTTCTGAGCTTTTAAGTTTTAGTTGATGTATCACGGCTCAAAACCAATATACCATTTTATGTGCACCAAATATTTCAAAATTGTATGTGTTGCGTTGGAAGTTTTGGTCAGTATATATAAACATGGATTAGTTGGGTTAGTAGACTATGATACAAAATACAAATGTTAGTTTTGTTAGTAATCAGAACAGTAAGGCGAAGGAAGTAAAGGAGAATTGAAGAAATATATTAAACACCAGAAACCATTGAAATCACCTGAAGCATGTGAGCACACAGAACGGGAAGACTGAATGAACCAGCTAAATCACAAGACAGGGGAGACAAGTGCAATGGAGCTGAAGAATGGACTCCACTAAAACCTGAGAATAACAATAATCAAAAAGAATAAATAAAAGACAAAATCATAAACCATGAACTTGAACATAAACATGAACATAAACACTTTTGCGGTTTTATGTGTGCTATTTTACATCTTTTGGGTCTGAATGAGTGATACTTCTCAAGTATCACCACCACCACTATCGACCACCAGCTTTGGACAGTACAGTCAATGAAATGCTTTTTAAGAGGATTATGCAAGCTTGAAGAGGTGGAGGGACTAATATTATGGTAGACTTAAATTATCCTGGTATCGATTGGGAAATGGTGAAAGGATAGGGTAGGGGGGAGGAAGAATTTCTAGAAGTTATAAATGATAATTTTTTTGGTGCAGTATGTTAATAAATCTACAAGAGAGAAGGTAATTTTAGTCTTGGTGCTCTGTAATGACCCAGATAGAATTAGCAATGTTGAGGTACTGGAGCCACTTTGGACAAGTGATCTGCTGTTAATTTTGATGTTTCACGGGAAGTTAAAAAGGTGTATTCAAAAACAATAATTTTACGTTTTAGGCAAGCAAACTTTGACAGGATGCGCTCATATCTAAGTGAAATAAAATGGGAGACACTCCTGGACTGCGAGTCCGTAAATGAGATGTGGGAAAGATTTAAGGGGGTTTTACTTAAATCACAATGCAAATTCATTCCAAAGGTGTCCAAAAGTAAGCTGAAAAAGCAGAATCCTCAGTGGATGACCAAAAATATTCGTAGGATTTTGAGGGAAAAGAAGAATCTTTATAAGATGTATACATAAAGGAAAACAATGAGAACACTAAGGCTGAATACTGTAAAATGCAGGCTGTGGTCAAAAAAGAGCAGAGGAATGTTAGAAGACTGTATGAAAGACAAATTGCAGAGGGGGAAAAAACTAACCCTTAGCGCTTCTTTCAGTACTGTAGCAGAAAAAGAAAAGTCAAAGAGCAGATTAAGTGCATAAAGAATAAATATGGATCGCTGCTATATGATAACAAGGATATTGCAGATGCCTTAAACAGTTACTTTGTTGAGAATTTAACCTCAGAGTGGGTCTTTATTTAGCCAGAGGGCATCTTAAATGCTCAAGATTATTTAGCGGTAATTGACGTTAGGGATAATGAAGTATTAGACAAGTTGCATAAACTAAAGGCAGATAAGGCAGTGGGTCCTGATGGCTTATATCCTACAATGCTCAGGGAAGTTGGTGAGATCATCTTTAAGCCGCTATCCGCCATCTTCAGATGGTCTTTAGAAACTGGAGAAATACGAATGATTGGAAACAGGGCAATATAAGAAAAGGGACCGTACCGAGCCAGGAAATTACAGGCCAGTCAGTTTAACTTGCATTGCGTGCAAAATATTGGAATCTACCATAAAAGATGAGCTGGACTTATTTCTTGAACATAACAGTATCTTGAGGGATTGTCAACATGGTTTCTGTAAGGGAAGGTCATGCCTGACAAACCTTCTGGAATTTTTTGAAGAGGCCACCAAGACTTATGACCAGAGCAGGGCTTATGACACCATATACTTGGATTTTCAGAAAGCATTTCATACAGTACCGCATAAGAGACTAATTTTTAAAATGAGCTCCATTGGAGTTACAGGAGGTATTCTGGAGTGGATTCAAAACTGGTTACAGGACAGAACACAAAGCGTGGTGGTCAGTGGTATCTCATCTGAGCTAGGTATGGGGGGGGAGTAGCGTCCCCTAGGGATTGGTGTTGGGACCCCTGCTGTTCCTCATCTACATTAGTGACCTTGATAGGAATATTGAGAGCAGATTGGTTAAATTTGCAGATGATACTAAATTGGTAGCCTCCGTTGCAGACATCTTATGGTGTTCGGTTAATTTCCTTCACCAAACAACGTCTGTGCACTCGAGCGAGGTTTTCTGTTCCACCAATCAGAAACTAGCTCATAAAATCCAGGAGCTAATTATATATGCAGAAACAGATAAAGCCAAAATGGCGGACGGTGGCGAAAATGTTTTCTCTCGAGCTTTGGATAAAATCTGCAAAACCTTTAATATTGAAAGTATGAGTATGTTGTGTGAAGGAAATTAACCGAACACCATAAGACGTCTGCAAAGGAGGCTAGTTGTCCAGGTGCTTTTACGGGAGTTGAAGTGTCAAAGTTATCAAAGATAAACCATGTTTTGGCCAACGGAGAAGAACACTCTTCTGTTGTTAGACGTTTCGTTCGGGGCCTTTCGCTTTCATAAAGAAGTTTTAATTCCGATCGCTTTTCATCAAGTTCTTTCTCTATTTACGAAATTTTTTCAAGTAAGCGATAGCAGCCCGTTCGGCAGACAAATAACTCGTTCGTGTATACCGCTGTGTTAACAGAGATGACAGAGCTTATTACTGCAGCGATATCAAGCTTGCTTTTTCCATGCACACGTATCTTGTCTTTATTTGAGAGGATTTTTGTTTTACACACAAAACAAATGTCATTTTCTACAAGTTTTTAGTAGTTTCTTTACCCGCCATTTCACTATTTTTGACAAGCCGCAGGGAAAAGCCATAGTAATGGCAGAGATCATAACATATAACAAGCATTCTGATTAGCTCATCAAGCACAATCACATTACGTCATGGAACAAAAAACCTCGCTCGAGTGCGCAGACGTTGTTGTGTGAGGGAAATTAACCGAACACCATAAGACGTCTGCAACGGAGGCTCCTAAATTGGGGGTTTTGGCAAATATTTTAGAATCCACTAAAGTGATTCAGGATGATTTGGATAGAATCCAGAATTGGGCAGAAATGTGGCAAATGAAATTTAAATGTAGCGAAATGTAAAGTTGTACATGTAGGTAATAAAAACATTAGACGGGATTACTTCATGAGACGTTTAAAACTGGAATGTGCCCCACACGAAAAAGATCTGGGAGTGATTGTTGACCAAACCCTCGCAGGCTCTAGCCATTGTGCCATAGCAGTTGAAAAAGCCAATCGGGTGTTGGGATACATTGCCAAAAGTATTGAGTACAAATCTAAGGAGGTGATGCTTCTTTTGTACAACACATTCGTCAGATTCCTTTGACCAAGTGTTGTAAGTAGAACTCGGGGTCACCAATGGATGTTGACCAAAGGTAAATTTAGCACTGATATTTGGAAATATTTCTTCACCCACAGAGTAATTTCAAGGTGGAATAGCTTGCCTGACCATATTGTTGGGGCAGAGACCTTGGGGGTTTTCAAGAGCGGGCTCGACTTAAAGCTAGATACCATTCAGTCATTGAGTATCAGAAGGGATATATTCACAATAGTATAAAGAAACTGGCAAGCGTAGTTGGGCTGAACGGCCTGCTCTCGCCATTCTTGTTATGTTATGTTATGTTATGTTATGTTATGTTATGTTATGTAACAACATATCTCCTGCAGTCTGGGATCTCTGGATATTATATTTTCCGAAGATGTTATTGGATTGGACTTCTACTGAACTCTAAACCTGGACTGTTTCAGGCCTAGACCTACCTGGAATCCATCTGGAGTATAGCAACTAAGTGGACAGAACAACAATATGCTAGCTTCAGGCTCACCGTGCTTGACAGTCATAAGGTATCGCTCTATTTGCTGACTTTCTACCCTCAGCTAGGTATGCAAACCTTTCTTCTGTTTGCTGCCTGCAGCTTTTTCGCTGCCTGCTGCTGTTTACTCTGCCTGCTAGCCTTCAGATCTGTTCTGCCTGCTGACCTCCAGCTACCTATCCTGCGGAGGAACCTTCAGCTTTCAATCCTGCCAGCTAACTACCAGCTACTAGCCCTGCCTGCTAGCCTCCAGCTACTAGCCTGACCTTCTTGCCTTCAACTACTAGCCTTGTCTGCCAGCGTCCAGATCCTTGCCCTGCCTGCTAGCCTCCAGCTACTAGCCTGACCTGCTAGCCTTCAACTACTAGCCTTGTCTACCAGCCTGCAGATCCTAGCCCTGCCTGCTAGCCTCCAACTAAAAGTGTTGGCGACGAGCCTGCAACTTTCAGCTCTACCTGCTAGCCTCCAGCTGATAGACTTGCCTGTTTGCATTCACCACTCAGTTCTGCTTGCTAGCCTTCATCTGTCAGTCCTGCTATTAGCCTGTAGCAACTAGCCTTCCCTATCAGCCTTCAGCTTCCAGTACAGCCTGCTAGCCTCCAGCTAGTAGGCCTGCTGCTCGACTTCAGCTAATAGCCCTTCGAACGACCCTACAGTCTTCAGCTCTGCCTGCTAGCCCTTCTTTGGACCCTCCAGTGGTACAGTGACTCTTGATTATATTTATTTATTTATTTATTCTACCAGTCTGCTATTTTTGCACAGTTATGCACTTATAGCATCACTTGTTTAAATTCAAATGTGAGTTGAGCACCTCCTTTTCTGTTGGAGGTGAAATCTTGTGACGTAGCGGTATATTGGCTGTGAATAACTGGGGAACTTGTGGAAGGTGGAGTGATTGTTTCTCACTTTTCAGTCTGAGACCACACTCTTCTTCCCAGTTTTTGCTCTCAACTAAACAGCATTTATTTTGGCATCATGTATTTCTTTATTTTCTTGTTACTTGTATAGAGCAGCCCTGGATTAGATGAATTCAGTAGGGCCAACAGGGAGAATGATTTCACTATGTTGTACTCTAGTCAATTCTCAATTTCTCCAACAAGACTTCATGAGTCATGGCATTAGTCAATCAGTCTACATCACCTACAGAAGAGCTACCATTTGCAAGTGCAAGTGAGGGAGGTCTTATATCTTCAGATTAAACTGTTTTTAAATGACCATTTTATTGTCTCAGCAAATTATTTCTCACAATTCATAGGAGACAGTGGTTAATGATAAATTATTTTGTGCCAAGCGAAAATTGCGTTGTATGATTATGCTCTTATTGATGTTGTCTGGCAATGTTCAGCCCTATCCTGGGCCTGCCACCACTTTGCAATGCTTACCCACTCCCTCAGATTTCAAAAGTAGAGCCAGCCTTGGTTTTATACATTTAAATGTTAGAAGCCTGGTGCCTAAAATTGATATGATCAAGATCTGGGCAAATACTACCAACGCCGATATAATGATTCTATCTGAAACCTGGCTTAAGAAATCGATACATGATGAACTGATTGCTATTGAGGGTTACAAAGTCTAGAGAACCGATCGAGTTGGTAAAGGAGGCGGGGTTGCCATATATGTAAAATCTAAGTTCATAAGCTCTGTAACCCTGTCGCTTACCAAAGCTAAACAGTTTGAAGTTTTGGCAATTAAAATGGGCATTTCAAAGGATACTCATATCACTGTGGTTGGCTGCTATAAGCCCCCGTCTGCTTCAAGGGATTCTCTGCAATCTATTTCAGATATTTTACATGAAATGAATGACTCTGAATTCATCCTCATGGTTTATCTAAATTGGGACTGGCTTTCAGGAACCTCAGATTGCTAGAAAGAAGTATGTGATGCCTTAAATTTGGTGCAACTTATCAATGAACCAAGACAAAATCCCAAAGCACAAAATAAATCTACTGTTCTTGACTTAATTATAATGAATACAGTTCATAAATACACCTCAACAGGCATATTTTGCAATGATGTTAGTGATCATTCTGTAATTGCTTGTGTCAGGAATACAAAAATTCCAAAGATTAAACCCCGTGTCATTTTTCAAAGACATTTTGAAAGTTTTGAACAACAGGCCTTCTTGCATGACCTGTACTGCAGTGATCTTAGCCGAGTTTCTCTCATTCCTGACGTTGAACTGGCATGGGAATATTTCCATTCAATTTTCCTTTCTATCGCAAACAGACATGTACCAAGAAGTTTAGGGTTAGTGGTAGGGACAATCATTGGTTCTCAGGCATCTCTCAGAGCTAATTTGCTTAAGAAATAGACTATGGACACGAGCTGGATTTTCAAACTCCCCTGCTGATTGGACAGCATTTAGATACCTTAGGAATAAGTGTACATTAATGATTCAAAAGTCTAAATCTGAGTTTTATCTGAAGTCGGTTACAGAGAACTTGAATAACCCCTCAAAATTTTGGAAAACAATTAAATCCTTGTCCGGTACACATATGGCCTCAGGCCTCCCAGAACAAATTCTTGTTGGTACAGATGAAGTAAAGGATAAAGCTGTCATGGTAAATCAGTTTAATGAACACTTTATTCGGGCTGGCTGCGTATTTGATATTCAGAATGTAAACTTATCTGTCCAATGTACTGCCATTCCAGCAGCTGATGAAAACTTGTGAGTTTTTTTTATTTTAAACCTATTTCAGATTTACAAGTTCATAAAGCTCTGAGAGGCATTGATCACAAAAAGTCTGTGAGTTCAGACAATCTGGATCCTTATCTCCTTCAGGTGGCAGCTGATATTATTGCTGAGCCAATCACTCACATTTTCAACTTGAGTCTTCTTTCAAACTCCATCCCTAAAATTTGGAAAGCTGCCTATGTTCTCCCTTTACTTAAAGGTGGAGACCCTTCAGAGATGAATAATTCCCATCCTATTTCCAAACTCTCAGTCCTGGCTAAGATCCTTGAATCCCATGTAAATTTACAGTTTTTAGTTGATAACAATACTTTAAATGATTTTCAGTCGGGTTTTAGAAGTGGCCATAGCACTCTCACTGCTGCTACAATCGTGACAAACAATATCATTGGTGCCCTGGACAGAAAACAGCATTGCACTGCCTCATTTGTTGATCTCTCTTAGGCATTTGATTCAGTTGACCATGGACTGTTACTAAACAAAATAAGAACTATTGGTTTCAGTTTTGACCGGTATTGGCCTTGCTTCCAAACTTCTGGACTGTAGTGTACCTGCGTTGGTTAATTATATCGCTGTTGCTCATTCCTCCCTGCAGTGACCAATCAACCACATAGCCAGATGACTCCCACCGACCGCGCTCTTATGCATTGCAGGGAGGGAAGCAAGCACCCCTGTACTGTATATTGCTCATTTAGCAAATCAAGGGCAACATATTTCACATTTGTTATTCACAAACAACAATGTCGGGTGGTGCAGCTTTGCTCAATGGTCTAGTTCTGTTTTCTATTGAAGTAAAAAAAAATAAATGCCTAAGCTTGACAGCGTACCCATTAAAGCTCATGTTCCCGGCTTGACTGCTATGATTTGTGAGAAATTTCATTGCACCTGATATTCAGCTATAAATATATCCGTGAGCAACATGTTCATCACATATTATAAATACATAATGCATCATGGAGCAGAATGTAATTGCATGAAAAGGTCATAATATTCTATAGAAGTTTGTAATAGACTATAAATTGCCCATAGGTATGAGAGTGTGTGAATGCTGTGTGCACCCTGGATGGATAGGCAAGCTGTCAAGGTGAGACTAAAAGAAATTTCTGGAGTTGATCACTATATCTCTGAGGTTTTGATTTGAGATGTGGCACTTTGCCAGTGATCTCTTTATTAGAGGGGAGCATTGTTGCCACCATATCATCCATAGCTCGGTAACAATTGATTCCATGGGTCCCCTGCTCCGGTATCACAGCCTATTGTCTTGATTCCCTGGAGGTATGGAAACACCCTTGGATTTTGGACCAGTCTTCTTGTAACGCACCTGCAAACTGGAAGCAAGTGGGGATGAGTAGTTTGCCAAAACCTGGTTCTTCCAATTTCAGGCCAAGGGAGGTAGCTACCTCACTCCGAAGCAGGTATGTGGCTTCTGCCACCGTAGGAGGTTCCTGTAATGTGGCCCTGCAGGACCTGAAGGGTCTGGCCTTCATCCTTTCCTGAGGTTCTCGACTCAGACATTTTTCCAACACATCACAAGACGTGGGAATTCGGGTCCTCAGCTGCCTAACGTGTTGGGCAGCACATACAAGCATTTTGTGCATCCTAAGTAGGCATAGATGCAATGCAATGCATTTCACAGTGAAACATCATGTTGGGCTTGGTTATGAAATTATATGAAATGTTAAAAACAACAAAACTGGTCATTGAGTGCTGCAATAGCAGTAATGCTAGGCTAGGTTCAAAACTGGTGCTCATGCACACAAAGAACACCATTTAATGCATTTGAACAATACAATAAATCTAACTGTTTTCTCCCAGAAATAAAAATGTGGGGTGTTTGATTTATTATTCAAGGTTAAATTAAATGTTATCATCTTAAAGAGGGCTAAATTACAGTCAGTGGTACAAACCCACGTCTCTGGCATATTCAGATCAAATTCATCAAGATTAATCTGTTATATATGTAGGGAAAATGTATAGAATTGGAGTCAGTGGAGACTGTCACAAACCTTGTGTGAATGTCTTTTGTGTCTCTTTCTATTCAGCAACTTGCATGTTTATTAAAAGTATGTCTCCTTTGATTGGTTTAAGTCTTTCATGTCTGCTAACCCTGGCTGCGTCCCGTTACATAGTTATTCTCTAATGGCCATGTGACAAGTATTAAAGCCCCCTGCTTTGTGTTGCAAGTTGCCAGATTGTAATTTGCCTTTTGGGCTTAGAACTAGTCAGTATTCCTAGTTCAAATAGCACAAATTCATTTTCCTTTTTAGAGCATAACATGAACTTTAATGACAGCTTCACATGAGTCATCTGCTGCTTTTGAATGTCTCACATTAAAGAGTAAAGGCCTTAACTTTTCTGAAAGTATTATACTTAATGCTTTCTTCCAGCTGAAATGCAAGCATCCAAATATGCTCAAATGCTGAAGACTGACTCCTATTCAAATTACTTTGTCCATTTTTCATTCCAGTGGCACTAAATTCCAAGACCAGGCACAGGCGCGGCGAATAGGGGGAGCGCCGTGCCAACGGGGTGTGTCCAGGCATATGTTTCAATTTCAGGCCCGGCATAGCCTGGCGCAAGTACTCCTCTGTCCCGCCTCTGTCCCTCCTGCCGGCGCAAGTGGCAAAGAGGGAGGAGAAAAGGCTTAAGTGGGTTTAACACAGCCGAGTCAACTCTTCAACAATAAAATTGGTCACACTTTCTGTGGAATCTGCCAAATTGGAACAATAAACAGGGAAAGCTATAAACGGCACTGCTAACGCCACCCGCCTAGATAACTCCGTTTGTCGTAAGAAGTGCAAGAGAAGCCCCGTGTGTAAGCTCATCCACGATCACTTGCCTACTGCTGAATCTAAACCGGGTCGGTCTGGGCCAAGCTCCTTTACTTTCCTTTGTTCCTCCAGTGAATGCCTTGAGAAAGGCTGTTTTTGTAAGGAAAAAACCGAATTATATTCAGTTTCCGCACTTCCACTTGAACTTGCCATCTCACTCAGCTACCAGGTTGAAAGGACGGTGCATGATTTGACAGTCGAGATGAAGCGTTGCGGTGGGCGTGAACATGATTGACAGCCACGAGAATTGACCAATCACATTAGATCAAAAAACATTAAAACAATATCAATTCGCTGCTAATAAAAGTGGGAGTGTCTGGGGTGCACAGAACTGCGCCCCGTAAGAAAATCTGAAGGAACCAATGTAACAGCAGCCTCGGGTCATGTGTTCAGCAAAACTTTGAGCGCAAACATCCTTGGCTTACATTAGGTACTGTTTGGCCGGCGCCCCTCACCCAGGAAGTATATGCATACAGAGAAATCAACCAAATACCATTTGGAACCGATATTTAGGGTATGTTGACAGGCACTCACAGACTGAAAAACACGTTTATTTAATAATTATTTGCATTATACGACTAAATTATATTTAACATGTTGAAGTAAATTTTCATCTCTTGATATTTGAAGGGGGGTGGCGCCCCAGCGCCCTCTACTGGTCGGCCGCCCAGGGCTCAGTTCTTCAAGATGAATATCGAGAATTTCAGTCAATGTTTCTGTTTGAGCTCTGCTCAATAAAGTGAGTCGATATGGCGCGGGACAATGTACAATGCCTGTTGAACATTAAATGCAAAATACTCCGTGTCTGACAGTCAAAAGAAGAGGACGATTAGAACAGATTGATAACAAAATAAAGAATAAAAAGAAAAATTTTAACAACAAACAGAACATCCAATGAACACTGCGATTTATTTACTGGCGGGCCATAATTTTTGGATGTTCTGTTTGTTGGTGGCATATTTTTATTCTTTACTAGCTGCTAACCGCTACCCGGAGTGAAATTGCCATTTTTTTGCGCGCATGACCGTTTTTCATGAATCGGGCGACGTCAAATCCTTCCTGGTGTCCAAGTAGATATTCACAACGAATTTGGTGACAATTGGTTGAGAAATTTAGGAGAAAAACGTGTACATACACACAGACAGACAGACATCGACCTCATAGATTTCGTTATAAATCTGTTCTCATATCAATAGGCTACTTTTACTTTTTGCTGGCTGCCGGACATGGAGTATTTCGCGTTGGACAGTCTTGATCGTGCATGTGATATTTAATTCTCAATGTCAATGGTCATGGAATTGATTTGGTCACTGAGTACAAGCACTATTTTATCTCTGGTGTGGAAATAAAGTGTGAATCTGTTCGATCCATCTAACTAATTTTCAAAAGAGAGACCAAATAAAGACTGTTGACTATCTTCAACGGAAGAAAACAGAAGAATAAACAGATGTGTGTATTCGCGTCTTTGCATTGACTTTGACTGTAATCAGTCGTGTGAAAAATTTGTTTCGCGTCCAGTGTGCAAGCGGCTTTACTGAGCATAGAACGCAAGCGTTATATATGTGGTTGGCTGAGAAAGATGTGAAGTCGTTAGTTTGCATCACAGATTCAGCTGCGTTGATTAAGCTAGGTCGAGTTTCCATGATGCGTGCTAACCACCTTAAATCTGAAATCAGGACAATCGATATAGATACTATAATTTATGTCCTGCTTCAGATAGTTACATTAAAGGGGACCTAATTTGCTATTTTTCCAAGTTTATATTTTGGTCTTTGACTCCCCTAGAGTACTCCTGATCGCGCAAAGTAAAAAAAAAAAAAGGGTACTTATTTCACTCATACTGCCATCCTCAAAAAAACCATTTGTAGTTTATTGTAGTCTCTGCCTGAAACGCCTCATTGGGGTGGCTCTTCCGCTATGGCCCCCACTCCCCTAGTGCCCACTTTCTTCTGACTGGCCAGCGCTGTGGAGGAAGGGAAGAGGGAGTTGGGCCGGAAGAGGCTGCAGAATGCAGTTTTCTGAGTCTGCCATGGAGTCTGCTTCCCCAGAAGGAAATGAGAGATATGGCCGCCATCTGATAACAAAGCGGCGGAGAAATTCCGCAATCTAACGTTATACTTGAATATAGATCTAATGAAATGAACTTGTTCTAATAAACGCAGCGGCAAAAGTGGAGGAAGCAGTGCGAAAATCTGGCAGCGCGAGCTCAACTTTGCTATCGGCTACAGTTTGCTACCGGTGAGTACAGCAGTTCTTCTCCTAGCAAGGATGCAGGGAAAGCTACAATCCGCAACATACAGACACATTTGTAGAACGGGTCGACATACCCAAGTGTAGACCGGAGACCGTAG
The DNA here is from genome assembly GCA_029721435.1 of Gymnothorax reevesii. Lineage (NCBI taxonomy): Eukaryota > Metazoa > Chordata > Actinopteri > Anguilliformes > Muraenidae > Gymnothorax > Gymnothorax reevesii. Next base: position 81,401,128 of record CM056577.1, on the reverse strand, counting down.
AAATCCTGTGGGTCTGAGTTTAGAGGAAAACATGGACAGTGAGGAGCAGCTAAAAGTGGACCAACAGCTTACGGACTGCTTTGGTGTGTATTAGGACCTGCTGGTTTGTGTGCATAGCTGTGGTGTGTTGTTAGCATGGAGAAACGAACAGCTTCCACGCTGGTATATGACAGAGGGGCAAAAGCTCCAAGCTAAACGGCCTTTTCGGAAATTGCCCATGGTAATGGTTTACTTATTGCTTCGGAATGACCAGCTTTTCTTTGTGGGAAATGGGCGAGTTATGGAGAGTGCGCAAGAGCTAGATAGAGCTCCGGTTATATCATGAACATAATACAGGTTCTACAGACCGTAAGTTCCGTCTGCGTGAACCGTTGCTTATGTGGAGCTAGCGAATCGATCACCTCTATGGGAAGGAATTTAATATTTAATCGATGGCAATAAATCGTTTGTTATACCGTACACTTCATAGCCTGTGCGCTTCCCTATTGCTTTCACCGGAAGCATCAGAGAGCTTGCCCAGACACTGGAGATGTATCAGGCTTACCCTAGTCATGGATAAGTAAAGCGATAGTTTCCCAAGCACCCAAAAATGCACCCAAGCTTTCTTCGGCTGGTCTAGCTGCAGCCCAACTTGGCAAACACATACTGTACCTCTCCGTTTAGCTTCAACTTTAGTGGCTACAATCAGGCAACGATATGATGAAACTGTCAAATTGATGCTTACCGAAGTAACACAACTATACCGATCAGAATTGCTGCATTTAAGTTAACCAGAAGCATTTTTAATTAGCAGAGCGCGCAAACTAACATGCAGTAGCTGATAAGTGGTCATGACTTTGAATGTAATCTGTAGCACGAAAAATTTGTTTCGCGTCCGGTGTGAAAGCGGCTTGACATCTATTCGCGTCTTTGCATTGACTTTGAATGTAGGCTTATCTGTCCTGCGAAAAATTAGTTTCGTGTCTGAGCAGCTTTATGGATAGTACACAACAGCTAGAGAGAGCTTGGTTATGTTCTGAACACAATACAGGTTTTGCAGACCGTAAATTCCGTTAGCGTGGACAAGTTGCTTATGTGGAGCTAGGGAATTGATCGCTTCTAGAGGAAAGAATTACCTATTTAATCTCTGCCTTTTTCGGCTTTTTATTTGCCTCAACAATTTCTAAAGGGGGATGAAATTATGTCAAGGTAGTGCAGAGAAATCATTTGTAAACCGGCAGAGCTTCTGCATTTTGCATTGCTTTCATGGTAGCACCAGAGAGCTTGCTCAGACATTTGTGAAGTATTTGGCTGATCACAGTCATGGATAAGTGAAGTGATCACTAACTGAAGTGGTTACAATCGGGCAACGTTATGATGAAACTGCCACATTGATGCTTACCGAAGTAACACAAGCATACCGATCAGAATTACTGCATATATGTTAACCAGGAGCATTTTTAATTAGCACGACATGTAAACTAGCATGCAGTAGCTGGCAACCGAGCAGTCATAACCACAGAGACAAACCCTTGCAATACAGGTTTTACAGACAGCAAGTTCTGTTACTGTGAACAGTTGAACCAAGCATCCAAATTACAAACAAGTATTAAAAGTCACATTCAAATGAGGTTTATATTCACACACCTTCTGTTGAATTTCCCCTGATATCACTCTTGTATAATTTGGACACAAACATTAGCAACAGTAACTTGGCTACGTTAGCCGCTGTGCTACAGCCTCAATCAACTGACTATCACGTCAGGTTGGCTTATGCAGTAAAAGCAACTTATAGCTTCTGTGTCTGTGAGTCACGGACAGTCACGACAGATACAGGCTTTATCTTCAGATATTTTACAAAGCCCGCTTTTGAGGCTAGTTGTTAGTGCTAACTATCGCTAGCGGTCCTGCTAGCCACCCCTAACACGTTAGCTTCACTAACATCATTTGCTGTTATGTGGTTACTGTTACGTCTCTCTGCTCCAATGGTGGTCCTCTGCCCAAATTGTTATTTTGTTTCTAACTGCTTTTGCCAGCGAATTTGTATTCTTTCTTTTTGTTTCTGGATGTGCACCTGCGCCGCCTCTCCTCCTGATGTCTCCCGGACCTATATAGGAGGCCCTGCCCAGAGCCAAGGGAGAGAGGATTCGCTGACGTGGCAACATCCGTTTCTGTCCTGGCTGACCGCTTTGTACTTCCAAAAAAACGCAACTTCCTTTTGTGTGTTCCTGAACTTGAAATAATTAAAAATCCCTTGAGAAACTAGAGCCTGTGTCGCCTCTCCCACTTTTATGTTACGGTTCGCCTCCGTTTGTGCGGGTCGTAACAGTTACTTACAGCTTGTGGCTCCAAGCGCTTGATCGATGCAGCTGCTTCAGGTTTGAGAAGCAGCTGAAATGCTTATCCTGTGTCGAGTTATCCTTTATTGACAAAGCTGCCTTTGGTGAAATGCTGAGCACAAACAGCTAACGTTCCCTTTGGCCGTGGCTGTTTGCTGCCAGCAAACAAAAAAGCTACCCACTGATTTCTGGTGACTTCGTCTTTTGGAAGAGAGTATTTGTTTTTTTTTCGCGTCCAAAAGTAAACGGACAAGTAGCTTTGAGAGAGATACTGACAAAATTGCATCTCAAATGATCTGCGGTACTTCTCTTGTATTTCCAAAAGTGTAGACGCTACTAAGGCACAGTATGATCTGCCGTTGTTAGTGCCTGCTAGAATATTTTCCGATGTGGGCAGGTCGAGCGCAGTGATTGGCTCTGGCTAGGTCTGTACTAATTGGACGGCAGGACCTGACGTCAGGTTTTACCCAGATCTCGTGAAGATCTCGGGAGGAGCTGATAGAGGAGGTCACGCTCACAAAATCACGTTCCTGGATTACGGCAAAACCCCTGTGTCTTATGTTTAATAACTTTTCAGAGGCTGAGCATGGACAACCAACATTATAACAGTAGGATCAGCATGTTCGGTCCCCTTTAAATAGTGCTTGCTGTAATTATTTATAGCATTGAAATGTGCCTGACATTCTGGAAACCTGCCTGTGAGGTTTCGGTGACGTGTGCGCACTGTGCGCCGGTCAGCCAAATTACCACTGCAGGGAAAGTATACCAGGTTGGAGCTGGCGAGCTTTCTGCGCAACTTCAGTGGAGACTTTTTCTACTAAATTGTCACTGCTGTATTGATGAATATGTGACACCTCCCCGTACTACGCCGCCACATCCATCTCGGCGCACGTCCGTCTACCAAATTGCCAAAGTGGCTGCGCACAGTGTTGCACCACACGAAATTATCACTGCGTGGGCTGTGCCAAGCTACGCCATGCTGCACAACCCTGCGCTGCGCCAAGAAATTAGAGCCCTAGGCGTCTCATCACTGCTTGCACAGTGGTTAACTAGGATATTTATTGGAATGTCCTATACTTCAGGAAAGGGCAAGGATTGTGCATTCCTGAGCTTCAAGTGGCCTCTACCCTTTGCCACTTTTGGCATCTCTGACACATGCTCATTCATAATTTCCTTTGGCATCATTGCCTGGAACCATTAACTAAGATCACTAGTTGATTTCTATTGAATGGCACAGCGACAAAGCTCCACTGCTTGCTTATCGTCTGACTGCAGTCCTGTTAAATATATTTTCATGCTGTATAATAAACAATTGTCTTCACTTCATCCACCTTGTCTTTCTGGATTTGAGAATTTAATTGAGCTGTTTTGCTTGTGTTTTTTTTCCTCATACTTCACATAATGTTAGGATGAACAGCCTCTGATCTAGGATCAGATTATGATCCATTTCTGCAGTGCGGGCTCTCAATCGGGTTGTCTACCAGGGTTTAGTCGTCACTCTGCTGTATGTTAACATGTCAAAAGTTTGACCTAGGATCACCCCTCTGCTGTGCTGCTCCTGTGCTGGAGGGGGAAGTCAGTGAGGTCCTCCTGACCCATCAGCATCAGCTTGTCCTCAACAGTGAATATTGTATATATTGGTTTTGGAAATTGGGTGATTTTCTGTTGAGGGATTTTTGGTATTCCTCCTGTTTGGCAAAGAACATGTTTTAAGTGGCCCCTTGGATATGGAAATGTATGCCGGTGTGTGGAACAGTTGTACTTTAGATATGGAAATGTATGCCGGTGTGTGGAACAGTTGTACTTTAGATATGGAAATGTATGCCGGTGTGTGGAACAGTTGTACTTTAGATATGGAAATGTATGCCGGTGTGTGGAACAGTTGTACTTTAGATCTGGAAATGTATGCCGGTGTGTGGAACAGTTGTACTTTAGATATGGAAATGTATGCCGGTGTGTGGAACAGTTGTACTTCAGATCTGGAAATGTATGCCGGTGTGTGGAACAGTTATACTTTAGATCTGGAAATGTATGCCGGTGTGTGGAACAGTTGTACTTTAGATATGGAAATGTATGCCGGTGTGTGGAACAGTTGTACTTTAGATCTGGAAATGTATGCCGGTGTGTGGAACAGTTGTACTTTAGATATGGAAATGTATGCCGGTGTGTGGAACAGTTGTACTTTAGATATGGAAATGTATGCCGGTGTGTGGAACAGTTGTACTTTAGATATGGAAATGTATGCCGGTGTGTGGAACAGTTGTACTTTAGATCTGGAAATGTATGCCGGTGTGTGGAACAGTTGTACTTTAGATATGGAAATGTATGCCGGTGTGTGGAACAGTTGTACTTTAGATCTGGAAATGTATGCCGGTGTGTGGAACAGTTGTACTTTAGATATGGAAATGTATGCCGGTGTGTGGAACAGTTGTACTTTAGATATGGAAATGTATGCCGGTGTGTGGAACAGTTGTACTTTAGATATGGAAATGTATGCCGGTGTGTGGAACAGTTGTACTTTAGATCTGGAAATGTATGCCGGTGTGTGGAACAGTTGTACTTTAGATATGGAAATGTATGCCGGTGTGTGGAACAGTTGTACTTTAGATATGGAAATGTATGCAGGTGTGTGCACATTTGTCCCTAGTCCAGATGAATTGAACACCAAACACCTTCAATTTTACTTGCATGTTCCTGAAAATATCAAATCAATAAGTGATGTGTTCCAGTTGAATTAAATTGCTCAAGATTGTTCTTTAGACTGCTCAAAAAATGATCAACATAGTAATCAATGATTGCCTTAGAATTCCACAAAAGATACCATTTTTGAAATTACACATGATTTTCAAAGTGCTACAATTTGCTTTCTGCCCAAAGCTGGACTGTCTAACATTGATTCTTTCTTTCATTCTCTACCTCCCATGGAAAATAATGCTGCATTCAGATGATTGTGCGTTTAAAACTGTCGTGTTGTCACCTGTGGTGGATTAACACAGACAGAAAGTATGTGTTTCATTTTAAAAGTCATTGGAGTGTCAGAAGATTAGAATTATCCGATCTATTAAAACACACAATACCAAAACAAAGCACTGGCTAGTTTTGCTGTGCCTGCGGTTATCAGTCAGTGTTTGCACTTGGACAGTCAATCTTTCATTGAGGACAACATTCAGACATTTATGAAATCAACAATGTTCTTTAACATGACTGTCTTAAAACACCCATTCTCTGAGGCTGCTGTGGGAGACCCACCGGAATGCTTGAGTGGGGCAGTATGCTTGTGCGTTCAGACACTGACAAATAACGTGTAATGTAAAACCAAGATTGCAAATGGTAGAGTGCTAATATAAGTGTGCTGTGACATTGTCCTGCAGAACAGAAGGAAAGCATGTTAATAGGAATGCTGAAAATATTATGCTTTACTGTATAAACTGCATTAAAACCAATCAGCCATAACATTAAAACCACTGACTGATGAAGTGAATATTGAATATCTTACAATGGCACCTGTCAAAAAGTCAGTTACATTAGGCAGCTCAGGAACAGTCACTTCTTGAAGTTGATTTGTTGGAATCAGGGAAAATTAAATGAAATGATTTGAATAACTGTGACAAAGGCCAAATTGTGATAGCTAGACCAGTGGTTCTCACATCTGGTCTTAGTGTACCCCTGTGTCAGCTGGGTTTCTTTCCAACTGCAGTTGCATTCACCGAATTTTAACAAGCTGTTATTTTTCCTGATCTACGATCTTATACTATGGGGTAACCTAATCTCTTTCATCAAATTCTGCCATAGATCATAATGCATTCTGCCATGTTCCAGAAATCAAGCGCAGAGGCAGAGTACAATCCAATGGGTTGTTTTATTGACAGCTTATGCGGTAATTTGGGAATGGAACCCCAGAGAAAGAGGTGGGGACAGAATCCCACATAAGCGTGGCACAGTCCAGTACAGATGCTGTGGACCAAGCTGAGCTGTCAATCGCCAGCCAGTAACTTCCGGGATAGTTGCCAGGTGCAGTGCACACTTCGCCAGCACCGAACTGTCCCACAGGAGGATGGAGTAGCTTTAGTGGAACTCTGTTCCAATCCTGATGACCATAGAAGGATTGGGAGCTTGATCCAAACACACTGGACAGAGGAACAGACTTGGAACAGTTAACAAGAACAGGGTCCCAATCCTGGACCCCGATTAGGCTTGGGAGCTTGTTCCTATTAAACTGTACAGACAAACTGACTTGAGTTGGGTTAACTTGAACAGGTCCCCTGTCCTCGACCTTGAGTCCGCTTGAAAGCTCGTTCAAGTTAACTGAGTAAAGAGGAAAGCTGCCAGCAATAGCTGTCATTAAGGTACATGCCACACTTAATAAAGACATTGGGCTCTAAATTCGTAGACCAGGCGCAGGGGCGGCATATGGGGGGACCGCCGCGCCAACGGGGTGTCTCCAAGTGTATGTTGAATATGTGACACCTCCCCCTACTATGTCGCCACACCCATCTCGGCGCATGTCCGTCTACTAAAATGCCAAAGTTGCAATGCACAAAATTACCACTGTGCGGGCTGCACCTGACGAAATTACTACTGCATGGGCTGCGCCACGCTACGCCATGCTGCACAAACCTGCGCTGTGCCAAGAAATTAGAGCGCAAAGAGTTCTTACCAGGTATACTTGCTGGTTGTAAGCACAGAAGGCAAATTAACAATCTAGCAACTTGCAATGCAATGCAGGGGGCTTAAATGTACATCACATGGTCATGAGGAAATAACAATGTAATGAGACATAGGAGGGGTAAACACAGAGGGGTAAACACGCAAGAAGTAAACCAATCAAAGGAGACACACTTCTAATAAACACGCAAGTTGCTGAATAAGAAAAGACACAAAAGGCATTCAAACGAGGGTTGTGACAGGATGTCATGAAAAATACATATTCTGAGAGAATGCAGAAGTTACTGGATTAAATTTCAAAGACTAATCTCAACATGCATATGACTGCACGAGAAGAGATACATTATTAATAGGCAATAAAATTAAATACTATGGTGAATCAGCGAGCTCCTAATTATTATGTTGCTTACACCTGGGACTGTATTCATAAAGTTATTAATTCTGATGCCAGGAGTACTCATAAGGGCTTGGAAATTACAGTTACCTGTCAAAAGGTATTCACAAAGGTGGTAAGCGCAACTCTCACTACAAACTTGATAAAACTTCTACATGAAGAATAGGGAGTGCGATTGACCTCCTAGCTCAGGGTGTTTCACATGCACGCTTATCCATCATGTCCTCAGTGATTGGCTGATGGGCTGTTCAAAGTCCGTTGCTGACAATTTTCTGTCAAACCTAGTCATTCATCATAAGGACATTTCCGCTGTAGTGCGTATGTACTCAATGTTTCCTAATAAAATCAGGATTTTTATCAAAGCGTTTTGCTTCTTTCAAATAACGAAGACTAACAAATATAGAAGAAAAACTGGACACAAAAAAATGGTTTGTCTCTCCATTAAGCAACTCATCAATGAGGGGAAAATAATAATAATCAATAGAAATTTGGATCCAGCATTACATTAAATTGGGAATCTTTGTGGCATTGAAAAGCTGTGTTGGCATAATGTGAATTAGAAAGTAAATAATCCCCCAAACCATCGCCTGCATCTAATTAATTTAAATGAGGAACTTTACAATTTCTGGAACTGCAACTGTGATTGGGACATAAGTCAGCATACACAAGGGTCCTTCAGGGCAGAATCTGGGAGCCTCTCAGCTAGAAGACTGGAACAAAGCATCTCTGAAACAGCAGGTCTTGTGGAGTGTTTTTGATTTGCAGTGGTTAGTACTTACCAAAGTGGTCCAAGGAAGTACAACCACTGAACCCGCAACTTGGTCATAGGCGCCTGTGGCTCGAGGAGCAAAGGCTCGCTCATCTGATCCCATCCCGAAAAGAGCGAGTGTAATGCACATTGCTGAGCAAGTGAAGGCTGGCTCGAATAAAAAGTACAGAAAGCGCATCAGAGCTTGCTGCATATGGGGCTGTGTAGCTGCAGAATGTTTACAGTGTGCATGCTGACCTACCCAGCGCCCTGCAATGGGCACCTGAGCATCAGAACTGGACCGGAGAGCAGTGGAAGCAGCTGGCCTGGGGCCATATTCATGAAGAATCTCTGCGCAAGGATTACTCCTGAAGTGGTGCTGAAATTTCCTAATAGGGAGTTACCTCTTAGAAGTGATTCACAAAGGTGTTGTGAGCAATCTTATTAATCTCAAAATGTTTGGCTTCTGTCAAACAACAAAGTCAACTATTTAGCAAGAAAAGTGAACTGGATGCAGGAACAACTTTTTGTACTTTTTGCACAATATGTCAGCGAGAGGAAAATCATAATAATAAAAGGGAAATTTAGATCATACATTACACGTACGACAAAAACAGTCACATGGAATTAGATATGTTTCCACATAATGCTTTCTTTTATCTGCTTGTATGATTCAGCAATGAGTGTGAGAAACAGCAATATTCCATTCAGTCGCTAGCAAGGGGAGAAATTGCGGAATACGAGAGGCAATAACAATAGCCTCTGGTTTCTACGTTTCATGATTTCCATCATGACTAGACCTTAAATATGAAAACTATTTAGAGACACATAATAAACATTAGGTTACATGTTTGATATCATATGTTTATTAATTTTTATTATTTAAACAAATTGATTTCTCAGGGAGAGGCTGGGCAACAAAGTCTTTTGCCATTCATCTGTTTGATGTGCAATATCCTACCATACTCGGTTAGTCCCACAATGGCAATGAATTTGGCTTTCTTCCATTGAAGTTGACAATTTTCTCAACAAAACTTGATGAACTGCTTAATTATGTGGGGTCTGGAGACTGCATTGACGGTTTGGTGAATGATCCTACTTAGGAATGCCTAAGATGTGACCATTTTGTCTGCTCTTCATTATTGCATTTTGCCCATGGCCAGATAATGAAGTAATCTGCACTTTGAAGTACAGACTGATAATGTTGTTTCACTAATGAAGACCACACCACAAGGAGGTGACGTTAAAGGTTTAATGAATTGAGGGATTAAGTAGGTGGGTATAGAAGTGAAAGAGGGATGTTTGTTGAGGTTGTCTGGAGGACATGTTGATGACTGGGTGGAGGAGACTCTGTGTGGGGGTTCCGTCTAAGTGTTATCCATTCGAGCTGACGTCGAACCCCCCAGATGGTACCTGGAAGAGACAAGAGAGAGGTATGCATCGGGTTGAACTGGAGGAGATGACTGGGAAGAGGAAGAAGGGATGAGGGAAGGGATGTGGGTGGGATGAGGTAGGAAGGGATGAGGATGAATGGGAGAGGATGAAGGGATGAGCGAAGGGATGTGTATGGGATGAGATAGAAAGGATGAGGATGTATGGGAGAGGATGAAGGGATGAGGGAAGGGATGTGGATGGGATGAGATAGGAAGGGATGAGGATGAATGGGAGAGGATGAAGGGATGTGGATAGGATGAGATAGGAAGGGATGAGGATGAATGGGAGAGGATGAAGGGATGTGGACGGGAGGAGGTAGGAAGGGATGAGGATGATTGGACGAGGGTGAAAGGGTGAGGGGAGGGATGTGGATGGGATGAGGATGAATTGGAGAGGATAAAGGCATGTGGGGAGGGAGGTGGGTGGGAAGGGATGAGGATGATTGGAGGAGGATGAAGGGATGAGATAAGGAAAGCGATGGATGAAGGTAAGGAGAAGAGGGGTGGGCGGGTTGAGAGATCTAAGGCAAATGGAGAGGAAGGGGCTGAACAGGCATAAGTAGGCTTGTCCGTTGGAGTTGAGGCATAGCCCTGCTCCCAAACCTAAGTTAACTTATTAACTTCATTTCAATTTGTTGGTGAAGTGAGTGCATCTGAAACTAAATCCACCACAGTCATTATACTCTGGCACTTGTGCCGATACTGCGTTAATAACTTGATATCATTATACTTTACATAAATATTCACTCGATGACAAAGCTGGTACTCGGCGGGAGCCATCAGGAGTTGTTGTGAATTGCTCTTTGCGATTTAGTCCTCTTGACTGCTCTTGTAATGTGTGTAATGTGTGACTTCAATGGCAGGGTAGGGAGAAGGAGAGACCCCTGGACAAGACACCTTGGCCCCAACAGCGACACTAAAACAGAATGTAACTACAATGGATACCAGATCCTGAGCCTTTATGCAGAACATGACCTGGTCATAGCAAACACTCTCTTCCGGCACCGTTCCAGCCACACCCAGGCATGGTACAGATGGAACGACCTGACTGCCTCATCCCAGATAGACTTCATCCTCACCAGAACATCCGGGAGGAACATGGTCCATGATGGCCAAGTTTGTTACTAATGCAGGACTCGACACTAACCACCGACCAGTTGCGATGTGGATAGATGGGAAGGTAACCAAACCACACAGAAGGAAGGTGGTACAAGAGGAACAGATCAACTGGCACAAATTCAGGAAGAGCATGAACATTCAGGAAGAGACGCAAAGGATAGTTACAGAGAGTCTGGAACACATTGACACCATCAGCATGACAGCAAATGAAGCATAGTACACTTTTAGAGACACCCTCCTCAACACCGTCAGGAAGGCTTGTCGGACTAAGAGACCCTAGAAGGGACAGAGGAAGGCCACAATATAGTGTACTGATGAGGTGAAGGTGGTGGTAGAGGAGAAAAAAAGACTCTACAGAGTATGGGTGAATTCACAGACACACGAGGACTATGTCAACTACAGTCTTGCCTGAAGGAACAGCAAGAGAGTGCTGAAGATTGCAAAGGACACATCCTGGAGCTCCTATGGCAGGAAGCTAAGTGACCGATGCAAACAGTCACCACGGGAGTTCTACAGAAGCATCCAAGCCATGCGACTGAAAGACGAACCCTATAAACCCACCCCTGTGATAAATGATAAAGATGGTAATCCACTGTACGAGGATGACGCAATCAGGCAAATATAGCAGGACTATTTCAGGGAGCTACTCAACCCTGTCGATGAGAGCAACACCTCAACGTAGTACAGCCCCTGATACCTGGATCATGCAGAACTCAACATACTGGAGGAAGAGGTCAGGAAAGCTGTGATGTCCAGTCCAAAGAACAAGGCTCCCGGGGTAGATGGAATCATCAATCTGGATCCATAAGCCCTGAATGAACTGGTCTTCGCAGACAATCAGTGCAACATAAACGACTGTGAGGAACAGTTACAACAACGTACAGATAGCCTGAACACAGATTGCAAACACCATGGAATGAAGATCTCCTTTGAGAAGACAGAGGTCGTGTCTGTAGGGCGAACTCCAAAGAAGCTTGATATCTTCATCAACGGACAGCTGCCCAAGCAAACATCAGAGTTTAAATACTTTGGAAGCATCTTCTCTGAGGATGGAAAGCTGGACACGGTAATCAAATCCAGAGTACAGAAAGCTAACACTGTTAGCTACCAGCTAGCCCCCCTTCTCAGGCACCCGAATATACCCATGGACACAAATGCAAGCCCAATCAACACCATCTTCATCCCCACCCTTACCTATCAGTGCCAGACTTGGACTTTCAACAAAACCCAGCAGAGGAAACTCACAACTTGCGAGATGAGGTGCCTACGAAGAACAGTATGGATAACCAGAAGGGATAAAATCAGAAATGAAGTGATCAGAGAAATGGATGGCGCTAGAAACATCCAAAAGTACATGGCCCACAAAATGATTAAATGGTTTGGACACCTCACTAGAATGTCCCCTACTTAGCCAGCCTTGAGAGCCTACAACACCAGAAGGTCAGGCCGGAGGGCCAGAGGACGACCACGCCACCGCTGGATCGACAGTGTGGCAGAGATGTGGTAAACTATGGTTTGACACCACAACAGGCAACATGTCTGGCCCAAGACTGTCTGCTCCATCTCCCCGTGACGCCCCATAGGGCAGAAGCGGTCGGATAAAGTAAGTAAAGTAAGACTGTTCTTAGTGACTCTGAAACTTTGGAGCTACTTTTAGCTGTAATATTCTTTACTCTTAGGGGAAAAAAATTATGAGTCTCAAAATTAGGAGTAACATGACCTTTTTTTTATGAGTTACTCCCAAATCGGCATGTTAGGAACTACCTTTAGGCATAAAATTCCATGTGAATATGGAATGGAACGGAATGGAATGAATTTATTGTCATTGTTGCAGAATAACAATGAAATTGGTATGGAGAGAAAGTGCTCCGGGCTGCTGCAACGTGCGTCGCGCCGCCAACTCCACTTTCTACTTCGAAAAATTAAAGGTTGAGAGACGACATATGACATCAGACATAATATACACATCAGGTTTATAACACGACACGCAGGAAACGCGTAGGAATTTTTTCAGGGGAATAGGGGGGAGAGGTGGGGGAAGAAGGGATTAAATGCAGGAGGCAGCCTTTGAGTCCAGAGTCCTTATCAGGGGCAGAATGTTCTGTCCTTGTCAGGGATAAGAAAGTTGTTGTTCCGTGTGAGACTGAGGCAGACAGAGAGGCGCGGAGTGGGGGTGGGGTGGGGTGGGGGGGGGGGGTGCCGAATTCTATTTCAATTTGGGGTGGAACAAGCAATTTTGATTGATCCGCTATTCATTTTGTAAATTTTTTACTTCACGCTTCAGGGCCATGTCTCTTGCCCAAATTCACAGCCAAACGCACAAACTCCCCACACTGACTCAAAACAGCATCCATCTTTCTGTGCATTTCTGCAGATGATCCCAGAGTCTTTTTGAGCAACTCACCATTGTCCGATACTCCACTGTGGCGCTCCATAACAATTTCGGTGCTAGGCAGCGCGTGGGCCAGTTTTCTCGCTCCCAGCTCTCGTACTTTGCGGGAGATCAGAGCAACTTCCATGCCAATTAGGAGAAATCCTGTCACCATAAATCCAAAAAGATAAACATCCTCCACGTCTTCGAGGGATAGTGTCGCCAGACAGAGAACTTGCCATCTCGACCACGCGTCCCGAACGTAGCCAGCAGCAAAAGTCCCATCCGGACAGCGCGGTTCACCAGGTGCTCCGCTTCTCGGTGAAATTATTTTGTCAATCGCATCCAGGGACCAGCTAATTAATTCCATCTTTACTTGAAGAGCTTCAGAAGCAGACGGAAGGTCCAAAAAAAAAAGGAAAGAGGGGTTAACAGGACAGAACAGGACAAAGAAAAAAGACGCAGCCAGGAGCAGAGATAGAGTGCGACTGCCCTCCTCAGAAGCCGGAAGAAGAATATGGCCCCTGGACTGATGAATTAGCGGAGGCACTGTGTTGCTGTGGGCAATTTTCTGCTTGGAAACTTTGGGTCATAAGCGAGGCTACTGCGGGGGCCAGGGGGGCGGCTGCCCCAGGGCCCACAACGAGTGGGGGCCCCGCTGCAGCCTTGCTGAGCTACATTCTCATTACCGTCAAACAGAGAAAACAACCATAATAGTCCTTTCACATGTTGTTACTACATGTACTCCCCTGACTCAATAATTAAGAAGGCATGATGTTCTATATATAAACCCCCATGTTGGTAATCTAGTCACCATCATGGTTTTTTTTTTTTAAATTATTCATAACTATTATGTGACGTTTTCACGCTTAATATACCCACGTTTTAAAGACTATTACTGAAATCAACTATTTTCTTATTTCATTTGATATTATTCTTTCATACTGACATGCAAATTGTCAAGATGATTGCAGGGTAATGTGTTGCCCAATGCCAAGTCTGTATTTGATTTGATGATGTGACCACGTTAACATCTGTAACATCGGAGTTCAAGCGCAAAATCTGACCATCATCAAATTTGCAAACTTAGTCATTCCATTAAAACATAAAACCAGTAGTCAAAAAAGAAAAGAAAGAACTGGAGGAGAGGGTAGCAAAGCTACCAACTCTAAGTTCATTTGGCTTCAAGCAGTTGCCGCACCACGGATGACCCTTCCTCTAGCAGCAATGCAGCCAACAGGGAACAGATCAAGATAAGCTAAAGATTGACCTAAATAATGATAACCTCCACAGCTAGTGTATTAATTTCAAGACAAGACTAGGATATCTCCATAATAGAGCCAACAGCATTCATGCCAAGGGGTTATCTCTTCACATGTGTCAGGCTAGATGATAAGACACCTTTTGGTCATAAATGTAGTTCAATCTTATACCATTCCTAATAGTAGGGAATAACCGTCTGTCATGGACACTACGTGTGTAGTGTCCGTGACACGAAGTATACTTGCTGTCAGTTAATTCCCATGTCTATATACATCAGTTAATGTACCATGTGTACAAGAATGTTCTTGAATAATGTTCTCTTTTATCAAATAGAGCACAACATGTTAGAAAATTAGTGAAACAAGACAATTAATTTATGGTAATGTCCATGACATACAGTATATGTCCTGACAGGCATGCGTTTAAATGTTGATTTCTGTAAAACTACAAAAGATTTGCACCTGAAATTTGGAGGTCAGTAACACAAATGTGTGTGCTTAGCATTAACAGTGTTTTCAGGTTTTTGGGGCAGAGAAATAATTTTCATGACAGTTAAATGCCATTGAGCACCCTGATAGAGACCGACCCGTTAGTTAAATCCAAGAGGTTACTTTTTTGGCCGGGCTGTGTACGAACTCAAGACATGAAATAATTTGCATCATTTAAACAGTTAGCGATTTTATTTATTTAAATTTCTTTTTGATTTGCATAAAGTGTTTTAATCATGTTTGTACCTGTGCAGTTAATGATATTCCAGTCCTTTTCAGTCAGGATTGTTAAATCTTCTGAGGGCTAGTGACTTTTTTCTCTGACAAGCTCGACCGGCTTGTGGCAAAAAATGGAAAGATCCAGCTTTTCCGATAAAACAAATCAATGAAACTCATGTACAAAACCCAAAACCAGGTGAACGGGCTAATTGGGACCAGGTGGGTGCCATGATTGGGTATAAAAGCAGCTTCCCTGAAATGCTCAGTCATTCACAAACAAGGATAGGGCGAGGGTCACCGCTTAGTGAACAAATGCGTGAGCTGATTGTTGAAAAGTTTAAAAACAACATTCCTCAATAAGCTATTGCAAGAAATTTAGGGATTTCATCATCTACGGTCCGTAATATCGTCAAAAGGTTCCGAGAATCTGGAGAAATCACTGCACGTAAGCCGAAAACCAACATTGAATCCCAGTGACCTTCGATCCCTCAGGCGGTACTGCATCAAAAACCGACATCAGTGTGTAAAGGACATCACCACATGGGCTCAGGAACACTTCAGAAAACCACTGTCAGTAACTACAGTTCGTCGCTACATCTGCAAGTGCAAGTTAAAACTCTAAAATGCAAGGCGAAAGCCATGTATCAACAGCACCCAGAAACGCCGCTGGCTTCGCTGGGCCCAAGCTCATCTAAGATGGACTGATGCAAAGTGGAAAAGTGTTCTGTGGTCTGACGAGTCCACATTTCAAATTGTTTTTAGAAACTGTGAACGTCGTGTCCTCCGTACCAAAGAGGAAAAGAACCATCCGGACTGTTATAGGCACAAAGTTTAAAAGCCGGCATCTGTGATGGTATGGGGGTGTATTAGTGCCCAAGGCATGGGCAACTTACACATATGTGAAGGCACCATTAATGCTGAAAGGTACATACAGGTTTTGGAGCAACATATGTTGCCATCCAAGCAACGTCTTTTTCATGGACGCCCCTGCTTATTTCAGCAAGACAATGCCAAGTCACATTCTGCACGCGTTACAACAGCATGGCTCCGTATTAAAAGAGTGCGGGTACTAGACTGGCCTGCCTCTAGTCCAGACCTGTCTCCCATTGAAAATGTGTGGCGCATTATGAAGCGTAAAATACGACAACGGAGACCCCGGACTGTTGAACAGCTTAAACTGTACATCAAGCAAGAATGGGAAAGAGTTCCACCTGAAAAGCTTCAAAAATTGGTCTCCTCAGTTCCCAAACGTGTACTGAGTGTCGTTAAAAGGAGAGGCGATGTAACACAGTGGTAAAAAGGCCCCTGTGCCAACTTTTTTGCAATGTGTTGCTGCCTTTAAATTCTACATTAATGATTATTTGCAAAAAAAAAAAAAAATTTCTCAGTATGAACATTAAACATCTTGTCTTTGCAGTGTATTCAACTGAATACAAGTTGAAAAGGATTTGCAAATCATTGTATTCTGTTTTTATCTACGATTTACATAACGTGCCAACTTCACTGGTTTTGGGTTCGTAGTAATTCTCACTTTTACCTGGCTGAAGGCTCGGAATAAATGAAAATGACTACTTTTGTCCTCGCCAAAGGCTTGGAATAAATGAAAATGACTATTCTCGTTTAACAGACGTATGGCAACCATACCCTGTATGCTTTTGCTGCCAAAGCACTGGCAGCTTTTTTTTCTCCCTCTGAACAATTTGACTGACAAAGTGGCTATACTGCATTTTATCTGAAACATAAGTTTGCTTGGCTCAATAACTGACAATTCGTGTTGGTTAGTATAGAATATGATGCAGACCTATTCGTTATTTTACAGTTGACTGCAATGACAATCTGAGGGGCCCCTTGTAATGCTTCGCCCCCTCTGGGGTGAGAGCATAGCTCTGCCCCTGCTTTGGGTCCTGGTATACATGTTGGTGTTACTTCTGCAAACAACACCTACTTAAACATTTTTGCAGACCCATGTACACCCCTTCATGGTAAAGATATTCTAGGATGGCAGTGGCCTCTTTCAGTTCCATAATGTGCCCTGCAACACTGCAAAAATTGTTCGGAAATGGTTTAAAGAACATGACAAGAAATTCAAGGAATTGACTTGATTGCCAAATCCCACAGATCTCAATCAAAACGAGCATCTATGATATGTGCAGAAAAAACAAGCGTAATCCATGGAAGCCCCACTATGCAGCTTAAAGGACTTACAGGATCTGTTGCAAACGTCTAAGTGCCAAACACCACAGGTCAACTTCCTAGGTTTTATGACGTCCATGTTTTGACTGGACAAAGCAGTTTCGTTGTCATGAGGGGGACATTTGCAATATTAGACAGTGTTTCTAATATTGTAGCTGATTGGTGTATATGTCATTAGTGTTTAAAAACCCACTTAAATTTAAAAATTATAGGAGAAAACCGTTGTTTGACTTCTCTAGGGTAAATAAGTATGGACAACCATATACTTGCATGTTCATTGAAGACTTCAATCAACACATGACTATTGCTTAGGGCATAAATACAATGGAACTTGTAAACCCCCAGAAAATGATCAAAGGCCACTCTCAACATTCAACCACTGCCACACCATGGCTATTGTTTATAACCTGGGTATATTTTATTATTACAAATAACATATTCAACTTGTGCTCTGAAAACTGTACATTAACAATGAAAAACACGACAAATTACAAAAACGGTGAAGAGGAAATTCTGACAAACAGATCTCTGATCCACAAAAGGGAAGCAGAGTTAGTCCAGGACTGGGACAGGAAGGCTGTAGGAAGGTAGATGAGATCAGGTATCTGGGAGAGGATGGTGCGGCATTGGCAGTCATATTAATACACACACCATTACATTATTACAGAACACTGAAAGTTTAGCGACTCAACAGTGTGAAGAATTTATAAAAATATATATTATGAGGCTCAGAAGACATTTGCTAAAACTCATCCCATGTATATGTATGTTTACAGTGGTATAATGCTTGGACACAGGACTCTCAGGAGCCTTGTGCTTTCCATACATCTACACAGAAGTCTCTTCGGAATCACAGTTTTCATACTCATATACTCTTATATAAATAGATCTTTTGTTTTTTTTTAAGAATTTATATACTCTGGATTACTGAAGTACACTTTTCAAGGACATGGAATGGTGTATGTAATGACCACCGCTTGTCCTAAAACTCTATTGTGTGGACAAATACAAATACTCCAAAACTCCTAGATCTCACACTTTTTCCTCAACACTTCTACGAAAATACAAATGATTTACTTCCAAGAGGATTCACAGCATGAAACTCTGTCAGGCACCCTGGCTGGAAATATTGCCATTAAGAGGCCCAGAGACCAAATTGCCATCAGACCACAGTCAGAAGCACAACAATGCAGGGATTTACCTGTGGTCTGTTTTGGGTGAGGTTCAACTCTACCCTTAATGAGACCACACTGACACCTGCCTGATAACTCTGATGTTCAACTCTTCTCGCTCACCGGAGTCTTTGAATTTTCACATCTATGGCAGGCAGTCTTACTCTAATGAACTTTCTGACCCTTATCCCTCGTCAGGACTTGGAAACTGACAAGTAATTTTTGATTTATCACTTGGGTTTCCCATCAAATGCTGAATGATTATTGATAAATGTGATTAATTAATACATTGAAAAAACCAACAAATGGGAACAGCATGAAGTTGACTCGTAACTTCGATGTGAATTTAACTAAAATAATAACATTAATTAAAGACAGTAATAACAGTAATAATAATATGAGTAATAACAAGAATTTTCGTCATCATATAATATTCAGCTCTGTCTTCATTGTTAAGTTTAAAGGCATGGTTGATTTGAGCAGGGTGTTGTGCGTTTTTAGCAGTTCTGCTCAAAGATATGAAACAAATATAATGGAAAACACAGGTGTCCATCATTCACCGCGTTAAAAAAACTGCCAAAAAAGGAGAGTGATTGCAGTTTCATAATGCCCCTCACAGGGGAGGGGGGTAACGATGCATGCCCCTCTTCAGCAGTACTTTGCTATGGCTGGAAGACGCCATATCGGCAAGCTCAAGCGTCCATCCTTTCACAAGATTTCCCCATGGAAAGGGTCCCTTCTCGGTCAAAGGAGCGACACAATGTCAAGCCTGTCAAGTCTACCATTCTGAGATCCTGATTAAAGCGAGCAGCAAACTCGTAGCAGCTAGAATCGGAATAGAACCGGTCAGCCCCACCCCCCAGCCTGCACCAGGTTCTCCAACAAGGGTTTTTACTGTTCCTCCCTGTTTTTTTGTCAGTTACGGAACGGAAGCGAACACGAAATGTTTGTGACTGGCATCACAATCTGTGACGCGAGCCTGTTTCCTTCAGCTCTTTGCCCGCAGTCTCTTTACTTTATTCTGTTTCTGCACCCTTCTCTTCCGGTGAATAGAAAATGATGAGAAGACTCCTGGTAAACTGAAGTGCTCTCCTCACACCTCGGTCTGCAGATCAATTATCTCTTGCCCCACCAGAGGGATCGTGGCACTTGTCTTCTCCCACTCAACTCCTTGCAGGTGCAGGGGGGAAGCTGGGAGAGGCTCCAGGTCTTTGCACACCCAGGACGGGGGTGAATGCGTCTTTTGGACCCCCTCCCATGCCCGTTCACTTGGTGTCTGAGGTTTATCCTGTAAAACAGCACATTTCTATCAGTAAATATGCCAACAGCAGACATGACAGCCCCAGGCACCTGTCACACAAAACCTCATTTCCAGTTTGTGATACATAGGTGTCAATGGACACAGAAGTCAGGGCTTAGACCATATAGAACACTATGGGCCAGTTTCACAGACAGATTAAGCCAATTCTAAATTTAGTTTAATGCAGAGATTTTCCACGCAAAAGATTTTAATCTGGAATTTAGTTTTATTAATATTTATGGAACCTGCCCAATATGAGACCAAGATGCAGGCTAAAAGAGTTCTATGCTAGCACAACATTTGTTCTCCATCCATCCTTGCAAATACTTTTGCAAAATGGATGCTTTGATGACATATAACTTCACAGATGTTAAGCCCATAATGCAACGCATTCTTCACGTTTTAAAAATTAATACCAAAATCTTATCCTATATCACAGGGCCATGCAGGCCTGCTGGACACAGAATATATGAGGCATGTCCTCACATGGGAGCATCGTCAACATCAGCTGTAAATGCCATCATTCTTTAGCACATAGGATTCATGCTCATTAAAATGGGCCTTGCAGCAGAAGTGGATGTGATCCAAACAGTACTCTATACTTGCAGTGGTTATGGTCCTGCCAGAGGGAGAATTGAGTTTCCAGGATCACCAGGTCCCTAATGTTTCACATTATTTTGTTCACTTAAAAATATGCCATAACATAATGATGTTCAATGTACTTCAGTTCATTCCAGGGGGATCAGAGGAAAAGCCATCTTCATTTATTTTCCCTTTTCGTCATTTGAGTTCATTTGTTTTAAATTAAGCAATATTGTTTGTCTGAGAAAACATAAAAATTACGTCTTCTGGCCCAAATGTTATTTACGTACATCTTGGGCATCGTGCCACTTTATCTTCTTCCTGCGCTTCTTTTTATGATTGGGCTCCTAAGAACCAATCACATCTCCTACCCTTAGAAAGCATTCCAATATCCACAATTCCTAAGTGCCATTCTTTCCCTGGTCGGCTAATCCTGTATTTAGCCTTAGAGCAGGTTAGAGGTAAGAACAAAATAAAGTAAACTTACACTTAGGCTGGTCTTGTCACTGCCTCCAGAAGAGACACTCCATCTCTGCACAGGCTGGGGAGAACGTAAACACAGACTGTTCCGTAAACAAAAGAGACTAACATTTTCCTGTTAAAAAGCTCAATTTTTTTCCAAAACATAATGTCAAATATAGTACACACCGATTCACTCAAAGCCCAATTTAAGCCTAAGTGGGAATACATCAATCACATTCAGTGCCATATAGAATAAAAGTCATTATTTGCAGTCTTTATTATCTATTTTATTCTCCATTACTACGAAATGATTCTGTTTTTCTTTTTTTAGAAGAAATCATGAACAGAGTTAAAGCACAGATTTAATTAAAAAAAGACCTTGTTTATCTTGACAGACTGGTTGTTATGCAAAGCCCACTGACAGTAGTCAGAAAAGGTAAGCAATTCGTAGTTCTTCATTTTCTGTTGAGCAGAGAAAAAGCATGAGGCCATGGCTCACCTTGCAGTCAGAGGGAGGGGAATCTCTGTCCTTTTCAGAGTGCTGCAGTTTTCGGTTCAGGTCTTGGAACATGTCCTGATGACGTTTCCGTGTGTGCATAACTTTCTGTAAAGGGCACCAAAAGAAAAAACAAGAACACATCAACTAACGAAACACAGTCCGTCTCATCACCATGCAGTTTTCACAATAAAACCTAGAAACTTAGATGAGGAACAATTGTACTTTACTTTCAAAGATCAACCCCTTGTTACAGTTCATCATGACCAGTTCTCTTTCAAATCGGCTTTGTGTGAAATGGGTGGAAACGAGAACAAAAAGACTTCGCATTACAGAATTTGCCCATAATGTTACAAATATCTGTCAACACTCAATGATTGGGCTCTTTATATTACCCATCATGCATGGCCACAATTTACTGCTCATTATTATGAAGAAAGTACAAAATAAAATAAAAAAACAGAACTTAATACCTCAAAGTCCAGCTCAGCATAGCGAGATTTTCGCCTCTGTGAAGGAGAAAAAAGAGACACTTTAACTTCCACTCAATATTCTGACTGCTATATTGTATTAATTATTATTGTATATGAATTTAATATTCTGACTTCAACTATGCTGGGTCAAACAAATTGTTTTTCAAAGCTGAAATGAATATATGAAAATAAATCTAATTTAATATCAGTGAATTAAATAACAGAGCAAAGTAAATGGCTTTGGCTTAATCCTTGTTGCAATTTTCAATAGTGAAAAAGTCTGATCTTAAATAATGTAAGCATTAGAAATATCCCTTGCTGGCTTCAAACAATTACACAAAGTGCCACAGTGCCATTCGATCACCGACACAGAAGGAAGGTTTGGCTTGGCCTTCAACATTTCTCTGAAGTTCAGCTATTTCACCATGAGTCACAGATTACATGCCATTAAGAAGCACGAAAATGAAAGAAATTACATTCATTTCCTGAGAGGACCACTCTGGCACATGGATTTCTCCTCATCTCTCAGAATTAAAATGACTCATGCCAGTTCCATTAATTGCAAATTATCTCAGTTACTGCATGTAATAAAGAGCAAGGCCCGAAGCTTAGGTACACCTTCTATAACGCTGTGACAACCAGCCATTACACTGTAAACGAGAGTCATTTCTGGTGCATTACGTACAGGCAGGCTCACACAAATTGATACATTAAAAAAGATTAATATGATTAAACATAGATGGCTGTTGAGAAAAATGGGTTGCAATGCTTCTCAGAACAGAGTGTAATATTATACAGCCTCCGGGTTCTCAGCCTCCATGCAGGACTCTAATCTGAATTGGCCCCCATTAGGCAGGAAAATTGCCGCGGCAGTGATAGAGATAATTCAGTGTTAATTTAGAGAGGTCAACTCACAGTGATATTGCTCCTTCGTCCACATTTAATTGTACTCTGACAGTAAAAATAAATTAGATTTCGATGAGTGGATCAGGGCTAACTAATCTCATTTAAGCAGTTGAAAGGATTCTTTGGGAAAGCATACTTCCGGTCAGTAGGCAGGTAACAGACTAAGCACAAGAACATCAGTCCATCAGGCCAAAGAAAGATGTTTTTTGATGAAATACATGGTGTTTCAGTTTCAATGTCGACCATTAGAGCTACACTTCAGGCTCATTTTCGGGGCATAAACGTGATCATGCAGCGCTGAAGAGAAATTTCACGGATTCAGACTCTGTTACAGAAGTAACCCAGTTTCATTACATTCACAATTAGAGAATTATTGAGGGACAAGCTCATTTGCCTCAAAAACCCAAGAGCCACAAATCAATTTTACAGCCCAGACTCTGCCATTCTCTACCAGCCCCTCTCTGAAGGATGTCTCACCTCTAGAGAGCTCATTGAGAGCGTGGATACGGTTTCGCTCTTGGACATGGAGTTCCAGGACTCTCCGGCGTCGCACATGCTGCTAGTGATGTGGGATTCGCTGGAGATGTTGTGCAGGTTCTGGATGGGGGAGTCATCCCTGTCGGAGCAGGAGACGCTCACCCGGTCGGAGTGGAGGCTCTTCAGGCTGAATCCCGAGCCTTGCTCCGGCGCGGGGCTGCTAAGGTGGATGAGGCGGGCTTGCGGCAGCTGCTCGATGCTGATGTTGTACTGGCCCTGCTCCTCCTTGGGCCGAGGCTTCAGCGTGGAGGTGTTGTTGGGCAGAAGCATGTAGCTGCTGCCGTCCCCGACCCCGGAATCCGACGGGCCCCGGCTCAGCTCGGCGTCCAGCTGCTTGAACAGCTCTCCCTCACAGATGTAGAAGGACTTGCTACCAGGCAGCTCTCCACCGGTCCGAATTTTGTCCCTCTTGAGGGTGAGCGTGTGGCTGCCGAAGTCTGGCATGCTCTGCAGGTGCATCTTGTTTGTGTTGGCTGGTAAGGTGTGGAAGTTGGAGCCCTTCTGCATGGTCATCTGCGGGGGAGGCACCTTCTCATCTCCCTGGGAGAGGGAGGCTCGCCTCTGGGCACCTAAATACACAGAGGATTTTGGGTCAGAGGTTATATTATTGTACGTAATTTCAGACTGACATTGTAACCAAATACACCATGATGTGAAGTCCAATCAAATGCTTTGACACCAATTCCAATATGGCAGTATCCTTTGGATATCTAATGTATCCGGTGATCATAAACCACATGCTATTCCACCACATTAGACTTATTACAGCACCATTATCCAAATGAACTATATTGCTTACGTATACAACCCATATGCAGCATACATACTTTATGCAAATTTGCCTACTGAAAATAACCAAGAAACACCTAATGGAAGGTGAGTACAGGACATCGACACTATCAAGCGTCCCTGTCCTTGCACAGAAGTGAAAGCAGACAATGAAACTCACCTGATCTGCTGGAGGAATCAGCGTCTTTCTCAAAGTTAGACTGAAATAAAATGGGACAAAGCAAAATAAGCTATGACATTCAACAATCCAGGGATGCCCATGCTAGATGAGTCATGTACCACTGAAGTTAAAATAATGTCTCCTGGCTTACCATGAGCTGGGTATGACCATTGTGGAAAGAGTTGCTGGAATCACCATTTCCGTCATCCTTGCGATCCACAACACGGCACTTGACTGCTTCTTGAACCTAAAATGTCACAAAGCACAGTCAAAACACCAGCACTCCCAATTTAAAGCATCACACCTTATGTCCACCATACACTGGAAGGCATTGGACAGACTTTCAAAAAGTCTTTCAAAAGACTAATGTATGACCATCTCTCACATCCAAAAGGCAATGTTTCCTAAAGTCACTGACTTTTTACTCACAGACCATAAGATTATGCAAAAACTGAAAATCTAGCAAAGCATACTATTGGTTTTGACAGCATTTGCATCATTGAAATTCACTGTTGGTAAGCCAAGATAATGACACACGTTTTATTCCATTGGAATTTCCGGATAAGAAAATGACTTAGTCAATCTGAGTTTTCTGACCACCTTACACCACACGAGATGACAGGACACACCCAAATTTGAGCAAAACTCTCATGGTTTCATTACAATACTGGAAATTTATCTGCGACAGTGAATTTGCTTCAAAAGCCCTTTGGAGTAAGGGCGGCTTTAGATGTCAGTAAACCCCAATCATTTTCAGCCTACCTCTCTGCGCAAAATACAGTGCACCATGACAATGATGAAGCCCTCCAGTGAGTCGAACACGGCGAAGAGGATCTGGAAGAGGGCGGACTGGCGGTCGGTGATGGCCAGAACAGCAGACATCCAGGTGAGAGCAAGCAGGGGCAGCACCACACATGAGCTCCACAGCGACGCCCTAAAGACAATTTTCACATCAGTCACTGAATTTGCTATGAAAGGCACGCCATACACAGTGTTACAGCTGACCAGCTATATCTCATTATTTGTCTTTTCCAGTCATCCATATTAATATATGGATCCGTGGCAGCAGTCATGTTGAAATAAACATAATATTTCAAAATAAATGAACAGTGCTGAGAAAAAGTATTAGCCCACTCGCATATTTCTTCTATTTTTGCTTATTTGTCATATTTAAATGTTTCAGATCATACAATTCATTTTAATACGAGTTTAATATAATAAATAAGTATAAGTATACATGAATAGTACTGCAGCCGTGGATCCATCAGTGTTTATGCAGTATTGAGGAGGCTGGACATACCCTGCACGCTCCTTCAGTTTCACATCAGTAATGCCATCCTTGGACACCAGTTTATTGAAGACCAGAATCCCAATGATCATGTTGACCTGTGAAACGGAGAGAAACACCAAGTGAATGAGTGCCTCTCAGAGACAGAATTGAGTTCTGTATAGAAAAGTCTGGAAATACATAGTATGTGTATATTTAGAGTTGTTATATTGAAACCAGCACTTAACCTTATTGTTATTATACAACCAATTACACAGGTAAGACTCTAAAATATGTTTTGCTGCAAAATAAAATGTACTTTGAGTTGGGGCAACAGGAAGCACCAATAGCTGATCAGCAGCAGAAAGGCTAAATACCAGAACGACAGCTGCAGCAGGTCCCACAAATGAGTAGAGCAAACCACCTTCCAGAGAGAGCCAGCAGCTAGAGGAGAGGAGATAGCAAAATCAGGCTGATCAAACACAGAGCAAAAAACTTTTTATCCTGTGATTATGCTGGGTGTTTGCATGTGGTCATTCATGAAGGACACTTACTAGTTGACCGTGCCATATCCCTTGGTCTTGGTAAAGCCCACAGAAACGGCCACAACCAGCGCTGGGAGCCCTGCAGAATGGAGAGAACAGTTAGTAAAGACTGTACTGAGGATGTTGCGATGAATATTGCTGGGGACAGAAGAAGAAACTGAGGCACTGAACAAGGAGGAGGCAAAAAGGAGAGCACAGGTGAAATGATAAACTAACAGAGAGAAGAGACGCCTGGAGAGAAGTGAGAGGTTAAGAGAAGAGAATACAGAATAACTGAGAGAAGGACGGGTGAGGGCCCAGCGGACACTCACCCCAGCCCAAACACAGGAAGCGCTTGCGGATGATGCGGTTTCTCAGGCGACCTGTGACCGCCATATAGGACTGCCAGGCCTCGGTCAGCACCCAGCAGAAGGAGGAGAGGAAGAAGAAATGCAGGAGGGCAGCCACCAGCATGCAAACCACCTGAGATGGAGGTAAAGAGGAAGAGATGAAGCAATACTGTAGAAAACCTTGAGGAGAAGGGGTGTGCAAACAAACGAGGGCAGAGAAGAGGAGAGGGGTGGGATGACTGAAAAGTACCTTGTTGCGAGCTTGGGTTTGGCCAATCAGGATGAGGGCATTGGAGCAGATGATGGACAGACAGAAGTTGATCAGAATGACAGAGCGCTCGGAGCGGATGTACCTGTAAAGCACAAATACAGCAGTGAGGAGGAGTCCTGTATTAGTACATGTGCTCCACTGGTGGAGCAACAAATAAATTCATCCACACAGCTACTGTGAGCGAGGGATGTCTCTTACTTCCAGACCGACACGTATATGATGATGAGCAGGAGCAGGGTGAGTGAGGAGACCCCACAGCCCACGATCAGAGTCACAGACGGGAGAAGACTTCTGTCCATGTTCTGGAAGAGAGAAAAACCCAGATATTTCCTTTGATTACGAGCAGACAAACACAGGCAGATGATTAAGTAATGGCATGCACATCTACTGACACAACAGCTGCAGTTTGCTAGCAAGGTGACTTCAAGGTGACTCGTTGATGGATAAGGTACGATGAAAATTATGAATTGTACCTCATAGCAGATCAATTGTCAGAACAAACAAGGCAAAAAAGACCATATTTGACCATTGTCAGTGCACAGTATGTCTTTTGTCTGGCTGATTTTATGACGAGATATAATTCACCACTGCCATTCTGTTGCTATGGTGACAGAGCTAGTGCTGCCATGGCAGCGGCAGCAGATGAAGGCCCAGCCTGCTGCGGTGAGTAAGCCATGCTCATGTGTGCGTGTGCATGCCAGCATGTGCCCAGCAACACCACCATCGTCAGCCTCACAAGGGCAGACAGGTGGAAATTAATCACCAGATTATTCCCACCGCCGGCAGCTATCGTCCGACTGGCTGTCGTACATGGCTGTTGCACAGAGAATCTCGTCACTGAACACCCTCCCAACCCACCCGAGCACATACTGAGCTTCTTTCCCATACAAGGGAGAGCACAGTGTGTCCCCGCTAATCTGAGTCCTGAGTCACCAAGGGTGGGAGGCGACGAAGCCCCTGACTAATGGAGGACGCCCGTACGCACCCTCACTGAACTGCTAATTGGTCGCGCTTTTACTGTCTCAGGTGAGGCTATTTGATTCAGTGGCCGCACAGTGCAGCCAAAAAAAAAAGACTTTTACCCAAGGGTATAATTCTCATGTGTTCCCAGCGACTATAAAGTCAGGGCACAGGAAGAGAGGGGTGTACAAATCAGAATAAGAGCTCAGAGAATAGCACAAATCTCACAAAGTAAGAAAACACTACATGATGAATATATATGGTGGTGAATACTAATGCACGGGACACATCATTATTAAATTACGCAGAGCACACACTCAGGTCAAGAGAGCAAGAAACGCTCAATGCTGCAGCTCAATGGCCTCTCTGTCCACAGTGTCATGTGGATTTACATTGCCTTACCGAACACAATCGGATCTGGGGAGTCTTAAGTCCGTAAAAACAGCACATAAATGAAAGAAAAAAAAAAGAAACACAGCATCTAAACACCAAAATGATCTGCCAAGAGTATATAAGCTGTGCCTTAATAGACTGGACAATGCTGGTATCTGCCCCGGATTTGAACTGATAGAATAAAACAAGGTACAATAAATGCACATTTTGTCAGTTGTGTAGAATGGGAGGGGTTATAAGCAAATAAGGAAAGCTTGGAGCCAGATATATAGGAGCAGAATTTCATGTAAATGGATTAGTTGATTTTTTTCTGTGATAATATATGCTAGAGAAACCGTGGTAACCTCCCCCAAAGAAGGGTTGACAATATATCAGAGGCACAGTGTTACATTCTCAGCATGAGGTTTCTATCATAAACCTTTCACCGATCACTTTCTGTGGCTTCCATCAACAAACTGAAATCACCAGACAATCTGCAGTGACAAGGAATTGGGTGAACAGAGCAGTCAATGATCTGCGTCTGCATCAGTGCCCGAGTCTAACCAGAGCTCTACTGCAGCTGTCTTCTGGCTCTTACAGCCAGTGGGTGCTACAAATGCTGTTGCCAGGGCAACAAGTGAAGAGGATTCTTTAGAGGCAGCCGTCTAGTTGATAATATCGATACCGACTGAATGGAAAATCTTGACAAAGCTGTAGTTCTTCCGAAAAGAAAAATGATTTTGAGTTAATCAGTCACCCTTACCTAGGTAAGTCCAGAATATTCTCCATGAGGCATGTTTAAGCATTCTCTACATTACCAAATCGTGACTGATCTGAATGTGAATATTTTGCCATCTAAATTTTGATAATTGGTTAGTTTATTCATACACATGTTTATTCCCAATTGCAGCGTGCACGAAACCCCGCAGACTCTTCTGAGTTGAGGATTATAAATTACGTTAATAAGCTATAAAGCTACAAAAAATATTTCACTCTTGAATTTTTTATAAAATCTAAAAACCACAGAATGTCCTAAAATATATTACATTTAAATGTAACACAATTCTACAAGGCATATGCTGATAGTACACAATGTGCACACACAACGCACAAAATCGGCTTGGCCAATATTTCACAAAACGAACGGTTGTCCCAATTAATCTCAGTAACGCCATTCATCTGGGAAGGAACACTGAGTCTTTAATCAATCAATCAATCGATCAATGTATTTTGCAATGTCCGCGTCGGTTAAAACATGGTGTACTTCGAATTTGGCACAAGACGAAATCACAGTGCATTTATTCAATTAATTTATTGCCTACAGCGAATGGCGCATAACGCTCAAGAGGGATAAGGGCGGATTGACCAAGCCCGCAGCTACAATAGGCTGCAAAAACCAATCGATAAGCAAACACGATCATAACCAATATTTCCAATAAATAAAATGCATGCAGACGTTTCACCTACCAAGTCGGGATTTTGCCGCGCTAAAATGGCGAACGAAGAGAGTCTGTCACACACGCATTTGGTTCTGAATGAATCCACTGGCACCGCTCTACATCCTCGCGCAGACCAGGATCCAAGCAGCGATGAACTGCGCGGGGAGAAAAGAAAAGAAAAAGAACGTCCCGGCGTAAATCATGCGCCCTCACATTAACTAGATCTTGCAGATGAAGTCTTTACGCTCTCTCAGCATTAAAAATGGGGTTAAGTTCTGGAACGGGAGACAGGGAATTGCATTTGATGCAGCAAGCTCAGGATTTCTGCAGGGGCCGGTTGCTACAATGACTTCACAGTCGGCATCAATTCGAATGGTATTGTTAATATAATTATCATGAGCGACTTATATAGATTATTACGTTTAAACGGCTATTTCACTTTAATGATTGCGGATGACTTGATAATAAAAGTCATTGGAATGTGAGAGAGGATTAGAGCTCAAATCTTAATTTCTTTGCAACAGGTGTAGAGACATTATCATTATTAGTTATAATTGCATAAATAATAAATTGATGATAACTAAGAAAGTAAGTTATTGGTATGGTTTGCAAACAAGAATAGGACTGGGGCAGTGCATATTTAGTTCAGACAGTTACTTTTCCTGCTCTCAGATAAACAGAACTTTGAATACCAAGACACCATTGCCAGGAGGCAGATGGCACATTTTCTCTCATTGGATTTATTATTAACACTTGCCGTTAAAGAATGTTCGATATATTTACATATCTGGCACACTGTAAGTGAGACTCACAAGTCAACTGGCCCCATCATGCAAGAGTTCACATGTTCTAGTATTTGTAACCACACAGAAAGCAGGCACACTGTGATTTGCCACTCAGGTCCAACTCTGGCTCAGGCTGTGGAGTAGGAGGGCGTGAATGACGCACATGCAATAATGGAGTGCAAGTAAAAGGATTCCTCCCACACTAGCCAATGGACGTCACTAGACCACAAGATAATAAGCTTGAGAAGCCTCATTAGCTGTTCTCCTGCCGTTCACAAGCACCACAGGGCCTTGAAGTCTTAGTTACTTTGTTAGTCTGCCCAGGGTCAGTTGGAAGTACCTTTGATTACACTTCCTGTGCAGCCAGATCAAATTTTTGCCTGCGTCTGGTTAGTGAACATTTTCAAAGCTAAAATGAAGTGCACGCAAGGTTGCATTTGTTTTTCTGATAATGCATGCATTTAGAATTTCGAGTAAGTAATCCTGTGACTTTTTAAGCTTATTTGCCTTTCTATTGGCATGTGATGCATCAGGGGTATAACAGAAAAAATAACTTTTAGAAGAACAATTGTTTGAAAAAACCTGGGGATTAAAGAGGGGGAATAAAACCCACTGTGCAAGGCATTGATGCTCATAAAAGCAAAAGCCCGGAATAGAACTCTGTCAATATCTTAATGTCGCAGCTCGTAATATACTGGCAATTCAGATGGACACAATAGACCTCGTACACGTGCCCCAGAGCTGAGTTAGGACTGAGAAACCAATTTCCCATGTGAAAGGAACTGGATAACCTCCCCTGCAGTGTGCAAAGCAGTGGAGGGTTCCTGATTCTCCTCATCACAAAGCGCAGGGAAGAGAGACCTGCAGGACTGCCTGTAGTGCATATATGCTTATTTATACGGACCTCATTATTTCCCATTGCTGCAATGTCACAGTGGACATTCATTTCATCATGTCAACAACAGCCACAAAACCTTCTTTGTGGCACAACCATTTGGACACTAATACAATTAAAGGAATGAGCGACTATATTGTCATATTATACACCACCCTTCAAAAGTTTTAGAAAAACAACAATCTCAAGGAGATGAACAAATGAAATTAAAATGACTTTTGTTTCAGAAATATTTGATCAATCACAGGGATCATCGTTTTCCATAAAGACTGCTGAGCAGAATCATGATTTTTTTACCAACAAGTGCAGTAAAATGATTCTGAACACCTAACATTACTTCAGATGTCCCAGCGCTCCGCACGGATGGTTTGCTTCTTCACCATTTTTTGTCCAATTAGCACCTATCTTCGTGGATTTTACATCTTTCATTGGAAAATGGAACAAATTAGTTTATCTGTTTATCCTGCTAAATTCTATTTTTTTTTTCCTGGCAACTCCTAGATTTAGCAAAAATGACCAATATTTTTTTTACTTAGCCACTCACGTCTTGACGTTCACCATTTTAGGTTATTTACATGAGTTTAAGCTATATATTTCATTTAAATGGGCCACTGTATGCCCATTTCCCAGTTAATATTTTAATTTTTGTGATCTATTCACACATTTTTATACTCTTATGGTCAAAAAGCAACTAATTACAGCCGCACAGGTTGTGAGTGGGGCAACTAAGGCTGAAACAAACTGCTTTGGCTCCTGTCTCTTTAAGGCCTAGTCCCCTCAACCCCACTCTGTTGTGATGGGCCAGCTGCAGTTCACAATAAAATGTAGGGGTAGTACTGAGGGGGAATTGAGGTTAAAAATGGATTTTAACCACTGATTATTCTCTCTGTCTTCCTTTTGTGTGTTTGAAGAATAGCTTATTACATTACAGTGTATTCACTTTATAGACAGTCATATCCTGAGGGGCCTACAAAAGTGAAGAGGATCTTATTCTCAGGAACACGAAATGGCAACATTAGCAAACACAGCAAAATGTCTACACTGCCCCGGCTGTACATCAATATAATCAAATCCTCATCATTCCGAAGAGCAAAACAGAAAGACATTTCTAACATGATGAATTAAATATACCTCAAATAACCAAACTAAGAACTACTGAGTAAAAAACTCATTTATATGTCAATTCTAAGCTTGTATACAGATGTCTCATTTGAAGTGGCAAACCAGTAAGGCCAGATTTTTGGCAAAGCAAGGAGCTTCACAGAGCACCATCTGCAGCACTAATATGGAAGGATTAGTGAGCCAGGCTAACATAAGTATTTCACAGAGGGAATGTGACTGTATCTGAATTTTCAGCATCGGATCTGGGCATTTGATATTCAGGGGTTTCCTTCAGTAGGTGTTAGACTCAGAAACAGGGAGTAATTCTAGCTATGATCCATGAAATGAGCCAATAATACACAAGGGTCATAAATATAATCATTGTTTTATGTTTCTCTTGTTCATATTTTCATTAAAAATGATTGGCAGGTGGGGGTTTATTGAACACATACAACTATCTTTCCCTCTTTCAAACCGCAGACAGGCACAAACACATGCGAGAGGTTGTTCATTGCTTGCCAAATTAAAAAAAAAATTTAAATTAAATGGTCTGGTCTAAATGTAACAGAAACATACAAATTAAGTGAAAATAACTCTGAAGCGAAGTATGAAGTGAGTTAAAATGGGTAGAAAAATCAACTTACGTTTCACTCTCATCCCAGGTGATGCAGGTTTGGTTGATGGTGTCCTGTAGCGGACAGACAATAAGACATTTGTTTTATAATGTAAAAAATATATAATACAATACAATACAATACAATACAATACAATACAATATAATATAATATAATATAATATAATATAATATAATATAATATAATATAATATAATATAACAAGTAAAGTCAGTAGGTTATCTTCACACCAGGCCTATAATCACACTCAGCTTCTCCAAGAATAGCAGACACAGAAGAGCATGGTTTACTTTGTGTCCATGAAGTAATGTTTCTGAAGCATCTATACTTACATTGTGGAGATGCGAAAACTCAATCTCAATGGTTGTTGACAGGAAGCTCGGAGTGGGTTTTACAATGACTGAGATCACCTTTGAGTCCAACATGGTGTTGTTTCTGAAAAGAAAGGGGACATGTTAGTTCATCTGTTCATCTTACACACAAACTTTCAACCCATTTAAAAGGACCCAATTGTCACACTAAAAATGATCAATTCCATGGGGATAATTTAAAGGGGACATTGTATATTATATAAACAGAGGACTGACAAACCTATGTAGGGAAACGATGCTGCCCAAGTTTCTATAGAGAACAATCCCGGCCACGATTGCCGAGTCCTCATCTGCATCTGGAATGCACAGAATACATAAGGAATCCGCAGAGTTGTGAGCAAAGC
The DNA here is from genome assembly GCA_029721435.1 of Gymnothorax reevesii. Lineage (NCBI taxonomy): Eukaryota > Metazoa > Chordata > Actinopteri > Anguilliformes > Muraenidae > Gymnothorax > Gymnothorax reevesii. Next base: position 81,367,727 of record CM056577.1, on the reverse strand, counting down.
CAGAGACCAAAGTGTGTGAGTCTATATATTAATGTGCTTCTGAGTGTGCATGCACACATAATAAAAAAGTGACATTTTTACCTGGCTCAGCGTGTGATAATGCCTCTCGAGGAACAAGCACCCTGTCCTCAGAGTTTTTCACCCAGTCGCCCATCCCTCTCCAGCCTCTCATGGGAAAACTGATGTCAAATGTTGCAGCTGCTGGTCGCTTGTGAATGTTGAGCACTACAACACAGAAATAAAAACTATTGTCACCACAGTGCTCATGGGGCCCTTTAATCGTTGCATGAACTACGTCAGAAGAGGTGCATGTTTGTTTAAATTTTTATTCTGCAAACAACCATAGAAAACTGGAGGCATTTCAAGCATCTCAGATTCCATTATTTATTAATAAGAAAGCCTCTTCTCGGAATTGAGGAATCAATTTTACAGACATTTTGCAATTAAATTACAATCCCTAATGAAAAGCATGCTGCATTTCACTTACAGAACAGAAACTTGGCTGATGATGCATGAGTGCGTTACTAAATAGGAAAAAGCCGAATAAAAAGCGAACAAATACCAGGAAAACACTCACCAATGTTATCTGTGACCTCGTAAATGTCCTGGAAATCTTTCATTTGCAAACCAATCACTTCAACAAAGTCCTCAATCAGTTGAAAGAGCTCTCTAAGGTTGGGGCCCATCTGGGGAAAAGAAAAACAGCCACAATAAGATTATTTGCACCATTTCTCCCACTTCTTTCATTGCCAATGTTCTTGGCTCAGCTTGTGACTGTTCTTCTAAGTGGCCAGTAAATGAAAAAAAAATTAAAACTCCATGTAATCCTTTTTGTTCGATGAATTCTACACTGTTGGGACCGGATATGACACTTCCATAACTGGAAAATATGTTTATCGATTTTTTTCCCTGAAAGTTAAGAGTCTCTGACGTCCGTCTGACGCACGAGAGAGCTGGTGTGGGCGTAGTGTATGCACCTCTAATGTAATGTTTATCGCTCCTACCATTGACAGCTCTATTGGCTTTTATAGAGCTGCACAGATTGATGAGTGGGTGTACAGTGTTTCTCTTGCTCACTTGCTCTCTGTGTCCCTCGCTTACTATCTCTCTTTCTTGCTCTCAGACGCGCTCCGTCCCTTTCTCCAACAGTTCTTGCTCACACAAATCTGACGGATTAATCACTATTCCAGGTGGTCCCTGTCACTTGATTATGGCACTCAGTGAAGTCTCTATTGTAAGGCACCGCTCTCAGGTGCAGCTAACAGAATGCGTCAGATGAGGCGATATGCAATTAGAGATCCCAGGAGTGACCATTTACGCTACCATTCCACAATATGCCCATGAATCATTCACATTAACAGCTTGATTTCACAGTAAATTAAAATAATTGTTCCCTGGGCTGAAATCCACAGCCAAGGAGATTTTCACAGCTTACATTTCTCATCTCGTGCTCATATTGCAGCTATTCATCCTAAATGTATTTCCCAGAGGAGGGAGGACAATTAATTTGTCTACAAGGTCAGCCCTTCAATACAATAGTAAGGTTCAGCAGATCAGTGAAAATTTTAATCTGTCTTGGAGCATTATGCAAAATCACAATGACTAAGTCTGGTGGCTCAAATTGCTCACAATTCACCTTGATCTGCAGACACAAAGAAAAGAAAATCCCAAATGTTTTTAAAAAATTTTTCTCTGGCATGAAATACAATTCTGAAGTAGTTGGGACAAAGTGTAAATTGTGAATAAAATCAAAATGCAATAACTTTCAAATCACACCAGCCAGTATTTTATTCACAATAGAACAGAGATATCATAGCAAATACTGAAACTGAGAAATCTTAAAATTTTATCAAGAAAATGAGCTCATTTCAAATTTGATGGCTGCTACAGGTCTCAAAAAAAGGTGGGACAGGGGCCTGTTTTCCATGGTGTAGCATCCCCTCTTCTTTTTAACACAGAGTGGAGGCATCTGGGCATTGAGGAGACAAGTTTCTTGAGTTTAGCCATTGGAATTTGATCCCACTCTTGTTTAATACAGGCTTCCAGCTGCTGGAGAGCTTTGGGTCTCCTTTGACAGACTTTTCGTTTAATTATGCCCCAAATGTTCTCAATCAGTGAAAGATCAGGGCTGCAGGCAGGCCAGTTCAGCACACTCTTTTACTACAAAGCCATGCTGTTGTAATAGCTGCAGTACGTGGTTTTGCATTGTTCTGCTGAAATACACAAGGCCTTCCTTGGAATAGATGTCCTCTGGAGGGGAGCATATGTTGCTCTAAAACCTTTATATACCTTTCAGCATTCATGGTGCTTTTTAAAACATGCAAGTGTCCCACACCATATGCACTAATGCATCCCCACACCATCAGAGATGCTGGCTTTTGAACTGAATGCTGATAACAGGAGGGGGTGGTCTTTCTCCTCTCTAGCCCGCAAGAGTCGACGCCCATGATTTCCAACAAGAATGTCTCATTTGGACTCGTCTGACCACAGGACACTTTACCACTTTGCTACAATCCAATTTAAATGACCCTTGGCCCACAGAACACGGCGGGGCTTCTGGATCATGCTCAACAATGGCTTCCTTTTTGCATGATAGAGTTTTAGGTGGCATCTGTGGATGGCACGACAGACTGTTTACAGACAGTGGTTTCTTGAAGTATTCCTGGGCCCATTTAGTAATATAAATGACAGAATTGTGCCACTGAGTGATGCAGTGGCGTCTGAGGGCCCAAAGATCACGGGCATCCAGTAAAGGTCTTTGGTCTTGTCCCTGACGCACAGAGATTTTTCCAGTTTTTCTGAATCTTTTGACGATGTTATGCACTGTCGATGATGACACCTTCAAGCCTTCGCCATTTGACGTTAAGGAACATTGTTTTTAAGTATTCCTCTTCTTTTTTTTTTTCACAAGCCTTCACAGGTTGGAGATCCTCAGGCCATCTTTACTTCTGAGAGACTCAGCCTCTCTAAGACATTCCTTTTATAGCCAATCATGTTACACACCTGATGCCAGTTAATGTAATTACTTGCTAAATGTTCCTTCAGCTGATTCTCTTATTTATTAATTGCTTTTTCAGCCCTTTTTTGCCTGTGTCCCAATTATTTTGAGACCTGTTGCAGCCAGAAAATTTGAAATTCGCTCATATTGTGGATAAAAATGTAAAATGCCTCAGTTTTAACATTTGAAATGTTATCTGCATTCTATTGCAAATAACATATTGGCTCATGTGATCTGAAATTCATTGCATTTTGATTTTACTCACAATTTACACTTTGTCCCAACTATTTCGGAATTGGGGTTGTACTATTTTCAACTTGAATTAGTAGCCTGGTTTATGAAATGAATTTATAAGTGTGACAGAAAGGCACTGAATGAGATACAGACCATTCTAACTGTGAGTGAGAGACCTTTGAAATAGTACAGGGGATAATTTGAGCTTTTAGCCCAACAGGTCCAATAGAACTATGGAGGAGTCAAGAAAACACACCGATCGCACGATAACTACTCACCATCTGAGCCTCCTCCCACTTCTCATAATTATCCTCCTTCAACAAGTTGCTGACAATGTGAGCAAAACTCTATCGAGCAGAAAAAGAAAAAACAAGAGTCTGATTCATAAGAGGGGACCAGACTGAACACTGACAACACAACGCTGCAAACAGGGTGGGACTGGTTTAAACAGCTCAACAACATGAAGAGAAAGAGGTTTCATTTAATGCAGTAGAGTGAGTATTTTGACATCCAGTAACTGACTGACCTGTACATCTGTGTTGCTGGGGTTGTAGTATGATCCCCTAAAAATCTCAGTCATATTCCTCAGGATATCCATTATAGCCAACAGATCACCACTGTAGTTTGAGCCTTGATCAGAAGTGAGCCTCAGTTTGGTGATGACTTCAGAAACTCCATCTCCCAGAAGCCCCTGCTGCGCCTTTGACAAGTGATCGCGTGTCTGAAAGGAAAGAGTTTACAATTGTTGCCTTCCTTTATGAAAGAATAGTGGATTGTCTGGTCTTAGACAATGCATGAAATGGGCCTAAAAAGATTATTTTCCCATGTCAAGACTTCTGTCTTTCCTTAAGAGCACCAATGCTCATGTTTTCATACTTAAAATGCTGGTTCAATACAGAAAGGTGATTGCAGTTGCCAGAAAAAATAATGCAGGTGTTCTTTATTTTGTTGACATTACATCATCCTAAAAGGTGACTGAACAAATGCAGTCTAAACTCACCATTATCTGTATATCTCTGTACTCATCAGAAATGCACTTGGTGTAAGTAGGTTTCTCCCAGTACGCAATGCCAGCTTCATTGAGTGAGCATCGTCGAAGGATCAGCCCTGTGTTGATGATGAAGGCTGGGGATTAGTACAACTGTCAGAGTGATTTTGTGAGATATCTTAACTAATGACGCCAAAGCCACTGTGCAACAGCGCCCTCTGGCTCTCTCCTGAAAAATGTCTCACCAGAAGCCGCAGGGGGGCAGTGTACCGCAGCAATGTCTCCTGCCTGTGTCTTCTTCCACACGACATCGGAGGAGTTGTCTTCGCTGCAGATCTCATGGGGTGCTGGAGAGAGTGGAGATCATTCAGCATCAGTTCACACTCATCAAAACCTCTGCCATCTACCAGGCCTCAGTGGTTATGAAACATTGCCTCTGCTGCCGTATATCGCAGCATGTCAAAATGTGTCAGTGCTATTTCCTCTCTCACTAACAGCAAGGGCCCACTCAAACACTTGCACCCTGACTTGGCGCTGACCTCCCACACAGAAAGTTATGTGCCTGCCAGATGAATATCAGTCGCGGTTTTTCTTTCCCTGTCATATTTGTTCAACTCCAACTCCTAAAAAAGTTGGGACAATAAGATAAATGCAAAAAAAAAAAAAAACTGATTTGTAAATCATCCTTGACTGGTATTAAATTGAGAACAGTGCAAAGACTAAATATTTGATGTATTTCTTCCTGTATTAACTAGCTTTTTTGGAAATAAACACTCATTCTGAATTTTATGCCAGCGACGTGTATCAGAACAGGCTGGGACAAGAATATGTTTACCACTGAGTTACATTACTTTTTTTAACAGCCATCCAAGCAATCATTTGGAAAACTAAGACAATAATCTGCTAATTGATGATCTGGTATAAGTCAGTTGTAAAATAAAACAGCTTCGTGAGACTTTAACTAATGAAAGAGCACGAAAGTTGAATTTTACTCTCATTGTTACCGTTGATGCATACAATGCATCCTGGGAATGAGTTCACTGACCTGGGCACCTCCGCTCACTGCATCGCTGGGTCTCCAGCCCTTTACCAGGGCAAGGCTCTCCCCCAAAGAATGGCCCCTCGCATGTCCTCTGTCTCTGTTGGCTGCCTCCACCACAGCTTCTTGAGCAGCTCCCCCAAGTGCTCCAGGAATGCCAGCGGCCATCGACTGGAGGAGGGAAATGAGCACAGTCAAGCCTGACCCAACAGACTCAATGCTAAAAATATCATTACTATGACTACATTGCAGTCACTTCGCAGGCTCTTTTATACAAAGGAATTTACAGTTGATTAGACCCGGCAAGGACCACTGTCCCCTTGCAGGGTTGAGAACCTTGTACAAAGGCCACTAATTTTCTAGCTTTTATGTGGGATTTGAGCCAGCAACCTTATGAGTTCTGGTCAAACTTCTCCAGCACAATAATGACAATGAAGATGTAAAGATATGTTCTACATTATCTACAGTATTTCTTCCCAGATCTTCATACCATGGGTCATTTTTCCTAATTAATGGGGTGGAGCTTACCTGGGCACTCCTTCAGAAAACAGTTTTTGGTCTCCAGGAACTCCCCACGACATTCTGAACCTCCATATGATGGGCCATTGCATTCACGGGTGCGCTGCATAGTGCCATTGGAGCAGGAGGCAGAGCAGGCACTCCAGCTGGACCACTCATTCCAGGCACCATCCACTGGAGAGGACCACACAGAAAGACATGTAAGACCTGCCCTTTACCTACTTTAGAACAAAGGACTGTCATAACATGTGAACAGCAAAATTGTTGTCACAGATACCGATAGGCAAGAGGCGAGAAACCCTTATAGGGGCGAGTGGCATTTATATTGTATGCTTTGAGGAGGGAAAGGCCTACCTGGGCAGACAGCAATGTTGCAGAACTTGTTTTGCTTCGTTGGTCCAACGCATGGGTTACCGCCATACTGGGGCTGCTTGCAGGTACGGGATCGGTCCCGGTAACCACGCCCACAAGTGGATGAGCAAAGGCTCCATGGCGACCACTCATCCCAGGCTCCATGCACTGTAATCAGACAAGGTAAACCGTGATTTTCTTTTTTTCTGTAAAAAAACTCAACAGCGTCTCACACATGCTGAGTATACCTTCTGCAACTGGCCCCAGGCTGCATATGCGGCTTATTACTTCAATTGCTGAGCTTTAAATAAATAGGTGCATCATTTAGGCTTTTCAGGTTTTTTTTCTTTCAGCTCGCTCTGATCAGTGCATCAATTCAGCCTTTGAGTTCTGCCGGAGAATCTTATCGTAAACATAATCCGGAGGACCCTTGCCATGCACAAGCTCACACAGGCTTTCAAAACAGAAGTACATAATTGGGCAAATTACTGCAATTAAATGTTGAATCAAATTGTCTCTAAGAGCCAAGTTGGCTCATATGCCTTTGAAATGGTTGCCTTCAATACTAACAATTGAAATTAGTGCAGGAAGCAGGGTACAGCAGTAAATAAAGAGGCAATAGAGAGAAAGGCAATAGGGAGCGGGAAAAAGAAGATGTAACGTTAAGGGTTCAGTTGTCTTCACAGAGGAAATGTTTTTTGTTTTTTTCTGGACCCATGTGGTATCTGTGAAAGACTGAAGCATTTTGCCTGATTAAGAACCTTGGAAATTTGCTACGCTCCTCTATTTGTGATACATGGGTGCTTTTTTAGCCCTTTCTTCTGATAGTGTTGAGTTGAAAAACAGGGAGGGGGCAGATAGAAGAGAGGTTTGTGATTGGGAGGTTGGGGGAAATCCAAATGGGGATGGAGGAGGAATTGTTATAGAGATGTCTTAGAGAGAGTTGTGCTGGTTGAGAACTGGAAATGCCAAAAGCAGACCGAGTGGCTGAGGCGAAGCGCTCACCTGGACATTCTGCGGTGTTGTTGCAAGGGCGGTGCTCGCGCAGGGGTCCGGTGCACTGGGTGCTGTGGGAGGAGGTGACACACAGACGGGTGCGACTCTGCCAGCCTTCACCGCAGGTGACCGAACACACAGTCCAGGGCGACCAGTCATCAGTCCCAGCGTCAACTGAAGGGAAGATTGTAAGTGCACAGACTCAAGACTCTTCAATACCAGGCTCAAGTAGAACTTAAACATCGCAATTTTATAGATTGTAGCAGACAGGACTCCAAACCACTTTTTAAACCCTGTCCTCAGTGCTGCAGTGGGTACTAGAAAACAGACTCTTAAAGTCCCTCTTCTGTTTGATCTTCTGACTGCAAGCATACATGCCAATATTGCTTTTTTCTCAAAACTCAGTGAGTGCCCATGTGAGATGCAGAACAATCATGAGAAATGAAAAGCTTTGATTTCAATGCCAATGAAAATCAGCACTCCGTCTCACTCTGGCAAGTGAGGGTTTGACAGCATGCAATCAAGGCCTATCATTGTGCAAATAGTAATCTCTTAGACCTAAGAATCCTCAGCTGAAAAGAAAAATACAACATACTTTTGCAAGTTTGAAGGACAGATGTGATCGCTGTGAGGCAGAGTTCAGGAGAATAGTGAAAACAACTTTGTTTTTTCATCCAGCCCACTTACCTGTTTGAGGTGCAAGGTTTCCATAGCGTGGTTCATCACCATTGTCTTTCTTGATGGAACGCAGAGCCTGACTTCGGGAGCGCACTTTGCCTGTGGAGTCAAAGTCCATTTTCAGGAATCATAGGTCAGCATATTTGAGTGAAATTTCTCCAGTGCATCTTCAATTGAGTTAGTTCAGTTCTATTATTGAAAGCAGGCCTGAGGTCACATGAGTCTGTATCAGAGAACTGGAGACACCAGATCACAGAAGCATGGAATGGCCATAAAGTGACAGGCAAGCTCATGCACTTGCCGCTCAGAGCAGCACAGCAGATAACATGGGTGTTTGTTTTTTTGTGGATCTGCACATCATCTTGCTGTCTGTGAAGCAAAGTAGTGCCCTTATGCGTGTAGAATCAAGAGCACAGAAACTCCTGTTCATACCCAATATTGGTATTTTGAGTGGTGGTAGACAGGCTCACCAATGCATGGCTGGGGGTTGCAGGGCCGGCCCTCCTCGACCACGCCCTCACACAGAAAGCTGTCGTCAGGCAGACAGGTCCTGCTGCGCGTTTGAACTCCGCCTCCGCAGTCACTGCTGCATTCTGTCCAGTGGCCCCACCCACTCCAACCCCCTGCAGGACGAGAATACGAGCACATTTATAGCGTATTATAATAATAATAATAATAATAAGCAGCTGCTCACATTACATTATTTTACGCACAATTACAAGACTGAAAGACAAATCAGTATGTGGTCTTATATCCTGAATAAAGTTTCAGTTCATGCTAATGATCTGATCAGAACATGAGGTATGTTCCAAATTTTTCCTGTATTTCCAGTAAAAGAAAGCAAACCAGCTAACAAACATAAGTGAGCACTGATGAAAACATTCTGAGAATGAGTACATCCTGTCAACACAGTTATTATGGATGTGCTACCAGATATAAACTACAGCCACTGATTTCACAAACTAGTCTCTTGACTAGAGTCCGTAGTCAATAAATGACTAATAATTAATGACTTCAATTAAGCAGTTAAGGACAGGAACAAATCAAAAACTCTTCACAGTCACTGAAGCCCTGAAGGAGTTTGAGCTTGAGTTAGAGACCCCCGAATTTGTATGTAAACCATCCTGCATTGGTGCTGGCACCTAGAGGACAAATCCATGAACTGCACCCTTGTTTGGAAGCAAAGAAATTGGCTTCAGTCCAGCTCTAACTGAATCGATTATTTGTGAAACACTGACAAAGAGGACCCTTTCATCAATTTGAGGCAGACTATCCTTTCCCAACTTATGCATATTCCATGATTATGAAAATAAGCTTTACGTGCAATTTCTGTAATTATTGGCAAACCATCCTAAACTTTCACCAACTAGATTATGAATTTAAACTCAAAATATTTATGTGCGGTTGCACAAATGCTCGGGAACACATGCACACTCACACAAACACAAACACCGACACATCCATGTACAGGCACGCAATCAAGCACATACAAGCACCCACACATGTGCACATGCAAACACAAGCACACAAAATGAATGGGTTTTTTGCATTTCCAACCATAAAACGTGAGATTTTTAAGCAGTTTGTTTATCTCTGAGTTTAGTGAGGACTGTGCGCTTTGCAGTCAGTTGCTATGGAAACCAAAAGAGCCATGCTCCATTTTCTAATGCTGTGTGCGATACCAACCTCCTGTGAGACAGAACTGTGTAGAATTTAGCTCCCTCCCACTCCACCCCCTGTCCACCCATATTCGCCCACAGCCCTGGACCCCCAGCCAAGGGTCACGAAAGACTCCAGCACTCCTCTAATACAGTGTAATACCAAAGATTAAAACATGGTCATGACAAAACTGCAACACGTACATTACAAAGATCGCAGTAGCAATTTCTATACCAATCTCAGTGTCATTGTTCAGGCTTCAAAGGATTTATAGATCCTTTTTAACAGTGTACATGTAGTTGAGCAGGAATGAGCGGCTCTGGTCCTGAATGGCTGCAATCTCTGCTGGCTTTATTGATTTCCTTTTAAATCAGCAGCCAATTATTGCCTTAAAAAAAGGCATGCTGGGGCTCTTTAGCCAATCAATTTCTGAGGTACATCACTTGCGCTGAGACACACCAAAAACAGGCAAACAAGGTAACCCACCAGGACCAGAGCTGTACATCCCTGTTTATATAATTTGCGACATCCAAGGAATATAAAGCTAATTTTCATCCAAAAAATCCAGGGGTGCGTTTCCCAAAAGTGTTGCTGCTTACTCAGTTAGCAACTTACATAGTTCGACCATTCATAGTCAATGGATCTAACTATGTAAGTTAGCATGTGTGATTTTGGGAAACGCACTCTAGGTAAGTTAGTTACATAATTACATCATTTACTTTGATGGACAGCAGGTTTTTGTGCTTTGAGTGTTTTTTTTTATCTTTGGGTGCTTTCAGCTAATGCAAAAATTTCTGTTAGCATCCCAATACTTTTCTAAATACTAGCTAGCAATGTCTTCTTTGAATCATAGTTAATGTTACATAATTACTGCTATTATTTCAAGCCATTCTGCATTACACAGTGAAGCAAAATAGGACAGGTTTAGGCATCGACATCTCGCATTGTGATCCTAGACTTACACTGAGATCAAACGATCACACCCCACTGACGCCATCAGTATGTAATTTATAGTTCATGTAAGCACTGGACGATAAAATTAAATATGAATTACTAGAAGCCATGCAGTCAAGTATTTTGTTAAGTTTTACTGAGGATAGTGTTCAATTGCTCTAAATTCCGTTTGGAAAATTTTGCTCACAAGTGAAGAAGCACAAAGAAATTGAAAAAAGGGCAGGAGAAGCACACTGATGACATCAGAGGGCTGTGATTGGTTGATCCCACTGTACATTCAGGAACCCTATGCAGGAAGTTGATCCAGAAATATATCCAACTTGGCTGAAGCCCATCATGTAATCAATCCCCTATCATTTGCCTTTTTATCTTTGTACTGAGGAGAGAACATATTTTTGTTATAAGCCCACCAAATGTATACATTATAGGACGCATTTGAAGATACTGACATAAAATGACTTTTAGAATAGGACACCATAATGGTGCTGGTTATGTGAGGTCAGTCACTGTTACCTGTGCATCGGAAAGATCACTAGAATGGAACTTGTGAAACACAAAGCTGAGAGAGGAATATTTTTTGTTTCTGCGTTCTTAGATCTCAGAGTGAATAGATCTCTTTACAGACAGCCTCTAAGTGGTCTTTTGATATTCCCAATTAAATAGCTGCAATTAAATGCCTTGGTTATAGTGAGACTGTTTTACTAGACTGGATACAGCTAGATGCTTGACTGGAACACTCAAGAATAATTTGCATTTAGATAACAATGAGATCATAGCTTTACATATTTACAAAAGCATACAGATAGATGTAAGCACAATGGTGGAATGAGCACTGATGCTTAGCAAAGATTAATGATACTGCCATGGTTTCTGCTTTTATTGTAATTCTACACGTGTCATCACCCAAAAACTCATGTGCATCCTACCAAAGATGCTGGAGTTCATCTCCATTCCATACCTTTCCATACCTACCCATGGTAAAAGCACAAAATACACCCTGCCAAAAGGCACTGCAGTTGTAGATAGCTACATTGCAGTCTAGTGGCAAATAAACAAAGATTTTTTCATCTTGTTAACATTGACTCGCTCCGAGCAGAAGCACCGGATTCTTTACTGAATTATCAATAATCTCGCAGTCACAGCCTGTTTCAATATTTTCTCTGTTTGTGATCTTGGTTTGTTGGAGTGCAGCTGTGCACAGGAGGCGGTGACACACTGTCCTGGACAGGATATGATTGTGGAGTTTTAAACTGATAAATTATGATGGACATGTTTTTTCCCCCAGATTACCCTCTATTCAGTGTTTATATGGTGCATATGTTCAAAATTACATAGTTATTTATAGCATTTTCATAGAATTTTAGACTTGCTTTAATTAAGTTATGCTGCAATGAGAATAAGTGCCTCAGAATCAACAGTAGTGTTGTGCTTTGCGCCCCATAATCAATCTTTTTGATAGTGTCTTCAATAGAACCCCACCTCGTGAGCAAATAGTTAGAATTCTTGAAGCAGGTGGAGGAAGGACTCACCAATAATCTCAGCATCACGGCCAGTTTCCCGGGGAATGCTGGGAATGCACCTCTCAAGGTAGACTCCCGCTCTGTAGCAACCGCCAGGCTTCCTCTGGGGGGTCTCCCAACACTGGCAGGGCGTGTGCATGATGCCGCAGGGGTGGCCAGGGGTGCTGGATGACAGGCAGGACTCAAGCCACTGGCACAGCATCTGGCAGGCTGGCATGCTTGGATTGCGATTTCCTACCACCAGGTACTCAGTCTTGAACTCGCCATCTCCCACCTCAGCCTCTAGACCCTCAGGGGGGGAACCCATGCGCATCTGCAGGAACTGCTTATTGGATTGCAGGAAGGACACTTGTGCCGAGGCATCGCAGAGCTTCACCACTTCATCAAAGCTCTCCATACCCAAGTAGGTGCGCGAGGTGTCCAAGAAGGAGTCATACTGAAATGTCTTCAGCTGGCGGGGCAGGCATGTCTCGGTGGGCTTGCTGATCTTCACAAAGACGGTGTAGCGGCGTGGGTCGGGGTTCTGCAGGGTCCAAGCGCACGGCGTGGAGGGGAAGACCAGGGTGGAGGTGAAGAAGCCAAAGAATCGATTCTGGACCAGGGTGACACAGGTGTCGGAAGCTGGGCCGGAGGGAGCACTGGTGGTCAGGCCCACAAGAAGCAACGCCAACCAGGGGATTGAAAGGAGAGATCTCATGGTCATTTTAAGAGGTGGTCTAGTATCTGTCAGAAATGATTTGGCCAGGTGGAACCTCCTTGTTGAGATTGTGTGAGGAGGAGGGAAGCTCCTCCGCAAGACTGGCTTTTGTTTGTCTTCTCTTTTGTTTTTCTAGTCTCTTCTCAATTGGACTGATTGTTTCAGTGCACTGCTGGGAAGATCATTCAGAGTCTCAGAGAAATCTGTGAAGACAAAAAATCAAAACAAAAACCATAATTTTCAGTAAAGCGATAAATTATTTGATAATATTACATATAGCATGTCCAGGTCAGTGTTGAGTATTCTGAAGGTACTGCTGGTATAAAATATAATGTAAACACTTGCATTACTTTCTCACTAAAATCCTATTTCTTAAATCCTACATAAAGAGAGAGTGACCTGATAAGTTCTTGGGCTTTTCTGAAAGTCATAAAAATTCTGGATATAAATGGTAAAAGTTTTGTTTAAGTAGTATTTATCAGCATAGGATTCTGATAAATACTAATGAAATGCTATCGGGCGCCGTGATTATCTGTGAGTTAACATTTTACTGAATGTTGTTGAAGCCAGCATGCAATGACCTACCTGACTGAAGAAATGAAAGAGAGTCAATGCAGGTGCATGCACAGGTAATCCCCAGCATTAACCATGATATATGTGAGTGTGGGTGTTTGTGTATGCATAAGCATGAGTGCATGTGTGTGAGAGACATGTTCACAGGTATCCACAGATTATTTTTTTCAAGGAGGAACAGGTTTTTATTACATATCAATTTTACCACCGAGTCACCATCCAAGGTGGCCTCTGTAAAATGGCACACATACGAGCAGCGATCTGAATGTCATGATGGATTAATAGGCACAATGAGCATGCGCTAATATCTCCCGAAACAGGAGACCGAGATGAAAGTTGGGGATAGAGAAAGGATGCATCCACCCCGCGCGATTCCCCACTACCATGGGCAAAACAGAAGAGAAAGAGGACAATCAACAGTCATTCAACCGTGTGTGAATTGCAAATTTCTTTCGAGTTCAGCAACTGTCAGGCAGGACAGAGGAGTCAGAGTAAGAGAGTATGCATGCACGCATGTTATTCCCTTTGCGTAAGCATACATGTATTTATTCTTCGGATGAAGGTCAATCACAGAAACGCACAGAAAGGTCGAAAATCAAACTTGTCTGACAGAAGCAAAAACATAAAGACTGCGGGCTATAGATTTCTGAAGAACACCCTGCTAATAATAATAATAATAATAGAGGTGATATTTTCTTGTCAGTAATGTGCACTTCGTTTTCTGCATTGGTTTTTTATACTGCAGTCTTCGAAACTGCTCTCATCTCCTGTCATCTCTGAACACCAAACAATTTTTGACGAATTGAAACCTGTCGGACAGCTCAAAATGCATCGGATAAAATCAGTGAATTAAAGCAATTCTGTGATCAAGATTTGCTGCAAATTTTGAAATGGTTGATTAGAGAGAAGTGAGCCAGAAGTAGGTATGAAAATATGCTATTGAACGTGTCCAAAAAATACTCAATTAAGTCATTCCTTAAAAACACATCAAGCTGTCTGCTGCAATACGTGGAGAGATATTACTGCAGTTTAGAAACATTCTGAAGGCACTGCTTCATGGAAAATGTTTATGAAATGCAATGTCATGGATTTATTCTTGACATGCAGTGGGTCATACGAACTCAGCAGAACACTTCGTTTTTGATTTAGAGGTTAATGTGAAGACTGATCGAGGGCAGGCGAGAAAAAAGACCCCCAATTGCAGAGCCCGACAGCATAACACAATTGCAACTTTAGCCTATGTGCGAAACCATTAACTCATCGTACTCCGGTTTTTGCAGTACATTGAATCCTATTATTGAAAATTTCAGTATTTCCACAATGACACAAACGTTCAGGGCTATAACTTTGAGTTTTCAATGCCATAGCAATTTCGTACTGCAGTCATTTGCAAAAACCCATCAGAAGTGAGCCAACTTTCTCCTCTGCTAATTCTCTCTAGCATCATTCTTGAGCGTGTTGCTCGGGCATTTTTGAAGTGTAGCCTCGTAGTTAATTTACCGTTCTTGCCAGCACGGTAGTCCGAAGCTGACTGAAGCAGCAAAGGCCAGATGATTCTCGCGTCCCTGAAATTCAATCAACATTTTCGCTTGGACTTGGATGCAAATCTTCGTTTTTCATTCATATAGACGGATTAGCTAAGTCCACTGCAAACATTTGACTACTCAAACGATCTGCGAATAAAATTGTCTATGAAAGCAAATTTTAGAGAGAAAATTTTGAAAACGGTCAGTCATTAAACTTTTAATCGCTGTGCCCGAACCTTCATAAACCCTGACGTCAGAGACCAAGAGATCGTCTTCAGCGAAATTGCTCCGTGCGGGTGTGCGCACACGCACTTTACATACGCGTAATTTGGAAATAATTTCTAGCTTTCTTACATTAAGACTCGTTAGAAGGTCAATATGTAGGCAACGAATACCGCAATTTCTTCCTACAATGAAGCAACAACGTCATGTTTTTCGTGCAAGTTTTGGCCAACTGCTGAGCAGACTCATTCTGTCGAAGCATCAAGTGGACCGGGAGTTAACTGCTTGCACCAAACAGTTTGGGCAAATGTATCAGCCCTCGTGAGGAGGGGTGATGCTTTTAAGGGAATATTTGTCTATATAATTGGAATAATGTATTAGTATTAGTAGTTTTATAATGTATCCTTTATAAACTCAAATTTACAGTTTTAAAACATATGTTAATTGAGTAGTAAACAATAGATTATATGCACTGAAAACTTAAATGCAAGAATTGTAGGCTACATTCCCTGTGCCTACTGGCTATGCGAATTCAGTAATTTGTTGATGGCTGAAATTTTGCAGATAATGTGAGGCTTCGGTTCGGATCTGTACCAGCTTCAGCTGATAACAAGGACCATTCTTACACCGTCCCTGATGTATTCCGTATCAGTTTAGTACGTTCGGTCCTCCTTTCAGGGATTTGTGCTCTGACTACATAAAGAATGTATCCATTACAATCCACGAATCCAGCATTATGCTGATGTAACTGTATCTGCACAACTGAAATGATGTGGTGATAGTCGTTGTGAGTACATGTCCTATGGATTCAATAATATAATTTAAAGAACAAGGTCAGCGGATTGAGTCGTAGGCTAAGTTCGGCCACAGAAAATAAGTCTATCAATATTAGCCCCACATGTTTCCACGTAAGAAGACCTCATTGAAACATACTGCAGTCATATGCAGCATCCTAATCAGTAACAAATCCACGCGTTTGTGTCGACAGCGAGACGTGAATGGCTCAGCTTACACTCATTTTACGAATAGACGGCATCAAAAAGCAATAATGTTCCCCACTGTTCATATGCATTACTTAAGTTAAACATGACTCCTTATGAAACCGTATGCTATAACCGACACAGCAGCTGCATTCAATCTCCATTTCAGTCCTAGTGCAGTTAGGGCATGTTTCTAGCACCATGGACAGCGACACCATTACTGAGAATTCATCGGCTGATAGTACAAACTCGTAATAAGTAAACTTCCAATTTTAACATTGTCCGACCGCAATTTCGGCTCGGAATTGCCATTTTGCACAGATGTTTCAATCTAATTCCTACAGTGTTTTCAGGTCATAGACCATTTGCTACATCAATAATTATCAAGAGCAGTGCAATAGTGAGTAAACCTGTCAAACTCTTAACTCACCCATCAATACTGGATTGCTTGTGTGAAAACTGTGAAGAAAGTATATTCAAATTCTCCTCGCAACTCCACTTCAACTTTAAATTTGACATGCAAAAGCCCATATTTAATAGTAATGAATGCATTTGCTATACAACATAAAATTGCTCTTTTCATCATTACCGTAGTGCATGCAACCACCAAAAGTTAAAACTTTGTTAGAGAATAGAACTTTCATATTTACCGTGAAAACTTGCACAGTTCCATCCGCTACCCACAAATGCTGAAAGAGAATCAACTCCTCAAACTCGTAACAAGTTCACCAACTTCATAATTTGAACAAGAAGCGGTTGAAGGAGTAATTGCGGCGGTTGTGGCAGTCGATAGCCTGCAGGAAACATATATAGTTTTTTTCTTTAGTCACTGAATGAAATATGATGAGAAACTACTTAAAAGCCAGACAAAGTCAAGACCGTTGAAACGGACCAGTCCAAAATTGAAACAGTCCGTCAACATCCACAAATGGTCGCAAATGAATGACTCTGACCCAAACTCCAAAGAGTTTTGTACCAACTTGTAGCGTGGAATATTCTTTTCTTCTGGTATAACCAAAATGGTGATGCTGTAAGACGCCAACGATCGGACGAGAAGAATTGCCTTCCTTTAAACGCTTTGTTGGTACTTCTACTCCCGGCTTCGGAGTCTTGAGATCTTAGCTCTGAAACTGGATTCAGTCTTTGTGACCAGTGGTCTCCTCAGAAAACCATATATCTAGTGGCCCCCCCTCCTTCAGTGAGTCGGTGCAGTGCGTGGATTACACATTTAAGTGAATGAGAAAGCGAAGAGGGGGGTGCGTGGTGGAGAGGTGTGTGTACGTGTGTGCGTCTGTAGCGCTATAGACAGAGGGGGGGGAGGGGGGAGGAGTGGACGACGACGATGTAAGTACTGAACTTACGCATAGATGGACGCAGTCGCTGGGAACCGGAAAGATGATCTATGGAATAGTGATTCAGAATGGCATCTCACGAGACGCCGCGAAAATATTTATCTTGTTAAGTTCTCTGTATTTCTCATAAACAGATCATTGTAATGCCTCACATTTTCAGCCGATTTCTTCCGAACCCACTGGATGTATTAAGGAAGACGTAGCATAGGTGGAATTTACAGTAAGCAGTCTGTGCATGGACAGAATGAAACTGAAGTAGCTTCGTTTTGCGCAATCGGAACAGGTTTGATCAACAGAATTAAGGACGTAAAATAGGCTACGATTGAGGCAATCGGTTCTTTCTTTGAAATTGATGCTATTGCAACGTAGCTTGTAATAATCATATGGGCATGCAAAATTCTCTGGACGGGCGATCATTGATGAGCAATAGTGTACAATAAAATATGCATTTGTTTTATACGTGCTATTCAAGAAGCCCATGCCGTCGATATTCAGATATTCAAGGGAGGATGTGGCTGGTGCTTCGGTCTGTAGCCAAACATCTAGTCCGGCATTTGCTCACTTAAAAGTGGCGAACATGGTTAGTTTTGGAAAACAGGTTGTATGTATTACAGTAGCTCTAATTCATAATGCGAAAGAAACGACTCGTTGCCTCTACGCCCTCTCTTCCTAGTGGGTGGCTCAACTTGCGGCGTGCGCTTGCCGCGTGCTGTATGGGAAAGCTTCAGTGTGGGCGGATTGTTGGAGGATTTCTTGGCAGAAGTGGTCCAAAGAGTGTTTCGGGGGTAGCTCTGCATGAGAAACGCTGTAAATCGCACAGACATGATCGACATTATATAAGATAAAGGGGTTTCAGGGCCAGTCGCCCGTAATCAATACCGCTCCCAACATCGCTCATGTGCAATAGCAGAGCATATCAATGCATACTAAACAACAGCAACATTTCCTACGTACAATATTACGTAGCATACCCAATCACTAAGTCATTTAACCTATTCATTATATATTGCTTTTCTGTTCAAATCAATTTATTCATAATTTATATAAGTGCTGCATCTTCAAAACCATGTAAACTACATAAACCCTTGGATTCTGTGGTATGTTTCCCGTAAGCATAGTTGCCAGCTATGTCAGAAACTTACATAGTTTGAACCAGAGCCGTACAGAGAGAAGTGAGCTGCTTAAATACTTATGCTTTTGGGAAACCTGTTGGAATGTGTTTCTTCTCCAGGTGTAGCTGCATGATAAGAAGTCGTAGTTGCCAGATTAGTGTCTGATTAATTAAGCGATTCGCACCTGTGTCCACCCTGCAGGTCTTCACAATAAAGGCTCGGAGACCCCAGCAGCGGGAGACAACTCTCTCAGGGCTCAGCTATGTTTAGGCCCCCTTTTTTGCACACTGTGCATTTGGTGATTTAAATATCTAGTATTTGTTTTGTACTTGTTAAGTTGTATAGATTTCAGGTGGCCAGGCTATTGTGTTTTGAGCACTTTGCATGGATAGTTAGCTCAGAGTTAGAAAGTTATTTGTGGAGGACACACTCTTTGGAATTGGCAGGGGAGTGTGGGACAGATTGCTTTTGTATCCAGTGGCCAAAGTGGAGTTGTCTGTCGTCGGTCTTTCCAGGACCGTCCTGCTTGAGCTGTGTGCTTGAGTTTTTGGCATGGGTGACTCTGGCATTTGTGTTACAATCTGTTATCATCCCTAGCTAATTTAACATGGATGACTTGGGATGTAACAACTTATATTTTCAGTTTCAGATGTATTCGAGCCAAGTGTACGAGTACTGTACCGGGTTCTTTTTCAAAGGGGATTTTCCTCCTTTGTTTACCAAATCTCTGTCCACTCAAAAATATAGAAGAGCATGTAAACGCTAGCAAAAGCATACCAAATCAACAAATGCTGATGTAGGCCAAAGGCAAGCTTTAAGTAATTGCTATAATGGCAGCTTAGGCCTCCTAATCCAACCTCATGGGGTGAAGTTAAAGGGGTCATAGTATGCTTTTTTCAGTTTTTAACACTTTAAAGGAAAAAGAAATAAATTTTTTGTGCATGAAAACATCTGCAAAGTTACAAAGGCCCAAGTTAACACCAAAGGAGAACTATTCTCTTTGATAGAAAACAGATTTCTGAACTGCCTGAAATGCCTTTTTTAACTTCCAGTGTTTTCTTTTGTAGCATGCTTCTGTCAAGTAGCTAAATATCTGTAAAATTCCCAACTAGGAACTAGTTTGGCATGCCTTAAACAAAACTAAGTAGAGTGAAAGGTGTACTACAAAGCAAAATTAGCGAGATAGTGCGGTATTTTGAACCTATAGCCGGGGTTTTCATGTCACAAAGGTGGCTCTCCTTTAACCTGCCATGGTCACTTACTGTATCCAATTATGAGTTTAGCGTTTGACTAGCCAGCTTTCACTGAGAACATCTGAGTAATGTTGAATTTACTTATTACACGTTTTAGGAAGAGTTGGGTTATGGTCTTATTGCCGTGTGGAGAAGATGCTGTGTTACATAGAGTGAAGGCAAATTCCTTTTGTATGGTCTTCGAAAAGAAAATGAGGTGAAGAATCAATGTTTAAATTTAGTTTTCAAAATGGAAAAACTCCCACACACTGTCTTCTCTGCAAAGAAAAAAACTTTATTCAGAAATTATAATTAAAATAATTAAAATTATAAAATTATTATAATTAAATAATTAAAATTATAAAATTATAATTAATTATAATTAAATTATTTATTCAATCAACCTGATGAAGGTCACAGGACCGAAACATTGTTTTGAGTTCTGAATAAAGTTTTTTTCTTTGCAGAGAAGACAGTGTGCGGGAGTTTTTCCATTTTGATTTTGCCGACCTTTGGTCCACTCCTACGCACCTGTCAACCTACTAGGTGTGCAAAAGCCTTCCTAACGTAAATTTAGTTTTCATCATTATTCTTCAGCAGCATAATCCCAACCTTCTATTGTGTTTACTTCATTTTATGGAGCACTGCGCTTCCTGAATTGCATTTGGCCAATCACAACAGAGTAAGCATCAAAGAAGCAGGCCTTAAAGGTTCCCTATCATGTCCCCTGGTGTACAGCCATTTAGTAATCACAAACCATTTCAAAATCTGTGACACCATAGTTAAGTGACTGCCCAGAGGCAATTAGTCAATCAGTTTCTTCATTAATCTGGGTAATCCTTTCCCCTTATGATGTCAGAAAGTACACATTTGCAAAGGCTTGTAATGGCTAATTTGCAGTGCAACTGAGGACATGATAGAGGAGCCTTAAGAGACTCCAGCTAAACCAGCTGATTTCAGGCTGAGTGGCCCTGAGGAGCTGCGCACTCTGTCAGTACAGCAGTAACTAGGTGCTTATGATCATAAAAATGTGCAAATATATTTGTAAATAAACTACACAAATTAAATATTAAGCCAGGAAATGGGAATTATAATATCCCTTCAATAATAATGCAGAGGAAGAGTGTAGAAAAACTGTAGAAGATTACGTGACGACTGTAGCGCATGTATTTCTTGATTTAGAGATGTTGCAATTGTACATGTGTGTAAACATGTAAAAAAATCCAAGGCCTATACAACAGTTGAAATCAGCATAACTTTGTCCATTTCTACCATTGTACGAGTGTGCCAGATACACACAGAATTAAAGGGGCATTTTCAGCCAA
This sequence comes from Gymnothorax reevesii, assembly GCA_029721435.1. Classification (NCBI taxonomy): domain Eukaryota; kingdom Metazoa; phylum Chordata; class Actinopteri; order Anguilliformes; family Muraenidae; genus Gymnothorax; species Gymnothorax reevesii. Next base: position 81,346,772 of record CM056577.1, on the reverse strand, counting down.
AGGGTGAAAATGAGTTTCTAATCGTCATCCTGGACTGCGTTGCCAAAAGGTTTGTTTTTTTGTGACCAATTAAGCACTTTGCTGGTGAACGAAAGGCCAAAATGTTTTAAAAAATGCTACGTTTTCCAAAATTCTGGGGTATGTGTGGACAGGACTTTAATTAGTGTTGCTTTGCCTCGTACAGCAAAATTAACTTCCGGTAAAACTTCCAACCAAGAAATGAACAGCCAAAATACTTAGAATATTAACCAGGATTTTAAAAAAATTTTACTCTGTGAGAGACTTAACTGACCGTTTTCTTGCAATAAAGCGACATTAGCATAGCAACCATATAAATCAGAGAAATTTGTGCATTATATATCTTGTTACAACTAAGATATTAACTCCTTGGTTTGGTTTCCCCTCAAAGCGCAGAGGTTGCTGGGGCAATTAAGTTGTGCTGCATATCAAGGAAAAATAGATTCTTCACCTGGTAAAGGGTGGCTAGACTCAGCAGGGGGCACTAATTACGAGCGCCTTTCAGGGAGACTGGATCAGCAGACAGAGCTTGTCTTTATCTGGGGTCATTTTTGAAACTAACTGTGTAGTGAGCACCAGATGTCTTGACGTTTACTGTTGTTAATTACAATCAAGACCATCAGTCACTTTGGTTATAATGCAATACAATGTTTACAGGCAAGTGCACTCACGTATCTCATATTTCATTCCCTCTCTCTCTCTCTCTCCTCACACATTTTTACTCACAGCAGTCAGGTAGCAGAGAGTGCTTTGCATATAGTATCAGATATGGACATGGAAACTGGAATAATGATTCAAGTTTACTAGGTAAAAGAAGACAGGATAGGCTTTAGCTGTTCCGCATTCAATCTTAAGGAAAGCAAGAGATTTCTCAGTTAATGAATGAATCCTCTTGATTCTGACCTTCTTTTTTTGACAGGTAGAACAGTAAGAGATGTTCATCAGAGACCTGGGAAAATGGATCAATCAATGCCCATTCTGCACTCCAATCCTAGCTATCAGGACTGATTTTCAGGTTGTTGGGATTGACGTCACGCATGACGGCCTAACTGTACTGGACTGAACTGTAGCACAGAACAATGCCATTCTGCTCCTTCTCCAGCCTTCAAAGCGCTTTCATCCCTCTTGTTTCATGTGTATCCATGTTCAGCTGGTGAGCACTCAGCTTGACAAGAGGAAGAGCTCCCCAAATTTGGAATGCATTTTAAAGGTCACACAGAGAGCACGCTATTCATCTCATGCAATTATATTTTCAGTTTTTCAGAGCAAACTATCAATGATTGAAGAGAGGAATAGTCATTTACTTCCCCAGGTTTAACAATGAGATAATGAAAATGTACTTACATGATATATCCATGAAACATGGACATTGTAATAACCAGGCCAGTGCTTACTGTCTGATTGGTTATCAAACCTCTAGAGGGCACTGTTTTTTTGATATGGAAAACAAAATGCTCATGAAGAAGGCTTGTAATACTGAAGCTAATTTGGTAACTACTTATGCCTTGAAAATGTCTGAAGCCTGGAAACCCATTACAGCTTTGTGTATGTGAGGATGCAGGTGTGTGTGTGTGTGCGTGCGTGCGTGTGCATGTGTGTGTGTGTGTGTATGTGTGTGTGTGTGCGTGCGTGCGTGTGCATGTGTGTGTGTATGTGTATGTGTGCTCGTGCCAGTGTGCCAATTGATAATATTCTGTGTGCAAATGGGTGTTAACATCCTTGCTTTCATAAGGATTATGTGCAGTTTTAACCAGACAGATGTTTATATTTTGAAGACATTGCATAATTGGAAAATTAATTTCTATCCAGGGAATTTTGTACAGTGCTCCTCTTCAGTAGCATCAACATCAGAAAAGCAGAGCACAGAGTGAAAGTCAGGGCATCAGACTTGTTTCAGAATATTAAACAAAGTTTAGATGAAGCCAAAGGGTGAAATAATCGATCCAATATGATAGAACTCAGAGGTGTCCGCACTCCCACACACAACCAGACATACCCACACTAATTGAACCAGTGGGTGTTCTTAGTCTGATGTCTAGAAAAGAAGTTTAGAGCTTCTGGAGCTATGGAGCTCATTAAATAGACATGTGAAGTTATGCCAGTCCATGGATGCCTTTTCTTTGAGCTTAAAAGCAGCGTGACAAACATCAGCAGAGCACTTATTTTCTGTATTGGAAGAACCTCTAAATACAAAAGCAAAGTTCTGTGTTAGGCAGGGATACGTTAACTTGAGGGGTGTTTCCAGAGTTGGAGGGGAAGTAGCCCAGCCTGATGCCGTAAATAATTGGCTGGCGATGGCTAACATTCTTCCAACTGCTGGAGGGGAGGGGGAGGCAGGACTGGTGCAGGAGGGAGGGCAGGGTAGAGTCTCAAAAAGTTCCTACCCAATGATGTCAGAGCCTGAGAGAAGTTCAATCTTTCATCAGATTTTAAGGATGCAATTTTCACTACTGGGAAAAACACAGCCCACTTTCATGAGACATTGTGAACAGAACAGAATTTTCACAATGCAAAAATGTCCAAGGTTGAAACCCCGCAGATATTACTGTGCATACTTAGTGAAAGTCCTGATTTGATTGAATTGTGTCTTAAGACAGAAAAAGACTGGGATGGTTGATGTGAGGGTAAAAATTGAGTGTCCTTACTTGGGAGCTCACCTGACAGTTTTTATTTGGGAAGTTAATGCTGACATTGCCTCTCAGCAACCAATCAGTCATCCCTTATTTATACAGCACTTTTCAAAACCCTCAGTGATACACAAAGTGCTTCACCATAAGTAAGGTGAACAGATTAATAAAGTAGTAAAAAGCATTAAACAGCGACAACAAAGTGCACAATGGCACTGTAATAAATAAGACCACTGGAATACTATAGGAGTGAAATATAATAGAAAACATCAAAATAATGTTCAGCATTTGGCCAGCAAGAGTTTATGTAAAAGCAAAACTAAGAGCCACTATTTTGACCTCTAACTTTGACCAACATAGAAATTCAAAGTTTAAAAATGTGAATGCAAAGCCAGAATATAAGCCTACAGATCAGTGTGCAATTAAGAAATTCCATCTGCTGCCAGTGGTCTTTTCATATGATTTCAATAAATTCTCCTGCCAAGGTGTTTGAGTGGTTAGTTGATTTAACGGCTTAACATGACCTCAGGATAGAGGGCAAGGAAGTAGCACTTTCTTGCTCTTGTTTTTTTCAGCAATTAAGTACAAAGCTACTCTGTTTTCCAGCACATGTCGGCCAGAAGCATTCCGAGTCACTTGAAATTGACTCTTAGCCACAAGTACCCTATGGACCCATATATGGGTTTGTCAAATACAGCTGGTGCATTCAAATCTGTGGAACCTCAAGCTTATATTAAATTCTGGAGGAGATCCCAAGGTTTCAAACTATCCCAAATATGTCCTGCTGAAAAGAAAATATGTATAAAATCACGTACAACGTCTAGATATTTTCATTTTGATGAAATGCAGTGAATATAAAAATATAACACCCAGCGTTTGAATATTCCTCTCATTATGTGTCATGTAGCTCCACTGAAGCACTGCTACTTGCAAATACAGAATATGTATGTGTCTCAGTCCTGCAAAATGGAGACATGTCTTTTCTGACTTTAAACCTACGCAAGCAAAAAATAAAGAGAAAAAATAGAGTTCAAGGGGTTAATGACATCCTTTTCTTAGTTATGGAATAAAAAATGGACAATGGGGCTGAGGCTGCATTGTCTATCATGCAAAGTCATGAGAGAAATATTGCATTCATTTAACTGGATTGTCTTGCTGCACAATGTGCCGTATGGTGTCAGTTGGTCTCATCGCTAGACCGGTTACCGCAGTGCAGCTTCTTACCCTCGGTTCTGACCGAGCACAAACATTAATTCTGCAGAAGCAACGCCAGAGATGTAATCACAGTCTGTTCTTTCAACACCCTGAGATACAGCAATAATGATCTCACAGCAAAATACCGGAAGAAAAGAGCGAACATTCATCAAACACAAGCCGAGGGAAGTTCATCCTAAGCTTGCATGCACAATATGTCTCGCGCAGGCTATCTTCTGAGCCAATGAACAATTTCTCACTCTCTTTCTTTGTCTGGTTCCTCCGGTCCCTCTCCTTTTCTCTCACACATAGTTGGTGAGGGGTGCGTGGGCGGCTTGCAGATGAGTCAGTTTTTGCACACCTCTCCGTCTAATGCCCATATTTGGTCTGCCAGGATGTCCGCTGTATAGTGATGTGCAAGCAATGCGCAAGCAAGACAGATAAAATTTTTTTTCTCTCAGTGTTTATTCATAAAGGAGAGTGAGGCTTGCCAAGGTCTGGGTTTTTCTGTGAGCAGCGATGGGTAGTCACAGTGTCGCTGGTGGGAACAGCCTGTGTTCGTTCCCACACTGTGATGTCACTGTAGGGATGTGGGTCCAGTTAACACCAGGGGAACAAGAATAATAAAGCATAAAAATATGTTTATTCTTTACACAGTTGCATGAATTGCATCTCTAGGAAAATGTGAAACATTTATTAACAGGCTTTGATATTTCAGTTAGATAATAAATAACTTCACTTTCAACTCACCTGCAAAAATTATTATGTCATTGAATGAATAGGGAATCAAGCAAATTAGAACAGACTGTGGACAGCATAAATGGAAAGTTCAAAATATTGTTTGTGGAAAATAAAATTGACTTGTTCTCATCCCAAAATTTCTTCTCAGGCTTTTTTTTTTAACTTTTAATAACTATTATCGTTCTTCCAAATATGTTGTACTGTGAGACTGAATAAATAATGAGCATATAAAAAAATGCTAAAAGAAAAATGGAAGCAAAAAAAAAAAACCTACTTCAAGACAAGTGGAATCCAAACTGTGACTGTGGAACAACTTTTCACGAAGGATGATGGTTAAACTCAGTTTAGATACCATAAGTGAGACAGCCACTAATTATGTGGATCATTCATAGTGATTCATTTGACGCATCTTGTCATGCATGCATACTAAATACTTTATGGCTGAGTACATCAGCAGCTATAGAAACCTTTTTGTGGATTATGATGGTTTAGTTTTGTTATACTCTTGAAAATAAAGCAGCATAAAATTCAAGAGCCACTTGCTTGACTAATGTGATATGGATTCATAATCTGTCTGCCGCTAGTTTCATAATGACAACAGCTTTCAACAAATTATTGACGGGCTTATTAAGCATGCAATTTATCAGCCAGGGTTTATTGAGATTCCTGGGCTTTATCCAGTAGTGCAACACCATTTAAAATAATCAGTGGATATGTACTTTTACTTTGCTCTTTCCTGTAACAGGCCATTTACCCAATGTGCTGCAGCACAAAAGACCGGAAACCAGGCAGACAAAAACACAGCTCCTGACTTGATTAATAAAATGTGTTCTTTATGCTCCATTTCTTTGATAAGAGAGAGTAACAAGGCCATCAAGCTTTGCTTTACTGCAAAACAGACAGCAGATTCACCCCTCAATATTGTATCCCTTCTCCTGTGTAGCCTCAATTTCTTTACAGCAGTATATATCAATGGTATAATATTTTAAAAGCAGCAAGGTTGAGTCTGAGTTTCATTTGATAACATGCCATAAAGAGGAATGGAGTATGTGCAGGAAAATGCTCAGAGAAATTTTGATGCATATCTCAAGTTTCAAACCACTTGTACCCTAAAGTCTAATGTTTAAGCCCATTAAACCTGTGGACCCGTCACAAATTTCACAACAGAAGTGAGCACAGATCACTGAATACACCCGAATTTGCCTTTATTAACAAACAGGATGAGAACTTAAAGGGCTTTCAGAAACGGAATGTTTATCACTGGACGGACTGAGCTCAAGTGGGAGCTATCAGGAACATGAAGAATAAGGCTGGGAAAACTCGAAGGGACAGGTCCGAGGTCAGTTATCAGGATGGTAAGCCAAATGAACCAGGGCACACTGGGCAGATGCACGACTTCGAAGAGGCGTGAAGATGAAACTGGTAGGAGCCAATCGCCAGGGGTGTGTTTCCCAAAAGCGTAGTTGGTAACTAAGTTAGCAACTTACATAGTTAGCTTACCATGTAAGTTAGCATCTGTGCTTTCAGGAAACGCGCCCCAGGACCTCAGAGTCTGGGAGGGATTTCTGTAATAAAAAGATCCTCGGTTTTTAGTAGATAATACATCAAAGACGGATCATAAAAAACAACTCAGCAAAAGGAAGACAAATACCAGGAAATTAAACATAAGACAACAATCAACAAAGTGGAAAATGCTTTTGCAATCACAGTGGAGTATAACAAGGAGGGAAGGGAATGGAACAAGTCAATAATTAGATAATGACAATCAATAAACAAAAACACTGAAACAGATAATAACTGATTTCAAGGAAAAACAATGAGGGAGATACCATCCGTTTTTAGTGCAGATCCCAAGTTATCCAATGATCCCAAATATTTCCTGCTGAATTACAGGGAAATGCTCATAAAATGATGTACATGATGTTGATATTTTCAATTTCTTGATATAAACTTGTGACCATAACAACACAGCATCCTGGGCCTGAATATTTCTGTCCATATATGTGTGACGAAGCTTCACTGAAGTGCTGCAACCAGCAGATGCAGAATAAGCATGTAAAATTGTCTTTAAATATGAAAAAAAAATTCTGGCTTTGAACCTATTTAAGGAGAAAACGTAAGTGAAAAATCAAAGTATCAGCGGTTAATAAATGAGAAAATTTCTCAGAGAGTTAGAGTGATCAAACTGACATTCCAATGCCTAGTGGTGCCATAGATAATACATGAGCTGTTAAGTCACATGCTCTGACAAGTGAATTTGTCCTGTCGCTTTTCAGTTTTAGACACAAGATGCTCCAACTATGTGTCACGAGCTGAATAGAAAACTCCTACGCAAATACCAAGTGAGAGTCACTGTGCTGTTTATAAGGTTTACCAATAAGAATTAATTAGCCGATGTGACTACGTCAATTTTGTGTGCAGGATGAAGAGTATTGTGCAAATATCTCTTTACACATTTAAATTCTATATTATAAGATATTAAGTGCATAACACACTTAGTTGACAACATCCATTGTTTGCCCGAAACAATAAGAGCTTGATAAATGTTAAATGTTGCAGTCAAAATATGAAAGTGTAGGGATATTTCTTGAGGTCATCTCTTGAGATTAGGACACATTTTGTTCCTAGACTGTAGTGGTACTGTACCTCTTCTCTTGAGCACATTTAGTGCACATCAGGAAATACATATTGAGATTTCCAGTAGTTGGTTTTGCAACTATAATCAGTTTAGACATTAACTGTATATAAACACATAATGCTTCCAAAAGAAAAATATAACATGTGGAAATGCTTACAGATAATCAAACAGAGTGTGTTTGATCTTTTCTCAGTAATGAACTACTTGGTATGAAGCAGGACTCAACATGTGATTGGAGTAACTAGAAATAAAATAGGAGATTTATTAACAAAGTGTACATTACAATGTTTAATTTAAGGCAACCTTTAAAAAAAACAAAAAATGCACCCATTTCAAATAATGCTTCACAAACAAATTTTTTTAATAATCACTGGCTATTTTCAAAGTTCAAGAATGGTATTAGGATGCTCGTGAGATAAATGCATGAATTTACGTTTGAATTTACATGCAAGTGTTTGGCAAACCCGGCATGCAATGCTTTAACCTCTGTGTGTGCACTCCACATCACACAGATATCATTTTAACAGCTAGTATAACTCTCAGTCTAACATGCAATATAATTATCAATAAAGATAAGAGAGGGATAAATAGAACTTTCTAAGCTCTAACAATGAAGCAGATCAAGGTAGAAGATACTGGTAAGAAAAATAACTAGGCAATGATCTGGTCTCAGAGTAGCAGCAAACCCTATTTACTGTGAATAATTTTCTTAGAGTGAAAACATTCTAACTAAATCAGCAAGCAAAATGCAAACAGTCCTTTAACATAATTATTAAGGGACTTGGTTTGTTTCCTGACAGGACCATGGTGACATTTGGGCAAATTCAACTTCTAAGATGAAAATAGTGTGGAAGGAAATGACTTTGGAAAAGTCAACAACACCACCCTGCATGAACCAAAATACTGCCTTGGACCTCGGAGAGGAACCAGATGCAGATCAAAGAAAAGCCACTCGGCACTTTGAATTAAGGGTCATTATGCTGCAATTGGAAATAAAAAAAAAGAAAATATAAAAACAAAAAAGAAATATACTCAACAAAAATATAAACACAACACTTTTGTTTTTGCTCCCATTTGTCATGAGATGGACTCAAAATTCTAAAATTCATTCCAGATACACAATATCACCATTTCTCTCAAACATTGTTCACAAATCTGTCTAAATGTGTGATAGTGAGCACTTTTGCTTTGCTGAGACAATCCATCCCACCTCACGGGTGTGCCACATCAAGATGCTCACCAGACACCATGATTAGTGCACAGGTGTACCAGAACCAGTCAGTATTTGGTGTGACCACCATTTTCCTCATGCAGTACAACACATCTTCTTCGCATAGTTTATCAGATTGTCAATTGTGGCCTGTGAATTGTTGGTCCACTCCTCTTCAATGGCTGTGCGAAGTTGCTGGATATTAGTGGGAACTGGTACGCGCTGTCGTATACGCCGGTCAAGCACATCCCAAACATGCTCAATGGGTGACATGTCCGGTGAGTATGCTGGCCATGCAAGAACTGGGACATTTTCAGCTTCCAAGAATTTTGTACAGATCCTTGCAACATGGGGCCGTGCATTATCTTGCTGAAACATGAGGTGATGTTCATGGATGTATGGCACAACAATGGGCCTCAGGATCTCATCACGGTATCTCTGTGCATTCAAAATGCCATCAATAAAATGCACCTGTGTTCTTCGTCCATAACAGATGCCTGCCCATACCATAACCCCACCACCACCATGGGCCACTCGATCCACAACATTGACATCAGCAAAGCGCTCACCCACACGACGCCACACACGCTGTCTGCCATCTGCCCTGAACAAAGTAAACCGAGATTCATCCGTGAAGAGAACACCTCTCCAACGTGCCAGACGCCATCGAATGTGAGCATTTGCCCACTCAAGTCTGTTACGGCGACGATCTGGAGTCAGGTTAAGACCCCGATGAGGACGACGAGCATGCAGTTGAGCTTCCCTGAGACGGTTTCTGACAGTTTGTGCAGAAATTCTTTGGTTATGCAAACCAATTGTTTCAGCAGCTGTCTGAGTAGCTGGTCTCAGACGATCTTGGAGGTGAACCTGCTGGATGTGGAGGTCCTGGGCTGGTGTGGTTACACGTGGTCTGCGGTCGTGAGGCCGGTTGGATGTACTGCCATATTCTCTGAAACGCCTTTGGAGACGGCTTATGGTGGAGAAATGAACATTCAATGCCCAAGCAACAGATCTGGATGACATTCCTGTTGTCAGCGTGCCAATTGCACGCTCCCTCAATGCTTGCGCCATCTGTGGCATTTTGCTGTGAGACAAAACTGCACATTTCAGAGTGGCCTTTTATTGTGGGCAGTATAAGATACACCTGTGCACTAATCATGGTGTCTGATGAGCATCTTGATGTGGCACACCTGTGAGGTGGGATGGATTGTCTCAGCAAAGCAAAAGTGCTCACTATCACACATTTAGACAGATTTGTGAACAATGTTTGAGAGAAATGGTAATATTGTGTATCTCGAATGAATTTTAGATCTTTGAGTCCATCTCATGACAAATGGGAGCAAAAACAAAAGTGTTGCGTTTATCTTTTTGTTGAGTGTAAAATGAAAACTCAAGAAGGGATAGGCTGAAAAGTAGTTAGGGGCGGGCCAGGTCAGACAATTGGCAAACTGGGTGTAGAGGGAGCGGTCTGGCTGTGTTTTAGATGTGGTCCAAAGTCTTGTACCAAGAAAGGAATTCAAGGCTGACTTGAAATGCTAGCAGTGACCACTCTCTCAAACTCAGAAGCCGGGTGACTAGGAGAAATTGCTGTTGAAGTAAGAGGAAAAAAATCCCTAATAAAATTTTCTTTCAGATACCAAAGATGGAAAAGTATTATACTTCTGTATACTGGGATCTGGCAAAGGCACAGGAGAATGAGACAATCAAGCGTAGGGCAGACAAAGGCACTGGGAATGATAAACACAGCACATCACACAATAAGGACAAAGAGAGGTCTGCGAACATGCAAGGATATGCGAATGGATGGGAATAAAATGAAACAATAATTACTCAATAGAGGAAGATGGCACTGGAACCAGACTCAGCCGGCTGGATTGCTGGAAAACAAGTAAGAGAAAACATTCAGGACATTAAAAAAATGCTTCTTGGTAATACAACAGGATCACACTTTCATTTGCTGATATGAATCTTTCACAAATTTCAGGCATATTGCTGTTTAAAAGGGATCATTATCCTTGGATTTACTTTAGTCATTTTTTTGTTTAAGAGGTTTTCAGTTTTGATCCGGACAGGGAACCAGATGCACAGTGCGATCCAGTGAGGGGTAATTACTTTTGTATTAATAGGAATGCGGTAATAACTGGAGAGAGGCCGAAGCCCAGAGCAGGGAAGGGACATTCCGGCTCAGATGGTGTTGACCGGTGAGAGTAATGGGCATGTCCGTGCCTGGCCAGTTAAGTCCTGGGGCAGAGGCCTGTTGGCATAACCATAGCCAAAGGTGGACAGTTAGAAAGCAGGTCCAGTGAGTTTAGCAAGAATGCAGTCCCAGTCCTCGAGACCGATGACGATTTGGGAGGAGTTCCTTATAAACTGATAAGAGGAAAAGACTGTTACAAATGATTTACAGGAACTTTGTCCCTATCCTGGACACTGATAATAAAGCTGGATGTTATTAATACAGCTCTGAAGAGTAATTGTGTATTTCACTGACGTAAAGGTTACAATATGTTCAGAAGAAGGTTATACCACAAGTAGAAGATATAAAATGTCTGGTAGCTGAGACCAATAGAGCTTGATATACCAGCAACTCTGCTGGACAAACGGAGGCTTGTATACACCACAAAGACACCAAGGGAATAGGGCACATAATGGATTACACCTGGGCGAGGGGAAGCACGTGCACTGCAAAAAAAAATTCTGTCTGAAAAGTCATTTAGGCATAATATAAGACAAAACTCCCTAGTTCTTTTCTTGAAAGTAGAAAACATTAATTTATTTGAAGTTAGCATGTGCTTGACAAGTGAAATTTTCTTATTCCATAGGCAAATCCAGAAAAAAGTCAAAATGATCTCATTTTATTGGCAAATGTCTTGTCTTATTGAGGGAAAAGGTAATAGAAATAACTGTTTTAAGTTGCTTAGTAAGCTGGACTTACTTTTCATTTTTTTGCAGTGTGAAACACCAAATCAATTAAGGAAACAGAACCTCAAAAAGACGCACAGGGTGCTGGAAGGGGGGGGGGGGGGGTCAACATGGACAATCCAAGGGTTTATTTTGGAAAAAATTTTTTTGGATCTCTGCAACCTTTACAGTTACGTCCTGTACACAAATTTATTTGTGTGAATGAGCAAATAGAATACAATCAGGAAAACACTCTCAAACCTGGTCTGCTTTTGCAGTTATCTATTTTGATTTATTTTTCTAAATCATGTTTTAAGAGAACACTCCAGGAAATCAATCAAACAAGAGTTTGGTTGTTTCACTTAGATATCTCAAACATTTTAACATTTTCTAAATTGTGTTTATTTTTATTGTGCTGGAAAAGGAATATTCATCATATTGGTGTTGATTTGTTCATTTGAAGTATTTTTCTGTTTTTGCAAATGAACTCTTTGAAAGCATTGATGAAGCAATGATGGAGACGAGGTGTCAATGATGACGGTGATTACCATCATATGATTGGAACGCAAGTCAACGATTAAATTAGCACTCCTCCCACGATTCGCTGACTCTCTTCAGGCATCCCACTCCACTGATGCTTGCTGCCAAGAGCTCTCCTCTCGCAGTCCAACCAATTGACAGTAATGTCCTCAGCCAAGAAGAGAAGCGCCCGTGGGCATATGCGGGCACCGCCTTGCTCTAGGAAGTGTGGGAATAATGATGATGAGAGCAGCAATCCATAGGCATCAGTCTGTGACACCAGCTCACACTCATGAGAGGAAATATGAATTACTTTATTTCAAATGACTGACAACACACTGTACAAATCATCCCAGTTAAAAAGTAATTCAAATGATTAAGGGGATGATAAGACAAAACCAGAATCGATGAAAATGCTGGTTATTGCATCGACAGTACTAGTCAAAAAGTTTTGGCACATCCACATTTTTCAAACAAGCAAATATTCAGAAAAGAAACAAGATCACTTTTATTTTCCCAAAAAAGTCTTAAATTCATAAAAACTTTTAAAGATTTCAGTCTTCAATTCATAAAAATAATTAATTGCAATCATTATCAGTCAACATGCCGAAATATTTCTCCTCTCTTTGAGGGCAGTGGTATAGATCAGTCAGTTCATATTGGCAAGACACTGGAAGTTTCCCCCACTGTAGTTTGCTTCTCTCTTACCTTTCTGCTCTACATGTTCCAAATGCTTTTAATTTACCTCTCAGAAAATGGAAATAATGTATTTTTATTCATCCAAATTTATATTTTATTTTCTCATTCCCCAAAATTCTGAGCACTATTCTGTGACATCAATTATTCTTTGACTTCAGGCTATTTATGCCTTACCTTGTGCCATTAGAGGTTAAAGAAGTTAAGCCTCTTAACTTTCCGGAGAGACGGAAAACTAAAAGTGCATCCAAACTTTTGAGCAGCACTGTTTGAATGCAGTTATGTAACCTGTAGAGTACTTTTGTAGATTCCGTCATTAATAAAGAATATAATTTTGGCTATACACAGATCATTTAGACCATGAGAAAGTTTGATTTGGCTATGAACATGCTTTTCAACATCATCATCATAACTTATTGGGATAAAAAAGTAATCTTGTTTGTCTTTTTGTTCATCAACATTTAGGCAAATCTGCCATAGCCTGAAGAAGGTTTCAATCAATGCAGACAGCTTTTGACCTCGATGGAAAGGTTAAAATTTGGTTAATGTAGTTAGATCAAATATTAAGCAGTGGATTTTTTCATGATTTCTCAGTGGATTCACAGAAGCTCATACACAATGGACATTGATGTATTTTGCACTAGCAAAAGGGTAAGTTCTGCAGTTTCTTGTGATACTGGCAAAGTCTTTGTGCATCTTTGGCATGACCAAGCTGGTATGCTTCAAAAAAAGAGATGTAAATTTGGACGCAATTATCGTCCGTCAGGTTCAAAGTATTAACTTGTACACAGTGATCGAGAAGAGCTAAAGTCTATATGTTATCATTTGCCAACTCTTTCTGCATCGATGCTTTTACCCACCAACCACAGAGGAACTGGTTTATGTGATGAATTTGCCGGAGATGTGCAACATCACGTTACATTAACAAACACGTTTTTAAATTTTTATTATTTATAATATCCCCATAGACAACATGACACGAGGGCTTTCCAAATAATTCCGTGCATGTGTGGTTTAAACAGCTCAGCAGAGGCCCTTACCTATTTCAGGCACAGTTCTAGATCAGAGATTGAGGTCCATACATGGTATAGATGGTCTATCCACTGAGGTCCATGCATGACCAGTGTGAAGGACTGGCATGCACTGAGTCCTGACCTCAACCAAAACAAATACTGTTAGCAACAATTTGAAAGCTAGGCACTCACTGTGAGACAGGCCTAATCAACAACGTGACTGCCTTGTCTGTCTAGTGCTTTTCTGGCCAGCATGAAATCAAATCCCTGCAGCAATGTTCATAGGGGCCTTTAACACAGAATCTGTTTCCCGACAGCTGCTGCTCAATCTTGGTTGTGCACACTGAGGCTCTTCGGCTAGTTCTGCCAGGACTGCTAATCTGCAAGATAAGGGGGACCTCACACTTATTGAATCCTAGCTGGGTTTGACAGGCACAAATCTAATTTCCAAAATGACTGTGTTTCTTTCTTCTTGTTCTTTAGTTCAAGCTTCAGCAAGAGCCAGACACTCTCAAATCAACCCAGCAATCAACAGTGTCTACTACAGCTCTCCACTGATTTCTCTCAGTTTCTCAACTGGGTCCCCTCCAGGGCATAACATTTAGGGGAGTTGCACAATCACATCAAAAAGCTCTCTGTCATGCTGGCATTCCACTGACTGAATTAAACCAAAACAACAAAAGTGTTAAAATGCAACCATTTCCCTAGTCACCTTGCCTCTTAATTGTTTAGATCATGCTCTCCCACCATTAAATGACCTAATTTCTGATCTAATTTCTCATGACTTCTCCGCTTAAAGCAAGAAAATACACAGCAGTACAATATGCATGCTTTAAACATTAAAATCCGAATAAACATTAATGTTTTCCAGTCAACATGACAATAACACAAAATGAGATCTTAACCCCATAAAACTTAAAATCCCGTATATGGGTCTGTAAAATACACCTGCTGCATTCAAATATGCAACACTCCTGATGCCCAAGGATGTAACGGGGACACCAGGAGAGTGACCCAAGTGCAAGGGATGTGGAATCTTATTTAAGAAACATAAAGAAAAACTTATACAAGGGAATAGAAACTTAGAAGGGGTATTGCAAACTAAAATGCTGCTGTGTGAGGCTACCCACCTGTGAATGGGAAACCCAAGGTATAAATAGAGGGGAAGATAATTAATTTAATTAAAACCAGGTGAAAAGAGAGAAAACAGGGGATAATTGGATGATTGAGGACAGGCAGGTGGCTGGAGAAGCAGGAGTGCCTAGCAGGGGAGAGCATTAAAAAAATATGTGGAGCTTTAGAGCTATTTTAAATTCTAGAAGGAATCCCAAGGGTCCCAACAATCCCAAATACGTCCAGTTCAATGGCAGGGCACTGTGTAAAAAATGATGTAGAAGATCTCCATATTTTCCTTTTGATATAATGCTGTAGTAATAAAAAACATGGCTTTCTGGGTTTGAATATTTCTCTCAATAGGCACTGCTGAAGCGCAGAAACCAATATGAATGTGACATGTCTTACAACATGAAAAAAGGCTTTTTCTGACTTTGAAAGCACTTAGGTGAAAACCTTAGTGAAATGGAGCTAAATGCCAATGTGAATATTATCATTTTAAATGTAATAACATAGGAGATGATGTCCTGGCAGTTTAAGAAACTTAAACTTTTTGCAAGAAAGAATAGGGTAAAATTCAAAAGTCTAGAAATGCAAAGTTAATAAAGCCTTGTTTTTTATTTTTTTCCCTCTCTTTAGTTGTGCTTGTTGGTACTTTACATAAAATTTTTGTTGAACTAAAATTATCTACAAATTATATAAATGTTGTTTTCTGGCTTCCCATTTAAAAAGCCTGCAATTTCACTGAGGGTGTGCAGACTTTTTACATCTGCAGTGAAAGTCATCTAAGACATGACACACTGCATAGCAACTTTACAAACTGTGCTTTAAGATTGCAAAAGTGCCCTTAATTACAGTAATTAGCATGTAATCAGTAGGTTATTTCTATGTTCTCTGTGTGTTTTTCAATCTAATTCAATGCTTGTTTCTAATTCTTCCCCAGTTTGAACTTTCCACATATGCAGCGTGCAGTTACCACTCTCTCCTCTGCAGTGCCCAATGCCATGGCTGCATTATTTTACAATGCTAAGCCTAGCACCAACCTCAAAGGGAGGAATTTAAGCATTGCTTTTGTAAGCAGACTAGGATGCCTGATGGGGTCACAAGGCAGAGATGAGACACTCTATCCCAGTCAATTAATAAAAGAAACCTAATCCTTGGTGATGCTCCCACCATTTGACCTTAACATTAACCTGATGAGCAACCACTCCCAAGTCAGCACTAGAACTGCTCAGTGTGGCTTTTGCTTGTCTATTATTGTTATTGTTCATGTCCTTATGTCACACTGAGCACAAAAAAATGTACAAAATAACCTTTTAGGCTAATTGCTGCAATTTCACTAGAAAATTGAGTTCAGGCTGAAAGAGGTAGTCAAAGTAAACCTGAATTTTTCTAAAGACTGACCATATATTGTGTTTTTTGTACTGGAAATTATATCCTGGCAAATTAAAGGTTGTAGTGCAAAACACCCAAAGTAAAAATCACATCCTACTCCTTTTCGTGACTTCTGGGATTGGCAAAATGAACTGTTAAGCACATGCCCCACTCTGTCGCTTTTCTCCTCACTAATAAGGATCACGACTTTCATTTATAAGGATACAGAACTCTGTGCTCAGTGGTCATGCAACCTTAATACACGTGCTGCTTTGCCCCCAGGTGCAAACTGTGAAAACAACAAAGGGGCTTTGTGAAATTGAGATTCATGAGCCCATGATCCCGTTTCATGAGACCAACCATTTGCATTTGTGTTTTTTTGTCTGTGTGCTTGAACACGGCTTTCTCCAGAGATGCCAAGTCTCACGCCTCTTAGTGTCATTCACATTCCTGTGCCGTAGTCAGCGATTATTCAATCAACGCACACTGGAGAAATTCACTCGCGGAACTTAAGTCATTGTGCATTAAGTTGGATTTCCCCACTACTCACACGGAAATCGATTATGACTCGGGAGTTCTCAGCCTAGTCTTTATTGAGAGATTGAAAGCAATGGAATTGCATAAAGACGTTTCATATGGTCTTATTTCATTAAAACAATTTAAACGATCATGAAACACATGCATTGTTTCCAATCCCTGAGTAAAGAGAAGCACAGGAAGTCCGGAGTCATAATCGCTTTCCATGTGACTTGTGCTGAGGTCCACCTTTATGCAAGTGAAACTGAAACTTCAATGCACAAGGATTTTAATACCGCATGAGAATCTCATTAAGCGTTCAATGAAAAATTGCGGACTATGGGGAATAAGCCTAAAAAATTAGACCAACGCCGAATGCACGAGACTAGGCATCTCTGGAATTTCTCATTTTAACTCAATTCAATTCAAACAAATAGTAGTTAAGCAATGAATAGTTGTGTCATCTTGTGATTATTGAAATTAGGGTTGATAGGAAAATATTCTACATACAGCATGTTCAAAATCTCAAAAACTGGCTTAGAACAAACCTAAACTGCAAGTATGAGTAGTTAATTTATCACGCATCTTAGTTTTCCAATGTCTCGATTCTCTCTAGGCAGCAGGGGAGGACCAACTCATCTGGATTTTCTTTTTTCTTTTGTATTTTATTGTCCAGTATTTATTTATTGTCTATTTATTTTTTCCTCTTTGTCTATTGTGTGTGTTATCTTTTGTCTACCTGCCAAGGGACTACGAATGTAAACCAGCAGTTCTGCTACTTCGGCAAATCTACATTTTGTATATTATTATACAATTGTTTATTAATGTGCACTGTCCCTTTTAAATAAATAACTAAAATAAAATTTAGCATAAAAATACCTGTTGTTTTGAAATTTAAGCTAAAAAAAAAAATTCCGAATTGATAATTTAATAAAAATTTTAAAAAGCGCTGGCAGCACTGAGTAACTCTACTAGAATGAAATAGTATCCATAGCAAAAGAGTGAAAAAGCTCTTACACGTTACCTCAATTCCAAAAAGCAAAGACGAAGAGTGACATTCATTTAAAAGTTATTTTGCTATTTTGGTCAATACTTGTCCATTCAATTTTTAATTAGGCCAAAGATGTTGAAAGGGGCACAGCTACGGCTGAGCATGTGCAGTAAACTTGAAAAAAAAAATTGACTATTTTCTCATGTTTGTTACTGGTGGAAATTTCTTGTTTAACAATAAATTGGGGCTAATCACAGATGTTTTCTCCAAAAATGAATTCTTTACTTTGCGGACAGCTGATCAATCTCAGTGATAACACATGAGCATCTACTATGCATCCTTGGTCATGACAGTGCCCTTTTATATCACTAGGGTGACCGAGCTCACATGACAAGAGACTGGCGGGTTTGAAAAAAATGTCTTTTGGCCATCTTTTGCATCACATGACGGGCCTAGAGATTATTCCCATGCATTAATTCTCTCACTTTCAAAAATGTATTTTGTCAAGTACAATGAGATAGCTGTGGTAACATGTAGGTTACATTTTGCAAAGGGCAATAGAAGCTGTAATATCAGTAAATTCTGTTTCTGTTTAAGAATCACAGAAATAATGTACTGAATGATAAATAGACAACTAATATGTTAACAATAAAGATACATTATTTTAACAAAGAGGTGACAAGGCTTTTCTACTCCCTATGACTGCTTCCTGGTTCAGTGTTCAAGCTTCAACCACTTTCTTTCACCACTGAACATTCCAGAGTTGCTTTATCATCACTTGACTCCCTGGACGTGGCAGGGACTGGGCTGCTGCCTATTGCGAGGCAAGACATCCTGCAGTATCATCGTTTGCTCCCTCCACTGAAAACATGACAGGATGTTTGACCAGTCCTGCTTCAGGATCGATGTTTGGCTGATGGACTGGCAGGCGAGGTTACAGGCACCTGTCTCGTTGGCATCCCAGGATGCTCAACCGGGAGGCTGTACCCCTTTGACTCCTACCATAGCCATAGCTGTTGACTGGGCTCGGCTTCACACTGTCCTAAGAGGTATGGCAATGCTGGATAAAAAAGAATCACTGCCGGTATTGCGGAAGTGCCACCAATGCCAGTGCAGAATGCCCAGTTTGACAGTTGTGAGTGAAGTCTGATACAGAGTTGCTGTCAGACATTTCTGTCTAATCTTCTCATCCACTCACACTAGTTCACCTGAGCTGGCAGGGCTGTCCATTTATCACCTGGGCTTTAACTGACTCTGACTCTGATGGGACCTTTATTCATCCTGCTCTCATTCGCCGCCTGACGGTCCCTACTACCTCTCTGCTAGTTCCCCTCCAGTCTCAGGGTCTGCTGGCAATTTCCCTTCCTGGCATCACTGAGGTAATTAAACTGGTGCCCTTGCTGACCTCTGGTACATATACTGAAGAGTGGGTGCTTTTCATCACGGAGTCACTGCATGCCCAGGTGGTGTTGGGGAGGCCCTGGCTTGAGCTTAAAAACTCTTGTGAGGACTGGCCTTCTGTATCAGTTTTGGAGTGGAGTTTGTCCTGTTTGCAGTCCTGTCTTCATGCTGCCTCAAGCCCAGCAGCACCTCCTTTCTACAACCCGCAGGAGGAGGCACTAGACTTGAAGGGTGTTCCCCCCAACTTTCACATGGCATTCAGTAAAGCCCTGGCTCTCTTCTGCCTCTTCTGTCCCTTCTGCTCTCTTCTGCCTCTTCTGTCCCTATGATAGTGCCGTTAACTTTCTATCTAAAACAAGCACTCTCCAAACATAGTGATTTAAAACAAGTTACTATTTGCTTGACAAGTGAAAATGTACTTATCCCATTGACAAGATAGTCAAAATAACCTCAAATTAAGGACAAATTTTGTTATGGTTCTGCCTCATGTGTAAGGTTTTGTCTCTGTGCTTATTACTTTTATATTTGTGCTTGTGTTTTTTCTCCCGTGCCTCACTCTCTTAATTTATTTTTCAGCTTTCATTCCGCCGTCTGACGATTGATTCTCTCTTGCCCAATCTCCTGTGATGTCGTGTGACAGCCTTGATCATGCCTGCGTCTCGTTTCCAATCACGTTTCCTCTTTTGGTTTCCGCTGTGGTATTTCATTCATTGCTTCCACCTGTGCTTGATTCTGGGTCTCCAAAACTCTGAGTGAATGCGTTCTCTGATAGAATCATTACTAACCAGCACTTATTTGAGGGTGATTGTATATATTTCGTCACTTAGTTTTAACCTTAAGTAACTCATTAGCGAGTGCGAGTGTTTCTAGCTTTTGCAATTCCTTCCAAAGCCTTCCCTGATTAACTGCGTTTAAAGCAGTGCTTTCCTTTGCTTTTCTCATGTGCTCTTTACTGGTCACGTTTAGATTACCTTAATCTAAACTGTCTAATTTGATTGATTGTCTCAGCGTCTTGTCTCGAGTCTTTATTGTTAACCCAGTCCTGGATAATTAGTTTCTTAATCCCATGTGTTTCTGTTCCATTCGAGATTGCATTCCGAGTCCCCACCTCGTCTCGTGGCAACATTTTTTTCATGACCAAATTCACTATCTCAAACAACAAAGCAATGAGACTAATTCTCCTTAATATGCATTTTTTCTTGTCATAAGCTACCCATATACAAAATTTGAGCTTCATTAGTGTAGAAATAGCCAATTAACAACTTTAATATAGCTGCAATGTCCTTAAAATCAGTCTCCTAGGCTGGGACCTTATTCCTGTTAATCCTTTGTTCCTGCCTGCTCCTCTGTTGAGCCAGTTTTAAAGGAACACTTCCCAAGCATTCATCAGTCTACAGGATAGGAGCCGCATTCCCCTTGAACCCCTCAGTCCTGTTGACAAACAGTCCTGTTTCTGAGAGGTGGATTCACTAACTGCCTTCTGCCCCGGGACGGCCACTGGCTTTGGTGTGGACATGGCCATATACTCTCCATGTCATGATCAATATTGCTGCCCTGCCCCTCTTTTGTGTTAGGCTATGGTTCTCCCACTTCTTTTACTATATTCCTGTTAACCTCCTCAAGCCCAGCGTCCCCCTGTTGCTAACGCCGGCGTTACGGTATATTCAGATGACTTGCTGTGAGCCTCTGACCCTTACAGGGGCTATGTCAATGGCTGGGCATCCGCAGTTTGGTCTGGAAACTCAAGCAAAACTTATCTTTTCTGTGGGCCATGGGAAAGTCTGGCGTTCTCCATTACATAGGGGGAGCGCAACAATCTAAGTGAATCCAGCTTTCTTTCATGTCATCTGCACAAAATATTTATACAAGAAGAGTGCTGCATTATTAGGCAATGTCGAGGGAAGGAAATTTCTGCACTCACCTCTCTTTTCTGCAACTCCAGCAAATGGGCGGCAAACATTGAATCAGTGCTGTAGAGAGGTGCGATCTGGAGCAGTTGATCTTGGTCACTCCTTTCCATTCATTTGACCTAGCCAGGATGCCTAATCTCCACCCAGGCACGTCTCAATTCGGGGCGGACTAGAACATTATCCATCCTGGTCTCATTTGTCACCTGAAGATTCCGACTGAACCCCTGCCAGTGCCTATCCATTCCCAGGGCCTCACAGAGATTACCCTCCCTTTACATCACCAAAGTATCCAAGCTAGTGCCCATGATGACCTCCAGTAACCATTTCAAAGAGCTAGCATTCTACATCATGAGGTCACCACATACCTCAATGGTTTTGGGATGGCCTTGCTAGATCCTTGCAATCCTTGAGTGGACTGGCCCTCTGGTTCCCTCTTGGAGTGGGGTTCATCCTGTTTGCAGTCCTGTCTTTGATCAGCTCTTCGTCCTGTTCCACCTCTTCCTACCATTCACCAGGCTATGCCATCGGACCTTGAGGGAATTCCTACCATCTCCTGTGACCTTCGAGGCATTCAGCAAAGTATAATATTTATTTATTCTATTTATTTTCAAACGTAAGTCATATTACTATGTGGTTCATGAGAAGAATACACTTGTTTTATGCTTAATTTATTGCCCATGAGCTTGAGGTGTCATACGGAATCCAGCACAATGCTGGATGTAACCAGACATTTAAAAATAGCATCAAGAGGCTTGAACTGTAAATATTAGCTATTTGTTTATTTAGCCATCAGTAAATGTTTAATCTGCGATAATATCACTTCACTGAAGCATACAGATAAAGCACATTTTCAGAAAAATAATTATGTCTCTTTGTAAAGACACTGTGGCAACCAATCCAAAAGGGGCTCACCTGAAAAGTAGAATAATACCAAATCACTTAGAGTAAAAGTATTGATACTATTTTTTACACAAGTAGCCAGCATATGCAGGAACTACAATGAAGTCTAATTTTATCCATAATGGCTGCACCACATCAGGGAAAAATTCTATGACCTGATTGCCAGAAGCTGTTTAAAAATTTTCATTACTATTTGATCATAAAGTTGAAGTTCTCTATATTCTAAAAAGCTATGAATCATATGTCAAGCATTTACTGCTTTCGTTTATTACTTTCTATTGCAATCCCTGAAATTTACACTTACATTCAACTGATGATTTTTTTTTCCTTTTGCAATATCTTTTTTTTTATTTTAGAAAGGTATGAAAAAAGCAGGTGGGGAGAAAATAAAGAAATTAATAAGATGGAAAAAAATACAATAACATTCCATTAATCACTTTACACTTGATGCCTATACATGCACCTCAATCTGCTTCACATTCAATAATGTTAATTATGTTAATACCCACTTTTCTTCCAACATGACCCGATTCAGAGTAAACAAAATTAATAATACCTTGACCATTTTTCCCATATTTTTTTTTTATTCTGGTTCTCGGTTTCTTATGCAATATGTGAATTTCTCCAGTTGAGAAACTTCATTTATTGTCTCCCTCCACTTTTTTATTGAAGGTACATATGGTTTCAGCCTATTACAGGTTACCTGCTTCAAAGCCGCCACCCTTAAGATTCTGAACAGGTGCTTATCTGTGTCTATCTTCATTTCTGGTGGTGTGATACCACGGATAATGCACTCTGGTTCTATCCCTTGACTAATTTAAAAAATAATTTGCATACAACCAATAATTTCCTCCCAGAAACTTTTTGTTTTTTTTTTTAGCATTTGCGAGTATGTTTTTAATCCTTTGGATGGGCATATCCTTAAAATACTATCCATTTTATTTGGTTTAAAGTCTGAATCCCATCTGATTTCTCAATAAAAGTAAGCCCTCTTTTATTCTTTGGTTTTTACAAATTCTTCTTATTTACCAATTGATTTTGTATAGTTTTTGCCTTCGTATCCTTATACTCGATAAAGGGTAGTGTTTTAATTGAAATTCCCACACTCTCTCCTTCAGTTGAGAGCCATTTTGCCAAAGATGTGTCATTGGCCCAGGTCATGATGGTGACAATTTACTGCTTACTACTGTATCTCAAAAGCATTTACTGCTTTTGAGATACAGAGCTTTTTGTAGCCTTTATCAGGTGCAAGAGGTTTATGATGTCCTCTGACATAGACTCTCGGTTTGTCTACATCTAACTTGATGATATCTTAGTTCTCTCGAACCCAGAAGAAACTCATTTGTCACGTCTGCTTAGTCACTCAGTGGCTGTTGGAAAATAACCTCTTCCTCAAACTTGAAAAGTGCAAATTCTATCAATTCCATTAATCCTCAAGCCTCTCTAGAAACAGGTGCAGCAATCACTTTTAGTATGACAATCAATCCTTAACTCTGCATACAGGACCTCTTTTTTTCCCCAAAGGTTGAGTGTTCCAATTATGAGGAAAATTATTTGCAGGTGTGCGTTCTCATGTATGTGCCTTCTGTGTTTGTCATCCAAGGACTTATGTTCACCCTGATACATGGCATTGTGATAAGGCAGCCGGGAGCTGGTGCGCTTTTTTGTGAGAATTACGAAAGGGACCACAAGCGAGAACCAGTAAAATACAAAAAGGAGGCTTTATTTCTGAAGGGGGGGAAACCCCCAACAGAGCAGGCAATGGTACACAACCCAAAATCAGAAACCAAAGGTCAAAATCCAAAATCGTAACCAGGGCACCAATCTTATAATCAGAGTCGTACAAAAAAAGGGTTTGTAACAAGAAGGCGGCAAAAGACAGGGGGTTGGCAAAAATCGATAATCAAGGACGTTCCAGTCAGAAAGATAATCACAATGAGAATTAGGTGAAAATGACCGTGGCGCAAGGGAGAACGATCTGACGAGGAAGTGCTGTGAAGAGACACCTAATATACACTTCTGGGAGGTCACATGTTAACAGAACTCAGGTGCAGGCAGTCAGACTGATTACAAGGGAGCAACACATTAGGGAGAACCTGACCACATGAAATTGGCAGAAACCAAAACATGGACAGGGATAACGGGACAATCCTATAGACAAATACACAGCTCCAGTCAAGGAGTTCTAATGTGCCTAGATACTAAGAGAAAGGACAGCGTGAGCAAGTGTGGAGAATCCATGGAAACGCAGCAGAAGATTAGGGAAAGACAAGAGGTGGAGACTAGAACAGGGCGAATGCTGAGAGCTTGTTAATCAATTAGTAAGTGCAGCTATACAATCCCTAGTGCTCGTTAGTAAGTTAGTATTGTATACAATGTTAGTCTTGGTTAGTAATTTAACAAAAACAACAAACTGTTAGTATTGGTTAGTAATATAGAAAAAACAAGGTGAAGGAAGTAAACGAGATTGGAAGGAAGGTTAAAATCCAGAAACCATTAAATCACCTGAAGGAGTGGCACGCAGTACTGGGGCTGTGAGCAATGACAAGACAAGAGACCAGACAGGGGGAGACAAAGTGCAAAGCATGGAATAAACCAAAACAAGGACCGGAGTAAAACTATGGGAAAAAGTAAAATAGGAAAAACAAAACTAAAACAATGCATGAATAAATCTGAGTAACCAAATCACAATACACATTTCAAGAATAGTCAGACATAGCAAAGATCAAAATATACACATGGCAATCAGGTCAGGAACATGGCAAAGCAGAATCAGAATCACAACATTTTTATCCTGGATTTGTGGAAGCAAAGGCTTTGTTAGACATAGCCTGTAGCTGGCCTGTTTATATAATAATGAGGGCAATAAAGGTTGGCTTGGGCTCTTTCAGAATGCATTTTATAAAATAGGATGCCGCTCATTTTATAGTTTACTTCACTTTGTTATATTGTAGTACCAATCAACTTATCAAATGTTTATTGAAACAAATCATCAAATATTATAAGGTGTGGTCTTTCCACTTTGTTGTATATAAGTTCTGGACATGAAAAGTAGGACAGAAAATGTCTTAACTTAGCTATGTACAACGCACATTAAAGACAATGTGAAAAGAAGTGAACTGAAGATCACATATACAATGAGAATATGTATATAGTAGCCTGTTATTCTCCAACATTATAAGGAACACAGAGACAGCTTCACATCATTACACCCACATCCAGATCCTTTGCAGGGGGTTGTGAAGAGCTCTTTTCATGAAACCAACCTTGACCCTTAACTGTACGAAGAGGCAATGCCTCTAGAAGGGGTCTTTTACAAATCAATGTTAATTAATGTATGCACAGTATGCGCGTGCACTCCAAGGCAAAAGTAAAATAAAAAATAGATCAAACCCGAAATTCAAAATGTTATACAATCCACTTTCGGAAGAATTGGGACAATGTGTAAAACTCAAATAAAAACAGTAAGTAGTCATTTTCATACCACTTTAAAGTTGCAGTTTTTAAATAGTGAAAAATGAAAGAGAGAGAGAGAGAGAAAGAGAGAGAGAAAGTGAGTGATTTTGAATACAAGCACCACCACCCTTTCCTCTCTGCTCCCTCCCTCCCTCCCGGAGCTCCTCCTCCAAACAAGGCTCATGCTTATTCACGGGTTTACGGGTGGTGTGCAGGAACACCTGACTAAGGAACACCTGACTTGTTTTAGTTCACACTCGTAATAAGTGACGTCCTAACTGAAGACCCACCTTGATGAGACACTGACAGATTGCATTTTAATTTTCATTGTGTCCCAAAAAGAATGTAGTGACATGTATTTGTAAATGCAATGAACTTGGAGGCGCTGTTTGCCTCACTGCATTTGAATTTGTCCCATGTATTGCAGGATAAGCCTTTAAAATAAAATGTCAAATGCCGTTATCATTATTATTTCCTAGTGATTAGAAAACAGCATTTTCACTTTCATGTTGACCCAAAAAGAGCTTGATGAAATGTATATGTAAATGCAATAGTCTGGGAGTGCTACTTGGCTTATCGCATTTGAATATTGTCCACAGTAGAGCAGGCTAAGTCTATGCAAATTAAATGAGTGGCTGAGAGCAAAAGCCTACTGACTGAAATTTTGTATGAAATGAGTTTACATTCTCATATCATGCATAATTGGCAGAAGTTTATTGTGCTATGTTCTACCAACTGAACACGTTCTTAATGGAACCGTCAGAGGGCACGTAATGGTCTTGCCCTCTAGATTGAGAACAGGTGTTCTGCATAAGAGGCTACTATCTGCAAAAGCCAACATGACAGCGCCCAGGTAACTGAGCGCCCAAGAAATACTAGACAGTGTTCTTGGTGAAGATAGGGACAGTGACTTAGATGATGATGGCCATGACCATGACTATGAACCTAATGAAGGTGCGTATGACTGTGGTTAGCTGAAATGCAACTTTGATGCTTTTACTCATCTATCTAGGTAGGCAGATTCTAGATGATGGATGCAAGGTGGGTGGGTGTGTAAGCAGGTAGGTACTAATGGGCACAACCACAGCCGCGGGGGTAATCATCCGTGGGGGTAACTATCCGTGAGGGTAATTTCCTGAGGAGGAAACTGCCCGCGGGGATAAATGACGCGTAGGTGAACATAATTTCAGTTAATAATCATTAGATAGCAATATAATCTAGGCCCTTGAATCTTTATTTCATTAAATTACCTTCTTATTTTAACACAATTTTCTGTAGTCATTCCGGTTATGAAAATATGTGTATTTTCTGTGTATAAAATAAAGAAATTTTTCTCTTCAATCAAAACTTCCAATCTTATTTTCTCAGAACTTGGAAAAAGTCGGTTGGTAGACTTTTGCTCTCAGCTACTCAAATGTTGCATGCCGTTTTCAATCTCATTTTCAAATAGTCAGAAGATAGCATTTACAATTTCATGTTGACCCTAAAAGAGAGTGGTGACATGTAATTGTAAATGCAATAGGCTAGGGGAGCTGTTTTGCTCTTTGCATTTGAATATTGTCCACTGTTTTGCGGGGTACGACTTTGAAAATTAAATGTCAAACAGCTTTTCATTATCTTTGAATATAGTCATAGATTTCCCATATGAGTATGTGAAAATGAAAGTGTCAATTGGATTAAACATTTTAAATTTAATATTGTCTCAAATAACTAATTCATAAGTGGAAAATTTTAATGCAATAGTGGAATTACATTTTCATTTTAATATTTTCCCTGATGGGCACCATAAAAAGGTGTTAGAGAAACAAGGCTGTATATCAGCCAAGCAAGTGAGTGAATTAAAGTTACCTAAATGACTTTGGCATTAGGTAGTACCTAGTAGCTAGTTGTACATATAAAATTAGCTGGGTATCTGGCAACAAATTAGTTATTAAATAATTATAAATGATAAAAAAAATTATTTTTGCATTTCAAGAGTGTAGAAGATGGGAGTTTCAACTCCAGTAAGGACTACATTCCAGGTCCAATCACAGGACGAGGGAAGCGGATAGACAACATAAAGAAACTAGTTTGCTTTGCTCTCAAAAGTAAAATCTGATTTGCAGCTGCTTCCTACTGGTCTGGCTTGAAGTGGACTCTCATTTTAACTGCCTCACTGGGCTAAGCAACGCAAAGCTACCATGTTGCACAGGTCTATAAAACACATGTAGGCGCTGATTATTACAGCAACAATGTCCAAGTCTTACGTGCCTTTGAATATTCTGCTACTGATGGGATGCTTTCAAATTACTTCAACTGGAGCACAGTCAGTGTAAATAAATTCACAGACCACTGCCACATTGCTAATTGGTTAGCTTGCTAGCAAGCTGATGTTCTACCTTACACTATGCCTTCAGGTCTTTCAAACTCCTATGCCCAGTTTATATGGGTTGCAATTATTACAATCAAACTCCATCTAGTTCTTTGTTTACTGCTTTTCGGCTAGTGTCTTTGGTCTTTTTAGTGTCTCCTGCTAGTATACACAGTTATAAGAAATGGACGAATTTGAAGTGTAGGCAGAGATTTTCATGTAGTTGTAGATCAGTGGTTTTCAACCTTTTTCAAAAAAACGCCACCCTGACCATACCATGATCCTCTTACCCCCCCCCCAAAAAAATGAAAGGCAAATCTACTATATGTTCTGGTGTTTGGGGTTTGACGTGTTCTTGTACTAAACATCACAACTCGGGGTCATAAATGGAAGTTGACCAAGGGTAAATGTAACACTGATATTAGGAAATATAAGTGTAATTTCAATGTGGAACAGCTTGCCTAACCATATTGTTGAGGCAGAATCCTTGGCAATTTTCACGAGCAGGCTTGACTTAAAGCTAGATACCACTGAGACATTGAGTATCTGAGTGATATATTCACAATAGTTAAAAGAAACTGGCTAGCCTATTTGGGCTGAACGGCCTGTCCGCGCCACTCATGTTATGTAATGTTATGTTATGTTATGTTATGTTATGTTATGTTAATTAGTCCGGAGCTGTTTAATGAAGATAAAAATGAAACATGAATATCCTGCATAGTTTCTCTTTTCTGTCCTCCTCTGATCAGAATGGTGTCCCTGGCAACGGTGTGTTCCTACTTGACGACGGTCTGATACACTTGACGACGATCCGTTATACTTGACTATGGTCATTATAGAAATAACGGACCCTAGAGTGCAGCGATTGACCAATCAGAGGGCAGCATTCAATAGAGCTATGTAATAAAGTAAACTATTTAGGTCGGTAATTTGCACTAAAAAGTTGTGGAACCATGAAAGTTTAAAATGTAGAGTTCAAATGAACTTTGCTCCCCATTCGTGCCTGAGCGCCCCCCTCCCAGCCCTCACGCTCCCAGCGCCCCCCACAATGTTGAGAACGCCCCCTGGGGGGCAGTACTGTCCCCGTTGAGAAACCCCATTGTAGATAGTCGTAATCCCAATTTACCTTGGGATAGCTTTTACCTTTGATTTCATTAGCCTACTGCATAAAGCTGTGGACAGAAAGAGTGTTATTCCACTCCTTGTTGATAGCTTCAAACAGTTGTTGAGTAGTTGAAAACCAATTTCCTCTTACTTTTAATGGAATGAATTTTGTCAGGGGCAGAATCTCATTTAATTTTACTTCAACTCAAAACTTCCTCTGACTATGACAGCACATTTCCAGCGAGACCATTTCTGCTCCTTCCGTCTCAGTAAAATCAGGGTTTCTATAGAAACTGGGATTGTGCTACCTAGGTCTTTTAAAACAGGTTCCCATAGTTACCTGGAAAACATGCTGTGGGTAAAGAACAATATTCACACCACAGGTAGCAGTGTCATGTAAAACTTCAAATGATCGTCAGTAACTATGACAAAGAAACACATGGAAATGCATAGAATGGTACATGACACAGAATTCAGAAGATATTCCATGATCCCTAGTGAAAGTGCTGTATATCTCAAAGAAACTCTATTCAGAGCATAGAATGACCTGAAGTCTTGTTTTGCCACTGTTTTGTACACTGCATCAGCTTTGGGAGGTATTGCTACACTTCTGTTTCAATTACCAACAAATGTGCATTTTCAAAATGAACATTGAATACTGTATTACTTGCATTACATAGCATGTCAAGATGAGTCAAAGATGGTCTCAATTAAAAAAATTGAAGCCAGACAACATTCCCAGACTGGTATGCCTGCAAAATTGCAAGATAAGTTGTGCCTGATATACTAAACAACAATCAAGTTCAGATTCCTAATGCATTTGGTACTAGTCTGCGGTACTGTCAAATGTTCCGTTTGCAAAGTAGTCACTGGCTTTGTAGTACTGCATCGTTTTAGCAAGGAGTTGTTTTTATTACCCCTGCTGGCAATGCAGTCACTGTTCCACAATCTCTGTAATTTACTCTAACGAGTTAATTACAGCAAATTGATTGTTTAATTGACTCCAGCTCTCTGCAAACTGACAAGAAGCCCTTCTTCAGGTGGAAGAAAGCAGCAATAATTGTGCATTTTTGCAATCAAATTCCGATCAAATTAAGAGTTTGAATGACACCTAGATGTCACGCAAATTAAAATGTTGATAATGCACATGAAGAAGGGAGATTCGTGAAGAAGCCAACAGGGGATGTAAAAGCAGGGAATGTTTGGGGAGGGGTGACTGCAAGACCTGGAATATACTTGCTGCTCACGAAGCGCGCGCTTACGCATCATGGCTGCCACGCGTATTCTACGCTCGTGAGCGTAGAGGTCGCTCATCTCGATGCGAGGTAACGTGCCGCGTGTGGGAGATGCAGTATTGACATGACCGCTAGAAGCGCTTGTGCGAACGAATCCATTGTGACAGTACATGCGATATCCGAGCAATACTGCCCGCCGTTTTCGCAATTTTAGGGTCTGATATGCTGCTGTCTGCCTCTAGTGTAGACCTCCAATACTATGCGTTTTGGGCGCGTTGTGCTGCAGCAAGTGTGTGCACTCACGAAGCACACTGTGTACGCGTCCGTTCGGTCACGCAGCAAGTATATTCCAGGCCTAATAATGGCACATGAGACGAAAAGACTGAGGGATAAAGCACTGAAAATAATAGTATTTGAATGCAGGACTAGGAAAAGGGGTCACTTGGGATTTTTTCCATTCTGAGATTAACGGGGTATTTCAGTGATACCCCAGCGATAATGATATCCCAGCACTACTGTACTGTCAATTTATTGCAATTTGCTGTGCACAAATTCACCCAATTTTTTTCTCAAAATGAAAAACTTGGATCACTTTTTGATTTTGGTGGAAAATCTCAATTTTCATAAAATCACCCAAGTGACCCCTTTTCCAAGTCCTGCACACATTTTATGATGCATGTTTTCAAAATTAGATAACAGCAGGCAAGAAGGGAATAATGGTTCCTCTGTATATGGAAGCTGATCATTTTACTGAGGTGGAAGAAGTTAACGGGGCTTGAGAAAACTAAATTTGGCAATAAATTTGGGCAAGAAAGTAGGTCTGTATTACTAAATTTGAAGAACATCTTCCAGAGAGGGTGTTTTTTAAATGTCATTAGAGATAGGATGCAGGTATACGAACAACCCATGTTACTGGGTTTCCATTAATATGGTTTTGGTTTCAAGATAATGGACAAGTGGCAGCATGTTGGCATGAGACGTACAGGTGTCATAAGGATGGAAAAGAGCAATGCTCTGAAGAATTTGGGATGTCTAAAAACAGCCTATTTTTTCACTACAGGGGAAATTACCAAGAGGATGATTGGCATTGTGAGAAACGGAAGTTAGAATGAGAAGTGGATAGAATTGAAGTATAGAGCAGGATGTCTTGAGCAGAAGCAGTAAATGGAGAGATGGTGGAAGGAAAGAGCTGGAACATTGGTGAAATGAGAAAGGGGATATGATAAAGACATTTTTGGCAAGAGATTTCTCGGAAATAATGAGAGAAAATGGAAAAAAAATTGAGTATTCTGGAGAATGGCAGTAGTCAGATTCCATCTAATAGAAGATGCCTGCGGCTCCTCCCACTTCAATATACAGTATTATTGGAACAGAGGAAATATAAGATCATTCTTTGTGTGGGTGTACATATGACGATTGGCAGGGCTTATGTAAATGCATCCTGTAAAGTAATAAAATCACTATGTCCTGTGTTTTCAAGAACATCAACACTGCAAAAAGTGATTTTCAAGAAAGGGAAACTTACTTACTTAAAGACTTTCTCTTTCTCTATTTTAACCTCTTGAGACCCTGCGTTCTCATATGAGGACATTAAATTTTGGGTTTGCAGCACATCATACTTAATTCTAACCCACTTAGACCTGTTGCCCTCATAAGTAGACACTTTTTGCTGCCATCTGGTGGTTAAAAAAGCAAAATTCACCAATCAGTGTTGAAACAAGATGGCTGCCATGTCTACTGAAATGTTCTTTGGCCGAGACCTATATAGAAGTGCAAAAGGTGCAATCCTGCCTCAAATTTTATGGTTGAAATGAGATTATTTATGTTTATTAAAGCTTGTAGTTTGATATGGCATACAAATTCAAAAAGCTTTAGCAACAGTAACAAGTTAGGACGCTGGTAAGTAGAATGTACTTGTTTGAGGACATTGGGACTTTGTTCATGCAAAGTGAAAGTGTAAAAGTAAGGAAAGCTTGAGAAGATTTGAAAAGAAACCAACTGTTTACAAGAGTATAAAGACTTTTTCCATGTACAAATTAATCCATATTGTTTTTATTTTTGTATGATACATTTCTTGGGCATGTTCCTCTGTCAAGAGCAGAACGGTTACTGACTGCAATAATAGGAGAGAACTCTGAGGTGGAAAATTTGTCTGATTGTGATGATGCTGATCCTGGTGGAAATGATGAGGATTATACTCCATGTGAAAAATCAGAATCTGATCAGTGGAGCAGTGACGATAATGACAATGAACCTCAGCTCTATTTACATGCAAGTAAAGATAATGACAGTCACCAGGTTCATCAATTCAGAGGAGGACTGCATAAACGTCAATGTAGTAGAAGTGTTTGCACTCCCAATGAGCCAACAAGAACTTAGAAAAGATGCATGAGAACACTGCAAGTCTGCTGTATTTACTCCAGACTTAGTTCAGTTTGAGGCTGAAGATGAAAGTCTGCTAGACCAACATGGTCAGCAGCCACTGCACTGTGTGGGGCAGTGCGATGACGCAGACCAGGAGCCTGTCCATTTTGAAAGAATGTGCGACTAAAGTCCAAACTATTCGGCATGAAGAATTTGTGCTGGCTTCAGTTGGTGGCCTAGAGCTGGACTTAGTATATTTGCACCTTGGTGCATTTCAGAGTTCACAAGTTATATACTGTGTTACGCACTGGTGACTTTATTGCATAATGGGGGCCGCCAAGCCAATGTTGACATGGAGATTAAAAAAAAAATTTTGAAGTATGTATTATGATTGGTCATTTTAAGTGGAAAACTCATTGTAATATATTGCTAAACTGTAAAAATGTAAATAATTATGTATATATGTATAATATATTGAAATAAATACATTGAAACTAATTAATACTATTGTTGTCATTCCGTGACAATTTGCCTCTTGTAATTCCGTGACATTGACTTTTTGAAATTTCTTGCCCATAAAGCAGGGTTAAAGTCAATATTTGTTTCGATAACATACAGTATTAACAAAAAACACCTTAAATATGAACATATTGAAGTTTCATAACTTAACTATGACAGGAGCATCACTTTTTGGATAGTGAAACACAACATTAAAAAAACCACGTCAATTTTGTGTAATTCCGTGACAGAGTAGTTTTTGCTTGTTTCTTCTATGAAAATTTCTCAAAAAATATATTTTCACTTAATATTATTAAAGAACAAGTTAATACCTTCAATATGACATATGATACTTGATTTTATCTTATTTAGTTGTAGAGTTACAACCCAAAATCTAATGGGACTGTAATTCCGTGACAGCTTGGCAGCCCCCTAATGCAGTAAAATAAACCCATTGTCCCCATATGAGGACATCATTTTTTTCAAAAACTACTTCCTGTTCAAAGACAATATTTAGTTTTTATACTTACAAGGTCCAACTAATCCCAAACAGCTTGGAGAAATCAAAAATGCAAAAATATTCAAAGCTCGGGTCTCAGGAGGTTAAGACTTCAAGACACTTATTTCTATCACCATTTTCTTAGTAAGACAAACAATTTATCCTTGATTTATGGTAATTTTGACTAATTAAATTTTCCCTTGTCAAGAAATATTTGTCAAACATCATTAAAAAAAAATCAAACATCCTAATATTTTATCGTTAATATCTCAGATTAAATTATGTTAAATTTATATATGCTTGGATTGACTTTATTTAGTGTAGTTTGGCCAAGTGGTAGCCCTATACAGCAAAGGTCATAAGGGGACCAACATCAATAGCAACGCTTCTCTGTGCACCAGAAAGGATCGCGAGAAGGGTGACTTGTTTGCCAGCAAAACTGCTGTAGTTACATTTAAAAAAATGAAGTTTGACCAGGTGGTGGCACAACAGTAAAAGTCATAGGGTCACACAAAACAAAAGGCTTCATCCACTATGCACCTGGGATGAACACAAAATGCTCTATGCGATTCCCATAGAAACGTTTAAGTTACTGCAATTTTTAAAAATGTAAAGTTTGGCCTGGTGGTGGTGCTTTAGTGAAGGTGTTAAGTTGACTAACATCAATAGCATGTCTTCTCTCTGCCCCAGAAACTATCAGATGAAATGAGCAATGACTCCCATCAAAACTATTTGTTATTGCATTTGGAAATATAGAGCTTGACCTGGAGGTGGCCTGAATGAAAGGTTGAGTCGTAACACAAAACAATATGGTTTGTCCTCTATGCATCAGGGATGAACACCAAGATTCTTATTCCATTCCTATAAAAACTAAAATTGCAGCAATTTTTAAAATGTAAAGGTTTTGCCTGGTGGTGGAACTATAGCAAAGGTTAAAGATCTTGTGTGATTCCCATGAAAACTGTTTGAGTTATCAAGCTGACACAAAGGATCTGCAGCGGCAGAATCCAAGCAAAAAAAATGATTTATTTGTTTATTAATTTATTCACTTAATTTTTTTATTTATATATTTAATGCTTTGTTTCAGGGTTATAATAATAAGGATTCATTAACCTTGTTTCAAAAGATTTTGGCAAAGATTAATGCTGTCAAAGGCCATACCTGATAACCAGGGCAACAGTACATAAATGCGTACTCTTAACTCTTTCACACCCATATACAGTAATTTCTGTATTACGCCAATTGACTCCTCTGCCTGATTTCCTGTGTTTCTTGATTTTCTTGGAGTGCTTGATCTTATGCAGAAAGGGCTGGTGTCAGTGAAGGCTTTCATTCCAACTGGGCAGTTAAACACCAGATTCTACTGGTCAAGGTCTTCAGCACCAAATTCAAACTGATCATGTATCTCTGAATATTTGGTCTCAATATGTACAATCTGCTACATTTTGCTGCCTTTAAATGCATCCAACCTGTGCTGAAATGTATAAGCAACATTTAATTTTACTATTTCATACCATGAAAGGCTATAGTTAACTAAGAATTTACTAAAAACTGTGAGCATATTTGATATATGGTCTTAACTTAGGGCAGAGCAGTCGTGTTTGGTTTGGTAAAAGTTGGGTTTCAAAGGGTTAATGTACCAAAATGAAGTAATCATATTCTCTTGGCTGCAATAGCAGTCCTGTATGAAGGATATAACTTGTATGTAAGGGGGTTATACATATTCCAAGGTCAAAAAATTGAGTCAGAGGTCAAATCTTTGCAGAATGTCATTATGGTATGGATTGCAAGGAAAGTAAAAAAATCCGCACACTGGATTAAAGCTCCCAAACCTTTATTGAAGCGAAGCAACGTTTCGACCACTCACAGGGTCTTCATCAGGCAAATTTATTCATCAGGGTCAGATTTGATGATCCCAGCTGTAGGAAATGCCAGTTAAACAAGCTTATACAATATTCTGAATCAACTCCAAAGGAATTTTTTATGCTCAAAGCATATAGAGCAAGGCCAGCACAATCATATTTTTCATGGCCAGGCCTGTCTGTCATCACTTAGTCATAAGCCAAATTTCTCTTTCCTCTTATGATGTTTTCTGTGTTTAGCCATGCTGCTCCTTATCTTTTCTGAACCACAGATAACCTTGCAGAAAAACTGCTACACGGCTCTTCTTATAATTACAAGGTAATGTTCACTTCCTGTCTTTTCAAAGACAGCAAGGAGTTTGAAGCTTCTTCTTCCTCTGTTATACTGTTTGGTCCACGGCCAAGGAGGTATGTGATGGCCTCTCATCCTATTTGTCTACACTCCCCTTGTTCAGCAGTGCATCAGACAGTGGTGCTGTCTCCACTCCTGGTTCATCTCCACTACACTCCTCTCAAATATGCCCTGGGTGGGGGCAAAGCATACTCAGGATGGAAGGGGGTGTGACATAGAGCACCACGGGGAAAAATAATGGTGGTACTTACGTTTGTGTAGGAATGTAGTTTACAGTGGTTCCTGAGGAACGAGAGAGCGATGGAGGGTGGAATGTGTGGTGCTGTTGAAGAGAGATAGAGACGGCACTGTGTGGGAGTGGGATATGCCATCGTGCCACAGCTAACAGACAGGAAGGGAAGAGAGTGAAGTAGTTTCCCAGGTGGGTAGATGGACAGGGAGGGGTATTCTGAATCACTACAGGAATCTCCCACTGTCATCATCATACTGTGTGATATGAGTTCAAGAATCTTTCTGTTGCTGTAGCAACACATAGCTCTGTGGAAATAGCGATAATCAGTGTGGGCACCTTCTCAGATCCAATGAATTAATCAGTGAAAGTTTTCATTAATGTGATCAATTAATCTTTAAGGTACATTAAATGCGTTCAACGAAAAGGTTCTTTTTTTCTTTTTTCTAAATACACGGGGGGGGGGGGGGTTCACCTGGGGAATCTACTGGTCCTACATTGAAGAGCACAGGCCCTTTATTCCCCACTGATCTACTGAAACTTTGGTGTGATGCCAACAAGTAATTTTGCAACAAGCCCCAGCAACATTGTCCTATCAGCAGGTCATGGATTTGGGATATGCCAAAGAGGAAACAATGGAGTGTACACACATATTAACACATACCCCAAAATAATTGGGTCCCTTGTTCAATGACAGTTGAGGTTATCATGACAGTTGGAACATCACAGCTTTTAAGAAGACAGGAGTCACCCAACTTTCTCAAAATGCTGGAATTTAAAAATGAGTAGGTGTATGTTGTTTGCCACATAGTATGTCTTTATTTTTAGTGTGTTGTTGTGACCTCAGCAAACTGATTCACCATCACTTATGTCCCTATTGTTCTAACTTTAATTGTGTAAAACATAACACAAAGAGAACATTCATTTAGCCCAGAATATCACAGAATGAATGAAGCAGCTCCACTTTTAGCCTGTGAGTAAGTGTTACAATATAAAGTGTTTCTTAAGGTAAAATCATGCCAAAATAGAAAAAAGAAAAATCAACTCTAATACTGCTAAAAGGGGAATTCCACAGTTGGTTGTTCAAATAATTCTAGCCAAGACAACAACTTCAGAATATTAGTTCCTTGATTTTTTTTTCTCTAAAAAACAAATATAAAGAAATGAAAAGTCACAGAAAAAAACTACCAACCTTTCTGCCATATCCACTTAATGACAGCAGTTGAATACCTCATCCCCTCTCAATCTCCAAGTATCTGCCAGGAATACGGGCATACAAAAATCCTAGAACACAAACAGTTCATAATGTTAGTACAGTCCTACACAGGCACCATGAGTAATTAAAGAGGCCCATGGCTCAGTGCCATTTTTCCAATTTCAGGTAGCGATGGCCCATAGAAATACAAGAGATTGAGTTAATAAGAAAGTCTCCTGAGAGGTACTTGCAGAAAATCAAAAATTCTTTGCTCATCTTTTTATAAACCTCTTACTGGATAAGATCGTCAAGGCACTGCAAATGTACCCGATCCATTGAAAATGAAAAGGGAAAAAAAATAATGTTGTTCCATGCTGTTTCTCAATGTTGTAACAGAAAGACAATCATAAAACATGACGTCAGATGGACATTATAAACTATTCCAGTGAAATAAAAAAATCCTATTATGCTCTATATAAAGCAAAATGTGACAAATGAGTTTGTAGTGATGATTTACTTTTATAGCCTGTCTCCCTTTTCACCTCTCCTTTAGCTTTACAGCTATAAACTGACACAGCCAATATTTTTGCAGTGTAACAGATATCAAGTTAGTTTGACATCTTTATTGCAGTTTGAACATGCACACATATCCAATATGGCGCCAGTGCCCTTTTTTCTGCTCTGGGCAAGGTGAAGATGAGCACAATTATTGTTAAGGATTTATCTATTGCATTTATTATTCAATTTCCATTGTCAATATCTCTTGAAATAAATATCTGCAAATAGTAACTGAATGATACTCTAACAATATCTATAGCTATTGACATATGAAAAACTCACTTTTTTTTTTTACTTGTGCGTGTGCATGTAATATCTGGGGTGTCTTTTGGGGGGGGGGGGGGGTAGGCTACCTTTATCAGAAAACATGGCATTTGGCTTGACATTCAGATTTGGCTCTGACTTTTGAAATGTTCAAAATTTTTGTCACGACAAAATTTCGCGACCGGGCCGTGAACTATGCGCAAACTGTTCGTGAACTCGTCGAAAGGATGCGGGAGGATGCGTGCTAGTGCGTGGCAGTGCGCGCCATGCCACGACTGTCACGAACAGCTCACGTCGAGTTCACGAGTAGTTCACGACATGTTCACGAATTGGTGCGCGTCGCAGCGTGGCCGTGCCCTCCCACTGACACGGTCACGTGTACTTCACGCATTGATGGCACGAGCAGTTCACGACTAGTTTACGCACTTCACGAGCAGTTCGCGCATGGCACGAGCAGTTCACGACTACTGTGCGACAGTGACGCTCGTGTCGGTGCGGGGGTATATATAGGGCTTCCTGGACAATGCTCGCCATTCCAGAGATCGCCAGCGAAGAGACAACTTATATCACAGAGACAACATGCCAGGTATAGGTATCTTCTCTTCTCTGCAATGATTGTGTCTCTGGAATTCAGCATGTTGTCGCTTCCACAGCCAATCCAAAAATGACCTGGGGTTGGGGAGGCCCCCTTTTTATATGGCGTGCGCAAGTCGGCATAACACTGTCCATATTGCGCAAACTCGTCGTGCCAATGCGGGAAGTGCGTAAACTATGCGCAAACTATGCGCAACCTATGCGTGAACTCGTCGTGCCAGTTCGTGTCAATGTGGACACTGATGGGCTCGCATTCATGAACTATTCGTGAACTCGTCGTGAACTATGCGTGAACTAGTCGTGAACAGTGCGGGAGCCTCCCAGTTCGTGCCCCAAAATGGCACGACTTGCCACGACAAAATCGTGGCCAAAAGTTGTGCAAGTGTCAGCCTTGCATTAGAATTTTCTTGATAGGTGCATCCCTAAGGGGTTAATTTTGAAAATGAAGCAAGTTGATGATGGCAATTTTCATTATGGTTACATAACAGAGCTTATTAAATATTCTTAAATGTTCCAAACAAAAAAAATCCCAAGCCGTTTCATAGAACTATCTTGAACATTTTATATGACACTAATTTGAGTAAAATCTGACCATGGGTGATTAAAATATCAGTGCCACAAAATGTTTTCAGATTTTATCATTAAAGTGCCATTTCCATGGGAACAATTTAAATTCTTTTCAAAATACTACATTTTATGTTAAAATCATGTTGAGTATGTTTATTTCTTAGTTTTTACATTATTATGGTTATTTCTACACTTTACCCTGAAGATCCCTTAACCAGGTTTTTATTTATTTATTTATTTTTTTTTTTAATAGCAGCTCTAAAAGCGTTGTTATCGGCTTTGGGCAAAAATTGCAACTTTGAACTTAACTATTGTGAAATCAAAAAACACATACAGTTTATGTGTTAGGGAAGTGTCAGGAGTAAATACACTTACATTACAAGGAAAAATTTGGGATTATACGGGTTAAGAAAACTTTTGAGAAGGTGCACCATTTTTCTTCCAAGCCCCAGACCCATTGACATTATGTCCTAGCAAAAAGTGAACAATGGAAACTGCTCTGTTGTAGGCAGCAAAGACCAGCACAAATGATAAAACCAGCTCTCAGCCTCAGAGGACAGAAGTGCCGAGTACATATGTGTGTACATTTTTTTGACATACCAGTTTCAAATAGCTGAAACATACACATGTTGTGCCATTCAAAATTTTATTGGACAGCTTTATATTAATGATCTGGATCAGTACAACGTAGGA
Source organism: Gymnothorax reevesii (assembly GCA_029721435.1). Taxonomy (NCBI): domain Eukaryota; kingdom Metazoa; phylum Chordata; class Actinopteri; order Anguilliformes; family Muraenidae; genus Gymnothorax; species Gymnothorax reevesii. The sequence goes on along the minus strand of CM056577.1, from coordinate 81,307,190 downwards.
CTACCAATAAAATTTGTATTAAAGGAAAATTAGTACGCTTTTAAGGAGGTACAACCCCAATTCCGAAATAGTTGGGACAAAGTGTAAATTGTGAATAAAATCAATACACAATGACTTTCAGATCACACTAGCCAGTATTTAAATCACAATAGAACAGAGATAACATAACAAATGTTGAAACTGAGAAATTTTGCAATTTTATCCAGAAAATGAGCTCGTCTCAAATTTGATGGCTGCTACAGGTCTCAAAAAAGGTGGGACAGGGGCCTGTTTAACATGGTGTAGCATCCTCTCTTCTTTTTAACACAGAGTGGAGGTGTCTGGGCATTGAGGAGACAAGTTTCTTGAGTTTAGCCATTGGAATTTGATCTCACTCTTGTTTAATACAGGCTTCCAGCTGCTGGAGAGTTTTGGGTCTCTTTGACAGACTTTTCGTTTAATTATGCATCAAATGTTCTCAATTGGTGAAAGATCAGCACTGCAGGCAGGCCAGTTCAGCGCACGGATTCTTCTACTACGAAGCCATGCTGTTGTAATAGCTGCAGTATGTGGTTTTGCATTGTCCTGTTGAAATACACAAGGCCTTCCCTGGAATAGATGTCGTCTGGGGGGAGCATATGCTGCTCTAAAACCTTTATATACCTTTCAGCATTCATGGTGCTTTTTAAAACATGTAAGTGTCCCACACCATATGCACTAATGCATCCCCATACCATCAGAGATGCTGGCTTTTGAACTGAATGCTGATAACAGGAGGGGTGGTCTTTCTCCTTTTTAGCACGGAGGACACAACACCCATGATTTCCAACAAGAATGTCAAATTTGGGTTCGTCTGACCACAGGACACTTTGTCACTTTGCTACAGTCCATTTTAAATGAGCCTTGGCCCAAAGAACACGGCGGGGCTTCTGGATCATGCTAAACAATGGCTTCCTTTTTGCATGATAGAGTTTTAGGTGGCATCTGTGGATGGGACGGCGGATTGTGTTTACAGACAGTGGTTTATTGAAGTATTCCTGGGCCCATTTAGTAATGTCAATGACAGAATCATGCCAGTGAGTGATGAAGTGGCGTCTGAGGGCCCGAAGATCACAGGCATCCAGTAAAGGTCTTCGGCCTGGTCCCTTCTGCGCAGAGATTTTTCCAGTTTCTCTGAATCTTTTGATGATGTTATGCACTGTCAATGATGAGACCTTCAAAGGCTTTGCAATTTGACGTGGAGGAACATTGTTTTTAAAGTAATCCACAATTTTTTTATGCAAGCCTTCACAGGTTGGAGAGCCTCTGGCCATCTTTACTTCTGAGAGACCAAGCCTCTCTAAGACATCCCTTTTATAGCCAGTCATGTTACATACGTGATGGCAGTTAACTTAATTACTTGCTAAATGTTCTTTAAGCTGATTTTATTATATATTAATGGCTTTTTCAGCCCTTTTTCTGCTTGTGTCCCAACTTTTTTGAGACCTGTTGCAGCCAGAAACTTTGAAATTAGCTCTTTTTGTGGATTAAAATGTAAAATTTCTCAGTTTCAACATTTGAAATGTCATCTGTGTTCTATTGTAAATAACAAATGAGCTCATTCGATCTGAAAGTTGTTGCGATTTGATTTTATTCACAATTTACACTTTGTCCCAACTATTTCAGAATTGGGGTTGTACAAAGAGGTGGTGGCTTTGATTTATTTTCAAGGAGAATCTGGTGTGAGCAAGGTGTTTCCCATCACTGTTATTTTCAAACTGAATTCCACCTGTAACGTCAATTAAATTTGTATGGCTTGGTTGTTGATATAGTGTAACTAAGTGTAACTTACCTTTCCATAATCAATGTGTAGTTTATTAGTTGCAAGCAAGCCACTAAATCACTGACTGAGTTTAGAAAAGCCAAATCTTGTCAACATTTTAGATTTTACTCTGTTGACGCATGATTTTTAAGAGCATCAGTCCTGAGCAGCTGGATAATAAATATCCCATGGAGGCAAAATATTGGAGATATTGGAGATGGTACTGACTGATGGCTTCAGATTCAATTTTTATTTGTATAGCGCTTTTCACGGAGGTACTGTCACAAAAACATTTCACTGAAGAAGAGGTGCAGATACAGTTAGATGCCCAGCCTAAATCCCCAAAATAGCAAATGATGAAGAAAAAAAAACTTTCAGTTGGGAGTAAATCCTAAAATAGTGGTGAGAAAAAAACCTCCCCAATGGGAGTCTCAGTAGGAACCGGGCTGTTGTGGGGGAGCCCAGCCTCTGCTGACCATCTGATTTTAATTCAGGTGGGATTATTAAAGCAGGTATTATTAAAGATCAGAGTAAGAAGAGACTTAAGATGCTGAAAAGGACAGGGAAGTGGTGAAACTTATGAATCTGAGACAGTGGGGTGGTGATGGGCAAGTGGAGAGCAAATATGAAATTATACTATGAGCTGATGCATATACAGCATCGTCTTCCCAACTGAATTTTTGCAAACCTCCATTTCTACAGGGATGAAATATCATGTACAGACATTTTATTGGTTTTGTTCACAACTACCACTTTAAATTGGGGAACAACTTGACCAAAACAAATGAAAAACAATAACAATGGCTTATAAGTCTTTTTATGAGAACACTGGACACCCACAGATGCAAGCTCATACACATCAGAGGGCAATAAAATGGAGAATAACATTGATACTCTTTCAAACGTTTCTAAATCAATTTCACTGAACAAAACTTCATTTCACAAAATGGAATCTCATTTGACTTCACTTCCAATTTGCAGAGTAACTGTTGTTGGAATTTTGATTTTATATTCCTGGTGTTACCTTAAAAAAGAACTCAGACAGAGACAAAGGAGTTAATATCCAAGCCATAGTCAGTTTACTTCATCTGCAGCGAAGGATCCTTGCACACAGCAAGTCCCGTCATAGGAAAACATTGTGACGTTCTTCTCCCCTCGCGCTGATTTACACATCATGATGTAATCTGGAAGACTTTTGCAGTCACACGCAACCCACGTCAAGCCGCCCCAGAGTTATGTGTATACATCTCAGAGAGAGGACAGGTGATTCCTCCCTATCCTCTCCGGCTTATCTTGTTCACTTTCCGAAGCTTCTCCCTTGTACTTCTTCTTCTGTAAACACATAAACGAAGAGAGAAAAAGAACATCTTGCCTCTGTTATAGGCCCATCAGGTCCACGTGGCTCCAGATAGGCTATATGCCATGACGCACTGATCAGATTTATGGAAACTTAGTTATGCAGGCCCAGGCTAATCAGAAACATGCAAGAGTACACACTGAGGCCTGAGAAAAGTCGAGCCAGAGCAAGCAAGGATAAACGATTAATAATAAAGCAAATGAATCAAATATTAAAAATTATTCCACAGTAACCACCTCTGAGTTACTGCAGTTACCATTTCTACAATTTGTTCTCTTTTGGATCCTCCTAGTCATTTCTCCATTAAAAAATATATTTTGAGAGACAATAAGTCAATACTGAACTAAAATGGTAAAATAAGTGAAATCCCTCAACCTCATCATTTATACTCCAAGTAGCATTTTGTTTGGAGTGTTTTGATTTCCCACATGGTACACAGCAAGCCTCAAAATAGAGTGTTGATTTAATAGAGCGAGGCAAACATGATCATGTGCTCACAAGCATAAGAGTCCAGCAGTGAGAGGGGAAAGTGGGATGTATCTGTGTTGGCATGCAGAAAAGGATGATAACGAAAGCATCAGTGCACACAAACTGAGTCAGAGAAAAAAGGAAAGAGAGAGAGAGGGAGAGAGTAAGGAAGAGAGAGAGAGAGTGACAGCTTTCCAACTGATGACAGGGCACCAGAAATTCTGTGGCTTTTCTGCCCACGTGCGATCACCCACAATTCAGCTGGCATCCCACAGCTGACAGGCATGCTCTATTCATCTGAGTATGAATCCTCCTTGTCCGTCAGACGAAGCAACACCCATGTTATTTACGTCAAAGGTGCCAGCTAAATATCAGTTTTGTTGTGACGAACGATTGCACTCAGACTTCACTTTTATAGTTTTGACAAGTCTTCAGATCAAGAGAAGATAAACAATGTAATCATTCTGCACGTTCATTGAAAATACCATTTACTTTTCAACCAACTAGAATAATAGTTTCTCCTTTTTATTCCATTGATGAACTCATCTAAGTTTTTTGCACTTCCACTTTCATATTGCACTTGGATGTGCCAACATTTACTTCAAGTGAACAAAATATCAGCCTTGACTGTAAAAAAAACACACACACAAACACAGAAGCGCGCACGCACATATACATGCATGCGCTCACACACACACACACACACACACACACACACACACACACGCACACACACACACACATCGCAAGAGGTTATTCCACACTGGATCATTTTCTCAATAAAGAGCATGGTGCATGCTAATCCATAAGATAAAATGATATTACTTATCTAGAGCGTCGGTATGGACACATTGACAGAGTACATTCTCGGTCTTGCACTCATTAACCTAATGAAGGACCAACAGAAGCCACAGGTCAGTATATTACGGGGCAGGGGGGCAGGGGCTGGAGACCTCCACAGCAGTACTTGGATCTAAATGAAACCGCTTGTGATTGCCTAGGTGCAGACGTGGTGCGCATGCAAAAGATGTTTGAATTCTGGAAAACCCTCAAATTATCACCATGGAAACAGGAGAGCCACCTCAGAGTCACTCCTGAGAAAAAAAACATAGTTGACTGGTTTCATAATGCATTAAAATAATCAGACCAATTACAAAATGTCTGTCCATGTATTGCCATTGTTATTTGCGTGTTGGTTCATCACATTTTAGTGCATGAACTGGCTTGTTTTCACAATTTATTCCAGATGACCATTTTGCACAGGAAGTGTGCCGGCATATGATGACATCAGTGTCCATAAATGGTAAGCGGAAACAGCAATGGGAGTAGACGCTGTTGAAAACTACTGACCTTGGGGACAATGTGCTGGGTTATGACGCACTATTGTAACACTGCTTACTGACTGCTGAACTGATGGTGCAGCACAGTAACCCTGCAAGCTTAAAGGCAAGCCTTTTCTGAAAAAACAGAGAGCTCATCTGAGGTAGTCATACTGCACACCTTTCTCTTGCTGAAAATCAGAAGATTAACGGTGCATAGCAAGCTCAGATCCAGAACTGGCAAGGCACGCTTATGAAGGCATTCTGAGTAATAAAATACAAGTTTTAAATATGCATTAGAAGTTATTTTAATTAGGATTTAATATTTTAATACAAAGGGTTCAAATATAATGTTCAGCTTGCACAGATTCTCCAGTTTGTGAACGAAGACAAATCTGCCAATACTCAGTCTGCAATTTTCTGACTTCAGTCATATCTCCTGCTCCTCCTCGCTTGCATCAACAAATGTATTACAGCCAGCAGCGTATCCCACCTAAGCTACCCTACAAGCTTGGAAAGGTTTTCTGTCTTGTTAAATCCATTTCTCTGAGGTCATGAAGCAGGCAGTCCACATTGCAATGACGTAATGTCACCATCAATTGTCAAACCAAGACTCACAGTTCTTGGCAAGTGAAATGTGATAAACTGTCATCTTGCAAAACAGAGTAATTGTACTTGACAAATGGGCTCCATTTCCAGCTGAAAACTTCACCCAATGACATCTCCCTGGCTTCCTTGCCACAAATTACAGCAATAAAAAAAAAGAACTTCCACTGGCTGATTTCAGCTTTCTGTTGTTAATTGGTATGAAAATAGCATGTCAATCTGCGCTAGACTTAATGATTATAGTTTCACTTCACTGACACAATAGGGTTGGTGTTATTCAGAGAGACTGTTTCTTTAGCAAATCTGAACAAATGAATGTGAATGCATGGTGCCTCAATAATGTCCATAGGGATTGTCCAAATGAAAGCAAAAACTAAATGTTGCTGACAAACATGGCATAATTTATAAGGGAGTTGGAGGTTGCAACCCCACCCCAATAAACAAACATGCAATTTAGATCCCCATAAGAACATAGGCGTAAAAACAGACATCTATGCATTTCATCCCCCCCCAATGTTCAAACTGAATTTATGCCCTTGCCAGAAACTCTACACTGTAATAAATTTCAAGCTGGTTCAACTTAGAGAGGAAAGCTCGCCAGTTGCCTTAAAAATGTGAGTTAACTCAAAAGAAAAGTGGAAAGGGGAATTCAGAACGGCTTAGGAAGACAACCACACTAATAAGAGAATCCGAATGCACATAGACCAGGCATTATGATCATGCATCTGTTGCCTGTCATGTTCGTTTTCTTGATTAGTCGGATGGATGGTCGTCACTCTGTTGGTCCAGCATGGTATTGTGGGGCGGTGTTATCTCCTTTCTTTTCTTAAAGGATGGGTCAGGGTACCCTATGGTAAAGGTGATAGGTTAGGAAGCATTAAAGCACCTTTCCTTTACATTTAGAGAAGTCAAACACACTCGTCATGGCTACGACGTAAATACTTCCTGGCCATTTCCCAGGTGTTAGGAACTTTCCTAAGAAAAAAAGACTATTCGAATGCACCCAGAACTTTTTGAGGAATTCTGTAATTACTGTGAAAAATAGCGTCCTGTTGTACTAACATCTGAAGGAGTGTGTTATAATGATTTTCTGCAGATGTGGTAGCTGCACAAGTGAACCTAGAGCATCATGCTATACAAAAAAGGCTTACTCATTGTATGTTAGGTGATGTAGTGGACCGCATTGTCACTCTGTGATGGAATTTTCCATGCCCCAGTCCATGCTTTGCAACACTTCGAAGGATTCCTTCAAACAAGAAAATACCTGTAGTTTTACATATATATTGGGAACACATACAGATAGATATGTACCTAAGCAATCAGTGTTGCACTTCAATCCAATGGATGTATTGCGCTCACACCAGTGACATAAATTTATGTCCATTCGATGACAATTACAAACAAGAGCCATTCGGAGATGGCATATCCCCTTGGCCCCACGTTATCAACTTCGGATCAGCAAAAGGCACCACGTCAGGTCATGATTAATGGGCACACCAAGTATTGCAGAAAAATATTGAACGAAGTATTGAATGAAATGTTCAGAGACAGACGGACGGGCAGACAGACAACTACACCCATGACTACATCCCCCACATTATATGCCGGGGATAACAAGACACTGTATGGGCCCCTTCTGATGTAGCACTGCAAATGATCTTGGCTGCTTAACGTGCCATTTGGCGAATGCTACATTCAGCTCGCTGGAGCTTTCTCAACCTGCTGGGAAAATTTATACAGGAAATATACTCTCAACAAAAATATAAACGCAACACTTTTGTTTTTGCTCCCATTTGTCATGAGATGGACTCAAAGATCTAAAATTCATTCCAGATACAAAATATTACCATTTCTCTCAAACATTGTTCACAAATCTGTCTAAATGTGTGATAGTGAGCACTTTTGCTTTGCTGAGACAATCCATCCCACCTCACAGGTGTGCGACATCAAGATGCTCATCAGACACCATGAATAGTGCACAGGTGTACCTTAGACTGTCCACAATAAAAGGCCACTCTGAAATGTGCAGTTTTGTCTCACAGCAAAATGCCAAAAATGGCGCACGCATTGAGGGACCGTGCAATTGGAATGCTGACAGCAGGAATGTCAACCAGATCTGTTGCTCGGGCACTGAATGTTCATTTCTCCACCATAAGCCGTCTCAAAGGGCGTTTCAGAGAATATGGCAGTGCATCCAACCGGCCTCACAACCGCAGACCACGTGTAACCACACCAGCCCAGGAGCGCCGCATCCAGCAGGTTCACCTCCAAGATCGTCTGAGACCAGCTACTCAGACAGCTGCTGAAACAAGTGGTTTGCATAACCAAAGAATTTCTGCACAAACTGTCAGAAACCGTCTCAGGGAAGCTCAACTGCATGCTCGTCGTCCTCATCGGGGTCTTAACCTGACTCCAGATCGTCGCCGTAACAAACTTGAGTGGGCAAATGCTCACATTCGATGGCGTCTGGCACATTGGAGAGGTGTTCCCTTCTCGGTTTACATTGTTCAGGGCAGATGGCAGACAGCGTGTGTGGCGTCGTGTGGGTGAGCGCTTTGCTGATGTCAATGTTGTGGACCGAGTGGCCCATGGTGGTGGTGGGGTTATGGTATGGGCAGGCATCTGTTATGGACGAAGAACACAGGTGCATTTTATTGATGGCATTTTGAATGCACAGAGATACTGTGATGAGATCCTGAGGCCCATTGTTGTGCCATACATCCATGAACATCACCTCATGTTTCAGCAAGATAATGCACGGCCCCATGTTGCAAGGATCTGTACACAATTCTTGGAAGCTGAAAATGTCCCAGTTCTTGCATGGCCAGCATACTCACCGGACATGTCACCCATTGAGCATGTTTGGGATGTGCTTGACCGGCGTATACGACAGCGCGTACCAGTTCCCACTAATATCCAGCAACTTCGCACAGCCATTGAAGAGGAGTGGACCAACATTCCACAGGCCACAATTGACAATCTGATAAACTCTATGCGAAGAAGATGTGTTACACTGCATGAGGCAAATGGTGTTCACACCAGATACTGACTGGTTCTGAGTACCCAGACCCCCAATAAAGCAAAAACTGCACATTTCAGGGCGGACTTTTATTGTGGACAGTCTAAGGTACACCTGTGCACTAATCATAGTGTCTGATGAGCATCTTGATGTGGCACACCTGTGAGGTGGGATGGATTGTCTCAGCAAAGCAAAAGTGCTCACCATCACACATTTAGACAAATTTGTGAACAATGTTTGAGAGAAATGGTAATATTGTGTATCTGGAATGAATTTTAGATCTTTGAGTCCATCTCATGACAAATGGGAGCAAAAACAAAAGTGTTATGTTTATATTTTTGTTGAGTGGTAGTTCTCAGTTTTAGGGATGTGGCAGAATCAGATGTCAAAAGAATAGAGAGAAAGTGATGCGAGATCAGTGAGACACCAAAAGTGAGATGCAAGGGAACTGGGAGTTTATTAAAATAAAAGAAAACAGGCATGAGGGCCAAGCAGTGCTTGAAGTGGGAAAAAAGAAGTGCAGGAACCCTGATTTTCTGAGAACCATCCCGGTCATTAACAAAGGTTTAGGGTTAGTTGAAAAGTTGAAAACACGTTATTTTTTCAATTGGAAACTTAAAACGTTTTTTTACATTCATGCATTTAGCAAACAGGGCTCTTAAGGACAATGCTCTACTCTTTTCATTTTGTGCTACAGTACTTGTTTGAACAGATGTGTTTTCACAATAATTCTGATATTAGGCCTATTTTTGAATGAACCTTTAGTATGTGGGCAACTGGAGTAAGAACCACAACCGTATTGTCAAGATGTTTAAGTTTTTTGCAATCTCCGTGTCTGACAGTCTATTATTGTTTTTAATTTCTTCAAATCTGCTGACTTTTTAAGATATTAAACGTGAATGTTTTGATAAGAGGGCTCAGTTCTTCAAGATGAGTACCGAGAATTTCAATCAATGTTTCTGTTTAAGCTCCGCTCAATAAAGTGAGTCAACACTGGCGCGACACAATGTACAATGCCTCCGTGTCTGACAGCCAAAAAAAAGGACGCCTAGAACAGATTGATAACGAAATAAAGAATAAAAAGAAACATTTTAACAACAGAACATCCAATGAACACTGCGATTTATGTATTGGCGGGTCATCTTTGATGGATATCCTGTTTGTTGGTTTTTATTCTTTATTTCGTTATAAATCTGTTCTCATATCAATACTTTTACTTTTTGCTGGCAGGTGGACATGGAGTATTTTGCATTTCCTGGCGGACAGTCTTGATCGTGCAAGCGATAATTTCTTCACACTGTCAATGGTCATGGAATTGATTTGCTCTCTGATTGCAAGCACTATTTTATCTCTGCTGTGGAAATAAAGAGTGAATCTGTTCGGTCCATCTGACTAATTTTCAAAAGAAAGACCGAATAAAGACTGCCATCTATCTTCAACGAAAACAGACGAATAGGCTAAAAAGACCAAGAAAAGTCGATAGCTATCAATTTGCATTTTGTGAAGGTCGCACACAAACATGGCCAAGTTTACACATCTAATAATTTCTGGAATACTCGGAAAAATTAGAACTTTTCTGACTTTCGGACACGAAGCTATATTAAAACCCTATCCGACTATCGCGTCTTTGCATTGACTTTGTCTGTAATCAGTCGTGCGAAAAATTTGTTTTGCGTCCAGTGTGCAAGCGGCTTTAATGAGCATAGAATGCAAGCATGCGATATATATATATCAGAGCACTTTATTCATGTCATTGTTTGGATTGTCTGGCTAGAAGTCACCAGTCAAACAACATAGGATAGTTTGCAAAGCCTGCTCAAACTCTTAATAGCAACACAGAACTGCATAATAATAATCGTACCGCCAGCCAACGACGACTGAGAAGTGTTTTGTGCTTTAGAGTTTAAAGGACGAAACACTGTTCCAGCGTGTTGGCTGGTTAGATTGTGATGTTAGTTTAAAATCCTTTATTGAGAGCTCGTTGAGCAGGTTTTGCGAACCAGTTGGCAGTTAGCACAAACAACAACACTGGACCCGTCTTGGTCGCACTTAATAGAATAGAATTGAATAGAATAGAATAGAATAGAACGCCTTTATTGTCATTTCACAGAGTGACAAGAGATTCAAAGCTGTCCCATAGAGTGCACATGCACATAGGAACACATAGGAATTCCCTGAGTGGATATAAAATTATGATCGACTTACTGCAGATGAATCCTCGCGGTCTCGTCTTTTCAACGATGTGTTCCTTGTCTTCATAACCGTAGTAGGTGTTTTACAATCCAGCAGTTAATATTGGCAGCAAACATTTACCATTCACAGCTGTGGTTTGGACCGTAACGTCCCACTTGCCAACCACAGCAGTGCAGACTTGAATGAGCGCGCCCTCCGTACCTATGGCAATAACTCAGAAGTGGTAGCTAGGCAACCAATTTGTTGTCAAATGTGGGATTTTCTTTTATTGGTGCGCTCATGTGAATGAACGACAAGCAACCCAGACAATGGGATAATCTAGGCTATCGAATGAACCACAATCTTTGATGAAAATATATAATGTGTAATGTAATGTAAAATAAAGAAGTGCCGGAACTGTGTTCCGGTGCGTTCTGGCCAACTTCAAAGTGCAGGAACGCATATGATAAAAATACAGAAGTACCGGAACTGCGTTCCGCTGCGTTCCGGTCCACTTCAAGCACTGGGGCCAACAAAAAACTTGGCCCAAAGGGTTGCAAAAATCCAACTAAGGTAAGCTTCACAGAGCTGAAAACTAAAAAGTCCAAACGACAAGAAACAAAAACCACTGGAACCTCCAGGGAGAAAACCATGAACAGAAAAGAATAATCAGTCGTAGAATACAAAGAACAAGAACTTGGCTTGGCTGTAAGAAAGACGTAAATACTGCACAAAACACAAGAACATGAAACACTGTGAGACTCTGTCTGCCAGTCAACTTCCACCGACTCCAGATTAAGGGAATAAAATCAGGACACATGAGGGGCAACACCTGGAGAAGAAACAATGGGCAAGGCAAGATCATGAGACAAGGACATAGATAGGTTGACATGACTTGCTCATCAAGGGAATGAGCATGCTCAGCTTAAGTACCAATTAAGTATGCAGATTGGAAGGAAGCATGAATGTTAACAGAAAAGCACAGCAAGACTTGAAATAGCAAAGCAGGAATCATGACAATAAACTCCCTATCTAAATTAGTAGTATTAGTAATATGCCTGTTTAAGAATCACACCTCCCGTGACTGTTAGTAAATGTTAGTAACTTAAAAACAGTTAATTGCCAATTAAGCTCAGGCAGCCCTGAATCCAGCACAGCACAGAAGGAAGGGGCAAATAACAAAAGCCAACTTTCTTATTAGAAATGACTGGGGATAAGAAACTTATAAGAAACTACAATGGCATTTCTTACTTGAATCTTATACATTTCTTAGTGAAAACTATTCTTATAAGAATTTTTCTTACCCTTGTCTTATCTCATGTGAAACTTCAAAAAAGGAAACTTGTTCACCTTTTTAATCAATTTTATTTTTCGATGCTTATTGATACAAAACAGACAAACCAAGAAAAATATACAAAAATTGCCTGTTTTGGATAAAGACATCATTTCATGGGTTTCCCAGCCAAACACATCCTTCCAAATAGAAATAAATTAACAATTTCTGTGACAAACAAAGGTTACTTCTCTGGAATAATGAAAATACAAAGACATGGCCTTTTCACTTACCTAATTCAATATCAGTTGAACACAAGTTTAACAATTTAACAATTCAAGCTGACCTGAAAAAAGCACCTATAAGTACAGAAAACAGTTAAAAAACAACACCTTTTCTAAACGCAGTGAAAACAGTTGAAGGTATATAAAACAATAATATAAATAATAGAGGAACTAGAAAGTAAATTCTTAATAAAAACGGATCTCTCGGACACTTTCTGTTGTAACACACACAAAGTGATAATGCCAAAATCAAAGTTCGACCATAGCGGTCAAGCCACCAAAACAATGATGATCAAAAGTTTTCCAGCCCAAGAAGACATTGGAAGGAACATTTGTCTATAATTTGAAAAGAATCAGCCCAGTTGCTAATGCTGTAGAGAAGACACAACGGTCCAAATCTAAGTTCAAGTTTGGCAGTAGCAGTCAGCTCAAGCCAGTACCTAATCAATGGTTACAAAAGCTTTTCATCTCAAGAAGAGATTGTAAGGAACATTCCGGGCATGTGCTTTGCGTCTCGGGATGACACTTCGCACATGCATAGGTTCTAAACGTCATGGCACGCTGACCCCGCAGATGTAATTTGATGAACAGACCGTAAGTGAATGCATATATTAGATCAAGATTCTTGACAAGAATGCATCATGAAATTAATGTGAGGCAGAGCATTGATTGTTGGTAAATTGAGAAACCTTCATTCTGAGTTGTCTAATTTATGCATTCACTTACAGCAGACCGCTACAGCAATGTCTGTGCATGAATCACTGTGCATGTGTGCACTGTCTAAGGATCAACGAGAAGAAATAGTGGAAGAAGTAGTGGAGAATCTTACACGGTTCTGATAAGAAACTTGCAAGATTCTTATAAGAAACTTGCAGGATTCTTATAAGTTTCTTATAAGACTCTTATAAGTTCTTATCTAATTTGCATACAAATATCTTATAATAATCTTATAAGAAACTTAATAGTTTCTCATAAGAGACTTATAAGATGCTTATAAGAAACTAATAAGTTTCTTGTAAGCATCTTATAAGAATGTTTTGTATGGGTTATATACACAATACACAGGTGCCTTTGAAACACGTGACATAGCCAAAAGATGACAAACAATCCACATTAGGTTCATGATTGTGAATTATCTATGTGAATCCTCTCAATAGATTACATGTTCTTTCTACATGTTGAAAGATGATAATAAAAAAATTAAAGTTGAGGCATGTCACTGTCTCCATCAGGTATAATTCCTGACAGAGAGGTCTCCCCACTTATGCCAGCGATGCGCTCTTCTGCAGTTGATGGTTGTGACTGTGAGCCTCCTCCTCCTATGGCTGATGTACTTTTTTGTGTTGCGGTTATATACTCAGCAACAAAAGTTTCTGTGACACCATTTATGTATATGTTATAAATGACACGCAAAGATCTCAATGCAATCAATATGTTTATTTAACAGGAGAAACACTGACTTTTCAGTGCCAACGTCACTCAAAACGAAAAATGTCATTTTCATGCGTCATGAAGCACTTGTCTGACGTCTAACCAATTGTGACCTTCACACTTCAATACCGGGTGTGACTTCCTCGTGCCATGATGCAAGCAACGCATCTCTGGCGCATGGACCGAATCAGATGTGCCAGAAATTGCTGTGGGATGTCATTCCAAATCTGACGTAGACGTTGTCGCAATTCCTGGAGTGTAGCTGGCGGGTTATCCATCCGCCGCAAACGTCGATCCATCTCGTCCCAAAGATGCTCAATTGGGGACATGTCTGGGGATCTGGCTGGCCATGGCAGGACATTGACATGTTGTTGCATCAGATACTGCTGTACAATCCTTGCAACGTGTGGTCTGGCGTTATCATGTTGCAGCGTTATTCCGGGACCATGTTGCATCAAAAACGGTACCACCAATGGCCGTAGCACTTCATCGCGATATCTTTGACCTGTCAGATTTCCATCAATAACAAGCAAATCTGTTCTGTTTCTAGCCGTGATCCCTCCCCAAATCATGACACTACCACCTCCAAAACGATCAAATTCCTGAACACAGTTGTTGGCATAACGTTCTCCACGTCGACGGTATACACGTAAACGACCATCACATCGGTTAAGCATGAATCTTGATTCATCAGTGAAGAGTACAAGATCCCATTGACGTTGGATCCACCGTCGATGTTGTTGTGCCCACTGTAGACGCAGTCGTCAGTGTTGTACTGTGAGTATTGGACGTCTTGCTGGCCGACGTGGGACAATGCCAAAATGACGGAGACGGCGACGGATTGTCTGTGCAGACAGTCGCCTCAAACCAGGTATCGTTCTTGCAGTTATGGTTGCAGGTTGGAATCGATTTCGGAGATGGGTTGTTCGAATCCAGTTGTCCTGTCTGGGAGTGGTTACTCGTGGACGGCTGCTGCGAGGACGGTCTCTGACATGTCTTGTCTGCTGATGACGCTGCCATAAGTTCCAAATGGTGTTTCGGTGGACATTCAGGCGATGAGCAACTTCCCTCTGCGAGGTTCCGGATTCAATCATCCCAATGGCCCTCCACCGATCATTTTCAGACAGTCTTGGCATTTAGAGGGTAGAGTTCCTGATCCGAAATGGCTGTGTTTTCGATAAGTGATGCTTCCGTCGTTCATCAGGCACAATGTGAACATTCCAAAAATTCTCCTCTTTTATTGCCATCCACAAGCATGATTTACGCACATTTTCACGTGCAAAGTCATTTTCTCGCATTTTCATGATTTCCATTTCAATGTTGTGTTTACGTGTACTGTTTCAGTCTGATATCACCATGTATGACAATTTCATAATTGCGTTATGAAAAATAATTAACAATATTGGTGTCACAGAAACTTTTGTTGCTGAGTATACGTTTCTTTCCCTCCAGTTTCATGTCAAACCATTTACGCTTCACCTCGGACATCATTCTTTGGACTGCAGAGACAACATTAACGGCATCTGTCTCCTCCCTCCAGGCCTTGGCTTTGCCTGTCCCCGTCACACCACTGCTAACAGATGAAAAAAAATGTTTTTTTCTTAACTCCACCCAAAATTATTTCTATCTTCGCTTCGGAAAAATTCTTTTTTCTTTCTCTCTCTCTTTCTTTGCGCCATGACTGACAGGTCGACAGGATGCATCAACCCCTCCTTATACGGTGGTCTTTGGCAATTCATGGGCGGGGATTTAGGCTAAAAGCTGATTACCAGGAGCGTGCTGTCACTTTATGATGGATTGGCATTCATGATCAAACAGACGTGTTTACAATCAGATCTGAGTTTCCCGCGGTGTTCATGAATCCGGAGTGGGTTTTTAGTAGCGTAGGCTTTTATGTGCAAATCTACGCACAAATTTACTTACGTGTCATGAATGAGACCCTCAAAGTGCTTCTAGTTCCATTATATTGTTAATATATTCCAATAAAAAATATGAAATATGACTTTTCATGTTTTATAGGTGCACTGACCCACAAGTATAATATAGGCCAACAAAAATCGTTATGTCACAATTTTTTTTTTTTTTTTTTTTGCAGGAACTGGCTTTGAATTTCCCATGAAAAAGAGATTCATTCTTATTCTTGTCATATAGAAAGATATGATTTACAAAATAATATCTTGTGAGCAAAGGAGTGAACTCAACAATAAGAAATAAAACCACCAGCCATCCCACAGTTTGAAAATACATGTCTGATTTTGTCATTAAGTTACATAGGGGACACTGGGGTCTGATGAGCCATGGGGACCAATGAGCCATATCACTATTTTGCGATCAAACGATGCCAAAGGTGTTTGAAATAGGCAAAATAGTGATATGGCTCAATTTTACCCATGACTCATCAGTGATTGGTCAAATATTTTGCCTATTTTAAGCAGCTCTGTCATCAATTGATCGCAAAATAATGATATGGCTCATTGGTCCCCATGGCTCATCGGACCCCTGTCTCCCCTAAACTGAAGATCTAGCTGTACATTATGCTATAACAAACAAAGACCATTTAAAAATTGCTTGTATTTCCTCGATTCTAACATATTTCTTAAGCAAATAATCTCTAATTCCAAGTAATTAACCGTAATTTACAAAGTTTCCATTCATATCTGTGACACTCATGGCCATTTGGAGATTATTGAGATTTCAAGAGAGTTTTGTGAGTGCTTTGTCAGGAATTGAACAAACCTTTCAACACACTGCATTCCTGAGTTGTGTTACGCTCTGCCCTATTGGCCCACGTACCAGAAAAGGGAAGACCAAACGCTGAAGTCCTGGTATAATAAGGTTTCAAAAGGTTAATGTGACAGAGTTGAGTGGGACGCTTGCGGTGTGGTGTTGAAAGCAAATAGTTCAAACCAGATACCTGCCGAAGAACAGTATATGGTCCCGTATACTTTGCAAGAAATGGAGAATTAGCAATTGGCAATAAAGCTAATACTAAATCACCGGGACTGAACACCCTAGGCTCAGCCCGGCGATCATACCAACTCTTCATCTGTTTTTGTGCCTTAGACAGGTTATCTGTGGCCATCTCACAAGCCAAGAACAACCTGCGACGAAAACCATTAACATAATCAAGCAGGTTCACAGGAGACTCAGGGCATTTCAACTCACTCTGCAATACTGCTAAGGGCCCACGAACTCTATGGCCAAAGACTAAATCATTTGGGGAAAATCCTGTACTCTCTTGTGTCACCTCTCGTGCAGCCAACATGAGCCACGGGAGTCCTTCTTCCCAGTCCCTGTTAAGCTCCACACAATAACCTCTAAGGAGTGATTTCAATGTCTGGTGAAAGCGCTCCAAAGCGCCCTGGCTTTGAGCGTGATACGCACTACTACACTGATGCTTCACACGCAGTTCCCCAAGTACCTCTCTGAACATGCGTGACGTAAAATTAGAGCCCTTATCACTCTGTATGGTGTGGGGTATACCAAAGATGGAGATAAACTGGGAGAGAGCCTTCACCACTGACCTAGTAGAAATGGTACGCAAAGCATAAGCAGCTGGGTACCTTGTGGCCTGACACATTACAGTGAGAATATAAGCACATCCTGATTTTGAGGGAGGGAGTGGCCAAACACAGTCTACGATCAAATGCTGAAACGGTTTCCCAATGGATGGAATAGGATACAGAGGAGCTGGCTTTACCACCTGATTGGGCTTTCCCGTTAGCTGACACACATGACACTTCTTAATAAAGCCTGCCACCTCCTTCTTCAGCCTAGGCCAATAGAAATACTTCATAAGCCGGTCATAGGTTTTCCTAACCCCCAAGTGCCCCGCTACATCCCCATGAGCGGTCTTTAAAAACACTTCTCTGAACTTAGCCGGCACCACTATCTGAAACATTGGATCCACTTCCGTACCAACAGCCCATCCTGTACAAAGTAACCCCTTGCTGCACTGCGCAACTCCTCAGGTGGTAGAACCCCATCAAACAGCTCCTTTAAGGTGTCATCTTCCTTTTGGGCTGCACCAAAATCACTATAAGAGAGTTGAGAAGGTAGGTTAGGTAAAACCACTCTGTCTGAGAAACCTCAACTACGCGGCCCATTGCCCGCGTCACGGCACAAGCTGTGAAAACATCAGACAGATTTTCATTTGGCTCATCATTTGAGATAGAGGGTGCACTACTAACAATTACAGGAGGTGGTACATCACGCCAAACTCGCTCCCCCACCAGGTTATTCCCTAAGAGGAGATGGATGCCCCCTACAGGTAAAGAGGGGCGGACAGCGATGTTCACGTCCCCCTGCACCAGGTCAGACTGCAGATTAATCCTATGCAAAGGAACAGAGAGAACCTGCAACCCAATCCCCCGTACTAAGACATTATTCCCAGTGCAAGTTTTTGTAGAAAAGGGCAACACAGATTCTAAAATAAAAGATTCAGATGCCCCCGTGTTTCTGAGTATTTTAATTGGCACCTGTACAGAGCTACCCACTACTGAAACCAACCCGTCTGTAATGAAGGGAGAGTAACCATTGCCGGCTACTTCAGTAGAAAAAACTTCACCACTGCTCTCACCAGTTTCAGAGGGGCTCGGAGCTTATCGCAGGCGTGAATTCATCGTGACAACTGGTTTAACGTTCTGCTGGGGAAACACAGTTTTAGAACATAAACTCGACTCAAATGCAGCCAGGTTGATCCCCTTAGCAGAATCACGCACATTTTTCAGACTCTTTCCTTTTAAAACTGGACAGTCTTTCTTCCATGCCCCTTATCTAGGCAGTAATGGCACAAATTCCCCTTACTCGGAACAGTAGATGTAGACTCAGTATAACCAGAATCTTGGCGAAAATTAGTAACACCCTTGGACATGGCCAACCTATTGACATTTGGGTCCATTCTATTTTTAGCATAAGAACTAAATGAATGTGGTGGAAAAAACCCCAAACTTTTGCTAAAGTGCCCGAAACGTTGATCACGGTAACTCCTACCAGTGTTGTGTTCGCGAAAACTATTTTTGTGAATCAAAGCAAAATCGTCAGCAACCGATGCGGCTTCAACAGCTGTTTTTAAGTTGCGCTCAGCAATGTAAGCAGCGATACGCTCAGGGAGGATGATTCTAAATTGTTCCAAGACCATCAAATTGGACAATTGCTCAAAATTAGCGACACCCACTGCAGAGCACCAACGATTAAAGTGAGTGTTTAACTCCCAGGCTACCTCTGTATAAGTCAGTTTGTCTCCTTTTTTCCAGCATCGGAACCGCAATCTATAAGCTTCCGGTACTAACTCGTATGCTTTAAGCACAGCTTTTTTCACTTTTTCATATTGCTTTCGGTCAGTAGCTGACAAAGCAACAAAAGCTTCTTGCGCTTTATCTACAAGAACACTTTGGAGAAGTAACGTTTTTTCGGACTCAGACCAGCCACGGTCAGCAGCCACATTCTCAAATAGGGGAAAAAAAAAACGTCTGGGTCCTTCTCATTAAATTTGGGAAGCAATTTAACCATGCTGGATGTGTCAGGAGGACGCGCCGCCCCCCGTAAAGCCGCAACCTCCTCAAATGACAATCTACCTTCAGCTACCAGTCTTAACCGTTCCAATTGCACATCACGTTCATATTTCATTTTTTCAAGTTCAAATTCCCGCTGAGCATCCCTCTCTTTCCGTTGTGCCACTCGTTCAGCTTCTCTCTCTCTCTGTTGCATTTCAATTAACTCTTTTTGTTGCTCAAAAGAAAGATTGCATGTCGCCTCCTTTAACAAGGATGGTGACTTCTCACCCTGCTCCAACTCCTCCATGGCTACAGACAATGGTGATGGAAGAATATTTCTAACGACTAATTCTGCTTGGACTGATGCTTGTAACTCGGCCAACTTTGCCGCTTTGGGTAACCCCAGATCAAAACAATAATACTGGCACACTTGACGCAACTGGTCTTTCGTTAACTTATTCAAAAACTCCACTGACAGAGCTGCAAAGAAATCATCCAAAATAGCCATACAATTACATTTACGAACCAGCTTATTTTTCTGTATAACTACAAATACCCCAAAACAAAACCAAATTTACCTTACTCGAGTGCGGTCATTACGCTGTGCAACGAGACTAGAGAAATGGAGTTGCCCTGCAATACAGTAATCCTCTTCTCGTGCACCCCCAAGGACAGAGATCTTTACTACACAATATCAGCGGAGCCTGCTCCCCCGACACAATGCGTTAAAGCAGGACATCCGCGACCGTGTCCTCCGTCCAGGGATGCACAAAAAACAACAAACTAAAATAACAAACCATGCAGTATTTTGGCAAACTCCCAAATTAATGATCACACGTCATCATTTGATCTTGTGAACACAGCGCAGACCCGTACTCACCAATTAGGCCACCGCCGCTTCTACTGCCCGGCTTAAAAACACACCAAGGCACAGGTGAACCAAATTATTTCCTCCTCGTCTCCCGCACCCACAACAAAATATCCAAACTGAAATCAAATCTTACTAAATCCGCTTGCGTCTTCCCAATAACCTATGAATGAAACTATCATCCAAACCAGTCCACAACCCCGGCGGACCTGATTTGCGAAACTCTTAATAATTACCAACGCCGCGGCAATGCCACACCGAGCCTAGTCGGCGAGAAACCACTACTTGACCAGCTTTTCAACTCCCGAGACGAGATCCCCAATTCTGTTACGCTCTGCCCTATTGGCCCACGTACCAGAAAAGGGAAGACCAAACGCGGAATAAAGTTTTAACTTAATTTATTAAAGAATGTGCTTTAACAGAAGTATTTAAAAGAACATATGGGAAAGAAATCAAAAGGTGCAAGAGAGGAGGAGAAGACGGCGGGGCCCATCGCCCGGTCTAGTTGGCTCTTAAAGCGCTCCAGGTAATGATGCGCAGCTGAACACCGCACCCCAGCAATCAAAGCGTACGGCGCTGCACCTGTAAAGGACTTACAATTAGCCCATAGAGACAGAGGAGCTTATGAATCCGTAACAGTTGTGAATGGTGAATAGCGGGTCGACATGCATCGTCATGTACAGTACCTAACTGAACTCAATATTGGCAGGCTGCTTCATTTCATTTGGGGAAATCTGAAAAAGCCTCCATCTCTTTTTACTATGGATGCTCCTTCGTTTTCTTTTTTTTGGTTTTTTTTTTTTTTTTTGATGTTTTAAGAACTATCTACAGCATGGCAAAAACTTTTGGGTGTCATTTTTTTCTCACCTTTGTGACAAACATAAACAATATACAAGCTCCATGGATAAACAGATGAGTTTTGGGCATTACATAAACAATATACAAGCTCCATGGATAAACAGATGAGTTTTGGGTATTGGGTGTCTTCTTTTTGCTCCGGGACCTGAAGAGCTCAGGCAGGTAGCCTGGATTTAGTCAGAGGCCTAGTTGTAGCATTTTTGATTTAACTTGGAACTTGAAGTTGACCAAACATGAAACTACTTGACAGCTGGTTTCGTTACTTTTTAAATTGAGTAATCTTTCTTTTCAGAGACTAAACAACAACATAACAACATAATTCTTCATATTGCCACCAAGTCCTTTTTTAAGAGAGCTAAAAAATAGCAGATAATCAGTACTGACTCTAAAATTAGATATTGGTCAATTCAAATTCCTGAAGTGCTTATCTCTTACCCCATTTACTTCATCAATATGATGAAAGAAATAATGAAATATCTGGTCAAGTCGGTCCTCTGAAAAATGTCACGAGTAAAAGAATTCACTATGATGTTGTATCAAGGACTGTACGAAATATGGACGGCACGTCTCCATTCACTCCCATTCAACAAAAATGGAGCCAAAATATCCTTGATACGGGCGCTGCCATGTTGTACTGGAGCCTGTAGGCGCAGTAGTGATCGGGGGGTAGAGTTGCACTATCGAATCCCGTCCACATACCCATCTGAACAGCCCCCTGAACTTTTAACCTGGTCTGGCAGCTATGCTATTAACATAAGTGTCCGTAATAGCCAGCTCTCACACAGAAACGGTACAGTTTACCATGGTAAAATGAAGGATCCAACTGCCGGCAGCATAACTGTTTGGTTGTTAATAAGGTAAATAGACTCTATGGCTAAACAGACCCCACCCCACAGTCATCTGTTTCGAAATTAGTTGAAGCACCTAACTGGCTATTTATGATATCTTGTCACTGAATCTTGCGTAACAAGCTTGGTATGTAGCTAATTACATTAAGTAATGCAGGTGTCAGATCTTCACCACTTCTCGGCCACATAGCTTGCTCCAGTCAATGTTCTCAACTGTCACTTACTCAATGTTGTGAGTGGCAGGCATATTAACGCTGACTTTCGTTGTATTTTCTGAATTATGTTCCGCCAAAAAAGTGTCACTTCTTAT
The DNA here is from genome assembly GCA_029721435.1 of Gymnothorax reevesii. Lineage (NCBI taxonomy): Eukaryota > Metazoa > Chordata > Actinopteri > Anguilliformes > Muraenidae > Gymnothorax > Gymnothorax reevesii. The sequence continues at coordinate 81,285,102 of CM056577.1, read as the reverse complement.
GTGCATGTACCAGCTGAGTAATGGGTTGAACTTCTAATTTTTCAACACGCTGGAACGGTAGATTGAATTATTATTATTATTAGTCTTTTTTTTAATTTGGCATCTCCGATCCTACCCGAATCTGGAATGTCCAATAGGGGAACTATGTACAAGGCTTTTTGCATATGCGGCCCCCTATCGCCAACTCAGGAGAGTGAAACAGCATGCGGCTCTCCTCTGAAGCACGCGCTCCTTATACACTCATTGGTTGAAACTTCGCAAGCACAGAACAAGGGCGGATATTGAGCGCCCATCCGGGCTACAGGAGGCACCTGAGAACTTGTTATTTTACAATACCCTATCCCGGCAGACCCTTACCAATTTGCATCCCTGCAGTGCATTGGCCAATTGCCCTCTACTCTGATGAAAGCTGCCGAGCACTTCCAGTTGGTATGAGGCAGGAATCGAACCCGCACCGTAATAGTCACTTCTGCTTCGCAACGCAGTGCTTTACCGAGTGAGCTATTCGGCAACTCGGAAGATCGAATTTTGAATTAAAATAAACTGTCTTTCTAACCAAAGTTAGCTTGCTGTGTTTAAGAAGTCGCATATCTTACCGTTAGCTAATGTTGTATTTCTTAAAAATGTAACACAATCAAAATTGAAGATAACCTCCATAGCTTGGACCGGCAATTCAGTTTTTGTGATAGTTAACTTAGCAATGCAACACCCCTATACTTTCTTTTATGTGGACTCATCGTATTTGAATGCATAGATAGTAATTGTTTAAGTTTTGGTATCCTCATTTTTAGACAACGAAATGGAATCGGCAATTCTTGCATCCTACACAGCGGCCAAGAGTCTGTATAAATCTCATGGGAATATCAGGAAACCGACGCCTCTGGTTATTTAAGCAATAGACTTTTCACTGGTGAATGTCATAAAAGACTGAAGTTTATAACATTAAGTCACATCCATTTCATGCCTAAAAAGCACAATACCACCTGATTAAATATGGAAAAATATATAGAATCTAAACATGAAATATGTTAAATTGCATAAAAAGCCAGTAGAAGTGTTTCATTCAAAGATGACATTTGCGTTTTACAACCAACAGGGTCAAAAGTTTACATTACTGGGGACAGCTACATTAGCCGTGGGGAAAAACGAGCAAGGGAGACCATCAGGCCCAACCTTAGTCTGGATGCCCAGGTCCAGTGGCTTGGCTGAGGTGGCATGGTTTGGGGAAACCTCCTCCCCTTTATCCACCAGTACCTGAGAGGAAGAGCTGTGCTGGAGGTCCTGTTGATCCACTGTGGTGGGAATGACCTCGGAAAAATCAAGAGTGTGAAGCTTGTCGCGGGGATCAAGCAGGACTTGGAAGATCTTCATCGGCAGTTCCCTTGGATGAAGATCATCTTCTCTGCCATCACCCATCAATCAACCTTTTAATCCCTAATGGCACAGGCATATTCTGGAATAACAATGCCAAGAATCAATCAAGCTCAAACTGTGAAAGAGTAGATCACCAAGCACGAGGAGCTATATAACCTACTCTTTTGCTCTGCCTCTGTTGCAAAAACATGCCCCAGCCTGCTATTGTGCTACATTGCTCTCAGTTTCTGATGCTAACATTGCCCACTGCTGCATCATTCTCTCCCGCTGCTACTGAACATCCACCTCCACCAAACCATATATGCCAAAGTACCATCATGTCTCTTTTAATACTGCAATTAACTTTTTCGATGTGAGCTGGTTCATTGAATTTTGAGAGTTGGTTTCCAAACGAAATGCTAGCTTTAGAATGTCTGTCCAATAATAGTATGTAATTGTATGATCGGTTATTGTTGTGATGCCTAGTATTTGATCAGATAAAAAAATAGCATAGATTTTAATTTTCATTACTATTTTTCTGCTCTTTTAAAAGCAACACACACTAACAGATTGCCAGTAGATGTCTGCAAACTTGATTGAAGAGAAAATCATGGTTTGCCAGTGTTGAGACAAATACAAATGGCGTTAGAGAGAAAATATATAATTTTTTCTTTTCCTTTTCCAAAATGAATCTGTCTTGAAAATCGGCGGGGTTACTTGAGCCTTCTCTAACTCCAGTCTTTTAATTGCCATAGAGGTTTGTTGTTAGATTCTGCTATCTAAAAATAGCAAGGAAAATATTCATAATGAAAAGGGTTGCGGATGTGCATGAAAGAGAGGAGTGCAAATCAGCCCAAAACTGGAAACAGCGTCATACAATGAAAGATCCATTTTGGCACAGTCCTTCAAGATTTTATAAGGACAAATGAACTGGTATTTTTAACCCTAGTGAAGTATATCCTGTGTTTTGCTTTGCCTGTATGAGTCACTTAAGTGATGTCACCTGGATACTACATTTCTCAAAGGAAAAAAGCAAAGATAGCATCTTTTAAATTAATGTAATGTAAGTGAGGACTCTAGCCCTGAGCCACTGATCCCATTTCAGGGTGTGAGTAATAATGTGTCCCACAATTCAGCTCTCACTCAGAGAGAAAATCCATGTGCATTTGGTAAAAACTTCTTTTGAGTCCATTATGCCATTTCAAATTTCAATGTATTGTCAAAGGAGCAGCTATAGCGGACTCATCATGAAGTGCATTCAACCTCCATTAGTGTTGATTGCTTTGTGGTACCGGTACCTACCCGCATAAATGTTTGCTTGGATTGGTTGTAAAATAAATCTCAATATGAGTGTATTTTGAATATCTAGATATTTTTTATTGATTTTCCAAACATAAGATGCTTAATATAATGATATTTTATGAAAAGTATACTATTCCTATTTTACACAAGCAGGTGTTCACCAATGAGCCAAAACAATGTACAAGGGCAATGGAGCAATCCCATCTGGGCTAAACCGACAAAAGGACTTTAATGGCACAAGACTCAGAATTTAGAGATACGTGAGGAAGGTTTCACAACAGACAGAGCATTGCATCCTGCTTTGTATAGTGTTTTGTTGCTGCACAAAAGTTAGAGTACCACTACTGTAGGCATTTTCAGCATCAAGTAGGATCCCAAGCAACTGAAGATGGTCACCTGGTGCATTGTGTCCTGTTTTCTTTTGCAATATGTGCAACGGCCGGGTACGTGTGTACGATTTACTGTATATTACCTGGGAAGTGTTCTCCTGGGAAACTGCAGGTCCAGAAATTTATGAACGTCAGTTTATCGGAGTTGGTTTGGCGGCAGAAGAGGGACGAACACAGTAAAAGGCAAGAGATGTTAATGCTGTGCCTGATCAGGTTGTAACTCAAGTCCTCTACATTTACACTGAAAAGATATTTTCCAACTTTTTAGGGGGCTACATCATTCCAAAACACTTGAAGGGTTGATTTCCAGAAGTGCGCAAGTCCATTTGTCTTTTCAGAGAGACAAGATTAAGAATTTGGCAACTTGTTGGCATCATGTTACATGTGTCAAGCTGATGTAAACGTAAAAAAATATCAGAAAAGATGTCTTCACATATTAGACCTTCTTGTAACGGTGTGTTCAGGAACCACACGCAAGAGGGAAATCAAAAAAGGTATGACATTAATGAGGTCCGAGTCAAAGCGAAAAAACACAATTGCCCAGCCACAATACGAAATCTAAAAACAGCGTCGACTAGACAGGCAGGGGTCACAGCCAGGAAGACAGATAAGCAAAGGTACATAATTGATAGGCAAAAAGTCGTAGTCGATGAACAAAGCCAAGGGTCATACACAGGGCATCCAAACACAGAAATTGTGGTCATACAAAAATGGGTCAAAATCCAAAAAGAAAAAAAAACAATACAAGAAGGGCAATGGCAAGAATAGTAGTCAGAGAAACCAGTAGAAGAAAAACAATACTCAATGGCATACACAGCGCTCTGCACAAAGAAATATTGATCAACATTTTGACAAAGTCAGAACTGCAGTGAGGACTCTAAAATAGACGAGAGGGAAGTCACATGCTATGCAAAGAACTGGTGAGCTGTATCAGACTAATCACAATGGGAAAATCACAAAAGGGAAACCCTAACCACGAAAATTAGCGAATGCCAAGACACGGACGGGAATCACACAAACAGTTTGTGACATTTAAATGCTCCGGTCAAGGAGTTATAAGTGCACAGATAACGAGTGCAGGAAAGTAATTAAGCACGTGTGAGAGATCTCACAGAAACTCAGGGGGAGACAGGTCAAGCTGAGCAAGAGGCGGAGACTAGAACAGGGCGATTGCTGAGAGGGAATTAGTACTAATTAGTAGCGGTGCAACTTTACAGATTTAACTAGAGTGCTCGTTAGTGAGTTAGTAATCTATGTACGTGGATTAGTTGTGTTCGAAGACTATGATACAAAATACAAATGTTAGTTTTGTTAGTTATCAGAACAGTAAGACAAAAGAAGTAAACAAGAATCAAAGGAATATATTAAACAACAGAATTCATTTAAATCACCGGAAGCATATGAGCACGCAGACAGGGAAGATGGACTGAACCAACTAGATCACAAGACAGGGGAGACAAGTGCAATGGAACTGAGAAATGGAATGAACTAAAACCTGAGAATTACAAGAACAAAAAAGAATAAATTAAAGACAAAATCATGAACACTGAACTTGAACGTAAACATGACAAAAAACCATAGCCATGATACTTCTAGCCTCCATCTCGATTCTTTGCCCAGGTATCTCAAACACTGATGTCATCATTGTTGTGTGTCCCCCCCCTTAGGGAGGGGAGGGTGGCTGGGTGAGTGTATTTTATTGTTTATTTTCTGTTGTTGTTCTTTGACTTTGACACATTTTCAATTACCAATCAAAACTAAAACTCAATAAATATATGTTTATACAAAAAACAAAACACACCACTTTCTAATGAAAATGAACCACAAATATAGTCATACCAGTATACTATAGTTATGGATGTCAAAAAGCTTCTTGAACAAAATGAATGGAGGATATATAAAGTGAAATGGAAGGTAAATGCAGCTGAACAAAGGTAACAATAAAAACCAATCTCCATAAATTATGAATGGGCAGTACTACCATCCAAACAGGTTAAAAGACCTGTCATCCCTGTCGTCATCGATAGGGACGTGGCATGGTAATTAGAAAATTCAGCCAAAAAATAAGCAGCTAAAAATTATTACCTTTCGCCAGACTTCTTTTTCACTTGTTTTTAGCCCCTGTTTCTGGCTTCCTGGGTCTTGATTTTTTTTTTTTTAGCCCTTTTGTGTTGAGTCCACACACACACATATCCTGGCCTGTAGACTCAGCAGTTTTGGGTAAGTAAGAAAGCTACAGTGCCTGCGATTGGCCAACCAATTTTCTTTTTTTTTTTGTCAATGTATATTTATTGTATTATATAATAAGTATTATATCATATATAATTATACATAATTAAAAGTCCCCAAATTCTTTGCAATTTTACATTGAGAGACTTTATTCTTAAATTTTTTAAACTATTTGCCCATGCAGGCTAAAGCCTTCACTATCTTTACTTCTGAAAGACTTTTTATACCCAATTGTTTTACTGACCTGTTGCCAATTAAAGGAGGAGAGAGCACCTCGGCAAAGTATATTTCAGCGGAAAGTGAAACTCTTGAAGTGTCTAAAATGCATAGTTTTTTAAATTGTAATTTGGTAATGATCCAGTGCGATGCAATTTTAAAACTGGCAAATCTTCAAATCGGCGTCAATACCAGGGAAGGCATTTTTACTCGGGGAATCTAAGGCTGCATTTGGAATGCACACTTGTTCACTCGTTCACTCACTCTCTATGTTTTTTCAATGTAGAACATTCACTAAACAGTGGCCTATATAGTGGGTGAGTGTGCATTTCGAATGCATTATCCAATCCAACGCCAGTGCCGCGGTGCTTGCGCGCCAGTTATTCTCTTACGTGCCATCAGTTGTTCTCTTTCATTTCATCCAGGCCATGGAGTAGTTCAAAGGACCTTCAGTAAGCTCTCCCTGTACAGCTTGGCTGCTCGCAAGCTGTTTTCTTTGAAGCTGGCCTGATAAACAATCAAACAATTTAACGACTGTGCGACCAAGACCAATACATGACCTATAATTAGAAATGGTCATGAAAGGTGAATTCCCATTGCCTACATTTATATAATTGATATGGCATTGTAATTACAAAACTATCGCTTACTTTGCAGCATTTATTTTTGTCGTACTTGGGATTGTCACACTGCCATGCACTGCTGTGCTGTGCGCAGAAGACGCCTCATAATTTTATGGTGCAATGCATAACAATGCTATCAAAAGTAAATTAGACTGTTGTCGGTTTTTACCGTAGAACTACAACTCGATAAACTGCTGGGTGGTGTGTGCTTCAAGCTGTTCTTGACTGCAGTTCTGCCCAGACACATTAGACGGGAGTAAAACATTTTAAATTTTAAGGAATTTGCATCTAGCACCTTTAAGATATATTTTACTTTATACTGTGTTAAGATTTATAATTTTATATCACCAGAGGTGCTGGATCCACACTGGAACAAAATCAAGAGGTCTTGAATGCTGTGCTGGCAGGATCCTGCACAAATTAAGCCCTGATTCTGCCATCTAAACGCAATATTTCAGTATTAAAATTAAGCAACTACGCCAATCAAACAGCAATTCCTCGTGAAATAGATTTTTAATCAATTTCCAAATGACCTGTGATCTCACTCCCAAGAGTAGTACCTTTTGTGGTACATGAGTGCTGTCATCATACTCCAAAGTGAATTCAGATGATTTCTTTAACACTTTCACATGGCAATTTTATGTTTTTCCCACATTTTGTCAGATAGGAACAAAACTTTTTGCGGACCAAAAGTTTATGACTTTGGTCTGTAAGAGGGTGACACCTGGACTTGCCCTCCCATTGGTTTTTTGCCAAGCTGCATCATCACTCATTTCCAGGGAGTAAGCACAGCATAACTTCTTGGAGTCATCAGGCTGCTCAGATCCTTACGAAGCTGCTCAGATCCTATTGCAAAGCTGCTCAGATCCTATTGTGAAGCAGCTCAGATTGCACCGCTGAGCATTCCTGAACCTTCTGCTGCTCAGTGAAACCAGCTTTCATTGCAACTGAATGACTTCCGGCTGCTTTAATACCATTGGCTGCTTTCAGTGTGAGTAAGGGTAATATTGGTGACCCTGCCAAGTCAGCTTGATATATTTCTAACATGATTTACTGTACTGGGAAAGAAATTTTACTCCTTGTAAAACCCACACAGTAAACCAACGACGGAAAAGCTGGGAGAAAATGTTCATGTGTGGACTGAGGCTGTTGTGAGGCAAATAGAATAATATTAAACTTTCTCCGTTCACAAATGGAGCCATGCTGTAATCACGGATATATCTAACCTGCCACCTTGCGGTGAATAATTCAATGTGAGCATTAGAATACTACACCAGAAAGAGGCGGGGCATCAGACATATCAGTGATAGCTGCAAAAGTAACAGTTACTTTATTTCCTCTCATTTCAATCTGACTCCAAATTAAAATTAGAATTTATCATTTAGAGAAAACATGCATGGACCTCGGGGTGATTACACCTCAGATTCGTAGGAGTAGGCCCGCGTTACTCAATGTATGCCCCCGGGTTTTAGCATTATTGCCGAATCTCAGGTTCGTTGGTAATACCAGGGAACGGAAGTCAATCATCACAGCAACAGCATCTTTTGGCATGAATACTGCGAACCCAGATCTATGCACGCCCATGGGTTCCTTCAGGCAATTTTAACAGATAATCGACTTTTCGTCCATGGGTTTCCTTAAGGTTAAAATCCCAGATCCGGCAATACATAAACCTTTAGGTAAGTAGATCATGATTGTCTCTCCAACTTAATAAAACCAATTCTCATCCCAAAGCTGCTGATCAGTAAGTCCTTGGTTGAGCTTAACCCCTAAGTCTCCATCGTAACGTGGCTAGAAAGAATGCAAAGGGTTAAGAGTAACTGAGACCACGCAAGTTTAAAGGAATAACAATAATTTATTCGCCAGGTAGGCAAGAGCTTGAATCAAACAAATCAGATACAAGTTACAAACAATTTAGATAATGAGAGTTGAGTCATACCTGGTGAAAAGGCTACACAAGCTCTTACGTATGTGGGGAGAGATCGAATACGATCTTCCCTGACTATATGGTATGGGCTACATACAGCATAGAGATGCACGTGTGGGAGGTCGTCTGCGATCTTCCATAACTATAGAGGCTACACGGCATAGAGTTGCATGTGTGGGAAGTCGGCCCCGATCTTCCCAGAATGGATTGGGCTCGTTACATACCAAACTGTTCAAATGTGTTACAATGGTGATGAACATTTAAATACACTTTCTTCCAATTCTGCGACCACCGATGTCGCCATCTGCTGGCCATTAAATGGAATTCAATTTCCGCATTGACTGCACTTTTCAGACCCCGGTGCTGGGTCCATCTTTTTACACAGTCTGTGGTGATAGAGCTCAGATTGTTCATGTTTTTATGGTCGTAACACAATATTAGGCCATGGAAAAATGTTTATTATTTTTAAAAGCATGGTATATACGATTGTCTGACTACTTTTGAAATTTTGATGCAGGAAGTGAGTACCTTATTTTGCCGAAGTCATCTTTACGGTATTTGCATACATTATGCAAATTAACCACAGGGATGGACGTAACATGTGATTATGCGACTGGTCACGCCCACAACGGTCATTTCAAATTGCATTTCTGATCAGACGAGTCCCGATAATTTAGTGCAGACAATTGAAACGATATCATAGGTATTACTCTGCAATATTTCATTTTACTTTCTTTTGAAGTATAAACAGACATATCATGAGCATTTCATGAACTTGGCTGCCAAATTTTTAACAAAATATGTCCTTCACAATGCCTTGGTGTTGTGTTCCTTGGGTCTGTGTTTAGTAAGTCAATTTTAGGTTTTTATTATTTTTGTGATGTTGGTTTTTAGTCCATGTCTCTCATAGTTAATTCCTCTCCCGTGTTATTCCAGTCCGTGTCTTACCCATGCACTGTCTTTGCTTTCTCCCCGGTCGCGTCATTGTTTGTAGCAGTTTTCTGTCTTAATTAATTGTGACACTATTTCGTGTGATTTAATGGATTCTGGGTTTCAGCCTTCCTTCCTTTCTCGTTTACTAATTTCCCCTTGCTTTTCTATATTACTAACCCCTACTAACAGTTTGTTATTTTCTAGAATTTCCTAACCAAACTAACATTGTATATTAGACTAACCTACTAACGAGCACCCGGGATTGTATAGCTGCACTTACGAATTGACTAATGATCTCTCAGCATTCGCCCTGTTCTAGCCTCCGCCTCTTGCTTTTCTTTCACTGACTTTGCTGTGTTTTCCTGCAGAACCTTCTGCATTTATCTTATCTGTCCTTTCTCTTTCTATTCACTGTGAAATATTTATTTAGTTTATTTATCTCGTCTTTAGGATTGTCTTGTGATCCTCGTCTGTGTGTTAATGTTTATCTGTTTCATGTCATTAGGTTTCCCTTATGTTCCACCCCTTGTTAATTATATTAAGTTCCTGCACCTGTGTCTGCCCGTGCCCCTGCCTATATCTGTTCCTGCAGCAAGCCAGTTTCAGAACTGACTTCGCCCGCGCCTCACCACTCCTTGCCCCTGTGCACGTTCCCTCTGGTCCCCATAATCTTCTCTGTGTTCTCTATCAGCCTCATGACCCAGCCCAGCCTGCCCTGCCTGCCGTTTTCCGCTCCAGTCTTTCTGAGTCTGCCCCCCGCCTGCTGTTTCCAGAGCCTTCTCCCGGCAGCTGTGCCAGTCTGCCAGCTGTGCCGTTCAGTCCTGTCCACCCTGCCTGTTGTCTCCAAGCCCCCAGTCGTCTCCTGAGCCCTAAGTGTCCCAGTCGTCTCCTGAGCCCTAAGTGTCCCAGTCGTCTCCCGAGCCCTAAGTGTCCCAGTCGTCTCCCGAGCCCTAAGTGTCCCAGTCGTCTCCCGAGCCCTAAGTGTCCCAGTCGTCTCCCGAGCCCTAAGAGTCCCAGTCGCCGCCCCGAGCTGTCCCTGTTGCTGCCCCGAGCTGTTCCTGTTGCTGCCCCGAGCTGTTCCTGTCGCCACCCCGAGCTGTTCCTGTCGTCCTCGTCTGCCCCCGTCTGATTTTTCCCCGACCCTTCTCCCGGCCAGCTGTGCCTTCCAAGTCAGCCACCTGCCAGCTGTGCCAGTCTTCTCGTCCTGTGCCTGCCCTCTTCCTGACGTCACCAGCCTCCGTTCTCCTGAGCTCCCCTGTCCCAAGCTCCCTCTGTCTCGTTTGAGTTGCCCCGAGTCTGCCGCCGAGTGTTTTGATTCCTTAGTTCTTCCCCTTTCAGTGCAGTAGCACGGTGTCTCTGTTGGCCAGAGTGCCCCGTTTTTCCCCCTTTCTAGTTTTTTAGTTTGATAAATTTTTTTGGATCCCCGCATTTGGCGTCTCTCCCCCTTGTCTCATTGTTCCAGTGTTTCCCGAGTCCAGTTGCGTGTTTTCCGAGTTCCCAGTGTTTTCCCTCCCAGATCCCCTACACTTGGCTGACATCAGGAAACCACTTTTTCTGCTGTGTTATCGGACCGATGACTGATTTTTTTTCTTATGTATATCTTCAATCTGGGAGTGAATAAATATGAACAATGCAAATCATTTAATTCTCCTAGAAAAAATTATTGACCATTCTTATACAACAGTGAATTGTGCAGATTTGTATGGTGTGACCCATTGTTTCTCTCTCCTTTAAACTTACTCCGTCCTTTGAAGGCGCATGGCCATAACTTGCCTGGAAGGGGGGTCGAAAACAAAACTTGCGCTTCCCCCATCTGAAGGGCGCAAAGTAATTTAGCAAATAGCTAGTACAATTACCCAAGAGAAGATTCTACCAACTTTAGGGAGATTGTGAGTGAATTTTCTATAATCTCATTCGACATGAAATATATTGCATTCAACTCCTCGAATAATGACAAAAATATACACGCCATACAAGCCAGGAAAATGTATTAATGCAGTTGTCATGAAAAAGTCTTAAGATGCATTATTATACAGGTAAATTGGGTTATAAGTACAGAAGTGATTTCTTAGCAGTATACTGAACATATGAGCATATTGCAAAGTTCCCAGAGGTTTAGATTATTTTAAACAGATTAGTTAAGGTCCAGTTATTTTAAAGACTGAGGACAATAATATGACTTCCACAGGGGCATTGTGTCAGCCAGAGCCTTGCAACTACCCCTCCCATAGAGAGTAACACCAAGGACACAGAAAGACCATTGACGCCTTCTACTTGCAGGCTGAGCGAACATCCTGGGCCAACTCATAATGGAGGAAGTCTAAACAGTTTTATTGTTATATCGCATGGCTCCGGAGTTCCTTGAGGCCCAGTTCCTGAGCTATCAGCCATTTGCCGCTTCCAGCCTTGGGGCTCCCCCACTCATCAGTGTTTGCGGTGCTCCGACCCCTTTTCCGGATCTTACATCCTTGCACAGATAAATGAAGAAACTGCACTGAATATACTGAAAACCGCATCTGAATGCAGACCACCTGCTCATTTAATAGACATATATATATGGCATATATATACATATATATATATATATATGGTATATATATGGTATATATATGGTATATATATATATATATATATATATGGTATATATGGCTTTTAGATGATCTGTTATCTGTGAGTTCCCTCTGCACCAGAGAAAAGGCCAGAGCTCTCAATGCCTGACCCCATCCTGACCAATCCAGCCCTCTTTAACCCTACGTACACCCCCATCCCACTACAGTAGTGGCTGTTTCCCCGGCCACGTGCTGACTCACCGGTTTTCATTTGTGAAGAGACACTCTGTCAGCAAGCTCTGACCCTGCTTTGCCTACGTACCATGCAAATGTCCGTCACTAATTACACAGAGCTTTGTGTTGTCTGATAAGCCCTTGAGAGATAGACAGGAGGGTATAGGGATGAGGCAAGCCGTCCCCGTCCCTTTGTGCATTGTACAAATCACAAAAGAGGAAATAAGGTTATGCAGCATGAAATTATTAACCAAATTAATTACTGCGACATACTGCTTATGGGGTCTCGTGCAAGTCACCTGACACAGACTCTAATCAGGTAATAATGAAAATGCTTAAATGAAGAGGAGAGAACATTCGCTTTCTCTGGGACAGATTGTGTAATTGAGTGCGGTTGTCGGTGTCGAGTATTAAGTACTGTGTATTGATCTGCAAATTATTGCTACTTAATTATGTATGGAACCACAGGCTGCTGTCTGTAGCCATTGTGCAGGAAAATTCACTCAACTTCATAACTGAAAGAAAGCAATATTGGGTGTGCAAGCCCACAATTATAAAGATTGTCCAAGTAGAGAAGTTGAATTAAAATAAAAAGGTGCTTTTAGAGCTTTTTTTTTTTTTGAACATTTCACTACCTTGCTTGGCATCTGAAACTCTAAATACCGGACAGAAGTTTATTAACAGTTAAAGCTACTTGCTTACCTAACTTGTAAATTAAAATTATTCAATTTAATGTTATTATTAGTTGGCTGAGGGGTATGATTTTATTTTCTCCCTTGTCTCTATAAGTAGTACTACTTGTGTAATTAAACTTAGACCTGTACCGCTTTTGGATTTATCATAGTAGCCCCCTCAAAGATTTGCTCAGGAGCGCAGACCCCCCTCCCACTTAAAGGCCTGAAACTCGAGGACTATGTGGAATTTTGAATAAATATTTGGGGAGAGTATTTCAGATATATTGATAAATGATACATCAAAGTAGGAAGAAATTCGGAGATGGTCATTCGGGAAGGTCAGTCCAACTGACACGGAATGAGCCAGTTGTATTATTATTGTTATTATTCTTCCATCAGGTGTGTTTTTTTGGCATCATTCAACTTTTCCAGTCTTTTTCGGGCCCTGTCCCAACTTTTTTTTAAATTTGTTGCTGGCATCAAATTCAAAATAAGCAAATATTTTATAACAAAAAGCAATAAAATTTCTCAGTTTCAACATTTGATATCGAGGGCAGATATTTTACATTGGACATAACTGTTTATTGCAGTCAGCCCTCGATATGTTGTCTTTGTGCCACTTTCAATTAACTATAGGGTTTTCATGATTTTCAAATCATTGCATTTGGTTTTTATTTACATTTTACACATTAAAGTGTGTGTGTGAGATCCTTCGCCAGTAGTCAGCTGGGATAGGCTCCAGCTCGCCCCACGACCCTAGTGAGGAGTAAGCAGGTATAGAGAATGGATGGATGGACATTTTTTAACAATATGAATAATCTATTGACAGTGAAACACATGGCTTTCTTTCTGATTAAACATTAAGGTGAGTAAATTATAATTTCAATAAAAAAATTTTATTCCCTTGTCTTAATAGGCTACCCTTCATGAAAAATACTTCTCCAGATTTTCCGCATTAACTTTTGTTATATCCTCCAAAGCAGGCTATCAAACCTACGCTTGATGATTGTTTGAATGAAAACCACAATTGAAACACCTGACAACACCTGAAAGACGCGCGTTAAAGAATCTTTAATCAAGGAAAATGATTGAAAACCCATCAAGACTAATCACCAATTTAAAAGGGTGTTTTACGCCCTCCCTGCTTTCTGATCATTGGACACCATGGAGCAAGACACTGAACACAGAAGGCAAAACACACAGAGCCGCAGCTGGTAAAAAACACGTTTTTTAGAACCTTAGACAATAATGGTTATTAACAAATTAGTCAGAAATTACTATGAATTGTTAAGACAAGGTTGGGCTTTTTGAAAAGAGGGTGAACAACAGCATTTTTCACAGCACCTGATTAGGTATTGGAAACAAAACTTAAGTAGGAATTTTAGAACATGTTATGGAGAGAAATACGTGGGACTTGTGGTATACATCCTAAAAATAGTTATTTAAGAAAGGAGAAGCAATATTCGCATCAGTGAGGGTTAAATCAATTGTTGTCTGCTGCAGTAATGATCCAACCATAACCACTTAAGTATTTGTTTATTCAAATCCAAAATGGCTACTTTTTTGGCCAGGCAATAAGGTAATCACTAATGTGGTGTGAAATGAGAATAATACAACGGTTATCTCCACACGAGACATTTATTTTTTCTTAAACCGAACCCTCTAATCACTGCAACAATGTAGTTGGATTGATTTTTGCACTTAAGAATATCTTTTGTAGGCCTTTTGTTCGTTCCTTCCTTTGCTTGCTTGGTCTCAAGTTGTTAACTGTCTTTGTGTATATAAGTTACTTGTTTTATGTCCAGCCTTTGCTAGACTGTTGTCTTTTATCTTAAGTGTTTCAACTCTAGCAGCAAAATATCCATTTATTGGAATTTTTATTCCCGGAGCCTGCAGTCCTAGTGAGTGGCACTTCTCCCATTTCCCTCTTCATCCAAGGTTGAGAATATGCATCTGCCCTGTGCACCACAAACCAGTTGGTTGTCACCCTCTGTACCAACTTTGGGCCAGTCCCTCCTACTATGCTTCGCCTGATCCTATGTGTTCCAGTTCGCTCCTGCCTGACCTTGGACCATCCTCTGACTATCCTCTTTGCTCGTGATTATATGACTCCTATGCTATATTTATTAAAGACCACCTTTGCAGCTTTGTCTGTAATATTTGGTTACTGTGCTCTTATTTTCTGACAAGAACTTGTCTGACTTTCTTCCCGCTTGGATCAGAAGCAAAGGATAACTGAGTGGTGAGCGGCTGCCACTGTCAGTCCAGGCTGAGTTGTTTCAAGGTGTTGCAGGTGTATGTGAGGCAAGAAGAATGACTGGGTCCCAAGAGGAGGTGAAGGAGTGCACTAATTCTGTGTGCTTATTTTTTGAAGGTAAATTGCCAGAAAGAGTGCTCATTGATTATGTGCGCTACTGGCTGAGGCCATCTGAAAGAGCATCTCTCAGTTGCTTTTGTTGTTTAGAATACAAAAATGTAGCTGCTATATGAAGAGGAGTCATAAGGTGTGGGAGGTGTGGGGAGGACAGTGTACTGAGGTGCACATGCATTGCAAGGGAAATCACAAAATGGGGTCCGCACAGTGTCGGGAAAGAATTTGGGAAGGGAAAGTGAATTAAGATGAGAGCGGAAAACGGATTGCCATTCACCAAAACTGTTAAGAGAATAGAGAGAAACAAGGAGATGGTGGCAGAGCAAAAAGATGCAAATCAGGAAATAAATGGAGCTGATCTGCATCTCTGCATGAAAAATAGAAGATTTTTAGCCTTCATTACCGTATTCATTAACTGCATTGCTGAAATACAGTGGAAGTCAGTAAGAATAAAGATAGTAGACACTGCAATGAAATATTTGAATTTAGTTGACATATCCGGAGAAGATCTAGATGTGATGCCATCAACCTAGGTCACTGAGTCTGGGGTATATAATGGAAATAAGACAAAGAATTTGATAGTGGAAGACTCCAGTGGTTTGTCAACTGCAGTTAAAGTCAATGGGAAAGAAGTAGAATCCTCCCTAATGCACATCAGAATACCGTAGATGACCATACTGTAGACTTGGACCCCAGGCTTTTATAAGAACCAGACGAGTATTTGCAACAGGCCATTATTTATTTTTGCACCGACCTGCATCAGGCCGGTTTGGCTTTCCTACACAGTTATAAACTGACTGAATTAAACCTTTAAATGAACGCATTGTTTCCCTGTCTTTTTAACTGTAAGTAGAGTCCTGCGCACATTTAACCGTGGTTTACACAGAACATGCACTGAACTCCGGCGTTTAATACGCAAAATGAGGTCGGACCCCCGGCAGCTTTTTGCACACAGGCGCATATTTGCACGCGGGCGATTATTTGGTCATATATGGTTACTGCAGATATGGAAGGCACAGGCTTCATTATGGGGTGAAAAAAGTAACGCAGCAATGTGATACAAGTACTGAAATTTAAATAGTCACTAGACAATGGGAAAGGGCATGGGAAGCCAATGCTGCAGTGGTTGGAGGAGAAAGTTACTATTTTAACTCAACATTTATGCATATTTTTGCTCAATAATTTCAATATTAGCTGGGGGCTTCAGTCCATCCATCCATTTTCAACCGCTCTGGGGGCTTCAGTGTTACTAAGAAATGCATGTGGCTGTTTTAATATTGTTGTCATGATGAGTTGCTCTGTGACAGCTTCTTTGCCTGTTTAGGCTAGCTTCCGTGGTTCGCAGTTTTGTAATGTCTCTTTCAGCGGGCAGTGGGGAGCCATTAACATTATTCAGGGCACCTGTCCTGAGTTCTGCTTTGGGCTTAAAAGACTCATTAGTGCCTAAGTGTGGTCTCTCCCCTGCTCTCTGTGCACCCTCTGTTTTGTTTGATGTTTAGTTTGGTTCTTTGTCAGTTTATTTAGTTATATTTTCATCATAAATCCTTCATTTTTCTCTTTATGTTGCATATGTCTTCATTTTTCTTAAGGTCAAGAGCCGGACCATAACAAATCCTCCTGGGCAGCGCCAAACACACTTCTTGGAAACTCTCGTTGACTGTCCTTCGGCTTGATATTAATAAGCTGCACTGAGCTAACGACAACAGAAGGCACAGCGCCGGCCAACACAATCTCATCCCGGAGTCATCATATATTCATGCTACCTGACCAAGCGTCGATATACGAGGCAGAAGGAAGCTTTTGGCATCATTATTTGAGGGTTAGGGTTAGGGTTCGGGTTAGGGGTTAGGGGGTAGGGTTCGTTTTACACTGGCGTCAATAAAGGACGCTAAAAGCAACCTTTTGACTCGTACATCGACGCTTGCTCAGGTAGCATCAATATATGACGCGTCGGGATGAGAATGGGCTCCACCAGCACGCACATGCGCACCAACAAAACTGCTGCCAAGGATTATCGTTACCCCTTCAAATGGCAACACCGGCTGCAGACAAACAGTTGCCTCCCCCTGAAACAGGTCAGAAAAGAGCATTATTTTATACAAGCAGATATGCAAAACATTCATATTCATGCCAAGAATTGGAATGGAATCACCAGACACTGATCCTTTGAAAATGGCACTATGGAAGCTAAAATCATCAACTCAAACACAGAATCCAAAAGTTTAACTGAAGGAGCTTTATAAAACTGCTCTCAGCAAGCTATTGTAATGTGAATATAGGCCACTACATGGCAGTATTTACCTTTTTTTTATTCAGCCCAGACTGGAGCTAGGTTTAGACATGTCCTGGGCATGTCTGGGGAAAGTCCCAGAAAATTTAAAAAAAAAGAGGTCTAAATGTGGGTGGGGTCTGCAAAAGAGTACATAAAGAGTGGAACTGAGACAGTAAAGTGGTAGGAGAAATTGCAAGGAGAAGGATACATGTGACCAGACCTGTCATTTCTGTTCAAGACCTGTGAAGTTTCTTTTGTGCATTTTTGCCTGTATAAGAGCCTTTTCCTCACCCAGCACATCACCAGCAAACCCAACAAAAAGGGACTGTAAATATTTCTGTTTTTGTCGTGTTCAATCTTGGTCTTAGTTGTAGATAGTAGTTTAGTCTTTGTTTGTTCATTAAATGTGTTTAAGTTTTTAAAACTATGTCTGTCATCCCTTGCTGTTGCTGTTGCTGTTATGTTGTAAATGAAATAACAAATTGGGGCCATAACAAATTGGGGGCTCACGTCCGGGATAGACCATTGTGTGAGTAATTTATTGAAAATCTAACATTTCAAATTGTAAAATTGTTTTTTTGAATTTTCCTATATAAATATATTGACAGATCAACAGCAATGGATGATTTCTTGGCATCACCAACTGTTGAGGTTTTGAAGTCTTTTAAAAAGACAGAACTGCTAGAAATTTGCAGACATTTAGAGCTGACAGAGGTAAAACCAGCCATGCGAAAAGCAAGACAGGCTAGAGAGATAGTTGAATATTACATTGATTAAAATGTGTTTGCACCAGGAGATCTGGAACAGTTTCCAGTGGAAAATCAAATTATAGAAATGGAACTTAAATTAAAAATGCTAGAGATTGAAAGGGAAGAAAAAGAAAAACAAAGAGAATTTGAAAGGGGAGAAAAAGAAAAACAAAGGCAGTTTGAGTTAGAAAAATTAGCAAGAGAAGAGATTGAAAGGGAGGAAAGAGAAAAACAAAGAGAATTTGAGAGGGAAGAAAAAAAAACAAAGACAATTTGAGTTAGAAAAATTTGCAAGACAGAGAGATTTTGAATTAGAGAAATTCGATAGAGAAGAAAGACTCCAAATGGAGCAACTAAAAATAAAAATAGCAACAGAAAATACATTTCGGGCTAGCCAGGAGGTAAAACTGGTGCCTCCATTTGCAGAAAAGGATGTTGACAACTATTTCCAGTGTTTTGAAAAGGGAGCAAAGAGTTGCCAGTGGCCAAAGGAACACTAGCCTCTGATGTTGCAAACTGTCCTCAAGGGTAAAGCTCAACAAGCCTATTCGGCTTTGTCTGCAGATGATTCCTCTGATTATGAGGTTGTCAAAAAGGTTATTTTGAGAGCTTATGAGTTGGTTCCAGAGGCTTACCGACAGAAATTCAGAGATCTGAAGAAATCTGAAAATCAGACTTATGTGGAATTTGCTAATGATAAGAAGGTTTGCTTTGAGCGCTGGTGTGCTTCTATGGAGGTCAAGGATGATTTCAACTCACTAAAAGAGATGGTGTTAGTTGAAGAATTCAAGAACTGTGTTAAGGATGATGTTACGACCTACCTTAATCAGAAGCAAGCACTGAATTTGCAGTTAGCTGCCAAATTTGCAGATGAATATGTTCTCACACATAAGTCCAAATTTCAGTCTAGCAGTAACAATAGATGGTCCCTATTTCAGAAAAAGGGTTACGGTGATACCCAAGATTCCTCACCCAAAGACAAAGACAAATCTGGTGATGGTGCTCAGAAATCCAGTAACAGGTCTGATCAAAGTGTGAAAGCTGACAGTGACAAAAGTGGTGTTAGTTTGCAGTTATTGCAAGAAATCTGGTCATGTCACAACTAACTGTTGGTTCCTTAAAGCTAAGAAAGAAAAAGAAAAGGATACCAAACCAAATGCCTTTGTGAAAACAAGGTTAGAAACCCCTGTAGTAGATAACCGATCTGCTAAATTGCCTGCTTCTTGTGGGGCTAAAAAGCCTGATACTGCTGACTTTGTGAGGCTGGAATTTCTTCCATTTGTGTCAGAGGGATTTGTGGCTCTGAATGAGCATACTACTCCTGTCCCCATATATATCCTAAGGGATACCGGAGCTTCTCAGTCACTTTTGTTGATGGACTCCTTGGAGTTACGTGATGAGACCGCTTCAGGGGATTTCATACTTGTACAGGGTATTGAAGGGAGGACTGTATCTGTACCCCTGCGCTCTATATTCTTGAAGTCAGATTTAGTTACAGGACAGGTAAAGGTGGGACTTATGTCAAGTCTACCTATAAAGGGTGTTTCTCTGTTGCTAGGCAATGACCTGGCTGGGGGCAAAGTAGTTACCCCTGTACATCTTACTTCACAGCTGAGCACTAAAGATGGGGATGAGGACCCATCTCTGTATCCTTCTTGCGCAGTGACTCGTGCTATGGCCAAGAAGGCTAAAGAAGAAGATGTTGTGGTGCCGTCCAGCACATTGAATAGTCAGGATTCAGGTGGTTCGCCTCATGACTTTGATTGGCCTACTATGGTTTCTCCATTTGAGAACTTATCAGACACTTTTATCAGTTCATTGTTCAGCCAGCCAGATGGGTTTGGTGATTCTGATGTGTCAGGAGACTTGTCTCTGTCCAGAAAGCGGTTGATTGAGGAGCAAACTAATGATCCTGAAATTTGTGCACTAAGGAGGAGAGCCCTTCCTGATAAAGAAATAGACGCAGTTCCAGTTGGGTATTATCTCAAGGATGGTGTGTTGATGCGGAAGTGGCGCCCTCCTGATATCCCTGCCAATGCAGATTGGGCAGTGGTCAGGCAAATTGTTGTTCCGAAGGTCTACAGGAATGAGATCTTAACAATGGCTCATAGTTTACCTTTAGGAGGTCATCTTGGTGTTAACAAGACTGTTGATAAGATCATGAAACACTTCTTTTGGCCTGGGCTTCGGAAAGACGTTTCCAACTTTTGCAAAACCTGTCACACTTGTCAGGTAGTTGGAAAACACCAGTTAGACCCACCTGTAGCTCCATTGCAGCCTATCCCAGCATTTGGGGAGCCATTCTCTAGGGTCATTGTTGATTGCGTTGGTCCATTACCCAAGACTAGATCTGGAAATCAGTACTTGTTGACAATCATCTGTGCATCTATCAGATTCCCCGAAGCCATTCCTCTACGTAACATCAAGGCAACTGCAATCTCGAAGGCTTTGATAAAATTCTTCACGTTGTTTGGCCTTCCCAGGGAAATTCAGTCAGACCAAGGTAGCAATTTCACTTCAGGATGGTTTCAGCAGGTTGTGTATGAACTAGGTGCAAAGCAGATTCTTTCTAGTGCCTATCATCCAGAAAGTCAGGGTGCCTTAGAGCGGTTTCATTCCACTCTCAAGACAATGATGAGGACTTATTGTTATGACCATGAGAAAGACTGGGATGAAGGTGTTCATTTGCTGTTGTTTGCAGCTAGAGAAGCAGTGCAGGAATCTACTGGATTCTGTCCATTTGAGCTAGTGTTTAGTCATGAAGTGAGAGGACCTTTGCTATTATTGAGTGAACAATGGCAAGAGGAAGAGGCGCACATCAGTCTGTTAGACTATGTTAGCAAGTTCAAGGAAAGATTGCGTGCAGCTTGAGACCTAGCCAAAGAGAAATTGAAATCAAGTCAGGGAAAAATGAAAACTTGGTATGATCATAAGGCTAGAAGCCGTGAGTTTAAACCAGGAGACAAGGTCCTTGTGTTGTTTCCCTTGCAGTCCAATCCATTGCAGGCTAGATTTCATGGTCCTTATGAAATTCTGACAAAACTCAATGATCTCAATTACATTGTGAAGACTCCAGATAGGAGAAAACCAAAACAATTGTGTCACATTAACATGCTGAAGCCTTATCATGACAGAAATGCTAGGGTTGCAGCTGTCACTGCAGATTCTCCTTTGGTCGAGACATGTGAAGATGAGAAGGAGTTTCAAGATGATGAACCTAGAATTAAAGCTGAAGTTCTTTCATGTAAATTGTCAAATTCTGAAGTATTGCAAAATCTTGATGTAAAACTCCAGCACTTAGAACCCTCACAGAGAGATCAGTTTGAGAGGTTGATCAAGAAATATGAGGATCTGTTTCCTGATGTTCCAAAAAGAGTTTCTATAGCCTCTCATGATGTAGATGTTGGTGATGCCAAACCAATAAAACAGCATCCGTACCGGATGAATCCTGAAAAGAGAAAGATTGCTGAGAAAGAGGTTGAGTACATGTTAGAACATGATATTATCAGACCCTCCAACTCAGATTGGAGTTCACCCTATGTGCTAGTTCCAAAACCTGATGGAAGTACTAGATTCTGTACAGATTATTGCAAAGTCAATGCTGTAACTAGAACTGATGTGTTTCCAATACCTAGGATTGATGATTGTGTTGATAGAGAAGGGCAAGCAAAGTTTCTGACCAAGATTGATTTATTGAATGGTTATTGGTGTGTGCCTTTAACTGAGAGGGCCAAGAGCATCTCTGCTTTTGCCACACCATCTGGGTTGTACCAGTATGAAGTCCTACCCTTTGGGATGAAAAATGCCCCAGCCACATTCCAAAGGATGATACAGTCTACAATCACCGGATTGCCACACACGGGTGCATACATCGATGACCTGATCACATGGAGTGACTCCTGGGAAGAACATCTAAAAGATGTAGAGACGTTGTTCCAGCGCCTGACCCAGGCTAACCTGACTGTTAACCTGAACAAGAGTGAC
This sequence comes from Gymnothorax reevesii, assembly GCA_029721435.1. Taxonomy (NCBI): domain Eukaryota; kingdom Metazoa; phylum Chordata; class Actinopteri; order Anguilliformes; family Muraenidae; genus Gymnothorax; species Gymnothorax reevesii. The sequence continues at coordinate 81,263,297 of CM056577.1, read as the reverse complement.
TTTGGTTGTGCTACTGTCACCTATCTTGGCTACGTCATAGGCCAGGGTAAGGTGGCACCCATAAATGCTAAAGTCCAAGCCATCATGGACTTTCCAGTTCCTGACGACAAAAAAGCTTTGCGCCGCTTCCTTGGAATGATCGGGTACTACCGCAAGTTCTGCAAGAACTTTGCTGAGATTGCTCTCAGTCTAACTAACCAACTGAAGAAAGGCGTAAAGTTCACTTGAGATGATGCATGCCAGAGAGCCTTCGATCGCCTGAAGTCTCTGCTGTGTCATTTCCCGGTGCTCAAATCTCCTGACTTCAACAAACCGTTCTCCATCGCGGTCGATGCTAGCGACCAAGCTTGTGGATCTGTGCTCTGACAGAGAAGTGACTCTGATGACATTGAGCATCCCGTGGCATACTTCTCCAGGAAGTTCAATCGCCACCAAAGGAACTATTCCACAACAGAGAAGGAGCTGTTGGCTCTGGTTCTATCTTTACAACACTTTGATGTTTATGTTTGTACAGGGCAAAAGCCAATGGTTGTGTACACAGACCACAATCCGTTAATGTTTTTGAGTAAGATGAAAAACAAGAATCAGAGATTGTTGAATTGGAGTTTGATTTTACAGGAGTTTGAATTGGAATTTATGCATGTGAAGGGTACAGACAATGTAATTGCTGATTGCTTATCCCGTGTTTGAATATGTATATATACACTCCTGATCAAAATCTTAAGACCAGTTAAAAAATTGCAAGAATTTACGTTTTGCACTGTTGTATCATAAGAAGGTTCTAAGTAGAGTTTCAAAATGCAAAAAGAAGAAATGTGAGCAAGAGACTAAATGTTTTGAGCAGGCAATTTATTGAAAAGAACAATTTAACTAAAATAGGCTGTTCATCAGCTGATCAAAAGTTTAAGACCATAGCTCAAAAAAACCCCTAAAACAGAAATTAAAGTCTCACAAACAGACTCAGTAATGAGTAGCTCCACCATTATTGTTGATCACTTCAAAAATTCGTGTTGGCATGCTTGATGCGAGTGTTTCCAAAAGGCTTGTAGGAATGTTGCTCCAAGTGGTGAAGATGGAGGGCATCCACTGTCTGGAACTGATGTCCATTTTTGTAAACTTCCCTTGCCATCCATCCCCAAATGTTCTCAATTGGATTTAGATCAGGGGAACATGCAGGATGATCCAAAAGAGTGATGTTATTCTCCTGAAAAAAATCCTTTGTCAGACGGGCATTGTGAATTGCAGCATTGTCCTGCTGAAAGACCCAGTCATCACCACACAGACGAGGGCCCTCAGTCATGAGGGATGCCCAAGCAACATCTCCACGTAGCCAGCTGCTGTTTGACGCCCCTGCACAACCTGGAGCTCCATTGTTCCATTGAAGGAAAAAGCACCCCAGATCATGATGGCGCCCCCTCCGCTGTGCCGTGTTGAAAAAATCTCAGGTGGCATCTCCTTGTCATGCCAGTAGCGTTGGAAGCCATCAGGACCATCAAGGTTAAATTTTTTCTCATCAGAGAATAAAACTTTCTTCCAACTTTGAACGTCCCATGTTTGGTGCTCCCTTGCAAAGGCCAAACGGGCAATTTTGTGGCGTTGAAGGAGACTTGGCCTTTGAAGACGTTTTTTGTTTTTGAAGCCGTTCCTTTGCAGATGCTGTCTGATGGTTATTGGGTTGCAGTCAGCACCAGTAATGGCCTTAATTTGGGATGAGGATCGTCCCGTGTCTTGACGGACAGCCATTCGGATCCTCCGGCTCAGAGCCAGTGAGATTTTTTTGGGTCTACCACTTGATTTTTTTGTTCCATAAACCTCAGGATCTTTTAAGAAATGCAAAATGACTGTCTTACTGCGTCCAACCTCAGCAGCGATGGCACGCTGTGAGAGGCCTTGTCTATGCAGCTCAACAATCCTGCCACGTTCGAAGGCAGTGAGCTTTTTTGCTTTTCCCATCAAGAGGTCTTGACAGTGTGATTACTTGACAGAAAATGACATGGAATCCAAATTTTTTCCACAGATTTGGGCTTTTAAAGGATGTGGTCTTAAACTTTTGATCAGCTGATGAACAGCCTATTTCAGTTAAATTGTTCTTTTCAATAAATTGCCTGCTCAAAACATTTGGTCTCTTGTACCCATTTCTTCTTTTTGCATTTTGAAACTCTACTTAGAACCTGCAATTTTTTAACTGGTCTTAAGATTTTGATCAGGAGTGTATATCACGTTTTTATTTGAATATTGTATGATATGTATATATAGACAAGTGTCCACTTAACCATTTTGTATTGAAAAGAAAAATTTTGCCTTTATGAGTCAAAATTTTTTCCTTTTGGAATGGAGGTGTAATGTGAATATAGGCCACTAAATGGCAGTATTTACCCTTTTTTTAATTCAGCCCAGACTGGAGCTAGGTTTAGACATGTCCTGGGCATGTCTGGGGAAAGTCCCAGAAAATAAAAAAAAGAGGTCTAAATGTGGGTGGGGTCTGCAAAAGAGTACATAAAGAGTAGAACTGAGACAGTAAAGTGGTAGGAGAAATTGCAAAGAGAAGGATACATGTGACCAGACCTGTCATTTCTGTTCAAGACCTGTGAAGTTTCTTTTGTGGATTTTTGCCTGTATAAGAGCCTTTTCCTCACCCAGCACATCACCAGCAAACCCAACAAAAAGGGACTGTAAATATTTCTGTTTTTGTCGTGTTCAATCTTGGTCTTAGTTGTAGATAGTAGTTTAGTCTTTGTTTGTTCATTAATTGTGTTTAAGTTTTTAAAACTGTGTCTGTCATCCCTTGCTGTTGCTGTTATGTTGTAAATGTAATAACAAATTGGGGCCATAACACTATAATGTAGATTTAATTGCTTAAGTTTATAATAAACATGCATTCTTGGATTGAGAAAACACAACACTGACACACCCAATGCATACTATACTTTGAGGAAATTACTAACTTCACAATTGGGACAGGTGTTGTAGCTGTCTGCCTAACCAAATCTAACTGAATCAATCCTAGTCCTCATATTGTCACTGGCAGTGGGTACTAATGCACTACAGCCCGCTGGGACAGAAAAACGACCAGCGTGCTAATGATTCCCCTGAACATACGGAGGTGAAACAACTGTTCTAACCACAGTCACCACTGTAATATGAAAGCTCAGCAAATCCCAAAGGGAAGAAGCCATATGCCTACAATACCAGAGTGCCCTGCAATTATTCTAATGGGCAACGGTTAGTCAATGAATGCACTCTCTTGCCTCAATATACACTGCACCTGTTTCAATGCATAAGCAAATTGATTGTGTTGATTCAGTTTTTTTTTTTTTTTCATTCGGCATGGAGCTTGTATTTTCCTCTGGGTGTCTTCTTGCTTGTTTTGGAGGATTGATTTGAAATTTGCAATGTTTCAGCCTGTTAAAGTTTACCAGTGACCTTCTACATATAAGGAGACGGTGCAGTCCGACACCATCTTTGAAACGCTCTAGGGCAGCAGGAATGAGGTGAACACGATCAGAGCTCTATCACTTTGAATGGGGAGATACCTTATCTAGCGCTTTGTTGTATGTATTACCAACTAATTATCATTTTTGTGGAAGCTCAAACTTGCCAACATCGATTCATAAAATTAGTTTTGAGAGACATTACTGCCAGAGAAAAATTACATTTTTTCCTCACACGGTGGCTTGTACACATGCGCTATCTAGATCATGGCACCCTTAACCTATTTCTTAGCCAGAGCGATCGTTAACTGTCATGTCAGGCAGTGAAGCCATTAATATTATCTGTCATTGACTGGTGAGTAAGAGTGAACACAACACTTCTTAGCAAGCTCAGCTAATGCAACTAGCCATATACTGTTTATGTGACATTAAACAAAGTTCTTTACCGTGTTTTAAGCCATCATAATCACATTTATAAATAGCAGCGAGCATAAACTATATGAATATATGTTTATTTCTGGTGATTATGATATGGAAGGAAATGGTTTTTGAAGCAGTGCATCCATTGCTAATTCATCCATGACCATACATGCGAACTCTACCGCTTTTGGCAGTAGACTACTGCTTTCGGGGTGTTTCATTCGGAAAAAAACTCCCCGAAAGCGGTAGTCTACCCCCAAAAGTAGTAGAGTTGGCATGTATGCATGACTGACAGTACAATAGAGATCAATAGCATTGGTGCTTAAATGAACCACAAAAATAAAATCTGGGGTGCCCCGGTGGCATATCGGTCTAAGCATGCGCACCATTAAGGCTGTGTCGGAGACCTGGGTTCTATTCCGGCTCAGGTCATTCACCGCACGTCTTCCCCCATTCTTCTCCCTAACTTTACTGTCACTCTCCACTGTAGAAGTATCAAAATAAAGGAGAAAATCCCAACAAATGAATCTTAAAAATAAAAAATTGAAATTTATTTCAAATGCCTATATTTCTCCTCAGTCTTGGGCATGAAGCCAAAACTACTTCAATCGCAGATATGCGATTTAGCATTTTCGAGCTCCTTAACAGCGCAATCTGCTGTGAATATCAAAGTTGTGCAGTTAAAATCTGGAGGAGTGATTGGCCAAAAGAGTGTTTTAAGTTGAAGTTCCGCCATCTTGAACATTTAAAATTTTCCCATTGTAAAACAATATAGACCACCGTCTCCTTATATTTAGGAAGTGTCTGTGTTTACATTTTGGGCACTCTGTGGTATATCAGTGCTTCAAGTAAGGAAATAAATGTGAAGTATCTCCAGCTCTAGATGCAAAGTTTGCAAAAAATGCCGTCACTTGTTGGTGTCGGACTTTGTGCGGCCAATGTGCTATCACAGTTCTGAAGACTGTTTAAATTGAGGCTGAACTGGCTGCTTGAGTCTCTGTCACAAACATGGGTTTCTTCTGTTGGTCTACTTACTTCTTTTCTTCTGTTTTAATCTATTTCAATCAAAACAAAAAGACGCGGAGAGCTTAGCAAGCTTAACCAACCCTGCTCTGCATTTTTTAAGAGGACTGTTTGTTCCTGACTTAGTGCCGAATGACAAAGTCTCAAACGACCATGTTTCTAAAAATGTGAGTGGCTGTTTGTGGTAGTTATGTAGTGGGAACAACTTTGGAAACATGTCATTGAACCTGAAATAGCAGCTTCTTATTTTCATAATTATTGGGACATTTTATTATTGCGATACGTTGTTTATCTCGTAGCCAATTGTACGCTAGGTGATTATATAGCAAAGAGTCCACTTCAACACCAGGATAATACTTAAAGCACTTTCCAAAATACAGGCCATTAAGAAACAGTACTGGCTACAGCTAATCAAGGATTCTTTCAACTCCTTTTTATAGTGAAATTTTTTTGTATGCTGACATCACAGAGGATTTGAGTGGGAGATCTTGAAGTATATTGCTGTACCTAGAAAAGGACTTGTATTTGATATTAGAGCTTAAAAAGTACAACACAAGGACTGACTGTACAAAACATGGACAGCCAAACGTCTCCTGAAAAGTGAAGCCAAACGTCTCGATTGCCAACTACTGGCAGGCTGCAGTACAAATTACACTGAACAAAAATATAAACGCACCACTTGAAATATTGGCACCATTTTAAGTATGCCGTTATGAAATACCAAATATATTTGTTTTCATTTGCAAAAGGAATTTTTCCATTGATTTGTGTCTAAAATTTGAGTTCAGCTCAGACATTGAGTATTTTTCTCACCGGTGTAATGATTGGTATGAGTAAACGAGTGCGGTGTACCCAGACACTGCTCAGACAGAATGAGCAGAACTCCGACAAACCTTGGGCCGGGGACTATAAAAGGCCACATCAAAATGTTGGATTTTGTCAGACGCAGCCATGCCTCAGATGTCTCAAATTATGCGGGAGCGTGCCATTGGCATGCTGAATGCTGGAATGTCCATCAGAGGGGTCGCTGCACAGCTGAATGTTCACTACAGTACCATAGTTCGTCCACGACAGCGCTTCCGACAGACTGGAAGCACTGCGAACAGGCCTCATTGGTGTGGTCCACGTGTGACCACCCCTGCTCAGGATCGTCACATCCGGCTGGTGCACTTGCGTGAACGTTTCAGACCAGCTACACGCACGGCCGATGAGACAGTCGGTCTGAACAATAGACGAATCTCTGCTCAAACAGTTCGCAAACCGCCTCCGAGAAGCAGAATTGCATGCTCGGCGCCCTCACCGTGGGCTGGACCTCGCAGACGTACACCGCCGGAATCGTCTGGCATGGGCTAACGCACACTTCCGGTGGCCCTTGGCACGATGGTGAAATGTGCTGTTCACAGATGAATCAAGATTCAACTTGTATCACGCGGATGGGAGACGTCGTGTGTGGCGCCGTGTCGATGAACGGTTTGCTGACACAAATGTCGCCCGGAGAGTCGCCCATGGCGGAGGCGGTGTTATGGTGTGGGCAGGGATTGCACACAGACAGAGAACTTCATTGCATTTCATCGATGGCAACTTGAACGCCCAAAGGTACCGTGATGAGATCCTCGCACCAACTGTAGTACCATTTGTCCAACAGCATAATGTCACGCTCCAGCATGATAACGCCTGTCCTCATGTCGCAAGGGTCTGCACCTAGTTCCTCACAGCTCAGAATGTTCAGGTGCTGGGCTGGCCCGCATATTTGCCCGACATGTCGCCCATAGAACATGTTTGGGATGCTCTGGATCGGCGTATCCGGGACCGTGTTCCAGTCCCAGGTAATGTCCGGCAACTCCGGATAGCGCTCCAGGAGGAGTGGAATAACATTCCACACCTCACCATAGACACTCTGGTAAACTCCATGCGTAGGAGATGTGTCGCGTTGAGAGATGCGCGTGGCATGACATAGGCAATACTAAACCGTGAAATTTATGGTATCCACCCCTGCCCTGTTGAAACTGTTGCCAAACTTTTGATTGTGCGTCTATCAAGGTGTAACGGACATCAATATGATCAGTATAGAAGTCTTTATCATGTCGTAAAATTTGCATTATCCCATATGTAATAAAATTCACAAAACATCTGGTGGTGTGTTTATATTTTTGTTCAGCGTACATCAGGCCACTTGAGGGTAAGTGACCTGCCCTGTTATAAGTAGTTGTGGTGCTAATTGGTGAAAGTGACCTTGATTATCCTTTATAAAATTATAGATCCTATGATTTCACAAGAAAATGCCTGTAATGTTCTTCTAAGAATTTGAAATGCTATGGTACTCAATCATTTCATTGATCCTATCGTACGACACTCTTTTCTATGGATCTCATGTGGTGGTCCAGATGAGGCTAGGCTAGTCTGTGTTGTAATTGGCCTAGTTATCCTTTCTACCTAGTTGTCATAGTAGGCATAGATTGATTGCACTGGTTGTGTTATAGCCTTCTGTTTCACTTTTGCAGAGACTAAGGTCAAATTGTTATCTTTTCTGCTGTTGTTATCTTTAGAAGGCCAATCTTATTTTATTTGATAAGCTTAAATGATGATTGCACTGTTTAAATAACAACCAAAGAATGACCAAAGCACTTTTTATAAGCTGTGTTATGGCTGTGTTGAAGCTATATGGAGAGAAATGGATAGGTGTATGTCTGTGAAGGCTCTTTATGTTTATCTTTACAGCTTATGTACAGGTAAATAAGCTGTAGGCCTATCCTGTTATGCAGAGACTGAGGCTTCAGTTTCTGCCTGATTGTTGCCTATAGGCAGTCACTACCACATAACTTATTGCTATGTGGTAGTAAGTAATGGATTGTATTATTTTTGTGAAGGTGCGTAGCCTTTTGTGTTTGACAAATTTAAAGTGGCACACTCCATTTTTCCAAGGCACACCCAGTGCCATTTTTCTGGCTACGCCACTGACACAGAGTGCTGTTGACAAGGCCACACAACAAAACGAGGTGGAGGTCGTTCAACTAAGTGTTCAGTGTGAAGTATTTTAGCATAATGTAGCACTTGTAAGTCAGTAATTAACATTGTTTTCTTCTATCATGTCTGCTTTATCTCAACCAAATTACTCTTCACAGAATCCGTTTTCATATTTCGTTACTTCTATGCTGTGGCAGTTTGTCGGCCGGAACAAAGAGAAGCCAAAACCTCGCCCTTCAAAGCTTAATAACTTCAACCTTTCTACCAATAGGTATGAGCAACTACTGATCAAGAAAAGTAAACTGCCAAAGGTTTAAGTCGTTGTGCTTTGAAGGGCGAGGTTTTGGCTTCCCTTTGTTATGGCCGATGAACCGCCACTGCTTCTATGAAGTCTGAAGCACCAGGTAATTTAGAATGTCTGGATACGCAACATTCATAAAACCAGATAGCCTACATCTTTGCTACAGTCGGACTCTTTCAGCATGTATGGGTCGAATCCACAGAGAGAAACCTTCTTTAGCAGTGGCGGCTCGTGAACTGGAAAAAGGGGAGGCTCAAAATATCCCAAAATTATTTGATTTTGAAAATTTTACCTTGCGTGCTTTTATTTTGAAAGCGAAACACAGCGTCATGTCACTGGCCCGCCCCCTCCCTCACTGGCTCTGAGAGTGTTTGGGAGGTGGGAGACAGCAGCAGACCGCAGGCTGTCTGATATGAAGGTACATTTGTGTCTTTATTATTCAATCAAAAAAAAAGTTGCTTCAACCAAAAAACATATTTTCAATTAAAAAAAACATTTTCAATCAAAGAAAAAAGTGTTTGATTGCGAAAATAAAATTGAGACCCAAAAAATTGCATTTGAACACTGTGTTTCTTTGATTAAAAAGGTTTTTTTTTTTTTTGACTGAAGTGAGTTATTATTTGATTGAAAATATTTTTTTTTTTGGTTGAAGCAACTTTTTTCATTCCATGTTATGGGTAGGACATTTGTATCTTTATTATCCAATCCCAAAAAATATCACTTCAATCAAAAAATGTTTTTAATCAAAGAAAAAAGTGTTCAAATGAATTTTTTTGGGACTCAATTTTATTTTTGCATTCTAACACTTTTTTTTCTTTGATTCAAGAGAAAAGTTTTGAAGTCTTTTTTTTTTTCGATTGAAGCGGAAAAGTTTTGAAGTCAGTTTTTTTCGCAGTAGGCGGATGCTTCCCCATTTGTCTTTGCATAGAGTCAGGTATTTAGCTACCTAAACAAACGGTTAGCGTTTACTGAAACTTCAAGTTAAGAACTGAGAAAAGAGTTCTATAGGGGTATGTTGGTTACTTAACTGCAAATTTTTTAACATGGGTTTATTATTACTGCACAAATGAGTAGTGTGGAGATATAGGTTTATAACAAGGTATCTCGCCAGCTAGGTGCTTCAGTTTGCTCCTTCCCATTGATTAAGAACATCGGTGCTGCCACAGTTAGCTCACTCATGCGTTAAGGTAACCATATCATATCTTTGTTTTACTTCTGAGAAAGGTGAAGAGTGTGAAAAGTAAAGCTAAATGTACCATCATGTCCTGATGTCAAGCTTAGTTTCGCTAATAATAATAACGGTAATATTAATATCCTGGCTAAATTACGGCTCACTGCCCTGACGTTACTGCTGCTTGTATGGGGATGGATGGAAGCTAACATCAGGTAACAGTAAGGAAAATAAAGCCAATACAAACAGGATTAGTAATCCCCTGTCAGGCAAACCGCAATTAGCGTATGTCAAACTAGTTAGCATAAACGTTATGTTACTGCCATAGGTTTGTTCAAAGTGGGGGATTTTAACAAGGCTGGCCAGCTAAATTTGAATTTTATAATGACTGAACTGTGCGCTATTATGGGGTTGTGTTAAGGCGGCGATTGTCTGAGTTGCTAAATTGCGAGCTCAGTTAGCTAGCAAGCAAAGTTGCTTCAGTGCATTAAAGTCTTCAGTCAGCTGTGTGTTTGTAGGACCTGAATGTTAGCTTACTTGGTAACTTCAAAGATGCCAAATCTCACACATTAGGCGTGAGTTTCTCCTCTTAGTGGCATTCACGTTTCTGTGCCGTAGTCAGCAGTTATTTTATCGATACACACTGATGAAATTCACTTGCGGAACTTAAGTCATTGTGCATTAAGATAATCAGATTCACGTGCATTACGGTGGATTTCCCCACTAATGACACAGCCATCGACTGTGACTCGGGAATTCAGATTTATGAACAGAAAATGGATTAATTGAAGAGAATTGAAAAACTGTTAAAGTATTTTTATAAGTCTTTTAAACTAAATTTGGTTGAATGGTGGTGGATTGAGAAGTCATATATTTTTTTTTTTTAAAGATTTGTGATCAGAAGTTGGGTGACTTTCCAGTTTATATTATGCAATTTTATTGTTCATTGAGAATAAAAATGTATTTAAATTCTTTATCTATGAAATCTGCTCTCTCTCTCTTCTGTTGTCTGTATATATAGCAATAATGGAAAGTAAACATTTTCAAGGGGTGCTCATCTTAAATTGGAACATAAATGCACTTTTAAGTGTCTTCTCCAGTTTTCTGTAGCCAGAAAAGGTTGGGTAAGGAGCCTTTGTTCACCATGGAAAGAGATTGTGTGGTGGAATGGTTTGGAATAATAATGCTAGTTTTGTTTTAAAAAAAAAGTTTATATATCATTGAATGATACAAAAATGTATCCATTCAGATGTTGAAGGCCCCTCCCCTGAAGACTCCTGACCATGATGCTGTCAACCCCTGACAACAGAAATTGGAAGACGTATGTGACCCAAGCTTTGAAGAAAACAAGAGGTCTTTCACTGACTTAAAGCATGTAAGTACAGTCTGCAATGGTGCACACCGGCTTCCTAACCATAAAGTGCCCCAAGATATCTGACTACACAACTGCTGTCTCAGTCACCATGCATGATCTCAGACTGTTATTACCAAGTAATTACATTTAAACTTGTATTACATTTTAATTCAGTACTGTTGTGTTCTGGGGTCCTGGCCTTTGGCCAGGACAGCATTTATGGTTTTAACAGTTTCATGTTTCATAGTTCATGCCACAGTTTTAACAGTTTCTTGTTTCAGGATTTTACATTTCATGTTTCACATTCATTGTCCATGTTTTTACTTTTCCATGTTTTTGTTCATGCCAGGTCTGCCAAGCCACTCCACCCCTTGTCTGCGTTCCGCCCCGTGCCTTCGTTGTTGCACATTTCAGAGCTCTGGGTTGGCTTTGGTATTTCACCCTTCCTTCCGTGCTGTGCTGGATTCGGGGCTCTCTAAACTTAATTGGCTATTCACTGTTTTTAAGTTACTAACATTTACTAACACTCACTGGGTGGTGTAATTCTTAGATAGGCACATTACTAATACTACTAATTTAGACAGGGAGTTTATTGTCATGATTCCTGCTTTACTATTTCAAGTCTTGCTGTGCTTTTCTGTTCTTAGCATTCATGCTTGCTTCCAAACTGCATACTTAATTGGTACTTAAGCTGAGCACGCTCATTCTCTTAATGAGCAAGTCTTGTCCACCAATCTCTGTCCATGTCATGATCTTGCCATGCCTCTTGTTTCTGCTTCTCCAGGTGTTGCCCCTCATGTGTCCTTGATTACTTACCCTTTATCTGGATGCGGTGGAAGTTGGCTGGCAGACAGTGTCTCAAGTCTCGTTTCATGGACTAGTCTTCGCTCATGTTCACGCTTCCAAGTCCTTGTTTCCTAGTCTTGTTCATAGCCATAGTCTTGTTATTTATTTTTCTTGGATATCTGCCTGGAGTTTCCAGTGGTTTTTTTGTTCTTGCCTTTTAGCTCTTTAGTTCTTTACTCTGTGTAGCTTATCTTTAGTTTGTCTTTTGCAACCCTTTGGGCCAAGTTTTTTGTTGGCCCTCGTGCCTGTTTTGCTTTTGTTTTAATAAATTCCATATTCCCCTTCACCTCGCTCCTGGTGTCTACTTGATCTCGTATCAAGTTCACTTTAACTTCACTAAATTCATTGCCATAAAATAATTCAAAGCTTGCCAATGAGCGAGACCAAGCACAGATCAGCAGAAGATGCCTCCAGGGTTTGTAATGAGCTGAACAAACCAAGGAAAACTTGTGACAGGAGCACAGACTGGAACAGTGGTCAGAAATTCCAGTTCAGGCTATCGGCAAACGTCAGAAACGGCGATTCTACACCGTGTTCATCAACAGTTCAGGGTCAGATGTTGGGTGGTCAAGATGATTTGCAATGCTTGTAGAACAAGGCATCCACTGTGGTAGTGGGGTCCATCTCTGCTCTGGAAGCATCTAGAGAACAGGGACATACTGTACCTATTAAATTGCACTAGTTGCATCAGTTCTACCTTGATAACTGCAGATGGAAAGCACTAGGGTTCGAGATAAAGAGCTGACTAGGAAACTTCAGTCAGGCTGAATAATCTAGCAACAATTTACATCGACTTAGCGACTTATATAAACATGACATTAATACAATTAAGACATACTTTGGGAACAATTTTACGAGCATACTCAGCATTCACCAAAATGGACCCAATATTTCTGGAGGTAATTAAACACATTTTCATTTTATTTTTGGTAATGATACCAAGCCATGGCACGAATTTGATGGCGTATTGTGACTCACAAGGTAATCTAGACAAAGCAATGCATTTCCTTCTGTCTCTTAACCTGCCTATTGAGACATAAAGTAAGTTGAGCTACAGTGTCTCTTGATAATTTTTCCTCTTTTTACAGCTTTGCCGAAGGAAGAAAAAGGGCTGTGGAAACACATCAGGAGTCAGAATACCAGACCAGACCCTACCACTCCATCCACTGCAAAGTGGTCAAAGGTCATCAACCATGATTTCGTGGATGATCAAAGAAAGTTCAAGGACATTTACATCCAACATCAGACCATCTTTAGAACTGAGCTACTCCATCCACTGAGAAATGCCGCAAAATGTGGCAGAAATCTTCAGAGGCAGTTTACACTCTGTATTTTGATTTTTTGTTAGGATATATTTGTCGAATGTTCAATATTGTGGTTCTTTATTTTGTTGATTTCCCTTCCCTTTCTTTCTTGGCCTTAAAGACCACAGCCAATGCTCTCAAGTATCTGTTTTTAGAAGATGGGCACTTAAGCAAACCCACTCTCCTTGATGTGTGAATTTTTTAATGCACTGGGCATTCTTTCAACTAACAGTTGTGTGTGATCTAAAGGCTCTTCATTTGTATGCCTGAGCAGTATTTTACTATATGGCCACCTTGACCCAAATATTACATAAACTTCCACTTGTACTGTACATAACTAACTGTAAGATTTTAAGACTTCTGATCAGAAAATTGAATGGAGATTGCTTTCGTGGATAATGCTGTACTGTTTACATTGAAAAAGAAAACACACTGATCATTTTAATGATTGCGGTTAACTCAAGTATGTTTAGAAATTTTGCAAGTTCAGTATAATCCTGCTTGAATGGGAAGCAGCTGTTGCCTATGATGAAGAAATAAAGGTCAGAATATGCAAAACACTGTGTTATTTGGTCAGAAGTAATGTAATAGGGGAGGTGTTAGAAGTTGTAATAGGGGAGGAAAAATTCAGAAACACCAGTATTGTATTTTAAAACACAAAACTTAAATTTGGGTTCTCTTAACCCAGGGTAGAGTAATAACTTCCTATAAGTTGGGCCGTACAATCAACCTATGCAGTTGGGTTGACTGTTCAACCCATTATGCAAGGTCAAAGTAACCAAGCATTGGGTTTGTCCATATTAGACCCAGTGCTGGGTAGCAGAAACAACCCAGTTTGGGTTATATTCAACCCAACATTTTTAGAGTACAGGTATGCGGTGAATCTGTCTTCCTTCCTATTGATATGTACACTTTTCAAACACCGGTGGCGGATGGAAAAGCGCACAACAGTGAGTTGTAATTACTGATGTATTTTTGATGTGTGAATGTAGTTTCAAATGTGTCTATAGTTTAAACTCCAAACCCGTGGACGACATATAGAGCCCACTTGAATGTAAGGTCTCATGCCGCGCTAATTGGGAAGCCTCAAAGATGACCACAGTGTCAGCGCTCAGGCTTCTCCACCGAGAGCAGTCCCAATTTCATAGTCCCTTTGAAATTCGTCGCTGAACACCACATATGTCTGTAGTAGTTAGATATTAAATGTCATTTGTTTGTGGTACATCTAATGTAGTGGGTCTAAACGAGGGGGAAGTGATTCCCTCCTGGAATGTTTTATTTGAGATTACGTACATTACGTCCATGAAAAAGACGTTGCTTGGATGGCAACCTATCTTGCTCCAAAACCTGTATGTACCTTTCAGCATTAATGGTGCCTTCACATATGTGTAAGTTGCCCATGTCTTGGGCACTAATACACCCCCATACCATCACAGATGCTGGCTTTTGAACTTTGCGCCTATAACAGTCCGGATGGTTCTTTTCCTCTTTGGTCCAGAGGACACGACATCCACAGTTTCCAAAAACAATTTGAAATGTGGACTCGTCAGACCACAGAACACTTTTCCACTTTGCATCAGTCCATCTTAGATGAGCTTGGGCCCAGCGAAGCCAGCGGCGTTTCTGGGTGCTGTTGATAAATGGCTTTCGCTTTGCATAGGAGAGTTTTAACTTGCACTTGCAGATGTTGCGACGAACTGTAGTTACTGACAGTGGTTTTCTGAAGTGTTCCTGAGCCCTTGTGATGATGTCCTTTACACACTGATGTCGGTTTTTGATGCAGTACCGCCTGAGGGATCGAAGGTCACGGGCATTCAATGTTGGTTTTCGGCCATGTTGCTTACGTGCAGTGATTTCTCCAGATTCTCTGAACCTTTTGACGATATTACGGACCGTAGATGATGAAATCCCTACATTTCTTGCAATAGCTCATTGAGGAATGTTGTTTTTAAACTGTTTGACAGTCATCTCACGCATTTGTTCACTAAGTGGTGACCCTCGCCCCATCCTTGTTTGTGAATGACTGAGCATTTCAGGGAAGCTGCTTTTATACCCTATCATGGCACCCACCTGTTCCCAATTAGCCCGTTCACCTGTGGGATGTTCCAAATAAGTGTTTCATGAGCATTCCTCAACAGTCTTTTTGCCACTTGTGCCAGCTTTTTTGAAACATGTTGCAGGCATCAAATTCCAAATGAGCTAATATTTGCAAAAAATTACGAAGTTTACCTGATCGAACATTAAGTAACTTGTCTTTGCAGTGTATTCAATTGAATATAGGTTGAAAAGGATTTGCAAATCTTTGTATTCTGTTTTTATTTACGATTTACACAACGTGGCAACTTCACTGGTTTTGGGTTTTGTACAAATAAAGTCTACAGTCTGCATCTGAGGTGTCTGGCATCCTTCTGAATCTGTTACACAAATACTACTGGAAATTGTTTTAATAATTTAAATCCCCCAAAAGTCTGCCTTCTGTGACTTTGTGAGTGTACAAAGAGTGGGGGTTGTTGATAATTTGGGCCACCAATAGAGTCGAATGAGCTACTGTCAGCTCAGCTCAAAGGACAGCCACTGGACTTTTCACCAGAGGGGAGGCAATACAATCTTTCCAACACAGGACTAGTTCTTCACGGGGACTACAAGATACAGTTTGTGCACAAACTGTGTGGACAGGAACTGCCATGATGCATATAATATTTAGGGATATGCACTGGCAGGAAAAAATAGAGTTCTTGGCAAAAGCGCCCATGAACACGGACCAAAAGAATAGGCATCCCTGATGAACAGAAGAAGCAAGAATCAGCAAATCACAAATCTCATCTAGAACAATTCAAAAAAATGTGTGCAATTTTCTACACTCAATTTTTTTTAAAAAGGTGGGCTTGGCATGGACAGCAACATAGCCACACAGAGTAGCTCCAAATAACCACTGTGATTTATGATGATGGATTTTGGATTTTATGGGCTGTCTTTCTTCCAAAAGCCCAGGAAATCTTGTTTGGAAACAAGGTATCATAGACTCATTAGCAAATGTTAAATGAGCCTCTGCCAGGAAACAAAACTGGGCCTTGGTTGGACCCTCCAGGAGGGTGATCATCAAAAGCACACCTCAAAATCTACACATTATTCTTCAGTGACCTAGAATATAGTTTTGCCATGACCATCCCAGTCCCCCAACCAAAACTCCATAGAAAAGTTATAGGATGCACATGTTCATCTCCACATGTGCAAATCTGGAGAAATTCTGATCGGGAGAATGATCTCAGACCCCTGCCATGTGTTCATCAATCTTGTCACGCATTATAGAGGACTCCGCTGTTATCTTATTAAAGGGTGGCTGCAAAAACATTAAGGGCTGCTAATAGTTGTGTATACATACGTTTGAGAAAAAAATTGTTTCGTGATCAGAAGGTGATGTTTTTTCCAAGTATGTTTCTTCATTTAAAAAAAAAGTTTTTAGTGAATATTTTGAATGAAAGATCATAAAGATCATTTTTTCGCATATGGTTTTGCTCATTTTTACGAAAAGGAGTCAGTAATTGTGGAGGCTTCTGTATGTATGTATAACCAATATAGAATAGTCCGTGAATGATTTCTCTGGTACGTACTCTTCTGAATCAAAAAAAAAAAAAAACTAAGTATGACTCTTAAGCTGCGTTCAATTTGGCTCGGAAGTTGGAAGTCGGAGCTGAGAATGATGTCAACCCCAAGCTGACTTCATTCTAATATGTGAGTTGGAAAACTGACTGGGTTATTGAAGTTTCCTCTGGCCAGAATTTTGCCAATGTTAGCTACTGCTAGCAATACTAGTTGATAACGCATTACGCAGTATTTTGCGCGTACAAACAAGGTAACAAGTCCACTGATAAAAGTTATACGGTATTGTGTGCACAACTGAAAAAATTATGCACAAATAAAACAGAAAGGTTAATAAACAGTATGTTACTGCATCTTTGATTTTGTTGGTACAGGGAGCAGCCATCTTTAACTTGGAACTCGAGGTAGGTAAAGTTTCTCCAACTTTCCGAGTTGGAAATCCAACTTCAGGGGGTGTTCCAATTGAAATTTCCAACTGGGAGCTCAGAAATCCCAACTACCCAATACAAATGGAGCATAGCGTTACCGTCATGCCTGGCTGGCCAGTGACCACGCCCCCTTTAATGAATGACTCTCTACTTCCTCATTCACACTCCTCTGAATATTAATTGACTTCTCCTGTATGAAAGCCTACCAAACTCCAAGTCTAAGCCAGATGGTCACCCAGTGTAATTGAGGGAAAGCCTGGTTTCCTTGCTCCTATGGTTCCTGGTCCGTTTGCTATCCCTGCAAATATTGTTTGGACTTTGATCAGTTTGTTCTTACTTCTTTTGATAGTTTGTGGTTTTGCTATTATTCTAGAACTTTTCTCTGGATTTTAAGTTTTGTTGTAAAGTTTGGTAATGCTTCTGTATATTCTGTTTCTTGAAGTTAGTTTTGTTTATATTGTTATTTGTTTATATCTACATCCTCTGAGAGTTCATATGTTTACTTAGTTTATTCAGTATATCTGAGCATTATTGTCAGCTGTACCTCCGGTATTCCAGTCTTTAATACATAGTATGCCCTGTAGCAGTTGAGTTTTTATGTTTATCTCTAAATACTTGCACTTGATTCTCTTATTATCCTTGTATTTATTGATGGTCATATGATATTAAATAGACTGCTCCGTGCACTAACTTTTGGTCCTGTCAAACCCCTGTTGTGTTCCCTGACACTCAGATTTTTACCCCCAGTGAATACAGGTTCTCTCCTTGAGTGTTGTGTTCTGGCCTTTGGCCAGGACAGCATTTATGGTTTTAACAGTTTCATGTTTCAAGATTTCATAGTTCAGTTTCATGTTCCATAGTTCATGTTCATAGTTAGTTTTAACAGTTTCTTGTATCTAGTCATTGCATTCCATAATTCATGTTCATTGTCCATGTTTTTACTTTTCCATGTTTTTGTTCATGCCAGGTCTGCCATGCCACTCCACCGCTTGTCTGCGTTCCGCCCCGTGCCTTCGTTGCTGCACATTTCTGAGCTCTGGTTGGCTTTGTGGTTTCTCCCTTCCTTCTGTGCTGTGCTGATTCGGGGCTCTCTAAGCTTAATTGACAATTAACTGTTTTTAAGTTACTAACATTTACTAACACTCACTGGGTGGTGTAATTCTTAGATAGGCACATTACTAATATTACTAATTCAGACAGGGAGTTTATTGTCATGATTCCTGCTTTGCTATTTCAAGACCTTGCTGTGCTTTTCTGTTCTGAACATTCATGCTTGCTTCCAGGCTGCATACTTAATTGGTACTTAAGCTGAGCACGCTCATTTTCTTAATGAGCAGGTCATGTCATCCAATCTTAGTCCATGTCTTGATCTTGCCATGCCTCTTGTTTCTCTCTCTCTCCAGGTGTTACCCCTCATGTCATGATTTCCAAGCCTTTATCTGGATGCGGTGGAAGTTGGCTGGCAGACAGTGTCTCAAGTTTGTTTCTAGTCGCGTCTCGTTTAGCCAAGTTCTTGTCAAGTTCCTTAGTATTTGTCCTAGCCTCTCGTCTTGTGTGTATATATATATTTAGTATTGTTATTTATTTTTCTTGAGTATCTTGCCTGGAGTTTCCAGTGCCTTTTGTTTTTTGCCTTTTTGCATTTATTGTTTATAGCTCTGTGCAGCATACCTCAGTTTGTTTTTTGCAACCCTTTGGGCCAAGTTTTTTGTTGGCCCTCGTGCCTGTTTTGTTTTTGTTTATAAATAAATCCTCATTCCCTTTTCCCGCATCTGGTGTCACTGATTCCATATCAGTAGACACTGTCTCCCTGACACCAGCGGGATGGAGTGCAGGATCGCCCAGCGAGAGGCTGAGCTGCTGCATCAACGGCAGCAGATCCAGGAGCTGACAGCTGCGCTGGCCACACTGAAGGCCAGCCTTCCCCAGGCAGGTCCCAGCCAGGGCCCCATCATGCCAGCTGTCCAGCCCCGGGCTCCTGCAGCACACCAGCCACCCATCACCCCTGTGCGCCAGCCCGGCGCAGAAGCACCTCAGCTGCAGCCAGCTGTCCACCCTGGTCCTGAGCCCTGCCTTCCGCCGCCCGAAAGGTACGGTGGAGAACCAGGGTTCTGCAGGGCTTTTCTCACCTCCTGTGAGATGTGTTTCGCTCTGCAGCCCTCCACCTTCGCCTCAGAGCCGGCCCGAGTCGCCTTCGTCCTCTCCCAGCTGACGGGGCGGGCTCGCTTGTGGGGAACTGCCGCATGGCAGGCTCGGCAGCCCTGCACTACCACCTACCGGGCCTTGGCGGAGGAGCTACTGCGTGTCTTCGACCGCTCCAAGCAGGGGAGAGCCGCAGGACGGGAGCTGCTGAGGATGAGGCAGGGGAGGAGATCGGTGGCGGACTACGCCATCGATTTTCAGACGGTGGCAGCCACGTCGGGTTGGAGCAGGGAGGCGCTGTGTGACGTGTTCCTCCAGGGGCTGTCCGAACCAGTCAAAGACCGACTGCTCTTCTGTGAGATCCCTGAGTCTCCAGAGGCCCTTATAGACCTGGCCCTGCGCATCGACAGCCGCCTGGAGGAGAGGGCGCTCACCCTTGGCCCTGGCCGACGCTCTACCCCCTCTGGCCAGATCCAACCCCCGTGCCCTGATCGCGCGTCGCCTCAGGACCAGCCGAGGGGGGACGCCACCACACTCTCTCCTGGAGAGGCATCTCCCCTGGAGATCAGGAGGTCCTGGCTCACCCAGGAGGAGCGCCAACGGAGAAGGAGGTCGGGGGCGTGTTTTTACTGCGGCCAGCAGGGTCATGCGGTCCGAGGCTGTCCAAGACAACGCCCACTAGCGTCTGGAGGAGTACTAGTGGGTGCTTCAGCCAAGGAAACCTCCTCCTACCGCCGGACCTGCATCCCGGTGACCCTGACCTGGGAGGGCTGCTCCCGCAAGACCACCGCCCTCATTGACTCAGGAGCTGAGGAGAGCTTCATTGACGCCAGAGCTGCCGCCGAGTGGGGGGTTCCCCTCTCCCAACTTCCCAGCCCATTGTCCATCTCAGGGCTGGGTGGGCAACCCCTTGCTAAGGTGTGCTACCAGACCATTGCCATCCAGCTGCTGGCGTCAGGCAATCATCACGAACAGGTCCGGCTGTTCGTGACCGAGACACCCCGCTCTCCCATTGTCCTGGGTCATCCGTGGTTGGCGTTACATGGGCCGGTGATCGACTGGGCCCGCCATGAGGTGCGGGAGTGGAGTCCCTCCTGTTCGGCCAGCTGCCTCCTCGACTCCCGACCCTCCTGTTCGGCGGGTGGACCAGCTTCCGAGGGGAAGCCAGACGTCTCCAGAGTGCCCCCTGAATACCATGACCTGGCGGCTGTCTTTAGCAAGTCCCGTGCGGTGTCTCTGCCCCCGCACCGCCCTTATGACTGTGCTATTGACCTCCAGCCTGGTACAGCACCCCCTAGGGGGCGTGTCTTCGCCTTGTCTGAGCCAGAGAGGGGGGCCATGGACAAGTACATCCGGGAGTCCCTTGCAGCTGGCATCATCCGTCCATCCTCCTCTCCCGCGGGGGCAGGCTTCTTCTTTGTCAAGAAGAAGGATGGCTCCCTGCGCCCCTGCATCGATTACCGAGGGCTCAATAAGATCACGGTCAGGAACCGCTACCCGCTTCCACTGATGTCCTCGGCGTTTGATGTCATCCAGGGGGCGGCCATATTCACCAAGCTGGACCTGCGGAATGCCTACCACCTCCTGCGCATCAGGGAGGGCGACGAATGGAAGACCGCTTTCAACACCCCTAGCGGCCACTGGGAGTACCTGGTGGTTCCATTCGGCCTGACCAACGCGCCCGCAGTGTTCCAGAACTTGGTGAATGATGTGCTCGGCGACATGATCGGGAGGTTCGTCTATGTCTACCTTGACGACATCCTGATCTTCTCCCGGGACAAGACGGAGCACACAAACCATGTTCGCCAGGTGCTCCGCCGCCTCCTCGAGAACCGCCTCTTTGTCAAGGCTGAGAAATGCGAGTTCAGCACCACCACTACCTCCTTCCTGGGGCACGTCATCTCCCCTAACCACCTGGGCATGGACGAGGAGAAGGTCAAGGCTGTGGTGGACTGGCCCGCACCCAAGGACCGCAAGGCCCTACAGAGCTTCCTGGGATTCGCCAATTTCTATAGGCGATTCGTCAGGAATTACAGCACCGTGGCAGCTCCCCTAACGGCCCTTACCTCCATCAAGGTGCCATTCCATTGGACTCCGCAAGCCGAGGTGACCTTCTGTGAGCTGAAGAGGCGCTTCACCACCGCGCCCATCCTCACCACCCCCGACCCCGCCAAGCAGTTCATTGTGGAGGTGGATGCCTCCAATGTCGGGGTTGGTGCGGTGCTATCTCAAAGATCCAGCAATGATCAGAAGGTACACCCGTGCGCGTTCTACTCCCACCGGCTGACGCCTGCGGAGTCCAACTACGACGTCGGGAACCGGGAGCTGCTGGCGGTGAAGCTGGCCCTGGAGGAATGGAGGCACTGGCTTGAGGGGGCAAGGGTTCCGTTCCTGGTCTGGACGGACCATAAAAACCTAGAGTACCTCCGTTCTGCTAAGAGGTTGACACCCAGACAAGCCAGATGGGCCCTCTTTTTCGACCGGTTCAACTTCTCCCTGGCCTACAGGCCGGGGTCCAAGAATACCAAGGCTGACGCGCTCTCCAGGCGTTTCGACGCTTCCTCGTCCAAGGGAGAGCCCAGCTCCATCCTGCCAAGGACCTGCTTCGTTAACAACGTGTGCCTTCGGATCGAGGAGCTGGTCCGCAACGCTCAGAACGGCGCAGCTACGCCCAGTGCCTGCCCTGCCAACTGCCTGTACGTCCCTGCAGCTGCCCGGTCTGACGTTCTCCAGTGGGGCCACTCCTCCAACCTGTCGTGCCATCCTGGGGTCGGCCGGACCCTGCGGTTTATCCAGCGCCGTTTCTGGTGGCCCAAGATGGCAGCAGAGATCCGGGGGTTCGTTTCTGCCTGCTCAGTCTGTTCCCGCGCCAAGTCCTCCCACGCACCTCCCTCTGGTCTGCTCCAACCACTGCCCATTCCTCACCGTCCCTGGTCCCACATAGCTCTGGACTTCGTCACTGGCCTGCCCGTCTCCCATGGAAACACCACTGTCCTCACCATTGTTGACCGGTTCTCCAAGTCTGCCCACTTTGTGCCCCTTCCCAAGCTCCCCTCCGCTAAAACCACAGCTGACCTACTAATCCAGCATGTTGTCCGTCCCCATGGCATTCCTGTGGATATAGTGTCAGATCGTGGTCCCCAATTCACCTCCCACTTCTGGAAAGCATTCTGCACATCCCTTGGCACCTCCTTCAGCCTCAGTTCAGGTTACCATCCACAGACCAATGGACAGACTGAGCGGGCCAACCAAACCCTGGAGACGGTCCTCCGATGCGTGTGCTCGACCAACCCAAGATCCTGGTCTACCATGCTACCCTGGGTCGAGTACGCCGTAAACTCCCACGCCGCCTCTGCCTCCGGCCTCTCCCCCTTCGAGTGCTGTATGGGCTACCAGCCTCCATTGTTCCCCAGCCAGGAGGAGGAAGTCGGGGTGCCTTCAGCCGGGGCATTCATCCGGCGGTGTCGCCGTGTGTGGCTGTCTGCTCGCCGCGCCTTGGTTCGGGCGGGTAAGACAATGAAGACCACGGCAGACAAGCGTCGGCGCCCAGCCCCTCACTATCGGGTCGGCCAGAAGGTCTGGTTGGCGGCACAAGACATCCCACTCCGGGTGGAAAGCCGCAAGCTGGCTCCTCGCTTCCTGGGTCCTTTCCCCATCCAAAGGATCATCAGCCCCACGGCTGTCCGGCTCAAGCTCCCATCCACCATGCGACGGCTCCACCCAGTATTCCACGTCTCACGCCTGAGGCCTGTTGCCACCTCCCCCCTCATGCCCCCACCTGAGCCTCCGCCTCCTCCTCGGCTCATCGACGGAGGGGAGGCCTACACAGTCAAAGCTCTGTTGGATTGCCGTCGGAGGGGCCGGGGCCTCCAGTACCTCGTGGATTGGGAGGGGTACGGCCCAGAAGAGCGTTCCTGGGTCCCGGCCAGGCATATCCTGGACAAATCCCTCATCCGTGACTACCACCAGTCACACCCCAAGCCATAGCCACAGCTCCAAGCCATAGCCACAGCCCCAAGTCCAAGCCCAAGCCATAGCCATAGCCCCAAGCCATAGCTCCCAGCCCAAGCCATAGTTCTTAGCCATAGCCACAGCCCCAAGCCATAGCCATAGCCATAACCATCACCCCATTGCCATAGCCTAAGCCTTAGCCCCAGCTTGCTGGAGACCAAGTAATCTTGTTTATGTTTAGTGTTTCTTGTGGTACTGTTTCTTGGTTAGGTGTTTTGTGTCATAGGGTTTTTGTCTTTAGTATTCTCGTTAGTTATTTGTCTTGTGGGATTTGTATTTAGTTTTGTGCGGCTTCATGTATTTTAGTTATTGGTGTTTTTTGTCCGCGTCAGGTGCCGCTTTTGTAAGGGGGGGGTACTGTTGTGTTCTGGCCTTTGGCCAGGACAGCATTTATGGTTTTAACAGTTTCATGTTTCAAGATTTCATAGTTCAGTTTCATGTTCCATAGTTCATGTTCATAGTTAGTTTTAACAGTTTCTTGTATCTAGTCATTGCATTCCATAATTCATGTTCATTGTCCATGTTTTTACTTTTCCATGTTTTTGTTCATGCCAGGTCTGCCATGCCACTCCACCGCTTGTCTGCGTTCCGCCCCGTGCCTTCGTTGCTGCACATTTCTGAGCTCTGGTTGGCTTTGTGGTTTCTCCCTTCCTTCTGTGCTGTGCTGATTCGGGGCTCTCTAAGCTTAATTGACAATTAACTGTTTTTAAGTTACTAACATTTACTAACACTCACTGGGTGGTGTAATTCTTAGATAGGCACATTACTAATATTACTAATTCAGACAGGGAGTTTATTGTCATGATTCCTGCTTTGCTATTTCAAGACCTTGCTGTGCTTTTCTGTTCTGAACATTCATGCTTGCTTCCAGGCTGCATACTTAATTGGTACTTAAGCTGAGCACGCTCATTTTCTTAATGAGCAGGTCATGTCATCCAATCTTAGTCCATGTCTTGATCTTGCCATGCCTCTTGTTTCTCTCTCTCTCCAGGTGTTACCCCTCATGTCATGATTTCCAAGCCTTTATCTGGATGCGGTGGAAGTTGGCTGGCAGACAGTGTCTCAAGTTTGTTTCTAGTCGCGTCTCGTTTAGCCAAGTTCTTGTCAAGTTCCTTAGTATTTGTCCTAGCCTCTCGTCTTGTGTGTATATATATATTTAGTATTGTTATTTATTTTTCTTGAGTATCTTGCCTGGAGTTTCCAGTGCCTTTTGTTTTTTGCCTTTTTGCATTTATTGTTTATAGCTCTGTGCAGCATACCTCAGTTTGTTTTTTGCAACCCTTTGGGCCAAGTTTTTTGTTGGCCCTCGTGCCTGTTTTGTTTTTGTTTATAAATAAATCCTCATTCCCTTTTCCCGCATCTGGTGTCACTGATTCCATATCATTGAGGCTGTCAAAAAACATTTACAGACAACTGTGGGATGGCTTTATTTGGGTCCCTTCATGGAAATGTGCAAAATGGTTTTAATGTAAGACTAATTACCAGTGAGTGCACAGAGAGCTGGAGAAAAACATTTGGCAAGCCAGGTCATTTTCTTTTCTTTGAATGACAGACTGGCCTAGCAGAGGCTAATTTGTTTTTCCTTGCACTTAAGCAATTACTGTGCAGAGGCCGGCAGCACGAAAACCCGGTTATCACGCAGAGCTGTGAAAGAAAACAGGTAGCTGTAGGAAGCTCTATTTTATCATTATCATGGGTCTTACAAAAGCAAGAGTCTGACAGGGAAGGACTGTCCTGATTTTGCTGAAAAAAAGTCAGACTATTCAGCTATTTATTATGTATACATTGAAGAAAAGCATGCTAATCTAAAGCCAGTTATATCATAACTGCTAAGTCGCTTTATTAAGAGATAAATGGTAACAGAATTTGAAATCTTAATGTCACAAGGCCAGCTTTCAGATCATTTTATTGAGAGGTATCGTTCTGGAACCAAACACGAGACCAAAAAGAGCAAAAGAGCCAACAAAGGTGCTTTATTGAAGCTGAGGGGTGAACCCCCGCAGGGCAGAAGGCAACAGTACAGAGTCCACAAAATCAGAATCCCAGGGACGTAATCCAAATATACACAGGGCAGCAAACACAAAACTCAGGGTCAGGAAAAGCAGGTTCGATACACAGGCTGAGGAATGGCAGAGGTAAATCCAAAGCCAAAATCCAGTAGACGTACTCCGATTCATTAACAGGGCAGCAAAGACAATACTCAGGGTCAGGCAAAACCAAGGACTGTATAAAAGATGGACGACGCGTCTCCATTCACTCCCATTCAACAAAAATGGAGCCAAAATATTCTCGATATGGCCGCTGCCATGTTGCACATTTGGAGCCTGAGTCGGCACAGTAGTGATCGGGGGGTAGAGCCGCGCTATCGAATCCCACCTACACACCATCCGACCAGCCCCCCTGAACTTTTCACCTGGTCTGGCAGCTGCGCTATTAACGTAAGTGCCCGCAATGGCTAGCTCTCACACGGAGACGATGAAGGAAAGTGAAAGGACCCAACAACTGCCGGCAGCATAAATATTCGTAGGCTCGTTCAGAAGGTAAATGGACTCAATGGCAAAACATTCCCCACCTCACAGTCGTCATCTGTTTCGAAATTAGTTGAAGTACCTAACTGGCTATCTATTAGAACTGAATCTTGTTTAACTTGCTCGGTATGCAGCTAATTACATCAAGTAAGGCTACTGATTTTTGCAACATCTCGGCCACATAGCCAGCTCCAGTCAATGTTCTCCCCCGTCACTTACTCAGTGTTGCGAATAGCGTGCATATTAATGCCGACTTTCGTTGTATTTTCTAATTGACTTTCCACCGGGAAAGTGCCATTGCGTATGCGCATGTACTAGCTGAGTAATGGGTCGAACTTTTAATTCTTTAATAACCCTTAATTTCTCAACACGTTAGAACGCTTGATCGAGTTTTGAATTAAAATACACTGTCCTTCTAACCAAAGTTAGCTTGCTGTGTTTAAGTAGTCGCATATCTTACCGCTAGCTAATGTCATATTCCTTAAAAATGTTTGCAGTTCAAGATAACCATCATGACCAGGCTTGGGGGACCAGCAATTCATTCTCTGGGATAGTTAACTTACCAATGCAACCCCCCTCCACGTTCATTTATGTGGACTTGATGTATTTGAATGCATATTTATTGTTCAGTTTTTGTTATCCTCATTTTTAGACGACGAAATGGACTCGGCATCCTCCACAGTGGCCAAGAGTATGAATAAATCTCATTGGAATATCTAAAAAACCGACGCTGCATAAGACTTTTCACGGGAGAATGTCATAAAAACTGATTTATAACATTAAATCACATCCATTTCATGCATAAAAAGCACAATATCACCAGATAAAATAAGGATAAATAGAATATAAATATTAAATGTGCTAAAAGCATTTTTTTGCATCAAAAGCCAGCAGAAGTGTATCATTTAAAGGTGACATTTGCACTTTACAACCAGCAGGGCCAAAAGTTTATATCATGGGGGACAGCTACATCTGCCGTGGGGAAAACTGGCAAGGGAGACCATTGAGACCAACCTTGGTCTGGATGCCCAGGTCCAGTGGTTTGGCTTGGGTGGCGTGGTTTGGGGAAACCTTCTCCCCTTATCCACCAGTAACTGAGAGGAAGAGCTGTGCCGGAGGTCCTGCTGGTCCACTGGGGCAGGAATGACCTCGGAAAAATCAAGAGTGTGAAGCTTGTCGCAGGGATCAAGCAGGACTTGGAAGATCTTCATCGGCAGTTCCCTTGGATGAAGATTATCTTCTCTGTCATCACCCTGTGATGCCGGTGGAGGTCTTCCCATCCAAAGAAGATTAAAAAAGCCCGGTGATATGTCAACTGTGTGATGGCTTCCTTTGTTTCGCATATTGGTGGAGAGATTTTGTATCATCATTAGATAAAGCATAGAGATCCTGGCCAATTTTTGCATGACAGAGTTCATTTTACCCCTATGGGAAATGATACATTTTTAAATAACATTGCCCTGCATCTGAAAGACCAAATCCAGTAGGGTGATGCTGGATTTGGATTTTCAACATCAGTTATGGGCGCAAAAAAAGGTCAGTTTGTTTGCTATATGTGATGTTTGATGTACTTTTTATTCATTTATTTTATACTAGCCATCATAACCATTGTTTTCCCAGCTCTTCCTCGCCATCCATCTTCCTTTCTCTTCAATCTTTTCTCCAAAACATTTGCTTTCCCCAGCCTTCCCACCTGATGGGGCCTCCTTCACGTTTCCCCACGGCAAACGTAGCCAGTAGGTTGTTGATGGACCACAGACAACTACATGCAGTGTGGTTTTTGTTTAAATAATTTTTTGTTGTGTTCCGTGGTCTGAGTGTCTGGTTAGTCAATTTTAGGTTTCTATTATTTTGGTATGTCAGTTTTTTAGTCCATGTCTTAGTGTTCACATTTCATTCCTCTCCCGTGTAGTCCAGTCCACGTTTTACCCATGTACTGTCTTTGCTTTCTCCCCGGTCGCGTCATTGTTTGTAGCAGTTTCTGTCTTAATTGATTGTGACACTATTTTGGGTGACTTAATGGATTCTGGGTTTCATCCTTCCTTCTGTTCTCGTTTACTAGTTTCCCCTTGCTTTTCTATACATACTAACATTACTAACAGTTTGTTGTTTTCTAAAATTACTAACCAAACTAACCTTGTCTATAATACTAATCTACTAACGAGCACCCGGGATTGTATAGCTGCACTTACTAATTGACTAATTATCTCTCAGCAGTCGCTCTGTTCTAGCCTCCGCCCCTCGCTTTACTGTTTACTGGCTTTGCTAAAGTTTCCTGCAGAAACTCTGCATTCTTATAATCTATTCTGGCTCTTTCTGTACACTTAGGAGTCTTTTTGTCCAGTTTATTTATCCCATCTTTGGGATTGTCTTGTGATCCTTGTCTGTGTGTTAATGTTTATCTGTTTTCATGTAATTGGTTTCCCTCATGTTCCACCCTTTGTTAATTAGATTAAGTTTCAACACCTGTGTCTGTGTGTGCCCCTGCCCTATAAATCCCAGCTCTTTCTGCACGCGAGCAGATCTGACTTCACTCAACCACACTCACACTTCCTACCTCTCCCCCACTCCCTGTCCCGAGCACCAGCTGCCCCGCCTTTGTCCCGAGCACCAGCTGCCCCGCCTTTGTCCCGAGCACCAGCTGCCCCGCCTTTGTCCCGAGCACCAGCTGCCCCGCCTTTGTCCCGAGCACCAGCTGCCCTGCCTGCCCCCCTCCTGATGTTCTCCCTTACCCTTTTCCTGGCCAGCTGCGCTACCCGAGTTAGCCATCTGCCAGGTGTGCCGAATGTCTTGTCCTGTGAGTATTCCCTAGCTTCCCGGTTCCGCGTCTGTTCCTGTTCCCGAGTTTGCCCCCTGGTGTTGTTCCGAGTCTGCCCCCTGGTGTTTGTTAAAGTTTTTTGGATTTCTGAGTTCTCCCTTTTTCAGTGCGAGGCACGGTGTTTTTGTTGGCCGGAGTGCCCGTTTTTCCCCCCTGGTTTATTTCTGTGTTTATTTTAATAAATATCTTTTGGATCCCCGCATCTGGCGTCTCACTCCCCTTTTGTGTCTCCCTCCTGTTTCCTGAAAGGTATTCCGAGGTATTTCGAGTTTCCGAGTTCCCCTGTGTTTTTCCCCCCGTGTTTCCGTAACATTTTTTTTTAATTTAACACTCATTTGCATGCCTGATTTACTGCAGCAGAGGACATATTATATGTGAAAGAATTCCAGAGTGAAGTCTTTGCTCAATATAAATGTAAAGACCTTTATTGTACATAACAGGTTTAATTTACCACCATCACAGGAAACGTGCATTCAATTCCATAACATTTCTCATGTGCTCCCAGTCCTAGGACAGATGACTAGAGTCTTTGTTGGAATACTGAAGGCTCAGTAGTGAAGATGAACAGCTTCTGAATGCATTTAAAAAAAGACAGATTATGCCAATCTTTGAAGACGATGGCATATAAGGAAGGTGATACAGACAGAACAAGCATACATAAGAGAAGCCAGTTAGAAGTCCATTATTACTCAGTCAACATGGACTTATCTACCTCCTTGTAAATAATGGTCAAACAGAACCATTGCAGGTTTCTGTGACAATGCATAGTTGAGCAGTTTTGACAAGCATTTTATCAGGTTTTCATTTGCAAATTACTTCAGAAGTATCAGCCAGCAATACAACAAAATAATTGCTTGTGGCATGCTCCAAGTCTTCACTGGGTAACGCTGACGTCTGAATTTGAAGGCAGCTTCTGTAATCACCTAATAAAAAAAAAAAAACACTGAATTATTTGTGAAGCTTTTGCCTGAAACCTAAAGTGCAGTCTGCCCTGCCATGAGACCAGTAAAATAGAATTACAACCCATATCTGGCAATTTTTCATATGGCAGGTTTGACATACGTAAAAAAAAAAATAGAATGGAGTGATATGCACCTTTAAATACTTATAAACAATTCTTCCGGCTACCAATTTACGTTCCTTTTTATGTTGGGTTACACGGTACAGCAAGCCTGATATAGAAATACTCCGCTATTCAAAAAACAGCTGCACACTCAAAAATTTAGCTGAAACCACTGTAGCTTGAATTATAGCGCAAATTCTTTGTGCTATTCTCTTGACAACAGCATGCAAGGTCAGAACATTTACTTTCAATCAGAATTGCATTAACTATGGCTGAGATCTCGTATTGACAACCAGATAGTTGAATGAATTTGAAATACATGCACCTATTCCGACTTATTTGAAACGTGTCTCAAACATAGAGAAATTATAAAGCTGATCAAGGAAAATATCATTTTGTCATTGTGGAACGCCAAAACTCAGCTCTGACCGTCGAAATTAAGATACTGAAAGCACTACCTTAACAGATGTTTCATTGACTGAATTAATGAGTCATACATTGCCGTGTGCAAGGTCAGTTCACATTAACTGAAGTCAGCTAGCTCGCTAGTTAACGTTAGGGTGACTCCATAGCAAACGCAGCAATAATTAATGTATAATTTGATAGCGCAACATCCACTGCGCTACAAACAATTTTTAAACGTTATTCTTCCCAGTTTACACCCACTCCCTCATTTAAAGTTTCTGTCCATCACCTTCAGGGTCAAACTCGAAATGTCACCTTTTCCTCGATACTTCGTCCGATCGATCTTTTAAGAGTTATCCCGTTAACTTGACAATTCCACTGAAGTAGATGCATTGATTCCAGCCCGAAACCTGCCGAATTCACATTGAAATTATGAATGAATTGACTCCGCTTTCGGTATGTCTTATTTTTGTCATATTTTCGTTGGTAAAATAGTCTGTACCTCCTCGACCCAATTAGTTTTCCTTGCCGTTTTAGCTGCTGTCCGTAAGATTGCAACACAAGGTTGGACTTTAGTAGTGTTACCCACTGTAAAACGAGAAGTGAGCTTGCTGATGCTTACGGAAACACTCGAACCTAGGAGCTCGTCTACTGAACAATAGATTAGTTTGTTACATTGTTTACCCTTTATTAGCCTAAGCGACATCAAGCAGAATTCCTACCGGGCCAAGTGACTAGCAATCTGTGTTCTTTCTAAAATTCCGAGATACCGACGGCAGAACTGGAGGCTAAAGGCTGAACCGACTGTGGCACTGGCTCAAAATTTCAAGTTCAAGTACATAAGAACGACATTATATGACACAGTGCCGTTAACTTCATTCAAATGCTTACCTTAATAGGTATTCTCTATAATTAAAAATGTATATTTTGCCAGTTACGAATGGCTACCGATAACCATTTTCTCCATATTCATCGTAAACGTCTGCTACTCTGCTTGCTGGCTTAACGTAGCCACGGTAACGTTAGCTCGCTTACTTGGTAATAACTTGACTGACCGTACAACTTCAACAAATAAAAAATAAAATCAACTTACCAAAAAAACTGCAAAGATCCCTCCGATCGGTCCGGACGGTTAGTGAAATTCACAGCAGAGCAACTCATGTCGTCGTTTCTTGTTGCAATCTGCCCTGCTTGAAGCACAATCGCTGTTAGCTGTTAAGAATGTCAGATACCCGTCAAGTCTCCTGTCGACGTCCCCACTCCAGCTCTATGCGAAATTACTATTCACGAAACGAAGTACGCAGGGGGCAGGCGCTATCGGGACTCAGTCCACGCGCACTGCGGTTGTCAATCACTGTGTTTATTATGACTACACGCCCCTTTTGCATGATATCAAATAAAAGGTTTACAGAAGACTTATCAGAAAAATTGACGCTAGAATATATATCAGTATGGTAAGAACTTCCTAAAAATGAGGAAACCATCTTCAGAAATAAATTATTTTTCATGTACACAATTTTTCCTGTCTCGCATTTCTCCCCTTCACTAACATGGAGGGGGCGGGCTTATAATTTGTACTGCAGCCTGCCAGTAGTTGGCGATCGAGACGCTTTTGCTTCAGTTTTCAGGAGACGTTCGGCCATCCATCTTTTATACAGTCCTTAGGCAAAACAGGTACAGTACATGGGCACAGGAGTATCAAAGGAAAAGCCAAAATCAGAATCGGGGATGTTCCAGTCAGAAGTATAACACAAAGAATACAAGGCATCAACAATCACTGCACAGGGAAAACGTTCTGACAAGAGCTGTTAGTGAAATGACTGCTTAAATACACGTCAGCAAAGTCAAATGCTATGATAGGGAACAGATGAGCTGGATCAGACTAATTAACAAAGGAATGAATAGGAGGAAGTTCTTAACCACATTAAATTGGCGAAAGCCAAAATGCGGAGAGGGATCACAAAGACCGCCTATAGACAAACATACGGCTCCGGTTAGGGAGTTCTAACGTGCACAGATAAGGAGGCAGAACAGAGTTTAACAAGTGCGGAGGATCCGCTGAAACGCAGCAAAGTAGATTGAGTAATGACAAGGGGTGGAGAGTAGAATAGGGCAAATGCTGAGAGCTCGTTAGTCAATTAGTAAAGTGCAGCTATATAATCCCTAGTGCTTGTTAGTAAGTTAGTACTATAAACAACATTAGTCTTGTTTAGTATCTTTAACTAAAATAACAAAATGTTAGTACTGTTAGTAATTATAGAAAAGCAAGGCAACGGAAGTAAACAAGATTACAAGGAATGATTAAAATCCCAGAAACCATGAAATCACCCAAAAGTGTGGCACGTAATACTGGGGCAGTGAGCGATCACAAGACATGAGACCAGACAGGGGGAGAGAAAGTGCAATGTATGGTATGAAACAAAAAAAGGACCAAAATCTAACTGAGGGAATGGAATATGATAGAAATACAAACAAGGCAAAAACAAACCATGGCATAGAATTAGAATAATGATCAAGGCATGGTCAAAGCAGGGTCATAATCAAAACATGGTCAGACAAAGCAGGATCATAACATTTATTACTTCACTGCAGTTTCCCAATGGCCCATATAATGTGTAGCATAATATAGAGAACTGCGGGTGCCAAGGGCCAGTGATGCTTGCAACGTTAGTAGCGTTTGTTCCTGTGGAGTCCAGCATGGAACTTCATTATTGACTTTAAAAACTGGCACGCGTTTTGATGTGGATGAGCAAATTTTGCTAAAACTAATGTTATTTGATCAGCTAAATGCAGTGATGCACGTATTACACGTAGGCTTCAATCACACTTAACAAATAACCCAATAACAGCTTTTTATCAGCGCACAGTTCAAAAGCCTACATCTCTGATGGTATCGGGTTACATTAGTGCCCATGGCATAGGGAACTTTCATATCTGGAAAGGCATTATCAATGCTGAAAGGTATATAGAGGTTTTATAACAACATATTCTCCCACCCTGACAACATCTCTTTCAGGGAAGGCCTTGCATATTTCAGCAAAACAATGCTAAAGCACATAGTGCACCATCACAATAGCATGGCTTCACAGTGGAAGGGTCTGAGGGCTGAACTGGCCTACCTGCAGTCCAGACCAGTCCGGACAAATAGAAAACATTTGACACATCATAAAACAAAAAATCTGGCAAAGAAGGACTGTGGAGTAGCAAGAGTTCTACATCAAACAAGAGTTGGACAACATTCCTCTCCCAAAACTTCAAAAATGGGTCTCCTCGCCTCTCAGATGTTTACAGGCTGTTAAAAGAAAAGGGGACACTAAACAATAGTAAACATGACCCTATCCCTACGTTTTTGAAATGTATTGCTTCCATGAAATTCAAAATGAGCTAATATTTTTCACGAAATGGTAAAATGACTTACTTTCAACATCTGATATGTTGTCTATGTTCTATTGTGAATGAAATGCTAGTTTAGCTAATTTGCTAATCACTGCATTCTGTTTTTTTCCAAGTTTGTTGTTCATTGGCATGTCCATATGTTTGTATCCAAAATATTATTCATTGTGTGTTGTTTAAATTGCAGATATTTTTGCTTACTTTCATATAGTGTACAAGTAATTCTTTAGTTGACAGTATGTGAAACAGTATGGCCATATTTATATTGTCAGTGTAATGTGACCCAATTCCAATTTTTTGCTCTTATGTGGCACAGATCTGATATGCTCGTTAACAGTGTAAACAGAAAAAAGACTCACACATTCGGCTATTTCGACATCGGATACAGGCCTCATTGATATGTGGAAATAAATCATATATATATCGATATCTGCCAATGCGACCACCATGTAAACAGGCTGATCGGATTTTCACACAAGTTTCACACACGTTAGAGACACATTGTGTCAAATCTGCGAGCATTTAGCTTATTTTGTCGCATGAACAGTGAACAAATGGTAAATGAACGAGGTTTCATATTTGAGAAGCTACCAGACAGAACATTGAGGCTGTCTCGCACTCAGACATTCCTATGAACGCCTGAAGAGGCAATAATTGCAGCATATGCACAAGATGCAATTGTGGCCCTTTTCAGTCTTCTCTGCGTAAAAATCCTGGCAATGTTAGGCGAAGTTATGCACTGCAACATTATGATCAAACATATTGTCAGCCTGCTGATAAAATTCTCGCATCTTCAAAGTGATAAACTTTACAGGAAAAAAAAAATTAATATAAAATTTAAAAAATAAAATAATTTTTTTTTATCAGCAGGCCAACAATATGTCAGCATCATCCATTTTTTTGGCTTAGCAGTTGGTGCTTAGTGCAGAAGTAGGCGTGGCCTAAAGTTTAGTAAAAACTAAAAGTTGGCATGCACGATGTTTCAGATGTTGTAGGCAAGTGTAATTGCATGAATGAAATGTGGGTCACTTGATAAAATATGTGTAACCGCATGGTAAGAGAACTGCATCTGGTCCTCATTGTTGCATATTCTGATAGGGTAACTGCATGAAAGATAAAATTGCATAAATTCTTCTTCCTGATTTCCATGTAAATGTTATTCTTCAAGATTATTTATTCAGTAAGATGGCAAGGTGGCCTAAATTACAATTTTGGATGGAATGGTTTCATTTACATGTGACTTTGATACAAATTTCAAAAATATGGCAACAGCTGTGAATATCTTAACATTATTAGAACTGAGCATATTACGTTATTATTATCCATATAATGTTATTCTTATCCATCAAATAAAAACAAACTATCAAATGTAAACTCCTGATGCTAAATCATTTTGAAAAACGATGGAAAAAATTGAATGACTTACACATTTTTGTGCTGTTATAGCACTCATTTGTGGAAAACAATACACACAAATATACATATGCTTTTTCCCTCACTGAATTTAAATTTATTTTTTGGATTGTGATAAAATAATGCTTTGGGTTTGTAGGAGTCTCTCTAGATCACTGCTTGCTCTATAATTCTGCCCCTATTGAATACCCTGTGAGGTGACGGTAATAATATTTATAAAGGTACCTTTTCTGTTGAGGTTTGTTGAGCTAGGTGTTACAGTGATGGCTGTTTATGTTATGCAGCATTTATTGTCTCATTGAGACCCATTAGGGGCGGAAAAAACACTTCTCAGACGGAAATAGGGTGACCTGAGCCAGCCACTGTAAATATGTGTTTTAAAAGCTGTTCATGAATAAACTCAGAACTGGAACATGACACATTGGGAACATTAAAAATGTTCCGGAAGTGCTCAATAGCACCGTCACCAAGCTTAACTCATTCCCTACGGAATACTTTTATATAAAATTGTCGCGTTTGTGTGGAATACTTTTCCTGAAACGACACAATATAAAGTATTGAAGAACAGGTAGCACATGACCGCAAACGTCAAATGATTTCCTGTTTTCATCGGACTGAGAATGGTCATCCACGCCGCTGGCACCAGCTTACCGTAGGGAATGGTAGAATTTGCCGCACCGTTGGCAGCGGCTTTCCGTAAGGAATGAGTTAATCTTCACAAATGGATCCCATATGCTACAGTTACAAACCTCTCTTTCTGAATCATGACTAGCCTTCAACTGTGAAAGACAGGCAGCTGATTTTATGGTCCTTGGTTAAGGATATTACTTTTGTCCCCACGTTTCTGTGAAAATATAGGGTGCTGAAAAAACATTAGAAACAGCCCTGAAAAAAGGCCTTATCTGTGAAGTGTTTCAATCCCAAATGCAATAGTTATGTATTTTGTTTGCAAGTGCGCAACATTTGACTTCTTATGGTACAAAGTTCCTAAAGCACCCGATGGTTGGTATCCAAATTGCAGGTGACAAGAATTACTGAATAATTTCAGCTGGCAAGGGGAACAGTGTCAAAAATGATGACAAAATAAACCAATCAGTCTCAACATCAATATAATATAAAAGAAAATCTAACAACCTGGACTAGGCAACCTTCTCAGCTGCTCCAGCATCAAGTTTCATGGCTTACATTCTAGGCTCTGTTGGTGGTGGACTGGGGTTATATTGGGTGTGCTGGCTGGTCTGCATCTGCAAAACATAAGACATACACTGAAAAAAGCGATTTTGACCCCTAGTAAATGTTCCATATATTAATTAAGCATATTTTAATAGAAATAAATGTGTTATTTAACTCCACTTAAAAAATATAAGTAATTTCAAAAAGTCAACATAATAAAAATATCTAGCTTCAGATAAAAATATTTTGTGCAACCACTTACCTTAAAAAAATTATGTTCATTCAGAAAACATTTTTTTCAGTGTAGCAGGGTGTTATGCTCCGACACATGCCTCACACAAGTATCATTAAAACTCTCTGCAACTTGTACTGGACAGGATATCCTTAGTTGCCCTTCTACAACTTTGAGCCTTGGGTGCCCAACACCATGTTATAAGTCCATTGGTCTGCCCATCCCAGGAGAACTGCTGAATGGGAGCACCTCAGAAGTCTTGCCGCTTTAAGGTCTTGACACACCGGATGCGTAATTAATAAACGGCACGGAAATACGAAATGTTCAGATCCAAACTCTCCACACCGGCTCCAACACAAATTCGTGACAGAAACTCGGGAAAATTAATTTACGAAGTTTTAACAGCTCGCTCCGAAGTAGAAAAAGGGTACAGAGGAAGAAGAGGGAAAAAAGTGATCAGTGATGTAGATCTTTTCCCCATTGCTCTCTCTAAGAAAAAAAGAGGTTTTGGGTTCACCATCTCTTACAAAGTAGGGATAGAGAAGGAAAGTTTCACCTCCTCAAAGAGGCATTTTCTTTAGCAGATAAATGACAACATAAAATATCAGAATATCTTTGTAATTTCTGCATTTGTGAAACTGCACAGATTTGCATAAATTTATTTGCGAGGCTCATTAAGCAATAAGCCAGGAGAATCCGTTCGATACTATTCTGACTGTTATTATGGCTGTGGGCGTTGTTAGGCACTTTGCACAGCTGAGTGACAATTGTAAGGAAGTCTCCCCCTGTCTGGTCTTTTGTCATGTGATCGCTCACTGCCCCAGTATTGTGTGCCACACTTTCGGGTGATTTCATGGTTTCTGGGATTTCAACCATTCCTTCCAATCTCGTTTACTTCCTTTACCTTGCTTTTCTATTTTACTAACAATTCTAACAGTTTGTTGTTTTAGTTAAACTTACCAACCAAGACTAACATGGTTTATAGTACTAACTTACAAGCACTAGGGATTGTACAGCTGCACATTACTAATTGACTAACAAGCTCTCAGCACTCGCTCTGCTCTAGTCTCCGCCCCTTGCCTTCACTCAATTTACTTTGCTGTGCTTCAGCAGATTTTCTGCACCTTGCTAATCACAGTTCTGCCTCTGACTCTGTGCACGGTAGAACTCCCTAACCGGAGCCGAATGTTTGTCAATAGGCTGTGTAATGTGAATATAGGCCACTAGATGGCAGTATTTACCTTTTTTTTTGTTAAGCTCAGACTGGAGTCATGTTTAGACATGTCCTGGACATGTCTGGGGCAAGTCTCATAAAGTTAAAAAAAAGAGGTCTAAATGTGGGTGGGGTCTGCAAAAGAGTATATAAGGAAAAGAATTGAGACAGTAAAGTAGTAGGAGAAATTGCAAGAAGATGACCAGACCTGCCATTCTGTTCAAGACCTGTGACGTTTCTTTTGTGGATTTCTTTGCCTGTGTTTGAGCATTTTCTTCATCCAGGACATCACCAAGCCACCCCACCAAAAAGGGACTGTAATTATTTCTGTTTTTTCTTATTTATCAATCTTGGTCTTTAGTTGTAGGTTGTTATTAGTCTTTGTCTTTGTTAAAAATTAAATGTGTTTTAGTTCTTAAAACTGTGTTTGTCATCCCTTGCTGTTGCTGTTGTGTTATAAATGTAATAACAAATTGGGGCCATAGCAAATTGGGGGCTCAAGGTCCGGGATAGACCATTGTGTGAGTAATTTATTGAAAATCTAACATTCCAAATTGTGAAATTGTTTTTGTGAATTTTCCTGGATATTTATTGACAACAGCAATGGATGATTTCTTGGCATCACCAACCGTAGGGGTTTTGAAGTCTTTTAAAAAGACAGAACTGCTAGAAATTTGCAGACAGTTGGAGCTGACAGAGGTAAAACCAGCCATGCGAAAAGCAAGACTGGCTAGAGAGATAGTTGAATATTACATTGATGAAAATGTGTTTGCACCAGGAGATCTGGAACAGTTTCCAGTGGAAAATCCAAATATAGAAATGGAACTTAAATTAAAAATGCTAGAGATTGAAAGGGAGGAAAGAGAAAAAGAAAGGGAGGAAAAAGAAAAACAAAGGCAGTTTGAGTTAGAAAAATTAGCAAGAGAAGAAAAACAAAGAGAATTTGAGAGAGAGAAAGAGGAAAGAGCAGAAAGAGAGAGACAGAGACAGAGAGATTTTGAATAAGAGAAATTCGATAGAGAAGAAAGACTCCAAATGGAGCAACTAAAAATTAAAATTGAAACTAAAAATAAATTTTGTGCCAGTCAGGAGGTAAAACTGGTGCCTCCACTTTCAGAAAAGGATGTTGACAACTATTTCCAGTGTTTTGAAAAGGTAGCAAAGAGTTGCCAGTGGCCAAAGGAACACTGGCCTCTGATGTTGCAAACTGTCCTCAAGGGTAAAGCTCAACAAGCCTATTCGGCTTTGTCTGCAGATGATTCCTCTGATTATGAGGTTGTCAAAAAGGTTATTTTGAGAGCTTATGAGTTGGTTCCAGAGGCTTACCGACAGAAATTCAGAGGTCTGAAGAAATCTGAAAATCAGACTTATGTTGAATTTGCTAATGAGAAGCAGGTTTGCTTTGAGCGCTGGTGTACTTCTATGGAGGTCAAGGATGATTTCAACTCACTAAAAGAGATGGTGTTAGTTGAAGAATTCAAGAACTGTGTTAAGGATGATGTTAAGACCTACCTTAATGAGAAGCAAGCACTGAACTTGCAATCAGCTGCCAAATTTGCAGATGAATATGTTCTCACTCATAAGTCCAAATTTCAGTCTAGCAGTAACAATAAATGGTCCCAATTTCAGAAAAAGGGTTACGGTGATACCCAAGATTCCTCACCCAAAGACAAAGACAAATCTGGTGATGGTGCTCAGAAATCCAGTAACAGGTCTGATCAAAGTGTGAAAGCTGACAGTGACAAAAGTGGTCTAGTTTGCAGTTATTGCAAGAAATCTGGTCATGTTACAACTAACTGTTGGTT
Source organism: Gymnothorax reevesii (assembly GCA_029721435.1). Lineage (NCBI taxonomy): Eukaryota > Metazoa > Chordata > Actinopteri > Anguilliformes > Muraenidae > Gymnothorax > Gymnothorax reevesii. The sequence continues at coordinate 81,224,259 of CM056577.1, read as the reverse complement.
CCTTAAAGCTAAGAAAGAAAAAGAAAAGGATACCAAACCAAATGCCTTTGTGAAAACAAGGTTAGAAACCCCTGTAGTAGATAACCAATCTGCTAAATTGCCTGCTTCTTGTGGGGCTAAAAAGCCTAATACAGCTGACTTTGTGAGGGAGGAATTTCTTCCATTTGTGTCAGAGGGATTTGTGGCTCTGAATGAGCATACTACTCCTGTCCCCATATATATCCTAAGGGATACCGGAGCTTCTCAGTCACTTTTGTTGATGGACTCCTTGGAGTTACGTGATGAGACCGCTTCAGGGGATTTCATACTTGTACAAGGTATTGAAGGGAGGACTGTATCTGTACCCCTGCGCTCTATATTCTTGAAGTCAGATTTAGTTACAGGACAGGTAAAGGTGGGACTTATGTCAAGTCTACCTATAAAGGGTGTTTCTCTGTTGCTAGGCAATGACCTGGCTGGGGGCAAAGTAGTTCCCCCTGTACATCTTACTTCACAGCCGAGCACTGAAAATGGGGATGAGGACCCATCTCTGTATCCTTCTTGCGCAGTGACTCGTGCTATGGCCAAGAAGGCTAAAGAAGATGATGTTGTGGTGCCGTCCAGTACATTGAATAGCCAGGACTCAGGTGGTTCGCCTCATGACTCTGATTGGCCTACTATGGTTTCTCCGTTTGAGGACTTATCAGATACTTTTATCAGTTCTCTATTCAGCCAGCCGGATGGGTCTGGTGATTCTGATGTGTCTGGAGACTTGTCTCTGTCCAGAAAGCGGTTGATTGAGGAGCAAACTAATGATTCTGAAATTTGTGCACTAAAGAGGAGAGCCCTTCCTGATAAAGAAATAGACGCAGTTCCAGTTGGGTATTATCTCAAGGATGGTGTGTTGATGCGGAAGTGGCGCCCTCCTGATATCCCTGCCAATGCAGATTGGGCAGTGGTTAGGCAAATTGTTGTTCCGAAGGTCTACAGGAATGAGATCTTGACAATGGCTCATAGTTTACCTTTAGGAGGTCATCTTGGTGTTAACAAGTTTGTTGATAAGATCATGAAACACTTCTTTTGGCCTGGGCTTCGGAAAGACGTTTACAATTTTTGCAAAACCTGTCACACTTGTCTAGTAGTTGGAAAACACCAGTTAGACCCACCTGTAGCTCCATTGCAGCCTATCCCAGCATTTGGGGAGCCATTCTCTAGGGTCATTGTTGATTGTGTTGGTCCATTACCCAAGACTAGATCTGGAAATCAGTACTTGTTGACAATCATATGTGCATCTACCAGATTCCCCGAAGCCATACCTCTATGTAACATCAAGGCAACAGCAATCTCAAAGGCTTTGATAAAGTTCTTCACGTTGTTTTGCCTTCCCAGGGAAATTCAGTCAGACTAAGGTAGCAATTTCACTTCAGGATTGTTTCAGCAGGTTGTGTATGAACTAGGTGCAAAGCAGATTCTTTCTAGTGCCTATCATCCAGAAAGTCAGGGTGCCTTAGAGCGGTTTCATTCCACTCTCAAGACAATGATGAGGACTTATTGTTATGACCATGAGAAAGACTGGGATGAAGGTGTTCAATTGCTGTTGTTTGCAGCTAGAGAAGCAGTGCAGGAGTCTACTGGATTCAGTCCATTTGAGCTAGTGTTTGGTCATTAAGTGAGAGGACCTTTGCTATTATTGAGTGAATAATGGCAAGAGGAAGAGCCGCACATCAGTCTGTTAGACTATGTTAGCAAGTTCAAGGAAAGATTGCGTGCAGCTTGTGACCTAGCCAAAGAGAACTTGAAATCAAGTCAGGGAAAAATGAAAACTTGGTATGATCTTAAGGCTAGAAGCCGCGAGTTTAAACCAGGAGACAAGGTCCTTGTGTTGTTTCCCTTGCAATCCAATCCATTGCAGGCTAGATTTCATGGTCCATATGAAATTCTGACAAAACTCAATGATCTCAATTACATTGTGAAGACTCCAGATAGGAGAAAACCAAAACAGTTGCGTCACATTAACATGCTGAAGCCTTATCATGACAGAAATGCTAGGGTTGCAGCTGTCACTTCAGATTCTCCTATGGTCGAAACGTGTGAAGATGAGGGGGAGTTTCAAGATGATGAACCAAGAATTAAAGCTGAAGTTCTTTCATGTAAATTGTGAAATTCTGAAGTGTTGCAAAATCTTGATGTAAAACTCCAGCACTTAGAACCCTCACAGAGAGACCAGTTTGAGAGGTTGATCAAGAAATATGAGGATCTGTTTCCTGATGTTCCTTTTATAGTTTCTATAGCCTCTCATGATGTAGATGTTGGTGATGCCAAACCAGTAAAACAGCATCCGTACCGGATGAACCCTGAAAAGAGAAAGATTGCTGAGAAAGAGGTTGAGTACATGTTAAAACATGATATTATCAGACCCTCCAACTCAGATTGGAGTTCACCCTGTGTGCTAGTTACAAAACCTGATGGAAGTACTAGATTCTGTACAGATTATCGCAAAGTCAATGCTGTAACTAGAACTGATGTGTTTCCAATACCTAGGATTGATGATTGTATCGATAGAGTAGGGCAAGCAAAGTTTCTGACCAAGATTGATTTATTGAAGGGTTATTGGTGTGTGCCTTTAACTGAGAGGGCCAAGGGCATCTCTGCTTTTGCCACACCATCTGGGTTATACCAGTATGAAGTCCTACCCTTTGGCATGAAAAATGCCCCAACCACGTTCCAAAGGATGATACAGTCTACAATCGCCGGATTGCCACACACGGGTGCATACATCGATGACCTGATCACATGGAGTGACTCCTGGGAAGAACATCTAAAAGATGTAGAGACGTTGTTCCAGCGCCTGACCCAGGCTAACCTGACTGTTAACCTGAACAAGAGTGACTTTGGTTGTGCTACTGTCACCTATCTTGGCTACGTCATAGGCCAGGGTAAGGTGGCACCCATAAATGCTAAAGTCCAAGCCATCATGGACTTTCCAGTTCCTGACAACAAAAAAGCTTTGCGCCGCTTCCTTGGAATGATCGGGTACTACCGCAAGTTCTGCAAGAACTTTGCTGAGATTGCTCTCAGTCTAACTAACCAACTGAAGAAAGGCGTAAAGTTCACCTGGGATGATGCATGCCAGAGAGCCTTCGATCGCCTGAAGTCTCTGCTGTGTCACTTCCCCATGCTCAAATCTCCTGACTTCAACAAACCGTTCTCCATCGCGGTCGATGCTAGCGACCAAGCTTGTGGATCTGTGCTCCTACAGAGAAGTGACTCTGATGACATTGAGCATCCCGTGGCATACTTCTCCAGGAAGTTCAATCGCCACCAAAGGAACTATTCCACAATAGAGAAGGAACTGTTGGCTCTGGTCCTTTCTTTACAACACTTTGAGGTTTATGTTTGTACAGGACAAAAGCCAATGATTGTGTACACTGACCACAATCCGTTAATGTTTTTGAGTAAGATGAAAAACAAGAATCGGAGATTGTTGAATTGGAGTTTGATTTTACAGGAGTTTGACTTGGAAATTAAGCATGTGAAGGGTACAGACAATGTAATTGCTGATTGCTTATCCCGTGTTTGAATGTGTATGATATGTATATATAGACAAGTGTTCACTTAACCATTTTGTATTGAAAAGAAAAATTTTGCCTTTATGAGTCAAAATTTTTCCCTTTTGGAATGGAGGTGTAATGTGAATATAGGCCACTAGATGGCAGTATTTACCTTTTTTTTTGTTAAGCTCAGACTGGAGTCATGTTTAGACATGTCCTGGACATGTCTGGGGCAAGTCTCAGAAAGTTAAAAAAAAGAGGTCTAAATGTGGGTGGGGTCTGCAAAAGAGTATATAAGGAAAAGAATTGAGACAGTAAAGTAGTAGGAGAAATTGCAAGAAGATGACCAGACCTGCCATTCTGTTCAAGACCTGTGACGTTTCTTTTGTGGATTTCTTTGCCTGTGTTTGAGCATTTTCTTCATCCAGGACATCACCAAGCCACCCCACCAAAAAGGGACTGTAATTATTTCTGTTTTTTCTTATTTATCAATCTTGGTCTTTAGTTGTAGGTTGTTATTAGTCTTTGTCTTTGTTAAAAATTAAATGTGTTTTAGTTGTTAAAACTGTGTTTGTCATCCCTTGCTGTTGCTGTTGTGTTATAAATGTAATAACAAATTGGGGCCATAACAGCTGTCTTTGTGATTCCTGTCCGCGTTTTGACTTTTGCCAATTTCTTGTAATTAGGAACTTCCTCATGTTCATTCCTTTGTATTTAGTCTGATCCAGTTCACCTGTGTCCATTTGCAGCATGTGGCTTCCCGTTTGTCTATTTAAGCAGTCTTTTCACAGCCAGCTCCTTGTCAGAATGTTTCCCTTGTGCTAGGTTTATTTTCGCCTTGTATTCTTTGTGATTCACTTCTGACTGGGCCGTCCTGTTTTGTGATTTTGGCTCTGTTTTAGATAACTGTCTGCATCTGTGTATCAAACCCTTTTTTGCCCAACTACGAGTACTGTGAATTCTGCCCTGGTAACAACTTGGATTTCACCCTCTGCATTTTGATTTTTGGATTGTGGACTCTGTACTGTTGCCTCCTGTTCTGCGTGGGTTCTCCCCCGTCCTTCATAAAATCCAGTATTACTGCACTGCTTGGTTCTCGCAACTGGTTTCTGTACGACACCTCACATTTCAATATATCTCACAGCTGAAAGTACGTCTTTGTCAATCTTACACAAAGATTGCCTCAAAAGTTGGCAGCTCTGATGTTGCATAATTATGTCCTTTCTATTTCAAAGTTTCAGAGATAGGCCAATGAACGAAATGAGTAAAACAAAGAGGAGGAAGGTGACAAGTTTTTCAAAGATAGGCGCAATCACACAGCTTTGCTAGGAATACTGTGCATTGATGCACTGGCATTCTCTTTAAATCGTTTATGTGTGTGTTTTTTTTTTTTAATTGCTTCGTATGTTTGGATAGCCTTTTTCACAAGTTAATCTAATCAGGATTTCATTCATTTATTAAAGAATCGCTGCGGTAGTTCAAATTTATCTGTTGGCACATTTTCAATTTGTCATTTGTGTTGTCATGCCTGTACCTGGTGAATAAGATGTCTGATTTTGTTGTCTGTGTGTCAACTCTAAAGCCACAAGGCCAGCCCACATAGCAAATTCCAGTTTAATTGTTGGTGCCTGTGGATATATTGAACGGAAGCTAGTCAACATTTTCTGCCACTGCTTCTGCTGTGTAAAGATGAAAATCAAAAAACTCCTCAGCGAACTGCAAGAAGCAGTAGAAAAAACATCATACAGGATCTGGCTGAAGGGTGATGACCAGACTTGGCTTGAGAGCTGTAGTTGACACTAACACCAAAATACCACCTCCAGATGGAGGGGCTGCACCACTTCAGAGGAATAATCGAGGAAGAAGGGCTGAAACTGCGAAGTGGTTCTTCCTGATGGTAGTAAGGCGCTAGATCCAGTTGTGGAGCTGTCGGCAACAAAGCACTGCACAAGTTCCACAGGATGTAGTTTACTACTGAGGTTAATTTTAACTTTTGGTAACAGCGTAGTGCGAGCGTATTGTGGGCCGTCACGTCATGATTAGGGTGGGCCGCCATGGCCAAAAATGACAGGGCTGTTTTTCTGTCCCAGTCCAGCCCAGCATTCAGCAATGTAAACAAATAATTTTGACCCTCAAGCAACCGAGTATTTTTAGCAACTGAAATGACCGAGTTTTTTTGTTTTATGCAAAAATACTTATTTTTAATTACTATTTTTATATTCATCACATCCAGACAGCTTCATTTATGAATGGCAAATATAAATAAATGATCAAATGCTAACAATTTAGCGTTTTGATACATTTTTTTGAATGGCAAAAAAAATGCAAAGTTTTGTGGGGTCATTTATGACCCCAAAAATGTACATGTTTTTTGACCGTATTATCATAGATTTATGGCAATGGTCAATTTTTATTCACTAACCTTGCCTCTCAGAACTGGAATAACGTGGCATGCAACTGTATGTACCCTTGCCAAGGAAGATATAATTTCATTTGTGTGTGTGTCTATCTGTCTGTCACAAACTTCACCCAAAAAACTAATGATAAAAACTAAAAGTTACATAGGGGTCATTATTGGTCCAAGGAGAAAAACTGCTAAAATTTGATCTCATCTGAGCTGAGTACTATGAAACTAAAAATAATTTTTGGATTAAAAATTGATGTATTTGCCAGATGAACAGATAGTGTTTTTTGTCATTTGATGGATGGTTAGTGGCCCCTCAGAGTACGCATTTTCTACCTCAGTAAAATGTAATCATAATAAAAATAATAACATTTGGTCTGAATGAGGTATGACGCCTTGCAGTGCTTTTTTGTCAACAAAACTATCTCTGGGGTCATAAATGACCCCAAATATCTTTCAGTTGTCTTTGACACAGCAATAGGCCAATTCCTCTGAAAATCTATTAAAATTCGTTGGAGAAACAGTTTGACAAACTCATTGAAGGAAACATTTTTCTGAAATGAAATATTAAAACAGCACATAAAACTGAACGTCTGGGGTCATTAATGACCCCACTCAGTCGCTTGAGGGTTAAGTAATTGCAAACATTTGATTGGAGATCGTTGCCACCAAGAGTGACACAACCAGTTATAAGGTTTAGTGGGGAAATTATTTTTTCACATGGGTAATACAAATTTAAAGTCTTTACTTTCAGCAAATGCAATGATAATTTAAAATATGTGTTTTTGCAAGTTGCCTTTGTTTTATATTAAAATTAGTTGGATAATCAAAAACATTTAAATAAAACAAATCAGCAAATTATATAAAAACTCAGGACAGGGGAAAATACTTCTTTTTTAAACATCAAAGGTAATGATACCTTTCCAGATGCTGGTTTCAAACATCACACCTCTTGCCTTATATTGGGTATGAGCTGTTGTATTTCAAAGCATTAGGCAAACTCATACAGTCTGTCCTTTCGCACACAGGAAAGGGCTCGAGAGGCACTGACTCACACAGTGGGAGGCAAAATAATGTGGGTTTGGAAATGCAATCTGAGTTGAAACGTATGTCAGAGTGTGGGATTTCACGACTAGTTCCGTGTCACAGTCGCCATGCAACTAGGACTCAGGGTTTGCAGCGCACCTGCATGCGACACAGAGGGTACAGTGGAGAGCCCTGTGGGACACCTGCATATGGAGCTCCCCTTGATGACTCATGTTTTCACAACACATCAAAATTAATTCATCCACTTGGGATTCTGAAAGACAGGAAGTGATGATGTAAGATCTGTAAAGGGGGTTGGAGCTCTGCAAACACTGATGAGTGGGGGAGCCCAAAGGCTGGGAGCGGCAAATGGCTGATAGCTTGGGAACCAGGCCTCAAGGAACTCCAGAGCCATGCAAGATAACAGAAGAACTGTTTGGACTTCCTCCCTTATGAGTGGGCCCAGCCTGCAAATAGAAGGCATCAATGGTCTTTCTGTGTCCTTGGTGTTACTCTGTACGGGAGGGGTAGTTGCAAAGCTCTGGCTGACACATTGCCCCCTGTGGAAGTCATATTACTGTCCTAAGTCTTTAAAATAACTGGACCTTAACTTACCTGTTTAAAATAATCTAAACCTCTGGGAACTTCACAATATGCTCATATGTTCAATATACTGCTAAGAAATCACTTCTGTACTTCAATTCATCTTAAGATTTTTTCATGACAGCTGCATCATATAAGTACATATTCATATTATGTTTGGTCTTATTATTCTTAGGGGAATTCAAGGAGTTGAACGTAGGGATGAGCGAATACGCCACTATCTGTATCTGTATCTGTATCTGTTCAACCATCTAAATTATCTGTATCTGTATCTGTACTCGGAGTGGGCGGCGCCTAACCCGGAAGTGGGCGTGGTTTAACCCCGTGGCCTAACCCGGAAACGGGCGGAAATGGGTGTGGCTTAAATTGGTACATTCTTTGAAGTCTGCAATTGATATGGATTCATCACAAGTTGCTATATTTATTGTTTTTTTGAAAACTATTTACAGAACAGCCTCAAAATTGAGATTCAAATCAATGTTTTTGATCACAAAAGTAAGAGAACTTTACGAACTCAGAACATGAATGTTCTTAAGTGTAGGAATGAATAACAGAACAGCCTCAGAATTGAGATTCAGTTTAGTAGGACATTATGAACTACTAAGTATACATGAACAAGAGTTGTCATACTCAACACAACTTTCTCTTGAAATTTTTTTTTCTTTTTACATTTTATGATCAAACTGGTTTTTTGATTTATTTGTTTATTTTCACTACCTAACGTTCTTGGCATTTTTTTTCCACACAAAGTTAAACAATGTTGATTAAGGTGTGTGTGTGTGTGTCTGTGTGTGCTTGTGTGTGTGACTGAGTGACTGTGAGAGAGGGAGAGAGTGTGTGTGTGTGCGCTTGTGTGCACTATGTAACAGTTAAAATATCTACTGTATTCAAAGCCAAGAAAAACCCTATTTGCAGTATATAAAGCTAAATTTGTAATATATAATATTATATTTATTTTTATGAACTGCAGAGAGAAAGTGTCAGATACTGCATGCAGCCACATACAATAAAAATATTAATATAGGCTACTTTGTGTGTTCAGCTATATGTGTGTGAGTGGTCTGTAAGACTGTTAATTTTTTAATGATCTGTGTGAACTTGGTGATTCGTGCAAACATCTAGTGATGACAAACAGGGAAATAATATGTCTTGTTCACTTTATTATTCTCAAAAGCACCGCGTTCAGTACGAGCAAGGTTTTCCTACTGACTTTATATCACCAGCCAAACTAAGAGCAAGCAATCATATGAAAAAAAAAAAAAAAACCCGACCGGAGTGCAGGCAGTGACCGACGCGACGCGAGCCGTTTTCAGCTCTGTCATGTCAGATGCGCCGCGAACGTTACGAAAAAAAATTCACCAAGTAACTTTAAATATCATACAACCGAAATAGAGGCGAGCTGAAGAAAACCTAGGAGTATTAAAGAGAGCAACGTGAACTAGAGTCAAGCCAAGCACAGAGAGGTCAGTTCCTGTGTGTGTGTGTGCGAGAGTGGGGTACAGGTCTGGCTGCAGAGACGACAGTCTGTGCAGGGAGGGGCGGGCGCTGTGTGTGACTGGCCAATCACAGAGCGTGAAGACAGTCAGTTAAGATCTTTCTTTCAGCACGAGCACGGATATTGACGAGTTTTACTCGTATCATGCTCGTACTCGTGAAAAATGCTATATCCGTACCGGATACTCGTCTGAAACGAGTATCCGGCTCAACCCTAGTTGAACGGAGTATGTTTCATTCTCATTGAAATTATGGTTCATTCCCATTTGGAAACTCCTGAAAATTGGTCAGAATCCTCTCGGGTAATCATTCTGTTCTTCTCTCTCTGCTTATTTGTTTTTTTACATCCTCCAAATGTTGGAAACCCAAATACCAGATTCGACCCCCCTTCCAGGTAATTTATGGCCATGCTGCCTGGATCAAAGACATGATTTGGCTTAAAGCAAAGAGAAATAATCCATTCTGGGAAGATCATATTCAATCACTCCCTGGGTACGCAAGTGCTTGTGCAGCCTCTTTAATTACGGAAGATCGCAGCCGACTTCCCACAACTCTGTGTGTGCAGCTTTCGCCAGGTATGCCTTTTATATTTGTCTAAATTCGCGGTAACTGATGTCTGGTCTGTTTATTTAAACTCTTGCCTACCTGGTGAATAAATTCTTGTTATTCCTTTAAACGTTTGTGGTTTCTGTGACTCCTAATCCTTTTATTCTTTCTAGCCACGCTACGACCGGTACTTAGGGTGCGATTCCTGTTCATTCCAGACTAGCTAGCTGATGTTTATAGGTAGTGATGGGTATTAAGTTGGATTGTAAATTACGGTCTACTTATATAAGGGGTTTATGTAGGACCGGTTCTGGGGATTTTGGATTAAAGGGCACCCCTGGGCTGATAATCTGGTGCCTGTCAGATTTGCCTTTAAGGAACCCTTGGGTCCACATAAATCTGGGTTCATGATATTGCTGTCACTTGAAAATCACAACAAAGAAAACCAGCAATGACATCTTAAACAAATTTATTCTTCACTGAATAAATGAAAACTTCTGCAAATAATCCGCTGTTCAATCCTATATTAACACTCTAATGCCATTATGTAATTCTGTTGCCAAAACAAAAACTTTGCTCTCACTGACCAAAATCACAGCATTTATACAGGCTAGCAACATTCTGGAAAGATCTACAGGATTCCTGGGTAATCCCGCCCCCTCCAGGCAGGAAGATGCCAGAAGCCTCTAGAAAGCACTAGTCTATTACAAAGAAGTGATATTACATCAGATCATGTTTTGCTACAGACACATCACCAGAGGGTGCTGAAGAACAAAATAAATGGCTGACCAGCAAGGCAGCAAAAACAGCATGAAAAAATCTCCATTTACAAATGATATACAGTGCTTTACATTAAATACTCATTCATAACAATATGTTTAAACCAAGATGCTACTATCATGGTGATTTCTTCCATCCTTTAAAACTATCACCGAACTTAGATCCGGTAATAATGCTGAAACCCGGGGGCATGTATTGAGTAACACGGGCCTACGCCTATGAGTCAGAGGTATAATCAACCCGAAGTCCACGCATTTTTTCCCTAAATTATCAGCTCTAATTCTAATTTGGAGTCAGATATTTAACGAGAGTATAACTAAATTTGGTATTCGAAATTTACTATGGAGTCAGATCAATTGTAACCATTGTGCTTTTGTGCCTCGTTCTTCGAACGAGAAAATTGATTCATTTTATTGTGATGCGCACCAGCTAAAAGATTGCGCTTGTAACACCAGCCCGGAAAACATGTTGAGCCTTCGACCCCTGCAATTTCTGTCGTTTGTATTGTTTTGTGGGGTTTTACAATGAACTCAAATTTGTTTATGTGCGTGTATGTGTGGGGCAGCTGAGTGTGTTGCGATAATCAAAATTTGCCCTGTTTTGCAATTAATTTGCCAATGTAGAGCAGGCTGACTTCCCACTTCGCACATGGCGCGCTTGAATTTTCATAATTCATTTTTCCTTGATTAATCCTATTATTTCATCTGTACTTCACTTTTGACCCATGTGTTTGTTCATAATATATGCTTATGTGTTGTTATCTTTCTCATGGGTGATACTTCAATCAAGGAGTTTGGAATAAAGACAGCCTTTCTCATATTCTTCTGAAGAACGTTATTTGGTAGTTTGGAAGATTTTCAGTCCATCAAAAAAAATGGCGTAATGAACAGTATAGAATAGCTTCTAGTAAAATGCCAGTGCTGTCATGATGTACGACATGAAGTTGGGAAATTGATGTCTGATCTTTTTTTTTTTTTGAATCACAGAAGAGAGGGATTTTTTTGAGCAGCACAGTCCTTTCATAAATTGACAAACAGTCTGTCAGGCAATAATTAATGGCTGAAATATTATTCTATTAACATACTATTGGGAGTTCCTGATAACACAGGTTAATGAACAGGGCCACTCCCACTGCGCCTTCCTATTCGTACTTAAGCCTATATATACCTCCTACATTCCCACAATCCCCGCTCGTCTTATTTCTACTTCGTTCACTCGCTAACCAGACAGCCAGGGCACAGAGTTCGCTTACCCAAAAATCCTACCGAGTTCCTCGGGCCCAGAATAATTCCAAGGCTCTGATGCACCGGATTAATCTTCTCAATCTGTTCCCGCAAACTCCATTTCTCCTACCTCCACCACAAAGCATCACCCACTCGGGTCAACTAGGATGTCCATATACCGAACCATGCTTCCCAGACATGGCAACCAAAGCTGTCTCCCTGTTTCGGGCTTCGCACCGCAGGATTACTGCTACGCTCCTCGTTACCAACTGCGCCCAGAAGCAAGAGCCCCGGTATCCCCAACAAGACTTACCCCTGCTCGCACTCCAAGCTCAAACATTTATAGTGCTGTTGAATGACTGCAATGTTTATTCCATAATTGTAATATCATTACAAATGCTCATGTTCTTTGCCTCGCCGGCAAACATTCACAGATACTATGCGTATCCACCTCATGGCCACTTGCGAACATTCACAGATACTGCACGGGTATCCACCCTGGGCAGTGGCGTAGCTCGCTAGCGCTTCGGTTATTGGTGCTCTTTGCTTTGCTGCCAAACATTAACGGATACTACGTGCATCCACCGCATGGCCACTCACATTGGCACAGCCCAGTAGTGCTTCACTAGCACTTCAGTTATTGGTGAACTTTGCCTCGTAGGCAAACATCCAAAGATACTGCACGAGTATCCACCTTACAGCCACTAGCAGTGGCACAGCTCACTAGCGCCTCGCTAGCGCCTTGGTAATTGGTGCACTTTGCCTCGCTGGCAAACATTCACAGCTACAGCGTGTATCCTCCTCACAACCACTCGCAGTGGCACAGCTCATTAGCCCTTCGCTAGCGCTTTGGTTGTTGGTGTACTTCACCTCGCCAGCAAACATTCACGAAAACTACGCATCTCCACTTCATGGCCACCCGCAGTGGCAAAGTTCACGCTCTCGGCTGACTCTCAGTCCCGCAATCCATCGTTTTGCCTCGCCTGCACACCACCCATCAGCCGTCACCCCGCTCAAGCTCGTCGGCCCATGCAATCCCAATTGCCGCTTGCCTAACAGTGGTTAACCCTTTACTGACTGTCCTTCATCTCACCACTCTCATCCGCTTCGCCGGTCACAACATCTGGTTGGCTAAAGCCGGTATCGCAAACACTTATGGCCGCCCCACTCGACCCACGCTCTTTTGGGGGTTCCTATGGTGTTTCGGGGAAGGAGTGCTATTACTTCACTGTTCTCCTCACCGTATCCCATAATCTCTTCCTCCCTCATTCAGGGTCACAAACAGGCCGCCAAATGTACAACCATACATTATGACAACTGACCACAGTAGACACCTTAAACAAAGGCTGTTCCCGCTCTCTCTCATTCTTGCCGTTCCTCAGGAAACTAACCATAATTTCCGCAAAACACCAGTCCATGCTCAAAGCCGCACATATTCCCAAACGTAAAATGCCATCTCTGACATCCCTCCTCGTTTCTCCTGACACTTGGCATCGCACCTGGACATTCACCCCTCTCTGGTTCCTCCGTTTTCCGTGACCGTCGACCCAACACTACAACCTGAGCCATTCGCCGCTTTATCTCGAGATACCATTCTAACGGGTTCGCTCCATGTTTACTTTCCCCGCACCACGCAGGACGGAAGCAATTCAAGAAATTCCATTCAGCCCTCCGACTGCCATTCCCGGCATTCAACGTTGTTTCCCTTACAAGCTTCATTTCGTACATTCACTCCATAAACCATAAACCACATTCAACCAATACAAGTCTTCCTCCGCGGCATCAACTTCTTTGTCAAGTTGGCCACTGGTTATCCGAGCTCGTCTATTTCCCACTCATGTGAAAACACTGCTGAGAGGTTTATGTAAACAAGAACCTCCCACTCCGACCAAATGTTTATCCCTAACAGCAGACCTCCTCTCTCCCTGCATCCAGACGCTGCGTTTAGGGCACCATTCTCCTTCCACAGATTCTGCTCTAGAAGCAGTGTTTCTATTGGCCTTCTTTGGTTTTTTTTATTTTAGATGTGCCGAGTTCGCTCCAGTCTCTGGCTAATTACACTGGTCAACACCAAATTTATTGTCTAAGTTTGTTTAGCTGATTTAGGACAGTTTTGATGTGCTGAATCCAAAAATCATATTGGCTTTGCTCAATCAGATCAACTTTTTGAAATATCGCCATGTTGTTTTTTACATTTTTGTTTACATGTATGGGTTTTTTCACTTTATATGATGCCACATTCTTTTTTATTCCTTGAAATGAAGCGCCAATTTATGACTAACGGGCATATTTATTTTCAGGTGAATGAAATGGCTTCGGGCAGAAGACTTTGCAAAAATAATCCCAATGTATTCTGATACATCTGCAGCGAATACACCGTTGTTCCTAGCAGGCATCCAGTCACAAGTTTCATAAAGTGTGCTTAACCATGCTTATTTTGGTATGAAAATTGGTGCCCAGGATAAAGCTGGGGCGCCACACATGCATGTAATAGATGCACCGAGTATCTGCGTCGGTGGACCAAGGGCAAGAAGAGTTGTCTGAAGTCTGAAGTTTGGAATTCCCAATTAATACATTATGTTAGAAAACAATTTTTTTCTCTTAAAAACCTATTTTGAATAAAAAATATTAACAAAAATCAACCGATAATGACACAGAAATGTAATCGATTTAGTCTGAAGATCAGATTTTTTTTAAATCGACTTAGCACAAAAACCTGACCTGATGGAGAGAAATGGATGTCATTTTCGGATTCTGCATTGCAAAATTGTCCTAGAACAGTTGAAAAAACTGCGACAACTTACAGAAATTTTTTTTTGTGACCCAGTGTCATTATCCTTCTCGTCAGACCAGCCTAAACGACATCTCATTCTACTCCACCTCATGTTCAAGATAAAGGGTAGTGAACAGATCAGTTCGGCATTTCTCAGCCCATGTTCCTATTCCTCCTAAACTCTGCCCTCAGTCCGTTCGAGCCAATATTAAACTACGTGCCTCGAGATAGAATAACCACGCTTCTCCCCCAGACCCGTTTTTCACGATCGACACCGGGGCCATAGCCACTCACCACTGGTTCCTCCACCATTTCCATCAGGTTTTAATTAGATCCAACATTTCACCCAAATACTCCTCTGGGCCCTCTTTCCACATCGGCGCTGACACCACAGCATCCAAGCAAGGAGTGCTGGGCCACCTGATTAAAATCCTCGGCTGCTGGACATCAAACTCGTATGCAAGCTATATTCGCAGTAATGTAGAGGACGTATGTAGAGCCCATCTCTCGTTCATACATTAAGACTTTTTGGGGCTTGGGAGCCACACGGACTCCGACAAGAGATGCGAGCCCCACCCTGAGTCTCGCCACCCGGGGTTGCCCTACGTCACTATCACAGACTAAGTCCAACACCACACCCACCCCGATCTCCTATCTGCCCGATCTCCGATCCGCAATACCACCCAATACTCTCCCCTACTTTGGGAGTGGTCCAGAATTCATTAAATTGCCTTTAATATCTATTTGTCCCAAATATCATATTACCCACTGTGTACAGGACACTGTATTTACAGTATTATTTTTTTTTTCTTTTGGTGGATGTATTTACAACCCCAATTCTGAAATAGTTGGGAAAAGGTGTAAATTGTGAATAAAATCAAAATGCAATGACTTTCAGATCACATGAGCCAATGTTATTTACAATGGAACATAGATAACATTTCAAATGTTGAAACTGAGACATTTTACATTTTCATCCACAAAATGAGCTTATTTCAAATTCTCTGGCTGCAAAAGGTCTCAAAAAAGTTGGGATACAGGCAAAAAAGGGATGAATAAGCAAATAATGTAAAAGAGAATCAGCTGAAAGAACATTGAGCAAGTAATTAAGTTAACTGGCATCAGGTGTGTAACATGATTGACTATTAAAGGGATGTCTTAGAGAGGCTGAGTCTCTCAGAAGTAAAGAAGGCCAGAGGCTCTCCAACCTGTGAAGGCTTGTGTAAAAAAATTGTGGAAATCTTTAAAAACAATGTTCCTCAATGTCAAATTGCAAAGGCTTTGAAGGTCTCATCATCGACAGTGCATAACATCGTCAAAAGATTCAGAGAAACTGGAAAAATCTCTATGCTTAAGGGACAAGGCCGAAGACCTTTACTGGATGCCTTTGATCTTTGGGCCCTCAGATACTACTGCATCACTCACCGGCATGACTCTGTCATTGACATTACTAATTGGGCCCAGGAATACTTCAAGAAACCATTGTCTGTAAGCAGTCCGCCGTGCCATCCACAGATGCCACCTAAAACTCAATCATGCAAAAAGGAAACCATTATTGAGCATGATCCAGAAGCGAAGCCATGTTCTGTGGGCCAATGCTAATTTAAAATGGACTGTAGCGATGTGCTAAAGTGTCCCGTGGTCAGACGAGTCCAAATTTGACTTGTTGGAAATCAAGGGCGTTGTATCCTCCGGGCTAATGAGGAGAAAGACCACCGCTCCTGTCATCAGCGTTCAGTTCAAAAGCCAGCATCTCTGATGGTATGGGGACACATTTGTGCATATAGTGTGGGACACTTGCATGTTTTAAAAAGCACTATGAATGCTGAAAGGTTTATAAAGGTTTTAGAGCAACTTATGCTCCCCTCCAGACGACATCTATTCCCGGGAAGGCCTTGTGTATTTCAGCAGGGCAATGCAAAACCACAAACTGCAGGTATTACAAAAGCATGGCTTCGTAGTAGGAGAGTCCGTGTGCTGAACTGGCCTGCCTGCAGTCCTGATCTTTCACCGATTGAGAGCATTTGGTGCAAAATTAAATGAAAAGTCTGTCAAAGGAGACTCAAAGCTCTCCAGCAGCTGGAAGCCTGTATTAAACAAGAGTGGGATCAAATTCCAATGGCTTAACTCCTCAAGGACCAGATGCCTTGTGTTAAAAAGAAGAGGGGATGCTATGCCGTGGTAAACAGGCCCCTGTCCCAACTTTTCTGAGATCCGTCTCTCTAAGAGATCCCTTTTATAGCCAATCATATTACACACCTGATGCCAGTTAACCTAATTATAAATTATAAGGCTAAATGTTCTTCCAGTCGATTCTCTTATATATTAATTGCTTTTCATCCCTTTTTTGCCTGTGTCCCAACTTTTTTGAGACCTGTAGCAGCCATACAATTTGAAATGAGCTCATTTTGAGGATAATATTGTAAAATTTCTCAGTTTCAACATTTGCTATGTTATCTCTGTTCTACTGTGAATAAAATACTGGCTGATGTGATTTGAAAGTCATTGCCTTTTAATTTTATTCACAATTTACGCTTTGTCCCAATTATTTCGGAATTGGGGTTGTAGATGCTCAGGGTTTCTCTTCACAGATATGAATGTGCTGTTGCATAAATTCACCACTTGTTGATTTTAAATGTATTGCCTTGTTGCTGGGTGCTATGAGGTATGCTGAGGAAACCATCCGCTCGCAGAGGTGCCCATGAATACCAGCTGCTGCATTAGTAGTCCAGGATGTGATGAAAGTGCAATGAAAAGTGAAATTTTATTCATCAGTAAACCAAAAATGAATGATGAATGAACATCTGTTTTCATTTGATCTCTTGGACCATAAATCAACTTCCTATAGAGCTCACACATTACTATAATTCTTATACTTCAACTGCATTCACACTGCCTTTATTATATCAGTATTGTTGGAGGGGGGCAAAGCTTCAGGAGAAAAGATCTTAAAGTCACCATGCAGTCAATCTGGTGGAGGGGGTCAGGGCAGAGATGGGGACTCGAGTCACTGTGACTTGGACTCGAGTCGACTCGACTCGTGATGACTTGTGACTTGACAAAAAATAGAAAACTTGAGACTCGACTCGGACTTGGAAGTTAAAGACTCGGGACTTGACGTCAAGTCAAGACAAGTTGAGACACGATGACTTGAATGACTTGAGTGTTATTCAGTTCATGTTTTCAGTTTGAATATAAAATTAATAAATTAATTAAAAAAAACAACATTGATTACCCAGTAGTTGCGCAGGCTGACAATGGCGTTGTCATGATTGGATCACTACCCTGTCAATCAGTCATGTCCTCTCTACGTACCTTGCGTGTATATTGGAGAAACACGGCCTCTTATATCAGATCAGTGAATCAACATGTCAGCGAGAGGGGTACCGAAAGTTATTGTCTTCGGCTTTTTTTTTTTTTTTTTTCGGAATTTCCATTTTGATGGCAAAAGATGGACAGCACGGTGCAAGACATGCGGCATAAACATCTCGGACAGCCAGATGACAACTTCAAACTTTGTTCGTCATTTGAAGAGCCATTCTGCCCAGTAAGTGCTTGTCAATTAGCTAATGTTATCCTGTTAGCGTAGCTTGCAGGTGTAATGCAAACCTCAACCGCCAGTGTCTGATGCTCTTGCTACTGAAGCCAGCCTGACTAGCCTAATCCATATGAAAATAATAATAATAATAATAATAATATATATATACAGCCAACAAACCCAATAAAACATCATTTTTGCTCATCTCGTTTATTAGCGGAATGGGATCATGTAATAGGCAATTAAACTTCACATTGCAGGTTATTCATTTTTAGCAGAATTTTAATTGTTTTAGCGCTGACTCATTAGAACCGTAAGCTAAGTGGCTGAGTTGAGTGAATGCCGTTTTTGTTCGCGCAGCTTTGAAATTTGTAAATTGCGATTTGAGACATTGTTTGTGAATTCACTTTATCCAATTTATTTCTTCTGTAACTTAGTTATTTTTTGTATAGAATAGGCTATATACTTAACATTCTTTAAATGAAGTGAACTGGTTTACTCTGTATTGCGACTTCAAAGGAAAAACAAAGCATCCCTTATGGTAGTCTGCTGGAATGGGCTGTAACATCAGTGGTTTTCTTTAAGTAAGAATTAAAAACCCAACAAATTAAATCAATTGACAGCAACAATGGAAATGAAAATTATTCTGATTGCACCAGATTCTTTATTGAATGTGTATTTGAGAGACACAATCAGAGTCCATAAGAATTTCCGACTGACTGATTGCAATAGTTTACAGTAAAACGATATTGGGACTTAACTTCTCTTGTTCACAAATGACATGAAGCAGGTTTATTAAATAAATCATAACCTATGAAGTGGAAAGTGTTATGATACGGTCAAATACAAGCATCAGCCTGTTGTGCAGTCAGACTTTAACCTCGCAAGTGAAACAGGAGAATCGGTAAGCGGAGCATGAGTAGAAGGCTCTGAACAGAGTTTAAAATTGAATCCTCGCTGGGAATCTTTTACTAAGAACAATAAGCTGTTACTTGTTTTTCATAGCTACCCATGTTTCTGATGCTCTATAATATGTTTATTCCTTCAGATTTTTATGTTTGCCTTTTTTCTTGTTATTTGCAAGGCAACTAAAATATTTTTTTATTACAAAAAACAATCAGAAAACATAAAAAACAGCAAGCCTTAAAAAATAAACAGAAAAACATACAAACAACCAATTACACAGTTAGTGGACAGAACAGATGCACAATTAAGCACAAACTCTGGACACACAAGGGACGCGGCGTAAGGGTAACTAATGAACATCACGCTCAAAAGAAACAGAAAAAAGAGGGAGAAAAACAATAGGTCTATATGTGTGTGCGCTGTGCATAATGTATATATGTGAAGGAAATGATGAGAAAAAAAGAAACATTTTAATAGCATTAAAAACAACTCATAAACAGGCATTGATATATCAAAAATGAAGATAATTGCAGTTAATAATGAAATGATACGATGAGAAATAGAGATGATCGTGGAAGACAAAGGGGAAAAAAGCGAGAAAGAAACAAGAATTCCCTTCTGCTCTCTTTGCCCCTTTTTTATTCTTAGAGTAGCAATTTAAAATTCTTTTGGTAAATCGGTAAATATGGTGGTGGATAACTGGGTTTGGGTGGGGGGGGGGGGGGGGGGGAGAAAAAAAAGGAGAGAAAATAAATTAACAAACAAAGAAAGAAAAGTGATAATAGAAAAAAACTGAATAATAAGTTTTATTGAAGAGAGAGAAGGAAAAAAGACAGTCATTGTATTATAGATGAGCATGCGTGTACGAATATGTGTGTGTGTGTGTGTGTGCGCGTGTGTGTGTGTGTGTGTGATAAATGTACTCTTGTTGTGTACTTAGAAAGATAAATAAATAAATAGATGGCACATATAAGAAATAACTTAAGGTAAAAAGAAAGAAAAAAGAAAATAAAAGACAAGAAAAGAAGAACTGTGATCATAATGGTGATAAATGGTGAGACAGAGGTGGGGGGGGGGGGGGGGAGAGCAGAAAATAACTGGGGAGGTGAGCTAGAGCAGTGGTTCTCTAGCGGACCCGTTCTGAGTGGGTCGTGGACAGCTGGTTAAAAAATAAAAAAACAAGCACACTCAGAGAGCGCAGCCCCTCCGCCATGCCAAGGCAACTCTGTGCATGAGTTATTTTTTCTGGCTGATGTAAGGTATTGTTGCATTCCACCGCCAGGTGGCAGCAAAACATAAAAGCACAGCGATCGGAAATCCGGCCCATTGGAAAGACTTAAAATCTTGAATTTTGGCGTATATCTAAGCTGTAATTTGGCCTAGACATGCCATTTAATCACTTATTCCTCTTGTATTACTCTACCATCCAGCAAAGTTTGGTTGAAATCTATGCGGCTGTTTTTGAGATGTCCTGCTAACAGACTAACAAACCAACCAATGCCGGCAAAAACATGCACCTCTTTGACGGAGGTGAATAATGTGTGTCCGACACTTGAGCCATGGTAACCATCATTTGATTGACATTGACACTGTGTTGAGGTTCTGGAGAGTCGAGGGGGATTTGAACGGAAGAGGAAGAAACGAGGAGAATTGAGCTCACAAAGGACGATAGTAGTTTGAACTTGAAGCGCGAGTTTGTGTGAAATGGAGGTTATTATTATTATTATTTTTTTTTTTTTTCGTATTCGAGATGTATCATAATACATCTGACCTGTGGCGGGCAGTAATACGCTGCATGTATAATGCAGAGCGATTCATAGACGCGAAATATTTAGTTTTGTGGCCTTATTTATTTTGCTCAGTTTTGGTATTTAATTGCATTTAATTCACTGATGCAGTTTACTTTTTTCCCCTCTTTCCCCCTCTGTGACGACCCTCCTTACACTCTACTCTCTCTCTCTCCCTCTTCAGTGCAGCAGCTGGCAGCAGGGTCGTTAGGGGGAATGAGGATCACCTGGGCTGAGTGGCCTGCAGTCTATTAGGCTGTTTGGGCTGCGGTCTTTCTGGTTCTTCTCTGCCTGAAACAGCTCCT
Organism: Gymnothorax reevesii; assembly: GCA_029721435.1. Lineage (NCBI taxonomy): Eukaryota > Metazoa > Chordata > Actinopteri > Anguilliformes > Muraenidae > Gymnothorax > Gymnothorax reevesii. The sequence goes on along the minus strand of CM056577.1, from coordinate 81,203,344 downwards.
GATCTGGCATTTTGGTTTTGTTTTCCACCTTGCAACACATGCACACATGCTTTCACTCATCCACTCACTTACATGACTGATTTTACAGACGACACATGCCATGTTAGTTTAAGTTGCCTTTTGTTGTATTTTGGTTATCTTACTTTTAATAAATATTTCAGTTAATTGTTATTTGGTGTGCATCTCCCTCTTTTTTTTGTCATGGCTGAGCGGCCCGGTTCATGACAAGTGGGGGCTCGTCCAGTTCTAAGTTGTTCGGTTTGAGGTCGTTTTGTGGTTGCCCTTGGATGTAGGGCTTTGGTTTGGTTTGTTTTGTTTCTGTTTGGGAGATGCATTTTCTTGAGATAATTGATTTTGGTTGTTTGGTTTGCATCTTGACTGTAGCAGGTAGGGAAGTTGTTGGTCTGCAGCCTCAGGTGTTGGTATGAGTGAGCAGGAGTGAACTTTTGGCAGTGTTTTGCTGGGTCTTCTGGTGTTTGAAATTTTTGCTTTTGTGGAGTTTCCCTGGTTAGGTTTAGCAACGTGGTCCTTTTGGGCTCGTTGTTTTTTTTGTTTTAATTTGTTATTTTTGTGTGGTGTGCGGCTAGAGCAGTAGTCTCGGGTACACATCCGCAGCTGTCAGGTGAGTAACCAGCTTGCTGGGGGCTTTGCCGGGTTGCAGGTTTGAGTGTTTAAATACCGCTAATCTGCACGAAGACTAGGCGCATTGAGTTAGATTAGTTTTGCTTAGGTAGTTTAGTTAGAGGGGGACTTCACATTAGTTTTGGACATTTTTGGTGTCTCTTTTTGACATTAAATGACCTTGGCATCACTATTTGGTGGTTCACTTGTTTTTCCTGCTGGTTTCATTGTTTCTGTTTTGTACCTGAAGTGGTTTTTTTGGGGGGCTACTATGGCAAGCATAGCTGATTTTGTTGCATCCCCTTGTGAGGACACATTTGAGGATTTCACTAGGGATCAGCTTTTTAAGCTGGCTGTTGAGTATGATATTGATTTGAGTGGCCTTAGAGATAAACGTAAACCTGGTGTAAAGGATTTTGTAAGGATGCAATTGGTTAGTAAAGGAGTATTGAATTTAGAACAGGGGGAGCCTGGTCGGTCGCAGGTGTCACAGCCTGTTTCTGCTCCATCGGGCAGTTTAACCTTTGAGCAGCAGAAAGAGTTACTTATGTTGCAGCTTTCCCATGAGATTGAGAAGCAGGTTACAATTGAACGCCTGCGGCGTGACACAGAGCAGGCAAAGGTAGATTTGCAAGTTATCAAGTTGGGGTTGGTTAAGGAGGGCAAGCTGCCTGGGGAAGTTTTGCAGGGAGGTGATGTGTTGTCTGCATCGTCACAGTCCCCTGATGTTATGAGTTGTCTGCGTCTTTTGCCTAAGTTCAATGAGAGAGATCCGGATGTTTTTTTTTTCATTATTTGAGCGGCTTGCAGAGGCGAGAGGATGGTCAGATTCTGACCAAACGTTGCTGCTGCAGTGTGTTTTGACTGGGAAAGCGCAGGAGGCGTTTGCGTCTCTGAGCAGTGAAAATCTCACATGCGCTTCAGTTGACTGTACTGAAAGCGTATGAGTTGGTCCCAGAGGTGTATCGCCAGCGTTTTAGGACATGGGAGAAGAGTCAATCAGTCACACATGGAGTTTGCGAGAGAATTGACAAATAATTTTAATCGTTGGCGTGTTGCCTCTGATGTTAATGATTTTGAAAGTTTATGCAATTTGGTTGTTCTCGAGCAGTTTAAAAACTCTTTGCCTAGTCGGGTGGCCACCTATCTTAATGAGCGCAAGGTTACAACTGCTGCTGAAGCCGCAGAGTTAGCCGATGAGTACGTGCTCATTCATAAGGGTTGGTTTGGTGAGTCAGGACGGGAGCTTGTGGGGCAAAAGGAGGGTGGTATTGGGTCGCCCGCTAGTTTCGGGGGTTCGACAGGTAAAGGGTTACGGGCAGGGCCTCAGAGGGGTGAGAATGTTTGTAATTATTGTCGTGAGGCTGGCCATTGGAAATCGGATTGCCCAATGCTTAGGCCTACCGAACAGCAGGCAGGGGGTGGGCGTGTAAAATCTGCTGCCCTCGTAGCAAGCATTTTGGGGCCCAGGGTTGCTCAGCCTTGTCAAGTTAGGTGGAAAAAATCTGACCTACCTTCTCGGCCTGTGGATGAGTCCTATCTGCCGTTCATTTCAGATGGGTTTGTAGCACAGGTTGGTAGTGTTGTTAAAGTGCCTGTTAAGATTTTGAGGTATACAGGTGCTGTTAACTCATGTGTTGGAATCTGTTTTGGCTTTCTCTGAGAAGACCGATACTGGGGACAGAATCCTCATGAGGGGGATGGGCTTGGATGTGGTGCCTGTTCCGGTACATAAGTTGAATTTGGATTGTGGATTGGTGCAGCGTGAGGTCCCTATTGGTGTGAGACCAGCTTTGCCAGTAGAAGGGGTTGACATCATTTTGGGCAACGACCTTGCAGGCAGCCGTGTTTAGGCTAAGGCGCCGCCGCCTCCATTCGTCTCTCTCTCTCTTTCAGGGGGAGAACATCCTGATGAAAGTGCAGTAGTCTTCCCTGAAGTTTTTCCTGCATGTGTGGCTACACGGGCAATGTGCCAGGCTGAGCGCAAGGAGGTAGATGGGGAAGTTGATACTGTTTTGTCATGTCCGCTTGATTTTCCTTTGTCTGTCTCGCACAGTGAGCTGCAGAAGGAGCAGAGAGCAGACCGGTTGTTAGAGGAGCTGTTTGAGTCGGTGCTGGAGCCCAGTGAGTTGAAAAGTGTTGCCAGTGGGTATGGTCTTTTGGATGGTATTTTGATGAGGAAGTGGGTGCCCCACGGAGAGGATTTCATTGGGGATCCTATTTTTGAAATTGTAGTTCCCTCTAAATTTCGTGGCCATGTGTTAAAGCTGGCACATGACGGATCAGGGCATGTGGGGGTTCGCAAGACACATGACAGAATTTTGCGCCATTTCTTTTGGCTGCGACTTAAAAAAGACATTTCTCTCCATGTTAAAAACTGTATTATTTGCCAAATGACGGGTAAGCTGAATCAAGGTATTAAACCTGCACCATTGCAGCCGATCCCGGCTATTAGTCAACCGTTTGAGTACTTGCTGATTGATTGTGTGGGGCCGCTACCCAAAGCCCGCTCTGGGTGCCAGTATTTGTTGACTGTTATGTGTCAGAGCACGAGGTACCCTGCGGCGTACCCATTGCTAACTATCGCGGCGAGGGCGGTGGTTAGGGCCATGACAGTTTATTTCTGTTTTTGGCATCCCAAGAGTTATTCAAACTGACCAGGGCTCAAATTTTTCTTCGCATTTGGTGGGTCAGGTGTTAAAGCTCCTGGGAGTTAATCACAATCAGTCTTCGACGTACCACGCTCAGAGCCAAGGTGCTCTTGAACGTTTCCGTCAAACATTGAAATCATTACTGCGTGCATATTGTACTGAATTGAATAGAGTTTGGGAGGATGGGCTCCCCTGGTTGCTTTTAGCTGCACGGGAGGTTGTTCAAGAAAGCACTGGGTTCAGCCCAAATTATTTGGTTTTTGGTCACTCGGTACGGGGGCCGCTTGCTGTGTTGAAAGATGGATGGGTGGGAGGAGACCCTCCCACTAATTTAATTGATTATGTTAACGGGTTTAGGCATAGATTGTACACTGCTGGGGAGCTGGCAAAACAAAGGTTGACTGCAGCACAGGCTAAAATGAAAAAGTTGTATGACCGTAGAGCTGAGTTGCGTGAGTTTAGAGTGGGTGATCAAGTGTTAGCTCTCTGTCCCTTGGTGAGTTCCCCCTTCCAAGCAAAATTCATGGGCCCTTATACAGTGGTTGAACGTGTTTCAGATCTGAATGATTTGATCTCAACACCTGGTCGGAGGAAGGCAGTGAAACTGTTTCACGTGAATCTGCTTAAGCCCTACTATTCTCACTCTCCCATTGTACCCAGTGCTGACCAGCAGGGGTCAGTGGCAGTGAGTCCAGTTCTGGTAGTGGGTTCAATGGGTGTGGTTTTTAATGGGGGTGGTGGTGATGTGATGGAGCCTGATGAGGGCGTGTTTTCTGGGCGTTTAAAGAATTCCGAGACTCTTAAAAATTTGGAGTGCTTGTTTAGCCATTTGTCTGGAGCACAGGCTCAGGAGTTTGAACAGCTAATTTGGAGGTACCCAGGTTTGTTTGGGGATGTGCCATCTCGCACTGATTGGGCTGAACATGACATTGATGTTGGGGAGTTGCCCCCTATTCGCCAGCACTTCTATAGACCATCAACTGAGAAACGCAAGTGTTTGGATGCTGAGATAGAATACATGATTGAGAATGACATTGCTGTGCCATCCTCATCGAGCTGGGCGTCTCCATGCCTTTTGGTGCCTAAGAGTGATGGGTCATTTAGGTTTTGCTCAGACTTCAGGAGGGTCAACAAGGTCACAAAGGCTGACTCGTTTCCATTACCCCGAATGGAAGATTGTATAGATCAGGTGGGTGCTGCGAGGTATGTGAGCAAATTTGATCTGCTGAAGGGCTACTGGCAGGTGCCATTGTCCAAGCGGGCTCAAGAAGTGGCAGCATTCATCAATCCTTCGGGCTTGTATTCCTACCAGGTGATGTCTTTTGGACTAAGGAATGCGCGGGCCACATTTCAACGCCTGATGAATCGTGTGGTCTCTAGGTTGTCTGGTTGTGCGGTTTATTTAGATGATTTGGTTGTGTACAGTGACTCCTGGTTCTCCCACATGCAGCGGGTTAAGGCATTATTTGATAGGTTGGCCAAGGCAAAGCTCACAGTGAATCTTGCTAAGTGTGAGTTGGCTCGGGGCACTGTGACTTACCTGGGACGGGTCGTCGGTCAGGGCCAGGTGGCTCCGGTACAGGGCAAGGTTTTGGCAATTGCACAGTTTCCGCAGCCCGTGACTAAGAAAGAGCTCATGAGGTTCCTGGGGATGGTGGGATATTATCGGTGTTTTTGCAAGAACTTTTCATCAGTGGTGGCGCCCCTTACAGACTTGCTGAAGGCTAGCTTTGGAGAACTTTTTATTTCTCTTACCATCTTCCTCACTGTGCGTGGTGGCAAAATAACCTTGCGTCCTCGTCCAGGCTTGTTTACTAGTGTTCCAGTTAAGAAGTAAACTTTTTAATGATTCCTCTGACTGTAGACACGGGCAAGTGCAGGCGAGTGGCTATTTTCTTGTAGCCATTGCCTGACTTGTGAAGGTCGACACACATCTGCCTTACTTGAATGGTGTGTTCCTTTGTCTTTCCCATGTTGAAGAGTGGATAACAGAAATGGCCTCTTTGTCACGTCATATTTATACCCCAGGGAAATGAGAAGTGATGAATTACTAATTAAATGTTCCTCGATACTCTGATCAACTTTGTAAACTACTGTAAAAATGACAGAAATACTTCAATTACATTTAATTCCTAGGAATTGTTAGGGGTGCCAATAATTGTGGAACAGGTGATTTAATGAAAATAAATTATTTCTTTGTCAAGGATTTTTTTCCCCTTAAAATTCACTTGAGTTGAAGGTTACATTTTTCCACAATTTTCAGCGTGAGAGTATGCTTCTGCAATAAAAATTGAATTTATTTTAAGGCTTTTAACACATCTTGACCAATTATGGATTATGGAGGGCGCTGTATATATAAAAGCAGGCCAAACAACATAATACATGAGAGAAATACCACAAAGAAAAGGGAAAGAAAGGAAAAGGTGGGAAAATATCAATACAATGAAATAACAGCAATAATAACTTGATATGGTGTGTTTATTTGTTGTGGTGTATGTAAAGAGTGTGTGCGTGTGCGTGTGTGAGTAATGGTTTATGTGTGTGGGCATCTTGATTGGTACACAGGCAGAAAGAATTGATGGGCTTGATTGTTACTGAGACATCAAGTATTAATATTATGTAAAATCGAATTCCAGTAGGTTGTTTTTTAAGGGCGGCAGATAATTTTTCCATTGATATGTATTTTGTATTTTGTATTCCAAAGTGTGATGTTAATTTTTTTCTTGATTTCCAGTTCATGAGGATAGTTTTCTTAGCGAAGGTTAGGGCAGCGGAGAGTATTCTGCTGGACGTGGTGTTCAGGTTGATGTCCGATATGTCTCCAATTAGGCAGAGCGCGGGTGATAGTGGGATATGGCAGCTCAAAGGAAGTGAGAGGTGATCCGAGATATCTTTCCAGAAATGTTTTATTGGTGTGCAGTCCCATGTGGCAATATGTGAAAATAGTTATCTGCTGTGTTCTGTGTGCAATGCAAACATATTTCAGTATCAGTGAACCCCATTCTGAACATCCTCTCACCTGTGTAGTGCACTCTATGAATGATTTTGTATTGTATGAGCTGTATGTTTGTGTTGGTAGACATGGAGAAGATGTTATTGCATACTTTGGTCCAGAAGTCAGCACTGGAGGTGATCTGGAGGTCTTGATCCCATTTTGTAAATGGGACTGAAGCTGTTTGGTCAGATACGATAATTATTTTATACATTTTTGATAGCAATTTCTTCCTAGTGGTGATATTGATCAAGTCTGAGGTCAATGGAGCAAGTTCCAAGTTGGAGGATTTAATTTTGAAAAAAGTTTGGAGCCTGCAGTCCTCCTAAGGTTTTGGGTTTCTGTAGAGTACACAATTTAATTCTAGGCGGCTTATTTTTCCAGTAAAATTTTGAAATGAGGGAGTCAAGAGATTTGAACCAAGAAGGTGGAGGTTTGATTGGAATCATTGAGAAGAGAGAGTTTATTTTAGGAAGGATAGTCATTTTGATTACTGCAATTCTACCTATAAGTGATGGTGGTAAATTCATCCAGCCTTTTAGGTCATCCTCTATTGTTTTAAGGATAGGCTTGAAGTTAAGATTTACCAACTCTGACAGCCTGGGGGAAATGTTGATTGCTAAGTAAGTGATGTTAGCAGTGCGCAGGAAGAAAGGTGGAGTTTGGGCTGTCACATCCCAACTGATGGGATGAGAGGGAGAATCGTGGATTTGGACAAGTTAATGGAATAGTCTGAAAGTGTTGAAAAAGTGTTGATGAGTTGAATGGTTTCAGACAGGGATGATAATGGGTTCCTTAAATATGGTATGTCGTCGGCATAAAGACTAATCTTATGGTGAATATTTTGTTTTTCGATACCTGTGATGTTTGATTTCTGACGTATAGCTGCTGCTAGTGGTTCGATAAAGTTGGCAAATTATGAAGGAGACAGCGGGCATCCTTGCCGAGTGGCCCCTGTGCAAAGTGAAACGCTGTGAAATGGTTCCATTCGTAGTGATTGTGGCCATTGGCGTTGTGTAAAGAATCCTTAACCAGTGAATAAGAGAGTCCCCAAAACCAAATTTTTTATGTGCCGCAAATAAAAATTCCCATTTTACCCTGTCAAATGCTTTTTCAGCATCCAGTGAAAGTATGATTGTTAGTGCATCTGTATGAGAAGTATACTGGATTAAATTGAATAGTCGGCGTAGATTGTTACACGAATGTCTTCCTTTGATAAAACCGGTCAGGTCCGAGTAAATGATTGATGGAATAAGTGTTTCTATTCGTGATGCCAATGCTTTGCTTATAATTTTTGTGTCGGTGTTGATGAGAGATAGAGGACGATAGCTTGCAGGAGAGGTAGGGTCTTTATTAGGTTCCAATAGGAGTGAAATAGAGGCACTTTCATGTCGGTAGGAAGTTTGGATTGCTTTTTGATTTCTGCTGTTAAACTGTTGAAAATTGGTGCAAGGATGTTCCTGAAGTGTTTGTAGAACTCAGCAGGGAAGCCTTCAGGACCAGGGGCTTTATTTTTGAGCATGAGTTTTAGAGCATTATTGAATTCTGTTATTGTGAATGGTTTATCCAGATCATTTGCTTGGTCTTTATTGAGCTGAGGCAAGTTAATATTGCTTAAAAAAGTGTCAATGTCTCTTAGGCTAAGTTGATATGAGGATGATTAGCGGTTCATGTAAAAATCTTGAAATGTTTTATTTATTTTTTCAGGTGTGTGTACCAGCTTCCCTGCTGAGTTCCTGAGTGATGGAATTGTTGATATTTCTTTGTTTCAGTTTATTTGCTTAGCCAGATATTTACCGGATTTATTATTGAATTCAAAGTGTTCATGTCTGAGTCTTTGTAAGAGGAATAGAGCTTTTCTATTGGTGTGTTCATTTAATTGTAATTTGTATTTCTGCAAGTCAGTTTGGGTTTGTGTTGTGGGATGTAAGGCGTTGATGTTCTCTAGCTCATTAATTTTTTTTTCCAAAAAATGTTTCCTCTTCATTGTATTTTTTCTTTTTGTGTGTGGAGTATGAAATCATTTTCTCTCTCAAAACTGCTTTCACCATTTCCCAAAGAAGTGATGGTGCCATTTCCGGTGAATCTTTTAATTCAAGACGGGACACAACTAAAATATTTCAAATACTGTTGGCAGAAGTGAGGCAGAAATGATCTTGTTTAGATTGAAAGCCATCAATAAATAATTTTATTAATTTATTTCTGTTTTGTTTGATTCCATGATGTATTTTACTGAATCAGTAATTAGAATGCAAATCCAAATTACTGTCATATTTTTAAACACGTTGGACACATTGGCCAATGATGTTTAGATTACTGACAGTACCTTGTCTTCTCACTTTATTAAGATCAGATTCTGCGGGTAAAATTGCAATAATAAGGTGACTTGACTTGGATTGACTTGACCTATTACAGGACTTTACTTGACTTGACTTGCCATGAGACTTGCTCATGTGACTTGGTCCAATCTCTGGGTCAGGGACAAAGCCCCTTATGATTTTTTTTTTTTTTTCAGGAACACAAACAGTCACTTCTGGTTACTTTTTGGACCATTAAATTTTCTCACTTGCACAAAACACTAAACAAAGGCCTGTACATTTTCATGGAAAATTTTACTTTTGAACTTATTTTACAGAGACAATTCAATGTACATTACTGAAAGTGCATTGTAAGTGGATATTATACTCTGTTTCTACATTCATGAACTAGCGTTTTAATCTCAACATCAACATCAACATTAACATTACCATTAACATTTTATATATTAAAATATTAAAACCAGATATTAAGATGATGTATAAATGCTTCCACCTCCTCTGGGCCCATGCTTATTTAAGATGGACTGGGGGGAAGTGGAAAACTGTCCTGTAGTCAAACCAATCAAATTGGGAAATTCTTCTTGGAAGTCACAGGTGCTCCAACCTTTAGGCTGAAGAGAGATCATTCAGCTTGTCACCAGGCAACAGTTCAGAAGCCAGCATCCATGATGCTATGGCGGTGCATTCGTGCACATGGCATGCATAATTTGCACATCTGTGAAGACACCATTGGTCAAAGATATATAGAGGCTTTGGTGCAACATACGCTGCCATCCAGATGTCTTTTTAAGGGAAGGCTGTGCTCATATTAGCAAGACAATGCCAAAACACGGTCTGCACATATTACAACATGGCTCCATAATAAAACAGTCTGAGTGCTAAACTGGCCTGCTCGCAGTCCAGACCAGTCACCCACGGAAAACATTAGGTGCATAATGAAACTAAAAACATGACAAAGGAGGCTGTAAAGTGTAGAGCAGCTGAAATCAAACATCAAGCAAAAATGGGAAAACATCTTGCTTTTTGCTTTGAAAACTTAATTTTTTAGCCTTCTCAGTTCCCACACAGTTATAGATGGAGTGTTGTTAAAAGAAGAGATCATGCATAACAGTGGTAAACATGCCCATGTCCCAAATTTTTATTAAATAAAACAGAGTTGGAGACCTATGCCGCAAAATTCATTTACAATATTAGCGCAATAGTATAAATACCTGCAGATTAAAATAGGAAAGGATTCTGAAGGCCAAAGCAGCTAAGCGACAAGCATAAACACAAATCTCAGATGGCTAACCTCTGGACGATTATGCACTTTCATCCAATATCTCTGGTTGGTTATGCTTTCTGCCCATCATCTTGAGCATAACATTGTTATGCTAAGGAAACAAAGCTAAAGGCCTGAAGTGCAAACTGTCCAATCAGAGCCATTGGAGGCTTTACACTAACAATTATTACACATTTGATCCATCTTTCCCAACTATGTGACTCTGCTCTGTACAATGTAATTATTTCATTCGACAGTGGGGGAAGCTTTTTCTAAAAAAATTACATTAATAAATTTAAAATAACCAATAAAGAGGCACTGTCATTGACTAAAAAGTAATGGATTGGCTATTTTTATTTATTTTTCAAATCTAGTTTCATTATGCAGCACGACACTTGCTTAAAAGGACCAGCTGCCAAATACAGTCAAATCTAGTGTGTTTCAACCATGAATATCTGTTACAGCCCTCATGTGAATCCCATTCATGTCCTGCTGTCCAGCAGCTTCAGTTTCTTTTAGATTTATTGTCTGCTTTCATATCGTTGAGGTCCTTGGTGCCTCTCATGCCATTTGTACATCCCATTCCCTCGTGTGTGTTGGTGTATACACTGATCAGCCACGAGTTTAAACCACCTGTCGTAATATAGTGAGGGTTCCCCTTGCACTACCAAAACAGCACAAATAAACTGAGGTCACTTGAATTCCCAAACTCAGGGTTTCCCAACAGAACATTTCCCGGAGAATCACGCTTCCTCCACGAGCTTTTCTTCTTCCCACAGTGCGTCCTGATGCCATCTCCTCCAAGGTAAATGGTACGCATGTACCCGGTATTGCCATGTCAGTAATCTGGTTGTTTAACTTCAATGTCACACTAACCATTTCAAACAAAATTGCGGTAACTTTTATGCAAAGTTTCAAGTAAAACTTGAAGTGAAACTATGATGGGTCCATGAGAGTATCTTTCCTCACATCTGATTGCAGCATATTTTAAGTGATCCAAATTTTTTACTTCTTTGAAATTCAGTAGAACTGCAGCAATGTAGATGAGGGGAGTCCAACCCTAAAAAGTTTTTCTTTTGCACTGGAAGGGTGATGTGAATCAGCAGCTTCGAGCCAGTAGCGGGGCATGTGTGCTCTTCTTCCATTGTCAGCAAACAAGTATTTCTTCTGACTGGACCAACAAGCAATCAGAAACTGCAAGGAATGACCACAACAGATGAGCCAGGGCTACCAGGAGAACGGAAGTAGTGGGTGAAGAGAGAGATGCAGACACACAGCAGAGCTGTGAGAGATACTGAGACATTCGGCAGAGATTGAGAGAATATACACTGAGGAGCGGAGAGAGTTCCAGCGTGTCACGGCCATGCGGGGGAGGACAACAATTACAGCAAAGGGCTCGGAAACTCAGTGCTGGTGGAAGATGTTAAAAGAGCAGATGAGAAAGTAAGCGAGGGGAGCATGAAAAGCTGGACAAAAGTGCAAAGCATTGAAAGGAAATGGTGTGGAAGCCTACTAAGGGAGGGGAAGCTCAACGTGGGTCAATAAAGATTATAATGCTTTGGAGAGTCTTAAAAGAAAAACAGGGGTAGAAAGAAGCAACACTACTGGTGCCATAACTGATCTGTTGAAACTTGTCAACGCTAGGCATACTCTTTTATGGGCTTGATTCTATGTGTTTCTGTCTGAATAATATTTTAACGCATTACAGATGGCTGCACCGTACTCATTACATTTCTCTTGAAGAATGAATGCAGTGGCAGAGTTGCATTTGATTATTTGACTGTCTTTGAAAGCACAATCATCCCCATTTTCTACCTTTGTAAAACAGTGTAAGCAGTTATCCTCACTATTTATTTGAGCAACATAAAACAACTTATTCACTCATTCCTCCCTTATGATGATGAACAAATGGTGCCAGTCATGCCAGGTGCAGTGTTGCACATACAGTAGACCTTTATTTTAACTGGAGCAAAAACCATTGTTGTGTGAAATTTGCCTGATGCATCAGGGACTTGCATCCCAAACTTTTTTTGAATTCACCATGCTGATGTTTGACAAGACCCTAAAAACAGAAAAACCAACCACAAATTACACAATGGTAACCACCTGGAAACAGCCAAGCAGCCACCCCGGAGACCCAGGCGACCACAAAATCAACTACCCAGAAACACCATAGCAACCAAGCAGGGTACCCTAACTACCACCTACAGATGCCGTAGCAGCCTCATTCCTTGAAAAATCCCAGCAACCACCTATATACCCTGGCAACCACTTACAAACTCCTAAGCAACTACCCTGTTCATCCTTGCACCCGTTTAAAAACACTAAAGCAACCAACCTATATACCCAGGTAACCACCTAAAAACACCATAATTACCAGCCACCTCACTCTAGCAACCATGAAAAACACAGTCACAACCACTCTGTACACCCTAGCAACCATTTACACCAAAGGTGGGCATTGAGGGCCATATCTGTCCCTGGGTTTCGCATCAACTTCTAGCTTTTAATTAGTTCATTATCTAAATTAGCCAAACTAATTATGAAATCTTAATTTCGGGCACATTTCTTTAAATTATCATGAATGACCAAAGACTGTTCTTGCCTCCCTGCATAAAACATTTTCCTTTGATTGAATCTTTGCTCAAATCTATATTTGCCTTTGTAACCTATTAGCTCAATTAATCAGGGTAATTTATAGAAATAAAAACCCGCATACACCAGCCCTGCAGGACCAGGATTGCCCACGCTTGATCTAGACACGCCTAAGAAACCATTTAAAAATACAGTAGCAACCACCCTGTACACACGTGCATCTTTTCGAGCGCACCCAAGCAGGCGCCTAAAGCACCCTAGCAACCACCCAGAAACACCATGGTAACCATACAGGACACTACTAAATACTGCCAAGAAACACCCAATCAACTACCTTGAAACATCCTTGCAACCACCAAGAAACACCCTACAAAGTACTCATACACAACCACCATGCACACTCTAGGAACCAACTAATACAGTACACCCTAGTAACCACCCTGTACACCCAAGTTACCACCTAGAGACACCATAGCAACCTCCCAAAAACAGCTAAGCAACAATCTTTACCTGCCAGCAACCATTTAGAAACACCCTAGCAACAACATGGAAATACCCAAGCAACTACCTAGAAACACTGTAACAACCAGGGCAGAAGTGGGGGGTAAATGCACATTTACATACCTTTTAAAATCGAAATTAGGGTTTACTCACTTTTTTATGATGGTTTAGGCACTTCTATTGCATGCTTTTTTAAAGTTGTACTCACATTTAAGGGTGGGGTATGCGATTAAATCCCCAAAAAATCATTTTTGTTAAATTTGCGAATATCTTCTCTGCAAGTTGTCCATTCTTTGTGTGTGCACTTAAAAAAAGTTTTCTTTTAATTTATTGTATTTATTGAGAGATATAATTTTCTATATGGGCTACTGAAGCTTATGTTTTACCCACCTTTATTGCTCCAACTACAGCCCTGCTAGCAACCCCCCAAAAATACCTCAGCAGCAACCTAGAAACACTCAAGCAACCAACTAAAAACACCCTAGAAACCATCCTGAACACCCTAGTAACTACCTAGAAGCACCCTAACAACCACCCAGCACACCCTAGAATGCACCTAAAATGCCTTCACAACCACCCACAAACACTTTAGTGACCACCTGGAAACACCCTAGCAACCACTCTGTGCATGCTACCAAACATTTACATAAAACCTGGTAACTATTCAGAGACCCTAGCAACCACCAAGTACACACTAGGAAGCACATTGAAACACCCTAGGAACCACTCGGGAAAATGTATACGGCAACCCTGTACACCTTAGCAATCATTTGAAAACACCCTAGCAACCACGACATTCACCCAGAAATACCATAGCAACCACTCAAGAAATCCCAGCAACCACCTAAAATTTCCCAAGCAACTACCTGGAAACACCCTTACAACCAAACTGTGCATCCTGGCAACCATCTACAAACACTCCAGCAACCATCCTGTACACCCAAGCAACAGCATCATCATCACTGCCACTCAACACGTGCCTGGCAGTCCACTAAAGTTTATCCAGGTATTCAGACAGGAGGCCGCCCCAGTTTGCGAGCTTCACCCGATTTTCCTCTTTCCCGCCACACGTCTTCAGCATTCCGTCTATTGATTTCAAAGAACTTAACACACAAACCATTCTCTGACACCCCAGAGTAGCATCTGCTGGTGCTGTATCCCAATCAATAATCTTCATCTTTAATTATTATTCTTTTTTTTTACCTCATTATTAATCCTAAATTGTCCCAGTCCCTAATTTTTTGGAATGCATTGCAAGCCTTCATGGCAGGAATGGATGAAAAATAAAAATAAAACAAATATGAAATGAAATTAATCATTTAATATTTTGTCTGCATACAATATTAAATGAACTTCAAGTGAAAGTAAATTTGGAAATTACTGCATTGTTTTTATGTGCATTTTCTATTTTGTCCCAACATCTTCCATGTTAGGGCTGGACGTTGTTTGTTGCTATTGCTTATTAGGATTAACTGAAAATACTTTTAGCTGAAAAGTAGTTGGTGTTTGCAAATGTTAATCAGAATGTGTAGTTCCTGAAACTCTGTTCTCCCACTTCTGCAGGAGCAGCACTCCTGCACTTCCTGTGGAGGTGAGCAGGGAGCAGCACTCCTGCACTCACTGTGGAGGTGAGCAGGGAGCAGCACTCCTGCACTCACTGTGGAGGTGATCAGGGCTGGTTATGCAACTTCCGCTGTCCAGGGTTCTGAATTGGTCATTGCAATTCACTGCTTTCCAGGGTACGAAACTCAAGGGCAAAAACTGTGATGATTGCAATGCACATTTAAAATAAAAATAATATCATGATGATTAGGGGGTAGCGATGATGATGATGATGATGGTGATAATTCTGATGATGATGATAATGATGACGATCATGATGCTGATGTTGATTTTTTTAAATTTTTGAAATATAATGACTACAAATAAAATTACAAACATACAAATCATAATCAACAATTTCATTGTAATCAATCAGTAGTACAAGATGAGGTTGAGGTTTTTGACACTCCAGAGAGATGTACTGCTTATAATGAAAATGAGGCCTGAAAAAAAAATTCTGAAAAAGTGATCAGTCTGGAACAATACCTGCTTACATTATTACAGCTCTAAATGAAACAGATAGAAAATAAACCTTGATTTTACCTGCTCTACCTTCTGTGGCCTTGGTTAAAAATGGTTTCAAGCTATTAGATGTTCAATTGCCTTTCATCAAAGTCATTAGTTTCTCCTGCATTTGTAAGACAACGGTACGGCACTGTTTATCCTTCTGAGAAAAAAAGGGCACAATTGTTTATTGAAATTGTCTAAGTATAGTAACAGTTCTTTTCTTGCATCTGTTTTTCATTTTCAATTTTGCTTCCAATAACAGTAGTTAACAAAAAAGGAGCATTTTTTCCACTAAAAATTGAGAGCAAAGTGGTTTCAGCAAATTTATGTGCTATATTTGCTGATGTACAATTTTAATCCATTCCATAATCTCAACCTTTGCAAAAAAGGGTAAATTGGTATCAATTTAGAGATGCATCTGAGTTCCAATCTTTTTATTCTTTTCTGAAATCTTTGTTTAGCATTTTATGCATTATGTGTTTGTTTACATCATATGTCAACATTGTATCGCCCTCTCTCTGACTCGGCCTCAGGGCTTCAAGTCACTAATCAGTATTCTATTAACGAAATGAATAATACATACTGAAATGAAGAAATGTTAACGTATGTGACAGAAAGAGTGCTGATCAATATATGAATTAATACTCTCTTTATTATGTTACATTATTTGACATTTTTTCTAGCCACAAGCAGATCAACAGTAAATACATCATGTAAATATACGTGTTATTTAACAGAAGAGTTACCGACTGCACATGAAAATAGTTTTAGTCCGAATATCTGGAAGAAAATGCATTGATATTTTGACCCATAGAGTCTTCAGAAGAATGCATGCTTTTATTTTCCTTTTTATTAAAGTTTATGCTACACGCAATTGAGAATTTTTCTTTTTTTATATTTTTCCTCTGCTGCCATGCTGAATTATCCACTTTTACTGCACTGAATAGATCAGGCACTGTATATATTGCCTTTGATATTATTTGCAGGCTGAAGTGTACCAACCTTTGTTTGATAGCCTTTTGTGCTGCACTTGTTTTGTGATTTGTCCCACAAATGAAATTCATATCACATTTTATGGAAATCAATAAAACAACTGCATTTGCAAGTGAAAGCACCACTGTGGTTCTTTTGATCCAACACTCTCCACCAACGCTGAAAACCATGAAGGTGAATAATTCTGAAGGGTCTGACCTCCCCACATTCCCCCCCAGGTGCCAGTGCTGCTTAGCCCAGCTTAAGGAGCAAGTTCTGTCCAGGCAGGTCTCTATCCATGCCACACAGACCATCCTCTTTCATCACTGCATTTCTTTGTTATTATACTGAACTGACTGCATAATCTCTCTCTCTCTCTCTCTCTCTTTCTCTCTCTCTCTCTTCTTCCTGCTCACAGAAGAAACATGATTCTCTGTTTAAGGGATATAGCGCAGACAGACTGGCTAAGCTGAGCACATTTAAGCCACAGATGCAGAGATTACCCGTTCCACCCTGGCTTAACAGAAATCTGCCTGGCGTTCAGCAGAGGGAAGACTCCTGATGCCAAAGCCAATCATTCTCAGTGTCTTGTTTTACATTTAATTCACTGTAATGCGCAACTGGTAAATACTTGACGGAAGTCCCAGCTGAGCGCAACAGGGTTTTATCCCCTTGTCCAAGAGAAAACCTGCCAATGCTTCCAGTCATTCAGTATAAGGGAGACAAATCACTATTAAAAACAAATCAGCTGGACATGCAATGAATGCAAAAACACGCATATTCCGGTAAAAGTTATTTCTTCATATAATGGTTAAAGCCCGTCTGTGGGCTCACTCTGTAAATGTGCCATTTGTGATACAAGGGTGACCTCTTCGAGCTCTGATCAAATCCCACAGTACTACTGCCAAGTGTTGCTATTAGCCTCATTAGAACAGAGTATAACTGGCGTCATGCTGCTCTGGTATATCAGAGCCAATGTCGGTTTGTGCAGGCATAATATTTTGCTAGAGAACATTATACTGGTTGCTCATCATTTGTTCTCTCTTCAGACTTTCTCTGCCCATGTTCTGAGCAAGCTAAGCCTGTGATCATAATTGAAAAGAGGCAGGGGATCACAGGCTCGTGTTTCGCAGGAGAACCACAGGTTGTCTGGGTTGTCCCGAGATGGCAGTGTGAGTCGCATACAGACTTGCTCGTAAATTCGAGACAGATTGGAGATGCCAAATACAATCATAAAAAGTATCGGCATATAAAAATAAAGTTCAAAAGTTGTCAAATTCTTTCTCAAAGCACCATTCATCACATTCAAAGGAAAAGTGATGTTCCACATCAGTGCACATGCACCTATCCAAGCTTCACTGAAACGTGTTACGGGCATCACATTTTGATTTAGCTTTTATTTTCAAAAGATCAATAAAGTTTACAAGGTAAGACATTACTTATTTTGTCTTTGTACCTATTTCAATTACAAAAGTAAATGAAGGTTAAAAGGGATTTACAAATTACTGCAAGCTGTTATTATTTACATTTTACACCTTCACACCAATTTTTCTGGAATTAAGGCTGTAATACATTGCGTATTCTTATTTTCATCCGATTCATCTGTAACATTTGAGGTTGATTTTTTTATGCGCATGATTTGAACAACCAAATGTTTCCCTTAAATGAAAACCAGTTTTAATTTAATTTACATTGCATTCAGAAACTAGTGGTGTGTTAACTTTCCAATGTATTTTTCTAAACATTTGAAAACTTGTGAATAAAAAAAAAGAAAAAGAAGAAACAGAGGTCAAAACTTCTCATCATTATAAAGGGATTCTTTGTTTCTCCTCTATTTTCAGCTCAGCAGTTACCACTGACATATTTCATTCACAGTAATTCCATCTAAACAGTCTTGCAGCCCAGCTTCTGCCGCTGCCCTTGAAGGCCAAAGTCAATGCTTGGCATTTGCGTATGGTCCCCTGGATGTGTCTGTTGACTGACGTGAAAAAATGCAGTCCAGTGTGCTTACAGCTACAGTGAAACTACCATCGACCATTTCACTGTGCAATGCATCTAGGTTAAATCCCTATTTTCTTTTCATAATTCAGTCAAGTATGACGTGTGATTCATAGAATATGTTCAAAGCTATTGCATTGACCCATTATTCAGTTCCTTCTATTCCTGCTTAAAATGGAACATTGGATGTTGGAATCATAATCATTGGACAATTGGATGTCCAAGTGATTTTGCCAATTGTCCTTGAAAACAGGGGAAAGTGAAAAGCATTAAGGCACAACAATATTTTAAAAAATAACTGCAGCATTTCAAAAGCCCTAGCCGACAATTTGTTACTTCTTGCAACTGTAGAGTCTGGAGGGTGATATTCAAATTAAAGCTTTTGCAGAGGAAGTTCTGCATATGGTTATAAACACTGGTAGATGGCTCAGAACTGAGGGGAGATTAAATGAAGCCCTTACTATGCAAATAATGGGTATTGTAGATACAGCCTGACTGTACTGACTCAACAATGAATTGAACAAAGAAAACAGAGGCTTTTTTACATTTATCATATCAACATTGTCGAACCAAAACTTCCGCTTAAAAAAAAACATACATAAGCCCTATTCTGATATCATTGATAAAACACATTACTTTAAGTCTCATAACTCAAAGAATGAAAAGAGAATTTCCACTTAACTGGGGTAATGAAATCATGTCCCTCGGTGCATAAAAATAGCTGAATCAGTGATTTGATTAAATTCAGTTTTTTAAACTTGAATTAAAATTTTATTTATATGGCACTTTTACCCCCTTAAGCCCTGAGCCTCAGGCTTGAAAATGACATGCCCAAAATTAAATGATTATATCTCTGCAACAAATTGGTCAATTTGAAAAATCTAAGACATCATATTAAAGGTAACACCTTTGGGACTTTTGTCATGGTGCAAAAGGCAGTGGATATGTCACTGAGTCAGAGTAACTGAAGATGGAACACTGCATAAATGAAACATCTTTTTTGCACCAAACAAAGTTTTCTTTTATCTGTCTTAAAATTATTCAGATGCAGACTGAAACCCTTAAAAATTACAACACATTATCTGTGCCGAAGTTTATTCTAACCAAGAAAATAAAAATTTGAGAGGTTTTAGTTTGGGAATGTCTAGGTGGCCTCTCCAAGCTGACACTGTGTGCTGTTTCATATTTTCAGGTACCAAACTGTCATTTAAGTCATTTAATTTCACTTATATGTCACAACAGGCATAAACTCCATCCAAAAACAATAATTCTTTAATTTTTAGAATGTTGATTTTTTCTTCTTCTTCTTCTTCTTCTTCTTCTTCTTATTATTATTATTATTATTTCTACCAGTCCTGAAGCCAATACAATTTCCCATTCAAAGATAATACATACAAAGAAAATTAAGTTTGACTTCACTGGATCAGATTTTTATTAAAAAAAGCAAATAAATAAAATTGTAAATACAGAGGTTAGGTAAAAAAAATGGTGAAAAAGTAAAAAGAACAAAAACCCCAGCAATTATTTATACAGGTAAAATGCTATTGATACCTTAGGGAGTACATGTCTACACCAGGGATTGAACTCTGGTCACCTGGGATGCAGCTCTGCAATTTAACCACTAGGCTATATCAACTGAAAAATGATATGATATTTTTGGTCTTGGCTACAGAAACAGTGATCTTATGTGGTGTTGTATTGTAATAGAGGTTAAAAGGTGGTCATTGCCACCGTCTTACGAAGACAGATAGCCCGAGCCCAAATTCTGACATTCATAAATTTAGAATAACCGTCTTAAAACTGCTGCTATGACCGATGTCTACAAAGTACCATTTGGAGTATGGCAAGGGATTGATAATAAAAAAAATTTGTTGCCCCGCCATCAAATATTTGTGTTTTTGAGATCCCAAATATGTGTCTTACATTTTAGGAATTTAATGAATAATAAAAAACAAAAGAATGCAAAAAAAAAACAATAATAAATCCAAATTTCTACCTGCAAACATTCTGTATTTAGACTTGATAAACTTGTATACAAATATATGTATTGCTAAACAATTTATAGGTTACTGTAAAATGTACCTGATTTAATAGGTTTAATTGGAATAAAAATATGGTGGGTGGGATACTAGTTTTCTAGGAATGTTTACACCCTAAAAAAAAAAATATATACATATACATATATATAACTGCTCAAAAAAATAAAGAGAACACTAAAATAACACATCGTAGATCTGAATGAATGAAATATTCTTATTCAATACTTGGTTCTTTACATAGTCGAATGTGCTGACAACAAAATCGCACAAAAATTATCAATGGAAATCAAATTTATTAACCCATGGAGATTTGGAGTCACACTCAAAAGTGGAAAAACACACTACAGGCTGATCCAACTTTGATGTAATGTCCCTAAAACAAGTCAAAATGAGGCCTAAAAGTGGGTGTGGCCTCCACGTGCCTGCATGACCTCCCTACAACGCCCAGACATGCTCCTGATGAGGTGGCGGATGGTCTCCTGAGGGATCTCCTCCCAGACCTGGACTAAAGCATCCGCAAACCCCTGGACAGTCTGTGGTGCAACGTGGCGTTGGTGGATGGAGCGAGACATGATGTCCCAGATGTGCTCCATTGGATTCAGGTCTGGGGAACGGGCGGGCCAGTCCATAGCATCAATGCCTTCGTCTTGCAGGAACTGCTGACACACTCCAGCTACATGAGGTCTAGCATTGTCTTGTATCAGGAGGAACCCAGGGTCAACCGCACCAGCATATGGTCTCACAAGGGGTCTGAGGATCTCATCTCGGTACCTAATGGCAGTCAGGCCACCTCTGGCGAGCACATAGAGGGCTGTTTTGCCTCCCAAAGAAATGCCACCCCACACCATTACCAATCCACCGCCAAACCGGTCATGTTGGAGGATGTTGCAGGCAGCAGAACGTTCTCCACGGCGTCTCCACACTCTGTCACATCTGTCACACGTGCTCAGTGTGAAACTTCTTTCATCTATGAAGAGCACAGGGTGCCAGTGGCAAAATCTTGGTGTTCTCTGGCAAATGCCAAATGTCCTGCACGGTGTTGGGCTGTAAGCACAACCCCCACCTGTGGATGTCGGGCTCTCATACCGCCCTCATGGAGTTGGTTTCAGACCATTTGAGCAGACACATACCCATTTGTGGCCTGCTGGAGGTCATTTTGCAGGGCTCTGGCAGTGTTCCTCCTGTTCCTCCTTGTACAAAGGCGGAGGTAGCGGTCCTGCTGCTGGGTTGTTGCCCTCCTACGGCCTCCTCCATGACTCCGGATGTACTGGACTGTCTCCTGGTAGCGCCTCCATGCTCTAGACACTACGCTGACAGACATAGCAAACCTTCTTGCCACGGCTTGCATTGATGTGCAATCCTGGATGAGCTGCACTACCTGTGCCACTTGTGTGGGTTGTAGAGTCCCTCTCGTGCGACCACTAGAATGAAAGCACCGCCAGCATTCAAAAGTGACCATAACATCAGCCAGAAAGCATAGGAACTGAGAAGTGGTCTGTGGTCACCACCTGCAGAACCACTCCTTTATTGGTGGTGTCTTGCTAATTGCCTATAATTTCCACCTGTTGTCTATTCCATCTGCACAACAGCATGTGAAATTGATTGTCAATCAGAGTTCCATTGTGTTGTTTAAGTGTTGCCTTTATTTTTTTGAGCAGTGTATACATGTTTGTGAGGACACGTATTTCAGGCTAGCTCTTATTTCCTGCCAGCCATGAAATGCACCTCTTGGATTTTTTTTTTCAGTAGACCACAGTATTAAATGCTTTTCAAATTGTGCAAAACAATTTTTCAAATGGTGAATTGCAGGAAACCAGAGTGAATTTCATCCATCTGGCGCTTAACAGCCTGGTCCCAGTTCGACTTAGTGACCTGGTCCCCCATGCATTTGACGGCAAGGAGGAAACAAGCCCTGTGGCAAAAAGCACCCCCACTTGTAGTTTTTCTGTTTACCCAGCATAGCATCATATTCCTTTCCCAGTGTACATATGACATTAATAGGTCAACATGATGTAACCACAGTGAGTTTTAGGCATGCTGCATTTCCCTTGTTTGAGTTAGGTCAGGAGTGGAATTACCGGAAGACTATGTAGCAAAGCCCCACCCCAACCCCCCCCCACCCCCACCCGCCCCTCCCCGCAGGCACATTTTACAGTAGTATATTTCCAACGTCATTTTCAAAAAAGTTGGGATGCTGTGTAAAATATAAATAAAATCACAGTGCAGTGATTTTCAAATTATTCAAACTTTATATTTATTTGTATATAGTACAAAGACAAAATATCAGATGTTGAAACAGATATTTTAGTCACACTTTAGATGAAGTGTTGCTCATAGATGCTTTATACAGCATGTATAATGCCTTCATAAATGATACATAATGTCTTCATAAATCATACATAAGCAAATGTAATGCTTTGTAAAAGGTGAAGTAACACATCCTTATTTAGCATGTGGGGAAGTTGGGAAAGGGAGCACACCCTGGCTTGGTTGCTAAAAGGAGTTTCCCTCATGGCGGGGTGTGACCGGTGTTCTCTCCTCAATTAGTGCCACAGTGACCTCATCTGGACCTGCTGTCACTGCAACATTTCCATTCCCCCACTGGACACCGTTACTGCACCCTTTCATGTTTATTGTTCATGTTTTTAGTTTTCCGTGTTTAGTTTTTTGCCAGGTCTGCCCAGCCACTCCACTGCTTGTCTGCGTTCCGCCCCGTGCCTTCGTTGTTGCTCATTTCAGAGCTCTGGTTGGCTTTGGTATTTCCCCCTCCCTTCTGTGCTGTGCTGGATTCGGGGCTGTCTAGGCTTAATTGACAATTAACTGTTTTTAAGTTACTAACATTTACTAACATTCGCTGGGTGGTGTTATTCTAAGATGGGCACATTACTAATACTACTAATTTAGACAGGGAGTTTATTTTCATGATTCCTGCTTTTCTATTTCAAATCTTGCTGTGCTTTTCTGTTCTGAACATTCATGCTGCTTTCAAACTGCATACTTAATTGTTACTTAAGCTGAGCACGCTCATTCTCTTAATGAGCAAGTCTTGTCATCCAATCTTAGTCCATGTCCAATGATCTTGCCATGCCTCTTGTTTCTCCTTCTCCAGGTGTTGCCCCTCATGTCTTGATTTCTTACCCTTTATCTGGATGCGGTGGAAGTTGGCTGGCAGACAGTGTCTCAAGCTCATGTTTGCAAGTCTCGTTTCAAGCTCCTGTTCGCAAGTCTTGTTCTAGTCTGTTTTTCATGTCGTAGTCATTTTGTATATAGCCTTCTGCATTTCTAGAATCATTGTTCTTTTCTGTTTATGGTTATCCTGCCTGGAGTTTCCAGTGCCTTTTGTTTTTTCTGATCCTTAGTTCTTAGCTCTGTGAAGTTCTCCTTAGTTTGTCCTTTGCAACCCTTTGGGCCAGTTTTTTTGTTGGCCCTCGTGCCTGTTTGCTTTTGTTTAAATAAATTCCCTTTTCCCTTCCACCTCGCATCTGGTGTCCCTCTGATCTCGCATCACTTGTAGCTTGTGAAAAATGCAGATTTGCTTCATTTGCAAGGTTCATCAAGTGATTAGCCAAGAGAATCTGTTCTATATTCTGAATGTGGTTGCGCAAAAGGGTGCTGCTAGGCACTCTGCACAGCCACAGTGATGGCAAAACTAAATGCTGCAAAGTCAGCATCAGTTTTGGATTTTTTGCATTTATGTTGCCCGTGCTGTCTTTACAATGCCTTATCAATTATACAAATGTAGGCAATGGACATTCAGTTTTTTTCATTGTCATTTCTCATTATAGGCCATGGCTTGTTCTTAACTGTTCAGTCGATAAATTGTTTGATTGTTTATGAGGCGAACTTGAACGAGAACAGCTTGAGCAGTAAAGGGTAAGGTTACTGAAGGCCTTCCGAACATCTGACGGCACGCCGCGGATGAGTACCCTATGAGCCAAGTCGCTGCCTGCGTTCCTCTGGGAAGAACCTCCGTACTGTTCCTACCACCAGTCTTGTCAATAATGGGAAGCATGCATTTTCTGTTACTGTTGATGTGGAACTCCCTACCTAGGGACCTGAAGTCTGCAAACTTAGTACCTTCTTTTAAAATGAGTCAAAGGGTGGGTGACATTAGTTATAGATTTGTGCTAGAGAAACTATTTGTCTTTGAAATTATCTGCCTGCAGGAGACCTGGATGTCCAAGCAGGATTTATCCCATTTAAATAGTATTAATCCATCTTTTCACGGAATTGGTGAGTCCACTCGAGACAGACATTAAACTTGATTCTTGTGTTAGTGAACTCAGATTGAATAGAGACTGGGCAGTTGGGATACAACTTTGTATTGATACCAAGAAACTAGTCATACTAAATGTATATATGCCCTATGAGTCAATGGACAATGAGGGAGAATTTCTCAACCGTCTCACTGAGCTACTACTAATATAGATGATTTAGACTCCACATGTGTGTTTATTGTAGGAGATTTTAATGCCGATACATCTGATCCCAGATCCATTTTTGGGAATCATTTATGTAACTTCTGTAGAGACATTGGACTAGTTGTGACCTCTAAAGACAGGTTACCTGCAGACACATTTGCATATGTTAGTGAGGCCTGGCACGCAGTGTCATGGCAAGACCAATGTGTTCGTTCCAGAGACGCTGATGACATACTACAGAGTGTAGAGGTGGCCTACTCTCTTGCCACATCTGACCATATACTGGTAATCATCAGTGTTGATGTGGGTGGTATACCTGACTTGTCTGGTATAACCCATGACACGAATTAAAGACGATTGGACTGATCACGGCTGTACCGCAATGCTGTTGATGGTTTTTTCCACAGCTCTGATCACCTATTAAAAGATATTGTGTTGCCCGCGGAGGCCTTATTATGCAGAAATGAAAATTGTAAGTCTCTGGATCATATGAAACTTATGAACAGAGTGTATGAGAATATTGTCAATGCTCTTAGCACTGCTAGTGATCCTCTATATAAACTGTACAGGAATAAACGGAGGGGCAGGCCAGGCTGGAATGACCACATAGCTGACTTGCACTCAATTGCTAGGGACACATTTCTCTTATGGTGTGGAAGCCTAGACAGGGTCCTCTCTTTGACATGAAGAAGAAGACCAATGCTAGGTTTAAGTATGCTCCTAGGTTTATTAAAAAAACATGAGGATGTCATGAGAAGTGACTCTCTGGCCAAAAAGCAAGGGAGCAAGGATGTGACTAATTTTTGGAGAGAGGTGAGGATGGTGAATAGCTGCAGGACTCCACTGCCTGCCAATATTGAAGGTCTGGTTGGTGTAGATAATATTGTGGACTTGTGGAAAAACCATTACTGTGAAATGTTTAACTCTGCTCAGAGCAGTACTGCTGACCTATCTTATAATGTTGATTTTTGTGAAGAAATTATCATATCTGTTGAAGAGATCAGGAAAGCTGTTGTTAGTCTGGATAACAACAAGTCGAACAACAAAAAGAATTTGCAACAGGCTTCAAGGGGCGTATGGGAGGTAAGGTGGTGGCAAGTGTGTGCTGAAACTGTGGTGAGGGGTAAACTGCAAGGAGCTGAAGTAGTTGATAGGAGGGGCGGACCTGTAGGAGGAAGCATAGAATTAGTGATATGGGAAACGAGGAAGGCGAGGGAGGCGGGGAAAGATAGTGCAGGTGCTGATTTCAGGTGAAGCTCCGCCCCTTTCCTGCTCTTTGTGTATTGGAGACCTCGTTAAATGTTTGTCTGCCATTTGCCATTCTGCTCTGATGACGGCTACCCGCCGAAAAATGTAGCCATTTTATTGTTCTATTATGAACTAGCCAATTAATAAAGGCTTTTTAATGTTTATACCAGAAGAGTTGCCTCAGACCATCTGTTTGCTTTCTACAAATTTTAATATTGGGAAGATGCAACATTGTTCACCTCCACAAGCTAAAATCTGTATTATTATTATTATTTTTTATTATTATTATTATTATTATTATTATTATACAAATATTATTCAAGCCAGCATAGTTATTCCCTCTGTTAAACAACCCTGTATTCAATTCTTTCCACCGGGATATGATGAAGGAATGATAAAATTATGATAACAAAATTCATAGTCAAGCAAATGCCCCTTCCCCTGTCAATTGACACGCTGGCAATATCCATAGTGAGTTCACTTAAAAAGCTATTTTTCAAAGGCAGTCTAATAACTGGTAATTTTTAAAACCTGACAATAATACTGGCAATATATTTGAGACTCCACAGACTTCCAGAATTTCCACTGCCTTCTCTGACAATGAGTTTGACGTGCAGGCTTTCAGCTTTAATTACCTTTGCCAGCAAGTTAGATGGGGTCATGTTTTTCCCCCCATTTATTGTATCTCCCCGATGATAGTGTCAGGAGATACTATGGTTTAGTTCCGGGGCCGCCCCCGCCACCGCTGCACCGGCAGAGATTTTCTGTTACAGGCTCTGGAGGCTTCAGTGTTTACAGGATTTTTTCTAAATTTGTCTAGTTAAAGCTGTGTATTTGACAATGCTCAAGATCAATTTGCTGCCATTTCCGACATCCAATATGGCCACCGGCGGCCATTTTGTCTAACTTTTATTTTTTTGTTGAGTTTGAGTTTGTGGTCATTTCCAGCCGTTTTGAGCAAAAAACATGATTTTCTTATAAGTCGCCTCTGGACTTCAGACTTCAGCTTCAGAGGCTGCAATGTTTGTAAAATTTTTTTGTAGGATGTCATAGCAAGAGTAAAAATGGTAGCATAGTGGCTGTAAAAACTTGCAAGTGATCTCCGATGGGGATCGGGGAGATACACGACTCGGTCCCTGTGGCAACCGAGTTATCTAGTTTTTCTGTTCATTTCTCAGTTTATCTGTGTGTAAGCAGGACTACGGAGAAAGTACCGCACTGATTTTGATCAGACTTTGCGGGAAGATTATATAAGACAGCAGAAGGAGTTCATTAGATTTTCACAGGTCAAGGTTAAAGGGAAGGGTCAACATCGTAGACAAGATTAAGAAACAAACAGAGTTATGCTCTCTACTGAGAACCCTTCTAGTTTTAGGGTGTTTTCATCCATATCAAATAAATTGCTTGCAAATGACTGGACCTTTTGTGCATGGTCCCCCCATTTTAAAAAACTACAACTATTTGTATAACTGGCTTCACAGATCTGTTTTCCGGGGCAGGAGTATATATTTTTGTTTTAAGTGAATGCTGAAAAGAGCTGTTGATGTTTCATCTTGATTCTAGACTTTGCAATTGCTTTTGGAGATTTTTGTTGTATGGCAACATCTGGACGACAGCATGTGTTGAATAAGCTGGCCGTCATTAAGCACAGAAAGTAAAGTCGAACTCTGCAAGAATCTTGGGCGTGCCACAGTGAACACCTTGGCTCATTATTAACTTGAGAAAACAACTGGTGAACCTAATTATGTCACAAGACCAGGAACACTGAGGAAGATCACTGTAGTGGATGAATGGAGAATACTCCCAGTAGTGATGAAAACGCTCTTCTAGATGCAGGTGCAGATAAGTCAAGACTACTGTACATATAAAACTACACTAATAGGACCACAGGGATACACTTCCAGATGCATTGATAAGCCCAAACAGAAAGGTGAGATTATAATAATAATGCATCAGCACTTTTCAGGGCACTCAAAGACTGTTTTTCCATTCTTGCTTGATGTACAATTTCAGCTGCTTGACACTTTGTGGCTTCCACAGTCATATTCAATTTCATAATGTGCCAAATGTTTTCATTGGGTGACAGGTCTGGACTGTCTGGACTTTAGCACCCAGACTCTTTTACTACAGAGTCATGTTTTTGGATTACAGTATATTCTGAATGTGGCTTTAGACATTGTCTTGCCGAAATAAGCAAGGCCTTCACAGAAAAGGTGCCTGGATGGCAGTATATATTGCTCCAAAACCTTTATATATATCGTTCAGCATTAATGGCGGCTTCAAAGATGTGCAAGTTACCCATGCCATATGGACCAATGAGCCCCCATACTATCATGGATACTGGCTTTTGAACTGTGCGATGAAAAAAAGCCAGATGATACCTCTCCTCTTAAGCCCAGAGGACATGGGGTCCATGATTTCCAAGAGAAAATTCAAATTCACATTTTGATTGATCGGACCACAGGAAAATTCTCTACTTCTTTAATGAGCTCGGGCCCAGAGATGGCAACAGCATTTCTAGATCTTGTTTATATATGGTTTCATTTTTACATGGTAGAATTGAAGAGTTTGTTTCCAAAACGCAGTATATCCATTTTACTCATTTTGAGTAAATTAGCTTTTTCATATTGGTGCATATTGCATTTTATGCAAAAAAACAAACTTTGCCCATGAAAAAATACACCTTATAGTATAAATTTCTGAAAAAACTGATTTTTGCACCATTTGCAAGAAGCACAGGGGATTCGCTCTATAGTATTATCTCAATTTTTGTCATTTTGGCACTTATTGCATTTTGGAAACAAGGCTTCAATTTTAACTTGCATTTGTGGATGCATTGACAAACTATGTTCACTGACAATGGTTTTCAGAAGTGTTCCTGAGCCCATGCAGCGATTTACACCACCAAATCTTGTTTTTTGTTAAGTGCCTCCTCAGAACCTGAAGATCACTGCCATTCAGCATTGGTTTTCAGCTTTGTCCCTTGCATACAGTGATTTCTCCAGATTCTCTGAATCTTTTAATGAGATTAGGTATCATGTATGATGAAATCCCCAAATTCCTTGCATGTACAATGTACATTGAGAAACCGTATTCATTAATTGTTATTCACAGTTTTTCAGAGTGGTAAGGCCCTTATCATTTTTATTTCTGAAAGACTCAAGCACTGTGGGATTCTTTTTTTATATGCAATCATGTAACTGACCTGTTGCCAATTAACCTAATTAGCTGTTAGGCTTTCCACCAGGTGTATTTTTTTTTTTAGCATCATACAACTTTTCCTGTCAATGTTTTCATGGCATCAGATTCAGAATGAGCACATTCAGGGTATGACCTTGCTGAGGAGTACAATCTCAGTGAATACAAACCTGTAGTCTGTGCAGTCCTTTTTTTTTGCAGTGAAGTACTGAATGTCTGAATCACGTCAAGATGCTTGAAGACTACGCATTTGAAGATATATAAATAATATAAATAATGACATGTTCATGCATCATACTGCTGCCACATGTGGGGGCAGATGAATTACTCAGAAGGACGATTGGAACTATTTTTGTGATGTACAATGATTCCTGTGTATCCATCCATTATGTCCATACAAACTGTATCTATGGTATAAGGAAACAGGATGTGAACATTTTTATATTTTTGTCTTCACAGACATGTTCTTACCTCAAACAGTAAGTTCTTTGAAGGATCAGGAAATAAACCTATGTCTTTGAAGGAGATGAAAGACGTAGGGACAGTCCATTATGGGATGACTCAATCACCAGCCGAAAGTGAACCTGCTCCTGGCCATGTGCCATTCCGTCTCATGGTCCCTCCCCTGGGAACTTTCATGACAACATTTTGAATGGATGAAGTTGTACTGACAGTGATGCTTTGTTTTGAATGTGACACCAGCCTTCCTGCCATGCACAAAAATTGGCTCCCTTGGAACATATAAGCTAAATGGACTATGAAAAAAAGATGTGGTTGTGGTTATTCCTCACAATAAACAGATTAACAAAAATCAAAACTTAACTTTAAAAAAATGATTGAAAAGAACTATTCTTATCTCAAAAAATTTCTTTTAAAAACGCGTGTGCCACAATTTTTGGCAAACTAGGGAACCTGAACTTTAGCAGAAGGTACTCGATCTTCCAGTAGGATCAAGTTCTATAGTCAGGTGACACCTAACCAGAATACGTTGTCTTTGAATTTTAGAAATGGGTTGGGTTTTTTGGACATTCTGCGAAAAAGCCCATCCTAACTGTGAAGTAGGGTGATAGAAGTTTGACATTTTGGAGCTTTTTTTTCTTAAAAAGGCCCCAGTGAACTTGATGGGATTTACAATATCATGGTTTCCAACTTTCCATCAATTGCCAGCAGATATGAACCCATTATTACTGGGCGCAACACTTGCTTGTATATTCCACTAAGACCTGGAGCGGCCTCCCCCCCTTTAAGATTGGACGCAATGTTTGTGCACTTGTGGCTGCCCTAAGCGAGGTCAGTCAGTAACGGTGCCTGTTTTCCATTCTCTGACGGACTGATTGTAGACTGGTGACAGGCAATGATGTGCAAGCGTCATTTTACACATCAGAAGCAGCTCAATATTTGTAATTACCGAAGAGCTTGCCACATTAACATGGCACGCATCAGAATCACAATACCACATGCTTTTCTGTATTTCCCCTCATATCTCACTGGAAAAGCATTAAAAATCAATCGATTCTTCAATTGGCAACAAACGCAATACATACTCCACCACTGCATTTCTAGTGGTGCTAAGCATACTTCTGATTTTGATGGCATCATCAGTAGTGATTTCTTTTTGGTCCTTTTTCTGCGCCTCCGCATTAAAATCAATATTACCCCTGTCTGACTTCAAATAACTGCCTCTGTGTGAATTTTGAATACCGTTTCAGGTTTCACTGTACCCCTGCACACCTGCACACCCAGTTCCAGAAATAACGACTGAGCAAAAAAAACTGTTTTGAGTTCCTGAAAGCAATGTCAGCGGTTGTCAAAATCACATATAGCAATCAATGTACACTCAGATTGCATAATTTCTATGAACGCAAATTCTCCAAACAAATGATCCATGTTGTAGTCAAATAAATGTGCAGTGGAAAACCTTCATGATTGCATACCACAGTGTAAAGCAACCTTTAAGTGCTTGATGTTTCCTATCATTTCCATTATAAACCTCATCTGTATTATCAACTATTGCAAAACTATGACCCTTGACAATCATGGTAAAATTGGCAAAATATCTACACTAACCAAATTCAATCCAATATGGCGGCCAAAGTATGTCACTGGGATAACCTTGTGTAGATATCATTTCATCTTGTTGGGATTCTGTGATTCTGCTCTGCCTTGTGCCTTGTTTCAGTTCTGTGCCTGGCTTTGCCATGATTATTGATTTTCGTGTTTAGTGACCACTGCCGCAATGGTCTTTTGACCATTCTTGGATTGTGTATTGTGTTTAGGTATTTTAGATTATCCTGTTTTATTATTTTTCATATCCGGTTTATTCTTAGTCTTTGCCTTAGTTCTCTAGATTCCTGATCATGTTTATTTTTCTGCCTTGCCTTACTTTGCACTTTGTCTACCCAGTCTTGTCTCGTGTAGGTCTTTGCTCACGGTCCCTTGTCTTGCGTGCCACTCATTCGGGTGATTTATTGGTTTCTGGGTTTCAACCTTCTTTCTTTATCTCATGTTCTTCCTTCCTCTCTCTTTTGCTATCTACTAACCCATACTAACAGTTTGTTGTTTTTGATAATTACTAACCAATATTAACATTGTATATTTTTACTGACTTACTAACATGCACTCGGGATTGTATAGCTGCACATACTAATTGACTAACGATCTCTCAGCAGTCGCCCAATTCTAGTCTCCGCCTCCTTGCCTATCCCTAATTACCTCTGCTGCTAGTTTCTGTGGATTTCCACTTATACGTTGTGCTTTCCTTTTCTTTTATCTTTGCACTTTAGTACTCCTTGACCGGAGCTGTTGTTTGTACATAGGTTTGTCTCGTGAACCCTGTCTGCGTTTTGGCTTTTGCCTTATTCATGTAATTAGATAATTCCTAATGTGTCACTCCCGATGATTGTACCATTGATTGCACCTTTTTCTCCCTGGTCATGTGTTCACCCGGATGTGTATTTAAGATGTCTGTTTAGTCACTTCCAGTGTCAGATCGTTCTTCCTAGTTTCCTGTGCCACATTTGTTTTCCGCCTCGATTCATAGTGATTTATCTTTCTGACTGGACCGCCTGACTACCGAGCTTTGCCTATTCCCTGTATTGTACCGCGTTCTCGTGTATCGACCTCTTTTGCCTGACTACGGATTTTGTGATTGGTGCCCTGGTTTTGATTCTGGATTACGCCCATTGGACTTTGATTTTTGGATTGCGGACATTGTTCTGTTGCCAGCTCTGTTGGGGGGTGTCCCCCTTCAGAAATAAAGCCTCCTTTTTTTGCATTTTTCTGGTTTTCGCTATTGGTTCATTTCGTAAATCACAACACATCTACAACCTTGGACATTCAATGGAGATTACTTGTGCAAAATGCCGGTCAGATTCCCTCTGTAGTATCAAAGGAGATGCCTTTCAAAGGAGAATATCACCAATATGTGCATTTTTGCCTTTTTGAACTTTGTTGCCATAGCAGTGATGAACAATTGCTGAATAAAGCACAAGTAAAGTTTAATGCCTTGACATCAGCTACACATTCAACTGCATCTAAATCAGCCCTGGGGTTATTTAAGTACCTTGCATGCAAAAATTGGCAAATTGTGGAAATTAACCAAATTGATTACATAGGTTCCTGACACAGGTGAGATTTCACTTTTAGGGTAACATCTACTTGCCTGTTCGACCTTCCTTTTCTTTCTCACCTTCCTGCACATTCACATGTAACATGCTGTCACATAACACAATGACCTGCGTTAAGCAGCTTGAGGTGTAGTGGTGATGCAAAATCTGGTTGAGGAAAAATAAAAGTTTGGATGACTACAGTAGGTCTCCAAATTATGACAAGTAGAGAAGTATTTTGTTTATTGATGTTTTTAAAGTCAGTGAAAATAGGACAAACGCAATAATTGAAGCACCTATTACTAAAACCCCATAAGTCACACTTGACTTGACTTGTGGAGTTTTAGTAATCAGGGACAATCCCTAATCCCTTACCCTTCTCCTGGCCAGCTGTGCCACCCGAGTTAGCCATCTGCCAGCTGTGCCAACTGTCTAGTCTTGTGAGTATTTCCTAGCTTTCTGAGTTCTGTTTGTTCCCAAGTCTTGTTCCAAGTTTTGTTCCGAGTCTGTCCCCCTGGTATCTGTTAGTGTTTTGGATTCTTGAGTTCTCCTGTTTCAGTGCTAGGCACGGTGTTTTTGTTGGCCGGAATGCCCCCTTTTCCCCCTGGATTATTTCTGTACTTATTTTAATAAATATCATTTTGGATCCCCACTTCTGGCATCTCACTCCCCTTTTGTGTCTCCCTCCCGTTCCGGGGTCTTCCGAGAGTTTCCAAGTTCACGCTCATGTTCATGGTTCCACGTCCTTGTTGTCTTGTGAGTCGTGGGCACCCAAAACCCTGCCGCGAGTTTGTCCCTTTTTGGACCACTGTCCAATGTACTCACTCAATGTACTCACATTTGTTGACAGGGAGCATCCCAAAAGTCTTAACATTTCAGAGACACTCTAATGTTCTCGTCAGACCTTAATGATTTGGCCCTTGCTAAAGTCCTTCAGTTCCCATTTCTCCCACGTCCAACACATCGAATACAAGAACTGACAGTTCACATACCACCAGAGATCTGTCTGCAGACCTTGACATGTACTGTTGTTATGACTTAACCCTATAATGCCCCCTGCATCATATATGATACACTAAATTTGAAGGACCATGTCCACCTGGTAAGGTGCAACACAACCACGACTGCTCACTGTATCATATCTGATACACAGTGCTGCCACCTGGAAAGAAGAAGTGAGATTACAGGAATGTCTCTCCTCTAATCACTCACTTCAAGGTACTAGCTCCCATGTGAATGGGAATTCATGAATTTCCTTGGACTTTCGCAGTGAAGTTTGGCATTCCAAGGTAAATATTACACCAAAATGTATTCTTATACATGTTAAGGGATAGCCATAGATAGTAGAGAGCATATAAATAATTTTAAATATTGAGTGTTGAGTTCTGGAAGGGTGCTGATTTTTGGCTGTATCAGATATGATACTCCTGGAATTAGAGGAAGTTCTGTTCAGCAATGTTTATTTTGCTGTCACAAAACCTAATGATGAACAGTGGATCTGAATACTACCCTTCAATACTTCAAAAATATTACTGGGTCATATTTTTCCGATAATGATGTATGTGTCTGGGCATTATAGGGTTAATTGACATGATTTGCTGCATCGGTTTCAATGTTCATCGGTGCACATTTACCAGCTTGTCAGGACAGGTGTATGAATGTCTGCTTTAGTTGAGTACTATCATTTATGGATTCACAACCCTGAGAGAACAAACTCCTACATGCCTAATGTTCTAGACAATCTGTGTTGTACATACAAACACACTTATGACATTTTTTTTGTGATAAGAGCACTGTAAATTAACCGTATTTTTAAAATTAGATTGTAACATGTGGGTATGAGCCATCTTAACCGTCTTCTGCACTGATGTAAGGTCCTCATTTTGAATAGAGGTCACACCAAAGTGTAATAAAGGCATCAGCATAAGAGCATCCACAACTGTCATTAATTTCAAAATAATGTTACTGTTCTAACCACATTAAAGTTACCTAAATTCTACGTTATCCTCAACTATCTCCTCGTTGACAGATTTATTAACCTCTGGGACCCAAGCCTTTTATTTTTTTTTCAATATTTGGCTTGCACTGTCTAATTGTGTACTAATGCTTGTATAAATTCAACCCTGTAATCCACAATGAAGTTATATTCATCATTTTTACAGATCAGTGTTTCCAACAACTATGGCTGATGGTCAAAAACACGGCCTCCGACTGCTCAAATGTAAAAACCACAGCCTCAGATTGGTCAATGGAATCAATCCAAAGGATCATTGGGTTGATAAAGACAGCAGTAGCTGTTTTCAGCACAGGAAATAGGATGAATTATCAAATTATCACATTCATTGTTGGATTTATCATAACAGATTTATTTTCCAAAGTCTCCAAAAAACACAGTAGTTTAAGGGTAGATTACAAAGCCTCTGAAAGAGATACGATCGCACCGGAGTGCTGGATTAAATGGGGCAACATGAAGCTTTCGGACAAAAAAAGTAAGTAAATGCTTTGCCGCTAAACACTGTAGAAATGGAGGAAACATGGCAAATTGCTCAGTCAAGTCAACAGGCATACAAACATAAAAACAACCCTAGATATAGAAATTATGTTTGACTGAGATATTAATGTTCATATATAGAGGTTTTTTTTTGTTTGTTTTAATTTAACATAACAGCTTGTCTCTGACGCACAATGTTTTGTCCGAGCATCCCTATCATAACTTAAGTGTTTTACCCTGAATAACAGCATGTAGTCTGTCTTAGAAAAGTTCCCTCTAATCTTTCATTGGGATTCCATGTACGAGCAAACCTCAAATGTGATACCACATCATCCCCATTAGAATGTTTCACAAGTTATTCACAACTTCACAGCTTCGCACGTGTGTTGGATCCACCTCGTGTTTTTCAACCTCAGATTAATTTAGTTTTTTTTTTTTTTGCTTTTACTGCCCACAACTTTACCAAAATATCCTTTTCCATATACACTACAGGCAAAAATAGCAAAGTGTTAGCTCATATTCTAAGAATGGAATTGTGAAACCAGAAAACGCCATGTTGACGTGCAGCCCCATATGGTCTCACACATTCAGATATTTTCCTAGGTTCATGGAATTCAGCAAAGCTCTAGAGGGTCCATTTAACCCTTTTCATCAGATAAAGAATAAAGAAAAGAGGAAAGCTTCGCTGCCCTGTCCATCCTAAAAATCAGAAAAAATACCCCTGGGCTGATTCCTCTCAGAAATGCATTCATTCTCACCCAAGGCCAGCTACCCGTTGTCCTGAAAGTTCAAAACGAGCAAAGCATATTTTGCTGTTTTTGGAAAATTTTAGAATAAGGAAAACATAATATTACTTCTTTAAAATTAGAGCGAATTCCTTTCTCAAAGATCTTGTGGTGTATAATGCGTAACTAAAACCAATCGTGGATGTGGCCGAATCAGTGGAATTTCCGTCATGTCAATATAAACCGGAAGAAACACAACTGCGTCACACAGAAAATAACTCCTGGATAATGGCAGACTGCAGAGTTTAGAAAGCAGCTTCCCTTCTGGGCCATAAAAAAGCAATGCCAGCCGCAAGTGAGGCCTTTCTTAATATCAGAAATATCAGAAATGCGGACAATCAAGCCAGAGATCGTATCATTGTTGAGCTTATATGCAGGTGTATGCATAGTCACAATACAGACAAAAATGTTTTAGCTACTTCAGGCAAAGAATTTACATGTGAAACCAATCAGTGTGTCATTCCCTTTAAAAGTGTGGTGGGCATGCACCTCAGTGAATAACTATTATAAGGGTGCATTAGCCAAGTAGCAGGAAAAAAAACTCCTCCCTGCAAAGGAAACAGGTCTACTCAAGGGCTAAGTGAAAGCGCGTGAGCAAACCATTGCTGAAAGTATGGAAACCTGCTCACAGTGACCACCAAAAATGTGATACAAATATTTTCAAAATACTGTTCAAAATTGTTTTAATTCTACCTTGCTGTTACAAATCACAATGGATCCTTGGGGCTGCATTTGAACTTAAAATTGCATGACATAATACTGCAACTAGTGCACAAAACAAGCACACATGACTCAAATGCAGGACAGTACACTAAATGGGCATCCTGCTCCTGAGGTATCTTTGCTATTGCTTGCCTCATCCTCTCCCACTGACAAGGGCTCAAACATGTATGGCTGAGTACTGTGAGGCATCCGTGAATACTCATTCCTGTCACCCTCCAAAAATTCAATTTCATGAGAACTCACCCAGAAGCTGACAATGCTGAATTTTCTTCTGCGTACTGAATGGCCTCAGGAAACTTCCCTTTCAGGGCAATATGGCAATCTTTTCCCACTGGGCAATGAGCGACTGAATTGCGACACTCCATACTAATCTGTACAATTCACTGTTGTATAAGAATGGTCAATACATATTTTCAAATGGAATTTGTGAGGTAGGGACGTAATCCAAACTGTACACAGGGCAGCAAACAAAACTCAGAGTCAGGCAAAACAGGTTCGGTACACAGGCATGGGTCTGTCAGAGAATCCAAAGCCAAAACCCAGTGGGCGTAATCCAAACCGTTATCAGGGCAGCAAACACTAAACTCAGAGTTGGGCAAAACAGATACGGTACACGGGCAGAGAAGTATCAAAGAAAAAGGCAAAATCAGAATCCAGGACGTTCCAGTCAGAAGTATAACTCTAAGAGTACAAGGCATCAACAATCGCAGCACAGGGAAAACGTTCTGACAAGAGCTGTAAGTGAAATGACTGCTTAAATACACATAGGGGAAGGCACATGCTATGATAGGAAACAGGTGAGTTGGATCAGAATAATTACAAAGGAATGAACATGAGGAAGTTCCTGATTACAAGAAATTAGCTAAAGCCAAAACGCAGACAGGGATCACAGAGACAGCTTACTGACAAACAAACGGCTCCGGTTAGGGAGTTCTACCATGCACAGAGTGAGAGGCAGAACAGTTATTAGCCAGGTGCAGAGAATCTGCCGAAGCACAGCAAAGTAAATTGAGTGAAGGCAAGGGGCAGAGACTAGAGCAGAGTGAGTGCTGAGAGCTTGTTCGTCAATTAGTAATGTGCAGCTGTACAATCCCTAGTGCTTGTTAGTCAGTTAGTACTATAAACAATGTTAGTCTTGGTTAGCAAGTTTAACTAAAACAACACACTGTTAGTATTGTTAGTAATATAGAAAAGTAAGGTGAAGGAAGTAAATGAGGTTGGAAGGAATGGTTGAAATCCCAGAAACCATGAAATCACCCAAAAGTGTGGCACACAATACTGAGGCAGTAAGCGATCACATGACAAAAGACCAGAAAGGGGGAGACAAAGTGCAATGCATGATAAGACACAAAACATGGACCGGAATATGACTGCAGGAGTGGAATATGGCAGAACATACCGAAACCAAACAAAAACAAAACATGGCATGGAATCCAAAAACACAATACAAATCATGGTCAGGCAAAGCAGAATCATAAACAGACAAGGCAATCAGGCAGAATCATGACCAAAACATGGTCAGGCAGATTTGGATCATAACAGAATTAAATGATTTGCATTGTTCATATTTATTCACTCCTGGATTGAAGATATTAAGAGTCATCGGTCCAACAACACAGCAGAAAAAGTGGTGTCCTGATGTCAGCCAAGGCATTGTGAAAGCCATATTTTGTTATAAAATTTGGTAGCCAACTTCATGAAATGCTCATGGCATGTCTGTTGATACTTCAAAACAACGTAAAATGAAATATTGCAGAGAAATACCCATAATAACGGTTTCAATTGTCTGCACTAAATTACCGAGACTCGTCTGATTAGAAATGCAATTTGAAATGACCATCCTGGGCTTAACCAATCACGTCCTCACGTGTTACGTCCAGACATGTGGGTTAATTTGCATAATGTATTCAAATGGCGTAAAGAGGACCGCGGCAAACTAAGGTACTCACTTTCTGCATCGAAATTTCACAAGGCTTCAGAGAATCATATATACCAGGCTTTAAAAAATAATGATTGAAAAAAGAAATTTTTTCCATGTCCTTATATCGTGTTACGACCATAACAACATAACATATCAAGAAATATGCGTAGATCGTGTCCTGTGCATAGACTGTATAAAAAGATGGACGCAGCATACGGATCTTTAAAGTGAGGCTGATGCGGAAATCTAAAAAATTTGCATTTCAATTAATGGCCAGCAGATAGCGACGTCGGTGGTGGCAGAAAGTTGTTCAATGCTACTGAAGTCTATGAGAAAATTACCCTACTTTGCCACCTGATTTATTATTTCATTCTTATTCTATGAAATACCTTCTTCTGAATAAAACAATATATTCCTTTGGTGATTTAGAGCGACAGGTAACCAGTTACAAAATTTGAACAACGCTTTGCACTGGAGCCAGGTGAATGGAATACAAACATTCAGGACAATAGACAAAAAAAATTGACTGGCCGTAATTGTCCAGAAATCTTACTGATAGACTGAGGCCATTTATCCAAAAAAAGAATTGACTCTGAAATGTATCTTATTTTCAGGAATTCACTATCTGTTTTGTGTCCTCGATACACCCACAACACCTGCCACCTTAGTACTTTATGGGCCACTGAAATGAAGTGATCACTCGGTTTATCTTCTTGCTTGCTTCTTTGTGATGCCCATGGATGGGGTTTCACCACTACAATGAAAAACTTTGGAAAAGCTGTATTTGAATTTTCACCACCATTGTAACACATTTGTACAGTTTAGTATGGAATGATCCAATTCTGGCTGGTATTTTGCCTAAATAAAGGAAGTTATTATATATAATGTAAAACACGCAAAATAGATATTTATTTCCAATAAAGTAGGCAACAGGGTGTCAAACTCTGGACTTCGCAGTCATTTCAAAATTTCTGTCTGAAGTATTTCAACCTCAAGAGCCTTTAACTTTTGAGACAAACTTATGTATGCTGAAGTAATAGTTTTGACTGAAAAAAAAAATTGCAAACTGGTTAACATGATATAAGGCCATCAAATGCTATTAGTCCTGTATTATTAGTTCAGTTGGTGATAGCTTGTCTGTCCCACAGTGTCAGCTGAATCCCTGACATTCTTAATTTTTCTTTGAGATGAGTCAAAAAAGTTGGGAATTGCCTGTTGTTATTGCAAGTCCCCCGCGCATCTATTGACCATTTTTCACAGGAAAAAATTAACAAAATCAAGAAAATTTCTATTAATTTGTGTGGAACTTTGACCAAAGTTTATTCAATTTTGTTTCGGAGTTTGGCGATGGCTGTTTTCCCCTGTTATCTTAAGGTTTTAATTTGAGTGATTTTTATATGTTTTGAGTGTGCATATGTTTTGAGTGTTCATGTCATTCAGGGAGTGTAAATATTCATATGATGATACCCGGCTTGCATGAAGAGATTCCAACGGTTTCGGTCCAAAGTTGCTACTACACCCAATGAAAGATGTGGACAACTGTCAGTGGCAATTCTCTAACAAAAGGAACATACCCAGATGAAACAGTGTTAGTACCTAGTTTGTATCAGTGCTTGTGCATGTTTCTATTCCTGAAGGATGGTTGCCTAGATAGTGGGTGGATTGTGTCCTTTGTGGTTTGTTTGCTTCTATGGCAAAAAAATGGGATACGGATTTCCACCAGAGCATGGTGTCTGGGAGTCCCATGAATGCTCCTACTTTTCTGATGCAGGAACCACAACATCTAACAACAGTCAAAAAGTCGATTAGATCATGCATCTTGCCCACTCTATTGTGTATGTAGACAAAAAAAAAAGTCAGTTGCTTCACTATCTAATACGTCTTCTTGTATGTCTTATGTTGCAACTAAAAAAACATGATTCAATTAAAAGAGCAGCTGCAACTTACATAAATATGCAGGTATTCTTAGTAATTGAGTATTTGTACAACTCTTCTGTTTGCTTTAGTGTGAAAAAGCAGGTGCAATTTTGCCACCACGGGAAGGTATAATTATAAAAGGATTTTTAAAACCTTTTTTTGGATACCATTTTTCCATTAAATTCTGGCTGAATTTTTTTTTTTTTCTCACAGATTCTATTTGTGTGAATTTTTGCCAAATAAAATGGTCAGTGACATAGTATACTACATACAATTTCATGAATAGATTTATAGGCTTTGCCCTATCCTTTCAAATAAAGATAACTATGGGATTACTGAAATCACAGGAATTGGGTTTGGAACTGTCCAACGCATCAATGATTCCTACAAGAATAGTGCTGAACCATCAACTTTGCAGAACAAATAGTGAGGGAAAAAAATCACAAATGATCATGAGCAGAGATCTCCAAAACTCCTGGTGAAGTCTCAGAATAAGAAATTAACTGTAGAAGTCATTGTAATGTTTAATTGTGAGGAGCATTTCCAGATTCACAATGCAACAAGAACTTGAAGGATCGGGACTAAACAGCTGAGTGGCCACAAGAGAGCCTCTTGTTAGTGAGGCTTATTGGCGAGACAACAGCTTCAGTTTGCTCGGCGATCGTAAAGACGGAGAAATGTGAAACTGTCATCTGGTCTGATGAGTCCAGATTTACCCTATACCAGAGGCAAGGAAAGAAAGTAGGCCCATGATGCAATGCACCCATCATAGGGTCCACTGTACAGGTCTTCGCAGGCAGTATTATAATCTGGGGTTGC
Source organism: Gymnothorax reevesii (assembly GCA_029721435.1). Taxonomy (NCBI): domain Eukaryota; kingdom Metazoa; phylum Chordata; class Actinopteri; order Anguilliformes; family Muraenidae; genus Gymnothorax; species Gymnothorax reevesii. The sequence continues at coordinate 81,162,159 of CM056577.1, read as the reverse complement.
AACATTGGGTCAGGTCTTGGCTCAACAATATTATGCAGCAGTAAACAAATTCAGCAGCCAGCCTGAATGTGCTGAATGACCAGGTTATCCCATCAATGGATTCTAAATCCCTGAAAACACTGGCATATTCCGGCATGACAACGCCAAGATTCATCAGGCTGAAGTTACGAAAGAGTGGTTCAGTGAGCAAAAGAAAACATTTTCACACAGGAATTGGTGGCCGCTGAATCCTGACCCGAATGAACTGAAAATCTTTGGGATGTGCTGGAGAAGGTTTTACAGATTGGTTTGACTCTCCTGTTGTAAATACGAGATCTTAGCAAACAATGATTCTAGCTCTGATCGGAAATATATATTGTAACATAGAATGATTGCCAGAACAATGCCAGGACAAATGCATGCTGTGATCAAAGTGAAAGATGGTCCAACCAAATATTTAAAAATGTGCGATTGTTTTTTTTTTTTTTTGGCCAGACAGTGGAAGACAATTAATGCTTTTGTTTGTGAGGTATCTGACATTGAACTTTATATTTTTGTCCTTTCAAATGGTAAACAGCAAGTCTAATTCACACGTACACACTTGCTGAGTTTATTCCCTTGATACTAGCTGCAAGCAGTTTGGTGCTGCAGTCACCTTCAGTTTGATGGGAGCTCTTCCATTGCACTTAAACAAGAAAATGGTTCATGACCTCAGTTTCTCAGTTAACCACTAAGATAGTTTACTGGGTGGCAGATGTTCTATTCAGACTGCTGGGGGAGGGCAAGACAGCATCAGAATAACAGCTGTCTTGCCTGAAGAGGAAAACACAACCCATCTGTCTGGGTCAGAAGAGCCCGCGGCGGGAGGGTGAAGGGCCCCACAGATGAGCAAGGGTACTCACACTCAATGAGCAAAAACTCTGTCTCCCAGACCTGCAAATTCTCTAACCGTCCACCATCCTCCAGCAACCACTTTCTGAGAACTGAACAGTAACACCAAATATTTGATGTAAGAATCTAGGAGTGTCTTTTACCAAAACCAGACTACTGAAGCATTAATTCCCGTTCTACCAGTAAGAACCAAATCAGTTAACCCCCTGAAGTCTAACCTTTCACTTAGGTTTTCCCTTAACTTAGTTGAAGGTCAGAAAAGGCATTTTTTCATATTGTAAGACTACGTCACATACATGTTTTGTATCTGTTCGTTGCAGTTCTTCACTAAAGCAACATCACACTTATATTAAGAAAAATTTTCGAACCCAGGATGCCCTGATTTTATGCAAGCCAGCTAATGCCTTAGTCAAGATGTCAAAAGCAAATCAGAATGAAAAAACATATTTAAAGTGTAAAGTACACCTGCAAGATTAAATGAGGCACAATTTTCAGAGCTGATTCTTGTAGATAACATTACATATGCCCACATTCTCACTCCTTTTTTTTAAATAAATTTGGCATCTCTAATCCCACCCGAATCTGGAATGCCCAATTGGTGAACTATGTACAAAGCTTGCTCATATGCGACCCCTTGCTGCCAACTCAGGATTGTGAGACAGTTCACGGCTCTCCTCCGAAGCACGTGCCTGTCAACCACTGATTCTTATACACTCATTGGTTGAATCTTCGCAAGTTCAGAACTAGGGCGGAGGATACCCGGACGTGAACCAAGCCGAAGTCTTCCTGACGAGCGCCCGTCTGGCCAACAGGAGGCGCTGGAGCAACGAACAAAGCTGTTATCGAATACCCAAATCCGGCAGTCCCTTCCCAATTTGAAACCCTGTAGCGCGATAGCCAATTGTGCGCTACTCTGAAAAAGCTGCCGACCCCTGCCGGTGGGTACGCCGAGGCTCGAACCCGCAACGTAGTGATCACCTCTGCACTGCAGCGCTGTGCCTTTACCGTGTGAGCCATCCGGCAGCTCCACATTCTCACTCCTATGCATATCTACCACTGCCCTGCCCTTCTGTAAGATCCACTATTTCAGCTCCACTCCTGCTTCCACTCTGCGGCGAAAGCAGGCCTCTGCCTACTGCTGGGCTGCATCACTCTCTGCAGCTATTAACATTGCCTGCTGCTGCATCACTCTTGTCTGCTGCAAGTTATCATCCCACCTCTACCTCAGCATCCATCTGTAGGCTGTGTATTTTGCCCTAGAGAGGGGATGGATATCCTTACACCTCCTGCTCCCTTCTCCTTAAGCTCAGAGGGCTGAAGGGTGTGTCAGGTAAGAGTCTACATGCCAAACTATCATTGTTGTTGTGTTTAGGAATTCTTCCTATTCTATTCACATAAGAACCTGTCATCGTCAACAAACAAACAAACAGGAGTGCTGATTTAAAACTGTATTTCCTAAGAATTCCTCAGGCACAATAGCTTCTTTGCTATGTTAAAATTAAGGGAACAAACAAATGAATAACATTAAAGTTATTCTGATAGGACACTTTGTCAAAGAGAATATTTATTGAAAGCATACAAGCATACGTTGAGTTTGGCAGTATGGCTCTGTTCTGTTATCCCCCAGCCGCCCTCCCTCCCCCCGCTAATAGAACAGAGCCTACAGCAACGATGACCCCGAAAAGAAGAGACATTGTTATTGAAAGACAGTTTGGTCATGAAAGAACAGGATTACACAAAGCTAAAATCAACAGGAGGAGTTGGGGAGGAGGAGGGTTGTTAAGCGTACGTGCTGCAGAGCCGCTACTCAGAATGAGAGCTTAAGTAAACCAGCATATTATCGATCAAGCAAACGTGACAGCAAGTCAGATGACATTCGTGAGCACTCAGGTGATTCTCCAGGGCGAAAAGCAGCTCCTATATGTCAGCAAGCTTGACTATGTGGTCCATCAGAATTTACGTCAAGCTGCATGGTAAAAATGTCCAAGGTAATCCTAATAAATATTCCAATTCAATAATTGAATGGTCCCAAAGGAGATATGCAAGAAAGTCCAAGAAGTCCAAGAATTTCTGTGTCCCTTGATGTAGTTGAGAAGGAAAAATGTATGATCGATGATGTAGAATAAGAAAAACATGCTTGAGGAATCCAAGATTTGCTGAAAAAATTTTGTAATGTGTTGAACTGCTAAATCTAAAATTAACTGCCTGACAAGACCGCAAGTATTTATGTACCCAAAAGAACTTCCAGAAGTTTCCTTTGTCTTGCTTACGAACCATCCATGAATATGTAATCACTGCTAGTCTTGTGTCATTACAGTCCAGTTGTGACTAGAACTTTCCAGAATAGTTGAGAAATATTTAGAATTTTCTAGACTGTTGCACAGGACATACACTAGACCTTCTAGATACACTGTACATGCTTCTTAATACTGTACTTTACAGTTTACATGTGGGTAAACTGATTTTAAATAAAACTATTTATGTTTCTTTCTTCTTAACATATGAAGTAAAACCTTGTTGCAGAGAAATAGCACTAGCTATTGCTGCAAATTTTCCCTTAATCTAATGTGGATACCAGCAGAGATATAACTAGTTGTCGTCACTTTTTTCTGCATGCTGGATCAAACTATTGAAAGGTTTGTGACTCTTTGAGTTAGCTGCATGTTCTTGCACTACCCATGATTGGCAGTTGCATATATCACATAAATGATTCTCCTTCATCTGAGAATCAAGCCACCCAAGCCCTGACCTAGCTTCCAGAGCATCCCGCTGTTTGCCTCAAAATAATATATTGCACCAATCTGCTGTCTGCAGGAAGTGAATCTGTCGAATGCAGTAGGTATAATTTATTGCTCTAATTTTATATCCCTATCTTCAGGTGACTTTCTGTTTAATTGTGACTGATGGAATGAATAAAAATCATTTGCACTCAGGCAGCAGCCATTAAATAAGGCTTTAGAATATCAGACTGACCAAGCAGACCACTCAACAAGTAAGGGATCAAAAGAATTTTAAGAAGTAAAAATATAATAAGTGCAACACAGGGAAGGTCACTGTAGTAGCTTAGTAACTCAACAATATACAAGCTTTGAATTTTGGCTATGGTGCCTGCAAATACCACAAAAATACCCCCATCACCAGCACCAGAGCGCTACAGTCAGAGATGTTTTATCATTAACTCCAAATTTGTGATTGCAAAATTAGTACATTATGCTTGTTTTTCAGATCATTTTTTGTCAATGCCAATGCTAATAAATGCTGCATTACATGGCACCTTAGCTTGCCATTAAATGGCATGGTAGCTAACATCTAGTAAATGATGAAGAGCTGCAAATAATCAGACCGACATCTTTTTGAAAGATAATGATATGCTTTCGCCGCTGTGGGTAAAATATGCTTCATAAAATATCCAAAATTATTTGACGTGGTCTTGACAAATGTCAATTTGTTCCAAGCAGTTTTATCTGTGCATTCTACAGAAACTACTGAAGACTGCAATCTTTTAATGTCAATTACTTAAGATTTCTGATGCTCAATGTCTTTTGAGCAAACCACATTTTGTCTATTAATTATGCAGTAAAGTTGCAGAAATGTATTTTGTTAAGATCCATTTGTCCAAGGATGGTTGTGGTCGTGCATTTACATTAAAGAACAGCTTAATTTTTATATGCTAATGAGCAGACTTTTGAAAGCCCTAAAGTTGTTCACCCCAAAGGCTAATGCACTTCATCCATTTCACAAGCCTTTAAACTGAACAGAAAAGATTTATGCACAGGAAGAAATTGATTGCTGCACCAGTTTTGTTGGGGGTGATGTGTATTAAAATTTAAAAAAAAAAACAAGCAAAAACAATGAAGATACAGAAAAACAAAAGCAGTGACAAACATTTTAATTAAACTGTAAGAGAGTGAGAAAGAGCTGATCAGTTCTAGTATATTGTTGCGCCTGACAAGTTATGCAGACCTTAAGATCAAACTTTTTTTTATTCCATGTCTGTGCACTGCAATGATACCTTGAATGACCGATACACCTTGAACCAGAGCACTATTTTTGGAAGGTCATGGTCATGTCAGCAGTAGTGAGACTTTTCCATAATTGATGGCTACCTGTTTTAGAGGGCTTTCAGTAGGCAAGCCTATATTTCTGTATGATTCCTCTAACGTCAGTCGATAAAACTGTTGTTGTTAGAATCAAGTGAGAGTAGCCTTGCTTACTGTTTACTAGCAAGCCGTTCAATCAAAATGCATCTCTAGCCGTTTGATTATTCCATAAGTTTGGCAACATCAACTTTTTAGCAAGTTAGCAAGAACAAGCATTAACCCTGTGGCGCAGAATACTAATATCCCCAATATTTCCTGTTGTGCACGAGCCTATTTAAGGATTTATAAGTCAGTATTTATGTCACAGAGACTGTGGAAAATTATTCCAGTGAAGCATGGTATTGAGAAATTTAATTACAGAATTATGCACCCATTAAATTCTGTAATTTACAAACGCCGGTGCCTAAATCTGCGCAGAGGTGTAAACATCTGCAATTTAAATGCAATTCCCAAATTGAATTCAACAATTCATCACTGAGCTTAATTAAATACTGAACATTTTCACAGTGCCATGGAAGAAGCTCTGTCATGAAAAGTGGGTACTGAATTTCTTCCATTATTGCCCATAGCGTGCTTCGAAAACTCGTTGTGTCTGAGAACGAATGGACAATGCCAACCATCCCAGGTATCAATGAGACAAACAGAAATCACCACTTTAAATGATAAATCACCATCTACAAGCGAAAGCTCACCCTCTCCAAACAATCCATCAGTATGCAGTGGAGGATATTCAGAAGGAAATCTTGTGACGTACTTATGAACACACTATCGCAGTTACACAATTTTCTGTGTGGTAAGGTGACTGCAGCTCATCCACAGTTCCAAAGAAGATGCACTGTGAAGAGTATCGCCACAAGAACTACTACTGCTACAAGATATTGTCACCCTGAGCCAGTGTCTGGTGAGAGGTGACATCTGTGGAGACCCAGGTACGATCTTCCTGCAGAAACTGGGAAATGCCAGCACCCAAATATTTGAAGACATCTATTCCAGATATGCGGAACTACTGAGTCTGGTTGCTGACAATGCTAAATCCCTAGAAAGTGTTGAGATCAAGCTTTGACAACTGAAATCATGGTATATATGTACAGCCCAGTTCACTGAGAACATCATGGGCGCCAACACAACACGGGATGCAGGAAAATTTAACAATCAGCTACTCTCTAGTGTTACACTGTGTGGCTCAGCTCCCCCAGCAGTGGTTGGCGATGGGATGGAGCCTGAACCAATCAGAGAAAGTGAGACTATAGTAGACAACAGTCCAGTTGCTTCATCTTGTTCTTGTGATGCCTTCAGTTCTCATGATGCCTCCACCAGTCACCTCATGGCCTCCCCCAGTTATACAGCTGTCTCTTGTGTCCCTACGGCTCATCATAGTGTTCCTGAGGCCTCCTGAGCTTACAATGGGCGGAGGGCAGCAACACATTCTGGGCGGCTCGCTAATCCGCTGCATACCATTCACTCACACAGTCATACTTACAGGCAATTTAGAGTCTCTAATTAGCCTGACATGCATGCCTTTGAACAGAGGAGGAAACGAAAGGACCCTGAGGAAGCTCACGCAAACACAGGGAGAACATCCAAACTTGACACAGGAGGACCCCAGGCCAGATTTGATCCTACAAACTTCTGCTGTGAGGATGCAGTGCTACACACTGTGCCACCACGCGGTTAATTTGGCACGCCTTCAAACAAGCAAGGTAGAGCAGAGGCCAGGGAGAGTTTAGTTAGCAATTATCGGCATATCAAGAAGACGCTTTTTTGTTTTTTGTTTTTTTTTAGTGCAAAGGCAAATTCCATTGTATCACCCTCTAAAGGAAGACAAAGTGAAGTTCAATCGTGAAGACTCTGGAATTAAAGTTGAAAAGATTTATTAACAATGAAAAAATTTTAACATTATCTTTGGCAATGACTCCATCCTCGAGGACTCTTCAGCAAGGTGGGGTGCTGATCTGCCAGCGTAGCAGGCAGAGGCAAAGCTGTCCCCAAAAAAGAAGGATTTTGAAGGACTGGATAGTCATCTAGATGAATTGACCCAGTGAGTTGGTAATAGGTACTAAGGAACAAATGGTACTAAAGAGCACATGAAGAGGAACTAACGGATGAATGAGGATTACAAAACACAACACCGCAAGTTAGTACTAAGGAACAAATGAGGAGGTACAAAAGAGCAAATGAGGATGTTCATTAGTACAACCCGGTTCATTTCCTTATATATCCTTGTGGTTTTTTGAACCACAATCCTCATCCGTATGTCCTCATTCATTCCAAAGTACACCCTCATTAGCTCTTTAGTACCTCCTCATTCCTTCCTTAGTACCTTCTCATTTGTTTAGTAACAACTTGTGGTTTTGTGTTCAGTAATCTTCGTTCATCCCTGACCACCTCGTCATTTGCTCTTTCATACCTCCACATTCGTTCCTGGGAACCTCCTCATTTGTTCTTTAGTGCCTACTTGCCGTTTTGAGTCCTGTAATTTGATCCCTAGTACATTCTCATTAGTTCTTTTGTACGTACTCACAAATTTGTGTACAGTACTGTGGCACATTTGAGTGGTAAAAGTACTCATGGAAACAGGAAAAGAACTAATAAAAATGTTGCCTTGAGCTGGGTAACTGTTTTCTTTGCTCGGTTGCTACTATATGAATCAAAGGCATTTTTAGATCCTAAGTTTGCTTAATTGTGTGAGCTGGAAAATGTCATATGTCAAAGGAGGAAAAAATAACCAAAAAGAATGTCAGTCATTCAGTATGTCCTCTACTACAATTATGTTCTTGCAAACTTTCATTCATAAAAAAAACAGGCTTTCATGCATTCAACTGGAACTCCTTTGTCCAATGTTATGATTCATTATGTTGTCACTTGATACATAGTAACTTAAATGAAACATGATTCATCAGAAGCTATTTAAAGAACGCAGAGACTGAGCTGTGGCAAGCATAGGGCACACTGATCTGTAAACTGTAATATTTGTGGAAGTGCTTTACTTAGACAAAAGCTGTCTAATAGCAAATTACTGGTCATGAAGATAAAGCAGACCTCAATACCTTGCGGGTCAGAATCAAACTGATTAAAGCTGCATTTCTGGGTTCAATGCAAAATTTCTCACATAACCATAATTGAGCCATAAGTGAACAATAATTGATCTCATTTTGCCCGTTTAAGTTAACAATGGTTTAAGAATGAACAATTCACTCATCATGTTTGCTGTACAGGATAAATTTAACAATTCTCGCCACATCAAGTAAAATAAAGTTTCTAATGTATCCAAACAGCAGATATTTTTAGAATTGAAAACCCAGAAAACTTCATTTGAGAGCTTTTCAAAATTTCCAAGCTGAGTGATTTACAGTGCTCACCAATAATATTGGCACCCTTAATAAATATCAGCTAAAAAGGCAATTAAAAAGTATGGTTGTGTAAGGCCACACCTCCAAACTCATTCGGCAAATAACGTTTCCATCAGCATTTATCGCATAAGCCTTTTACCGATCAAGAAAAAATTCGATGAGATCATCCGTATAAACTTCATGTCAATATTCTTGAAATAACGTCGAATTTTACCGTTTCCATAAGGCATTTGTATCTTTATATAAGCACTTTGCCATTGATGAATTCTGATGAATTTTCATGTTTTTGCAAAATGTTCAAAATAAACAATTTTTTGTATCAAACATGCCTTTTCTTTAATGGAATGTAGCCTTTCCCATCTACCTACGTCTTAATGATCAGCCATGTAATGTTGTAATGGATAATTGAACAGCTTTATGCTGGTTTAGCCATGCAGACTTGTCTGTACTCTCTTTTTTGAGATTGACATTAGGTTTTTCTCTTCAAGATATAAACCAGAGTGCTTTGTTGGTGGGCTGGGGGACAATGGTGAGGGACTTGACATAACCTGTGACTCGACTTGACTTAACATAGCCTTATGACTCAACTTGACTTGACCTACCCACAAAAGAAAAGACTTGAGACTTGCTTGAGACTTGGACCAAATGACTTGAGACTCACTTAGGACTCGGATCAGAGGGACTTGGACAATTGTCTGCCCGACACCCTTAAAATCTTGCTATAAATCTTTATATTTTTTATTTATGTAACAGTAGCCAGTGTAGAAAAAAATCTGATACAGAAAAGTACAAATGCGAGACCACGAAGACAACGGCAGGCAAAGGGTAACATACATGCACGTTTCACGTTTTCCAAATTCTGGTACCACGTCGCCAGTCAAATGTAGGCCTACATTTCAGAAAAAGAAATGAGTGACAACAATAATTTTTATAACTGATGCATAAAACAGAGACAAGACTCCAACTATATCACCGATAATTTCTATCTATAAAATCTATCTATAGTCAATTACGGAAAACGAGGAGAATAAATAAAAAATAAAATAAATAATATATAAATAAAAATAATAAAAAACCCAGAACAGTTGACTACAAACAGAAATTCTTAGATTGTGAACATTTTAAAAAGAACAGAGTTAAGTTTTATACGAATGGTGTTCAGTTTTAGATGAACGCATCAGGTAGGCATCGAGAGATGAATGCATCAGAAAATGAAAAGAAGGGTGCACATTATCGAGCGCAGTGACCAGGTTTGCAGCCTCGAACGCATCCAAAAATGAACACATGTCCATTTAAAAATGAACGCGTTCACTGTTCAGAATAGTGACAAGCTCCCTAAACCACATAAGCCACATGCCCGTGTTGTATCTCTCATAGACGTATTCCTCGCGTATCATGTGTATTTATTCTAATTCTTGAATTTACTGCTGTTAATAGTACACTACAGGCCAAAAGTTTGGAAGCAAGATCAGATTTGTACAAAAAGATCAGTTTCATTGGCATACTTTGCAACAAAACAAACATGATTATTATAAGAAGCGTCACTTATCAGAATACATTTTTACTCAAATTATCAGGCCCATATTACTAGGCCCAAAGTCCTAGTGCCCGCTGGATTTCCGTTAGCATCCAGTGGGCTGTAAACCCTGACATAAAGTGAATAATGCAAACTGTGAATTGTTTTTTTTTTTACTTTTCCCTGAAGTTGTAACTCTTGCAAATCTTCTCAATCCAAAAACTAAGCCCCTCCTTTCTTTTGTTAACATTTATTCAGCAATGGTCTGGAAATATCAATGTATACAGTATTTAAAGGTTAATAGAGGAAAATGGTGCATAGTCTAATCATGCAGTAAATACATCCCAAAATCCATAGATTACTGGTTTTTGTCATGGTTCAGGTGCGTGTTTGTTTGTTGCACCTTTCTTTGTTCTATCGTCCCAGATACCGTTGCCTACTTACTAAGGTAGCAGGTAAGCTGAAGCCTATCCCACCTGACTATGGGCGAAAGGCAGGGACCCATCCTGGACAGCTCACCAATTCATTTCTGGATGCACATGCTGTTCATACGCCATTCACTCACACACTCATACCTATGGGTAATGTAGAGTCTCCAATTAGCTTGGCATGCATGTCTTCGGATGGTGGGAGGAAACAGGATGACCCAGAGGAAACCCACACAAACACAGGGACAGCATGCAAACTCCACACAGAAAGCCCCCAGCTTGCTTTGAGTTGGTAGTGCTACCCACTACATCAGTGGTTCCCAACCCAGTCCTCACGGACCCCCTGCCCTGCAGGTTTTTGCTCCAGCTCTACTCTTTCACACCTGATCCATTTAAGGGCTTCATGCTGATTGGTTGAAAAAGATCTACCTGAACAGGGTGAGTATGAAGGTGCAGTGGGCCTTAAATTGATAAGGTTTACAAAAGCAGAGCTGCAACAAAAACCTGCTGGACAGGGGGTCCTTGAGGACTGGGTTGAGAACCACTGCACTACATCACCGTGCTGCCCATCCCAAGAAAATGTTACAAGAAAAATCTACTTGAATCACAAACGTATTTCCATTTGCGTATTACTTTTTTTAAGTTCAGAAAAATGGTTCAGAAAACATAAATGATCGCCCCTGATTTCCTGTTCCATGCAGTATAAATGCAAACACTACACAGGACAATATTTAGTTATCAACCATCACTATGGTTAAGACAAAAGAATATAGTAAAGGCATGTATCAGCCAAGTTGAGCAACAAAAATGTGGAAATATCTTTAAAAAATAATCTGCACAAAAAGTTGAAATTACTCATTAACTCTACCAGGACAGTAGAGTCCAAAACTACGGTCAGAGAGAATCTGCCCTCATTGTTCCCTCTGTTCCAGCAGTCCTGTGTCAGTTTTTTGGCGCATTCTCCTTAATTGATTAATTTGCGTCTTGTCATACTCCCTGCCCCTTGTATGTTCTCTCATGCCCCTCTACCTCCTCGTTAGGAGTTGTGCTGTGTATATAATGTGCATTGTCTGCCATTTGTCGCTGGATTGTCTCACCTAGCAGAAGTCCAGCAGTCAGTACTCATGTTTATCTCACCTCTGGTGGCCCATTATCCACCAGCATACCTGTGAGTTGTTCCCTGCCTGTCCCACCTGTGCCCAGTCTTAACCCAACAACCTGCCTCCTATTGGCCATCTTCAACCATTGAAGTCCATGGGCGCGCACTGACATGACTGAGTTGGATGGGTTTGCGGTGGTACCCTGGAGGTGGTACTGTCATGTCCTAGTTGTTTTTCCCCATTGTTTCCCCAGTTTCAGCAGTCCTGAGTCAGTTTTTCGGCAGTTTCTCCTTCGTTGATTCATTAGAATTATACTCCCTGCCCCCATATGTTCTCTCTCATGCTCCTCTACTCCCCTGTTAAGTGTTGTGCTCTGTGTATATACAGTAAGCTGCATTACCTGTGTCATTCCTCGCTGGATTGCATTGCCTAGCAGAAGTATCCAAGCCAGAACTCTTTTATCTTAAAGCTGTTAGATTTTCCTCAATCATGTTCCTGAAATCTTCCTGTTTTCTGCAGGTGTTTGAGGGTATTTTTATATAATTTATGCAGCTCCGGAGTTCAGACCTTTCTGCTCTCGCTCCCCCAACTCCCCCCTTCCTCACTACTCCACCGATTTTTTAATGGCACCTTCAGTAAGGGAGGGGGGGAGGGGTGCACAAAGTGCAAAAATATCCCAATGGTACAATTGATCTGAATTAATTGCAATATCCTCAAATGGAAGCTGAATGTCTGTCCCATTTAGATATTCAGATTTGAAAATTTCCCATTTTCTATGTATTTCAATGTGGTTTCTGTGACGTGTCCACACACTTTTGGTCACACAGTGGATCCTGAAATCGGGTATATCTCAAAGGCGCTGACACCATGAATGTTAACCAAGTTTGTGCGACCATGGTATAATCAAGAGCAGAACTAGTCCCCAGTAACATCTGTAATTTTCCACACCAATGCTATAGGCGAGGCAAGGCGTCTTTTTATAGAGCACCTTATCACATGTAGGATGTGTGTGACTGTGTGTGTGTGACTGAAACAAAAACAAAGAAACATCAAAATAAATTTACCTCGAGACAGAGAGGAAATAACAACAAGCCAGGCACAAAAACATTCATCCACAAATTGTTTGATAAGGAGTGCAGACAAACATTAGAGAGAAGTGCCTGTGTTTATTGGTCAGAAAATGTGAGAAATGTTCAAGACCTCCGTTCAGCCAAATCTTCAGTCAGCCAAAAGCAGTCAGTGGTGACAATCCATGTTCAGAAAGTGAGAATCCAGGCGCCCCGGTGGCTCATCGGCTAAGTGCGCGTACCATATCAAGGCAAAAGTCCTTCCTGCAGCAGCCTGGGTCCGAATCTGGCCCAGGCAATTTACTGCATGTCTTCCCCATTCTTCTCCCCACCTTTCCTCTCTATCTCTACTGCACTGTCAAAAACAGGAGAAAACTCCAAAAAAATGTTTTTAGTCACCCCCTGGATTCACCTGTTGGATCAGAACAGCTCTTCAGCCCGGAAAACAGTTCAGCTGAGCTCATGGGTGAAGGTAAATAATGTAAAGATTCTCACCATGTGACTCATGGAGTATGTTCCCTTGGCCAGAGCCACTGAGAGGACAAGCAAATACTTCAGAGGGCATGAAGATTTTTTTCTCTGTTGTTCTCTGATGCAAGATGATGTTTCATCAAATACGTTGCACATACTTGACCCTGCTATAACCTTCCAGATACCGCAGATTTAAACAGCTACAAGGTGACCGGCCATTGGTTGTACTGTATAGCGCTTTCTAAGCACATTTTAGATGCTTTTTGTTAAAAGTCCAACATCTGAGTCATGAGACTGTATAAGGCAGCACAGTCAAGTGACGTTTAATAGTTGGGGCACTACATTGTGTGGGCACCCCCTGCCTCGAGGCACGAATCAGGGCCAGATTACTATGCTGCAGTGCCTCCGTAAGTCTCAGAGCAGAATTTGCCTTACTGCTCCCACGGAGTGGGATGGTTCCCAATGTCGGCCTAACTGCACAAATGTTATGCGCAGCTTGGTGCAGTCCAGTCAAACAGTAATTCAGGATGCTGTGGGAGGAGCCCAAGTGTTATTTTGAACAGACACTGGGTGTCTCTCAAGCTCAGCTCTATGCATATCTGTGACTGGAATGAGCAGTCCCCACAGCAGGTGTGGGATGGCTTTGGTTCCGTTTCGACCAGAAGGACAGAGAGCTGGGAACCCTCCAGGATAGCTGTGCTGTGAGTCAGGGCTCTTGTGTGGCTTGTTTACTTGCAGAACCAAGAGAGACAGCTCTATGTACCAGTTTGGGAGAGCAGTATCAGCAGGATCGTCAATGCCATGCATGTCATCCGTCCTGGGTTACACACTCACACACCCTCATGCACTCCCTGTCAAAAAAACTGAGAAGTGCTGCCTTCTCGGACAAACCTGTTTGAGAGCATGGAGTGCAATGACATGCATCTTATAGAAGAGCAAGAGCTCCCTCTAAGGATGTAAGAGGAATCAACACTAATGGGAGTTGTATGCATTCAGCTCTGTAGAAATCACTTCAAGTCAAAAGGGTGCCTGTTTTGAATCAGAAGGAGGATGACCCCATGGCAACTTAATGCATACAGCTCTCATCAAATAATGTGGATTAATGAGTTGTTTTTATTTTAAAACAATTCATTTCTATAATTTGCAACTAAGCAATTATGGCTAACTGAGCACTCTATACCCTATCTTGTAAATTAAACCTAAGGTTTTCAGTAAAGACACCATCTGACAGCAAATGAAAAGTGAAGGAGAATTGGCGGGGGGGGGGGGGGGGGGGGTTTATGGTATTCATAATGCCGGAGGGATCGTTACAGTCCAATCCCCTTGCAGAGGAAGAGAATGTGCACCTGATTGGCAAGTACATGGTACAATGAAAGCCTTCACACTCGATGGACCAATCGGTATTTCAGACCGTTCTCACGCCTGACTGAGTAATACTCGCGTGTACAGGAAACCTCTATATGGGCATTCAAGCAGCACACCAGCAGACTTCCGGGGACCTGCTATGAGATTCCCTAAAGTTACCTTGAAAGGTCCTTGCACTCAGCAGTTCACTTACATTAAAAGGATAACTGACATTTAAGTGACTGCTGTAGGTTTTTCTTTTTTTTTTTTTATTTCACTTTGAATGGCCCTGACGTCATTACATAAAACATGAACAGAGCAAATCCCCCAACCGTGGAATTGTGAGTGGGTTGATTGCAGTCATTGAGTACGCTGTCCAAGAGAATTAGAGCACATTAACAGATTCAGAGAGAACGTACGTCACTGGGTCAGAAAAGGGGGGAGGGGAGGGAGCTCAGAGACGCAGTCACACATTTGTGAAGGAATGAAAATACGGCAGGGTCTGCAAATGAGTGGCACTGTCAAGTGGACCAGTTGACATTAAAAACTGATGGGGAGGGGTGTCTGGAACAATTACTCCCCATTGATCTTGTATGGAGCAGAATGACATCATTGCTGCAGTGGACCCGCCGGTTAATATCCTTTTCTGTTTCCCTCTCCTGCGCTGGCACCATGTGGATCAATGCAAGACTGCTGGCTATGGGTGCAAAGGTGCCACCACAGGGGCAACTCAGCCAGACGCTCAGTGCTGCTGAATACGTGAGCTGCTTAATAAATGAAGCTGGTGGTTCAGCACAGGAACGTGACTTTACTGCCGGAACGCGGCAGCCAGTGTATTTGCCCAAATATGGGAAGAACCTGCTGCTGACTCAAAGCTGCTTTTGTACAGCCCAGTGAATAAGATTTTTTCCTCTTTCTAAGGCCTGTGGAGGCACAAGGCCTGTATTGCAGGGGTATGGGGGTGGGGAGGCCTGAACATAGTAGCATCGTCTGGAATACACACTGCAATCAGCCAGCCGGTTAAATGCACTCTGAAATAAAGAATGTTACAAATTAAACTCACACTATGACTGTGATTTCTGACAGATTTTAGCAAAGGAAGCACAGTGCACACATTTTACTAAGTATTAGGACGCATATTACGAATAATAGAAATCTCCATTACAGCACAGAGCCTTGTAAGCCCTATGAGCTGTTCATACTTGGTAGACAGTAGCTTGCTTAATATTGCATTGGTTTATTGTATGCTTGTGTTGAACAGAACACCAAAAGTGCCTCAATAACATAAATAAAGAGTAAATAAATATACACAAAAATAAGCTCAGTTTTGGCTGTAACATGAAATAAACCAGAGTGAAATAAACCATCTCCCATTCCCTTAAAAGTCAGAAGCCCATACACCTTTGCAAGTAGGTTTTATAAGGGCGAATTTGCCATATAGCAGGAAAAAACTCTGCAGAAGAAAACAAGTCTGTTCATGCACAAAGTTAAAGCGCGCAAGAAAATCACTGCTGATAGCATGGAAACCTGAACACTATAATCTAAAAATGTTAGTTAGAAATGTATGTTCTTATATATTGTTTCAACCACATTCCAATGAAAAAAGTCATTATATACAGTGAATCCCAGAGTTGCATTTGAACATGAGCATAAACATAATAAAAATGCTTCAGGGTAGCAAGTAAAATAGAAATTATGCGGGTAGGACACAACTGAGAGAAATCAAAATGAACGAGGAAAAAAACAGCTGGGGGGAAAGAACCAAAAATAATGTTATTTTGATCACGCTAACGCTATCGTAACCGCTTGAATAATATTTAGCAGAAGTCAAATGAACTTGCTTCTGCTTTATTGACAGTTAGGCTGGGAAAGTCACAAATCAAGCAGGATGACATAAGAACAAAAATAACTGCTGGTGAATACCAGATTGTTGACGACATCCTTCAAGGCCAAGTCGGGTCCATAGAAGAAATTAGGATTAATTATAGACGGTGTCCAAAATTCCATCCGTCGCTTTAATGCTTCTTGAAAGTTCCACCCTCTATGGCTTCCTCATCTGCCAGGCAAACAGTAAATTATAAGCACATTTCAGATGAAACGCAGAGTTGTGCATTTGATAACAGAAGTGAGACGGGTGGGTTGTAGGTATTATACTCATGGATCAGGCCGGATTCAAAATTGACTGACTGACTTCGACTGGCTGACCGTGCGAGTACATTAACTAACTTGCAAGCCTGCGTTTCCTTTTTGCTCAGTATATTATAGCAAGTATTTTTGACTGAACAGAAATTCACACCGTTTCAGGCGTGATATGCCATGTCTTTAATGGTTTTCTATCAGCTACTTTTCCAGGGGATCTCCTAGACGACTGCATGAACAACAGTCACCAGTGTGTTCACCAGTATAAAGGAGTCATGCCTTGATCATGAATAATTTGCAAATACCTAAATGTGTAATTTTCCACATTGAATCGCAAATTACCTGGATTTTGATGTATTAAATCCTTGGCAAATGTAGTCCATCAGGGCATTTGATGATGTAGCACACAGCTGCAGGGGTGTGCAGTCATTCGCACTCGCCATTATGACATCTATTTTTCAAATTGTAATCTATTTTTAATCGTTTATATGTCTGTGCGGTGCTGCTCATCCCCGTGTGTAACAAGCAGAGTGTTTGAAAGTTGTAGACTCCCCTACAAGGGCACATAACATTATCTTAACAATGCGCCCTTGAAATAGCAGTTAAAAACTGAAAATTGACTTTAGACCAGGTTTTTGTTAGTCAATCGCATAATCACTTTCTGCTTCCCCAAGATAGCAACATGCCAACAAAGCGCATGACCACACCTCATTTTAAGACCAAAACGCCCATGGGTACTCATTTTGGCTCAAATACACTTGCTATTTGTGCAACCAGAGAGCTGGATGGGGAAATAAAACAACTGTGCCAGTCATATGCAGGCAAAAACACTTGCATCATGCTTGGTGCAGCTTGGGTCCAAGTGGAAGAACCTGAGGTTTAAAAGTAGCCAGCCATGGATGTATTCAGCTGTGGGAGGAAACGTGAGAGCAAGGAACATATGCAGACATTCAAACTTCAAACAGGATGGCCCCTTAACCCAAAACCTCTCTGCTGGGGGGCATGCCACCCACTGCTCTACAGTGCTGACCTGTAAGGCTTTGTACTGACTCACCATATCCCTGAGGGATTAGCAAGCCAATGAATGATGTCCTGTCGTGCACTGGACAGGAAAACTGTGAAGGGTGTATTCCTGCTCGTTGCTCGCTAAATGTTGTGATGGACTCAAGCCATCTAACAACCCTGACCAGGAATTAAAGGATGGATGCATCGAAATTGACAATGAGCAGGCTCAGGGCTGGGCATTTAATTAATTTCTTGTCTTTGGGGCCTTCCACCAAATTTAAACATTTCAGTTAAAATGCACATTTTTAAAATACAAATAAGCTTGTCTTTAGATGCAAAGAAGGAAAAAATTTTTATGCAAATAGTTTAGTAGAACTGTTCAGATTGAAGTTTATCGTGCTCAGCATTTTGCTAGATTTCAATGTTATCCACCGAAATCCAGTCACAAGTCTGTTTGCGTTTTTCTCCTTTTTTTAGGAAGTGGAAGGGAATTGCTGCTGCAGAACCGGAAAACCCAATAAGAAAAAATGGGTCATAATGTAACATGCAAGCAGTGCAGACAGCTATGACCCAGTTAAAAAGCAAGAATGGTTTTCAGATAGAAGTGTGCTGGGGGCGCTCACAAAATTAGGTTAGCAGGTGAGCAGCAAGGACTGAGGGAATAATTGCATAACATAACAACAGCTCTTTAAAAACAGCATAAGCTTAGCATTAGTAAATTCTTTTTCCAGTTTGTAGTACTCCCGACTGCCTGCTGGGTGGCACTAGTGGAATTCTCTTCAGGCTAAGTAATGATCAAGATTTAGTGATCCATCTCGTGCCTTCATGAACGGAAGTGCAAGTGGCAGTAGCGTTATTCATAGTTTCGTCAGTCGCAAAAAGCATATTTATCATCTTTGCCCACGTTGGTAGTTTCATGTTCTGCATTAAATGCATTTCCATCACAATGGGTTTAACAGGGCATTGGGAGGTGTTTCAATTCATACAGCTGGTGCTATACACTTTTGGTGTGAAAGACCTTGTTTGCGTTTAGACTCATCCAGACCACCTTGTAACACAAACACTTTTGATTATAGTAGTTTTATGGGACTGAATCCCATTCAGCAGAGCTGATAGTAAGTAAATGCACATCATTCATGTCAGTTTCGTTTTCTTTCCAGTTTCTTAAAGCTCCACTAGGTAGGATCCCAGTTTCGTGCGCTCTAGCGGCCACTAAAAGTCACTAGAGCAAGTAGAAGCGCAACGCCGCTGTCGCAAAACACACAGAGCGCTGTTGCCGGCTGACGTCCCCCGTGAGAACGTGCTTTTTTTTTTACACCCTGAGACTTGTGGAGCTGGAATCAATTAAGTTATTAGTTATGATTGTGTTTACAGAGAAGTCTTCAACAGTATTGGATTAAAACTATTGCTCTACAACAAATGTGCAAGCACCGCTCCTAAGAGCAACTTTAGCAGACGTAGTAGCTATTGTAACCTCAAAACGGGACAATATCAGTATAATGATGATCCAATGCCAGCCTACAAAGCTGATATGGCCTGTCTTTGCTTTCAAACAGTAGTTGCTAGTACGTAAGTCAACAACTTTTCTTTCCATGAGGCATAAAGTTTGCTAAAATAAAACACTAAGAAAAGGGGCTAACTCTACCGGTGAAATGCTAATGCTCCCTCGGCTAACCTTGTTTACATTATTTGAATGGGCTTACAATCAGTTATGTTTTGATAACCCAAATAGTGACTGTGACTACACACGGTAACACAGCAACACGTCCAACTTACAGCCCTCTTTTGCCATGAGCTCTCTCCACTGTGAAAAAGCCGATCCAATATTAACTCTGGTTTAGTGCCGTGCACGGTCACTCTCCCTTTTTTAATCCTGGCTTCCACCAACACCGTCCTTTTTCACTTCTTTTCCTCAGCCATCTTTCGAGACACTATACCAGGCTAGCCTAGCTGCCTTCTCCTTATGCTCCTTATCCAAAAGCTCATGTGTGCCGTAAAGCAGAACGTATGTCTCAAGAAAGTGTGGGACCCGTGGTCGAAAGCTACATAGTCCCAGATGCAGGCCACCAGGTCCCTCCGTGGTAATGGGAGAGATGCCATTTTCACTGTAATAATGCTTTTGTAAAATTAAGGAGAGTAGAGGCAGCAATGTCCTCTCCTGGTCTGATGGGCTTACTGATGGAAGCCCCAACCCCTGTGATTCTGGTCGTCTAACCACTTGATCTCAGGTTTAGTTTTCCTCTTCATCTTATTCCGCAATGTCAGATTAAGCGAATATGGAGTTATAAATTCTTTCCGTGACGAGGCTGAGAGTCTTGGTATATTACACAGCGTTCCATGAACAAGTGTTATTTGTAGTCTGTCACAATGTGCACTGTATTTTTCAAGGAATGAGGCATAACATTTCCCATAATATCTTTAAAACTAAGCATATTCAGAGTATGTATAGCGTGTAACTGAGTATAAACATGTCAAAATACTCCTCTTATTATTGACGTGACCCAGCAATCTCATTAAGGTTTCTCATAACCGGAAAAAGGGCTTATGTTGCTTAATGTGCATTCTCTTCTCTTGGTTAATGTTACTTACATGAGTCTCTGCCAGTGGCGGCTGGCCAGTAGAGGGCGCTGGGGTGCCGACCCCCCCCTTCAAATATCAAGAGATGAAAATTTACTACTTAAACATGTTAGATATAATTTTGTCATATAATGCAAATAGTTATTAGTTAATCGTGTTTTTCAGTCTGTGAGCGCCTGTCAACAGACCCTAAATTTCGGTTCCAAATGGTATTTGGTTGATTTCTCTGTTTGCATATACTTCCTGGGTGAGGGGCGCCGGCCAAGCGGAACCTAATGAAAGCTCTCAGTTTTGGTGAGCACGTGACCCAAGGCTGCTGTTTCATTGGTTTCTTCAGATTTTCTTAAGGGGTGCAGTTCTGCGCACCCCAGACACTCCCACTTTTTTTTGGCAGCGAATTGGTATTGTTTTTTGATCTAATGTGATCGGACAATTATCATTGCTGTCAATCATGTTCACACCCACCGCGACGCCAGTCTCGACTGTCAAATTATCCACTGCCCTTTCAACCTGGTAGCTGAGCGAGATGGCAAGTTCAAGTGGAAGCACAGAAAATTAACACAATTCAGTTCTTTCCTGACAAAAACAACCTTTCTCAAGGCGTTCACTGGAGGAACAAAAGAAAGTAAAGGAACTTGGCCCAGACCAACGCGATTTAAAGATTCAGCAGCAGGCAAGTGATCGAGGACAAGCTTACACCCGGGGCTTCGCTCGCACTTGTTACGACAGTGCCGTTTATTGCTTTCCCTGTTTATTGTTCCAATTTGGCAGATTCCACAGAAAGTGACCAATTGACAACTTTTATTTTTGAACCAATATAAAATGTACCATCTCTGTATACATGCACGAGCAGATGTTTACTAACTGGCCTTCTAGAATTTTCACCAACTCGTATTTGTGTCCCTCATCAAATGCAAACATTTTTGTTCACAGTAATGACATTTGCAACAACCTGTAATCTTAGTACAGCACAGCTGTGAATGAGATTTGGGCCGCTGCAGGCAGGGTATTTAAACCCCTTTGTGCAGATGTGTCCGTCGGTGGATACAGAGCTGCAGATTTATACACGCAGTTACAATATTCTATCACTAGATGACACACCCGGATAAGTTATTGAATTTCACTAGCAAGCCGACTTTGAACACGGTTTAAAGGAAAATACCGGTGTGAAATTGATTTGGGGTGTTCTGAAACATGATATTGAGTACTAACGTTTGTCGAATACCCCACCTCCGTAAGCACGCTACATTTCGAAATAAATTACTTTTTAGCTAAAGCTCTGTAGTGAATCGGGCATCGCATTGCCGTGCAGAGAAATCGCTATTTTTTTCATCATGAACAAGGCTCAATGTAGCTCCACACTTCATCGGTAGAATTTCGAGGGCTCTGACATTTAAAACAGGGCACTGAGAACTTTGAAAATGCACCGGTAGTTTATTAGAAAAGACTGTTCATGCAAACAGTACCTTGAGGTAGTTTCCAGTCGCCTCCATCTTGAAAGTCACAATAAGTCGATTGACGAGCACGAACGAATAGGAAGGATAGGGGAACAGATCGCAATCTATTCGTTTGTGCTCGTCAATCGACTTTAAGTCAACCTTGGTTTGACATGAAGGGGTTGGCACATCCATACTACAGGGTGGCCCAAAAGTCTCCCTCCTTCCCCTCAGAACTCCAGGATGGATGAGGAACTTGGAAATGAGTGGGCAGGACTGACTCATTATACAGTGTATGAATTTTACTGCCACAAAATAATCCTGGGTAAAAACTGAGTATTTCAGGTCAGTGTTCAAGAGTAGATATTCAGGCTTTAAGAAAGCCATGCGTATTGTGGATTAGTGGGTTGGTCACTGGTGTGTCTTCCCTTTTCTCTGCTCATCGTGCCATTATTGGCGTTGGCTCAGACAATCTTGTCACCGTTTGAGTTTTTAACTTTATAATTTCATCCTGTTATGTACAGTGGGACCTGTTGGTCATACTTGGCGTGGAATCTGTCATTTATGTATATAAATATGTAACTTACCACACCTGTAAGGTACTGGAAAAGCATGAAAATGCACCCTGAAAATCCTTGAAAAGTGCCTCAAATTTCACTTTGGGAAAGGTGTACGAGGCCTGTAGACAGCATTACAGGGCTGTGTTTTTAGATTTGTTTTGTTTTTCTGTTTACCTATGTTTCACTTATTGTTTGCATCTTTACTGGCATAGGGGATACATCCTCAATTCATAATAAAGGGTGCAAACCCTGATAAAATCTATAGGCTACAATTCCTTAATAACTGACTGTGTCGACATCAAAGCAGCTGTCAGGTGTGCTGCGCCAAGGTAAATTGCGCCCCCCCCAAAAATTTTTTAGCACCAGCCACCACTGGTCTCTGCGTTAACAGACTATTTCAGTACCCCAGTCAGAAACCGGAAAACTGAGAGTACAAAACTAAACGTTACCACTACGTTGCCTACTTAATTCTACAAGCAATATTTGCTGGTTTGCTGAATAAGTGTCTCGGCTATTACTCGCCAGATATCAGCTTTATTTCCTCAGTCATATTATAGTCCCTTGAGGAAATATCAAGGGAGCACAGATGTTGATGCCATATGATGACTAACCTTTCCTCGTTTTCACTGCTCCACCTTGCTATTATAGCATCCCTCTTCTCTCTCTTGGCTATGTTTTCAAATGTGCGTGCTGCGGCTTCATTTCTTCCTGCAGAGCGCTGTCATCTATGCTCCTATTGGTCAGAGACACAACCTGTCGCGGGAGACAAAGAAAAAATTAAACATGCTAGACTTTCTGTCGGGGTGTCGTGAGGCATCCCAGATGGTACGACAGTTGTTGTCCTCTATGGCACTCTACACGGCATAAAATGATCATTATTTGCCCACGATGACCATTCATCGTTTCCTATCCCACCTGATGCCCTGCGACTTCCAGATCAGGCTAAAATTGGACTGAGTCCATGTAGTCTGATCTCTGCATTACATCTTTGAACCACTTTCTACACTGAAACATTGTTCTCAGAGGACTGAATGAAGTGGCAGTAATTCAAGCCAAATGTTGTTCTTCACCTTGAAAAATTGTCAGTTCACTACACTGTTAACAGACACATTGGCTGCGTTTAATTGGGTCCAAAAATCCTACTTATAATTGGATTGACAGGTTAGTCAGATTCAAAAGGTCTCATGTAACCACCTTAGCCAATCCGATTCACCCGGATTGGTTTAAATTTTCCATCGGATTGAAAGAGGTATTCTACGCCGATTGATTATCAGCTTGATGCTGCATATAAACGGCTGAACAGAGTGGATTCAGTTGATGGATTGGATTATTCGTTCTGCGCATGTGCTCCCTAGTACGTAGGAGTCACGTAATAACTTTAGTGGGACCTTTTGCGCATGTCAAAGAAACTGTAATCAGTTTCAGCTGGGACTATGTATACGCCGATTGAACGTGGATCACTTTACTTAGCGTTCAGATGATTTTATTTTGTTGGGGGGGATTAATCTAATTCTGTTGGGGGGGTGCGTAAATGACGCATCTCCCAGTACCTTTTACAGCCTCCCAGTTCTTTTTCCTTCAACAAACTTGCACATGCATTATCAACACACAGCAATTCAGCATTTGCTTAGAATTAACTGGAATCAACTTGGGGCACTCCACACTGAAGCTGTGGTGCCCCGCCTCAGAATGTTCCATGTTTGGGAAACCTTGACAGGTTTTAAAGGGAATGACAGCAGCTGATCTGATCGGACCTAGTGGAACCAAACCCCGGTAACATCCACAAGTAAATAATTTGTATAGCAGTTGACTAACCCTTATGACAATGGTGCCATATTTGTGCTCTCACTTCCTGTAACAAAGGAGGTCTGGGTGAGTAAAAACACAATCAAGGTCTTTGACACAAACATTGCACAGAATCAGCTTTATCATTCGCACGAGCCCAAATGCGCAATTCAACCCACTGTGTTGCAAGAATATTTCTGGAAGAGCGCTAAAATAAGAAACTGGGCTTAGGCAATAAATATGCCACTTGCGATGGCTGAAGATGTAAGAAACGTTACCAAATCGAGTGCCCTGGTGTCTTTCCCCAAGCTGTTGTGCATATCCAGCTCCCGTTATTGTGAGTCACAGTGAGTTATTTAACATGCCCAGTTCCATCACACAGACTCGTTTAGCCAATTGAAATCAATCAATCTACCAATCATTTGGAAACACCTTTCATACAAGTTAATGGTATTCAAAGGCAACAATTAAACAAAAAAAAGGAAAACCGCAGACTGCAATAAAGTGAAGTAACAGCTTTTAGTTTTGTGACAAAGGGTTTTTATTCTACATCTTGTGCCACCATGCACCAATCACCCACAACACTAAAATCATCTGCTACCAAGACAGCTTCATAATATTGGCATCTACTCAAATTCCTGGAATTTGACTCCCCCAGCAGAACATTTCCCACCGTATCAAACACCTCTATCCACTTGTCTTCTTCCCACAGTGCATCCCGGTGCCATCTCTTCCCCAGGAAACTGGCGCATTCATACTTGACCAATACACATGATGTAAAAGAAATAAAATGCAAGGTCCAGCTCCAATAGTCACGTACCCAGTGTAAGTGCTTTTGATGATAGACTGAGGTTAGAATGGGCACTCCATCTAGTCTGCAGCGACAAAACCCGATATACTTCAGGGCGCAAAGCACTATGTGCTGTCAGACGTTCCTCACTTTAATATAATTAAAATGATCCGCAACATGTGCCACAGTCACTCTGCTGTCTGTTCGGACCAGACAGGATAGCCTTCACTGCCCCTGTGCATCAATGAGCCCAAGGCGCCAAATAGACTGTCCCAGTTTATGGTAGTTGGTATTCAACACTGCTGACTGGGAGAACTCCAGGAGCCTCGCTGCTTCGTCAATGCTCTGACTCATTTGTTCAGCAGAAATTATTTGGCCCTCGCTTAGATCCCAGTTCTTCCATGTCGACCAGAGAAATCAACTGTTCGTTTAACGTCTATAGTCTGTCTACAGAGCTTGATATGCACTGTTACAGGGCAATAATCAATGTTATTTGCATAATTTGTGGGGGTTTTTTTTTAATTTTCTGGCTCATTAGAGTAAGATGAACACTGTAAAGTATATGATTGTAGTATATAGTTGCTGTACTGTGTCGCACACATTTATCACCGTATGACTTGGAATGTTTCCAAGTTCAGCAGAGTCTTCTGACTGACTAACTATTCAGGTCTTAAATATTAAGCATGTACGTAAGTAGGCGAGATGCCACACTCTCCTCAGAATTTGAGAGAGAGAAAGAGGAAAGAGCAGAAAGAGAGAGATAGAGACAGAGAGATTTCAATTTACAGAAGTTGGATAGAGAAGAAAGGCTCCAAATTGAGCTACTAGAAATCAAAATGGAAGCTGGAAACAAATTTCATGCTAGCCAGGAGGTAAAGCTGGTACCTCCATTCTCGGAAAAGGACGTTGATAAGTATTTCCAGTGCTTCGAGAAGGTAGCTAAGAGTTGTCAGGAACACTGGCCCCTGATGTTGCAAATTTTCCTCAAGGGTAAAGCTCAACAAGCCTATTCGGCTTTGTCGGCAGATGATTCCTCTGATCATGAGGTTGTACAAAAGGTTATTTTGTCAGCTTATGAGCTGGTTCCAGAGGCTTACCGACAGAAATTCAGAGGTCTGAAGAAATCTGACAATCAGACTTATGTGGAATTTGCTAATGAGAAGGTTTGCTCTGAGCGCTGGTGTACTTCTATGGAGCTCAAGGATGATTTCAACTCACTAAAAGAGATGATGTTAGTTGAAGAATTCAAGAACTGTGTTAAGGATGATATTAAGACCTACCTTAATGAGAAGCAAGCACTGAATTTGCAATCAGCTGTCAAATTTGCAGACAAATATGTTCAAGACGAAATTTCAGTCCAGCAGTAAAAACAGATGGTCCAAATTTCAGAAGAAAGGTAACGGTGATACCCAAGATTACTCACCCAAAGACAAAGACAAATCTGGTGATGGTGCTCAGAAATCCAGTCACAGGTCTGATCAAAGTGTAAATGCTGACAGTGACCAAAGTGGTCTAGTTTGCAATTATTGCAAGAAATCTGGTCATGTTACAACTAACTGTTGGTTCCTTAAAGCTGAGAAAGAAAAAGAAAAGGATGCCAAACCCAATGCCTTTGTGAAGGCACGGTTAGAAACCCCCTGTAGTAGATGAGTGATCTGCTGAATTCCCTGCTCCTTGAGAAGCTAAGAAGCCTGATACCGCTGACTTTGTGAGGGAGGAATTTCTTCCATTTGTGTCAGAGGGATTTGTGGCTCAGAATGAGCATTCACCTCCTGTACCTATGTATATCCTAAGGGATATATAAGGGTATTTCATACTTGTACAAGGTATTGAAGGGAGGACTGTATCTGTATCCCTGCGCTCGGTATGCTTGAAGTCAGATTTAGTTACAGGACAGTTAAAGGTGGGACTTATGTCAGGTCTACCTATCAAGGGTGTTTCTCTGTAGTTAGGCAATGACCTGGCTGGGGGCAATGTAGTTCCCCCTGTTCATCTTACCTCACAGCCGAGCACTGAAGATGGCGATGAAGACCCATCTCTGTATGCTTCCTGTGCAGTGACCCGTGCTATGGCCAAGAAAGCTCAAAAAGAAGATGTGGTGGTGCCGTCCAGCACATTGAATAGTCATGACTCAGGTGGTTCGCCTCATGACTCTGTTCAGCCTACTATGGTTTCTCCATTTGCGGACTTATCAGACACTTTTATCAGTTCTCTCTTCAACCAGCCAGATGGGTCTGGTGATTCTGATGTGTCTGGAGACTTGTCTCTGTCCAGAAAGCGGTTGATTCAGGAGCAAACTAATGATCCTGAAATTGGTGTACTGAAGAGGAGAGCCCTTCCTGATAAAGAAATAGACGCAGTTCCAGTTGGGTATTATCGCAAGGATGGTGTGTTGACGCGGAAGTGGCGCCCTCCTGATAGCCCTGCCAATGCAGATTGGGCAGTGGTTAGGCAAATTGTTGTTCCGAAGGTCTACTGGAATGAGATCTTAACAATGGCTCATAGTTTACCTTTAGGAGGTCATCTTGGTGTTAACAAGACTGTTGATAAGATCATGAAACACTTCTTCTGGCCTGGGCTTCGGAAAGATGTTTCCAACTTTTGCAAAACCTGTCACACTTGTCAGGTAGTTGGAAAACACCAGTTAGACCCACCTGTAGCTCCATTGCCGCCTATCCCAGCATTTGGGGAGCCATTCTCTAAGGTCATTGTTGATTGTGTTGGTCCATTACCCAAGACTAGATCTGGAAATCAGTACTTGTTGACAATCATGTGTGCATCTACCAGATTCCCCGAAGCCATACCTCAACGTAACATCAAGGCAACTGCAATCTCGAAGGCTTTGATAAAGTTCTTCATGTTGTTTGGCCTTCCCAGGGAAATTAAGTCAGACCAAGGTAGAAATTTCACTTCCGGATTGTTTCAGCAGGTTGTGTATGAACTAGGTGCAAAGCAGATTCTTTCTAGTGCCTATCATCCAGAAAGTCAGGGTGCCTTAGAGCTGTTTCATTCCACTCTCAAGACAATGATGAGGACTTATTGTTATGACCATGAGAAAGACTGGGATGAAGGTGTTCATTTGCTGTTGTTTGCAGCTAGAGAAGCAGTGCAGGAGTCTACTGGATTCAGTCCATTTGAGCTAGTGTTTGGCCATGAAGTGAGAGGACCTTTGCTTTTGTTGAGTAAACAATGGCAAGAGGAAGAGCCGCACATCAGTCTGTTAGACTATGTTAGCAAGTTCAAGGAAAGACTGCGTGCAGCTTGTGACCTAGCCAAAGAGAACTTGAAATCAAGTCAGGGAAAACTGAAAACTTGGTATGATCATAAGGCTAGAAGCCGTGAGTTTAAACCAGGAGACAAGGTCCTTGTGTTGTTTCCCTTGCAGTCCAATCCATTGCAGGCTAGATTTCATGGTCCTTATAAAATTCTGACAAAACTCAATGATCTCAATTACATTGTGAAGATGCCAGATAGGAGAAAGCCAAAACAGTTGTGTCACATTAACATGCTGAAGCCTTATCATGACAGAAATGCTAGGGCCGAGATTTGTGAAGATGAGGTGGAGTTTCAAGATGATGAACCTAGAATTTAAAGCTGAAGTTCTTTCATGTAAATTGTCATTCTGAAGTGTTGCAAATTCTTGATGTAAAGCCCCAGCACTTAGAACCCGCACAGAAAGATCAGCTTTAGAGGTTGATCAAGAAATATAAAGATCTATCTCCTTATGCTCCAAGGAGAGTTTCTATCGCCTCTCATGATGTAGATGTTGGTGATGCCAAACCAATAAAACAGCATCTGTACTGGATGAATCCTGAAAAGAGAAAGATTGCTGAGAAAGAGGTTGAGTACATTTTAGAACATGATATTATCAGACCCTCTAATTCAGATTGGAGTTCACCGTGTTCTAGTTCCAAAACCTAATGGAAGTACTAGATTCTGTGCAGATTATTGCAAAGTCAATGCTGTAACTAGAACTGATGTGTTTCCAATACCTAGGATTGATGATTATATCGATAGAATAGGGCAAGCAAAGTTTCTGACCAAGATTGATTTATTGGACGGTTATTGGTGTGTGCCTTTAACTGAGAGGGCCAAGAGCATCTCTGCTTTTGCCACACCATCTGGGTTGTACCAGTATGAAGTCCTACCCTTTGGCATGAAAAATGCCCCAGACACGTTCCAAAGGATGATACAGCCTACAATCACCGGATTGCCACACACGGGTGTGTACATCGATGACCTGATCACATGGAGTGACTCCTGGGAAGAATATCTGAAAGATGTAGAGACGTTGTTCCAGCGCTTGACCCAGGCTAACCTGACTGTTAACCTGAACAAGAGTGATTTTGGTTGTGCTACTGTCACCTATCTTGGCAACGTCATAGGCCGGAGTAAGGTGGCACCCATAAATGCTAAATTCCAAGCCATCATGGACTTTCCAGTTCCTGACAACAAAAAAGCTTTGCGCCACTTCCTTGGAATGATCGGGTCCTACTGCAAGGTCTGCAAGAACTCACCAACCAACTGAAGAAAGGCATAAAGTTCACTTGGGATGAAGCATGCCAAAGAGCCTTCGATCGCCTGAAGTCTATGCTGTGTCACTTCTCCGTGCTCAAATCTCCTGACTTCAACAAACCGTTCTCCATCACGGTCGATGCTAGTGACCAAGCTTGTGGATCTGTGTTGCTACAGAGAAGTGACTCTGATGACATTGAGCATCCTGTGGCATACTTCTCCAGGAAGTTAATTCGCCACCAAAACAACTATCCCACAGTTGAGATGGAGCTGTTGGCTCTGGTTCTATCCTTACAACACTTTGAGTTTTATGTTTGTACAGGGCAAAAGCCAATGATTGTATGTACTTACCACAACCCCATCTCAATTACCAAGGGACTGTAACTATCTCATTTTTTAATATATTTCAATCTTGGTCAGAGTTGGTTTAATTAAATCTGTTGAAGTTTTACAATTTTGTCTGTCATCCCTTGCTGTCCAATATGTCGTAAAAATTGGGGCCATAACAACACGCACTAACGTACGCGGGGAGAGATCGGATACCATCTTCCCAGAATGGATTGTCTTTGCTTTAAGCCAAATCACTTCTTTGATCCAGGCAGCATGGCCATAGATAACCTGGGGAGCAGGAGGATCGAATCTGGATTTTGGGTTTCCGCAACTTGCAGGAGGTGATAAAACTATTTAGCATAGCGAGGAAAAACCAAATGATTACCTGAGAGAATATTCTGCTTTGACCAAAATGTAGGGAGTTATTAACCCCTGGATTCCAACGGACGTGTATTTGCAGCGTGACGTGAGCAACACTATTTTGCTGCGTCTTGTATGCGACTTCATGTTCCACTGAACACCGAATGTCAGCACAGCGTCCTGCCAGCTGATACAATCGGCTTCCTCAGATTTTGCATATTTCTTCATTTTTACCGGCATATTTGTGCAACGACCTTAAATGCTTTGTTATTTTTTCTGCTTTAATTGCATTTAATGTAATTTCCGTTTTTGTTGTGCCGTAGAACCTACTACAGTCCAGCCGTGAACACCATAGATTTAAAAAAAAACTATGCCTGTGTTTTTGTTAAGACAAAATCACAAATTTGAAAAGTAAGTTAAAACGAATTTTATATCAAAGATTTGTGCCTGGTTTCTTTGAGTTAAAAGCATATTTCCCTTGATAGTTGCTTCCTGCCTGGCACTATCTGGTGTGCGATTCCCATTAGCACAAATTCTAATGTAGTTGGATCCAATAAATGTATATGGTGAAACTATGGGAAACCTATCTCTGCTATATTCAGATCAGCGCGACTACGGCTTGCCAGCGGCAGAAATAGACTTGGCGCATATTTTCGGCAAAGCAGTGCGGAGAGAAGCTTCTCGGACGCTCCTGAGACGTGCCGTGGCGCGGCAGGTGGAATCACAACCATTGTCTAGAATGGCCGCGGATCAACTCTGGCAACCACGTCGCTGCAATACTGCAGCCAAGACGCTCCCAGTGGAATCAAGCCTTAATAGTGATTAAACCATAATTTCAGTTGGTATGACACATACTCCATCCAACTCTTTGGATTTTTCTGAGATCATCAGTACCAAACACAATATGAATATGTATTAATATGATGCAGTTGTCATAAAAATCTCTTAAACTGGATTATTGTAAAAACCATTTTGGTTATGAGTATATAAGTCATTTCACGGCAGGACTCTGAACATGTGAGAAAGGGTCTGGGTTTCATAAGATTTAAACAGATTACTAAAGGTCCAGTTTCATAAAAGGCTTAACCGGGGCAGGAAAAGATGTTTGCTGAGGGAGAACTGTGTTAGTCACCCCCCTCCCTTTGCCAGGGTCCTGGCATTTCCCCTGACACCACTCAGCAGGCATCCTGGGGAGTCAATAGCCCACTCACCCTAAGGAAGGCCGAACAGTTTATTGTCATACTGCAGGCAGCATCAGTCTTTTTGAAGTTTAAGGTGAGCCTCAGTTCCTGGGCTCCCCCAGTTTGTCAGCCCTTTGCCGCATCCCAGCTGGATTTCCCGTCTTACATCTTCATCATTTTTTATCACTTTCTATGTATTCACTGTGTTTATTATAGTTGATCATTTTTGAAGCCAATACAATTATTTGTGTTTTACCCGTATGATATCATATTTTTCATAATAATGTGAGGTATTTATAATCATGCTGCTGCCTACATATCAAATCAGGATGAAATACTGTTGATTAGGTTGACGTAAAATGACCGAAATGATTATGATGATAATGCAATGATGATGTCAGGGGGGGCATCAACTCTATATATAGACATCACCTGAGGACAGGGGAGGCGTGTTTTGGCTAGAGAGTGGAAGGGCAATTAATTTTCAACAGCATTTCGAAATGAAGCAAGTTTTTATGTTGAAGGTGCGTTCTCATTTATTTTGCTGTTACTCAGAAGAAATAAAAGTTTGTATTGTGACACTACGAGAGAATGAATGATTTGATTTACTGACCGCTCTTACAATTAAGTTGAAAATTGCCCATTTGAACGCCAGAGAGGCGGAAATGAACGGATGAAACCGCAGTCAGTGTTGTGTTGGATTGATCTGGACTGCTGTCAGAATCTGATTTCACCGGTACCGTGAGTAAACGAGCGGATGCGCTGTTTTCTGAACTTGGTTATGATCAAACATTAAAAGGTGACAAATGAATGAAGGAAGTGTCTGAATTCAAAAATCACCGAAACTATCGGCTGTAGGGCAGCGCGGATCAATATCACTGCACAGAAAGTAGAAAACTTTAAAGTGATGCAAAGATATGAATGAAAATATCACAAGCGGATGGAAATAAAGTGTAATATAGGAAACAAAGTGTGAAAAAGGGCCTGAAAATAAAGTATATGCTCACAGATATAAAGCAATTTAAATGACCTCAAAACAGACTGAAACGGAAACAAAGCACGGCTGTGCGCATGAAAGAGTAAAAATAGATAAATAAATAACCGAAATATGAAACAGAAGCTGTCTGATTAACTTGGAAAAAACCTGTACAAACGAATATTAATGGCTGAGAACGAAAACTGAAGCAGTGGCAGAAGGAAGTGAATGTGGAGTCACTGAAGCCAGTATTACTGAGATGGATGCTGCACAACAAAGGAAAGCGTTCAAATTACTCAGCACCATACGCAAAGGGAAACTTTTACGCTGTACACAGAAAATGAATGAAATAAAAACAATGAGGAAAGATGATGCAGATGTTGACAATATTAATGAAGGTGCAAATGAATTTCTAAGACTGCTAGAAGAATTTAAAAGGTGTCATGAATTTGTTCAGAAACTGCTGCCTGAGGGTGTGAGAATGAATGAAACTTTGGACTGGTATGAGCCAAAAATGGCTGATTATGATGCTTTTTTTCATGAAGTGGATCAATGGATAAAGCCTCAGCCTGACCCACAAGCTCTTGTGGATGTTGGGGACAGTGTCTCACAGACTGGTTCAAAGAGTTTGAAAGGTTCTTAAAGTTCAAAATCTTCCAAATCTTCATCGGTTGCTTCAGCACGCATGAAGGCTGCTGCAGACAAAGCCGCTCTGCAGGCCAGAGCTGAAGCTCTCAAAAGGAAACATGAACTGGAAATGGAGAAGTATCAGCTGGGTTTAAAAATAGAATCCCTGGACTTGGAAGCAGATATTGCTGCAGCTGATGCAAGGCCAAAGGCTCTGTAGCAATTTGAAAGCGATGAAGCATCAGAATCTGGAAAAGAAATGGAGGAACAAATAAATGCATCTGACAAAATAGAAGGAAGCGCTGCAGAACCCGAGTTTGCAGGGATAGGAACCATACCTAAAACACCTTTACAAAAATTGATACACACTCAATACCCACCACTAACTGGAATCACAAAAAAGGTCCGAGCAACCACCAAGGGCTACAACAAACCTTCACACACCTAGAGTTGTTGTATCTGATGGACCGCGCAGATGAGGTGAATCCACTCCCAGAATTGAGATGGCTCAGAGCATCAATCTCACAAACATTATACAAAGACAAACAGACTTGGCGGATCTACTAGTGATACAGCGGAAAGAATCTAAACTCCCAAGAAGGGAGGTGCTGGTGTGTGACGGCGATGCTCTCACTTTCAGGCTAATTATGAAGGCTTTTATGCACAACATCAAGGACAAAACCAACAGTAACGAAGATCGACTGAACTTCCTGGAACAGTATACAGTTGGACAGCCAAAAGAACTAGTTCAAAGCTGCTTTCATATGAATGCCACTACTGGTTACGAGGGCGCAAAGTGCCTACTTAAATATCACTTTGGCGATGATTTCAAAGTCACATCTACATACATTGAAAAGGCCTTAAAATGGAACCAAATACATACAGATGATGGAAAGGCACTTCATAGCTACGCTCTCTATTTAAGAGGCTGTGGTAATACAGTTCAGGACCTTCCATACATGTCAGAGCTGGACTTACCATCTAATATGAAAAGCCGTGTTTCCAAACTCCCATTTAAACTTCGAGAGAAATGGCGGTCTGTTGTATGTGACATCACTGAAAGAACACAGCAGAGACCTAAATTCCATGACTTTGTTCTGTTTATGGAATCATTCAAGGCCAGAATCATTCAAGATCCCATCTTTGGGGATATCCAGGACCCTGCTGGAAGCACAAATGGGAGAAAATCCAAAAGAAACTTATACCATATATGAGATCTAGCAGCAAGAAAAGCTTTGGTATGACTGTCGTTCCCAAGACAGAAACCAACATGAACATCAATGCTTTTGTCAAGCCTTGTGCTTTCTGTAAAGGAGATCATGTAATGGAAACAGGTGAAGCAATAACAAAGATTCCCCACAAGTAGAAAGTTGAGCTGCCAAAGAAAAATGGACTCTGCTTTGCCTGGTTGGCCAAAGTTCATATGGGTAAAGAATGCAAGAAAAGTCTCACATGTCGTTCCTGTGAGAAAAAACACCCCCTGTCTTGCATATAGAGAGCTTTAATCCAGGAAATAATAAACGAGCAGCTAAGCAGGATTCAGACACCAGGAGCAATAGAATTACTAATGTTTCATCGGCAGCACAAATTGCTATGGTGTCATCAACAGCACAAACAGGGGACAGAACCACAGACTACAAGTTAGCAGTGGTACCTGTAAAGATGAAGACACATAAAGGCTACTGTTTGATAGAAACCTATGCGTTCCTAGACCCTGGAAGCAAAGCTACTTTTGTCACAGAGAAACTGATGGAACAGTTGTCTCTCAGGGGAAAGAAAACAGAGATCTTCCTTCGAACAATGGGTCATGAAAAGGCTGTGAAAATCAATGCTATGAGAGGACTGGAAGTATGCAGCCTGAATAACAACAGCTTTATAGAGCTTCCTGGGGTCTTCACACAAAATGCCATTTCTGTCTGTCAAGAGAACATTCCTACAGAGATGGACATAAAAAGATGGCCTTACCTTGAGGATGTCAAGTTAAGACCGAACAAGGCAGAAGTAGGCCTATTGATCAGTGCAAATATCCCAAAGGCTATGGAGCCACTGAGAGTGATCAATAATCAAGGTGAGGGGCTCTACGCAGTCCTAACATGCCTAGGCTGTACTATAAATGGACCTCTCGGCAGTACTGCACCTATGGACGAGCATATGGACGAGAACCCTCATTTGAGGACAAGAAATTCTTGCATGTGATGAACAGCTTAGTCAAAAGAAAAGATAGCCACTATGAAATACGACTTCTGTTTCGTCAGGATAACATCACCCTGCCAAACATCAGGAAGGTGGCGGAACATAAAGCATTAAGTCTTGTCCACAGATTCCAAAAAAGATGAAGCCTTTTGGAAAGACTATAATGGCTTCATGAGTGATGTCTTGAGTAGAGGGTATGCAGAGGAAGTGCTAGGGGAACAACCCCCCTGGAAAGATGGAAAACTGTGGTACATTCCTCACCATAGTGTCTACCACAAAAGAAAAAAAAACATTAAGTAAGAATACCTAAACAGGATGTGGACTTCCTCAGATTCCTGTGGTGGCCAGACGGCGACACCAACCAACCGCTAGCAGAGTACCAGATGACAGTGCATCTCTTTGGAGCAGTGCCAATTTCACACTGAAGCGGACAGCTGATGATAATGAAGGAAAGTGTAGCACTGAAGTTCTCAACACCATTCGACACAACTTTTATGTAGACAACTGTCTGAAATCTGTCCCATATGAGAGCCAAGCAATCCGTCTGGTGAAAGAGCTCAGATCAGTATGCGTCACAGATGGATTTAAGCTCACCAAATGGACCAGTAACAGTCGTGCAGTCCTTGCCTCGGTTCCAGCTGAAGAAAGAGCAAAAGAGGAGAAAGATCTAGACCTCGACAAAGACAAACTGCCTATATAAAGAGTTCTTGGCATGCGATGGGACATTGAGTCAGACATGTTCTTCTTCTCTATCACCCTAAAACAACCATCAGTCACCCGCAAAAGCATGTTGTCTGTGTTAAACTCAGTATACGATCCTCTTGGGTTCCTAGCACCAGTCACGCTGACAGGGAAAGGAATACTGCAGGACCTGTGCAAGCTAAATTGTGGATGGGATGAACCAATACCAACTGCTTACACAGATAAATGGAAGGAGTGGCTGAAAGATCTTAACCTGATTTCCAGCCTAAGAATCAGGAGATGCCTTAAGCCACCAGATTTTGAAGCTACTGGAGCACAGATGCACCACTTCTGAGATGCAAGTGAGCGAAGTTCTGCGACAGTCAGCTATCTGAAGCTGACTAGTGACGGTTGACTACCTCACTTTGCATTTGTGATTGGGAAAGCATTTGTGATTGGGAAAGCTTTATAGGTGGTGACAATCCCAAGGCTGGAGCTTGCCAGCGCAGTCCTTGCTGCTAGGATGGACAGGATGCTGAGGTAAGATCTCAAGTTATCCCCCGAAGACTCAGTTTTTTGGACTGACAGCACCACCGTCTTAAAATTAATTCAAAATGACTCCAGGAGATTTCAAACCTACGTGGCTAACAGAGTGTCAACTATTCAGGATCTGACACAAACTCCCAATGGCACCACATAAAGACTGGACTCAATCCGGCAGACAGTGCATCAAAAGGAATGAAAGTTGAGACCTTCTTTCAAGAAGGACACTGGCTGAGAAGGCCAGATTTCCTGATGCAACCTGAAACAGACTGGCCAATGTTCCAAGTACCACCCACATTGTCCGACGATGACCCAGAGTGGTACTGGCTCTACTCTATCCCAGATAGCAAGGTCATCCGCTCCAGATCTGCCGCGGATCTGCCCCGGCTCCAGCTGATCCGGGGCAGATCCGCGGCAGATCCGGAGTGGAGGAGCTTGCTATCTGGGATTCAACTTTACTCTTTGTTTTTGCTTTTCAATTAGGAAAAAGTACCTAGTACTTAGTACCTAGTACCACCTTTTCTGGTTCCTGCTCACCTGGGATTCCAACAAAAAAGCAGACCGGGGACTATATGGTACTAAAATGTGATGTGAAGATACTGCAGCCCACTGATTAGTCAGAGAGACTCGTCACTGCATCACTGCCCTCATGCGTTACCTTTGAGCAACCAGAGTTATCTTGTCGGCTGAGCTCTAATGTAGGATTTCCCAAACTCTTCTGTATTTTTCAGCAGTGTTTCGTCTCACTGCCTCCAGCCTCTTCCTTGCTGTGCAAAACAACCACATACCGAGAATCAAGAACACCACTCCGTCGATTTCCACCATTGTATCTCTTTGTGCCTATGGCTATGTTTCTATCCACTTGTCAATCGAATTATCTGCAGTTTGCTAGGAATATTCATGCGAATAAGGCCGGGGAAAATGTTTTTCCATCAAATGGCATGAAAGCAAATAAAAACTTGTGCGTATGATGCCACATGCTGTCATGTGATCAAATTGGTGTATTGAATAGATTTCTGACATTTTAAGCTGTTTCCATTCATTTTCACACTGAATAGCACATCATTCAAGCGAACAAAAGTAATGTGTTAACCAACTAAATTAGCAAGTTAGACAAAATGGAAAGTGTCCACCAACAAGTGATGACAACTGCACAAGTTGTAATACTGTTTATGTGCCAGAAATTAGCAATATATCAAACCATTATCAGAGGGCAACAATGGCATCAAAACACTGTTATGATGGAGATTTATTCGGCAAACAATGTTTCCATCTGCATTAATCGCATAAGCCTTTTTACGATCAAGAGAAAATCCGTTGAGATCGACCATATAAACTTGACACTGTCCGATGTGTTCCAGGTAAAACCTTTTACCAGTTGAAAAGAGGTGCGATAGCGCTGTGGTTAAGTAGGCTTGACTTGGGATCAAAAGGTCCTGAGTTCAAGCCCTGGCCACGGCCTTCGCAGTGTGTTCTTGAGCAAAACACTTCACTCCCTCACTTCACTTCACGCCACACTCTACCCAGGAGTATAAATGGGTACTAGCAAATAATCAGGGAAACTAAGCTAAGAGCTGGGGAAGTACTTGCGATGGACTGGCATCCCATCAAGGGGCAGTAGTAAGACTCCTAGTCGCTTCATGCCATGAAGCCGAAGTTAAGCACCGGCCTGATGAGCCAACAGGCTTGAATCAGACTCACTTGCCGATTCAAGTGTTGTTTAAGCGAAAGAGACAGATGCTGTATCTCAAAGTCTCTTAAATTGCATCCTTGTTCCTCTCACTTGCATCCTATCCTTGTTTCTTAGTTCAGTTCAATCAAATCCTTTATTTAACCCGATAAAACCAGTTGAGACCAAAGTCTCTTTTTCAATGGTGATCTGGCAATATGCAGCAAGTCACAAAGAAGTATAACACAACACAGTTCAAGACAATATTGAAAAAAAACAGTACAGTATAAAACAACAACAAGGGACAGAATAGAGACTACCATCTGACAGGACAAAATGAAATATCCAAAAAAAAAAAAAAAAAAGAAATTCATAAGTTCTAAAAATGGCTCAATATACAAACAGTGGAAAAATATATCTAAACAGTACGACAAGAGCAGCTGATGGGAAAAGCTTCAGAAATCTTTTGTATGAAACTTGGGATAGAGATGGGAGCAGCAATTTTAAAATGAGTTTGAAGGTCATTCCATGACCAAGGGCCAAAGTAAAGCAGACTCCTCTTACCAGCGTCAGATCGCACAGTAGGCACCTTGAATCGCAACCAGGCGTTGGATCTGAGGTTGTATGGGTTCTGAATTAAAACAAATTTAGAGCAAATATACTGGGGTAGTTTGCCTAAAATAGCCTTGTATATTAAAACATACCAGTGGTGCAGCCTGCGCATAGCTAGTGAAGGCCAGCCAACTAAAGTGTACAGTGTACAGTGATGCGTTCTATAGGGCGACTTAGAAATGTATCTCAGTGCAGAATGATAGAGCGGATCGAGTTTAGCCAGGAAAGTGGGACCCGCAAATCGGTAAACTGTATCGCCGTAATCAAGTTGAGGCAAAAATATTTTGTGGCGATACTGCCCCACTTCGTCTTTGTTAAAGTTAAACTAAGAAAACAGCGGAGTATCGCTATTGGCTGCACCTGGGGAGGGAGAAAGAGCCAATCAGGTCCGGGGTGGAGGTATAAGAGGGCTGAGTTGCCAGCACAGCACGAAAACTGTGCTGTTGTGTGTTGTTGAAAAAAAATGAGTCTGTATGGGAGCTGAGAAGAAACGGCCCTTTTAAGGGCCGAACAGCGAATAAAACGAAGCCCGCCCCGGGCAATGCGAGAACCGCTATTCGAGCCCCAGTCTCAGTTCTTCGGTAGCGAGACCGCTACAATATTATTTACTAGCCGTTTACGAGAAAACAAGGAAAAGCAAGAATTTAATCTATATAAGAAACCCAGTGTAAACTTGAGTTTCTTTGTCAACATGTCAATATGGTAATTAAAAGTTAAATTCTTGTCCAGCCATAATCCTAGATATTTGTATTTATCTACAAACTCAATCGGAGTTTCATCTAGGGTAATAAGAGAAGGGGAAGAAACTACAGACCTATGTGGTGCAAACAGCATAGCTTTAGTTTTGCTACCATTCAACAGGAGTTTAGAATCAATGAGCGCATGCTGCAGTTCAGTTTATTGTGACATCCATTATGCACGGTTCAGAATATACAGAAGTGAAATACTGTTTCTGTGCAGATCATAATTCTCAGAAGAAAAAATTTAAAAGATTATAGTGCTTTAGAAGTAAAATAAAAGATCCTACTCTAATACCCTGATATTCATAATGCTTCAGAAAAGCTTTAAAAGGAAGAATAAAAGAGAAATTAAAACACATTTAAAAACATAGAACATAGTGGTAAATCAGGGGGCAGCATTGGTGTAATAAAGTGCATAAACAGTAATAAAAAGTAATGAATAGTAATAGTAGAAGTAACCATATCGCTGAGTGCAGTTTGCATGTGCATTTTTCATTAATTTAGTTCCTGACAAGAGGAATAGGGGGGAGCAGCTTTGAGTTCATTGCTCTCATAGCCTGAAGAAAGAAACTGTTACACACTCCGGAGGATCTTACCGAGATGCACTGCAGCTTCCTACCAGAAGACAGGAGCACAGAGAAGTGGTGGGATGGATGAGAGGGGTCCAGCATGATGTTTGTTGCCTTTCTGACACATCTATATTTATAAATGTCTGCTAGCGCAGGGAGTTGGGCTTGGCCTGCAGCCTCTCCTGACGTCTAGGACCATCTCCTTGGTTTTCCAAATCCCACCATATCATTTCCAAGTCCCTCTCCCCTGAGGATGCCTGGAGGGTACAGGGAACAAGACAGATTAAACGAAGACATACATTGAATGTTTTAAGGCACATGAAATGTCCTTTCCATAATTGCATTATATGAAGCGACGCTCGTTTCTGATGACGGCCTCGGCTGGATCTGTTTGAATATAATCTGAAGGAATTGGCACGCATGTTAATAGTGAATTAATCGCAAGATTTAATCATCAAAGTGCAAAATACAGTTTAACTGCCACATGCAACATACCGCTAAAAATGCTATAGGGTAGCAAATTTTAGCTGCGGCAGTTTTTAAGAGTGTGATTAAAATGTTTTCATAAAATATTAAGGTTTTCCAGTTACTGACTCTCCCTAAAATTTTGTTGTGTTTTGCGCGGTCCTATTGATAAATTATGGCGTAAATAAATTCATAGCCTATTTTAAACTCGGGCATTCAGGCTATCTGCACTCTCATCAGAAAAAAAATCAGCCTCCCCCTACATAAAATACATTTATTTTCGTACGAATCCACAAATGTCAATTTTTAATCCATTATAAACTGTAATGAATAACTTGATTAATTTTTTCAGATCACAATGGAAACAAAATAAAACCTCCGCAGGGTGCCTGAGGAGCAAGACAGCAGTATGTGGAAAATGCATCATCAATGTGCTGAATGTCTGTTGAGGGACATGTATAATCACATATTTCTAGTGATAAAGGAGCGGTTATGTTAATATGCAATTAAGGGTTACATTAAGGATCGGCAAAATGAATTATGTATAAATGCCCAAATTCCTGTCAAGCTACCCATACTGTCGAACACTCATGAGATTTCACAGGATAGTTTCCTTATTTTGCCTTGACTTGTACTTGAAGTGATCAGCATAGACTATTTTGTCTATTCCTATTCAAATAAAAATCTATACATGAAGGACCATGAAACAAAATATAATCTTTCTATAATATCCTTGTGTTTTAGTGAATTTGCATAATATTATGTTTTTAGAGTAGAAAAGTGACGCTGGCTGCCGTCAAGTAACACATTCAGGCATGTGTGGTATAAATCGAGCAGAAATTTTTCGCACTTGCGCAGTATTGGTACTGCACATGTGCAGAACTGATCGGGCTTGAGTTTTAACAGCTTAGCTCAGAACAGCCACTATTTCCTCTGCCTTGTACAGTGACTGGGAAGTGCAAAACAAAATTAGTAAAACACTTTTGCAAACTTGAAACAAACTTACATTTTCAAATACATTTTTGCATTTTACAACAGCAAAACATTTTTTACCAGGACAAAACAAATTTGCATTTTTGAAAAAAAAATTTACAAGACGTGAAACACTTTAACAAACTCTGAGACAAATTTACAAATAGTGAAACACTTTTACAAGTCCTGAAACAAATTTACAAATGACTGAATTCTAATGAAAACAGAGTGTACCAAATGCCGGAAGTGATTATGTAAGGAGTCAAATTTTTCTGGCCTTGCACTGCGGCAAGATCTCGGAACCAGTGACTATACAGTCCGTGCTCTGAATACTGCAATTACTTTGTTGATGCCTGCCTTACTCTCAGCATAACTATTGGCCAAATCATTTATCTAGCCTGCCATTTTGATAAATAAATTGTTATGAATGTAATTGTTCAAAATATTTGAATCTGGTAAATGAGCTAGTTACAATCAGTGTAGTCTAGCAATATGCAGCTCACCACTTCTTTATACTGCACTAATCTGGCGTATTAATAAACTAGCTAGTAACACCAAACAAAACCCGATGATTATTGAAGGAATAAGCCCCGAAAAGCAGTGGGGTACAGTGATTTTATAATGGCCCCTCCGCCGTTGTAAAATCACTGTAACCCACTGCTTCAATGGGCTTATTGCTTTTAAAACGGTTACCCTACATATGGCTCATTAAATAAACACACAAGAAAAAAATCTACAATTTATTGGTAATAATGCAACAATAAAATTGAGAACAATTCGTTCTTCCACCAAGCAAGATCGAGTGGACAGAATGGTTGGCAAGCAACACAGATGCTAAGATTGCTTTTTCATCTAGCACCATTATCATGTCACATCAGGCTATTTGGGCTCGTTAATGTAGATATACTATGAATGCAGGCTATTTGGAATGTCACCTTCAGTCTCCCAAAGGCCCCGGTAAATAATTTTACGTTCATTTCTGTTTCGGTTTGCGTTTCCTTGTTCTCAACTCGCGCCGATCGGCCATATTACAACCAGCAGCGAAAGTAGGGAACAAGATTGGCTTTTGTCCTCCACACTTGCCGGTGTCCAGGGAGTTGTGCATTAGTTTGCTAGCCAGCTTGTCAACTAGCTAGCGTTCACTATAATGGATGTGGTTGCCCTACACATAGCCCATAAAATAAACATACAAGAAAAAAATCAACAATTTATCACTAATACTGAAATAGAAAACTAGTTAGCAATGTAGCTAGCAAGCTAAAGTGATATCGAACCCTATAATTCTATAGGTAGGTAGGTAGATGGACAACTGGTTAGCGGGTTAAAAGGCTATCCTTCGCAAACACTGAAATAGCGAGCTAAAAGTCTAGTAACCTAACGAGTCAGTTGAGCGCAGAGTAAATGGTTGCTAGACTAGGCGCGCAGGGATACTTTGTGCTGCGGTCTACCTGAAAGTAGAGTGGATTACACTGATTTTATACTGGCATTGAACGTGGCTTAGCCAATTACATTTAAGGATGGGAAGCACACATTTCATAAAAGTAAAAATAGCTGAAATTACATCAGTTTATTCCCAAAAATATGAATGCTCTGAACAGATTGTTTTTATCTAATTGAGCTGGAGAACGTTAAAAATCGCCAAGTTTGGAAAATTATATTAATAAATAGTAGCCTGCTCACACATTGCAGTTGGCTTTTAATCTCGGTTGATT
Organism: Gymnothorax reevesii; assembly: GCA_029721435.1. Lineage (NCBI taxonomy): Eukaryota > Metazoa > Chordata > Actinopteri > Anguilliformes > Muraenidae > Gymnothorax > Gymnothorax reevesii. The sequence continues at coordinate 81,119,476 of CM056577.1, read as the reverse complement.
GTTGTGCCTTCTCTCTGCACAACAGAAGCATAATTTAACAACACCATAGCTATACTCAGGCCGAGGGGTGTGATAGCCTACAGCCAAAAGATGTCATACTTGAAGTGGGGTTTTGATTACAGCTCCATTTAATTCATTTAAAAATGCAGTGGCCGTTTGTGACAAGTAGCCAAATTTGGCTTCACACAAAATACTAGAAAATGACTTCATGGTTTTACCATTCAATCCATCCGAGCAAAGGATAAAAACAATTAGACTGTCAAGGGGATAGATGTTTTACCCATGCGGAGGGCTATTGCCGCTGCAGAAATGGGACGGTGAACGCAACCCGCGACTGAATCTTAATTGTGTGAGCCGATTCACCGCAGATCATAGTAGGCTACAATAGCAACATCGTCCCAGATCAGCCATGAATAACTCAGTGACGTTGCGTTCAGGAACCACACGCAAGAGATAGAAATCCAAAAAACGTATGCCTTCAATGAGGTCCGAGTCAAAGTAAAAAAAAAATTAAAATACACAAGAATTGCCAAGCCACAATACGAAATCCAAACTCAGTGTCGAGTAGACAGGCAGGGGTCAATACAAGGGAGACAGATGAGTAAACGTACATAAACGGTAGGCATAAAGTCGTAGTCGATGAACAAAGCCAAGGGTCAAACACAGAGCATCCAAACACAGAAATCGTAGTCATACAAAAAAGGGTCAAAATCCAAAAAGACAAAACAGTACAAAAAGGGCAATGGCAAGAATCGTAGTCGGACAAACAAGAAGAGCAAAATCAATACTCAATGGCATACAAGGCGCTCTGTACAATGAAATATTGATCAACATTCTGACAAGGGGCTGGCTGTGAAAAGACTGCTTAAATAGATGGGAGGAAAGTCACATGCTATGCAGGGAACAGGTGAGCTGGATCAGACTAATTAAAATGGGAGAATCACATGAGGAAAACCCTAACCACGATAATTGGCGAAAGCCAAGACACGGACAGAAATCACACAAACAGCCTATGACATTTAAACAGCTCCAGTGAAGGAGTTCTAAGTGCAGAAAACAAGTGCAGGAAAGTAATTAAGCACGTGCGAGAGATCTCGCAGAAACACAGGGGGAGACAGGTACAGCTAAGCAAGAGGCGGAGACTAGAACAGGGCGATTGCTGAGAGGGAATTAGAATAAATTAGTAGCGGTGCAACTTTACAGATTTAACTGTGCTCGTTAGTAAGTTCATAATCTATATACAAGATTAGTTGTGTAAGTAGATTGATACAAAATACAAGTGTTAGTTTTGCTGGGAATCAGAACAGTAAGACGAAGGAAGTAAACGAGAATCAAATGAATATATTAAACTCCGGAATTCATTTAAATCACCCGAAGTAAGTGAGCACGCAAACAGGGAAGACGGACTGAACCAACTAGATCACAAGACAGGGGAGACAAGTGCAATGGAACTGAGAAATTGAATGAACTAAAAACCTGAGAATTACAATAACCAAAAGAATAAATAAAAGACAAAATCATGAACACTGAACATGAACATAAACATGAAAAAAACTATAACCATGACAAACTCGGGTCACTGTTTATGCTGTGACTGTTGTTACAACCAAGTTTATAATACTTACTAGTGAGCAAGCTCTTATTTTCATTTATTTATTTATATTTTTTATCCAGGAAACGGCCACCACATTTTCAAATGAAGTTCACGGAGCTTAAATCAAAACCTCTTTCAAAGTATAAATCATTAGGCTGTATCACATCCCCTTGCATATTTGTAGCGAGGCCTATAGCCATCAACTTTAAATTATGTTTCTGTGATACAGAAAGAAAGCACCTTAATCAACCGAGATTAACAGCTGACAGCAAAGTGTGAAATCAATTCATTAACACCACTTGCCAACACCTCTGCCAATATGTTTTAACGTTCACAAGATCGGCTACATAAAAATAATCTTTTGAAAGAATTCAAATTTTTGAGAATAAACTGACATAATCTCGGTTATTTTTTCTCTGCATTCATCTGGTTTTTTTAGGTGTGACTGGCGAGTTTATTAATATGCCAGATTAGTGCAGTATAAAAAAGCGGCGAGCCGCGTATTGCAAGACTACATTGATTGTAACTAGCTCAGTTTACCGGCTTCAAATATTTTGAACAATTACATTCATAATGTGATAGGCCGAAGGAGGGCCTGGGCGGGGAATTGAACTTGAGAGTCCCAGGTAAGAGTCAAATGTGCTGACCACATTGCCAAAGAGCCAGGCTTGTTGGCAATGTAGCTAGGGCGCGTACTTATTAGGAGGCATTTCTAGTGACAGGACCCTTCAACTATCACAATGACAATGTATTTATCCAAATGGCAGGCTAGATAAGTGATTTGGCCAACAGTTCTGCTGAGGGTAAGGCAGGCTTTTAAGATGTAATTGCAGTATTCCGAGCATCGTACTTCGGTGCAAGGCCAGTCACTGCCGCGAGACACTCCGTCAGTGGTCCAGAACTAGGTCACTGATTGGCTGTATGCAATTGAGTTTCTATTGGTGTCCGGAACTCATGTGTGGAAAAAAAAAATTATTAATTTGGTTCCCGCTGCAACAAACTGATTGGCTCCTTACGTAATCACTTCCAAAAGTTGGTACATTCCCTTTCCTTTAGAATTCAGTCCTTTGTAAATTTTTTTCAGGACTTGTAAAAGTGTTACGCTGTTTATAAATTTATCTGATTTTGTTCAAGTGTTTCCTGTCTTGTAAATTTGTTTTATGAAATGTTAATTTGTTTTATCCTTGGTAAAAGTGTTTTGCTAATGTAAATTTGTTTTCTTTAAAGGCAAAAATGTTTTCTAAATTGTACATCTGTTTCGAGTTTGAAAAAGTGTTTCACATTCGTAATTTTGTTTTGCACTTCCCAGCCACCGTAGACTTTGAACCCATATGTCAAGTGAAGCATATTATATCCAGCATTAACTTTTGAAATGGTATTTTTCTGACAAGTACAAATCAAAAACTGATCAGAGCAGAGGTAAGGTCTGCAAAATCATGACCTTCTAGCCAACAATTTCGCTCACCCCCTTGCCATTTACTTTGCTCTATTTAAATTAGTAGACATTCTAATTAATTTAGATATCATTTTTGTTTGTCACATTTTGAAATTTAAATGACCATGGATGGATGTGGATGTGATTAGTAGATTGTCTAGTTTTACATTTGGCCTTTGTGTGCCAATGTGACGACAATTTACACATCATGTTTGATGTGCTTAAACAAAACGTTTTCCACCTTAACTGTAGGCTATTTTGACAATGAAAAGGAACCTAAATCAAGTGTTTTGAATTACTTTATTTCAGATTAATATTGTTCAATTTTCAAACAAAAAAATGCTACAAATTTTGTGGCTCAGTTGACTTGTCTGAAGGTGTTTGCCAGGTCTTTGGTGCACTTGACCATTGCTTGCAGTGTGAACATAATTTCTCTCTCAATTCATGTTCGATATTCTTCATAAAATGTTTTCCACGTTGCTTAAATTTTTAAAAACTTAAAAACCAGTGCCATCTTAAAAGTATTTTATTTTTAAGATATCTTTTTAATTAAACATGAAAAATCTAAGATGAGAGGTAGAATACAGAGGTCGTTCATTTATTTCTCACCTCTCTAGTATTTTTTACCAGTTATTCAGATTATTGGCATTCTTTCATTCTAACACGGTAGCCTGGTTAGGTCTGTCTGCTTCCCATTGTCTTTTTCAATCATTATAGGCTACAATTTGGTTTTGATTAGTTGGTTGGCTGAATGAATCGCTTGATAGCTAGTTTGGCGAAATACAAGGGATTTCAATCACACTTTACAGGTAAGCCAATTATGCCAAGGCAATGGAGGCTGTCCAATCTCACTGGTAATTAGCAGACTTCAAAATGCAGTTTTGCTCCCAGAAGCATTTCAAATTACCTCTGATGTTTGTTCGGCACCGCATTAGGTATGTGTCATAGAAAAGATGAAAAGCAAGCTCATCCGTCTGCCCCATAGTGGCAGTTACTTTTATTTCACTTTAAAAAATTGTGATATATTTATCGCTCAGCCATATTTGAGGCCAGATCAAAGGGGCACTTGATCTGCTGAAAAGTCTCTCTGGCATTACCTTAGTGCAAGAATGAAGTGTGAAAGAGACCAATTAGGGCTCAGGTTAAATACACTGGTTAATTTAAGGAGTTAAAAAAGGCATTTCTGCACTCCGAACAAAATGGGCCGCTAATTGTCAGCCAACATTTTACATGCTGTTGAATTAATACGCAAATGAAAGACAAACAATCAGATCCAACTCTGAAATATCATTTTATAACTGAGTCAAAATCAATTTACAAATAAGACAGACTATACAGTTGTTGACAAAAATGTGACTGGCTACCAAAGTGTTCTTGCTCCCCCGGATGCATGCTCCAGAAGTAATATTTGTAAACAACAAAAAAAAAAAACTTGCCTATAGGCCTATTACTTCCAACATTTTTTAAGCACTGCTATCAAAGCTGTGCTAGGGACAACAGTTGAAATTTAGCTGCTCGCTAATTCTGTTACAATACATGTGTTGCAAATAGTCCCTAAATAAAGGCAACGGGTTTTAAGAGATTTATAGACCGGGGAGCAAAGCCTAGACTAGTGGGGTCTGGACTGGGATGTTCGCCCTTAACTGTTGATTTAAACTACAAATGTACTATATTTGGAGTGGGGTTAAAGTATATCTTAGTATGGGCCCCTAAAATAGTCCCTAGTGATGCCCCTGACTATCAGCATGATGTAATTTTGATAGTTCAAAATATTTTCTCTGTGTTCTTTATTTAGGTGTGATAGAAGGGTAGGGATTGGGGGAGGCATACAGCACACAGTGTGTGTGTGTGTGTGTGTGTGTGTGTGCGTGCGTGAGGAGGGTACAGTTTGAATGCTGCGGAAATATCTTGCTGAAGTCTTTCTCCACGGTGGGATGTCCGTCAGTCCTATCCATAACCTGTGTGGGCTGAACTGGAGAAGTTAGTTGATAAGCATAAACCCAGGAATGTTGCATCACTTGAAATAATCTGCATAGAATGGTCAAAAATCCTTCTAAATGTGTGTCTTAACTCATCAAACAGTACAAGAATAGTCAATTCTGTTGTTCTTGCAGAGCTGGTTCCACCAAATCTTAAACCAGGTTTACTATTAATTGTGAGACTTTAACTTACTCGGTTTGTTTTAGACAACGAAACTAAAGCAAGCTTTAAAGTCTTATATTTACAAAAATGATCTGCCTGTGAAAATATCCAAAAATAGAAGAAATCAGGATGGGGACAAATGCTGTTTTCATGGCACTGTAGCTGCAGCAGTTTTACAATAGTCAGCGTTATTCTGTATGACCAAGAGTGGGCGGCACACATCGCTGTAATGAGCAAGGGGTGCGTAGCTAACTCACTGACTTACATACATGCTGGTTCAATGCACTTAGACATTCTGCCTTATTAACAGAGCTTAAGCTGTGTAGCCCCATAGCTGCAGTGTGATGTGGGCGACAGTAACGTGCAAATAGCGGTGAGTCCCGGCTGCCCCTGAGTTTGCGATGCAATTGCTAGTTGCAGAGGTGTGAGGTCCAAGCGTTAGAAAGTTAAAGTCCTTTCATGTCTTTGTTCCATCTGTGAACTCAGCCAGCTCTGCTTTCTGGCTGAGGAATTATACTAATTATTGAGTCCTGGTTTTTAGAGGAAAGAGCCAGAGGCAGATCACAGACAAGTTAAACTCTATGACACTTTGGTAAAGCTTGGACAGGAGATGTTTAGAAGTCATGCTGGGGCGAACAGAATTTCAAGGGGTTCTGGCAAGGCATAGTCAAAGGAGCTGTTCTGAGGTCAGTAAAAGAGATGGGGGGCCTAATAAACTAGTGTGCGCAGACAAGTGCTAACTAGGGTGTAGGAGAGACTGGAAGAAACCATTTGCTAGGACCTAAAACTGGGAAGAGATTACCTATTAAATAGCAATTCAGTACTTTGAGATGTTAACCCCAAAGATAGAAGAGACAAAACACCAGACAATGTAATGTAATCATACAGCAAGGAAAAAACAAAGACCAGGAACATAAATTCATAAGACAACAATCAATGAGGGGGGGCGCACAGACACGTCCCTTTATTACAAGAATTAATCCTGGCAAGTTCTCAATCATTTTCCTTGATTGACGCATTTTACAATTACTGTAATTGGCATTTGAAGACACGGTTTCTCTCCATATGTGATCTAACAGCGATGAAATCAGGTGCGAAGGCAAAAGGAAGGAGACTAGGAGGACGAGGGTGGAACGAAACAATAGTTAAATGACGTGAATCAATTAACAAAAAAAGACTGACTCTGACACAGATGGCTGGATTGCAGGGAACACAATTGGATTGCTGATAACATTGACGTGCATTGCCTCGCTCTTTGAATCACAGGACTCCAGGTGATCATTAGTAATGTGCTCTACCCCAATGGACATGCTGGGTCGCATACCAACGACTGTCTGGCCCAGTGACATTCCTCACCTCCTGAATTCTCACAGGAAAACCTTAATGAACCTAATTGAAATGAAATGGCCAACTGAGTGTTATTGTGCCTTCTCTCGTTGATTGTAACTCTCAGCAGACGTGTGATTTGCCTTGTTTTGTCATCGCAAAAGGAAGGGTGACTAATAACAATTCCTTATGAACAGTATTGCCACTCACATTAAATACCGAAGCAGGCTATCATCATAGCTCTGCTCATTCCGGCATATAAAGCAAAGAGTTTCCTTTTAATATGAACATTTATTTGGTTGAAACATGTTTAAGACTTGGTTACCATGACAAGATGTAAACCGAATGAACAAGGCTTCACAGCTGCCTTGTAAGTTTGCGTGATTAAACTTGATGATGGACATAATGGTTGCCCAGGTTACCTCATGGAAGCACCGGTTCACAACAGTTCAGATGATTTCCAGTTCATTCCACGTTTTACTGCCCATTGTTTTGCAGAGTGAGCAAATAAAGATCCTGGAGGCAACAACAGCGTTTGTCACCATATTCCTTTCCAAGCAGTGGTGGTGCAAGCAAGAACTGGTGCATGACACTTAATGTAGCAGTGATGAACCTCAAGGGAGTCACTAAATCACAGAGTCAACTCCATGTTGCCCAAAACCAACAACAAACAATGAGACTATATGAATAATATTCACGTAAGGGAACTCATTAGAGCAACTATTCTCATTGGGATTGATTCCGGGGTCGGGCATGAGAGGTGAAATTTTAAATCTATAAATCAGGGAATCAAAGATGCCTTGTATAAGAGGGCGACTGCTTTCAAAGAGGAAGGGTTACTGTGACCTGCTTGGTTGTAATAAACAGCCATGGGTTAATTTGGATTGTTGGTTCGAATGGCAGTTTTGTGTTCTCCAAGTCTGTCTTTAAATCTCCTTTTGGTTCTACCTACATAGAAGAACCTGCATGGGCATTCAAGGCGATAGTCCAAAAAAGTCGTATTGCAGTTAGCAAAATGTTTCATGTGAAAGATATTAGTGATTGACACATCTACGAATCTGTCCATTTTTAGCATATTGTCACAATGACAGGAGTTACTGCAAGGAAAATTACCCTTAGGCTTATGCAACCAAAAGGGTAAATTTCCTTGCGGTAGCTGCTGTCATTGTGAAAAATGGACAGATTCGTAGATGTGTCAACCAAGATACAGCATAATTTCTCTTCATTTTGGGGGGTCGATAGATGATCAGAGAATGAATATACACCTTTTCTAAAGCCAAAAATGAAAAATTCATAAAAATTAACCTCATAAGCAAGATTACAGCCCTGCAGCATCATGACTTTGCTGTAAATAAGCATTCAAATTCGGTCAAAAATGCATTTTGCAAAAATCGGAAAAAAATGCCTTAAAATATAAATGACCATACCTCAGCAACTAATGCACATATAGACCTGAAATTTTGCACACATTCATTCCATAGGTACTACTTCAATTGTGATCTTTTCAGACTTTTCCAAGACAGTGACCTTAGGACCTCTGGTTGATTTGGGATGGAATGACCCTGCTGCACAAATTTTCTCTATTCAGCTCCATTGATCCGGCAAACCCAGGGCTGTGTGCATGATTATGGCCACCGCCTGCTACTGATAGCCTCTGACTGGGCTGAGATGCCTTAGTCTCTGACATTACTGACTCTTACAGTAGGGCTACCCAGTCCCCTCCACAGCAAACAAGACCTTCAGAAGCAAGTGGAAGGGAGGGTGGCACCCTCGCCCGCTGAACCTTTTCTTGAGTGTTCACAAAGGGCCAGGGTCACAATGGTGAATGTTCTTGCGCCCACATAGAGTAATCACACTTTAAATGCTGGAAAATGGTAAAATGGTAGCATGGTGGGCCAAACGTGTTAAGCATGAAAGATCTGCATCTGCAGTGAGGATGTGCATCGCAGCCTTGCCAGTGCACCATGACAACTTTTCCAATGATGTGCAAAGAAAACTATGGCATTTCAATATTGTGTTCAACTTGCAGTGTTGACATCTCTTTGAGCATGCATACAGAACAGACATTAGACTGTGTCACATTCAAGCCTGTCTGTTACAGGTGCATGTACTTCACTGTTTAAATCAGCACATTGTACTGGCTCCATTACCAACAGCCAGCTGGAGCTGTGCCTGCCTTGAAGTGCTACATTCACAGTACAGCAGTCTGGCGTGAGACTAACTCTGTCAATTACTGCAAAGCATACTTATTAACCTACCCTTTCCAGGCAAATGTTGATGCCACCTTATGTACCGACATGTTCACATCAATGTGCCTTTGATTTGTCATTCTGCATGTGTCTGCCAATTCGTGTGAAACATTCAGGGAGGCATCTCTCTCAGAGATCTGCACAGCTGCCATTTGATATCAGCAAGCGTTTCCGCCTGCTTCAACAGCTAGAATGTAGCCCTCGACTGGAGATGTCTGCAGCAGTTTTTTTGAAGCTGCACTGAGTTCACTGAGGCGAGTTTCTCGTGACTACTCTGGGATACATCTTCTGCTTGTATATATTCTATACAATCGGTCACAAAGTGACCACTCTGGTATACAAGATTTCAATCACTCTGTGATCCCAAGAGAATTCAACACAGATTAATTCTACCTACTTGTTTTTTCATAAAAGTTGCTTATTTAAGAATTAGCCCTTGAGAGAGGCTTGCTCAGTCAGCCGCGCATGAAAGATGTACAGTAGATACATACGAGGAATACAGGGAGGTATGTATATGGCTGCGGGTATGCCTGTTAGTACAGTTGCTTTGAAGAATTTTTTGTTAAAATGCATACTCCAAGGCTAGGATTATCAGAAAAATCAAGTCAAATCTGAGCTTGTGCGTGAACTCCGAGAAGCATGGTTTCTGGTGTGCAACTAATCATTCACCACAGACAAGTGGTGACAAGCGGGGCAGCGAGAAGCAGAGCCAGGGCACTTCCGATGACGCACTCTGCTGAAGTAGATGAAGGCTGGTATCCACGGCAACACTGGCAACAGCTGAAGAAAGCGTCTGAAATAAAGTATAACTGCAGCTCTTTCCAAGAGAAACGTTTTGCGCAGGGGTGGGCAACTTTAGTCCTGGAGGGATACAGTATGTGCTCGTTTTTATTTTCAGCATCCACTTTACACCGAATGAAACAGGTATGGAAGCAATGTTCTTAACTCATCGACTGAGCAACAATTAAAAAGCAGACAACACAGCCCTCCAAGACCAGGGTTCGCTACCCTTGCCTCAGCAGGGATGTTTTCCACCAATAATACCCCTATCCCCTGCACACACATGCACTTTGACGCCTAAAAAAAGTTTCTTTTGAAATTCTCTGATCAAGGATAGATGCTGGTTGATGCTTTTGCATCATCAGCGTATCCACACCCTGGGGTAATAATATGAACCACTTTCCATCTGTGGGCTTGCTTGAGTCCTGTTCGTCACGATTGAGAATAAAAGAACATCATCTACGCAATATCTACCACTAAGCCCCAGCAGGTACACTTACATAACGTGTTCCTCAGCGTTCATATGAATTATTAATTTAATGGAATAACATGCAGGTACATGGTGAAATCTATGTGATTTCAGTTAAGTTGACAATGTTTAATGCTTCAGAGCCATCCAGCCAGAGAAGAAAAGTTTCCCAGATGAGGCAGAATATTGTTGAGAAGGGGACAACGGCAGATCAAGAAAATATCTAAAGTGGATGAGTGTTTTTTGGCTCTGTCTATGCACTGGTTGTCATGGTTATGGTTTTTGTCGTGTTTATGTTCATGTTCAGTGTTCATGATTTTGTCTTTTATTTATTCTTTTTGGTTATTGTAATACTCAGGTTTTTAGTTCATTCCATTTCTCAGTTCCATTGCACTTGTCTCCCCTGTCTTGCGATCTAGTTGGTTCAGTCCATATTCCCTGTTTGCGTGCTCACTTACTTCGGGTGATTTAAATGAATTCCGGTATTTAATATATTCATTCGATTCTCGTTTACTTCCTTCGTCTTACTGTTCTGATTACTAACAAAACTAACATTTGTATTTTGTATCATAGTCTACTAACACAACTAATCCATGAATATACATTAAAAACTTACTAACAAGCACTCTAGTTAAATCTGTAAAGTTGCACCGCTACTAATTTATACTAATTCCCTCTCAGCAATCACCCTGTTCTAGTCTCCGCCTCTTTCTCAGCTGTACCTGTCTCCCCCTGTGTTTCAGCGAGATCTCTCACACGTTGCTTAATTACTTTCCTGCACTTGTTATCTGTGCACTTAGAACTCCTTGACTGGAGCTTTTTAAATGTCATAGGCTGTTTGTGTGATTCCCATCCGTGTCTTGGCTTTCGCCGATTTTCGTGGTGAGGGTTTCCCTCATGTGATCCTCCCATTGTAATTAGTCTGATCCAGCTCACCTGCTCCCTGCATAGCATGTGACTTCCCTCTCGTCTATTAAAGCAGTCTTTTTACAGCCAGCTCCTTGTCAGAATGTTGATCAATATTTTATTATGCATTGCGCCTAGTATGCCATTGAGTACTGTTTCTCTTCTACTTGTTTGTCCGACTACGATTCTTGCCATTGCCCTCTTTGTACTGTTTTGTGTTTTTGGATTTTGATCCTTTTTTGTATGACTACGATTTCTGTGTTTGGATGCCCTGTGTATGACCCTTGGATTTATTCATCGACTACGACTTTTCGCCTATTTTTGCACCTTTGCTCATCTGTCTTACTGGTTCTGACCCCTGCCTGTCTAGTCGACACTGTTTTTTGGTTTCGTATTGTGGCTTGGAAAGTTTTTTGGCTGTCTGTCTCTCGCTTGCGGTTTCTGAACTGTATCACACACTGGTATCAACCCCCACTGAACAAAGTTGAAGAAATGACAATAAAGTGGGTTCAAAGGTGCCACTAATATTTTAATGGAGCCATGTTGTAGACAGAGATGATCTACACCTACATTCATAAGCCAAAACATTAACACCAGGCACAGATGCTGAAAATAATGTTGTCTATCTCATAACAGCGGGATGTGTCAAAGTCTGGAGACATCATAGATGGTAACTGAACAGTTGGATATTGGATGTGGGAGAAATGGGAACTGAACGACATGAACAAAAGCAGAATCGAAACGACCGAACGAACGAACAAAGGAAGTAACCATGAATCGGCGACAGGGTTTTGGGCGCCCAAGCCTCATCGATGCACAATGGCTATGAAGGAAATCCTGTCTTGTCCAAACCAACTAAAGGGCGACTGTGACTCAAGATGCTTAGAATTTCAATAATATTTACATAAGGAATGTGCCACAATACACATCGCATCATAACCTGCTGTGCAAAAAATTGGACTATGCATGCAGACCAGTCAAAGTGCCTACTTTGACCCTGGTCCACTTTTAATAGCGCCCCAAATAGGCACCAGAGTTTCAGAACATCATGTGCTTCAGCTGGGTAAGTGTGCATTATTTACTGAGGAAGAGATGGCATCAGGATGCACTGCTGGAGGAAGACAAGCTGGCGGAGGGAGTGTGATACTCTGGGAAATGTTCTTCCAGGAAACATTGAATGTGGAAATTAAAGTGACATCAGTTTGATGGAGCTGTTTTGGCTGCACTTACGGGACCTTCGCTGCATTTGATAGGTAGTTTTAATCTTGTGGCTGATCACTGTATGTAGTCACATACTGCATGTCTTATACTATGACTTTCATTGCACCCTTCATGACAATCATGCCTGCTATTATTATTTATGTTCAAAGAATGATTTGCAGCATCATTACATTAAAAGTGGCAGGTCTGAATTAGCCAAGATTTGTGGGATGTTATCAAGTTCATGGGTTAAGGTCATTATAGAAGCACAAAACACCTGAAGATTACGTGTCACCCTATAAAAAAATTCAAGCAGTGTAAGATTTAATAACGTCATTGCGCACACGTAGAATGCTGACTAAAAAGGCTGTACTCAAGACCTCATTCGCACAGGCACACACGCATACAAATAGACAGACAAGTACAATTGCACACATTGGATGTCTGGAAGTACTATGTGGGTGTTTTTCTCTTTTTGATAGTTGAGGACCGGTAGATCATCATGCAGAGCAGTAATCACCGCGCGTACAGGCTTTAATTATTAGTCTTATTATATTGGAGAAGAAACATCATAGAAATTCACCTTTGAACATTCGAAGCAAAATGAGGAACTATTACAGCAAGTGCTCTCTTGCTGTATTGCTGCGGCAACCACTGACTAAAAGAGAGAACTGCCATTTCCAGTGGACAGTTGGAATATGCTGAGATGTACTATCGGAGATGAGTTAGGGGTCATTCCATGTCAAATCATCCAGGGTGTGCCAGGTCACCTCTTCAAAATTCTTTGAAAAACACAAGATGAAAACATGGCAAATAATAGGCCAGTATATCAATTAGTTTTCAAGTTATAGCCCTTTGAAATTTGAATAATACTTCAAGTTTTTTGGCGAACCCATTTTCTGCTTGCACCCATCTTGATGCACTTTTGTATGGTAAATCCTCAAAATCAGCCAAAAACACAGAATGCCCAAAAACAAGACCACATTTTATGACCTATAACTCAGGAAGTAAGTAAATTAAATAGGTAGATTTCATTTTTTATGATTTTACTATATATCTCTGTAAAAATGCAATAATTCAAGTAATATCATTTGTAGGCGTTTTTTTATTGGATTAATATCTAAGTAAATTTTTCCACTTTTGGCCCAAAATGCCCTTTTTTGGGGCAAAAAAATGATCATGTCACCAGTAATTCATCTCTCTGAAATTTTTACTGTGCAATCTTATATATGTGAACAATGTCTGACAAAAGAATTAGATTGATGTTCAGCTTACTTTTTTATGAGGAATTTTTAAATTGTTCCAAAATTTTCGGTACCTAAACTGGTATAGGCCTGCTGCTTTTTTGTGGTAAATGTTTCTGGGATCTGCACAGTACCTTTGATTCTTCTCATAGCAAGTTAAAAACATTTTCTCATGATGACAGCACACAGAGTCAATCTGTGGAACACCAGACCGCCACTGCATTAAGGCAGTATGCTCACTTTAGAAAGTATCTAGCCCCAGTAATCCAGTTTTTCTTTTAGATGTTCCTTGAATGACATGCGTCATCGAAATGGATTCCAATACTGCACCAAGGTAAATTACTACCCTCCATTCCAGCGCTCATGATTATCTAATAATCCCCAACTGGGACTGCCTCCTTTTATGGTGAACTATAATTGTGCAGTTCAATAATACAAGTTTGGTCTCATTTAGGATTACTCCAGAAGCCTGTGATCAGACAAGTCATGGCATGCTTGAGGCACTGATGTCATCCCCAAACAGTCATCCCCAACAAAAATATTTTTAATCAATGTTTTGTTTTATATTTAGCTGATAAGAGCACTTTAGTTTAGTCAATAAAAAATACACAATTTCGAAACATATTTTAAAAATTCATAACAAAAAAAGGAAGCTGAACATCATTCTGTTTTTTGTCAGACATTGTTCACATTTATAAGATTGCACAGTAAAAATTTCAGAGAGATGAATAACTGGTGACATAGTCAATTTTTTCCCCAAAAAGGGGCATTTTGGGGCAAAACGCAAAAAATTTACTCAGAAATTATTTCATTAAAAAACTTTCTACAAATGATATTATTTGGATTACTGCATTTTTACAGAGAGATATATCATTAAATCATAAAAAATGAATTCTAGCCTTTTATCTTACTTAGTTCCTGAGTTACAGGTCATAAAATGTGGTCTCATTTTAGGGCGTTTTGTGTTTTCGGCTGATTTTGAGGCTTTACCATAGGAAGATGGATCAAGATACACAGAAGCTAATTCCATTTTCAGATTCTAGGGGATAAATATGGTTAGTATACTCAATTTCAGCCTTGCATAAGCAATCAATTTGGAGCAATAAGTTCTCAAAGTTGGTTGAAAATGGGCTAGCCAAAAAAAAACTATTCAAATTTCAAAGGGCTATAACTTGAAATCTATTTAAGATACTGGCCTAATATTTGGCATTTTTTTATTTTGTGTGAATATTTACTCGTGAATCTTTCCAAAATTTTTGAGGAGATGACCCAGAATATTTCTCAAAATCTGGATGTAATGACCTTTAGGTTAAACAAAGTCCTCACCTGTTGTCCTCACTCTTTATCTGTTCCCATTTACTTTGCGTGATTTGAAATAAAAATCATTCTTTTTCTCAACCAGTAATTCATATTAATAGGTAGAATGACAGGCCAATTTACATTTTTATGTACAAAACCCAAAACCAATGAAGTTGGCACGTTACGTAAATCGTAGATATAAACAGAATACAATGATTTGCAAATCCTTTTCAACTTATATTCAATTGAATACACTGCAAAGATAAGATGTTTAATGTTCAAACTGAGAAACTTTTTTTTTTTTGCAAATGATCATTGACTTAGAATTTAAAGGCAGCAACACATTGCAAAAAAGTTGGCACAGGGGCCTTTTAACCACTGTGTTACATCGCCTTTCCTTATAACGACACTCAGTAAACGTTTGGGAACTGAGGAGACCAATATTTGAGGCTTTTCAGGTGGAAGTCTTTCCCATTCTTGTTTGATGTACAGCTTAAGTTGTTCAACATTCCGTGGTCTCCGTTGTCGTATTTTACGCTTCATAATGCGCCACACATTTTCAATGGGAGACAGGTCTAGACTACAGGCAGGCCAGTCTAGTACCCGCACTCTTTTACTACGGAGCCATGCTGTTGTAACACGTGCAGAATGTGGCTTGGCATTGTCTTGCTGAAATAAGCAGGGGCGTCCATGAAAAAGACGTTGCTTGGATGGCAACATATGTTGCTCCAAAACCTGTATGTACCTTTCAGCATTAATGGTGCCTTCACATACGTGTAAGTTGCCCATGCCTTGGGCACTAATACACCCCCATACCATCACAGATGCTGGCTTTTGAACTTTGCGCCTATAACAGTCCGGATGGTTCTTTTCCTCTTTGGTCCGGAGGACACGACGTCCACTGTTTCTAAAAACAATTTGAAATGTGGACTCATCAGAGCACAGAACACTTTTCCACTTTGCATCAGTCCATCTTAGATGAGCTTGGGCCCAGCAAAGCTGGCGGCGTTTCTGGGTGCTGTTGATAAATGGCTTTCGCTTTGCATTGTAGAGTTTTAACTTGCACTTGCAGATGTAGCGACGAACTGTAGTTACTGACAATGGTTTTCTGAAGTGTTCCTGAGCCCATGTGGTGATGTCCTTTACACACTGATGTCGGTTTTTGATGCAGTACCGCCTGAGGGATTGAAGGTCACGGGCATTCAATGTTGGTTTTCGGCCTTGTCGCTTACGTGCAGTGATTTCTCCAGATTCTCTGAACCTTTTGACGATATTACAGACCGTAGATGATGAAATTCCTAAAGTTTTTGCAATAGCTCGTTGAGGAATGTTGTTTTTAAACTGTTCGACAATCAGCTCACGCATTTGCTCACTAAGTGGTGACCCTCGCCCCATCCTTGTTTGTGAATGACTGAGCATTTCAGGGAAGCTGCTTTCATACCCAATCATGGCACCCACCTGTTCCCAATTAGCCCGTTCACCTGTGGGATGTTCCAAATAAGTGTTTGATGAGCATTCCTCAACTCTCTCAGTCTTTTCTGCCACTTGTGCCAGCTTTTTTGAAACATGTTGCAGCCATCAAATTCCAAATGAGCTTATATTTGACTTTGTAAAATTACAAAGTTTACCTGTTCGAACATTAAGTAACTTGTCTTTGCAGTGCATTCCATTGAATATAGAATATAGAAAAGGATTTGCAAATCAATGTATTCTGTTTTTATTTACGATTTACACAACGTGCCAACTTCACTGGTTTTGGGTTTGTAATTTATATATTGTTTACTCCAATTTTCGCGTCAAATGTGTATGAAGCAGTGCAGGTTTTTGTGAATCTATTTGGTAGGCTTTCCCATAAATGTGGAAAACCCCTATGCTCAACAATGATATGCGTGTCACATCCTGAATGTTTGTCAATTACTGTTCCCCGCAGTCTAGCTGTCTGTGTTGGATTTGTTGTTAAGCGTTGGGGAATTGGAGAATTGGGGCGTTCGGGGATATTCCCCCAGCCGTCGCCTCCAACGGCATAAGCCTAGTTGTCTCATGGCTTCTCCCCTCCCTTTGTGCCTCTTACCAGCTCTCTTGCACACCTGACCCTCACTGTTAATTTTTATTCCTTTTTTCAGTCTTCCTTTTGCTGGACTGATAACCTTGATCCCTGTATTGTTACCTTTCTTGCATTCTTCAGTGATTATTGTGATATCCCATTTCAAGTTCCATGCTTCCTTCAGTCTCGGCATTGATTGCCCACAGTTTCTTCATCTTCATCAGCATCTATCTTAAAGTCCAAAAGTGACATTTGTGCGTTTTAGATGATATGATTGTTTTGAAGAAATGCCACCAATGAAATACATTGTGATGTGCTGAAATATACATGTGGAAGCCAAAATTTGTTATGGAAATTCTTTTTATCTTTAAGTTTCCAAAGCTGTGTTACTTTGACAAAAACAACTATGAATTTGATTTACAGTGCAGTCAAAACAACTCAGAACTCGGAGATAACCGAGTTCCAGTATAGCGTTCACACTGCATGTACAGGGAAAACATAAACTATATCCTAATAGTCTATTTTTCCTGGGAAGGTTCCTAAATCCTAAAAAATGATCTGGACATAATTATGTGGCAGCCATGATAAGTGCATTCAAATTCTTTAAATGTTGAGAAAAGTTAATAATAATGCATCAATTTTATATAGCGCTTTTCTGCTTTCTGGGCACTCAAAGACGCTTCACAAGGATACATTATTCATTCACTCACACATTCACGCTCTGATGGTAGTAAACTATGTTTTTGTAGCCACAGCTGCCCTGGGGCAGACTGACGGAAGCGTGGCTGCCAGTATGTACCTACGGCCCCTCCAACCACCACCAAACATTCACACACAGCCATACAGTATTCCTATATTGTAAACCAATAGTAGGCGTTTTCCGCAATCTGATTGGTTAATTACCCTGATATCCTGGGATGGACTTTTACTTTCTGCACCTGGATTATACACCTCTGTTAGCATGAAAACGGACCTACTTTCGCTCATTCAGCCCATCAGTTCAACTTGACAGGTTGCGGAATTCTAGTGCATGACTCGATGACCTAATTGTGACGGATCACGTCGCCATACGAAAGAGTCCGTGGAAAAAAACGTTTCTTTCTCACTTATGGTTTACAATATCGATAAATAGTTACCTTTGTGAAATTTATGGTTAACAATATCGATAAATAGTTACGTTTGTGAAATTTCCTGGGATTCATTGGAATTCAACGCCCGCAAATTTAAACGTTTAAAACCTCCAACTAACGTCGTCGGTTTTAAACTAAATTTGCAGGCGTTGAATTCCAATGAATCCCGGAAATTTCAAAACGTAACTATATATCTTCACATTGCATGTTTTGTGGGTGGGGGAAACCGGAGTACCCGGAGAAAACCCACGCGATCACGGGGAGAATATGCAAACTCCACACAGAAAGGCCCCAGGCCGGTTTCGAACCCACAACCTTCTTGCTGTGAGGCAGTAGTGCTAACCACCGTGTTAATTCCACGTACCCTCAATATCTAAAGTGACAACCATTCATCCGACCGATTCCAAAAAGAAACCCGTATGACAGGCAGGGGATGCATGATTATCTTGCCAAGTGTAAGTACATTTGAATTCTCATCTTAGCACGGTTGTTTCCCTAAGCCGTCAGGAATTCCCTTTTACACCTTTACCTTATGAGGTTTTCCGCAAAGGTGAGAGGAAAGTGGTTAGGAATTAGTGGATAGGACGAAAATTATAACTGCATGTTAGGGGTAAAGATTGATCTGTCTGAGAGTGGAATGCTGTTAGCGGTGTCTGTGGTTGCAACTAGAGACGGAGAAAAATTCATATGTGGAACATAGTAGGAGTTGTAGAGGAATAATTTTTATTGTTCATTTGTTTTCTGTGTGGACTGTTCAAGATCACAGTGCAGAATGAAGGCACTGAGCATCTTGTGCCTAAGATAAAGAGATGCTCTGTGAAAGTGTCCTAATTTTTCCCCAACAGAGTGTAACTCAGTGCAGCAGTAAATAGACATTAATGAATTCTGGACCACTCCCAAAGTAGAGGGTATTGGGTGGGATTGTGGATAGGAGAACGGGCGGATAGGAGATTGGTGTGGGTGTGTTCTGTGATAGTGCGAACGTTGGGCGCCCCCCGGGTGGCGAGACTCAGGGTGGGGCTTGCATCTCTTGTCGGAGTCCGTGTGGCTCCCAAGCCCCAAAAAGTGTTAATGCATCAACGAGAGATGGGCTCAATGTACGTTTTCAACATTATTGCGAACATAGCTTGCATACGAGTTTGATGTCCAGCGGCTGAAGATGTTAATCAGGTGGTCCAGCACTCCTCGCTTGGATGCTGTGGTGGCGGCACCGATGCGGAAAGAGTGCCCAGAGGAATATTTGGGAGGAATGTTGGATCTAATTAAAACTTGATGGAAAAGGTAGAGGAAGCAGTGATGAGTGGCTCTGGCCCCGGTGTCGATCGTGAATAACGGGTCCGGGGGAGAAGCGTGGTTATTGTATCTTCAAGGGACGTAGTTTGATATTGGCTTGAACAAACTGAGGGCAGAGTCTAGGCCAAATAGAAATATGGGCAGAGAAATGCCGAACTGGTCTGTTTACTACTCTTTATCTAGAACATGAGTCAGTCGGTGGAGTAGAATGAGATGTCATTTAGGCTGGCATGACGAGAAGGATAATAATTAGCGGAGAGTGGAGCGAACTCGGCACATTTAAAAAAAAAACCAAAGAAGGCTAAGAGAAACACTGCTTCTAGAGCGGAATCTGTGGAAGGAAAATGGTTCCCTGAACGCAGCATCTGGATGCAGTGAGAGAGGAGGTCCGCCATTAGGAGTAAACGTTAGTTGGAGCGGGAGGTTCTTGTTTACATAAACCTCTCAGCAGTGTTTACACGTGAGAGTAGGAAATAGATGAGCACGGATAACCAGTGGCTAATTTAACGAAAAAGTTGATGCCGCTTAGGAAGACTTGTATTGGGGCTGGTGGAACGTGATTTATGATTAAGTGAATGTATGAAATGAAATAAGCTTGTGAAGGAAAAAAATGTTGAGTGCCAGGAATGGCTGTCGGAGGGCTGAATGGAATTTTTTGAATTGCTTCCGTCCTGTGAGGTACGGGGAAATTAGGCGTGGAGTGAACCCATTTAGAATGGCATCTCGAGATAAAGCGGCGAATGGCTCAGGCTGTGGTTTCAGGGGTCGACAGTCACGGAAATTGGAGGAACCGGAGTGGGGTGAATGTCAAACGTCTGATTCTCTACCAGGAGAAATGAAGAGGGGCCTCAGCGATGATATTTTATGGTTGGGAATATGTGCGGCTTTGAGCATGGACTGGTGTTTTGTGCAAATTAGGGTTAATTTCTTGAGGAACAGGAGCGGGAACGGTCTCTGTTTCCGGTGTCTACTGTGGTCGGTTGTCATAATGTATGGTTATACAATTGGCGGCCTGTTTGTGACCCTGAATGAGGGAGGAAGTGATGATGGGATAGGGTGGGGCGAGCAGCAATGTAGTAGCACTCCTTCCGAGAAACACCAAAGGAACCCCTCAAAAAGCGTTGGCTGAGTGGGACAGTCCTCAGCGTTTACGATATTGGCTTTAGCCTACCAGGCGCCGCAACCGGTGAGGCGAATGAGAGTGGCGAGACAGAGGACAGTCAGTAAAGGGTTAACCACTGTTGGGCAAGCGGCCAGTAGGATTGCATGGAGCGACGTGCTTGAGCGTGGAAACGGCAGATGGACGGTGTGCAGACGAGGCGGAATAATGGATTGCAGGACTGAAAGTCAGCCGAGAGCATGAACCTTGCCACTGCGGGTGGCCGTGAGGTGGAGACGCGTAGTTTTCATGAATATTTGCCAGCAAGGTGAAGCACACCAACAACCAAAGCGCCAGCGAAGTGTTCGTGGGCTGCGCCACTGCCAGTGGCCGTGAGGAGGATACGCGTAGTGTCCGTTAATGTTTGCCGGCGAGGCAAAGTGCTCCAATAACCAAAGCACAAGCGACGTACTGATGGCTGTTAGGTGGATACTCGTGCAGTATCCGTGGATGTTTGCCGAAGAGGCAAAGTGCACCAATACCTGAAGCGCTAGTAGGCTGCGCTGCTGATAGTGGCTGTAAGGTGGATACTCGTGCAGTATCTGTGGATGTTTGCCCACGAGGCAAAGTGCACTGATACCTGATTTGCTAGCAAAGCGTTCGTGGGCTGCGCCAGTGCTAGTGGCTATAAGGTGGATACTCGTGCAGTATCCGTGGAAGTTTGCTGATGAGGCAAAGGGCACCAATAACTGAAGTGCTAGCAGGCTGCGCCAATGGGATTGGCCGTGAGCTGGATGCACGTAGTGTCCGTTAATGTTTGCCGGCAAGGCAGCTGCACCACTAACAGTGGCTCAGAGGTGGATACGCGTGCAGTGTCCATGAATGTTTACGAGTGGCCGTGAGGTGGATACTTGTAGCATCCGTGAATATTTGCCGGCAAAGCAAAGAACATTAGCATTTGTAATGATTTTACAATTTTGGAATAAACATTGCAATCATTCACAGCACCATAAATATGTGGCATTTAATTTGCAAAGAACACAGCATTCGTATATAGCAAGAGTTGCTCGGACTAATTGGTAGAACCGACGAAAGTCTAATTCATTAAATTTTTCAAAGCCTTGTTATACTTTGCGCTAAGAAATTATATGGCACTTTCTTCCGCACATTAATGACTGAAAAATATCGATAAGTCTTTGTAATTTCAGTGCTCGTGTAAAACAATGCACATTCGCTTAAATACGTTTGCGAGGCTCATAGAGCAATAAGCCATGAGAATCCGTTCTACAGTCTGAATAAAGTGGCAGCTAAATGGCGTTATTACGTACGATTCACAGCTGAGTGATGGAAAATATAATTCCTGCAAAGTCAGCAAGAGTTTCAGATTTGCAGATTGTCATCCTTACGGCGTCACATCAATTATATCAACATAGCCATCAGGCAATCACTTACCGTACAGCCGAAACATACAGCGAGATCAAATCGAGAACGAGGGTAAAGTAATCATCCAGTTCTTGCCTCCGATGAGGAAAGGACTGGGGGATTGTGTCTGGGTAAAGTGGCACAGCGTGATGGCGAATGGCGAACTCGGTTCGCGTTGGCTCCCCGGAACAAGCGGGGTTCAGGTGCCTGAGCTGTGCAGGGTAAATGCTGGCTAGGATTTTCTTTTTTTTTAATATGTTATGAAAATATGAATAGAAAAACTGGGTGGTTTGCGGAAGGAGTGACTTCTGCCGAGTCTGAAGCTGAGCGTGATGACGTTGGCACTGGGGACATTGAGCGCGGAACGCGGAAGTGCAGTGTGGTCTGAACACGTCTGGTCTGCACATGAGGAGGATTTGCTACATTGGTTAAAGAGTTGGTATATAACTTTTTAGTAGTCTGGCCTTGTTGTCGGACCGGTGGGGCGGGACTTCCCTCTGCTTGAGGGCCCGATAGAGTCTGGTGACTGTCCAACGTGGAGACTCGGATGAGCTTGGAGTGCGAGCTGAGTAAGCTTTGCTGAGGAGCCTCGGTCTTTTGCTTCTGGATGCCTTGGTTAACGAGGAACGTAGCTGGAATTTATGCAGCCTGGAGCTTGAAATGGGGAAACGGCTTCGTTTGTCATTGCAGGGGAGCATGGTTTGGTATGATATCCCGGTTGAGCCGAGCGGGTGATGCTTTGTGGTGGAGGTAGCAGAAACAGAGTTGCAGGAATGGATTGAGAAGATTCCTCTGGAGCATCGGAGCCTTGGAATTATTCTGTGCCCAAGGGACTTGGTAGGATTTCGGATTTCGTGCTTCGGGTAAACAAACTCTTGGGCTGCGTTCCAATCCGAAATAAGATACTCCCTTAACTTCTTCCCTCCACTCGAGTGAGCCCTCTGAATGACGTAGCAGGTGAGTAAGCCCTTCCCGAGCGAGGGAGGGCAATAGAGGGAACTTAGGGGGAGGGTTGTTGGACATCGGATTGGAACGACCGACGCAGCGTTTCTTCCGCACTTGGACATTTGTCAACAAGCCAACGGGAAGTTTGTGTTGCCATGGAGCCGACTGAGTTAGCTGCCTTTACGTATCACCTTTACAACTCGGCGGACTCTGTATTGCATGTTTATGGCAAGAAGAAGACAGCTTGCTCGCTTGATTGCTGCGGCACTCGCGACTATTACATAGGAAAATAAAGCTGCTTTCACACCGGACACGTAACAAATTTTTCGCACGACAGACTACCTTCAAAGTCAATGCAAAGACGCGGAAGAATTTGTTTTGCGTCCAATGTGAAAGCGGCTATAAGCTCTGCAACAGTCCTCGCGGATGCTATGGGCTAGCTACAGCAAAAATGAACATAATGTTACATGCTTAAAAATAATGCGGAACCGATGCCCCTCACCCCCAAACTTCGCTATTTGCATATAACTCTGTCATTAATTACTCTATGCTCGAGCACAATTCTTACATTTGTATGGTCATTTCCCTGCCATAATTCCTCCTTTTGCCAGCAGAAAAAATGGCAGACGTGAAGTTTTTACCGAGGAAGAATGAGCAAAGCATTTTGGGCAATATCAAAGCTTGTAGGAATGTTCGTTGTTGGCTTCATTTGAGGGAGGAGAATCGAGGGCTTGAGCAAATGAAAATGTGCCCTTCCCCCCTCAAATCTGGATTGGAATGACCCTTCAAGTGGCAGCCATTTTACATCCGGGATTTTTTTGGGATTCCCCCCTTGATTGGAGGGCGAGTGAACAGGACGAAGCAAGCATTTTTTCAGATTGGAACACAGCCTTGCTGTGCGCTGGCTGTCTGGTTAGCAAGTGAACGACGCAAAAATGCGACGAACGGGGATTGTGGGAATGTAGGAGGGGTATATACGTAGGTGTAAGGACGAATAGGAAGGCGCATCGGGAGTGGCCCTGTTCATTGACCTACATTATCGGGAACTCCCTGTAAAAGAAATGATTACACGAAGGGGTCTATTCTCCCATGCGCGTAAGTCGAAAAAAGCGAGTAGCTACGCGCTTTTCAGCCTACGCGTATTCTCCCCTCGACTTAAATCTGAGCATTACGCGCCCCGAAGGCAGTTAC
The DNA here is from genome assembly GCA_029721435.1 of Gymnothorax reevesii. Lineage (NCBI taxonomy): Eukaryota > Metazoa > Chordata > Actinopteri > Anguilliformes > Muraenidae > Gymnothorax > Gymnothorax reevesii. Next base: position 81,095,708 of record CM056577.1, on the reverse strand, counting down.
GCACTTGGGGCGGAGCAAGGCCAAAATCGGGGCGTTTCCGGGCGTTTCTCGGGCAAAAAACACTTAAGCGTATTCTCCCCCTGGCTTACGCGCCTTTTTTGTTAAGCGCTTTCGAGGGCTGTGTCAAGGTCAAGCGCCAACATAAGGCGAAATGGAATATTGCGTCTGATGTCGGTCATAGGCCGAATTTTAACATTAATTTTGTTTTATTTAACATGGTAAAGGTTGAGACATTTAATATTCAATTGTTCTTCCTTATTTCTAAACTACATTTCTCAAAGCCATAATAATTTATCAAACTAAATCATCACATGATATTACGCATCAGCCTCTTCTCCAATCAGTTCAATTACAAACGCAAAACAATTAATTAATATGAGTATACATAAGACCATCATTCTACTATGCCCTCAAGATCTAAAACCAAAATGCCAGTCCTGCATTTGCTTGCACTCTTGCGTGATTGGGAAAGAGTAAGAGAAGCGCGCCGAGCTCGAAGACGAACACGCATATATCAGCTTCGTTTGAACATCCTGGGACTAACAAACATCGAGTGCAACCAGCGCTTTCGTCTGGATCGTGCATGAGGCAATCATCTATCTTTGCCGACTTCTGGATGAACAGCTATCCTGCCGCAGTAACTATCCACAAAACATACCCGTGGTCATCAACGTCAGAACTGCGCTGTCGCTCCTGGCATCTGGGTCGTTCCAGAGAGTGGCTGGTGATGTCATACACATACCACAGGCATCTGTGTCAAGATGTCTGACGCAGTTCGTTGACGCTCCAAGTTCTTCTCCATGCACTTCCACTGCAGAAAGAGTGGATGCCATCCCCTCCTCCTGTGCAGTGAAATGCACAGGGGATGATGGTTGCCCACCACCTGTTGCGTGTACACTTCTCTGGTGTGCAGAGAGCCTGGCTTTTACAGCGCCCCGCAGATCTCTCCATTTATGTTTTAAATCGGGGATACTGCGCTTACGTCTCCCCACCGAAGCCACATCCAGAACAATTTGCAGCTTAATTCCTCGGATCAGCCTTCATTGCTCGCTTGCCATACAACACCAACATCTGTGAAATTTGTTTTTCGGCTTTGGCTCGACGTCGCCATCATTGTCTTCATGTTCTATTAACAAATGTGACTGCCCTATATGTTCGTGATAATCTAATAATTTGTGATATTCTCACGAGTGAAGAGATTGATTTTCTAATTGAGGATATCTGTATTAACTAACTAGTGTCTTTGTAATTTTTTTTACCATTGATAATACTGTGTATTTTAATGTGTGAATAAAGACATTATTAAACAGGCTACTCTAGATTGAGCCCTACCCTGGCCAATACCAAAGCACTATCCATTTGTTAATCAATTTTAGCCTATAAAGCCTATAGACCTATAAATAGCCGACACGGGAAGAATCATTATCAATAAAAGGGTAATTGATTATAATAAAGTATTAGGCACAAGTTCAAGCCGTCATTGCTGAGGCGGTTTCGGGGCGAGGGGATGACCGCGTGCAGGGTAAGAATCCTTGTTAAAGCGTTTCCATGTCCTTTAGTTGCAAACCTAAAATCGGAGTAGTTTTCAAGTGCGCAATTTCTAAATGAGATCATATAAACTGTCTTTGATTGTCTTTTTCTGTGTGACTACAATGTTCCCTTTGTCTTCTTCCCTGTCTTTCACGGAACAAACAGGCTGGTGTAGGAGGGGCACATTTTCAGCAATCTGATTGCGCTGGTCGAGAAGCGCTAAATTCTTTATTTATTATTTCATTATGGCGGCAATTTGTTTGTTTGCATAGCTTTAATGCCATGGTGGCTAGAGCAAGAAATAACAAATGTTTGTTACCAACATGGAAATATCCCCTGCCGCCTCAATTTTATGTGTTCGTAGGATGGACGGAGCCCAATGCTATATCCCCCGCCTCGCGCTAATTGCGCGGCGGGGGATAAAAAAAGAGATGTCTGAATTACTTCTTGTAATTGGTACAGACATACATAGGCCTACTATTACAGCGGCATATAAAACCTCATATCTTCAAAATGACAAACTTCTCAGGAAAATAAAAAATAAATCTAAAATTAAATAATAATCATAATAAAAAAATATAAATGGATAAATATAGTTTAAAATAAAAAATGTTTAATTTTGCATGTAAGAACTTGTATGTCCACTATTTTAGTTTCTTATCAGTTTGGAGATTCGAGGTTTTATCAGCAGGCCAACGATATTCAAATTTAAAGTCTGGTTTGCGTTTTCCATGGACCACAAATGCATTTTCATGGTTAATCAGAAAATCCTTTTTCCATGTTTTCCTGATAGTCAATGTGCTTGGTACAGAGTCTGCCTCTCTTTTGCATTAGTCACACCTCTTTCATAAGGCCGCCTACTTTCTGAAGTTAAGCGCTGTGGGCGTGATCGAAGCGCGTAGGGGAGAATATGCGTAACTCAAAAGCACTTAACTTGAATCGCGTAAATAAGGACTTACGCTCTAATGGGAGAATAGACCCCAAACCCATGTCAAGGGACAGATTAATAATAATGATTATTATAATATGTGCAGCTGGGCTCTACTAACCAATATCAACAGCACTGATGACAGGTGATAACACCCATTCAAATCCGCTGATGAACATATCAAATTGGCAGTACAGAGGAAAAATAAATAAAAAATTCACTTGTATGCTAACCTTGAAAATATTTACCTTAAACTAGCAATGACATACCAGTAACAAAGGCAAATCCTGTATTTTTATATCTCAGTACTCTGTGCCAGATCTCTCAAATGTATTGCTGATGTTGCACAGAGAACCCTGCACCTTCATGGGCACAATTTAAAGATTTGGGTGTTGGCCTGCTGGGTTGGCTGTCTGGGTAAAGGCACTGCGTTGCAGTCCAGTAGTTACCAGGGCCTGGGTCCGAATCCGTGGAACCGTGCCAGAGCTGAATGAGACCGACAACCTTTTGTGAGCACTGCATAATTATCTTTGTGCTTCCAAAGGGATATGGGAGGGATACAGGCTGAGTTAGCATTGTTAGTTGCTCAAGTGCCTCCTGTTTGCCAGTCCGGCGCTCGGCAGTAAAACTCTACGCAAGCACATTTTTAGGTTTCCTCTACCCTCATTCTGAGCTCGCAAGGTTTCAAGCCATTAATGGAAAAAGAAAAAGAAGACGCAGCAACAGACTGGGATGTGATTTGGAGGAGATTTACCAACTGTCTGTTCTCTTCAGGAGGCAGCATGAGTGGCATATGAGCACAAGCTTGTACATCGTTCACCAACTGGACATTCAAGATTCGGGTGGGGTTTAAGATGCTAAATTTAATGTAAAAAAAAAAAAAAGGCTGAGGTATTATTTTACATGGTCAACTGTAAGTATGTAAATTTAGCAATATGAAACATTGAGGGGTGTGTAATTAACCCTTTGTTGCATTTTGTCCAATATTTTGGATATATTTTAAGAGGGGTTTATGCCATCTACGCTCATAGACACCATGAAAACAAAATAAAGGCAGAATGACCACCCTCTTGTACCCCTCTCAAAAACACCAAATCCCATCAAATTTCCCCAAATGTACACTTAATATCCATGTCCAAACTGGAGGCATTTGTTCATTCATTTGCAACAAAAGGTGAAGTCTATACATACCAAGTTATCTTATAAGATGGAACAGGGCTGCTGACAGGAGGAAGGAGGGAATCTGGTGTTGGTGTTGCTGATAGTGGTATCTCATAGGGGTGAGGTAGGCAGTGTGTGACAGTAGTGCAAAATTAGATTTCTTTCATCCGACAGGTTTGATCGAAGTTGTGAGCAAATGAGTGAATTACACTAAAACTTATCATCTTGGCTCCAACCTAGTCTACTTTATTAAACTGGAAGTGAGTTTTATACAGCGCTTGTTTGTAACGTTTGACAACTATATACAATGCCAGAACATTTATTTTCGATCAGAAATGCCTGCATTTTTGGCCGAGATCTTGTCTTCTCGACATAATGGTTGAACCACTCAATGGTCTCTCTTGAGCACATCCCAATAACTTTTAATGTGTTCAAGGTCAGGACTTTGTGGTGGCAAATTTGTTTGTGAAAATGATTCTCTTACTTGTTTTTGTCATTCCTGGTTTTCTTTGCTAAATACAAGCCAATAACTTGCTCATTCTGAAATATTGTAATATCTTTTCCATCACATTCCGACATGATTTTATTAAGAAATGAGTAGCAACGCGCTTCATCAGTCAGGGTTAAAATGATTATTGCCAGCTGAAACATTTTAATAACCGCAATAATGATGCAATTGTAGAATTTGTTCATTTATTTCCAAATGGTGACATTTTTTTTTCTTTTTTTTGCTGGGCAATGTATAATGCTAATTTAAAGCTCAAACATTACTTTTAATGTTTAACTGGCGACCAACTGAACTTTTTGGTATATTCCAGAAGAAAAAGAAAGCACGGGTGAGCTTAAGAATACAAAAAGGATAGGAAGACCACAGATAACAATTGGAGTTGATGATGGAAGAATTCTTGCCCTGGTTCAGAAAAACCACATATGAACAGTTGGCTAGATCAGAAATATTTTCTAGGAGGTCGGCATATCAGATCTTAAGTCATCAATCAAGAAAAGACTTGATTTACTCACCAGAGTAAATACAAAGGGTTTATTTTAACATGTAAACTATTGATATGGCTCAAAAACTGGAAATTTTCCCAAAAAAAAAATCTACAAATTCCCACATAGTTCTGGAACAACTACCTGTGAACAAACCAGGCGAAGCCCAACTTATACTAGAAAGACAGTGAAAGAAGGAAACGGAGAGGGGGAGGAATGGCTCATGAACTGAGACATGCCACATCTGTGAAGAGTGGTTAAGTAGGGGCATGTATTGCTGCTAAATGATCTTGTCCACTTGTATTTACCGGTGATGTGACTTCACAAAAGCTGAAGAATGAATTCAGAATTGTAAAGAGCTAAATTCAGCCAAATGCAGCAGAACTAATTGGAAGAGCCTGTATAGTGCAGATGGAAAGTGACTTAGGAACACACTGCAATAACAACTCAAGATTTTTTTTAAGGCAAAGAAGTGGAATGCTCTACCATAGACAGGTTAATCATTTGCGCTGAATCCAGTTGAGCATAAGTTTCACTTGCTGAATGTAAGACTCCCAAGCAATGAGGCAGGAACTGTAGACAGCTGCTGTGAAGGCCTGGCAAAGCATCACCAGGAAAGAAACACAGACACTTATGTCTATGGATTCCTGACCTCTGGCAGTCATTGACTGCAAAGGATTTGCCAGCAAGTATAAAACCATTAAAAGTATAAAAACCAAAAGTAAAACCATTCTAAACATGTTTTTTAAGCTTAATGCAAATTATAGGAAAGACTTACAGCCGTCATAATATATACAAATTGGTAATAATAAAAATACCTTAAATTCAGATGTGACCATCTATTGTGACTGTCAGAAAATGTTTTGGAAATATTCAGATTATGAAAAATAATCTGTGTAAAAGTCATGTTATACTTACTGTATGTGTATGAATTTACAGGTGAGTGAGAACAGCATTGTTTTGGTATCCACATCAAAAATGGACTTGCTTTATTCAACAATTATGAAATAATGTCACTATAGCATATTGTTCATTTGTAACTCTGTTGTACAGCTTTTTTCTCATGTCAAAAATGGCTGTTTGCCATGTAGTCTCTATTGTGATCAATGTGAACACAGCATAAAGCCAACAAGGTCACAATTTATCAAATGAAAGACCTCACTTGTGGCCCAGTGAGGGATTACCTTATTAGGACATTTCTGAATCATGGAAGTGCTATTTCTATCAACTGTAGCAGCATGATTCTTCTTCCCCCTACTATCACCGCATGGGGCCCGTGTTTTTGGTGGTAGTTCTAATTTGGGCCTCCATTCCATGTAAGAGCCAAAGATAGACCTCAGGCAACGTCACACATCCGAGGGGATGTCTTTGTCGTGCGTTTATAGCAGTTCATGAGGAGCATGAAAAACGAACTAGCCCTTTAGACGCCACGTGAAATTATCTCTAAATTACTACTGCTGTCTGCAGCTGCTTGAGGATAAATATAAAGGGTAGTTGACTTCCCCGCTCAATTGTATTTTTGTTCATATTAGGGCTGCCCAATCCTGTAGGCTTTCACTCAAACCCAAATGAAGCACTCCTCATTCAAAAGCTAAGCTTTGCGCTGGCCTGTTAATTAGTGGAGTCAGGCACGCCTAATTAGCATTGGTAGGAAAACCTACAGGACTGTAGATCCGCAGGAACAAGATTGGGCAGTCCTGGTTTCTATTCATGGTGTTGGACCTTCCAATGCTGTTACCACAGGATAAGTGGTCTATTCTATGTATTCCTGTTGCCATATCCTGCCAGGCTGCCATATATTTATTCAAATTTGATATGAAAAAAGTTAATAATAATAGGTTAAATCCTTATAAATTCTGTAGTAACTGCAGATAAATCCCCCAAAAATATCAATTTCAAGCCAAAGAAATAGTCATGTTCAGGGCATAAATTTTTTTATGAATTTCAATATTAATTCTGTTTTGTTGTGTGGTGATAGAAATTAGTCAAATTTTTTTCCAAAGTATTTTATAGAAACAATATGAAAATTTCCAAATAATCATTGCCCCCACAAGTGGATGCTGGATATCCTTGCTCATTTCACGTTGTGTTGTAAATAACCATTATAATTTTACCTCACAATACAAAGCAGTTTACCAGCACTGACAGTTATGAAATGCTTTAATTGTAGTTTTCGGTTACAGTGAATTTGTTATGCTGAGAAAAGCAGAAAGGTGGCAGTAAGAGAACTCATCCGGAGGCCAGGAGCACAGTTCTCAGAATATTTTCAAATGAATGAGCAACCAAGATGGTCAGGTCTGTCCAGGATGGAAATAGTCCAAAACAGCACATAAAGAACACATGAATTCATTTTTATGCAGTCAGTTTACTCTGATTGATGTGGGTAGCTGTAAGTAATAGTATTATGTTATAATATCGCAATGTTGGGTAGAATAAGAAGCCTGGCTTCTTCTGGTTTGCTGCATATATTGTCAACTGGATTCCCTTCTCTATCCAGGTCATGACTGAAATAAGTCATGTATAAGACACAAAAAAGCAGGTTGCATGTAATTCTTCAGTGGGAGATGGAATAGGATGAGCTGTGGAGCTTCTGCCATTGACCTGTACATAATATAGTTAAGTGGCACTCATTATGTTGCCTGAGTGTGCACAAAAGAAATGAGTGTAACTAGTTCAGGCAGGAAACTCGAGAAGAGCTTCATCAGCTGACAGCAGCCTGGTAAGCTACCAGCACGTCAGCATCAGCAGGCACACAATTGGAGGAAACACATCACGAGGTCATACAGCGGTCTATTTGAAAGACGTCAAGCTCACTTACTTCCGCTGCTGTTTGCAATGACTTTTCATGCTATGCAAAATGCTGTTTGGTTTTTTGCTTGCCACCTCCACCCCAGCCTCCACCTGTTTGGTTCTGCTCACATCGAAGGGATTTTGATTTCTGTTCATGCCTATGTTTGTATGTTAGCTGTGCCTAGGTAGGACGTTCCTTAAGAGCAGAACCGCTGTCAAAATACAATGTAATGCTTATACCCATGATTAAACTGTTCTATTTTATTCAAACGTGAGTTTTCCAGACTGAACGCATGGAATGTGCTGTTTTACAACACTTTTTACTTCCTTGTCTTCTGAGAAAAAGATAATTGGCCACCAGTAATTGTAAAATTATTTGTCACTGATAATAAATAATATTAATAATAATAATAGCTTGCATTTACAGCATTGAGAAATTTTCCTCAAACAGGCTTTACAATGATGATGGGAAACTTTTCTTATTCATCACCTATCAATAGTACACATTATGCATATAGCAATTATAAGCATTCCACTTGATTTATGACAGCAAAAGTGCTGATGTGATCCATACACAAAATCATGCATGCCTTGTGGTGAAAACAACAGGGGGTAAGATTGTGAGTACGCGCTAAATAGTAATGATGTAAAAGATAGAAGTATTGAATCACAGAGAAAACATGTCCACATTGGACAAAATAGGCCACTTATGCCCCATGCCTCCTCTATCAGCTCACTATGCACGGCTAAAGCATTCAATTCTAGCTGACCTCATCAAGTTTTCTTTTCAAAATGACTAGAAAGTTTCTTTCTTGGCTAATTATGCATCTTTCTTAGAAAAGCCAGAGCTGGGCTATGAATGGAAATTTGTTACCATAGGGACAATTGCGCAAACAGTGAGAATCAGTTGTATAACCAAGCTGAGACACGCAGCCTTCCATTGATCAACCCTATTTTACTAATATGCCTCAGAGATGTACATTCAGTTCTGTTTTTACACAAGATTTTAGTGATCACTACTCCATTTGTCTGTATTCAGGTTTTGAAATTACGTAGGTAAAAACTGTGTATTATTTTTAACTGAATATTCAAAACTTGGACAAGAGGGGGTCCTGCTTAAATGAAATATGTGTGACTTAGACAGAGTGTCTCTCGTATCTAATCCAGACTGAGCCCTTGCTAATCCTTATGTCTCCCCCCAGGAGGGAGAGGAGACATATTGTTTTTGCACGATTTCCCATCTGCATTTGCATTGGTGTTCCCACTGTTTTTGGGCTGTAATTCAGAAACAGTTTAAGATATTTGCATCAAACCTTGCACACGTTTGCATCAGATTGTGCAGATGTGCCTTTTGCTGTTTTGAGGTCATTTTTTTTTCTAGTTCTTTCCTAACTGTCTGCAAACATCAATGAGGGGCAGCTGTGTTGAGGAGGGGGGAAACATTTGTTTTTTTTTGCCTTAAAAACAATCTCTAGTTTTTCCAATGCTTTTAATACCATCGCTGGCAAACATGCTCCTTTTATGAGATTATGGATTCGGTACAGATATACTGCGTGGTTCTCAAAAGAATTATCTGAAGTTTTTACTTACAGGAAGTTGGCATGGGCAAAAGTTAGAAAAACCAGGGTTTAGGATTGGATTTTGCTCAAGTAGCTGAGGAACAAGTGTACTATATCATAAAAAAAGCAAAATCAGATTTTTTTTTTTATTTCAATTCTGAGCAGTAGTGACTATTACAGTTCGATCCCTGGTCGTACCAACCAGCAGTGGTCAGCAGCTTTTTCAGAAACAGCGTACGATTGGCTGAAGCGCTGTAGGGATGCAAATTGGGAAGGGACTGCTGGGAACGGAAATTAAAAATGATTGCCTTGTTCGTTGCTCAAGCGCCTCCTGTTGGCCAGCTGGGCACTCGTCAGTGAGATTCTGAGCTTGCTCATGTTCGGGTATCCTCCGCCCTCATTCTGAACATGCGATAGTTTTGACCAATGAGTGTAAAGATGCAGGGACTGACAGGCACAAACTGTCTCTCTCTCCTGAGCTGGTAATAGGGGGTTGCATACGAGCAAGCTTTGTACATAGTTCTCGGATTGGGCATTCCAGTTTCGGGTGGGAATGGGGATACGAAATTTTAAAAAAATGTTTTAAATCTCAATTCTTCACATAAGAGTGCGGGTAACCCTGCTAAATTAGACTGTTTATTAAAAAACTATTAGTGCCATAAAACCTATAGACCTATCATATGAAGCTGCTTTAGTCAAACATGAGAAACTTCTGGCCTATATTCATATCTGACCATCGCAAATATGCCATGCTGAATTACAGGGAAATGCCAGCAGATACAGAATATGTATGTGACATCATCCAAGGATAGGAAAAAAATGTTTTTCTGTCGTTAAACCTACATATGGGAAAACTATTGGGAAAAATTCAGAGTTTAAGGGGTTAGATTAAGAAGAATTATTTTGATCTGACTCTGGTCCCATCAGTGACAAGAATGAAATTAGTAATGCTTTTTTTTAATGATTACTTTTTGATGGAATGAATCCAAATCTAATAGATATTGCAATTGGGGTGGGTCAATATAAACAAAATGATATTCGCAAATCAGGACTTGTGCACCCAAATGTAGAATCACTGTCAAATGTATTATCAATAGCATTGTTGTACATTGCATCTCAAGTTACGAGTCATTTTCTTCTGCACATAAATGATGACATAAAATGTCAATAAGTCTCCAAAAATTCTGAACTTATAGTGCTCATGAAAAAGCACAGATTTGCGGGAATTAGCTTGTGAGGCTCATGTTCCATTCTGAATATAGCCACGACTAAAGGGCGTTGTTTGGCATGACACACTGCTGAGAGACATTTTTAAGGATGGTGATAATCTGAATAAATGTAAATATCCAAAAGTAATTTATTGCGATTTACGTTGACGTTCTTATTTTTCAAACAGAAAAGGTTTTATCCTACCTTGACATGTTTCGACGGGATACTCCCGTCTTCTTCAGAAGAGTCACCGATGTTGCGCGTGACGCATCTTATCAGCTGATGTTAGCGAGGCGTGGCCGCCCTGTCAGATTTGACCAAAGGAGTCGTTACGTTACCATACATAAGAGGCGTCGCAGAGCGGATTCAACGGGCCATGAGAAAATTCCACATCAACACCCCGGTAAAACCATACATAAAATTACGACAACTACTGGTACACCCGAAAGACCAAATTGACAACTGTAACAAATGTGACGTCATATACGAAATCCCATGCCGGTCTTGCCATAAAACAAACATTGGGGAAACAGGTAGACCTTTTCATACACGTAAAAAAGAACACCAAAAAGAATGCAAGAAAGAGACAACAGTAAGACAGACACGCTCAGTTAAGGAACAAGCACTACAGACAAACCTTAAATCAGCAAACACTGACCATTGCAAGAGGGAAAATCATATTATGGACTGGGACAAGGCCAAAGTCATCCGCACTCAGAACAATCGACATGAACGCTGGATCATGGAGGCAATTGAAATCAGGAAGCGGGCCCACAGGACCATGAACCGGGACGAGGGGGCATTCACGCTTTCCCACACCTGGAGTACCATCTTGGAGCAGCGGCCGGACAGCACGAGGCGTGGCCGCCCTGTCAAATCTGACAGGGCGGCCACGCCTCGCTAACATCAGCTGATAAGACGCGCCACTCGCAACATCGGTGACTCTTCTGAAGAAGACGGGAGTATCCCGTCGAAACATGTCAAGGTAGGATAAAACCTTTTCTGTTTGAAAAATAAGAACGTCAACGTAAATTAGTTACTACAGACAGTATGAACTTTTTTGGATTAATTTATTGCGATATTCAAGGAACTGCTAATGAAATATAGTTGGGTGCAATCCACATGTAATATTCCTACCCAAATCAACTAAATTTTTATTTGTCTTGAATTAAAATTAGTTGGATGATTTGATTCATTTGAATGAGATAAACATGCAAAAATCTAGGATATCAGGAAGGGAAAATGCACTGTTTTAGACCCAGTGTTTGGACTCACAGACAAAAACCCAAACAAAATTACACTATTTTAAAAGACCAGTTGCACATTATTGTGTGAAGACCACGATCGCCTAACATGATAAAACCCCCACATACATTGCCAAATGCATCAAAGAATGGCTCTAAGAACACAATTGTGAAATAACAGCAAAATTGCCATTTCTACAGTGCCATGAAAAAGTATATGCCCCCTTTCTGATTTCTTATTTTTTGCGTATTTGTCACACTTAAATGTTTCAGATCAGCAAATAAATTTTAATATTAGACAAAGACAACCTGAGTAAATCCAAAATGCAGTTTTTAAATGATGATTCAATTTATTTGGGGAAAAAAGCTATCCAAACCTACCTGGCCTGGTGTGAAAAAGTAATTGCCCCCTAAACCTAATAACTGGTTGCGCCACCCTCTGCGACAACAACTGCAATCAAATTTTTGCGATAACTGGCAATGAGTCTTTCACATCGCTGTGGAGGAATTGTGGCCCACTCTTCTTTGCAGAATATTTTAATTCAGCCACATTGGAGGGTTTTTTAACATGAATGGCTTGTTAAAGGTCATGCCACAGCATCACAATCGGATTTAAGTCCGGACTTTGCTTAGGCCGCTCAAAAACCTTCCGTTTGTTTTTTTAAGCCATTCAGAGGTGGACTTGCTTGTATGTTTCAGATCTCTGTTCTGCTGCATAACCCAAGTGCGCTTGGGCTTGAGGTCACCAACTGATGGTTGGACATTCTCCTTCAGGATTTTCCATCAGACAGCAGAATTCATAGTTCCATCAATTACAACAAGTCGTCCAGGTCCTGAAGCAGCAAAGCAGCTTCAAACCATCACACTACCACTACCATGTTTGACTTTTGGTATGATGTTTTAAAATAATATGTTCGTTTTATGCTTGATGTAACGAGATGCACACCATCCAAAAAGTGCAACTTTTGTCTCATCAGTCCACAGAATATTTTCCCAAAAGTCTTGGGGAACATTAAGATGTATTTTGGCAAATGTGAGATGAGCCCTTGTGTTCTTTTTGGTCAACAGTAGTTTTTGCCTTGGAACCCTACCATGGATGCCATTTTTTCCCAGTCTCTTTCTTATTGCTGAATCATGAACACTGACTTTAATTGAGCAAGTGAGGCCTGCAGTTCTTTAAATGTTGTTCTGGGTTCTTTTGTGGCCTCCTGGATGAGTCGTCGATGCACTTTTGGTAATTTTGGTAGGCCGGCCACTCCAGGGAAGGTTCACCACTGCCCCAAGTTTTCTCCATTTGTGGATAATGGCTCTCACAGGGATTTTCTGGAGTCCCAAAGCCTTAGAAATTACTTTGCCACCCTGTTGTGTTCCGGGGTTCTGGCCTTTGGCCAGGACAGTATTTATGGTTTTAACAGTTTCACGTTCCATAGTCCATAGTCCACAGTCATAGTTCATGTCACAGTTTTAACAGCTTCTTGGATCAGGATCTTGCATTTCATAATTCATGTTTATTGTTCATGGTTTTTACTTTTCCGTGTTTTTGTTCTTGCCAGGTCTGCCCAGCCACTCCACCGCTTGTCTGTGTTCTGCCCCGTGCCTTCGTTGTTGCACATTTCAGAGCTCTGGTTGGCTTTGGTATTTCCCCCTTCCTACTGTGCTGTGCTGGATTCGGGGCTGTCTAAGCTTTATTGACAATTAACTGTTTTTAAGTTACTAACATTTACTAACATTCACTGGGTGGTGTAATTCTTAGATTCTTAGGCACATTACTAATATTACTAATTTAGACAGGGAGTTTATTGTCATGATTCCTGCTTTACTATTTCAAGTCTTGCTGTGCTTTTCTGTTCTGAACGTTCATGCTGCTTTCAAATTGCATACTTAATTGGTACTTAAGCTGAGCACGCTCATTCTCTTAATGAGCAAGTCTTGTCCTCCAATCTCTGTCCATGTCCAATGATCTTGCCATGCCTCTTGTTCTCCTTCTCCAGGTGTTGCCCCTCATGTCATGATTTCTTCCCCTTTATCTGGATGCGGTGGAAGTTGGCTGGCAGACAGTGTCTCAAGTTTCTGCTCAAGTTCATGTTCCCAAGCCCTTGTTACAAGTTTCTTGCCTAGTTTCTTTGCCAAGTTCATGTTCAAGTCAGCTTTTCATAGTTCTTGTCGTTTTGTATATAGCGTTTTTGTATTCCTAGAATCATTATTCTTTTCTGTTTATGGTTATCTTGCCTGGAGTTTCCAGTGCCTTTTGTTTTTTGTCATTTTTGGATTCTTTTGTTTATAGCTCTGTGAAGCTTTCTTTAGTTTGTATTTTGCAACCCTTTGGGCCAAGATTTTTGTTGGCCCTCCTGCCAGTTTTGTTTAATTTCAATAAATTCCCTTTTCCCTTCAACCTCACATTTGGTGTCTTCCTGATCTCGCATCACACCTTTTGCAGACTGATAGATGTCAATTTCTTTGTTTCTCATCTGTTCTTGAATTTCTTTAGTTCGCAGCACGACGTGTTGCTTTTTGAGATCTTTCAGCCTACTTCACTTTTTCAAACAGGTTCTATTTAAGTGACTTCTTGATTAAAAAAGTCTGGCAGTAATCAGGCCTGGGTGTTGCTAGTGAAATTGGACTCAATCAAATGTGGTTAATCACAGTTAATTCATGATTTAACAAGGGGGGCAATTACTTTTTCACATAGGGCCAGGTAGGTTTGGATAGCTTTTTCCCCTTAATAAATGAAATCATCATTAATAAATGAAATCATCATTTCAAAACTACATTTTGTGTTTACTTGGGTTATCTTTGTCTTATATTAAAATTAGTTTGATGATCTGACACATTTTTGTTTGAAAAATGTGCAAAAAAGTAAGAAATCAGGAAGGAGACAATTACTTTTTCACAGCACTATACATCCAGTTTAACCTTTATGGAAGAATCCATAAAATCTGGCCAGGGACCTTTTTGTGTTGAGCTTGCCTGTTCTTCTTGTGTTTGCCTGAGTTTCCTGTGGGTATTGCAGTTTCCTCCCACAAGTGCAGAAGTATGCATGTTATGCCAACTGAAGATTCTGAATTGCCCATAGGTATGAGCATGTAAGTGAATGGCGTGTGCCTTCTGTGATGGATTGGTGAGCTGTCTAGGGTTTTCCCCAGCTGTTCCAGGTCCCCAGAGACGTTAGAGAGGAAGCAGCAAGATGGGTAATGAATCGATGGATGCCTTAAAAATAAAGACAGGTGGCATTACCACGAGCCCAGTCATGCAGCAGGGGAGGCATGCAATTAAGGCACTTCCCAGTTAGTGACATTTCCTAGAGTGAGTCAGACTGTGGGATTCAGTGAGTCACAGCACAAGGACTCATTTCTATACATATGACGACAGCAGAGAAATGACCATGCTCAGTTATAGAGTTACAGAGGATAGTGCTAAGAGCTACCATATGTCAGTGAGACATGCAAAAGGACAGTCTTTTATCCCAAATAGACGCATTCCAGTCAGACGAGACCCATTGGTCCCATAGCCTAGATTATAAAATCTTCCCTAGGCCGAATTCAATGTTATACCAATTTTCAGGTACGTAGCTTCCTTATGGAAAAAATTTTTTTATAACCTAGAACACACCCACTCGTCTAACATCCATCTAGGATGACTCCATCGGTGGACAGGAAAGCATTGAGGTGCTTTAACCTCTTAAGCCCCAGCCTCTTTTTTAGGTTTCTGTTGGAAAATGACAAACCCAAAATGAATGTGTAGCATGAAGTATCAGAGAGGGAGACATGGAAATGTGGAGAGAGGGTTGATTTTCTGACACTACTCGGATTTTGATATTTGAACATTAATATGCTTGGCGTTTGAGTTGTGCTTGGTGTATGTAAAAATGACTTATATGTGCTTGTAGCAGAGGCTCTCCTGTTTCATTTGATGTGTAATATGACTATATTGCTACTTAATTAGCGCGGCGTTGTAGGTATTTTGCTGTGGTGAGTCTCAGGGTCCCCCAATTGAGGGACCCTGGAGTTTAAGAGGTTAATCATACTGTACCTGATGACTGACGCCCTTGATGAAGGCTTTCTGAGCCACAATGCATTGATTGTTCATAGTTGATTTTTATGGTAAGCCTGATGGTCTAGTGGTTAGTGGATGGGGCTCTGGGCCAGCTGGCCTGAGTTTGATTCCTGGGCCAAGTAATCACGTTGTGTCCTTAGGCAAGAGACTTCATTTTCAGTGCCTTTCTTCACCTAGGTGTATAAATGGGTACCAGCATTGCTGGGGTAAAGGTGGGATAGGAGTAGCGCCCACCCCTACCATTGTGATAGAAGCTTAGGAAAAAGGAGCTTTTCGGTTGCCTTCGACTTCGGTCAACAAACTCTACTTACTTAACTTAGATACTATAGCCATGATTTACTGAAAGCTTATAAAAATGCATTCTTTACTTTGAGTGCTGTGGACGTTTTGCCAGTGACTTGGAAACTCATCACAAATCCCATGAGCACCAGCTGGACATATTTTTACTCCCAAGAAGCAACTTCTTGCATTATTTTTATTTCTGTGAATTCCTCCTACTTAATTTACGACATCAGATTAGAGTACTGACTGTGTGCGCTTCTTTGCCAGCAGTACCCCCAAACCTATACATTTTACATGAATATTCAGTATAATGCATTTCATTAATTGGTCTTTTGTCAGGGACATATAAATATAATACATTGAGCGTAACACTTCAATATAGTTTACCATAACATTTGGAACTAAGGCTAGTTTGCAGTGTGTATGCCTGGATGGAGCAATCTTAAAATTTCATACAACAATAATGTCAGTTTAAGACACATAATTTGCCAAAACAATATTCAACAATGAAAATAGATGGGATTTACCAGGTTGATTAAGCATTAGTGGACATCAGTAAACACATAGACATGAGAACAATGGTTAATTTAACCCTCGTCCAACCAAGACTCGTCAGATTTTTTCCTGTCACACAAAAATGTTCACAGATGTGATCTAATACTTCTGGATAATTGTTTATTCATCCGTTGCGCTCATTTTCATGAAATAACAGTGAGGGTACCTCACCCCTGGGGGTAGGGACGGCCGACAAAGTCAAAGGGTAGGGAGGGGTGGTTGCCGCAAGCGTCAATTTTTGCCTGTTTTTGACACAAAATATGCTTACAAATAAGTTGCAAATAGTGTGCTATTATGTTTCATGCTCATTGAACTTTGTGGGCCACACTGATTGTCATCCTTATTGATTTATTGATTTAGCTTGTCCTTGTATTAGTAAATCTTGGAAGTACAATGACCAGCAGTGACCAGTAACCTTGAAGTGATCTTCACCTAATAATGTTAGAAGTGCATGACAGACATACTTTTACTTGTGTGTTTGACTGGTTACTGCACAGAATTTTTATACTGTGCTATAGGCTTACTATTATTCAAGTTCATAGAATTGCTCATAAAGTTGTTCTCATAATTCATTGATAAACCTTTTATGCAAGTGTGTAACATTTTTAATGTAACACTGATACCAAACAAGATGATGTTTATCGGGGGGGGGGGGGGCTTGTAGTAGAAAAACATTCCCATAAAAACTAGACAATTATTCATATTTATACATTGGAGAGTCATCTTGAAATATTAATTTTTTTCTTTCATAAAATCTACTGTTATATTCTACATTCATTTTTGCTGATAAGAACTTTCATTGCTTGATGCCGTGGACAGTAAAGGACATTTGTACAAAATTCCAATAGGGGACTCAAGCTTACGTCTGCCCCCTCTCTGCCCTGTGCTGGGCCTTTTGTAGGCAGGCAGCCAATCAGAATTATGAGCTGCAGCTGATCTCCTGTGCTGGAGCAATTGGCTGTGGGATTGAGGCTCCTGCCTCTGTCCAGACTTGAGTGGGGGAGAGTGGTGCTGGATAATGCGACGCCACTGTCCTTGGTCCTGAAGTCTCCTCCTGTGATCATGTCATGTTTATGTTCAGGTTCTGTGTACATGTTTTTGTCTTTTATTTATTCTATTTGGTTATTGTGATACTCAGGTTTTTAGTTCATTCCATTTCTCAGTTCCATTGCACTTGTCTCCCCTGTCTTGTGATCTAGTTGGTTTAGTCCGTCTTCCCTTTCTGCGTGCCCACTGACTTCGGATGATTTAAATGAATTCCGGTGTTTAAAATATTCCTGCGATTCTCGTTTTCTTCCTTTGTCTTTCTGTTCTGATTACTAACAAGACTAACCTTTGTATTGTGTATCATAGTCTACTAGCACAACTAATCCATGTATATGAGATTACTAAACTTACGAATGAGCACTTTAGTTTAATATGTAAAGTTGCACTGCTACTAATTTAGACTATTTCCCTCTCGGCAATCGCCCTGTTCTAATCTCCGCCTCTCAGCTGTTTCTGTCCTCTCCTCAGCTTCAACGAGATCTCTCTCACGTGCTTAATCACTCTCCTGTGCTCGTTATCTGTGCATGTAGAACTCCTTGACCGGAGCTTTTTAAATGTCATAGGCTGTTTGTGTGATTCCCATTCATGTTTTGTCTTTCACGAGTTTTTGTGGTTAGGGTTTCCCACATGTGATTCTCCCATTGTAATTAGTCTGTTTCTCTACACCTGATTCCTGTATAGCATGTGACCTTCCTGGTGTGTATTTAAGCAGTCTTTTCACTCACAGCTCTTGTCAGAACGTTGATCAATATTTCTTTGTGCAGAGCGCCTCGTTTGCCATTGAATATTGTTTCTCTTCTACTGGATTGTCCGACTTTGATTCTTGCCATTGCCCTTTTTGTATTGTTTTTGTCTTTCTGGATTTTGACCCATTTTTGTATGACCACGATTTCTGTGTTTGGATGCCCTGTGTAAGACCCTTGGCTTTGTTCATTGACTACGACTTTTTGCCTATCTTTTTTGTACCTCTGCTCATCTATCTTCCTGGTTCTGACCCCTGCCTGTCTAGTGGACACTGTTTTTGGATTTCGTATTGTGGCTTGGCAATTCCTGTGTTTTTTGGCTTTGACTCAGACTCCATTAAAGGCATACGTTATTTGGATTTCTGTCTCTCGCGAGTGGTTCTTGAACTGTACCTCACTGTATATTGTCCTTGTTTTATTATTTTCATCTACAGTACATGATCCACAATGACATGAAATAAGAACTTGGATAGCGCTTGGTTTCTGACTTATCTCCACTTTGTTAAGTGTATAATCATCACTGCACACTACTGTTGATGAGAATCAAGCATTAGACCAAAGTATTTTCATTTCGAAATCTGTTCAACAACCTTCCCCTTCATTTTAATACTGAAAATTAAATTAATGATTTCAAGACAGTTTTTTAATATTAAAAAATGCATTGAAACATTTTTGTTCTCATTCGGAATCAAACAGTTTCTCTCCAACAATTCCACTCCTGAGCCAAGATGCTGTGCATGTTGTGCAGAAACTGGGTAAACTTTATTGCAAGCAACATATAAAACTGTATCATCTGCACACCTGCTCCCTACCAGGAGTCAGGGAAGTCATTCATGTTCATAGAGAAGAGCAGGGGCCCAAAGACTGACCCTTGGGTAATTCCCATTCTACATTTAAGGGAAGAGCTTTTACCTTGTATCATGACACATTGTTAATGACCAAGAATGCATGAGATGAGCCATTTTGTGGCTTTATGTGAAAAACATTAAATTTGAATAGATACTTCTGAAGAATTTTAAGGTTTACTGCATCAGAAGCTTTCTTTAAGTCTGGGATCAATGCCCCCATCAGATTACCATTGTATCAATGTCATTTCTGTTTGCAGATTCTGTTGAAATACAAGTTCCTTAAAACCAAATTGAATAGCACGGCTTCCCAGATTACATTCTTTGAAGGCCCAGAAATGCCATTTCCCACCCTTGCTTTACCTCAGTCAGGTGGGATGACAGTCTGGCTGGCCAATCAGTGGCAATATTTGCTCATTTATTGCCAGGAAGAAGAGAAAACCGGGACTGGATTTGGATTCAAAGGCCAGATTTGGGCAGCCCTGCAAAAAGGGTTAAGGATGTTGTTTATTATATTATATATTTACAGGTTTTTCTATCACTTGTAAAGTGACCACTTTTTCAAAAGGAGAAAATGGGAAGTAGACTTATTGGTTTTTAATTATTTGTGTGCTCCATTTTGCCAGACATAAAAATGGGAAAGACTCTTGACCCCTTCCACTTCCAAAGGGACTTCCCACCAAGTTAAAAAGATGAGTTGAAGCATCAATATAAATAAAACTATCTCTTCTTGAGGGTAAAATCTAGATTATAAAGATTTTTAGAGAAAGCTATTTTGAGGTTTTTTTTTTTTGTTGTTGAATAATTTTGTGTTTTTACTTCTGATAACTTTATTGTTGTCACATGGAATTAATCTCCATTGGTTTTTTTAAATTGCCTGCAATTGCCTTCATTAAAGCTGCAGTTGGTAACTTAGAGGAGAGAGAGGACTTGGCACAAAAATGTGAAAAAATGCTACTTTCAGATCCCTCCCCCTCCTCTCTGAACTGCACTCCTGCCCTAAGACCCTCCCCCAGAAGGCTGCCGTGAACGCGAAGGCACGCAAGCTGTTATGCATGCAACCAAGTTGCTGAGGCGAGACGTTACTGTTGTGAACAGTCAACATTGCTGGCCAACAAACAAGTAGAAATAAATCATGTCGACATGAAAAGTAATCTACAGCAGTATGTATTCGGTAAAAACCCAGGATACACTTATTTCAGTAAGTTACCCATTTTTGAGTCTAGAAACTGTTGTGAATCCTGCTGAATGGCCAGTAAACCGTATATGACATCATTTAGCTGTGAGAGCATAGAAAAGTTACACATATTTATGAGGACAACAACACAACCGATAAGACTGCCAGGTCACTTCATAAAGATATTTTCTGTTACTATCTAATAAAATGGCACCAGTAACGTTAGCCCTAGCATCGGAAACAAACTAATGTTAGCTTGACTGCAACATCACAGTAACATCACATGCACTACAGAGAAGTGTAACAATTACAAGATGCTGTCTATTCGAACAGCGACTGTGCTTGTAAGCGACGTTCACTCGCTTATTTGCAGAGCAAAAATGAATTGACGGCGGTTAGGGCTGGGGTGAGTACCAGCTGTGCGTGTAAGCGATGCCAAATTACTTATTTGCTGAGCATTGTGGAGCAAAAATGAACCAATGAATAAAGCAGGGGTTTACCTGTGAAGCAGAAAAGTCGCCAACTCTGTGTCAGCTTTTAATCCTTCCTGATCACGGAGTTCCCTCCACCTTTAAAAAGCCACTCCGATGTTCACTCTGGTTTTATCCCAGGCTTTGTCCAATTCTTTCTTTTGTGCTTTTTTTTCTGTCTTCCTCTTCTTACTGTGCTGTTGTCGGTAACAGAGGCATTGGTATTTTTTTCCTTGCTGATGGCTGTTGTTGTGCCATTAGTTTTTCTAAGCTCCTGAACCCTCTCTCATAGATTTGAACTTGACTGAGCACTGGTGTGAACTGAAGAGAAAGGGGGAGGGGGCTGTCTGCAGCGCGTGCATGTGCATTGTTTGACGGCTGTCAGACACCATCCTGGCTCTAATTGGTTCTTTTGGGTCGGTCTGAACGATTCTTTTAAATTGCAGTAGGAGCAGTAGGTGGATTTAAAGGAGCCTTTTTTTAATTACAGAGTACTATTTTTATGTAATACAGTCTGTACACAGTGACAGTATTAGCAAAAATGACAAAAAGTTACTTTTATAAGACTTACCAACTGCAGCTTTAAATCAAAAGGTTACTCTTACTAGAATATGCTTATTTTATATTTATTCACTGTTTTCATGTAATTTCACAAGGGTGATTCAAAAACGTACTATTCATTATATTCAATATATATATTCATTATAGCGCCGCCCTAAGTGTTAACGCGATAACTTCAGTAATATTTTAATTAGAAATTTCAAGTTTTGCTTATAAGCAAGTATCATAAAGAGGAAGAACTGATTCGATTTTGGACTATTTACAATTTCTATATTGGCCACCAGGGGCCAAAAACTGAAAAATTCCCTGTTTTTATGATATCTCTGGAAATATTTGTCCGATTGACCTCAAATCAAGTGCAAATGAAAGGTCATGACCTGAGGATGTGTTCCACGATGACATTATACCTGTTTGGTTCAAAATTTTGACACAAGGTGGAGCTTTGTCACATAAAATTCACAATTTTTGCCATATCTTTGGAACTATTTGTCCAACTGACATGAAACTATGTGCAACTGCAAGGTCATGACCTCACAACATGTCACATGATTACATCATACCTGTATGGTTCAATATTTTGCCACCAGGTGGCGCTTTATGATGGAAAATGACCATTCTGGCCATATCTTCAGAACCATTTGTCCAATTGACCTGAAATTAAGTTCAAATGAAAGGTCATGACCTGAGGGGCTTTCTATTGTATTGGGTCTATTCAAGGATTGGGGAACTGGAGGATTGGGGGCGTTCGGGGATAAACCCCAAGCCGTCGCCTCTGACGGCATAAGCCTAGTTTGGCCTTGCTTTTGAATTGGGATTTAGATGCCTTGGCCATGTTTTGTGTTTCGCATTGTCTGTTTGTTTCCATATTCCATCTTTGCAGTTTCATTCCGGTCCATGTTTTGCTTTTGCCATGCATTGCACGTTGTCTCCCCCTGTCTGGTCTCATGTCTTGTGATTGCTCACAGCCCCAGTACTGCGTGTCATATATTTAGGTGATTTCATGGTTTCTGGGTTTCCAAACATTCCTTCCAATCTCGTTTACTTCCTTCGCCGTGCTTTTCTATATTACTAACCAGCACTAACAGTTTGTTGTTTTTGTTAAAACTACTAACCTAGACTAACATTGTATATAACACTAACTCACTAACGAGCACTAGGGCACTAACTAATTGATTAACAAGCACTCGCCCTGTTCTTATCTCCACCTCTTGCCTTTACCTAATCTTCTTTGCTGCATTTCAGTGGATCCTCCACACCTGCTCACTCTGCCCTTTCTCTCATTATCTGTGCACGTTAGAACTCCCTAACCGGAGCTGTGTCTTCTGTCTATAGGCTGTCTTGTGAGCCCTGTCCGCGTTTTGGCTTTTGCCTATTTCATGTGATTAGGTTCTCCCTCGTGTTTGCTGCTTTGTAATTAGTCTGATTTCCTACACCTGTTTTCTGTTTAGCATGTGACCTCCCGTATGTGTATATTAGCAGTCTTCTCACAGCAGTTCCCTGTCAGAACATTTCCCTAAGTTTACCTGTGCTGCTCTTGTCTTGTACTCATAGTGTTGCTCTTCTGACTGGACCGTCCTCAACTTGATTTTTGGCTCTGATTTGGTACCTTTATCTGCATCTGTTTATGAACCCTTTTTCTGCCCGACTACGATTACTGTTTTTGCTGCCCTGGTTTTTCGACTCGGATTCTGCCCTGCGGATTGTGATTTTTGGACTGTTGCCTTCTGCCCTGCGGGGGTTTACCCCCTCGCTCAATAAAATCACTCCTACTGCATTACTGGATTCTCGCAACTGGTTCCTGAACGCAACCTCACTCCTTGCTTCTAACTAGTTTTAGCCTAGACTAATACCACAGCAGATTATGTTGAGCTACTATCTATTGACTAACAATGGCCCCTTACTGGCTTATTTCGTTTTGAAAAGTTACCTGGGATGTTCCAAGATTGAAATGTTGGTGTGTTATCCACAGAAATTATTCTGCAAACAGTAGCAGTGTAGGTACAAGCCAGTAACAAACTTATTTTGTTTGCATCAGTTTCCTATATGCTAGCTAGCAATTAATGCCTTAGTGTGATGATTTAAAAACACAAATTCCTTACTATTTTGGTAAAGTTGATTATCAAGATCTATCCTCAAGACCATTTCCAAGTGGTCCGCAGGGTCATCTTCTGGGTACTTTTTTCATGTTGAAACCTGGATATCCAAGTTTACCAGCAAACAGTGATTTGCATTTTCCAGTGTAGCCTCAATTGACAGATTTCTGAAGTCTTCTGAAGCTACTGAATAGAGAGAGAGAGGTTGCATACGTCTGCACCAACTGAATTGTATTTCTGATCTACAGAACAGATTTTTTTAGTAAAATTGGACATAGTTACCTTAAGACCAATTGCGTGCCTCTGTAAATCTGTGCTCATTTCCTCTTGGTCTCTTTTGTATTGTCTCTTTGTAGAATCAGCACTCGATGATTATCTGTTTGGCTCATCTCGGCGGAACTTCGATAGGAAGTTCATCTATTTGAATTGCATCCGATTAAGCTGTTTATTAGATCTGCCCATGTACGGAACACAGCCCAAGTACCTGATTCCTGGAAAGCTGGTCCCCCTGACCTGATTACTGACTCAATAAGCCTCGGTGAGAGTTAAGGTAATGCTTTAAGCTAAATGTTGAGCACTTTGGTGAGCACAAGACTTGAAGCACCTGCCATGCCGGAGGTGCCTGTTTCCAGAGGTGCCTGTGTTTTCTTTTTTTGTGTGTGTGTGATGGGCAGGACACTTACCTGTCCCTGAGCACTTTTAGGACTTCTTATCAATGCTTTCAACGTTGGGTTTAAGCAAAGACTCCGGCCGCATGCTGTGTGCAATACAACAGCATCTATCTTACAGACTCCTCTGTTATTCTGTTTCCTATAGCCTTGAAAGCAGTCCAGCGACAGCTTCTGAATGAGAGATGGTCTGGTGTACTGTGTGCAGCAGCTGCTCATCCCCTGCATTTGTGCATAGATTTCTCCATCGACAAATTCAGCGCTCCTTTATATCCTCCTAAGTACTCATGGTGATAACCAATCACTCAATTATTTACTAATTTCAACCAATCTCACCTACTATTACAATAATAATAATTATTATTATTATTATTGTTGTTGTTGCTGTGGTTTTGATTATTATTATTATTATTATTATTATAAGACAACCATTCAGCTTTACTTATAACAAATGGCGAAGAATGAGGCTATAATTCCAGGAGAGACAATTCTGTCAAAATTCTTTTCACTGCTGAAAATTTTGCTGTTATAGCTGTCTTCCTTGCAAAGTTAAAACTAACAAAGATATGGTATTATTACCTTAGGAAACTTGTGATTTCTCTCAGAGTAATTGAGAATCCCCAAGAAAAAAAATCTTTGCTGCTGTCCTACTACGTTAAAATTATGAAAACATATAAGCTCGAAACTGCTGAGTTTGCAGTGGCTTTCCATCAGATATATGACATTACAAGAGTACAAAATTGTGTAAAGAAAGGATTAAAGTTCATGAACACTTTCAGACTCCAAAACAAAAATGACAGCAAAAAAGGACACCATAAATAATCTAAATGACGAAACAGCTGAAATGTTCTTGAGTGCAAGGATTGTAACAATATTAGTTGATACACAAGGATCCTCAAAATTCTGAAAACGTAAGGTGTACAATTTCAATATTTGAGCAAAGATTCATGCATGCGTGTGCCGTGATAGTGCCCCTTTGACTGACTCAGGAACGAATGAGTGAACAAACGCCAGTGAAAACACTACCTCCTGGCAGATGTGTAATAATTGTTGTGTGGTGCATGGATAATGATAACATTTGTAATCAAATGATTGATCAAGGTCAATCAGTTGGGTCTAAATTAGGTTGCTGTGCATGTACTCCATGAAATCAACTTCATAATGGAGGATTCGTATTTGAATTCCTCATTATTTTGAGGGGGATTAGTATTCCTCGCCAGGAGTTCACGCATTGACTAGTTCAGTGCCTAATGATTAACCAAAGTTTCTAATTTGATCACTTAAAATCAGTTACTGGTTTTTTTAAATACAACAAAATAAGTGCAATATGTACATGGGAATGTTATTTGTCTTGTAATGCATTAGTACTTCTAACAGTACACATCAGAACTGCTAAAAAAAAAAAACCCTACAGTGGTCCTTCGTTTAAAAAAAAAAAATTGGTTAAAGCCCCACTAGGTAGGAATTTCTCCTTGAAATATTAGTTTCAAAGTCTATCTATTGGTGGGTTGGATTATTACAGTGAGAATGGCATCTCTCCCATTACCACAGAGGGACCTGGGGCCTCATGTATGAAGAGAGCGTATGAACAGAAAAGATGCGTACGCTACTTTTTTTTGCGAATGTCAGATGTATGAAAACAAAAGTGACTTTAGAAAAAATGCAAAAAAGTAATAGAATTTAGCATTTTTGCAAAATTAAAGTTGATTCAGATTTTTCATTCAAATTTGCTAGCTAAATTGGTAGCCCGCTATATTATTAATGTAATACTTTTTACAAAATGCTACTTTTCTTTTTATGAACGTACGCAATATTTAAGTATAAAATCCACGCAATTGTTGGTACATGAGGCCCCTGGTGGCCTGCATCTGAGCCATGTAACTTTCGACCGCGGGTCCCGCATTTTCGTGAGACGTACGTTCTGCTTTACGGCACACGCAAGCTTTTGGATAAGGAGCATAAGGAGAAGGCAGCTAGGCTAGCCCGCCAGCCCGGTATCGTGTCTTGAAACATGGCTGAGGCAAAGAAGAGAAAAAGGACGGTGTCAGTGGAAGCCAGGATAAAAAAAAAGGGAGAGTGACCGTGCACGGCACTAAACCAGAGTTAATATTGGACCGGCTTTTTCACAGTGGAGAGAGCTCATGGCAAAAGAGGGCTGCAAGTCGGACACCAAGCTGGCAGTGTTGTTGATTGAGAGGTGAGTTATACGCTCGTGTTCATGCATTGTATTTATTACACATTGTTTTTGTTGGCTGTGTTACTGTGTGTAGTCACAGTCACTATTTGGGTTATCAAAACGTAACTGATTGTAAGCCCATTCAAATAATGTAAACAAGGTTAGCCAAGGTAGCATTAGCATTTCACCAGCAGAGTTAGCCCCTTTTCGGAGTGTTTTTTAAAGCAAACTTTATGCTTTACGGTGAGAAAAGTTGTTGACCTACAAGCAACTATGGTTTGAAAGCAAAGACAGACCATATCAGCTTTATTGGCTGGCGTTGTACCGTCATTATATTGATATTTTCCCGTTTTTAGGTTACAATAGCTACTACGTCTACTAACATTACTCTTAGGATCGGTGCTTGCGCATTTGTTGTAGAGCAATAGTTTTAATCCAACGCTGTTAACACAATCATAAGTAATAACTTTATTGATTCCATCTCCACTAGTCTCAGGGTGGGACGTCTGCTGGCAACAGCACTCTGTGTGTTTTTCGACAGCGGTGTTGCACTTCTACTTGCTCTAGTGGCCTTTAGTGGCCGCTAGAAGGCACAAAACTGGGATTCCTACCTAGTGGGGCTTTAAAAGAGTGGGTCACCACAGCCAGCAATCATACAAAAATAAAAACACCTTCTAGATTTTGAATTGCAGTGAAGTAGTTTGGCTTCGTTCAATGTGGTGAGCATGTGTAGTAATTGTGACGCAGCTCTTTGAAATGATGCTCTGATTTTCTCTCCAGTGGTCAGGGACGCAAAAATTTTTTTCTGTGATTCATTGCTTCCCTCTTGTGTGGATAAGTTGTAATGGCAACCAAATACAAGACCACTTCATTATGCAGACGTCCCTTTTTAAGCCCTCAATGGCTGTGGGAAATAGCAATGGTGAGGAGCATAACTATGAAAGCATTGGTATTGTGACTAATAACTATATAACTTTTAATTTTCGGAATACAGTAGTAATCATTTGTCATAGTTATTATTAGTAATATCACGATAATATTTGAGAGAAAGTAGAAGAAATAAGTTTCGGGTTTAGCTTCTGAAAACAAAAAAGGTCATAAATCCGTCTCTTTGGATGAATTAGATCACTTGAGTGGTCTATCGTGTTTTGTAAAATATGCAGGGTCTTCCATGTGGAATCCATCCGAATACCATTGCACTTAAATTCAAACTTGACTGAAACCGAGAAAAAAATAACTGTTTTCAGTCCACTGTTTTCTGTTATCATCAGTTTAGAATCCTGCAGGATAATTCATTTTACTTGACCTACATGGACTTTCTATTGAACTGACTTGCTAACGGCAAGTTAAAATTCTTTGACCTATGCTTGCGCACAGAAGTGCGATTGCTGGATGCTTTTATATTACGTTTCTTATCCATTTCTACATCATCTTGCCTGTTCACGTTTGCTTGCCTCTACCGAGGAAAAACCAAGAAAACGCATGGGGGTGACTTTCACTAGGCATGGATGCTCATTAACCACTCTTGGCCACAGCTTTTATTGCATCCTGCTTTGATTAAAAAAACACACACACACATGTACAAAAAATAGCGGTAATGCAAGCACATCATATGCATGAGAAGCATATTGTAGCTTTAATTGTTTAGTTTCCTCCCCTGTGCAGTATGCTTAACTTTACAAAATGGCAGACTCATTATTTATTATTCATTCCTCCGTCTTTATAACATTTTTTCACCGCAAAAGCCACTTCAAAAGTATTAAGTGTCTGCCGTAATAACCCAGGAAGCACTTGCCCAGATTTACATGGGGGTAGGTGCTCAAAGGAAAAAGGCCACTGTCCAGCCCAGTCTGTAGAGCCACCAAAGGCAAAACTAACTGTATTTGGAATTTGGCAGGAAAAAACTAAAAGACAACCATTGCTGACATAAACTAAGTATATTGCTGGGGCTTTAGGACATTAACTCAACACTTTATTTGGTGGTGGTTGTCACAACATGCAAATGAATATCATTACCATGAAATAATGTCTGTCATATTCATTTGTATCTCAGACATGCTATGGTAATTACATAAACTGTATGTTGTGTTTTGACAGAACTGACATAACAACTTAATTAGAAGGTTCACCATGACAGGCTTATCATTGTCAGGGTCTGAATCTGTGTCTGTGCTGTGTTTATGCATTTTTCTTGTTTTTCTTGATCATTGCCTATTTCATGTATCAGTGCCTTTGCTGTCAGCTCAACTGTCACAGTGCATATGATTTCTCTGTTCCCTTCTTGACTCATTTCGGTTTTCACATTTTGTCCTGCGTTTTCTCACCTTCTTCTCATTTTGTAATTGCAGCCACACCTCCATGCATGCTCTGCTACATCACTCTCTCCTCTTTCCCATTGCATTACCCGACAAAGAACATACCAGCTGCTAAGGTTTATGAGATGGGAGAGTGAGCAAGCCAGAGGAGATGAGTCTTTGATTGACGCCTGCAGGATACTGGGGTCTCCACTGTTCTGACCTCTGTAGGGAGGTTGTTCCACCATCTTGGAGCCGGGACAGAAAGCATGCGTAACTGGAAAGTACTGGGAAGTGCAGGACGGCAGGGGGGTGCCAGGCGACCTGAACTGGAAGAATGGAAAGGTCTTGCTGGTGTGTAGGGTTTGGTAAGGCTCTGAACATGACCCAAGCTGACTCTTCGGAAACCTTGTATGCAATCCCCAATGTTTAAAATTTGATGCAAGCCCTAACAGGGAGCCAATGGAGGTCCGCAAAAATGGGGGTGACATGAGAGTGTCTAGGTTTGTTGAAAATCAGACAAGCTGCAGCATTCTGGATGAGCAGCAGAGGTCTACTTGCAGATGCTGGGATACCAGTCAAAAGACGGTTGCAACAGTCCAGGCAGGACAGTACCATCACTTTAACCAGAAGCAGGCTTGAGTATGATGTAAAAAAGGGGCAGATTCTCTGCATGATGTACAAGTACAATCTGCATGCTCGGCACACCGCTGCAATATTCTCAGAGAGGGACAATTTGTATCCGTTACCTCTGGGATTCCTCGCTCAGGGTGATGAGGACATAGCAGTGTCCCCAGTGGAGATGTGAAGTCTTGGATGGCAGACACTGGAGCAGGGAAGAAGATGACCTCTGTCTTTCCGGGTTAAGCTTAAGATGGCGATTAACCGTTCAGGTCTGGATGGTTCTTCAGTCAAGCAGAGATGCGAGCACAGACCTGTGTGTCTGACGGTCAAGAGGAAAGGAAGAGTTGAGTGCCATCCACATACCAGAGGTAGGATATACCATGAGCAGAGATTATAGAACCAAGAGAGGATGTGTGAAGGGAGAAGAGAATAGGGCCAAGGACTGAGCCCGTGGGGACTCCAATAGTAATGAGACACGGTGCTGATATTTCACCAGACCCAGGCCACCCGGAAAGAACTGTCAGCGAAGTAGGACTCATCCAGTCCAAGACTGCGCCACAGATGCCCAAAGCTTCCAAACTGGACAGGAGGATGGGGTAGTTGACTATATTGAGGAAGATCAAGACAGAAGAAAGGGAGGCTGCCCTTGCAACATGAAGCGACAAACAAACAGAGAGAAGAGCGGCCTCTGTTGAGTGACCGAGTTTGAATCCAGATTGGTTGGGGTCCAAGACTGTTCCGTGACATGAAAGCTGAGTGTTAGTTTAAAGCAGCTCTTTCAGTTGTTTTTGACTGGAAATGGAGAAGGGAGACAGAGGGATAGTTGTTTGTGAGAGAAGGATTGAGGGTGGGCTTTTTTAAAAGAGCGGTGACAGAGGCACACTTCACAGAGGTGGGATAACACCCCGAAGATAAGGGGGGATTCAAAACCGAAGTGACAAATAGTAGGCTATGAGGCCTGGAGAGGGGGTGACAGAATTGGGTAAAGGGCACAGGTAGTAGTGCGATGGGAGGGGAGGAGCTCAGAGACATTGGTGTCTGTGAGGACAGAAAAAATGTAGAAACAGAGAGGAAGAGAGATTGGACAGACAGCAAGAGAGGAGGTGCATGTAAGGGAGTTTCAAATTGAAAAGAAGGTGCAAAGTCATCAGCAGTCAAGTTCAACTGAAGAGAGGGAGGAGGAGGGATGAGGAAAGAAAAAGAGTCTATGAGGGTTAGGAGTTCTGTACTTTCGTTTGACAATAATTGATTCAAAGAGGTGATGGAAGAGGAAACTGCAGCCAGGAGAGAGTGGTAGGCAGAGAGCTCAGATTGTGCTCTGGACTACCTCTATTTTCTTCTGCTCCTCTTTCTAATAAGTTCTTTCTTCCCTTGATAACCCTCACTCTCTCATTCGCATGATGTGAGTTTGTTTGCCAGGTCTCTTGTGTCTTACCAATGAGCCCTTTGGAGATATTCCCAGATCCTTGGTTATGGTTTTTTTTTTTTTTTCTGTCTGCCATAAACAATTTAGCCCAGTCCCTTGTATATTGTGATTTACTGTGTGTGATCTCGGCTGGCTTTGTGATGACTCTTCTGGATTCTCCTTCTAACTTGGCGTACCCTCTGAATGCTTTTGATTCCTGGATTGTAAAGGAGTTGGATTTCCCCATCTGCACTGCAATCCTACTATGTGTTAAGGAATCAGACTGTAAGACCAAGGTTTTCTACTAAATTCCTGCACTAAATACTTGCCTGCGAATGATTTCTAACTTCACTCCCTGTCAATCATGAATAATGCGAAGCCAAAAATTTCACTTTTTAGTACTGTTACGCGCTCCCTGTCCAAGTGTGTAAATTAGAGTGTCAAATTTGATACACAGAGATTAACAGTCCATTGTTTCATTCGCAGAAGAACCAATCACTCTCTGAGGTCAGTTGCAAATCAGGTAACTTTTTAATCTAAAACTAGGACCCTCAAGTTTGTGATAGTGTGCTACAGGAGAACAAAAGTAACACGGACAGTGAGCTTAGAGTGGACACACCTCCCAAAATATCACCAAAAATAGGCAGCACAATGCCACACATTTGATTACACATATCCCACAGACACTGTGCATCAATGTAGCAAAACTTCTCCATCAAAATCTTACATGCATAAAACAGTTTCAATTCAAAGGGAACTCAAGGAATAGGGACTGAACTGCTGTGTAGCCCAGCGGGTTACAGATTTAAGGTCACTGTTCTTTACAGTGGTAGACATAGGAGATGAGATCAAACTAGGTCCTCATCTGCTCAGAGTCAGCAGCTGTTTTGGCAGCTCTGAGAGGAGGAACATCAAAAGCTCGACCTGATATTAAAGAGATTTGTATAATTTTATTTAGAGTTGGGAAAACTGGAAATGAAGCGACATTCTGCTGGATTCCTTGGCATGCTGGGATCGAGGGAAATGAAATAGCAAATTCAACAGGAAAATCAGCCTTGAAAAGAGGAAAAGTAGATATTAATGTATGTCCTGGTAGAGTAGAATTTAAAGGGAAAATTACGGAGGGTGTTGAAAGGGATTGGATGACACTGGCCCTGTGTTTCTTTCCCTGTGTTTCCCTGTGACGAAGGCCCTGTGTTTCTTTCCAACCTCAGGTTGAGAAGACCACTCACTGTTCAGGAACCAGAAGGAATTCTGCGGTTACACATGAACTAAATTGGTACTTGAATATTGTGGGAAAGCATCTCACTGCTTTATTTGAATGTGGACCTTCTGAGACAGTGAAGCATGTTCTCCTTGAAAGTAACAAGTATAGCACAGAAAAAAATTATAAGAGACTGTCAGACTCAGGTATTTTATATTTTTCTATTTAATTGCCTTTGGGCCATAATGAGAACCACCAAAACAATTACACACTTTCTGCATGAGGCAGGACTATATAACAAAACCTTAAGAGTGGTTGATGAAGTTAGTGAATTGTAATCTGTGGATGGTGGTAATATGTCTAATAATGCATAAAATACAGAAAAAGAGATTCCTCTCTGTTGGAAGCAAGTTTCAATTTGTTGTATAGACAGTGTATTTTTTCTGAATTTTGCAGTTTTTGGTATAAAGATTAGCTTGCGGATGAACGGATCTGGGAAATGGAGTGTGACATAGATGGTGTAAAAAAGAAAAGGGAAGTGAAAATGAAAGCAAGAAAAGGGTGTTTGTGTCTGAAGGTATCTGTTGTGCAGACGGACTTTTTAGTGATAAGCACGCCGTAGAAATTAGAGACGTGAGGACAGTAAGAATAGCACAGGGTGGATCAGAGATAATGGAATGCTGAACCAGGAAACAAAACAATAAGTTATCAAAAAGTAAAATGAATGATCTAACTACTGTTGTCTGCATTCCAATGAAAGAAAAGAGAAACATTCAAGGGGTTATTAGCGGTGTTCCCCTATCTGTAAGGGCCAACGCTTTCTTGGAAGAGGAGGGAGTTTGTATGACAAGGAGGCTGAAAAGCCATAGGGAAGGATTCGAGCAGGAAACCTTGTCTGTTTTGTTGGAATTTAAAACTGAGCTACCTGATTGGGTATTTGTGGTTTATGATAGTTATCGGGTGAGGGAATATGAAAAGGCTTTAGTGAGGTGTTTTTGAGAGAATGGGCAGATACGCTGGTGGAGAAGATGTGGGAAAGAGGGATGTGTAGAGGACAAGTATATATCAAAAGAGCAGGTGGTGTGTTTTCACGATGAGGGAAACTATGAGATTGCTGCATTGGAGTATAACAGAAGGAAAATGAAGAGGGAGCAGAAAGGATAAGATCTCAGGGAAAATATCTTTAGTAAAGGCAACTAAGAGAATGCAGGTGGAAAAAGGAAAAAAATAGGGAAAGAATAGGTGAGGGGTCAGGAAGTTGGAAACAAGAGGGGGGTATCAATAGAATGGATAAGAAATGTTTTGTTTTGTTTTTTTGCTTCTATTGTAATGGTGGTATTTTTTTTCTCTGTGAGATCGAGAGTAGAGCAGGAAAAACAAGTGCACCGCCTATCGGCAAATGTCGTATTGCTGCGCAATACTAGTCCCCTGCCGGTGTATGCATATTATATTTCCTAAAAAGTACGTCAAAGTGACCTGAATAGGGTACATGACACACCCTCTCCCCAAGATGCATCCACACACCAACTTTGATGTTCCTAGGTCATATGGTATTGAAGTTATGGAGCGGACACGAATGCGGACGGACGGACGGACTGACGGAGTGCAAACCTATAGTCCCCTCCGTTTCTGGTAGGGGACTAATTAAAATGGTGGTGGATGTAGCCAGAGAGTTTTTGGGAGTGACAGATGTGAACGGGGAAGAGTTTATGCAAATTTTGGGAGGAGGGTTTGGTAGGGATCAGGTGACTGGGAACTAAATTTCAGAAATGAGGGCTTGGCAGTGCGAGTTGGGCTTCGTCCATATAGTCCTTTTTGCAAAGGAAAGTTCCTAACTCCTGGAAAACGATTCGCATGTATTTAAGTGGCAGCCATGATAAGTGTGTTCGGATTCTTTATATGTGAAGGAAAGGTGCTATAATGTTTCCTAATTTATCACCTCTAGCATAGGGTACACTGAACCATCCTTTTCGAAAAGAAAGAGGGATTGCTATCCCGCAATGCCGTGATGACCGTCCATCCGGCCAATCACGAAAACCGACAAACATGACGGGCAGGAGACGGGTGATCACTGCGCCTACTGTAAATGCATTCGGATTCTCTTATTTGCTCGGTTGTCTTACTAAGCAGTAAGGAATTCCCTTTTACTCCTATCTTTTACCTTATGACGTTTTCAACAATGGTTAAAGAAAAGTGGTTAGGAATTAGTGGGCAGGCCGTAATTTTTAAACTAATTTTAACGTATTTTTTTTCGGACGCAGCCCAGGTTTAGTCATTGGAGTTTTTTTCCGTTTGGAGGGGGAGGGGGGGGGGGGGGGGTAGGAGGCTTTTCTAGTCTGCAGAGGGCAGTAACACTACACTGGTTACGAAAATACAAAAGAAGAAGAAGAAGAAGATTGCGTTCAAATTAAACATCATTGGTTATGAAATGACGTTGGCAACTATTCAGATGGACAGGATGAAATTAAGCCCATTATCGAGGGCTGACTGCAATAAACAGTTATTTCCAATATATAACATCTGGACAGAACTGTTTATTGTAGCCAGCCCTCGATATGTTATTTCCTTTGCGCTGTCCGTGAGCGATAAATTATTTTTTAATTTTTTTAACTTTGATTATGGTTTATTCAAAACAGCCATTCATCCTGTACAACAACTTAGAAAATCTATAATGCATCATTTTCGTTAAGTTTAAAAACATCTTAGATAAATTGAATATTGGATTCAGTGTCCTAATATGTTGTAACCGGAAGTAGCGTTCCTTCCTGAGGCTTGTTGTGGCTGAGTAGCGTCTGAAGGATTGGAAAGAGCGACACAGTGGTAACGAATAATTTGCAGTATTCGTATCAAATTTGAGTTTGGTAACTTTTTAAAACCCTTAAAAAGATTGTAAAATTTTGCCTGCCTTTTGTAATGTAATCGAACAAATTATTCCGCGTCGGCATAAATTGTAGCTACCTTCAGTGAAGATGGCTAACAGGCTAACGTTCACGGCGCGGCTCAACACGGAGGACTGTGGGATAAAGGAGCGGTCAGGCTGTTGTTTCCTGGCCTCATCTCCAACCACACTATTATTCTGACAGAAAATGTAAAGTTCATTTACGGTTTGGTGAATTTAGCTGATATCCCGTGGGATTGGCTGCATTTCATGGGCGCTCACTGGTTGGGTTAGTCTTTGGAGGAACTGATTAGCAAGCTTGCTAACAATACCAGCTAACGTCTGGACAGTCAACGCGCGTTAGCTGGCTAGTTAGACACTAAGATGATTTTTTTAGTTAAGTCGATGCTTCAGGTTTCCATATATAATTATTAAATATGTGACAACTGCCTACTATGCAGTTCGTCGTAGTTTTAAAGCGAATAATATTGGGAACTGTCCACCGCGGCGCTGTTTGTGTGCTGACGCTCGCATTAACTTGCTTGCGTTGCTTTAGTGAGCTTGCTAGCTGGCTGACCTAGCTTTATGTCCGTAATGAGTGAAGGCGCTGTCAGCCTAATTGAACTTGATGGCAGTATTCGCAAAGTCGGCCTAGAATGTTCATTGTGGGTTTTAAGATGCTTTCACATCTGAAGCGAAACGAATTTTTCGCACGACAGATTACATTCAAAGTCAATGCAAAGACTTTGAATGTAATCTGTCGTGCGAAAAATTCGTTTCGCGTCCGGTGTGATAGCGGCTTTACGCTTTGAAGTGAAACGAATGCATCTTGATCAGGGGAGGCCATGGCTCGCGGGCAGCAGAAGATTCAGTCTCAGCAGAAAAATGCGAAGAAAGCGGCCGAGAAGAAGAAGCAACAGGGAGCTGATCAGAAATCAGCGGCTAAAGCTGCGCTGGTCTTTACCTGTCCTGTCTGTCGGGTATGTGCTGACTGCCGGTGTGGTTGTTGTCTTTAATTCATGCACGTCTTCATAATTTTTACTGATGTGAAGCACCCTTTCCTGGGTACCCGTTCAGTCGTTGCATGTTTTCTTTGTTGACTGTGTGCCACTTACACGGGCGACAATAACATTTATTTCTTGATTAATAACATTTATTTCTTGTTTATCCAGTATGTTCTACATACTGCTTGTGTGTATTACTTCCATGGATTCTATGCTGGTTTTGATCTGTAGATCTGTGTCCTTTGTATTTGCGCTATAGACCCAGATGCCAGACCCCAAAACCTTCAAACAGCACTTTGAGAGCAAACACCCCAAATCCCCCCTGCCCTCCGAGTTGGCTGATGTGCAGGCTTAAGGACACTTCTGATGACACATGGGGTAAGATCAGGCTTATGTATCACTATGGTGCTCAGCTTGACTGCAGCCTGTTGTATTACTCTTACCTCATTGAACTGTAGTTTTCTTAGGATTTGTATGTTTATTTTTTATTCCAAATCACTGTTCCAGAATTTTGTCATTTTCTTAGATTATACACCCTTTCACGCTAGTATGTATAAATGGGCATTATTCAGTTATTTTTGTTGTTTGACAAAGTGGTAAATTTGAATTTAAGCCCCAGTCAAAAAATAGTTTTGGATCAGTGCTGATAGGCAGTGCAAGTGTGTTGCAATTGGCTGGGCCACAGCCAAAATGGTAAAGTTAAAGCAAATCAATTATACAAGTGACATGTCAAATATTATTCACTTCTGCAGGGCTCGCAAAATCGCTGTTCTGAGCGCCTGGGACAAGTAAAAAATTTTGTCCAACAAGCAGAAATTAAGAGACGCTTTTCCGACGGGCTGGCTGAAAATTTCAGGCCACATAGTGATTTATTTCCGATCTTAACGTTTTATTAAATGTACCAATGTGGCCTCAATTCAATTGAAACAAAATCCAATTTGTTGCTGAAAACCCATGGCCTATTTAGCGGGATTTTGATACGCCGCGTCGAGTTTGGTTGGTGCAGGCGTTAGCAATGACTCGACTCTCAACCATCAAACGGGAATAAAGGCATAGGCCTACACGCGTGCAGCTGGCGCTAGGAATCACGTCAGACGGTCATTCATTGAACGGTCACTCACAAAATCACTTTCTCGGAACATGGTTATGATATACTGTTTGAGTGAGAGAAGCTAAACTTTTACCAACATTTCTTGTTGCTTTTGTGTGTTGTTGTTGTTGTTTAAAAACGGCACAGCAAAGTGCCGTTTTGAACCCGTAAGATGAAACACTTTGTTGTCATTTCACTTCATGACATGAGTCCGAGGACTTTGCGGCACCCCTGATTGCGCGCCTGGTGCTCACTCATTCATTCATTCATTAAGAGTTAAATGTAACTTTCATAAATATCACCTAAATCGCTACAATCTGGGTGCTAAAATATATGATTTTATTTTTAGAGTTGTATACGTGCCGCTTATTATAGGTCAGAAGGGATTATGAAGCATCCATAATTTTTTTTTCTTCCTTCATGTAGAGTCAAAAGACCGTAACGTATGTCAGTGTCTCCAACGAACAAATTAAAATTTCTTTAAAAGGCCATTCCAAAACAAACAGAATTGAGAGCCATAAGGTTGTAAATTATTTTTCAAGAAGAACACGACCACTTTCAACCACTTACAAGATTTAATTATTCAACACTTGTTGGAAGGTTGTGTATTTCGATGGTGTGCCATTGTAAAATGTCAACAGCTGATTTGGCCATCAGACGTTTGCAAAGGGATGTCAGTACATAGGCTATAGGCCTGTGTTTTACCGATATTCTGATGAGTGTGCTCGCACATTGATGATCAGAATATCATGTAGATCATACTGAAGTCCATTAAATGGACAAAATGTAACTATAACTTATGCCCCATTTCTACTACGTGGTACCGGCTCCACTCGCTTTTTTTCATTGTTTAAGTTGCATTAAGGGGAGTAGGGAGAAGGCACTAAACGCTATGGTTTATTTCGTGCATTACATGTAGGCCTATTTATTATTATTAAATTCCTATTGAAATTAACAAATGTTCCGTGGTGTGAAAGAATGCATGGTAATAATGAAAGTTTGTTGGTGTTGATAAATATGGCATGCATTGTAATGCAAATTTCTTTTTTAAGAAAATGTCCCCTAATTATAAAGTTTTCGGCGCTGATAATTTTTTTTGTCTGTTCGTAATGAACAGCAAAAGTTGTGAAACCTTTTCAAATGGTAACTGATATGTGGTTTACGTGGTTGGTGAAGCACATAGCGCACACAAATGCATGATCATTACCATTAAGGTAATATGTGAAAACACCTCTTCAAAAGAATGACTGCGATGGCACGTTTGAGTGGGAAAGAATCAACTGCACCCAAAAAGGGGCACATAGATATTTTAAATAGTTTTGTGCCGCTGTGATGACCAGTTACACTGAGGCAGTACTATCCTCTAATGGAAAAAGATTCCCCAGAAAAGTACTCGGCACCAAGGCGGGTGAAGTAGAGTAGAGCCAGTCCCACGTAGTGGAAATGAGGCATTAAGGCCGAATTTAGAGACGCCAAGATTTGGAAATGACAAAGAGGAGTATGTGACCATGTAGTGGTCACTTGCAAAACGCGCAGAGTTTTGCGGGGAGGGTAAGGGAGGGGTGCGCCTTCTAAGAAAATTTCGCAAATTTTGGTCTCTAATCTATTTCGTGGCATTTTTTTTCTTTATTCACGTAATTTTCCCCCCTCTCAAACAACCATTTTGAAAGTCAGATTATTCTTTCCCAATCAATGGTATCAAGCTCATTCATATCAACAATGACCAAAATCTGAGGTTTGTTTTAAACTTTTAATTGACCTCCAAAATTCAATCTCTTGAATCATTATAGAGTTCGCTTATACTTTTTTTGCACAAATAGTCTTGAGGCAGGGCTTCTGCCAAGCAGCGCGGTTGTGGGTTTCCTGCAAAAACTGCCCTAGCACCCGCAAGAAAAAGTAGCCAAAGCAGGACATTCCCGCATGTTTTCAGTGAATTAAGCTGCTTGCACACTGGACGCGAAACAAATTTGTTGCACGACAGGTTACGTTCAAAGTCAATATAATCTGTCATGCAAAAAATTTGTTCCCTCGTCCAGTGTGCAAGCGGCTTTAAAGTACCTATACAAGTACTGCTTGACTCGCACGTTCATTCATGCCTACAAAATCTGAAGATTGGACATTCAGAGAGTAACTAGCCAATCACTGAGTACATTTTCTGCCTTGCCGCTGATGGCAGACTTCCCTTTCTTTGTGCAGCACCCCTATGAGGGCAGTGGCTATACATTTTCATGGCCAACGTCGTTCCTAATTTCTGACATAGTAATCACTAGCCTGCCCAGCGATGTACATATTTTCATCTTGGGGACAAGGTTTGCGCCGTCTGCACCTGTCGTTTGTTCATTAAAATGTTTATTCACCGGACTTGCTTCAAATCAAGTGAATAATTTTTATAATGGGGGAGGTGGCTTGTACGCTAATGTTTTTTTTATACTGTCAATGCCGGTCTTTAATTTATGGGTGTCCGA
The DNA here is from genome assembly GCA_029721435.1 of Gymnothorax reevesii. Taxonomy (NCBI): domain Eukaryota; kingdom Metazoa; phylum Chordata; class Actinopteri; order Anguilliformes; family Muraenidae; genus Gymnothorax; species Gymnothorax reevesii. The sequence goes on along the minus strand of CM056577.1, from coordinate 81,056,663 downwards.
TTACAGTTTCCAAAGTGTCGCCTTCCGTTCTTGTTAATTTCGTTTTTCACGTATAGGTTCTATGCGGATATACGTAGCTACTGAGAATCGCGCTGCTTAGCGAAAGCACTGCTATTTTTTGTGTCTTTCCAGGTTTGTTTGTTGACCAGAGAATCTAGTCAACCCCAGTCCTGTTTTAAAGCATACCATTTTGTCGCGTAATATCCATTATCTGATTATAGTCAATGGCAGTTGTATTTTTTATTTTTCAAATATTATTTGGTCACTCAATCACTGAGTGCAGTAATTACTTTTATTGAATAAATGTTTTATTTTTGTGAGAACTTTTGTCTAGTTTCAGTTCATCTCAATATCATAAATGAATAGTTGTTACAGTCTCTTATGGTTGTGACAGCTAGCCGTAACATACTGAAATCCCCCCTGACAAATTGAAACCTCCCCCCGACACATTGAAAATCCCCCCCAAAAAAAGTTGGAAAGGGGGAAATCCCCCTATGAAAAATATTTTGGCGGAAGCCTGCTTGAGGTCTCAAAGAAAGTAATGGACAGTGCAGTTGTTTAGCATTTCCAAAAGATCACATCTTTCAAAAAGAATGCTGATAGGCATGCAAATACAGTATTAACAGTACTAGATGTTGACTCGATGATCATGAATCAGTATACTTTTACAACTTTTCACAAAATTGTAACATCTTCACAAAATATAAAATGTTTCAAAAAATTCTGTGGAACAACACACTTGTGTATGTTTTCAAAAAAAATATCAAATCTCTGAAATAGGATATTCAAGTTGGTATCAGCATCACAAAATAATGTCGACTTCAACAGTTCATCTTTATATTGCTTTCCCTCAAGTAGCCTAGATCATATTGCAAGAATACGTGTGGAACTGTCACAAAAAATGACGATTTAGGCGCTTTCCACTACACGGTACCGGCTCTACTCTACTCGCCTTTTATTGTATCCCCCGAGCGAGTTCGGAGTATATTATGGATTTGGCTTTGTCACGCGTCCACCGCGTCCGCAGAGATTTTCTTGTGAACGCTCTACAGCCCACATAAGTGCACCGATTCTTTTCAAATTTTGCAGGGACATGTATTATGGTAAGCTCACGACACCTATTGATTTTGGGTACTCTGGGACCATCTGGGCCCAACTGGGGGGCCTTCGGGGGATACAGCCGAGTGCTCTAGTTGTTTTTCAATTAGGGTAAAAAGTACCTGGTACTTGGTATTGGTAGGTACTTTTTCTGGTACCTGCTCTCTGGGGGTTCCAAAAAATGGCTGACCAGGTACTAGTAGGTACTAAAATGTGACGTGCAATATTGCAGCCCACTGATTGGTCGGAGAGAATCCTCTCTGCAAAAGACAACTTGCTTCTGCAGTATTGCTAGGAAAATGGCTTCACTTGCCACCATTGAAACGGGTCTTCAAATTGTGTTTTTGAAACTTGTTTTGTTTCAGGCAGCTTGACAAATATACTGTGCATTGCCTTACCTTTCAAGCAAGGTTGCGTTTGTTCACCGAGGCTGCTGCATAATTGAAATGCGTTTCTTTGTCTTTGACAAAGTTGGTAGCGATATTAGAAGCAACAGGGTTGTGTCCAATTCTGTTGCCCTAATTCCCCTTGAGAAAGTTATTGTGCTGCCCTTATTTTACGAAAATTGCAGGGAAAATAACTTTACGGATACTGATGAAGCATTTTGTTCTAAGGCAAGGTATCAGATGAGAAGACTCATTGTAAAGTGATAAATTCTAATACTCTGCCATCTCCTGCGATGTGTGCATTTGCTACATGTTTTGCCTTCAATTTCAACGTGAAATGTTTCATGAAGCCTGAGTATGAATACTCTATGCCTTTTACGTATAGCATTGCTTTGCGTTTTACCGGTACGTTATTTAATGTGCAGCCGAATCTGACACAAAACCAGCTGCTATCCTAATGCATCAGGAGAATGTCAAACAGAAATTGCAATTAAACACTCGCAGATTTGAGTGCCATAACGTGATGACGATAGTGCGTGTCCCCTGATTTAAACACATACATATTTAACAAAATCAACTGAATAAAAGTAAACTTGATATAACTGAGGATGCTGTCGCAGCAGTAACATGCTGTGTCGCAACGACGAGCAGGTATCATGGAGGCGGTACTATCCTCTTGTGGAAAAGCAACCCCCAGAAAGTACCTGGTGCCGAGTAGAGTCGGTACCATGTTGTGGAAAAGCGGCAAAACGCTGTGGTCAAAGTAAACCGTGTTTGCCATGTAATTAGTATCCATCTACGGTTATACACGGGATTCATATTGAAACCCACACATTTAGCTGTTATCCAGGCTGGCGTCAGCACTTTTGAGCTAGTTGCCGTTGAGCAGTGGAGGGCAGGCGCGTTGTTAGACCTAAAAATTCTGGGGCTAATATCCCTCCCTTTATTGAAAATAATTGGTCCTGGCTAATTCTAGATGGTTTTCCTTTATTATCACATTATCCAATTCAAGAATAATCAAGTGGCAACTGAAGACACGACTTCTCTCCCCAATGAGATCTAAAAGCGACAAAATAATGAGCTACATACAGTACAGAAAAATAGTTTGATTATAAGTAGGTCTATGCATTGGCATTCGGTGACGGCATTTCATAACTCTTCAGCGAATTATGGTAATTTCGGCGAGAAGTATATACACCTGATTTTGCAGCATGGTCCCGCAACTTGCTGTAAAAAAATGGACAGCTGTCCAATTGCAAAATGTAAACAGATGAAACCACGCACTAGTCACCAAAATTACCTTCATTCGCCGAAGAGTCGGTGCATAGACCTAATTATAATGAAATGATTTTTCTGTACTGAATGTAGCCCATTATTTTATTGCTTTTAGATCGCATGGGGAGAATGTCATGGTTCTGTGTTTTCTGTTCATGATTTATGTTCATGGTCATGTCTTTTCTTTATTCTTTTTGGTTTTTCTATTTTCTGGTTTTCAGCTCATGCCATTTTAAGTTTCATTACACTTGTCTCCCTGTCTTGTGATCTAGTTGGTTCAGTCCGTCTCCCCAGTCTGTGTGCCTACCGGCTTCGAGTGATTTCAATGGTTTCTGGTGTTTCATATTATTACTTCAATTCTCGTTTACTTCCTTCGCCTTGCTTTTCTAGTTTACTACCAAGACTAACATTAGTATTCTGTATCATAGTCTGCTAACCCAACTAATCCATGTATATATTACCAACTTACTAATGGGCGCTATGGTTCATTTGTAAAGCTGCACCTCTACTAATTGTTACTAATTCTATCTCAGCAATTGCCCTGTTCTAGTCTCTGCCCCTTCCTTGGCTTTCCCTGTCTCTCCCTACGTTTCTGTGAGATCTCTCACACGTGCTTAACTGCTTTCCTGCACTCATTGTCTCTGCACTTAGAACTCCTTGACCGGAGCTATTTATTTGTCATAGGAGGTCAGCGTGAATCCCGTCCGTGTCTTGGCTTTTGCCAATCATTTTAGTTTAGGACTTCCCCATGTGTACCTTCCTCCGTAATTAGTTCTTACCCAATTCACCTGTTCCCTGCATAGCATGCGACTTCCCTTCTGTCTATTTAGAGTCCTCACTGCTGTTCTGACTTTGCCAGAACGTTGATCAATATTCCTTTGTGCAGAGTCTTGTGTATGGCAATTGATTATGGTTTCTCTTCAACTGTTTCTTCCGACCTTAATTTTTGCCATAGCCCTCTTTGTCTTGTTTTGTCTTTCTGGATTTTTGACCCATTTCTGTATGACTACATCTTCTTTGTTTGGATGCCCTGTGTATGACTCACTGCTTTGGATTTCAACTAGGATTTTTTGCCTACTATGTACCGTTGCACCTCTGCTTTTCTGGCTCAGACCCCGGACGGTCCAGTCGACTTTGATTTTGGATTTCGTTTTGTAGCTTGGCAATTCTTGTGTCTACTGGTTCTGACCTGGCAATCAATAAAGGCATGCAATTTTTGGATTTTCTTCTCTCGCTTGTTCCTGAATGCACCGTTACAGAGAGAAGCTGTGTCTTCAATTGCCACTTGATTATTCTTGAATTGGAAAAGATGTTAATAACAGAAACCCATCTTGAATTAGCCAGGACTAATTATTTTCAATAAAGGGAGGGATATTAGCCCTGGAATTTTCAGGTCTAACGACTCGCCTGGTGGAGGGGCTTACGAGTTTACTAGTAGTGTTGGTGAATATTGAAAGGTGCATAATCATAATCCTAGCTTTTGTAGAAACCTCAGCTTTAGCCGACTATATTCTTGAGGCAAATATTTAGCTTGTCAGCTACAGCGGTTGTGAAGGATTGGACTTAGATCTTTATTTTGTTCCGTGCTTTGGTGATTTCCAGCAAGTAAAGTGAAGCTTGGGGACTGTACTTTCATGCTCTGAATAATGATTGTTGCCCGTGACAGCTAATGTGATATCATTCAATATAGTGGAGCGGGTGACAGCTGGGCTTTTACCCTATTGTAAAACGAAGAAACTGCTCGCCAAACTATTTGGTCAATCAAAAGTATTTTGATATGCAGTTTGCCAGCTAATTGCTTCCTGCATATGAACTGCAACTCGCCGGCTTGTCATAATTTTTTACTCCAAATAGATATCACATCTTCAAGCAAAAGAATGTTTTGGCTGAAGAAAAAAATTGGTTGGCTAGCTTCTACATTTGAAGATGTACAGATCCCACTGTACCACAGACGCTGGCTGCATATTACTCTGTTCGATACCATTCGAATTAATTGCAAATTTATATGATGTTAATTATTTTTGAAATTTTGATAAATTGGAGTTTTAGGACATTAATGCGGAGAACGGATTTTCTATGAAAATTTCAGAGTAACTCCACCAAAATCGTAGTGGTTGGCATCTCTGCAAATTCGGCGAGGTCTCGGGCAAGGAGAAAACTTTTTGGATAACCAGGAATTAACTTGTGCTTGCCCGACGGGCTACCGTTCCTTTAAGAATTTTGCGAGCCCTGTTCTGATGTTTTTGGCTGTGCGCCTCTTATTTATTCAGCAAGCTTAATCTATATTTTTTTAAATCTGCAACTGTGTATGTAGAAATATTTTACAATGTGTATGTTGTGAGGGAGGTTCTCCTGACAGTGGTAAAAGCGATGTTGCCGACTACCAGATGGAGAGGCATTGTGCAGCTTGCACTACTGTGGTTGAACTGCTCTGTCCTCTTCATGATTGGATTCTTGATGGTTTTTTCTTCTTCTAGGAGGTTTTGTACAGTGCTTTTGTGATTTATCAGGTCACCTGGTTTTGAATGGTTATAATTGGCAATAATTTTCTCTAATAAACTAAATCAACTGCAAAATATTTGCCAAACTTTACTGCTTTTGATGCCCCCGGAATCGAAGATTCGGGGGCATATAGTTTTTCACCTGTCCGTCTGTCGGTCTGCAGCAGGGGGGGAAAAACTTTAACCTGCAATACTTTAACCTGCCGCCGGGGGCATCAGTGTTCCACGAACACAGCTTGTTTGAGTTTGAAGAGCCGTAGTCATTCATTCAGCCTCTGAAGTTCCACAACCCCACTGCGGCAGGCTACACACAACTCCAATGATAGCATATAATATGTTTTGATTAACAGAAACGAGTAAAGGAGCTTTGTCAAGATCACTGCACAGGCTCACAACTGCGAATAAAATAAATCCACTCAACTGCATGTAAAAATCTAAAAGGTATTTTTCTTCCTCTATGGTTATTGGCAATGGCAACCAGCTTATACTTTGTATCCCTTAGCCAAAGCTTAAAGTAGTGCTTTGAATACTCAAATTTCCATCGAAAGCTCCTGAATAAAAAAAGAATTATGCCGGAGTAAATAAAATACATAAATGCAATGCAAAACTAAGATGGATTAGCAAATGGAATCAGTTATGACTTGCAGTCCAGCAGATTCACTTTCTTGGTATGCGAGTACTGAGCACGTGCAGTAATTGTGACACAGCTCCTTTAATCAGAAAGTTAAAGTAGCTATCATGCATTGTATTTGGCAATTGTCTTTCAGCAGGGTAGTTTTCATCGTAGGTTTCAGTATCCATTCCTTAGTTCAGGTATCATACAAGTAAGGCTGTCACGATAATTAGTAGCGATTAATTTAAGCGCACTGAAAGTAACTGCCACTATGAGGCAGACAGACGTGATTGCTGATTACCTTTTCTATGACGCTCACCTAATGCGGTCATTTGAAATGCTTCCAGGAAGAAAACTTTGATTTGAAGTCCACTAATTACCAGCGAGGTTGGACAGCCTCCATCGCCTTGGCATAATTAGCTTACCTTAAGTCAGTTCCCGTGTACTTCGCCTAACTTGCAATCAAGCCATTTATTCAGCCAACTGACGAATCAAAACCAAAATGTAGCCTATAATGATTAAGAATAGAGAATGAGAACCAGACAGACCTAACCAGGCTGCCGCGCTATATTAAAAGATTTTCAAATTCGTTGACAATTTACATGTCACGTTCTATACGCTTTAACAAAATGTTTTCCACCTTCACTGTTGGTTATTTAGATGGTCAAAAGTAAATAAAACCAGGTGCTATGAGTTACATTATTTTAAATTACTCATTCAATTATCTAATAAAAAATGCCTCAAATTTGCGGCAAAGATTCGCCTGAACGTTAATTGCCAAATCTTCGGTGCATTTGACTATTGCCTGCAATGCAAACGTATTCTCTCTCACATTCATGTTCGGTATGCTTCACAAAATGTCTCCCACTTCACGTAGCCTATATTTTTAAGCTCTTAAAACCAGGGCCATCTTTGAATAACTTCATTTTTTTAAGAAATTTCTTTAATAATGCATACAAAATTCCTTGATGAAAGATGGAATTCAGAGGTCTGCTATTTATTCAGATTATTGGAATTTTTTTCAATCTAACAAGGCAACCTGGTTAGGTCCATCTGCTTCTCATTATCACTTCTTAATCATTATACGCCACATTTTGGTTTTGATTTGTCAGTTGGCTGAATAAATGGCTTGATTGCAAGTCAGGCAAAGTACGCGGGAAGTGATTTAAGGTCAGCTAATTATGCCAAGGCGATGGAGGCTGTCCAACCTCGCTGGTAATTAGTGGACTTCAAATCACAGTTTTCTTCCCGGAAACATTTCAAATGACCGCATTAGGTGAGTGTCATAGAAAAGGTCATAAGCAATCACGTCTGTCTGCCTCATAGTGGCAGTTACTTTTATTGCGCTTAAATTAATCGCGATTAATTATCGCGACAGCCCTACATACAAGTTGCATTTCTTTGCTTTCTCTGTGTTTTGTGAATTGTAGGCTCTTTTGATTTTTTTTACATTGTGTTTTATTTTGTTTTACCATTCCTGCTATTTGTGGTTTACTGGCAGGTTCTTGGACACAAAATATGAAAACATGGACGGACGGATGGACTGACTGACACCGCAAGCTGCAGTGTTCAAAAGTTAACCAGCTTGGGGAGGCGATGGTGGGTTGGTGGGCAGCAGCAACAGCATCTATGATATGTTCTTCGACTTCAGTTTGTTTTGCGCCATTCCGCAGTGGTGCTGTGCTTTGATTCCAGACACAGCCCCTCATCTCCTGTGCGTTTCTCTGCTGTATAGCAGCAGGAAAGCAATGGCCCCCCTGATTACAGTTGATATGCAGTATTGGTTTCCATATATGTGTGTGTGTGTGTGTGTGTGTGTGTGATACAGTGCGACTAGATTTATTGTTACACCTGATGGGGAGGACAGAAATGCTGGTGAAGAACATAGCTGCTGAAGTCAGCTGGAAATCCCCTTTTGAGTACCTTTAGTGACTGAGCCAGTAAAGTTGGCGGAGGACATGGAGCCATCGCCCATTGTTCCACCTCCTTCTCTTCAAAGCCAGAATTCAATTCTCTTCTGTTTCGGTGATCTTTTCTATTTTAAAGCTCAGCTGATGGGTTAAGTGTACCAGTTCTGCAATGTGCAGGGTCCTCAGTGCCCTCAAACTGTTGTAAAGGTTTCCATTAAGAATAATTCTTGATTAATTTCCTGTGAGTTATAATTTCCCCATCAGTCAGCTTGTGTCCCTGTTCTTATGTTCTGTAGATCAATAAACGTGTTATAAACGTGTTATAAATGGGTGATGGCCCTTCCTTTCCCCACAGAAAAGTTGAAGCAAAAGTTTGTCCATATTATCTTGCTCCGGTGCATCGTGGCACCAGGTAGAGCAGCCAGAAGCTTTGGTGTCCAAGGCACCTGACGCAACAAAAACCCCCTTGTATAGTGATCTGAGGGTCTTGTGTACTGCAGTTTTCTGAAAGACTTGCCTAAAGTGTCAAGGTCAGTTCTCTCCTTGCAGTTACTTCCTTTATATTTCTGCTGCGAATGATTTTTTTGCTGCATTGTTTCTTACGCATTCATATGATTGTGCTCGATTCTGCTGTTGCGAGTGAATGTTTGATCTGTGTCTGCAGCCGTAGTTGATTCTGCTGTAGCGAGTGGATGTTTGATCTGTGTCTGCAGCCGTAGTTGATGCTCCACCCATGTGAGGTGACCATGGTCTGAAGCCTAATTTATTTTCGTCCAGCTCGGTCAGTACGCAGACACAGTTGTATCGACGGAGATTTGGACCTTTCAGACTTCTCCGATTCTTAATGGGTGTTGCAAAGCAATTCACTGCTAGGACAATAGGGGGCGTAGCGTTTTTTTTTTTCGGAGACCTGCCTACTATATCATAACGTCGGAGCAGCATTCCGGGAATGATGTAGTTATCTGACCAGTCGCAGGCTTGCGCTATCTGTGGGGTGTCCATCATTTTGACGGATAGTTAGAAAATTTGGGAGGTGTTCATCATGCGTTCGAAAGCATGTCGGAGAGGGTTTGTGATGTCGGAGAGGGGTTCTGCGTGTCTGCACATTGAGGGAGATGGACGAATATAAATTAGGTTTAAGTTGACGCTGATGCTACCTGCTTGGAAACCTTTGCAATTACTAGGGCTGCATTTCCATGCTCATGCAGAACTAAAGTAGGATTGGTCTGAGATTTAATTACATGGGGAAGGAAAAAAAGGCTACAGCTGTACTTGGTATTTTCTCGAATCAATGAAGCATGAAAATCTCTTAACCTCTGGTGTCTTTTCCCAGTTTTCTACTGAAAGAAAAAAGAACGGAGTGGGCACACAAGTAATCAATCCCTTGTAATTGACCCTCTGTACGTATTAGCTGCAGAAATGCTTAGAATTTTTCATGGCGACTAACTTGTACCAGTTTAAAGAAAATAAAGGAAGTGCAAAGTTGTATGCAGTTTCAAGTGTGTTGATTTGGTTGCTGCCTTGGGTTTCGTGTGCAAATGGATATGCCAGGTGACTTTCCGTGCTGATGTATGTGCAGTTACAAACCCTTATTAGACTCTTCAAACAGTTCTCCATTGTGGTTTGAACAACCCACCAACCGATTTTGGCATCCCTTCCCCATAAAGCCCGCTGTAGGATTTAGGATTCTGGCTACTCGTATCCCTTTGAAACCTATTGGGGCCAACAGAAAACTGGGGGTAGCTGCTGTTGGGGGACTACGCACGTACTCATAAAACTCAAGTTATGTCAAGTTAGGTAAATACCACTTCTTGAAGCGCATCTCTATTCACTTACTTGTAGTTACTCTATCCTTGATTCACCCAGAAGTTGTTCCGGATCTGCCATCTTGCTGTGTGTCTCAAAGCACTTATTTCTGCTGAGAGAAGCAAGAGGGGACTATGAACGAGTCTACATGTGAGCAGCCCCTCGGGAACACACTCAGCAGGATGTTGTGACTTCAATCGGTAAAAACATAAGCTGGCTGTAAAAGGGGGAGCAACGGATCAGAAAACTCACGGTTCAGATCGTAACACTTAAGTGAGGGTTCGGATCATTTTTTGGATGAACAAAATAAATTGGAAAAGGGGAAACATAACTATGCTTTCCATTTAATCTCTCAAGCACTTAAAAATATGAACTTAAGCTCATGGTCTTCATTTAAAATGACAGAGATGTTCAGTGTTTCCATAAAATCTTAAAACAGCCTAAATAAATTATCAATATTGTTAAAATTAAGTGCCCTATAAGGCATGATACCATCTTTCTTTAAACTTAGACTGAAGAATAGCCTGCACCTGCATCACAAAAAAAAAAAATGCAAAGCAGTCCTGAGCTTATACCATCTAAGAAATTGTTCAAACAATGATGCTGAAATTGTTAGTTCATGGATCATTTATTAATTTTTTCACAAAAAAAACATTTGTGAGGAGGCTAAATTAGAATATTTGAATGGCCGTGTTTTAAAGTAGGACTTTAAGGAGGACTTCAATATTTCATAAAAACACAATCAGCAATTAAACCTCCCCTGTTTAAAATTTAGGCTAGCCCATGACATTCCTGAGGTTAAAAAGCATGCAGCAGTTTAAACTGTATTCCACACTGTGATATTTAAGTTTTGCAATTAATCTGAGATTTACATGTGCCAATCCCCACTGATCAAATTACACCGGACCTAGCTGAGCGCCATCGTCGGAAACAAACGTCTCATTCTGCGACGCTTCAGAAGAAACGATGGCTCATTTCTCTAAAAACATTTTCTTGATTCTTCTCGCATCGTTTCCTTGCTTCTGTTCATGCATCCTCAGTGGGAGGGACTAAGACGCAAGGTAAAGACACGGGTAAGGTAACAAAGATGCAATTTAAGAGAACTGACCTGTTCGCTGCCCTGAGAACTTACATTTTTACATTTACTGGTGAAGGAGAGCTCATCGAGTATTTTCACCAGGGATGTGCATTTGTACCAGCTAGACCAGGCCACTTGTGGTTGTGTATTTGCGTGAACCATATTTCTGCCCTAAGGCAAAGGTTATTTGGGATAGACATACTCCCACCGAGTTTCAATTCAGCACTTGTGTAAATCTAGACACAACCAAGAAACAAGGGCAGTCAAGCACCACCTGCCGGATAGTCTCGCTTGGGCTTTGATCGGGCCGAAAAAAAACAGCTTGACCCAAGCCACAAAATCTACATGCGTCTGAGCTTGAAGCAGCAGTTTTGGGCTTTGCCAGAACCCTAATTTTCTTAAGAATTGGGTTATACTGGAATATTTAGGCAGGGGGGATTGGAGGGGATTTCTCCCCTTCCATTCATCCATCCATCCACTATCTTCTGCTTATCCAGAGCTTGTTCACGTGGGTTGCAGAGTGGCCTAGGCATCCCCCTCCCTAACTGCTTACATCAACTCTTCCTGGGAGTCCTCAAGACATTCCTGAGCCAGCTGGGAGATATAATCTCTCTAACATATCCTGGGTCTGCTTTGGGGGCTCCTCCCTGATGGACCTGCCTGGAAAACCTCTAAAGGCTGGCATTCAGGAGGCATCCGAACCAGATGCTGGAGCTACCTCAACTGACTCCTCTCAACGCAGTGGAGCAGCAGTTCTACTCTGAGCCTCTCCTGAATGTCCGCGCTCTTCGCCCTATCCCTGAGGGTTAGCTCTGCCACCCTGCAGAGAAAGCACGTATCAGCTGCTTGTATTTGCAATCTTATTCTTTCCGTCACTACCTAAAGCCTGTGACCATAGGTGAGAATTGGAACATAGATTGACCAGTAAATTGAGAGCTTCGCCTTTTAGCTCTGCTCTTTCTTTACCATGATGGACCGGTACAACGGCCGTAGATGCTGCCATGATCCCCCTACAGATCTCCCTACCGTACAGTCATTAGTGAACAAGACCCCAAGATATTTGAACTCCTCCCTGGGGTAACGACTCATTTCCCACTCGGAGGGGACAATCCACCTTTTTCCGGCAGAGAACCATAGCCTTGGATTTGGAGGTGCTGATCCTCATGCTATCAGCTTCACATTCCACTGTGAACCGCTTCAGTGCACATTGGAGTTTGCAGCATGATGAAGCCAACAGGACCACATAATCTGAAAACAGCAGTGATGCCATTCGGAGACCATCCAACTGGACCCCCTTCAAGCCTCAACTGCGCCTTGACGCACTGACCATGAAAATCATGAACAAAATGGGTGAGAAGGTACACCCTTTGCAGAGTCCAATACCAACGGAAACGAGTCCAAATAATCACCCAGAATGTGGACACTACTCCTGCTTTGGTTGTATAGGGATCTGATGGCTCGAACGAATGGCCCTACTCCCGCAGCACCCCCCACAGAATACCTTGTGGTACATGGTCATAAGCCTTCTCCAAGTCCACGAAAGACATGCAGGTTGGATGGGCAAACTCCCATGACCCCTCCAGTGTCTGTGTAAGGGTAAAAAGTAGGTCCACTGTTCCACAGCCAGAACGGAATCCACATTGTTGCTTCTGAATCTGAGGAATAGTGGTTGGGTGCCTAGAGGACTGGGTAGCAGATGGGGGCAGAGACCATGGCGTTCTGGGCCCTGGTTATGGAAATAGGCACTCTGTACATGGAGCAGTGTCTCCCCTTCTTGTGATATCCCCTCCTTCGGTCATTCATATTGATATTTTGATTGGTGGCTGGGTTATGCGTTTCCTACACCTGACCGGAAGTAATGTAGGAAGATGTTACGGATTTTACAGAAGTTGAGCAAATCGTGCAATGCATGAACTATCATTCGAACAAGCTCTGTAAGCCTCAGCGACAGCTGGATGACAGACACTAACACTGAGTGATAGGCTACGATAACTTCCATTTTCATGGTTTCTCACCATGGTTGTCTACCATTTGTCACTAAACAAAGATATACTGCAATTGGTAAGCATTTACTTGCTAGCGCTTCATCATGAGAAAGGATGGTGAGGAAATAAGCCGCAGGTGTGTGTATCACATTGGAGTTTCCTGTAGCACCTTTGATTCATACTGTCCCTTCAAGTGAAACTTTGTAGAAACTTAATGTTGCAAGTATGTCATGCATTGCAGGGGTATGTTTTCCAGGATAACTTGAACCTGAAAATGAAAGTGATGGGCAACATGAAGAAATTCCCCCAAATCATTTTTCAATAGTTTGATCATCTCAAAGCACCTCATAGTGTAAGTATTTATTTTAAATATGATTTTCCTGGATGCATTTTTAAACCATGCTTTGTTTTACCAGATTTATCTCATTCAAAAGGAAAGCGATTTGATTGGATCTATCGATTAATTGAGACTGCATGTACCTATTTTATTTTGTTTGGATTCCTGAATCATTGCAGTGCCTTGTTCTCTTATGGAGGATTTTGCGGCTGTTGCGCCATGAAAATGTTTTCATTCGGGTTGTAAGCGGAAATGGTATGAATCAGCTCTGCTAATATCAAAACACTTCCATATAGTGGCAGATTAGAAACGCGATGTCTGTAAATTATGAGGCTCATATTTGTCCGCCATAAGAATCCATTTAGAGAAATCCAATTTTTTCCATTTATGAAAACGACACATCCATGTATATCCATCAGAAATTTTTAGTCTGCTAAGATCCAAGCCGCTCCGTCTCATTCTCTCAACCTCCAGACCATGAGGCGTTGCCCCTAAAATGGACGTGAGAGGATGGCACCCCCTGCCTGATGTAGCGCAGAGCTTCGGTCGAGAGCCGGCCTTAGACCCTACACCGCAAGTCAAACCAAGTCCTTGAAACACCTTCCTCCCTGCATAGTTCAGATATGGAGGCTGACTCCAAAAAGAGTCTTTCATAATCGCGTCCAGCCCTAAGATGATTCTGGAGATTATGCAATAACAAACAACATAGAATATTGTATGTCATAGAAATCAGTGACCTTGACAGAAATGGGTCAATCACCAACAGTAACATGGCCATAAACCTGCTTCTAGTTTAAATGTTTATTAAAAAATTGTATGATACAGTGCAATAATTTCATCAGATCTATTTTTTATCCCCCGCCAACACGAAGTGGGAGGGGGATATAGGTTTGACCTCCGTCCGTCCGTCCGTGCGTCCGTCCGTCCGTCCGAGATAAAGGGGACAGCTTTACTCAGAAACTACTACAGATACAGCAACCAAATTTGGTGTGTAGCTTCAGACCATAAAGGCCTTGATTGAGTTCGAAAATGAGAAGCGCACGATTGGCGGGGGATGTTGTAGACCATGTCGACTTGTTTAAGATGTGTATCCTCAAACAGGCCAATTTTATTCACTTTGCAAACTCATTTTATTCTTTTGAGTATATATAATATGGAGGGATTATTACCAGGAAAGCACATAGCCATTTCTAACATCCTGTTTCATTTTAAAATCAGTTAGGCGACTCCAGGAGCGTATGAAGAATGTGCGGTTTCAGCCGGCACCAATCTAAGATTTTGCTGAGAAAAAGTATTTAATAAAAGTGAAAAATTTACTCCAGTGTCACTTCAAAGGAATAACAAGCCCCTCATGCAGATGCTTCTGTGCATTGATGATTCCATTTTAGGTTTGAAATCAAAATATTAAGATGTGGTTGCAGAGCAGTGTGGTTCTCAGCATTTATTTGTGGGAATTTGTACATTCACCATGTTTATACCACAGCCCGATGACTGGGGGGATCCTACACTGAACGTTTCCAGGTCCACATTATCCTCGTCTGAACTAGGTACCATCATATGTTAAGTCGACTGCATTCCTATTTTTCCAACAAAATGCTGTTATCACTTTGAAAGTAATGAAATAAAAAATGTAGCAATTTCCATGTGCCAGTTTTTAAAAAAGAATGGTTCCTCCTCCTTGGCTTTATTGATTCCTCAATAGGTTTACTTCATATGCCGGCCCATGTGAGTCCTTTCACTGTACGTATGGAGTGTCTGAAGAGCAGGGCTTGAAATAAACTGTAATGCCATATCTTGTTGCTATTCTTGGCTTGTAAATCCATGGTATTAGCTGAGAAATTGCAGAGTAGAGTACCTCCAAGATCTGTGAATGGAGAGTGCATGTGTTACAGGCAGCCACAGGTTTTCACCACCATATTACGTTGTCTCTTGAGGATGACGTTGTTGTTGTCATCGTAGAAGAGCACAGAAATGGGGCTAAGCTTGGTTGGGGCACAGCAGGCCTTGGGAACCTCGTCTGGCTTCATCAGATGAACCTGTTGGAAAGCAAAGCAGTGATGCTAACCAATACAGAAATTCCAGCCCATCTCCAGTCAGCTAATAAACAGTGCTAATGGCCATTTAAAGGAGCTGTGTCATGATTATGGTGCCTGCTCACAACTTTGAACGAAGTAAATTGAAATCTACTTCTATCCTTGCAAATCTGTCATCGTTTTGCATTGTATTTGTATATTTTAGTTGCTCAGGCATTATGCTTTGTATATTAGAGTTTTCAATCGAAATCCAGTTAGTGCTTTAGCTGAAGTATATGAATGATGTGAACTATTTTGCCACCGCCAAAAATCATAGAAGTAATAGGAGGTATTTTTCTCTGCAATGATTATTGGGGATTGCAAACCAGCTTACATTCTTTGTATCCTTTGGCTTAAGTGCTAAAATAGTGCTATGAATCCTCAAACTTCATATATATTAATCACTCAGGAATTATGATTTTTATAAATACAATGCAAAACAGAGATGGAATGGTCAAGCAGATTCACTTTCTTGGGATGTACATTTTGAGCACGCGCAGTAATTGTGACACAGCTCCTTTAACTCGCTCCATTATTTTACATGTTGAAACTTTGGACACAACCACATTTTTAAAGCAACCAGAGATTAAAAAAAAAATAGAAAAATTTTTGTAAAAAATGTGCAAGTCATACAGTACTCAAAATGAATACAATTAATTGTAATTGTTGACCATGCTTCGACATTTTTTGCTTCAATGGATTTCAAAAGCTTCTGAGTACACAGTTTGGCTCCAGGATTTTAAGAGGATCCTTGGGATTTTAACGATGCTAGGCAAAATGGTAGGGACAAGAAGAGTTGAAAGGGCTCATGAAACCAGTGACATAAGGGAGAAATCAAAATCAATCAGCCAAGACCTCATAAAAAATAGTTTACCTCCTTGAGTCTGGTTCATCCTTTGGAACCATATCCACATGCTTTTAAAGTACCCCTTTCATCTGTACAAACTATTTGCACACAAGAATAAACACCATGAGACCATGTAGCCATCATACTGCTCAGGGAAGAGATGTGTTCTCTCTCGGAGATAAATATAAAGCATAAAAAGTGCAAATCAATTCCAGAACGACAGCAAAGGGCCTTATGAAAATGGTTGAGGGAACAGGTGCAAAAGCATCTATTTCCACATGCCTTTCTGACATGACATAACCGGAAACAACTATTGCTAAAAGCATGCAAAAACCCAGTGCTCCAAATTCAACTGCACATGGGGACATTTTTTACCAATGTTTCCTGCTCTAATGAAATAAGAGTTGTCAGAAGACAACACAGCTCACCAGAAAACTTTAACCTTACTGTCCGCGGACACCGACGCTGAGGGTATGGCAATAGCTCTCCGAGGATATTTGCCCCGGCGAGCTATAAATTGAACTGTTTGGCTATAATAACCTTTGTTATACTTGGACAAGAAAAGGGGAGGCTTGAGAAATGAAGAATTCCAACCCAACTGTGAAGCATGAGGATTGCAGCACCTCAGAAAATACGATGCATCTCAATAAATTAGAATATCATCAAAGAGTTGATTAATTTCAGTCATTTGATTCAAAAAGTGAAATTTCATATATAGATTCATTATACACATACCAATATATTTCAAGTATTTATTTCTTTTAAGTTTGATGATTATAACTGACAGCTAATGAAAACCCAAAATTCAGTATCTTAGAAAATTAGAATATTACTTTAAAATCCTTCTTTTTATTGGTATTAACACCGGAATATTGGACTCCTGAAAAGTATGAACATGTACAGCACTCAATACCTGGTCGGGGCTCCTTTTGCATGAATTACTGCAGCAATGCAGCATGGCATGGAGGCGATCAGCCTGTGGCTCTGCTGAGGTGTTATGGAAGCCCAGGTTGCTCTGATAGCGGCCTTCAGCTCTTCCATGTTGCTGGGTCTGGTGTCTCGCATCCTGGTCTTCACAATACCCCATAAATTTTCTATTTTGTTTGCAAGTTTGCTGGCCAATCAAGCACAGGGATACCATGGTCCTTAAACCAGGTATTAGTACCTTTGGCTGTGTGAGCAGGTGCTAAGTCCTGCTAGAAAATGAAATCAGCATCTGGTCAGCAGAGGGAAGCAGGAAGTGCTCTCCAACGTCCTGGTAGTCAGCTGCGCTGACATTGGACCTGAGAGTGGACCAACACCAGCAGATGACATGGCTCCCCAAAGCACCACTGACTGTGGAAACTTTACACTAGACCTCATGCAACTTGGATTCTGTGCCTCCCCTCTCTTCCTCCAGACTCTGGGACCGTCATTTCCAAATAAAATGCAAAATTTATTTTCGTCTGAGAAGAGGACTGTGGACCACTGAACAGCAGTCCAATTTTTTGTCCTTAGCTCAGGTAAGTCGCCTCTGACGTTGCCTCTGGTTCAAGAGAGGCTTAAAACAAGGAATGCGACAGTTTAGGCGCATGTCCTGGATACATCCGTCTGTGGGGGCTCTTCAAGCACTGACTCCAGCTGCAGTCCACTCCTTGTGAATCTCCCCCAAATTCTTGAATGGGCTTCCTTTCACAATCCTCTCAAGGCCGCGGTTATCCCTGTTGTTTGTGCACCTTTTTCTAACGTATTTTTTTCCTTCCATTAAACTTTGCATAAATGTGCTTGGATACAGCACTCTGTGAACAGCCAGCTTCTTTACCAATGACCTTTTGTGTCTTACCATCCTTCTGCAGGGTGTCAATGATCGTCTTCTGGACAACTGTCAAGTCAGCAATCTTCCCCATGATAGAGTACCCTAGTGAACCAGCCTGAGAGACCATTTAAAAGGTTCAGGTGTGACACCAGGAGTCTTCAATATTGAGCTTCTTCACAATATTCAAATTTTCTGAGAGTCTGAATTTTGGGTTTTCAGTAGCTGTCAGTTGTAGTCATCATAATTAAAAGAAATAAACACTTGAAATATATCAGTCTATGTGTAATAAATCTATATAATATGCACTGAACAAAAATATACTCAGCCAAAATGAAAACGTCACACTCGTTTGGAGTCGATAAGTTGAACATACATGAACTGAGGTTTTAAATAATGATTTTATTCAATTCCGTACTCATTAAAGATGGTGTATCATAAAAATAATGTCCATAATGTAACCAGTTCCACCGGAAATGCTACGGAAATGTCCAAGAGTAAAAATGGTAAGTTAATACTTGAATAAGAGCAGTGCACAGGCGATTACGTATGGTTTGGGCAGTCACACGACCTCTAAACAATTCATTCCTAGTGGACGTTGCAGTGAAAAATCGATTATACAAATGACGTAAGACAATTTGTCGGTCTTCTGCTTTTGACGTCACACGTGGGCTACCAGAACGAGGTCGGTCAGCTATGGTGCCAGTTTGTTGGAGACCTGTCCGAAGATCAAGGATAGTCCGTCGACTGCATCCCATAACCCTTGCAACGTCAGTGACAGACGTTTCCGTATTCAGCATGCCAATGGCACGATCACGCTGAATGTTTGACAGCCATGGCATTGAAAATCAACGAAGAATTAACTGTAAAAACTTGTTTTTCCGAGATGTCACTCTAACGTGAGCTCAGTTGCACATCTCTCATATGGTCATGTGACTAGGAACACGAGAAAACATGGTTTTAGCTTAAAGTACACTCGCAGCTGCTACGTACCTGTGCACGTCGGAGTTGATGCGTGTCATGATGTCTTTGACAACGCATTTACCCCTAGTGATAATTAAAACTCTTATTAAAAGTTTAAAGAAAATATTTACAAATTTATGAGTGTGAAGTTTCTTTTTTGACTCAGTATATAAACGCCACACTTGTTTTTGCTCCCATTTTTCATGAGCTGAACTCAAAGATCTAAGACTTTTTCTGTGTACACAAAAGGCCTATTTCTCTCAAATACTGTCAACAAATGTGTTAAGTGAGCTCTTCTCCTTTGCTGAGATCATCCATCCATCTCACAGGTGTGGCATATCAAGATGCTGATTAGACAGCATGATTATTGCACAGGTTTGCCTTAGGCTGGCCACAATAAAAGACCATTCTAAAATGTGCTGTTTTACTGTATTGGGGGGGGGGGTCAGAAAACCAGTCAGTGTCTGGTGTGACCACCATTTGCCTCACACAGTGCAACACATCTCCTTCGCATAGAGTCATTCAGGTTGTTGATTGTGGCCGGTAGAATGTTGGTCCACTCCTCTTCAATGGCTGTGCGAAGTTGCTGGATATTGGCAGGAACACGCTGTCATATATGCCGATCCAGAGCATCCCAAATATGCCCAATGGGTGACATCTCCGGTGAGATCATTTTGTGACCTAGCCATTGTAAAATCAGTGTCTGCCCAGCCTGTAGTGATTGTGGACTTCTCACAAAATGACATTGAGATTGGTTGAGAACTCAAGGAGATTTCAAGGTACAAAAACCACTGTTTACATGTGAGAGATATGAGTAATGAAAACACTGAATTGCAGTTTTGGTTTTAACTGGTACCCTTTATACAGTACCAGTCAAAAGTTTGGACTTACCCACATTTTTCTCACAATACATGTTAAATAAAGAAATAAGCACCCTTTATTTTGCAAAAACAGATCTAATTCTAAAATACATCAAACCAACCAGTATTTGTAGTCATATTTGCTGAGTATAATCCTTTATTATGCCCCCGGAATCGAAGAGATTCGGGGGCTTATAGTTTTTCACCTGTCCGTCCATCTGTCTGTCTGCAGCGGGGAAAAAACTTTAACCTGCAATACTTTAACCTGCCGCCGGGGGCACCAGTGTTCCATGAACACAGCTTTTTTTTTTTGTTTTTTTTTTTAAAAGGCCAGTCATGTGGCTATATTGAGTTTACAGCTGAGCAGCCATCTAAGTTCCCTACAATGTGCTGCAGTTGCGGTGTGATCTTCATCGATCTTTTTTCTAAATAAGTCCCAAAACAGATTGAATTTAATTGGGCTGTTGGAAATGGATGGATCTTGTTTATCTGCTTCCTTTGCAAAATATGGCTTCTTTGACAATTCCAAAATGTTCAACATATTTCAAGGTAAATTGTTCACTTTTTACTTCTGTTTACCTCTGAAAAGATACCTTTGGAGATTATATAGAGAAGTTGAGCCAGATAAATGTCTCTAAAACCAGAGTGCAGCGACATTAGCAAAACATGTCCGAACTTTTGACTGACACTGTACATCTCACACAGACACCTCAGAGCCAGTGCTCAAGTGATAACTACTGACTCAAGTGAAAACTAGTCCAATATTAAAATTTGAAGCGAGGGAAAAATTTCTTGGTACTGACCACCAGCTGGATCATGGCGTGGTTAGTAGCATTCATACACGAGCCCAGGGGGTACAGGCATTCCCCATCACAATAGTAAGCCGAGTAGCCTTCTGGTGCCAGAACCCAGTCCTGGAATAAACATTTTTCAAGGCAAAATTAGTGCAAAATCAACTATCTATCTGAAACCATCTATCACACAATTGTGCCAAAACAACCATTTCTATGCAACATGGGGAGTATCATTTTTTTCCCCCATCAGATTTCTGTACCATGGGGGATATTAAATCAAGCTGTGTGGTAAGTTCAGTTCATACGCTCTAGAAGTGAGAGAAATTCCAAGCATAGTTATGTATGTAATAATCAATGTCAAGTGGTTTATTTATATGGACCCCCATTAACCATTGAACATGCAGCAACTATTCTTATTGGCTGGTCCACACAAGCAGTCAGCGATGCAAAAGAACTTAGATAGCACACTGTAGTTCAGATATTTTAAAAACTTCAAAAAACAAAAAAGTTGCAAAAAATAAAGATTGAGAGCTTCTCTTTCTCATATGTAGAATTAAAGCACTTTGCACGGAAGGGGGCGCATTTATAATGATCACATTTTACAGCATGTGCTCTTACTGACCAATTTAGTCTGAAGCGTTCTTTAGCCAGAACAATATTTTCTGCCAATTCGTAGTATTAATAGAATGGCTGTGATTGGAAATTTTGTGCATGATGAGCGCACAAAAGCGAATTATGAATTAAATTAATCTTTACTCACCTTCCAGCCCAGGTCTCCAAAGCTTACATACAGTTCATGCTTCTTACAAGCCTGGCGCCCACTGTTGGCATGGTTATTGTCTGAGGAAGAGGAAATTAATCTCACCCACATTTTATATTAATGTCTCTTTCCTACTGCCCCTCTGCACAACCTTTCCATCAAATTGCCTCCTTGTCCCCAAACCACCCCACTGCATACACCCCTTCCACCCATACCGAATATCCCAGGTAGCCTGTTGGGGTGAGGCAGGTCATATTTGGGCTTCCTCTTGCGATGGTTGTTGTGTCTTAGTGCCCGTGGTGCCCGACAGGGGCCTTGACTGGCGCGGAAAAACGTCACCATGAAGGGCTGTTTGGAACGTGGACCTCGGCGACCAACCAGCCCCACCCATCCCGCGGACAGTGAGCGGTCTGAGGAAAAACATTGTACTTTTAACTTCCGTGGCTCACTACCAGCATACACCCTCAATACAATCCCAGACTGTACGCTTCAGTAAACCTGTAAAATATGATCTCTACATCAGCTTCTCAGCGTGTCCTTTAACGCTTTTGCTTTGAGCTTCAAATGAGAGACATGCCATTGACTCTCCACTGAAAAGTTGTGCCCACAGTGCTCACCCTCCTCTGTTTCCACATATAGCCGGATGCCCAGGTTGCTGCGAGGATGAAGTAGCCAGCGATTGCTAGCAGAGGTCACGTCAAAAGCCAGCCAGCCCTCCTGCCCTGCAGGCACTGACTGCAAGTCTAACAGCACGAGTTCAGGTTCCCTGGGAAATGAACAAATCAGAGAGTGAGACCTTTGATTCCCCTTTACTTCAATTACTTAACGAGGACGATCTCTAGTTACTTAAAATTGCAAGTATAAATGAAGATAAAAAATTAATAGTAAAATGACATGCACAAAAAAAAGAAGAGTTTAATGTTAAAAACAACAGCAGAGTTTTCCTATGCACTCCTGGAGCGTAAAGCAGAAACTACAGTTGTCATGCAGGTAACCTCACCAAAAGGCTATTTTGCAGGCCATATAAAAGACACAGATGAAAGATCAGAGAATGTGGAAAATCTGGAAGGAAAGCAGACTACTGACTGAGACACAGGGTGCAGGAAGGGTGGCAGGTGGATGAGATTTGCATGATCATTAAAGAGAGGTGAAAGCAGAAGGAGAGAGATGTGTGTAAATGTAGAGCAGATGGAGTTAAAGCCCTGACCTGTGCCGGTTCTCTTTCATAATCTCGTAGACTGAGATGTGCAGGGTGCGGTTCGCTCGCTGACCGATGCTCAGGGTCTTGTAGATTCTGAACTCAGCAGCTGTGACTGTCTCGCCCTGGGGCAGAGGAGTCAGGTCAAAACGAAATTCCTTCCAGTAGGGGCGCTGCTGCAGGATGTCCCTCTCCTGCTCCACTGGAGGTCAGGGATAAGGCAGGTGTTCGACACAAAATGCCACAGGTTACAGGGGAATATATTATATTAAGGAGTAGAAAGAACATAAAATGAAGGGGCGGGGGGGGACTGAAGGACCTAGACAGAATAGATGGGGGGGCTGGGGGTGTAATGAGAGGGATGGACATCAGCAGTATGAGGGAAAGAGAATGTCCTTGTGCAGTCGAGTAGATCAGGGAAACACCCACAGCTGAGCCTACAGGGTAATTGGAGGCCCCAAGGGTTAAGACCGCAGGAGCAGCTGAACACGAACCACTAATTACAGCTCATGCGTATTTTTAGATAGGTAGCAGAAATTATTTTCTTTTTGCTCTCCCAGAGTCTTTTTTGGCTTTTTCATTGAGGGCTGTATGGCAGCCTGTGTGTGAGGACGTTTACGATCTGCCTTTGTTACGCAGTATTTTTTGTAATTGTATGTGCATGTATGCTCACAACTGCATGCATGCGCGGAAGGGCGCATGTATCTCTTTGGTTTAATGCGCGACTACAGTTTTCAAAGTCAAATTGCTTGGCTGAAGTTCGATGGTTGGTTTACCGTTAAGCTAGGATGAATTTCTGTTTTGTTTTTACAACCCCAAATCCGAAATAGTTGGGACAAAGTGTAAATTCTGAATAAAATCAAAACACAATGACTTCCAAATCACTCCAGCCAGTATTTTATTCACAATTAACAGAGATAACATAGCAAATGATTAAACTGAGAACTGAGAGTTTTAGGTGGCATCTGTGGATGGTATGGCAGACTGTGTTTACGGACAGTGGTTTTTTGAAGTATTCCTGGGCCCATTTAGTAAAGTCAATGATAGAATCATGCCAGTGAGTGATGCAGTGGCGTCTGAGGGCCCGAAGATCATGGGCATCAAGTAAAGGTCTTCGGCCTTGTCCCTTACGCACAGAGATTTTTCCAGTTTTTGGAATCTTTTGATGATGTTATGCACTTGCGATGATGAGACCTTCAAAACTTTTGCAATTTGATGTTGAGGAGCAATGTTTTTAAAGTATTCCTCAAATTTTTTACGCTGGCCTTCACAGGTTGGGGAGCCTCTGGCCATCTTTACTTCTGAGAGACTCAGCCTCTCTAAGACATCCCTTTTATGGCCAATCGTTACACACCTGATGCCAATTAACTTACTACTTGCTAAATGTTCTTTCAGCTGATTATCTTATATATTAATTGCTTTTTCAGCCCCTTTTGCCTGTGTCCCAACTTTTTGGAGACCTGTTGCTACCAGAAAATTTTAAATATGCTCATTTTGTGGATCAAAATGTTAAATGTCTCAGTTTCAACATTTGAAATGTTATCTATGTTCTATTGTAAATAACATTGGCTCATGTGATCTGAAAGTCATTGCATTTTGATTTTATTCACAATTTACACTTTGTCCCAACTATTTTGGAATTGGGGTTGTAGATTTTAAGCCAGTAACGAACATAAACAGGCATACTAAATCATGTACAGTAGTTGTGGTATCAAATCCCCCATCAGTCCTTTAAAAATCACCGCTGCAGCTGTCATGTTATTTCAAACTATTGTTTCATCTCAGGAAAAAAAAATTAAATAGTCCAATGATCTTTAAAACGACATTGATTAAAAATGTAATTACCTATAATGCAGAAAAGAATGAAATTATCAATTAAAAGTACTCTTCAGCTATTGCTGTCATACATTTGTAAACAAATGATTACATCTGGCATTTAGCAAATGTTCTGTCGCACCACCAAAATTTAAATTTAATGAGAAGTTAAATAAAAACATCCTTGACTAACAAAGGTATAAACTCAGCAGTGTGCAAATTCTGCTTGTGTGTTCATGACAAATGTTCAGAACCATGATCTTCACATCATCATAATAATATAGCAAGTGTTACATCTAATGAATGGCACAGCCGATTTTCTTACTCCAAGTATTTAAAATTCAGTAAAAAATTGAAAAGAAGCAGTGGTCAGATAGTTGTAACCCTTCAATCCCTCTCCAGTTTCCCACACTACTGGCCTTCATGGTCCCAGAGGGGAGATTGAGGGGATGTTTAAATTCCATGCAAGATAAGTATCATGTCTTTTGGGGTGGGACAGGAAGTGTCTTTCAGGAGGAAGGCAAAATATGTCATTTGTAAAGCCACAGACACTTCCACTACAACACTGAACAGTACGCCACAGCAGATGCATAACTATTAGATCCTTGTCAGCTAATGATAATTATATCATCAGTGACATTGCTATGCTGTGTAATTCATGTCACCTTCATGAAACATTGATGCATTTAAAATAAAACCTTAGTTCACTGATCAATATTTCTTGACAAGTTAGATTAATCAATTAGCAGATTCTGTGGTTTAATCAAATGAAACAGCCAATCACGTAGTTCTCTCACCTCACCAGGTTTTTTTTCTTGGGGGACAAATGTGTCACTGATGTTAGGCAAAAACAAAAACCCTGTCATCTCACAGTGGCAAAAATTAATTGATGGAGAAGGATTAAAGGAATAATAGAATGAAAAGACATTGACTTGAAAAAAGCCACTGTAACTTCATTATTCCAAGCCATAATTTCAGCTAATTTGAACAGGTTTGAGGGAACTTCAGCCCTATCATGCCCATAATCATGATCATTAACCCATTAATGTCCAGATATTCTCACATATTTCATGTGTATATTTATTTGCACCACCTTTCAAATACACAGGTTATCGCTTTTTTTTTTTTTGGCTATTCTTAAAATTTTCACGCGATGATGATTTGACATGGCTGGTGTGATCTGCTCTACAATAATAACGAGTGTTTTGGTCACCAATTGATGGGAAACGAGGATATTTATCACTTGGTTCCTAAATTAATTCAACTTTTACTTGTATGTACATAAAAAATAAAAAATGTAGAGCATTTGAATTTGACATTTTAAGGCTGGTGTCCCTAAGAAATTTAGGGTAAACCTTGTGCAAAATTTCAACAGAATCATTCGAACTCAGGGAATGTTGGACCTAGGAAATAAAACCACCTCCAAATTTCTCATTTGGCCGTGTGAAATTCAAGTTGTTCTTTTGCATTGCTCGTAGGAGGCATTTTTTTTTGGATGGTGGACCATGTTCATCATTATTTGCAGCTTCTCAACATGCTTCCTCTTCTCTTTTTTAAGAGAGACTTTTTTCTGTTTCACCCACAAAACAGCCTGTTTCAGATTAATTTTTACACTAATTCCCAAATCAGTATGCTGCTTTTGAACTACAGGCAATGACTCTTCAGGCACATTAGTGGAAACTTGTCCGATGAGCAATCTTGATGCGAAGTATTTGAAATCACTGAGTGTCTTATTGCTAGATGCATCGCTCTCATGGATGCGGTCAAATGCATCTTCCTCAGACAATTTTTGGGATTGCAGATTAATGTCATCCTCAAAAAAAGATGTACAAAATATCTGCTCCAGATAAAAATACAGTATAGCTAGTTGGGCATTATTTACTTTTAATCCAATGTCATAACTTTAATGTTTTGGTAAACATACAGTATGAATGCACGTTGACATGAATTGCTGAATCTTTGAAACAGTATTACAGTGACTTTTGATTATGATCTGACTATGACCTTGACAATGGACCCATTCATTACCAGGCATTTGATTTTAGTAGTCAGTTGCATATCTGACATTTTACAGAAAAATCTCTGACTCACATAAATTGTCTCTGTGCTGGCAGTTAGGGGTCATATTGGTCAGTGGGAAACACAAATTAAAAGCCACCATGTGATAAGAAGAATTACTGTACATTATCCTGGAAGTTATTTTTAAAGTTGTCTGCCTTCATACCAGTTCATTCTAAAGTATCTATAGTCATTCCACTTACAATGGGAAAAAAGATGGAGTGACATCGGCAGCTTTCATTGCTGGCGGGCATGAATGGCTCAACCTCTTAAACCCGAATGCCCCTGGCACCAGGGCATCATAAACACAGCATGTTTTCAGATAGCAACATTGTCATGCAGCATATCCACTTAAAGGGAAGAAACTAGGCAAAAAGTTCATCCATTTTTATCTCAACTGAACGAAATTAAAGCACCGAGCATGTAAATAAGCATGTAGCAAAACATTAGAAAAAATTATGTCAGTGCTCAATCGCAAGTGTTTATGCAATGCATACAAACGATATATCAAATCAAAGTGGAAAGTCTACAGAATCCAACAATGCAAGCCATGTCATTTTAAACCGACACCACACTCAAAGATCAGCAGACATACACTTTACATTCTACAGCGATGAACAAAGATTTTTTCTTACCCATAATATTTTGTTATAGAAATTGTGTTTGAGGGTAAATCTGTGCTGGCTATTGTAAGCCCAATCTGCCCATGCTATATTGAAACTAGATCTGCCAGTCTCCATACATATTTTTTTTCTAGGGCACTGCTTCAAAGGAGGTCAGGTCCTGAGCATTCCACTTGCACGCAATGTATTTTCCACTCTGTGATCAGCTTGCGATGCTGTCAGTAAGACTTTGTGGGTAACCTTTTGATTCTATGGGCTCTAACATTTGCAACGAGCCTTCAATCACCATAATTGCACAAACCTAGCCTGAGATAGAGCCTTGCGTCCCCGGTGCATCCAACTGAGTGTCCATCCACCATTATGCGCATGTACTCAAAGAACACAACTATATAAGCGCTTAACTGGTTTGTTATTGGTATTTTCATAATAATTCTCCTCTAAATATTCAACAGTAGTTTTCAAGGTAGTCTTTACGGGTGCAGAATATATGACTGAGAATCCTTGCACCATTACATAAGTACTGAAAGATCGCAGTAGCACAAGTGCTAAATTGGTGTGCATGACATGTTTTGTTGCCTCACTCTTCATTTTTGCAAGGAGACTCTCATGCAGTAGCCTATTCAGTTAGGATAGTGGCTATCGTGGAGCGCTTTACTTTCGGAGACCCGTGTTCAAATCTTGATGAAGGGCACACTCCATTTGAGCAGCGGAAACATAGTTCTTGTATAAATAATTGCCGGGGTGTTTGTTCTTTTTACTTTTTTACCATTTTTACCATATATTTATATTTACAATTTTCTTTATTAGCTTGTTTTATTGAAAATAAAGACTCCAGTAGAGTCAAACTTCATCTCCTTTGCATGCATTTTCTTTGAATGGGAAAATGTATACAGGATTGGGTACAATAAAAAAAACAAGAGGCCTGTCGGCCTAGAGAGCTCTGCTGAGGAGGACTGAAATGTCCATGTCATAACTTAATTTCAGAAATCCTTGAAAACCATTGCAATATTAACACATATGACATGTTAATGAAAGACTGAAAAATTAGCACAAACACTGATTTTCTAAGTCCAAAATGCTGAATTTCTCAAAAACGGGATGTAGAATTTTTTCATTTCCACAGGGGATCATCAGAACATCATATGAAAGGCTCACAACAAATTAGACAAAGGTTATCTGACAGTTTTTGAGAACAACTGAAAAAATGAGGAAAAACACTGGTTTTATAAGTCCAAAATTTGGAATTTCTCAAAAACGGGGACGTGGAGTTTCTAATTTTCTTGGGAGATATTCAGAACATCATAAGGAAGGCTCACAACAAATTAGAGAAAAAGTTATAAGACAGTTTTTGAGATATTAATGAAAGACTGAAAAAATGTGCACGAACACTGATTTTCTCAGTTCAAAATGCAGAATTTCTCAAAAACCGGGATGCTAAATTTTCTATTTTTCACAGTGAGTATCCAGAATATCATAAAGAAGGCTCACACGAAATTAGAACAAAAGTTATCTGACAATTTCTGAGATTTTCAAATTTGAAGTGAAAAGTTGACGCTGGACGGACAAACAGATGGACCCTAGCCGACTCTGCATTAGAAAAGCTCCACTGACTGCTGACTGTGGTCATAGCAAAGCAAAAAGTTATCAGACAATATATTCGGGCCGTCAGATTGTTAAGGGGTTAACCCCTTAAGCCCTGAGCCTCTAGCTTGAAAATTACATGTCTAGGTGGCATCACCAAATTGGCATCTTTTTGAGCACTGTTTGCCATTTTAGATTTTATAAGTACCAAACTGTAAAACTCATTTATTTTCAATTATATGTCACTACAGGCATATATTCCATCTTAATATAACCATTTTTAGTTCCGCTGTGACAACAGTCACAGTCAGTGGAGATTTTCTAACGCAGAGTCGTCCGGCATCTGTCGGTCTGTCCGTCCATCTGTCTGTCTGTTTGGCATCAACTTTTCATTTCAAATCTGAATATCTCAAAAATTGTCTGAAAACTTTTCTCTTAATTTGGTGTGAGCCTTACTCATGATATGCTGAATATTCACTATGAAAATGAGAAAATTCTACATCCTGGTTTTTGAGAAATTTGGCATTTTGGACTCAGAAACTCAGTGTTTGTGCTCATTATTTCAATCTTTCATTTATAATTTAAAATGATTTCTGTCCTGATAGTCATAAGTTAATAGAGCTCAAATATTTCCACCATGCAATAGCCTCAATATCGGTCCCCCCCCCACCCCCCCCCCACACCCACCCC
Organism: Gymnothorax reevesii; assembly: GCA_029721435.1. Classification (NCBI taxonomy): domain Eukaryota; kingdom Metazoa; phylum Chordata; class Actinopteri; order Anguilliformes; family Muraenidae; genus Gymnothorax; species Gymnothorax reevesii. Next base: position 81,027,621 of record CM056577.1, on the reverse strand, counting down.
CAAATAGCCTCTACGACTTACCCACATTAACGAAGCTCATGACTGTGTCGGCCTCACTGACGACAGTCCCGAGGGGCGGGATGTGGGTGCTCAGGGTGGGCAGGGCCGCGTGGCTCAGTTTGTCCAGGTTTAGGCTCAGGCCTGGGGCCTCTTCCCCCTCCCCCGACACCGCATGGTACAGGTCCAGCATGAAGAGCGGGGCGGAGGAGGGGGGCCGCAGCGGAGGGTGAGGACGGGGCCGGCCAGGGAGCCCCAAGATGGACAGTATCTCACGCTGCATCTCCTTCCTCTCTCGCACGCTCAGCCGACGCTGCAGGAAGCTGGAGTGGAGAGCACCCTCCGCGAGACCCCCCAGGCAGAGCAGCATGCAGAGGGGGAGGACGAGCAGCAGGGGGAACAGTCTCTGCCGACCCATTCCACCCCCCCTCCTCCTACTGCAGCCGACGGCTCTGCTTGAGCGCGAGGCCGTTTGAGAGTCAGCACAGATGTTTCCCGCCATTGTCAACAAAACAGTTTTCCTCAGTCTTTTGTCGCGTTAGTCTCTTTATCGCCACTTTGTTTTAAAAAAAATCCTCACTCTCTCCTGCCGCTCTTCTTCTCAGCCTACTCTGTGTTTATTCAGTGAAGACTCCGTCCGCTAGCATGGATATGCTGCAGTGTCCAGCATGTGTGCGCTTCTCTGTCATTCAGAAACGATTTGGGATAATGAGAGAGTACGAGATGTGTGTTTACTCCTATTTAGGACCCCTCCCGCCATTCCCCAGCTTACAATATTATTTTATCTTCAGCCACTCCTGTTTTAGCCTCATAAAAACCTGCTCACTGAGAGGGAGAGAGAGGAGGACAGCGGCAACTTGAATTTCAGTCAATTTAAACAGAAATCAAGTGTTTATTTTATGGCCATCAATGCCTCCTTTGATGCATGAAGGAAATACAGATCTTTAACCTCCATACAGTTCAGCCCTTTTCAGATCCTTCAAAGACACCTTACACCAGCTGCCCTTTGAGATCTGACCAAAAACCAACAGCCGGACCCGAAATGAAAACTGGGTTCAAACTTGCTTAGTAAACAAAAAAAGACCTGAATCCAGTCTTCCTCTGCGTCGCCCGCCCTTGTGGTAGAGCATATCGAGCTCAACACCTCATGCCAATTTCTTTAAGTCTCGTCATATCTTTTGTGCAATGTTGCTGAGGCAGACACCACCCTCTTCTTTATAATCCTTTAGATTGCGCTTCCCAGTAGCTCCTTTTAAAAAGTAGTGATAATTTCATAATCCAAAGAGTGGACGCTCAGACATACTAAAACACTGCGGCCGCTGCAGCTCCTCCTGATGGCATTGTGAATTGAGACTATGATATAGTGTGTTCTGAGAAGGCTTTGCCCCAGGATTGGGTGTGTCCATTCTAAATCTGCTCTCCTCCCTCTCCTGCACAGTCTCACCATCTGCCCATCTTTTCATTGTCACTAGCCTTTCCTTCTATAGCAGGCCACATTTTTCTCCGCTTATCGCTCATTCATGAGTCCCAGTTACCAGAGTTGACTTACCCATGTTTGACCCTGCCTACATCAGCACTGCCATGGTCAAGACTCACTGCACACGACCTTATCATTTGGCATTGCTAGGGCCTGCATTTAAATGTTAGCATAACTGATAGCAATGTGCCACATGCCATCTCAGCATGTCTTTAGGAGGCAAACAGAGGCTTCCCACTGAAAATGAATTTTAGGCGAGAGCTGACTGGATGCCATTGCATTGAGTGACTGTACCATTACTGTAAATAATATGAAGCAACCATCAGTGCGGAAGGTTCGACCTGTGTCTACAGCCTCATTTTTACGGTGGGAGGCACTTTCTTTGAAGAATAGCTTTTCTTGCTGGATGGTTCAATAAAACTGACAGCAGAAAACCAAAAATTTTAAATTAGTATGATTTGTTTATCATTATTTGAGTTCTGAAAATAATCTAACTTGGCCTGCTATAGCACTTTCAATTATTCATCGCCACCCTAAAATTATAATTTTTGACATAATTAATGAAACTTCCTTAATTTGCTAAAATTTCAGTTTAACTGATGAATATCAATAAAATGAATGAAAAAATGACTTGCCTGTCTAAGACTACAAACGCTGAGGCCAAACTAACATTTTATCCCACTGATAGGCTAGATATAATCTGACAACAAAAAGGAACATATTTCAAAACCAAATCGCAGAATAATTTTTGCAAGAATTGGAGATTTCGAGATTGTCACACAACATCCATACGCAGCCATGTAACAGTTTTACCATCACAGTATTTTCCTAAATAATAATTATAGAAAATTGAATTAAAATTATTTCAGGATATTTGTTATTACATTATATATTACAAATTTATTATATATAACAAACTTCATTTTACCCTTTCCATCCCAAGTTTTCCTGAAAAACTGAGAAACACACCCTCCCTGTCACAAAAAAGTGAGCAGAGCACCCCTAGGTTCACTTTAAATAGTCATCCATAAATATATTTCAGATCCTGGATGGTCATGCTTTTAAAATATAGGTCACTTGCCCAACCTGTTTGCAAACATGTCACAGTTTTAGACATTAAAAAAAAGGTAGAAAAAAAGATGAATAAATCCTCAGGGAAACGACCCGGGGCTTCTAGGTAGCATAAATGGTATGAATGCTGCTTAGGTGCTGTGATCCCTATCCCGTCCATATTTTGTGGTTTCTGCAAGAATTAGGTGATTACAAGTTTCAAAGAGCAACCAAATTAATTTGTGGCAGAGATAAAAGAAAGACTTAAGAAGCTTTAGTGCAATCAGAGTCAGGCCTTTAAATACACAAATTAGATTATGAAAATGAACTACAAAATACTAGCTTAAGTTCTGTTTGCATACCTAGGGTGCATATATTCATAAAGATGTAGCAAAAGGTAAATTTCACAGGGATTTTTAAAGTATTTTTTCATACAGTGCGTGGTCACAGAGTAGAAGAGATTATCAGGTCATATCTTAGAGGCTGAGGCTCTGGCGGGTATCAAGACCTGGACTGATAAGAAGTAGATGATATCAAGCACTTAGTACCTCAAGTATTGTTAAAACACCCCAAGAGCATGAAACAGTGAAGGGGAGATCTGGGGTTGAATGGGAAAAATTTGATTATTTTTCCTACATTTAAAAAAAAAAAAAAAAAAATTCTATAATAACCCACCTTTAATAATCACTTTAATAATCATAACATAACATGAATGGCGAGAACAGGCAGTTCAGCCCAACTACGCCCGCCAGTTTCTTTATACTATTGTGAATATATCCCTTCAGACACTGAATGACTCAGTGGTATCTAGCTTTAAGTCAAGCCTGCTCTTGAAAACCCCCAAGGTCTCTGCCTCAAAAATATGGTCAGGAAAGTTATTCCACATTGAAAATTACTCTTTGGGTGAAGAAATATTTCCGAATATCGGTGCTAAATTTACCTTTGGTCAACTTCCATTTGTGACCCCGAGTTCTACTCACAACACTTGGTCGAAGGTCGATGAATCCAACATAATTCACTTTGTTAATCCCTTTAACAGATTTAAAGACCTCAATCAAATCACCCCTTAGACTCCTTTTCCTAAGACTAAAGAGATTAAGGATCTTCAGCCTCTTCTCATAGCTTTCATCTTTTATACCTGGAATTAGCTTAGTGGCACTTCTCTGAACCTTCTCTAGAGCCTCTATATCTTTCTGAAAGTATGGTCCCCAGAATTGTTCACAATACTCCAGATGTGGTCTGACGAATGTGTTGTACAAAAGAAGCATCACCTCCTTAGATTTGTACTCAATACTTTTGGCAATGTATCCCAGCGTCCGATTGGCTTTTTTTAACCGCTATGGCACAATGGCAAGAGCCTTTGAGGGTTTGGTCAACAGTCACTCCCAGATCTTTTTTGTGTGGAGCACATTCCAGTTTTAAACCTCCCGTGAAGTATCCCATCCCATCTAATGTTTTTATTACCTACATGCACAACTTTACATTTCGCTACATTAAATTTCATTTGCCACATTTCTGCCCAATTCTGGATTCTATCCAAATCATCCTGAATCACTTTAGTGGACTCTAAACTATTTGCCAAACCCCCCAATTTAGTATGATCTGCAAATTAAACTAATCTCCTCTCAATATTCCTATCAAGGTCATTAATGTAGATGAGGAACAGCTGGGGTCCCAACACCGATCCCTGGGGGACGCCACTCCCCACCATAACTAGCTCAGATGAGATACCACTGACCACTGCTCTTTGTGTTCTGTCCTGTAACCAGTTTTGAATCCAATCCAGAATACCTCCTGTGACTCCAATGGAGCTCATTTAAAAAAAATTTGTCTCTTACGTGGTACTATATCAAATGCTTTCTGTAAATCCAAGTATATGATGTCATAAGCCCAGCTATGGTCATAAGTCTTGTTACAAGGATTAAAAACTGAACTCAACTTTTCAATGCGGTCTAATGCATTTTCCATTGATTTCCTAAGGTATTACTTTTTCCACGTTTGTGGCAGCCATAACTTTTTTTGTCTTGGAAAATCAATGAAATTCGGGCTGCAGGTACTTTACTTCATTAGAAATGCAATGACATAGGGAAATTTTGCCTATCTGTTACATGCTTTGAATATTTTGAGCATTCGTCAGATTCTGCGCTAAACAATTTCAAAATGTGAGTAAAATGCCCCAAAATCACAAAACTGATAAATTACGCAAAGAATGGCTATGTCATTGCATTTGAAGAAGCAATGGCTTTTAAATGATGAAAGAAAAACTGAATTCTATCATAGAGTAAAAAAGGAATTGGTGCCAGAAGTTTTCTGCATATTTAATGAGCTTGCTCGGTTATCATGGCAACCGCATAAACAGAAAAATGCTAACTTGTATCTTTTTTTGGTGGTTATTACATATACCTCTTTAGATTAATTCTGAGTTGTTTCCTAGTGTCATTTTTCATTTAACCCCAAATCACCACTTAAGGAAACAAAAATGGTCAAGCTCTTTAAGATACTATTATGTTTCATATGAGCATCTTTTTGAACTTACGTCACAAGGCTCCAACTTAACGCGGGTGCACCAGTCACTCATTTATTTTGCCTGGCAGTTTCTTGCCAAAATGGAGGAGTACCATTTATCATCAGGTGACATCTGGAGTTCTATTATGGTACAGTAGATGCAATGAAGAGTGGGTCTGTGTGCCTGGCTTAGGTAGAATGTGCTGGAGGCAATACCCCAGATTTGAGGTTGCGACAGAGGGCTCAGGTTGATGTTCTTAGTTCTCCAGAAACTGCCAAGAAAACCAATTAAACCAATTTTCTCTTTAGATCTAGTGGACCAGATTTTAATTTCACTCAATGCAACCTGCCATTTTGAGCATCATTTTACAGGATTGTGCGTAAATTATAGTATGCCTACCGAACAAGTGTTTGTTATAAAAATGGGGTTTTGAGTGCATTGTGGTAGATGAAAAGGGTGATGGTGGCTTTGATCTGCCAGCTGGTGTTTATGTGGAGAGCTTCAGCGCATGCTGGGAGATGCGGTTACTCTGATGAGCACACTAAATCCTCCACACATGAATCCCACTGATCAAACCTGCTGCATGGCACCCAAGCCTAAAAACAAAGAAAAAAAAAGTCCAGAGTTTTTTCTCCTTTTTGTTCTGTATTTGACCATTTGTTGAGCCCCAAGACTAACACCATGTTGGGTCTTGAGTGTGGCAGTGGTCAGAGCACAGCTGCCTGGTAAAATGTTGATGCAGGGTTACAGAAAAAGAGCTGTGCCTAAATTTCATACATAAACACAACCCTAGAATTCAGTCCGATAGCCCCCACCCATCCCAAACCACATCCCCACCCTCATAACCACCCCACCAAATGCATCAGTTCTGCAATTCCCCTGTACACACATACACACAGAAAATAATTACTGGGCTATTTTCTTCCTGTTCATACACATTCAGTCTCCACACAGAAACACATTCTCACTTATACACACGAAATTTTCCCCTCTCAAAATGTAGCCAGATCTACACTTAAAACAGTTGCACACATGCACTCATAAACCAGCGATCTCTCATGCACACATTTCCTTACAAGCACACAAAGACTTGCAAGTACACAGGAAATCCTTTGGAAAAAGTGATCAGTCTCCAAAGAAAAGAAAACAAGGTTAGGGGTTGATGCACTTATAACCAGACAAAGATAGCAAAACATTTCATGGGTGTGTATCATCCCTTATCTGAGCAGAAAGCTAATTGCACCCTGCTACTCATTAACCGAAAATTTCCGGAGAGCAATGAGCTCTGGTGCTCAGATACAGTTACTAGCAGAAGCTAGGGGTGCAAATAAGAGAAAAATAAAATAAAGACAGATAATCTTGGACTGTTTTTTTTTTTTTTACTGCAAGCAATATTTTAATACAAAATGAGAGCAAAAAAAGGTTTTATGGTCGACTTATTTTTCTTTTACACAATTGACATATAGCCCCCTTCCATTTTCTCTTAAACAAATTGAGAACACGGTATCAAGAGGAGATCTGTCTGCCCCCTCTTCCCCCAAAAGGGAAAATAAATAAATTAAAAATCACCTTAAGATTTCAGTTGATTTTCATCCATAATTAATATTCTTCCTGCTCATAAAGAGAAATGAAGGAACGCATTTGTTCCCATCAACGCCACGATTCAATGCTCCATTTTGGGGTAAAGAGGGAGCACGAGGGGGGCGAACAGGCAGAGAAGGGGAGAAGGCCATTCCTCACCCGTCTCCTTCAGACATTTTCCCCATCATCAACTTTCCAGGGTTTATTTCTCCCAGATAACAAGTGCTGCACCATACGGTCATAATCCCAGAACTGTCACAACCAGGGAAAAAGCTGCTGTCAGAATACAATTTCATAAACTATCATGTCAACAAAACAATACAGAAGGGTAGAGAGACTTTCTTGGTAAAAAAAAAAAAAAAAACAAAACAAAAAAACTGAATGATCATTATTATTAGTACTAATAAATCATAGGAGGTGATATGATACTGGAACTGAAAAATAAATACAAATTTCCACAAGATAAGCAAAAAAAAAAAAAAAAACCACAAACAGGAAATTAAACTATTATAAATTAACCGGGAGAGGGACATTCACAGTTCTTATTTTTGCATACTGTGAAACAATTCAAATGACCTCCGATTTCTGTAACACATTATGACTGAACAGAATTGATGCACACTTAAGTACACTTGCCCACGCTCCATAAATGCCACAAGGGCATCTGTGTGACCCAAGAGCAGGGGAGGGAGGGTCGGGAGGGGGGTGTGCCGTTGGTGTACGTACAGCACACAGTCAGCACACTCTTCATCTGGAGTAAGGTTCACTTCATCAGTAGGGGAAATTCACATAACTTCACTTCCAGGTCATTGCAATTTGTCACGTGACAGCCAGAGATAGTCCCAGAGGCAACATCACCAGACAGGTGTGAGGACCTCATTCAGTCACAAAAGGGCGCAGTCCTAGATGCTGCTGCGCTGCAGGGATGGAGAAGGACCACACATTGCTTTCTGTGTAGTGACCATCTCCCCCTGCTGTTATTTGCAATTTTCTGCTATTCGCTGCATCCTTAGAAACCAAGGAAACAAATAGCAACCCCTTACCCCTATCCCAACATGTGGGAGGCACTGTGTGACAATGCACGACTGCGTGTCCAACAGATTCACAGGAACACGCAATCAATATTTCTGCATCACTCCACACTAACACGCAGACTCGAGGAGGTACTGTCTGCTATAAAGTAGCAAGACAAGCTGTGCGTGTGTGTGTGTGTGTGTGTGTGTGTGAGTGTAAAAGAGAAAGCAAAGTTCATTTCCAAATTGAGAGGTACTGGTGAGTCTTTCATGCGCTACGTCCACAGCCACAGAGCTTCTTCTTCAGTTTGGTCGCAGGAAACAACAGTTCGGCTTTCATTATTCCTGCCCATTCCTGTTGGTAAGGGTGTGTATAAATGGCTGTGTGCATGCATGTCTGTATCTCTCCTCCACTGCCACACCAAACAAAGTTCAACTCAAGGACTAAAATACAGAACAGAAATAAGGCAGCATCATTACGGTTATTGTTAGTGATAATCCTGTGGAAGAGGTCTGGATTCAGCAGCGTCTATCGGTCATTCCACAACAATCAGAGAGTGACAAGGACGGTCAGGACAGGGGTTTGGTTCCGTTCAGTTCTCATCGGTTCAGCCCAGCGCGGGTATGTGAGAGTGAGCACTCCCCGTCAGCCCCGGCTTCTCCACCACCTGTGAGCCTGTGAGGTTTTTGTGCCCTCTGGCGCCCCCTGGATTATTTTATCTTTTGCCAGCGGGTGTTTTGGGGCTGGGAGTTTTCTTTGAGATGGTGGGGATCTTGGAGGGCTTGGCCCCAGTGCGTCGGGGTGTGTCCGAGGTGTCCGAGCAGGCCGACCGCGTCTCCAGGAGCTCCGAGGCGTCAGACGCGTCGCTGCCCCGCCTGCTGCTGGCGCGACTCCCGGCTCGACTCCCCGCTCGACTCCCCGCCCGGCTCGCCGCGCTGCTTGCTGACGCCGCTCCGCGTTTTGCTGCAGATTCTGAGGACCAAACGGAGTAGGAGGGCAGGGAAAAAGAGAGGTGAAGAAAGCAGGATGAGCACAAGTCAGAGAGATGACGACATCTGCAACTAGAAAAGCACTCAGAGAGCGCAGACCTCTGCCAGGGGGCAGCAAAACCCAAAAGCACGACGACCTCCGGCCCATTGGAAAGACTTGAAATCTTGAACTTTGGCGTATATCTCAGCTGTACTTTGGCCTAGATAAGCCAAAATTTTATCACCTGTTCCTTGACTTAATACCCACCTTCTCTGAAAATGTCATCAAAATCTGTGTGTTACTTTTTGAGTTATCTTGCTAACTAACAAACAAACAAACAAACAAACACTGCCTAAAACATAACCTCCTTGACGGAGGTAATAAAGCACAATCGTTTTACATGAAGATCAAGCCAGGGAACTAAGTCAAAGTAGTGAATGTAACAATACTGAGTTGTGAGAGACAGAGGACTGTAAACGCAAACAGCAGCAGCTGAACATGACGGAGGGGGAGAAAACAAAAGTAGACAGAATAACAGAGCGCTGAAGCGAGGTGTTCCTCACCTAAGCGGCCAGGTTTGGCTCCACTGGGCGGGGTGTGGCCCCCATTCTCTCCAGTCAGAGAGCCCCGGCTGGAGTGGAGGGTCGGCCTCTTCAGCTTGGAGCCTGAAGCACCGCCCTTCAGTGAGAGAGAGGAATAGCACTATTAAGGCAGGGTCACTCTAATGCTGTACAAAATGGAGCATCAACACATCACTGAGTTTTCAATGATAAAATTTATTAACAGCCAGTGGATGAACGAACCAGTGAGCAGGTGAATTAGAGAACCAATGAGTTACAAGGTGATGGAATCATTTTATGACATGATGCAAAGCAAATGAGTTAGATGTGGCTGAAATCTGCAGTTATACCTACATTAAACAGTGCACAAAACCTCCTTACAACCAAAGAATTCACTAAAAAAAAAAAAAAAAAACTTATAATAGAATGTGTAATCCTTTCCATACAAGCAGAAAATGGTAGGTTATTAGTTCGTGTTTGCGTAACAAGTATAATGTTCTCCCCTCATTAGGAAAACTTATGAGAAAAATCAAGAAAAAAGAGATTAAGTCATAAAATATGGCTAAAATACTTGATAAGTTTGATTTATTGTTTTTTTCCTGCTATGTACTTCATGTACTGCTTCCAATACTGAATCGATCTCCAAAGCCCTCAAAGTCTATTCATCCCTGCATTGTTTTCACGTCTTATTCATAATCAATCTATAGGCACAGGCATGGATATATGCCATAACCAAGGAGTGTACATGGGACCATGGGTGCTAAAAGTATACTAGTAGAGATTGTCCATTACCTAAGGGTACCCGTTAGTAAATGTTTAGAGCAGTATTGACTCATTTTTCAGACACAGATGCATACATACTCCAGGGGAGACTGGAGTTCAGGATATATGAGACTGTGTACACTGCACACACATATACCGTGATATCAGTGCTTATCAGCGGGTATCAGCGGGTGCACAGCGTGAGTGTGTTACCTCAGGCTCAGGGGTCAGGCTGTGTTCTGGGCAGGACTGGCACTTGGTTGGAGTCGGAGTTTTACTGTGAGCCAGCCAGGGTTTAGCATAGCCACGAGAGTGAGTGTGGGTGGACTGTGAAATATCAGCCAGCGAGCAGGCAAAAAGGGGGGGAGTGAGAAAGAAATAAAGTAGAGAGAGAAAAGAGAGGAGAGAGGACGAGAAAGAGCAAAAGAGGAGGGAAGATGGAGAAAAGCAGCCAAGTCGCAATCCAAAGAGGGAAAAATAACAGTAGCAGGGAAAAAGTAAAAGCAGCAGATGAGAGGAGCGAGAGAAGGACAGAAATAAAGGAGGAAGGCGGGAGTGTTGCAGTTTGATTTTTGCGCAGGTGAAGCAAAAACAAAGAAGAGAATAATCAGGGGAAATAAACCCCAAAGGCAGAGAGCACAGGGGAGAGGGGTGAGTGAAGACAGGAACAAACAAAAAACACAACAAATAAAAATCTCACATGGATTCATCATGCAGAAACAAGAGTATGAGGGGGATCTCTGAGACTATAGGTTAACCCACTACCAGCACACCAACATGGTTAAGATCACAACATGAATAACAGACATACACACGTTTAACACAGCTGAGTGAAGGTAAAAAAAAAAAAAAAATATATATATATATATATATATATATATATATACAGTGCTTCACAAATTTATTAGACCACCACCCAATTATACCACAGCTGCCCTAAATTAACAGCATTGGTAATTACCAAAATCAGTTTTTATGTTTCTGTAATTGTTAAGGTGCAGGCTCTTCAATTGAAATTTTATTTTTAATGCCAAAATACAATTATTGTTGTTATCCATGATTTTTGGAATTTACAGTTTTACAAAGAAAAGCAGGAAATAAATAGTTATTATTTTTTGATTAAGATGCCAAAAAACAGTTTTCTTGCATTCCTGAACATAAAAATTATTTTTAGAGGTTGAATGCAAGATTATACAACATGGAAATCCCACCGAGCAATCTGGTCAATCAGATGTTTAGAATGTTCTCAAATGAGCAAGACAGCACGGGTAGCCTGTGCTCAAATGAAAATTCCTCATCACTGAAAATATTACTCAGCCTATCTTAGTTGCCAGGCCGTTGATTTAATTAATTTGTCAATTTGTTTGCATTTGTACATTGAAATGAAAATTTAATAAATTAACACATCTATCAAAACTGTCATCTTTATTTCAGAGGTAAATTGATAATGGCCTGAAAAAGTGATTAGCTAAAGCCTCCGAAAGGTGGGGTTGAAATTATATAACTCTGTTCAGCCTTCATGCTACAGGTTGCTTTTTTTTACTTTTGATGCTTAGCCACATTAATTGGAGCTAACGTTAAATTGGAATGACACACCCCCCGCTGAAATGAAACATCTGCTGGTGACTTTATCAAAGTATAGATGTTTGTTATGGCGCTGACGCTGGAAAGCTGTTGCCTACATTTAAATATAACCGTTAATAAAAGTTTGTTGTAGATAAAGATCAGCTGTGCTGGCAAATCGCTGTCACGCACCTGTTAGCTTAAAAATGACTGAGATGTTGGCAGAAGTATAACTATCAGTCCATAAAAAAATGTTTTTTTTCCAGCAGATGTTCGAATTACAACACGATTGAGCTAGCAAAGGAGTTTTGTGTTGCTATGTGCGGTATTTATTCAGTTTTGGGAAATTACCATGTCTAGAAAACATAAGCCCAAGTTGGCTGGCTGACAAGGACTAGTTAACGTCAGAACTCATGTATTTCCACTGAAAGAGAATACTAGCAAGAAAACTTTGATATTTTAAGAGCAAAATTCCCGCAGTATGAATACATTTTACTTCGTTGGTAATAGTTGTATAATAGGATTATAACACTCGAGGGAATGCTTGACCATCATAATTGTCACTTCAGCAATGCTAACGGATCTCGGTGCAAGCGCCTCGTTCCTGGCCAAATCACTGTCGTGACAATAATGATGGTAAAGCACACCCTCGCGTGTATTAATGCTTAAATACAAGCTGCTATCAAGGCTAAATGGGGCCATACAAAATTTCATTTTTTTTGGTTTTTATCAGTGAATAAGGGCTATTTAGTTGTTTATTTGGTAAAGAAAAAACATTATTTTTATTTTTAAACAAAATTATGGCAAATTTCTAAAATATGCGTTTTCTCATTTTTATGACAGGTGGTCTAATAAATCTGTTAAGCACCGTATGTATCAAGGACACTTCAACTAAATGACCATGATTTTAGCCTTTCCTCTTCAGGCAGAATTGTTTGCCCTACTCTTTTGACGACAGATGGAACCACTGCACACTGCGGGCATTACTGCATGCTCCCTCCCCAGGTCGAGACATTTGGAAACGCCAATGCTGGCAGAGATGAACCATTAATTTTTTCTGTGGCTTTAAAAATCAAAAATAAACTGTCATAATTCAGCTCTGTTTTGACTTTGAAGCATATGGTCCATCATCAGGGCTGAAACATTTATGAATCCAAAGGATATTATCATTGTCATAAACAAGGTCATTTCTTGGACGCTGTATACCCACAGTCTAATTTTTGGAATTATAAAGCGTTCAGATTTACTTTATAGAAATGTAACAATTAATATTTTAAGGAGACAAGGGCTTCTTGGATACAGAGAGTCAGCAGGGTCGAGCTCTGCGCAAATACTTTGTTGCAGGCACCAGAAAGAATGCATGTGTATGCACACAAATACAAGGACAAGACCAGCATACCATTACAATGACACCTCATCTAAGACACCATGTTTTTAGACAAGACACACACCACCTAGCAACAGCACATGAGTGAGAGAGCATGGGGGTGTTTATGACCTTACATCGGAGTTGTGTTTGTCGTGCATTTGTAGCAGACTGCATGTGGATATGAATGTCATGACTGAGGGAAATATTTTGTAAGATGAGGTGGCTTGTGCTTGTGGTGTTCAGTGTCCTTAGATTAACCTGACAGACTCTACAGGGTTACCATTGCACGCTTTTCTCTGGTCCATGCTTGCTGGTCCTGGTTTCTACTAAATAGGATTACAAAGGTAACCTAATCCAATAGGATATTACTACCATGTCGCAAGTTGCAGATATTTAAGCAGGTAGCAAACTTTCAGTATCAACCCCACATTGTTTAGTTAATAAATGAATAAATTATTATTCAGTTAACAGAATGTCTAGTACCATTTTTTTCCTGTTTTTGGGACAATTCCTATTTACTCCTGTTTTACAAAAAAAAAAAAAACACGCTATTTTTTTTCTATTTTTCACAGTGATCATAAAAAAATTGCATCCATTTCCAATATATGTGCATGTGTATGTTGTTGTGGATATTTCTATGGTTTTAAAGGCAGTTTTGAGCCAAATGGATGAATTTTAGCAAGCTAGCAAGATTCCATAGTAGGCAAATTTAGCTAGTATCAAAAATCAATGTAAAAGGCCCTTTCCTCTGGACAAAGCATTACTGCTAACAGTGTATTACGCTATGTTCAGAGTAAACAGTTTTTTTACCACCAATTTTAGTTGGTATCTGCAGTGACCGATTATAGAATCTTGCTGAAATAGCTCGCTAGCAGGCTTTACTTTTCTACTGTAGCATCTCTGATAACATTACAGGATACCATATTCAGAGCAAAGACCTTCTTACTGTCAATTTTCATTGGACTTTAAAAATTACTAAGGGTTATATTCAATTCTACTCTGACAGAAAGCTTCTTAAAGGGTCAGCGTGTTCAGATTTGTATGCAAGTAGAGCTGAATGAGGCTAAAATACATTTTCTGCTTTCCTTGTCTTTAGCAGTTCATTGCTTAGTTACCATGCCAGTATCCAGTACTAGCTAACTGGCAAGTAAGGTAGCCAACATTATTACACTGACCATGGTTAATTAGCTAGCTAGCGCCCTCATACAACCCTACTTCAAAAAATTCAAATTAAGCAGTCAAAATGAGACAAATACAGTCTATGAATAAATAGACTGTCATGCATTTTACTAATGGTTCTAACTACCAAGCAAGCAAACTAAGAAGACTACTCCTATCGCATCACAATTTACTCCTTAACTAGCTTGCTTGCCAACAGTTTTTAGCTAGCTAGCAAGATCTGGCTATAGGTCACTTAAGCAAGCAACAAAAATCAATGGTAGAAGGCCCTTCAAGCTAGCCAGGTCACAGATTACTGGTTTCATGCATGTTTACAAACAATAATATAAACTTAATTTCCATCCTAAAAGTATTACTTTGATTACATCAGAGCGAAGTTTTACTTTGCTCGCTGCTTGTTTTTTTTTTTTTTTAATTGTGCATTTATTGTTCATGAATTTCCTATTTTTGACATATTTTTGGTCTGGATTTCCCATTTCATTCCAATTTTTTCAAAAAGCATATTCCTATTTTCCTACTTAGTTAAATATTTTATTCATCAATCATTTACAAAACTACAGGTCCAACAATTGCTTTGACATACTCAAATGACTGAAGTCATCTGCATTTCAAACAACGTAAGCCCGTCGTACCATTAGCCTTACAGCTCCATCTGATAGTAGTAATACTTCCACAGTTAATACACCACTCAGCAAGTCCTACTGCAGAGGAGAATCTAATACGAAGTCCTCAAAAAGTAAGAAGAGTGGTGAAGGAGACTCACCCGTGAAGACGCTGTGGGTGTGGCCGGAGCGGAGGGCAAGGAGGCACAGCTGGGGGCACTGTGGGAGGCGGAGGAAGAGGAGCGCGTTGGTGACGCCGTGCGGGAGGAGGGCTTGGAGCGGCGCCCCCGTGAGCGGAACGCTGCGAGGCCCTGGGACGCCCCCTCTGGCAGGATAAACTTCTCCCGTAGCTCCAGGTTGGTGCGCCCACGAGCTGAAGGGGATGGGGAGAGAGAGTCAGCACTCAACACCTGGAGGATAGCTGGGTGTGTTGATGCGTACTGAGACAATGAGCATAGGGGCCGAGTCAGTGCGCGTGAAGCAGTCGAGGCAGTAGGGCTAGAGTCAGTGCAATGCTGATTCACTGCTTAGAAGTCAGTGCAGGTAAGCAAGGCATATCAAATCAGCTTTCTGAGTCACTGCGGTTAGTATCCCTAAGCATTTCCATTAATTTCACACTGCTATGCCAGCAAAATTCACTGAGGGCCCATGTCCTCACAGTCAATGATCAGCAAGGCCTCAGCCAGGACATTTTTTAAGTTATTGGTAATACATCACTGTCTAGTACATGGTCACTGAATAGACCAACGCTACAAACTGGAACATGAAATATTCCCATATGAGAGCAACAAGCCAACCAGATAAACTAAAATTAATTCTAACTCATACAAGTCAGCACTATAAGATGAACTATTTTTGCATATTGGCTTGATGATCAGTAAGATGATTCATAAGGGATATTAATGACGCAGGCAGTCAGCTTGGAGTGTCTACCAATCATTTTTGGTACTTTAAACTACGTAAGTGTTTTAGACTGTCCAAATTTTAATGTAATTAATGTAAATTTGCTTACAAATAGATACGTCATCAATAATCATAAAAATAGTGATTAGTGGCGTGAGACTGTTATTATGGTCATGGCTCTTCACTCCCTCTCTTCTGTCAATCGTCTCCTCTCGCTTCCCTTTCATTTGAAGTCCTCAGCACTTCAGAGATCTTTTCAGTAGTTCAACACAATGACAGTCTATATCATTGGTAAATTGCGCCCCAGGAAAATGCCGTGAAATAGTTATGAGTTTTGGCATAAGTCCAGCAGTTTGATTTGTTCAAATGTGATTTTTTCCCCGTAGGACAAGGGACTACTGCTGCAGTAAAAACTCATGATATTTCCATAAATAAATATACCTATTTTTTCATCGATTTTAAATTGAAGATAAATTTAAAAGTCTGATCACGCTTCTACAATTTAACCAATGAAAAAAGCAGTGTTTCAATCTAATTTTTAGCAAGAACAGCAGGAAATAATATTTTTGGCAGGATTTAGCCGAGGCATGATCATTCCCGCGATCCACTGAGAGCCAACTCTGGAGTTTGTTATGTCTGAAACTCACCCAAAACGTAAACAATGCAGGGGGCAGAAGGTGTTTGTGTGAAGTCATTTTAGGATAGATGACTGTCTGGGGCGGGCCTGTCATGTTTTAGGGAATGTGGGGGATAAGTGCTATCATGTGGTCTGCAGTCCAGAGAGACCTTAATAAATGCATTCTGAAAAAAAACACTGCAGCAGCCCCAGCACGCAACAAACAGCCAAGAGAAGCCAGCCACAGACAGACAGAGCGAGGGAGAGGAAGGGTAGAGATTAGGGTATAAGGAGGAAAAAGAGGAGAGGAGTAGAACAGAGATGGGGAAAGTAGAAAGAAACAGTGGAGAGAAGGGAGAGGAATGCAATGTGCAAAGTACTAGCAGTGCACTGCAGCAGTGGTCAGTAGCTGTCAATGCAGCTCAGGACACACCCCCTTTTCAGTCACCCCTAGCAACAGCAGGCCAGTCAACAATAAGTAAACTCTGTAATTTCTTCCCCGCAAGCCAGGTGCACCCTGTAATTCTTCCCCCACGAGCCATCACATCAAAGAGCTGCTTCAGGCATTATTAGAAACCCAGGCTGGCCACACCCAGGTCTTGAAGTTTTCAGATCTCACCCTGCAAGCACCATCTGCGACACGCATGAAAATCTGCAAGACAGGGGCTGGCCAAGCCCTGCTTGAGTGATCAGCATGACACAGCCTAGCTCATATACAGACCAACAGGCACACAACAGACATACAAACGCTGACATACACTTGAACGCAGCAGTGAAAGAATCTGGGCAGGACCAATGGACCTCTAGCGTGAGACAGAGTGAGAAAGACAGAAACGAAGAGGGAGGGGGAGCGAGAGGAAGAGTAGGTACCTCTGCAGCAGAAATAGCCAGGAGTGACCGTCACTGAGAGACACAACAGAGACGACAACGTGAAAAACACACGCGCACGCTCGCAGTCATTCAGACATGTGCTCAGTCACAAATGCACACAAACGTATGCAAGCAGAAAACTACGTCTGAGACCTGTGACAAAGTCCTTACACACAGACTAAAAGAAAATACCCGGTTTGTCTTTGACAGATATGTAAGGCATCGTGTGAGCAGGCTAGCTGGTCAAAGAGTGAATTTCAGGGCACAGTTTGCAAAGCACAGCGTGGCTGGAGGAAACGAGGAGGGCGAGTGCGAGAGGGAGACACCGCAAGAAATCAAAGAGAGAGAGAGAGAAAAATCCAACCTATATGAGATGATATGGAGCTGCTGGACTCGGAGCGAAGGATTTTAACTCCTTGATGATGCACTGAGGAAAGAGAGGGGGAGGAGGGAGGGAGAGAAAGAGAAAACTAAGGACCATGCACCATGCACTAAGAGTTAGAGATGGATGACAGAGGAGAGGAATGGGACCACCATGCACAGGAATAAGACCTTAATGAAGGATAAAAAGATGGGTAAAGAAACAGCCGGCAGGCTGACAGAGAAATAAACGACCACCAAAAAAATCATGAGCTGAGACCATGGCAGATATTCAAGAAATGGAGGAAAAAGAGAGGTGGAGACAGAGATAAAGATCCCTGGAAAGAAGAGCAGTGACTCAACTCCAGACAGTATGGAGCATGACACTGAACTGTGAATTTGAGAGGAAAGACTACTGTGTGTGTGTGTGTGTTTATCAGTCTGTTATATCAACTAACTATATCCACTATGATACATCCATTCATTAGCCCATTCATCCAATCAGTCCTTTAATCTTTCTTTCCAAGCTGCTGAAATGTTGATTATAATCACAGCAGGGAGTGATATAATAATGAATGTGTTCAGTGGAATATATACTTCATGGCTAAAAATGTTTGACATTGGCTCATTCAACATTTAATCCCAAAACTGCAGGAATTAATATGGACGTGATCCCCTTGCCATTATAACGGCTGCCACTTGTCCGGGAAGGCTTTCCACTAATTCTCAGAACATACAGAACTGGTAAACATTTTTGAGCGAGGCTGGCTCCCTCGGTTAAGGAGCTGTAATGCTCTGCAGTAGTGGCCACTACGACCCAAGTTTGAATTCGAACCATGCTAGTGCTGACTGTGGCCGGTAGCCTTTTCAGCGCTCCCATAATGGGCTTCAAGCTGCTGGGATATGGGAGGCTCACAGGAAGTTTGGGTCAGGACTGTTCGTTGTTCGAGCGCCTCCTGCTGACCTGCCAGGCAGTCACCAGTAACATTCTACGAAAGCATATATTTGAGCAGACATTTGACATGACAGTGGATGTTCATAGAGGTGTGCTACACTTTTGGGCATCTTCTTCTGGACTATTCTGTCCAATATAACCTAAATTATCTTGATTTTGCTACCTTTGCTAGAAAAGAAAAGTAAATATTTTACCTTTATTTTTAAAAATTGTTATTTCTTTATGAAAATTAAGGCAACTTTTCTGTGAAATTAAATATTCTTTTTTTCTTCATTATTCATGTCTTAAATTGTGCCATTTGAGGTTATTTCAGTAAGTACCAACAACATTTATATTTAGTTAGGGATGTGCCCAAATACATGACTAAGTATTCAAAAACTACTGACCAGTAGTGTGGGCACAGGAATTTTGCCAGAATCCGTGCATAAAGGCATGAGTGAAACCAAGCAGTGATGCCGGACAATCATCCCGGCTCAAAGTGACCACTCCAGCTGATCTCAGTGTTGTCATATGGATGTTAGTCCAGGGCTCTGCACTGGCTATCAAGTTGTCCTACACAGATTTTGGGAAAACATGTCCAGAAATTGCTTGGGGTATAAAGATATTGTCATAATGACACAGGAAAGCCTTCCCAGACCTGTCGCAATCAAAAAATAGTGACAGCTTTCTAAAGCACAAAGCCTTTCCTTGAGCAGATCCAGGAAACCTTGGGTTACACCTTGAAAACAACATGCAGTCCAAGGAGTGTCAACATACATTAGACCATGTAGTGAAACTTAAGGCTGCCAAATAAATAAATACCAGCCAAATAAAAATGCATGACCTTACCATGTTCAAATTCTTTTCTACTTCTGTCCCCTAAAGGTGCGGAGGAGCATGGCATTACGGCTGTGATTTGACTGCACTCCGTTCATATACAGATTTTTCTTCGCCGGTTTTTTTTTTACAGAAATATGCATACACTATCTGGATACCATGAATATTTAGGAATTTGATTTCTATGCGTGTGTTTTCTAGAAAGTGTATGGACAAGAACGTGTGCGTGCATATTTACATGAGTGCATGTCTGTGCTTGGGTTAACTGGGCTTAATCTCACCTCTGCAGGGGTCATTCTTGACAAGGAACTCATCCAGAGCCATCCAGCCTCCTCCGACCCTCACCATAACCGTACTGCGCAGGATACGCACCAAACGCAACTGCTGAGAGTCCCCAAACTGAGGGGAGAGAGAGGGAGGGACCAGGAACAGAGGAAAGGAAGGAGGATAGAGAAAGGACAGCATGAAGGACAGATTATAAAAACAGAGGATGGAAATATACATGGGAAAGAGAGAGGTAGAGGATTCAGTGATGAAGGGTAAGGTTGGGGGAATGGTAGAAAAGAAAAAAATGGAATGTAAAAAAAGATAATGAGTATTGTACATTTATAATTGGCACAGCACGTGTCACTACACAGTACAACCCACTAAAGTTCCACTAATTACAGACCCACTCCATGCAGTGGCACACATGCAGTGATGAACATGTGAAGAAGCAGTTTGATTGTCTCCTGATTAAAACCCAACACACCCAAATATGAACACACGCTATATGAAACATTGCTGCCACAGCAATCATTTATCACCTCAACGATTAAAGCCCAAATCTGACACATTTAAATGATTATAAATGATTTCAGTGGTAAGCAGTACGTGGTTTTCCCCACCAAGGAAAAATCAGGATGTACCCACAGATGCAATATTCCAGGGCTATAATTTTCTACCAAACCCTCTCCACCCTGCACACACCCCACCCTTCAAAGTCAACAAAACCAAACAGACTCACATCAACTCCAAATTACCACACCTGTTTACCCCCACCATTATTTACATTTTACCATCGCCAACATCCAACAGTGAGGGGCTCTTGTGCAGCACACACAAAATCCTATCTAATTGACAGTCATACTCCAGTGAAATCTGCTTCCTAAGCACTATGACCTATATAAAATGAGGGTCATGTATTTACCCTGGACTAAGGGGTGGTAGCTGTGCTACTTCCTGTCTATTGAGGAATGCTCTTTCACCATGGCAACAGCTCTCAGGAGAATTTGTTGAAGAGGAATAGCTCTTCGTAAACATGCTTTGGGCATTGCTGAGAGATAATTAATGGCTTCAAACTGCTTTTCTGGACACTAAATTTAACTGCTCAAATCACTGGAAAAAAAGGAAGCAGATTTCAAAGATTCTGACACAAACACACCAGTGACTTTACCTGGTTCCCAAGGAAGAACTATAAAAAAAATCCAGAAGACATGGAGGAATAAAACAGAGGGAAGAAAAAGAGAGAATGAAATAACATTCATGGACATAAACATCTCCACAGAAGCCTGCTCTTTCACAAACTACTGAAATGCACTAACCCTATAAAGTTCCTGCTTGCTTCAGAATAACATAAATAATGAATACTTCAATCGAAGCACCCGTCAATCTCTGAAAAAAGAACCAAAAAAATGACTTTTATCCTCATAGTATGGAGGTTTTGTTGGATCATAGTAAATTAATTGAAAATTATGTGAACACTAATTCCAAATTTTCAAAGCTACAGTGAGTAGTTCATCTTGAAAGTAATCCCTGACTGCTGCTTTAGTGAGGACGCTGATACTGGAAGCTTATACGTGGATGACAGGTTAGATAGTGGGGCAGAAGAGATAGAAAAAAGGAACAGACAGCCACACGGGCAAACACACAAATGAGAGCTGTGGAGGAACCAGTTGGGCTGTTAGTCTAATGCTGTAAAAAAAGGGTCATCGTTAATCAGCAAGTGATGGTGGTGATGATGAATTACACACAGTAACAATTATAAGGACGTCATGGATTAATATGCCAGTGGTGGGGTCCGCAAACAAACGATGGTGCCAATAGCAAATTATTTTTCAGAAATGTAGTAGAAAAACTGCAAGGAACCAAATTGGCCAGTACCAAACCTTCTATAGAGTATAGAAGAAGCTTCCTTCAAGAAGTCTGGAATAAGGTTTCTGGACATGAGCACACTTCCTGCATGCAGTTTATGGACGTGAACCCTTTGTGTGACCTAACTTGGACGTGCACTAACTCATTGCTTTAGAATATTATCATTCTTTTCTAAACAATAAAAGAAAAATGTTAAGTGTCATAACAACACATATCTTGTTTTTCAAGGGAGACCAGCTGCATTAGAGGACCGGTAGAGCCAAGTCTCACCCTGACTCCTCATACAGTGACACTACCTGACAAAACTTCGAAATACAACAAAAAAGGAGACTTTTGGTGTCCTTTTTTAATGCTAGTTTAACATGAACACTACCCCCTACACTTCAAATAAGGACCCCAAAAGCCTCCTTTTTCATTGTATATGGACACTTAGCATCACGATGTGAGGAGTCGGGATGAAACTGTTGACTGGTAACGCATAACTACATCCATTACTGCATACATTCAGTAATGCCCATATGAATGGTCTATTTCACCCTCTCAAACTCTCAAAAAAATTATGATTTTAGAGGATGATTTGGCCTCCAGAAAGAAGTCACAAAGGCTCATGAAATCCATCAAAAATAAAGGATTATGGTTGTGCTGTTAGTGCTAGTTTATTAATAGCAGGCAGAAACAGCAGCAGTCCTCCATTATTCTCCTTACAGTGATGCACAAATATACACAAATAGGACACAGTAATACATAATGTACTATGATGAAATGAAGTGTTCTGTGGCAACTCAAACAAGAATGGGAGTTTGAGTGTGTAACTGCTGCAGCCACATGTCCTTTAAACATTTGAATTTCGTAAAGATGTTTGTTGATATTATAAATAATAGTCAATTCGTATGGACAAAGTTGGCCAGTTTAACCACAGATTTTTTTTTTTTTTAACTTTCAGTAGCTTTAACTTTATGAATCAGATTTGGACCAGCTTTGGCAGTATTACTGATTAATGCAAAAGGAATTCAAAATGAGAACCAAACTTTATAACACCCAATAAGCCTTTGAACCCCACAATTTGACTGAAGACTGAATACGACACAATTGCATTAGGGGGGATAAGACATAAGGAAATTCTCAAAATTAATTTCTGCACACTTGATAGATTGATTGCATTGAACATTGTGTCATTGAACATTTTTTTCCCAAAAAAATTAAAAATTCAAATTTAGCACATTATTATGACCATTACCATTGCAGCACCAGCATAGTGCACCAGATGTCCCGACCATGCAAGTGCTACAATGACAGTTTGACATCTGCTGTCAAAATGGCTGACTTGGTCCATATAAATCAACTATTATTTATGAAACCAATAAACATTTCAACAAAAATGCATTTGGAATACTTATTTCATCACTCTGACCGAATTTCACCGACATCTGAGATGGTGCGTATCAGGCCAAGATGACGTGACATGGAATTACCACATTCTGTCCAAATCCATGTTTATCTACACTCTATATCACCACAGAAATGTATGAGTAATATAGGAGTGGGGGGACTTACCCGATACTTGTTCTCCCCAATCTGTTCCACCTGGAATCTCTTGGCACATTTACACTGTGCCACTTGCCTGGTCACCTGTACAGATGCATAATCAGATGCTGTTATCAGTTTACAGCACGTAATCATACTTACTTTATACTTCAGCATAAAGGCTTCTATAAACTACAAACAATGCGGAAAAGTATTTACTTCATGTTTCAAATGAGTGTGAAGGCTGCAAAGGATTTGCCCATGAGTGTGTATTAATGCGCATCGTCAATGCATATGAAGTGTTACCGAGGAGAAGGTATGATTAATTTTATTTTAAATTCAAGCAGAGGGTTAGTGTATTTGCATTGGAAGTGTGCATAAGTGTGACATTCACAGGCGTGAGTGCATGCATTACCTCATCCTCAATCTTGTCAGCATCAGTGGTAGGGCGGTATGCATCTTTATTGGGATGCAGCGCAGCCACAAACTCGTAGTAATCGATGTAACCGTCACCATCCCGGTCAAAGATATCAGCAACCGCTGTCATCTCCAGCTTGCTGGTGGGAAACTCTGCACCACAAGCACATTCACAAGGACAATTAAATAATAGCTTAAAGCTTTTTCCATACTTAGCGCAGTGCCCGTAGGAAGTATGTATTCCTACAGAAAAGTGAGAGCTTAAGTAGCTTTTTCATGGATGGCCAAATGAGGCTGTGTTAGCTTCTGAGATCAGCGTTTATGTGTCAGAGGAAGACAGGGACAAAATAAACTGCTAACGCAGCATTTCAAATGGTATCTAGCAGCAGGTTAGAAACGCTAGCAAATGAAATCACAGGGTAGAGAATGGAGAGTAGTCTCAAAATTAATGCGGTAAAGCAACGAATAGCCTATCCACAAGCACATGCTATAAAAAACTCCGGGAGTATCAGTCAAGACTGCACATACGCAGTTCTTTGAATCGTAAAGAAGATCTGGACATGAAAATGAAATATTGACAATATGCTTTGGTGTGGGAACTTTAGGCAATGTTTTAGTCACTCAGACCATGTTCTAGCCATGTCAGCAAACACAATGAGCACATGAGAACAAAGTGGTGAAATAGCCTACGGAATAGCCTATTTTCAGATGAGAATCCCATAAGCCTGTTCAAACTTTCCAGTGACCAAGAGTGGTATAGCAGTAGCATATGGGATTCTTTTAACTTTTTTTCCTGAGGCGTGGCTATAGCTGAGAGCGAGAGCTCTACAGGCTAGATAGGTTACACAGGTGTATGGGATAGTAACTTTTTGAAAAATAATGAAAAAAAGATTCAAAATGAAGGATGCACACCATCGTGCCATGCACAAGCCATATCCGAAAGCTTAGGTGGATCTGACAAACAGTCAGAGAGATATGCGAGCCGCAGACACACACAGACACTTCTTGCTTTATAGATAGATGCTTGTGTAGTGTGGTTAAGAACGAGGACCTACTGGAGGCCAAGATGCCATCAATGAACTCCTGGCGGGTGATCTTGCCATCCTGGTCCTTATCGATGCGACGGAAGAAATCCATCACACGAGACTTCTTGTGGTTCATCCAGCGCATGTACTTCTTCCGCCAAACATCAAAGTCGAAGTTGGCAAACTCTTTCAGCTGACGACCAGAAAATGAGACATGGACAAAAAAATACATTTAGGGACATAGATTTCAGCCATTAGTGTACAAAAGGAAACTGCAATAGTAAAATAAACCTCCCATTGTAATTTCATAAGTATAACTACCATAACCTTGAATAAAATCAGCCAGGAAACCTCTGACAGCGTTAATGCAGCCAGGTGATTCGAGGGCAGAACAGAATTAACAGGTTGGGGATTTTGAGCTGTTGATGAACTGTATGCAGAAAGAGGTTCAGGGATATTCAGATAATTTGAAGTCAGTACCTCCTCCAGCCTGTCGAGGGCGTCGTTCAGCTTGCGCTGGCGGTCCAGAGCGAGCAGCCACACTTGCTGCCAGCGGGAGCACAGCTGGTTGAGGCGAGGGTTGCCCCCGGCAACCTGCATCACGGCCTGCTGCTGCTGTTGTTGCTGCTGCTGCTGCTTACCTGTTGGGGTACAGACAGCGCCATGGCAACCACAGACCAGCAGCTCTGGAGCGAAGCACAACACCTCCTCACCTAATACCACCACAAACCATTCAGCTGCGCGGTTCTGCACGTCTCTTTTTGAAGTTCCCAAGAAAAGTGTTTCTTTGCATGCAAATGTGAACATGATAGCAGATATCAGCACAAGTATGTGTGTGTTACCCACCAATGCGTGCGCGTGTGTGAGTGTGTGTGTGTTTGTGTGTATGAATAAGTACGACTGCATGCGTGAGAGGGACTCACGTTGCCCTCGTCGCTCGGCTAGGCTGCTCGGGGGTTCAGCTGGTTTCCGCTTGTAGGTTTTGGTCACACGGTCGACATCAGGCTGCTTCCGCGTCATCTCCTCCATGAACACCTGCGTGGGAAAGGGGCTCCATACGTGAGGGGGTGAGGGGGGGGACACAGACCAGCACAGACCTGCTAAGGATTCTGGGACTTAGCTGGCTCCACCCACCTGGTGTTCCGTAATCAATGTCTTGAGTTCAGGGATTTCCTGGGGGAGGGGCTCTGTGTCACGCTGCACCAGGGTAGTCTCCGCCCACTGCAGCCATGACAACAGCTCCTCCAATAGGGCTGCATTATTCAGTACCTCAGTGAGTGCGGTCTCCAGACGCTGCTCATGCTGTTTGGCCCATGTGAGCACCTGATTCACCAGAACACAGTAATCAGCAGGAAGTACATTTCACTGTTCTGTCAGAAACAAATGTCTAAGACGATTTGATCACGAAGAAGATCACACCCAGAAGATCAGGGATTATGCATATATCACCCTTGAAGGACCAGAATTGCCAACTGCCTCCCCAGCCTGAGTGACAGGAGAATAGTGGCACTAAATTTTGATTATACGCCAAGAAGGACATAAATTCAGGTTGGATTTGCACTAAAAGGCAGGATTAGATTATTTCTGCAGTAGGGGTCGTCTCACCCCAAATTTTTCACCGCCCTCCCCCCCCCCTCCCCCCGTGCCTCCCTATATCCGCACCTCCTCGAAGCGGGCTCTGATGATGGTGATCCAGTGCTTGATGGTGGTGATGCAGTCGGGGTGACAGACGGTGAGGATGCCCTCTCCGAGGCCAGCGGCCTTGTTCACGTCGGAGCGCTTCTCCTCCACCGTCTGCATGAACTCCCTATGCGATCGCAGCAGGCCCTGCAGAGTCTCCGCCTCCTCGGGCAGGACTCCGCGAAAACGCAGCGTCTGCTCCGCCTCCGACAGCCACTCCAGCAGCATCTGCACGGCGGTGCGGAACTCCTCGGCCTGAGGGCAGCGTGAGCGGGAAAACATCAGAAATCTCAGAAATCATCTCATTGCATACGTATCGACCGTTTGCCTGTTGAGCGGTCTAATTCTTACTTTTATAAATTCAAAAATTTTATACAAAAACTTCTGAAAAATCTAGTCTAAAGCAAAGCTTGAAAAACTATTGACATTTTCATGTAAAGAAATAATTTCCACAATCCAACATGTCTGTGATTCCTGTGACCACATGATTGGAGTCGTTTAGCTAAGGTACTGAATGAGAGGGGCCGACCCCGCCCCCTCACCTGTTTGAGAGCCTGCTGGAGGCGGGTCTGTTTGGTGACCGACAGGGCGCAGACGGTGTCCCAGCGGTTGCTGAGTTCCTGCAGTTGCACGCGCACCCAGGCGGTGTCGTCGCGGCCCGTCTCCATCAGCTCACGGGCAGAGCGCTTCAGGGCCTGCACGCTGCTGGTCCTCTTACCCAGCTCCTTCTGGAAGGCCTGCAGAATCACCACCACTTCTGTTAGATGAGCTGCATACAAAACCCCCGGCAGTCGCGTCTGAAACCTCACATACGGCGTCCCAGTAACATCTTCCCCCGGAAGATACCCTCCAGAACTTTCCTACAGTTCATACTGCCTCTACTCAACCACAACCAGTACCTTGTGCGAGTCCATCAAGTTTGTGACGAGGTCAAGGTCTCCATGCACAGGCTGGTCCTCACTGAGCTGCGGCTCAACCCGGTACAGCCAGTCCACCAGAGCCTGCAGAGCCTCTGCAAACTGTCCTGAGAACAGCAGCGCTTCCTCAAGCTTGTGCTGCCTGTGGAGCATCAGCAGAAAAACTTCAACACTCCTGAGGCACACATGCACAGCAGAATCCTCCCCATCACACCTGCACCCCTCCCCACATCTTTCTCTCACAACCCCTCCCCTCTCCCCCTCTCTCTTTCCCCTGCTCAATGCCCTATGCTCAATGTTCCTCACCTCTCCACACTCTTCCCACACACAGTGTCCCACTTGTCCCGGACTTCGCCCAGCAAATCTTCCAGTTTCTGAGTGTCGGCAGGCAGTGTGGCCTTGTCCTTCATGGCCCGTCCTGATCGCACAGTGGTGTCATACACCGGCTGTTTTGAGCCCAGGGCTTTCTGGAACTCCTTTAGGGAGAGAGAGAAGGTAGGCACCAGTGAGAGTCCAGGTACTACCCACACATGCCAAAGTGTGAATGAGAACTTAAAAATGCAGAAGATAAGCATGTCAGATTATGGACCGAGTAATGAAAGTAAGTGTACCGAGAGCCTGGGTGTGTCTGAGTTTGAATCAGAGTCTGACTGAGTTTCACCCACCTTGTGCTTTGCCAGCTGAACTTTGATTTTGTCCGGCTCATTGGAGATCTCCAGCTCCGAATCCAGCCGACTCTCAGCCTCCTCCAGCCAATCTGTCAATTTCCTCCATGCCTCATGGAACTGTAGGTTGGGAAAATCGAGGGGAGAGAGACAAGAGTAACCGAGACTGTGAGTCAGAACAGTACAGAATGAGATTAGATCAGGTAGATATACAGTTGCAATATCCTTCATCACCACCAGGTGGTACACAGAGTTTCTTTAATCCCAATACAGGAGCAAAGAACCATGAGAAATGCTTCAAGGTAAAAGAATGGCAAATTTATTTCTGGGAAGACAGCAACCTGCATTACACCTTTGTAACTAGTGTGATTTAGATCACAGACCATACCAACACCTGAAACCTTGTGCAGATTAGATCACAGACCACATTAATGTACAGAACAATCTGTGGTTCAGATCCCAGACCAGATGAATGTGCGGGACCTTCAGTTGCTTAGATCACAGAGAACGATAATGTATGGGATGATATGTGGTTTAGATAACAGACCAAACTGACGTACACGACCTTCTGTGGCTCAGCTCACAGACCATACTAATGTATGAGACCTCAGGAGCCTTAGTTCACACACCACACAAATGCATGAGACCTGCCGTGGCTTAGTTCACACACCACACAAATGTATGAGACCTCCTGTGGGTTAGCTCACAAACCATGCTAGAGTATGAGACTTCCTGTGGTTAAGATCAGTGGTTTTCAACATTGGTTCCAGGGACTTATTGTGTTTGCTGGTTTTTGTTCAAACTAGAAATGCAATTGAAGAGGGGGCCACAACAAATTTTAGATAAACCTAAAACTGATGGCGCTTTCCATGCTAGAACAAACGGATGCTATCCTTTCATGTTAATTAACAAGAGTAAATACTGATCGTAGAGATGTCACGATACCAAAAATTTAGTAGTCGGGGCCAATACCAGTAAAATTACACGATTCTCAATGCCAATTCAATACCACGGTAAAAAAAAAAAGAAAAAAAAAAAGTTTTTTCAAAGATGCCATGGCAGCATGACTGTTTTTGCCTCGAAAGTCGAGCAACAAAGTCCACGATCTGACAAGAAGTTATCATAAAAAACGTCCTTCTTTGGTTCACGTTCACTCCGTTCAGAAGAAACTCTTTTAGCTCAAAGTTCATTCAGCCAAAGAGGGGAGCGTTCAGTTCCCGTTCTTCAAAAAAAGGAACATGTTCAGGCACAACACTGGATAAGGCGCTGCAATACATGTACCCGCGAGCCCCAGACATCATGTAACGTGTATTTCAGTATGATATATCAAAAAAGAAAACAATAAATTGTTTAAACGTTTGGATGTTGTTAATCAGTGACGTGCAGTGGGAGGTTAGTTCAGTGAGGCAGAATCCTCCCCTTTGTTTAATTAGCAATCAGACGATGAACTAGTTTAGTAAGACTATTAGTAAGACTATTCCGTAAAATGACGGGCCAAAGTTTCCGAGGCGTTATTACTCAGTGCATCAAACCTGAAATGCTCACGAAACTGCAGATTTGCGAGGACTTGCTTACGGGAAGCCAGAGACGTGCGGTGAGGTGAGGCAGTGACCCAAAATTTTATCACAGGAGTCTGTGAACCTGATCCCTTGTACTATTCCTGATTGACAATCAAAACAATTAAGACCAAGCCTGTAGGAAGCCCGTATACTGATAGAGGAGATAATGACAAAAAGATTCATTCAAATATACGCTTCAATTCGAGACTAAAAGGATGGAAGTCTGAATAATTAATTAGGAAAAATTCTCGGCTCTCTGTAATTCTGTATATCTTTCAAACATTTTGTTAATCGAATGATGAAAGACGACTGAAAATAAAAGCCCACTTTTTGTTTGGAGGTAAAAGCGCGTATTTAAAAGAGAATACATTGTATATTGATTCATTTCAGCATTGAGCTCTGTATAAGTCAAACTGTGTTAATATTTGTTGGTGACATGGCTTCGGCTTCCTGGACGCGCAAATCTGCTGTCCAGTGAACATTTCAGGTTCGATATACTGAGTGAAAACGCCACAGAGACTTAAACTGGCCTGTCATTCTGCCAAATAGTCTTACTAAAATAATTAATCGTCTGATTGCTAATTAAGCAAAGGGAAGCATACTGCCTCATCAAACTAACCTCCACCGCACGTCACTGCTTGGTGCCTTTTGTCAACGAGTCGGGCTGCTGCAGCTGCAGTTTCCATCTTTCACATGGGGTTTGTTGTGACATGAGGTCTACTTCTTCTGACCTCCCTCTGAATGCAAGAATCAACAGGAACACTCTGAAGCGTATACTGCCCCCATTAGTTTCGGATTAGTCACTGCATCGAAACTTACCTTGCCTCGGTGCTTGCGGTGCCTCAAAATAATAGGCATCGTCAGTGTTTTTTCATTTACGAATCGAAAGGTATCGCAAGTATCAGTTCTTGTGACATCCCTAATTGATCATGTTTGGGTACGCAAATGTCCTATGGTGCAATTCTGCCTATGGGATGCGTCTCATCATTCTTTTCAGAAATGCCATTTCTATGAGGACAACATCTTACGATGAAGTTTACTTCTGTAAATGCAGGCAGCTGCCTTCATATTGGGGCACAGCTCTTGTGTGTTTCAGGACAGGGACCCAGACCGTACTAATGGACGAGACCATTCTGTCCCGCTCCAGGCCACAGCTGTGTCGTTCTCTGTCCATACCTGCTTGGCTCTCTTGCGGGCCTCGTCGAGGTGGCGGCCTCGGTCCAGAGACCTCTGCACCAGCTTGTCCCAGCGGGCCTGCACACTCAGCAGCAGGTTCTTGATCAGAACCACATCCTGTTTGAGGCTGGCAAAGCGCAGCTGTGATCCGGCCTTCTCCAGCGCCAGAACCTGCTCCCTGTGAGTATTCACCTCATTCACAAACACCTGGGCCCACAGAGAGATGGGAGGAAAGAGAGAGAGAGAGAGATTTCACAAGAAATGATGGGGTGAGGAGCATGAAAGAAAGAGGGGAGTTAAATGGAGCAATTTGGGAGAAAAGAGGGAGCCACAATGAAATAAATAGAGTGAGGGGGGAGAGGAGAGAAAAAACATTGCAGGACTAAGTTGGTGAGGAATCATTTAAGCGGAGATTCCACCAAATGCTTTCAGTTTAGTACCCTTAGAACCTGTACAGAACGGTACCAAAACTGTAGATCTGGTTTGTGTTTCCACTGCAGATGGTGCTCTTGAATTCCGGCGGGGTTAGAAGAAAAGATAGTACACAGGTGTGAACAGTAACGCTAATAATTATTAGTTTAAATTAGGTGAGCTTTCGGCAACTTTTTCTATTTACACCACTCCAGCTGTTATGGCCCTTGATCCTCCTGAAATCACTCCGGAGCGTTTTACATTTTGTCTGGCATTGCTTGGGCGTGCGATTGAGGCCATTCTCAGCCATGAGCTCAGAAACAAGCTGGAAAACTTTTTTTATTTCTCACTGCTCTATCCAGATCTAGATTCTCTCTTTACTGATCCAGGATCTGCAGTGTTTCTATCCCAACCCTGGAGTATCGGATCAGTGTGTGAGGCAGCCCAACCGAAGGGTATCAAAAAAAGGAAGGATTTGAATGTTTTTTTTTGGTACCAAGCACAACTTTTCACATTAGTAAAGCAAAAATAACCGTTCCAATGTGCAACAAACTCCACTGAACTGGACTCTTTGGTGGAAATTAGGCTTTAACTAAAAATCCTCAAGACAGTCCCCCACAGGTTTGTCTATTACAAAACTGCATGAACAGCTTTCCTAAAACCACTAGTAATAAACCCAGATTCAGAGATGACCAAAATTCTCGCATGAGGAAATCCTCTTCGCTCCCTTAGTCTCGCCACGCCCCTCACCTTGTGCTCATCGATCTGGAAGAGGACGGTGTCCAGTATGAGGCTGGGGGGCTGGGCCATGTTCAGCGCCTGCTCAGCCTGGGTCAGCCAGTTAATCGTGTCCTGCAGGGAGGACTGGAACCCTGTCGCCAGGGAAACAGCCTCTTCCAGCTTCGCCTGCAAGGGAAGAGAGGGTGGGGGAGGCGAGATTAAAATACAGGTGCTGAGCTCCTGATAAACACAGCTGGTGAGCCACTGAGGCCCAATGACAGGAAAGACTAGTGGGGAAAAAAAACACAAGTCACCACACAGGCTACCCTTCCATTTCCTGCTGCGATTCCCCACCACTTCCTCTTGCGGATTAAAAAAAATATACTGTCCACAAAAAAGATAGTGTGACTGCAGTGCCCCTCAGTGGTCGGTCACTCAGTAGTAATGCAGACAGGCTATAGTTACAGATCATTTTTAAATGTTTAAATTTATTTTCTGAGAAGGTATAAATACTCCACAGAACAAACAATAGGGTGCAGCCCTTCCTGAGATATCAGGATTTATCGTCCTCATTTCGGTTTAAAATTACATGATAGGAACAAATGCAGGAGCTTCACAGAAGCTTAAAGCAGCCACTCCGCTCCCGCCAGATGCTCTCATGTCTCAACCTCCGTTGCCAATGTTTAAATATGACAGCAGTGCGTAGGCACTTCTGTGGCTTCAGTAAAAACTCAATGTGGGCATTCCAGAGAGAAAATAACTGCTCAAGTAAAATGAGGGCTGGGCAGAGGGCAGTCTACTGCTGCAGCAAGGCCAAAAGCAAACTTTCCCTTCCTGTGATTCAAGCACAGTGTGAGCACCCATCTGAGTGAAAATTGTTCTTGCCTCTGCTTTCTGCTCTCAAACACACAGCACTGTCCGCCTTCCAGCGAAATAAAATTGTCACTCTCACAAATGTAAAATGCACACAGAGTCCAGTCATGTGCTGACAGCACATATTACAAAACCCAAAACCAGTGAAGTTGGCACGTTGTGTAAATTGTACATAAAAACAGAATACAATGATTTGCAAATCCTTTTCAACCTATATTCAATTGAATACACTGCAAAGACGAGTTACTTAATGTTTGAACAGGTAAACTTCGTAATTTTTTGCAAATATTAGCCCATTTGGAATTTGATGCCTGTAACATGTTTCAAAAAAGCTGGCACAAGTGGCAAAAAAGACAGAGAGTTGAGGAATGCTCATCAAACACTTATTTGGAACATCCCACAGGTGAACGAGCTGATTGGCAACAGGTGGGTGCCATCATTGGGTATAAAAGCAGCTTCCCTGAAATGCTCAGTCATTCACAAACAAGGATGGGGCGAGGGTCACCACTCTGTGAACAAATGCGTGAGCTGATTGTCGAACAGTTTAAAAACAACATTCCTCAACTAGCTATTGCAAGAAATTTAGGGATTTCATCATCTACGGTCCATAATATCGTCAAAAGGTTCAGAGAATCTGGAGAAATGACTGCACGTAAGCGACAAGGCGGAAAGCCAACATTGAATGCCCGTGACCTTCAATCCCTCAGGCGGTACTGCATCAAAAACCGACATCAGTGTGTAAAGGACATCATCCTCAGGAACACTTCAGAAAACCACAGTCAGGAACTACAGTTCGTCGCTACATCTGCAAGTGCAAGTTACAACTCTACAATGCAAAGTGAAAGCCATTTATCAACAGCACCCAGAAATGCCGCCGGCTTCGCTGGGCGCAAGCTCATCTAAGATGGACTGATGCAAAGCGGAAAAGTGTTCTGTGGTCTGACGAGTCCACATTTCAAATTGTTTTTAGAAACTGTGGACGTCGTGTCCTCCGGACCAAAGAGGAAAAGAACCATCCGGACTGTTGTAGGCGCAAAGTTCAAAAGCCGGCATCTGTGATGGTATGGGGGTGTATTAGTGCCCAAGGCATGAGCAACTTACACATATGTGAAGGCACCATTAATGCTGAAAGGTACATACAGGTTTTGGAGCAACATATGTTGCCATCCAAGCAACGTCTTTTTCATGGACACCCCTGCATATTTCAGCAAGACAATGCCAAGCCACATTCTGCACGTGTTACAACAGCATGGCTCCGTAGTAAAAGAGTGCGGGTACTAGACTGGCCTGCCTGTAGTCCAGACCTGTCTCCCATTGAAAATGTGTGGCGCATTATGAAGCGTAAAATACGACAACAAAGACCCCGGACTGTTGAACAACTTAAGCTGTACATCAAGCAAGAATGGGAAAAAGTTCCACCTGAAAAGCTTCAAAAATTGGTCTCCTCAGTTCCCAAAAGTTTACTGAGTGTCGTTAAAAGGAAAGGCGGTGTAACACAGTGGTTAAAAGGCTCCTGTGCCAACTTTTTTGCATTGTGTTGCTGCCTTTAAATTCTAAGTTAATGATTATTTGCAAAAAAAAAAATAAAGTTTCTCAGTTTGAACATTAAACATCTTGTCTTTGCAGTGTATTTAATTGAATATAAGTTGAAAAAGATTTGCAAATCATTGTATTCTGTTTTTATCTACGATTTACATAACGTGCCAACTTCACTGGTTTTGGGTTTTGTAGGTCCACCTACTGAATTCACCAATCAGCCCTACCTTCTGGCTGAAGAACTGTGCCCATCAGAAGACTATTCATGGAGGAAGCAGAATAGGGGCGAGTGATTCTAGCTGGTAAGTCAACCTAATTAAGTGAATTTCATGTAAAGCACTTATTTACTGTCTAAAGACACATTTTGAAAAAAAATCCATAAGTACCACAGAGAATAAAAATCCTTGAAAATATTGCAATTATTTTTCAATATTGCTAGAAATTTAAAGTGACAAAAATTTCACTGATCAAATAAGACAGAGAAAATTAGTAAGCTCTGAATTAGGCTGTTGAACACTGAACACAGTTCTTCTAACATAATTTGCCTGAACTTATCAATAACATAAATATGACCCAAAACAGATTTGAGTCTATTATTTGCTTACTTGCTTGTTAGTTTTGGTGACCATGTGTCCACAGTTTCACCAATTAGGAACCTATTGATTGTTTTCTCTGATTAGTTACATTTTCCTCATCTTTTTATGCAGTTTTTTCCAATTTATCTCAGTATGGATAAGATATTTTTATTTTTCATGGCATGTAATGATATCTGTTGAAATGTAGCTCCAGGGGATAAATAACTGCATCAAACATAATTGCACTTAAAAATCAAATCAAAAGCTTGTTAAAATCCTACGATCAAAATTGTGGTTGGAACAAAAACCTAGTTTGGGAACCGCTGGACCAGATCATGGGCAAGATGCCCTGGAGTGAATGCAGTGTCCACAAGGGTTAATTCTGCTCAGCAATCCAGTAACTTCCACGCCAGCCTTTGTGGTTTGTGGCTCCATTTCTGCCTGGTTTGGGATGTTTACTGTGGCGCAGAGGCTTGGCGTGACACTCACCCTCCGGTCCTCCATCTTAGTATTGAGGCTGTCCCACTTATTCTGCAAGAGGGCCAGGTTCTGCTGGGTTTGGGTGGTGCCGGGCGCACCCTCCTCCCCTCGGGACAGGAGCATGGACTCGCCCTGGTCCTGCAGACGGTGGTGCTGCTCTGCTCGCTTGGCCAGCTGCACCTGGAGCTCCTGCAAACACACGTATGCGCAGACGGAGAGAGCAGGCCTGAGCACTTTATACAGGTGCTGTTAGGGAGGTTTGATTCAGCAGTTAGGGCTGCAGAGTCAACAACACTCATTAGTGGTACTGACTCAATGATGAGCTCCTTTCATCCAATGAGGTCAGATTTCTACGGCTCCCCAAATGGGCAAAGCCTTGCATTTGCATGTGTTTCAGTGGTGGTGAATGTATGTGTGCCCGTGAGTGTGTGTGTGTTCTCGTGTGCACGTGCGTGAGAAAGTGCGTATGTGTCTCTATATAGGTGTGTGTATTGGTACATGTGTTTATATGTTCAAATCTGTGGGAGAGCTCTAACGTTTATGTATGCATGATCTACACAAGCGTGTGAAACAGTGTACACCTGTGCACCAGCCTTACAATGTGCTGCTGCAGCTGCTCTCTGGCCGTCTCCGGCAGGCCGCCCGTGGGCTTGGCGGCAGACAGCTGGCTGTCTGTGCGTCTCAGCCACTGCAGAAACTCCTCCAGCTCTCCATGGAACCCCTCCGCCTGAGGAGGGAGGGAGAGACGGACAACGAAGACAGGAGGAGGGGAGGAGAGGGAGTGGAGAACACAGGGAGGCGCAGACATTGGCTTTAGACTCCATCCATGACATGTTTAAAGGGTGAGACTATAAATGTGCTTAGAATACCCTCAACCCAGCACTGTAATGCTCATGCAACCAATACCATTCATAAATTAAAGCAATCAATTTCCACATCACTGTCTTAAATGTATAAAAATCAGTGCAGTGCCCATTCAAAACGTGCCCGCTTGGATCAGGCTGATTGCTTGGCCTCTTGTATTGGTGCTGGCGCTGTTCTCCAGAGCTGCTCAACCGCACATGACATCCTTGTGTCCTCAGCAGTACAATCGCGAAGTGAGAAGCCCATTAGATTAATGGTTGTTAAGAAAATTGAAGGAAGGACATACATATAGACAGAGACTAATTCTATTTATCGATGGATCATTCGAAAAAACCTCCTATTCAAAGGTCTAACCGTGCGCACAGTTGAAGATTAAAAGCACATGTGCCCTATCCAGTTTCCACATCAAGATTCATGTCACTTCGAAGACACCAATTCACACATATTTTACGCTGTTAAACCACATACAAAGTTCAATATTTCTAAGCCTGCTATGCATTATTTTTGAAATGGCATGAATTGATACAACATTTTATCCATTCAAGTTATTGCATTCACACAGTTGTATTTGCCCCACTTTACTTGTAACTTGTATGATATTGCTGAGATGTAAAAGCTTATAGATCCATGAATGCAGGAAGCACCAGAGATTTTGTGCAGGTCACGGTGCAATAAAGGTTAAGTAAAAATGAAGTATAACCCAGGACCACAGATCAGGCACAGATCAGGGTATTCTCCTCTCTCCGCTCCGCCTCTTACCTGCTGCAGCGCAGCCTCCAGAAGTTTCTGCCGCTCCTCGGTCTTCAGCAAGAGGCTGTCCCAGCTGCGGTTGAGCTCGTCCAGCTGGTCTCGGAGGTGACTGGCCTCGTCCCCGGGGCTGGACTCAAGGAGCTCGGAGCCGGCGTTGTTCACAGTCTCCACAGTGGAGCGGTGCGAGAGCACGTCGTTCCGGAGCACCTGAGGGACGGAGAGAGCCAAGGGACAGCATGAAAACCGAAAATTGGAGAGAGTATTGAACAGCACTCTCACGTAGCCTGGCTGAAACTGTATTATGTGTCATAATATTCATATTTTCACTCCAGTAGATGGTACATATGTCTTGAAAATATTGAAGTGAAACAGTGACTCCAGTTTTTATGTTTAAAAAAAACAAAAAAAAAACAAATTAAGGACCCATTTTCCTATTCCAAACATTAATTCTGTCAGCAGACTCAATAACTCATGGTAAAATGTAATATGGAGAGGGCCAGAGAACGATGTGCTTACGTGGTGCTTGGCCAGCTCGATCTCGATGGCTTTGGGGTCAGAGCTGATTGGCCGCTGGGTGTCCAGGGTGGTGTGGGTGTGGCTAAGCCAGGACTGCAGCTCTGATAGGGCGTGCTGGAACTGCCCCAGGGCCAGGAGCGCAGCCTCCAGCTTGTGCTGAGAGACGGAGGGAGAGCGAGACACAGAGTTACAGAGGAAGAGGAGAGAACGCTAATGGAGAGAGAGAGAGAAAGATAAACAAAACATTTAAAAAAAGCACAGAGGTGCACACATACCTGTCTATGAGTAATCTTCTCTCCCAGGTTGTCCCACAGGTGTCTCAGTTCTGTGAGGGGCTCCTGGATCATGTCTTGGTCTGCCTGGTCTGACACTTTCTTTAGAAGCAGCTCTCCCTGGTGGCAGAGCTTCTCCATGTCGATCTGTTGCTGGTAGACCTCCACCTTGAATTGCTGCTCGAGAAGGGGATGGACAGAGACCATGGGTTACAATCCCCCACAACAGAACGAGCTCAAACCTGACATGTCACTTAGAGCTGCATTGCACGCAGCAGCTTCCAAAAAACAAAGACAAAAAGAGCAGGATTTGGTCAAGGTTCGAGTCTTTGACTAAAAAATAAACATAAAATGGGAAAGAGAGACATAGACGATGAGAAGCGAGAGGTGAGAGCAGAAAGGGAGGAAAGAGGGATTTGCACCTTCAGTTCCTCAATCTGCTGCTTGACAGTGCCGAGGTCAGTTCCCACAGTGGACATGTCACAAAGCTTGATGACAGCATTGTCCAGGTAGTCAAACATGCCCTGAGGATGAGACAGAGGCTCTAATCAGTTCTGCACACATCACTGAGAGACAACACGGCAACGGAGGAGCGGGGAATGCTGGGAGACGGACCTGCAAAGAATCCTGGTACTGAACAGAGGCGCTCATGGCCTCATCGAGTCTCTCCATCCGCTCTCTCCAGGTTCTGTTCAGGGCTTCCCATGCAGCATTCATCTGAGCACCAACCAGGAGGATGAGAGAGAGGGAGAAAGAGAGAGGGAGAGAAACAGTGAGGTGATGCCTAGAGGAGAAGACCTGCAATATTTACGCAGAGCTGCCTGGATCTGCACTCCTCTTTCGTATCAGTCTTTGTCCTCCTCTCACCTCGTCGATGGTCTTCTTGACCTCAGGCTTCTCGGTCTCGCCGCAGGCGAAGATGAGGTCAGCTCCCAGCGTGCGCACAAATTCCAGCTCCTCCCTCAGCCCGTCTGTCTCCGCCTTGATGGCCTGAGGAGAGGATAAGCAGGCACTGTCACCAATCACCAATAGCTGTGTTGCACTCTGGAGTACTTGCCATACACATTAAATACTAGCATTGACAACACAGGAGATACCAGCACTGAAGATCCCAAAATATCACATGACGCATCTTAACAGAAAGTGCATCAGGTATAAGGACTTAAGAAAACAAGACAACATACTCATCAATATACCCCACCCCCATAGAAAGCCATTTTTCAAAACCAATCCAGGTCATGACTAGCAGCATACACACACAGTATCTCAATCATCTAGGTGGAACAGTTTAAGGAAAACTTGTGTGTCCCCACACACCCCACAAACTCCACTGTAATTCTCTGCTCCACTTGTGTTGTGACAGGGGATAGTGAAAGCTTTACCGCAGTATTCAGGAGATACAAGTAAACTCAAGAGTTAAAAATGACTTCAACATGTGCATAGACAAGTTGAATTTCTTTCCCTATAGTAATAAAAAATAAAAAAGTTTGTTCTTATGATGAAAGCTGTTGGACCTACTGACCAAAACTAGAGCATTTTTACATTCGCCCAATACCAGGCTTGACTCCTCACCTCGGCGGCCTCGATCTGCTGCTTGATGAGAGACGGGTCGATGCCTGGGTCCTCCAGGTCCTTCACGATGTCCTGAGAGTCTCTGAGCGTGCTCAGAAGCGCCGCCATGTCAGCCCAGAACTTGGCGGCCAGGTCCTGGACGTCCTGCAGCTTGCTCTCGCGCTCCTCGGCTCGCTGGCGGATCTCGTCCCACAGGGAACGCAGCCGGAGCAGCCGGGAGCGCACCGCTGTACGGGGAACCAGGCAGAAAGTCAGCCTGTGCAACGCCGCAGTTAGAGCAGTGTGACTGTGTACAAATGCAGGAGGAAACTGCACATGTATGAAGAATAGGGAACACACTAATGGCTGTGGCACATGCAGTGCATCTCACCCTGGGCAGCAGGGTCATCGTGGGGTGCGCGTTTGATAAGCTCCTCGCCCCGGGTGCAGAGGGCACTGAAGGAAGGCAGGAGTTTATCGAGCTCCAGGCCCGTGGCTCGGTGTTCGGCCAGTTGCTCCCGAATCTTCTCCACCTCGGCTGCCACAGGCGGGGGCTGCCTCAGCCTCTGCACCGCCGCCTCCAGCGTCTCCAGCAGGGGGTCCATCTTATCATGGAACTACAAACACATGCACATCCTCAAGAACAGGAAGCACATTTCATGATAGTAAGGGGTGGAGCCAGGGGACAAATCTCAAACAGGAGGTAATTTTTATCTGGGCCCGAGGCAGGACAAGATAGAAACACAGGCTGCTGCTGAAACACAGGCTGCACCAAACAGCACTGAAAGGGCTGTGACTGAGTGGTCTCCGTAGAAACGGCCAATCAAGACCTGACGTTTGCGTTATCAGAAATGTAGATTTTACGTACATTTAATGCTCAGCACGGCGGGCAATTTTATTCAGCATGCAATTTCCGTTTTATTAACCTTGTGCTTCAAGTTGTCAAGTTATCTTAATTTACGACAACCATCAGACTTGGTTAGCAACCAATGAGACCACAAATGACATCAACTAGATTTAGAGAAAATTGGAACAATAAAAAAATGCAAATTATCATATAGATTAAAAAAATCGTCAGTCTCATAGATAAGAGTGTCTCTCGCAGGGAATTCTAGGACAATGAAGTCCAAAAATGGTCACCAGAATCTAGAAAATCTTTGGGTGGATCCCCAGCAATGGCGTATAAATTGTGGATGGACCATATGGACGTGTCCATACCAATCTCAAATGATGGCTGAAATGTCCACACCAATATTAAGATTGAAGGAAAAAAAAAAGCGCTTCATGTGGCACACATAGGGTTAAATCCTATCCCACTTCGGCACTGCCTCCCAAATACGTCTTTGAGATTGGCTTACGTAGTTCCCTGTAGGCCGTTTCGCTTGCAGGTTTCACCAGTGTTGACGGTGCACTCTGAAAACTTGTTAGTTACCTTAGTTTTTACCGGAAAATAATGCCAGAGAATGTTAATTAAACATGTTTGCTAGTTTCAACTAGCGAACTAAACCTGGTTTCTGCCATATGTTGGTTATTAATCGGTTGCTAGCAGCAGTAAATATAAACCAGGTGCATATGTCAAATTATGAGGTGCATTTCAGTGGAGAAATCCTGCGAAGGTGCCATAATTAATTAAATAATTTATATGCAGGAACCGCAGTAGCAAGCTAGAGAAACACAGCAAGCTGTTGATGATACAGGTGTATCAGGGCTTCAGGTGAGGTCATAATCATGCCTTGTTCTGTGGCATTACAGGGAAAGCATTTAAGTTAGTCTCATGATGTTCAGCAAATGTAACTTTTGAAAGACAAAATGTCCCAACCAACTTTGGCTCAGCGGGGGAAATGAAAGAAACACATAATCGTAAATCTAACATGATCCAGAACGATTAACGCTCGATTTGCGCCTCGTCCAATTCATAGCCGGCGGTCCATTTTGAAGCGTTTATCATGGCTGTGATCGCGTTTCCACGCATTAAGATGCTTAATAGAGAGAATTGCGAGCTGGCTTGCTAGCGTAGTTATATATCCACTCACTTGGAATCAATGTCCAGGTTACTAGATCTGAGCGGGTTTCATGAGTGCGCTGAGATGGTTTGCAGCTGTCAGTTAAGGCTGTGTCAAGTTTATGTATGTGGCATCTTTGTATGAAAATTATGGAGGTACCTTGCGTAGCATAATAAAAAATAATAAAAATTCATAAATAAAACGA
Source organism: Gymnothorax reevesii (assembly GCA_029721435.1). Classification (NCBI taxonomy): domain Eukaryota; kingdom Metazoa; phylum Chordata; class Actinopteri; order Anguilliformes; family Muraenidae; genus Gymnothorax; species Gymnothorax reevesii. The sequence continues at coordinate 80,986,620 of CM056577.1, read as the reverse complement.
AGAAACACTCATTCGGATAACCTCTGCATACAGTAAAGGCAGTATCTGTACTCAGATTTACAAAAGTTTTCCGCATCACATATATAATTGGTGTCCCTACCAATTCTCACATTAAACCTACGCCCTTGATCCCCTGATTTGAGTATTTCAGCCTCTCAAGCTTCAAATCAGTCATCATATCCCCCCAACCTACACAGGGAACGCCTTCGATGACCTAACTGCCGAGACCACATTAATAAGCAGCCACATTTGCGAACAGGAAGCAAATTCTAGGGCACTTCCTCAGGGCAATATATTTTATGGCTCTCCAGCCACAGGAATGAGGTACAGATACAAACAGGAAGAAGACATTACGGCAAGGAAAAATCTGCTAATAATTCGATCCAAGTCAAGATTTCCTCCAGTTAAACAAGAAGAAAATAGGAAAACATGAACACGTACAACATGTGGAAAGCTGTCAGGTGTTACGCTTGTTCACCACACAGGAAAAGCAAGGAGCCACTACAAAAATAATGGCAACTTCATCACACTGATAACAATTAGAACGAACAAATTCCTGTCTGTCAGCCCCCAGGTCCTTCATTTTGTCACTATCCGTCATTGTCAGTGTTAAACAAAATCCCTCCATCAGTTGTAATGTATTCTCACAGAGTAGTGACATCAACCAATGGTTTCGTCTGATTTTTGGCGGACATTAGTATTCACCAGAGATGAACATATTCATCACAAAGTTATCAATGAGCAAATATATTCTTCTAACTGACCGGTCTACAAGTCAGTTACTCTGTGCATCAGTAGTTCAAATGAAGCAGTGAGGCTGCGATGTCAGTGAATGTTGGAGTCAGTAAGCTGCATGTTCTTACCTCTATCAGCTGGGTGAGTCACAGTGAGCGGTGGTGATGGGGGTAATGGCGGCACACAGCAAATCCACAATGAGTGATGGATGAAGCAGGCATGGCAGTGGGGAGGGTGAAATGGGGTCACACAAGGGATGGAAGGAAGGGAGGATTGGTGAGGGAGAGGAAGTGGAGTAAAGGAATAAGGATGGTGAGAGGGTCAGGGGAGAAAGGGATGAAGCACAGTGTACAGTTAGGTTTGGGGGAGGAGGTAGAGAGACAACACAATGTGTTAGATCAAACGCATGCAAACACGCCAGCAAGCAGTGGCACCCCAAGGTCACTCTCGCACTACAGTAGGTTATGTCAGGCTATTCGAATGTTATCAGTCTATTAAATGGGCAATATCAACCATGATTAGCACCATAGGTACAGGGCAGGAGGGCCCTACTGCACCTGCTGGTAGCCTGAGTGGGTAGTTATGATCAATTGATATCGCTGATCAGTTAGATGAAAGTTGTGTTTTGTAATACGATGACTGAGCAGAAGGAAGTAACAAAATCTGAATATACAGCGTAAAAGTTTGCGGTGGGAAGGAAACCAGGGCTGGAAACTTGGGCGGTTGGATGGGCCAACCCATGAAAGCACGATTCACTTTCCCAAATCCACAATTCTAACCATAACCTTCTAACAGGAGGCTCTTGAGAGCCTGCACTTGGGCCAGGTCTAGGCCTGGGCCAATTGCGAAACTGTGCATGCATGAGTAGGACAATTGCGACCCCGATTAAAAAGAACGGAGCCGAAACTTAGACTTGTGGCCTACCAACCCGAGTAAAAAGCACAATTGCCTTTCCCCAACCCCTGAAATATAACCTTAACGTTATGGAAAAAACCTTTCCGAGTGGCTTTTTAGTAGGTACAGACAGACCCTATCAGCCCATATCTATGGCACTTATAACAGATGAAGCGCATTCAGTTGACTGATAACATTGGAAGCGGGTGGTTATCTTATTGTGGGTGAATTTTGCACATTTCTTCAGCCATACAGCAGACCAAATGAAGAAGCAGAAAAAAAAACAAATCAGTATAAATCAATTAAAGCACTAAAAGTCAAAATTAGCAAAAAGCAAACAGTGTACAGAAGGTAGAGCAGTTAAATGCATAAATTTGAAATTTTGTGATAGGAGACGAACATAAAAAATGATTAGAAGCCACATGTCATGGTTACCCTTCCAGACTAATGGATGACTAGAGAGCATAAAAAAGCGTAAAACAGATAAAGAACAGTTATGAGTAATTAAATGCAAAAAAAAAAATCATAAAATAATAGTCAGGGATGGGAAGGAAAGATGGCATGATGTTATATAGGCTGCATACAAACAAAACAACTTGGAGTACGAGAGACATCGCTCGAGGTAAAAATAAGGGAAAAAAAATTATTATAATATTAACTCTGCTAAACTATGCGTGGAAAATTCCTCTGAGTATCAGCCAATCGTGAGGGTGGAATGAATAGATGTGGCAGACTTATGGTCGATACATACGAAAGAGTTTGAAGGCAAAACTGCTTTCACTATTCATCATATGGACCTACTCAACTGTTCATAAAATCTCATTATATGGATAAGGTTTACAAACACATGACATGAAAGAAAATCTGAGATGTGTTAGGGGAAAACAGACGGGAAGCTTCCTTGAAGGTATAATCTAAACACTGAACTCCAGATGGCAAGTTAAAGCGCGAGTATCTGTGATTCCAACTGGCTACTCTGAATGTGTTTTTATTCATTAACTTCCTGACAGCGGGGTTTAAATGTGAAAGGGTTAAATCGGACCACCATTATGGACACTACCGAGTGTAAGGGTCAGGTTGTGTTACTCACAGCTAGGTGAGAGTCTTCGGGGCGGGGCTGCAGTCAAGAGGACAGGTGGGGGGGGTTAACTGTACCTGTGCGGACTGCGAGACGGCCTCGTCCAGGGCAGCTGCCCGGCCCTTCACATCCTCTTTGATGGCCAGGTAGCGCTTCTCAGCCAGGCTGTAGCGCTGCCTCACTGCTGCCCCCTCCTCCGCGCTCAGCTCGGCCAGCTGTGGGCCGATCTTCAGGAGCTTGTCGATGTGAGGCTTGTGCTCAGCGATGGACTCCCTCAGGAGCTGTGGGGAGGACAAAGCCAAAGAAGAGTAAGAGAGGAGCAAGGATGACAGCTGTTGCAGCATGACAGCCATAAAATATAACATCATGCAACAAGGTGACACAATAAAAGCAGATCTTTGATCCAAACTGAGGCAGTGCAATATCCTAATGGCAATATACCAGAAAAGCACCTTGAAATTGGAGCTATTGATACATTTCACAGCTATTTTAGCTATTAGGCAACTTCAAAATAGTTTTTCTCCAAAAGAAGGCAACAGAGCTAGACTAGGGTATGAGAGTCAAGATTCACGTGAGAGTGAGTGGACTGAACAGCATGAGACATGCCTGTCATAACTCCATCTTACCCTCATCTGGTCCTGCTGCTGTCTCAGGGCCTCCGTGTCGATGGCGGGAGGAGGCAGCTGGCCAATCAGGGCCTCCGTCTCGCCCAGCCAGGGCTCCAGCTCCTCGTACGTCTCCCAGAAGCGAGCCACCAGCACCTGGGCCTGCTCAAGGGCCGAGAAGCGCTCCGAATGGCTCTGGCTGACGGCCTCGTAGCGTGCGCTCAGGGATTCTGTCTTTACCTGGGGAATTGGTGGGCAAATCACACAGAGTCAGGCATTACATTCTCTCATGCCAAGAAACAAAAGGCAGAGCCACAATGTGTACTCCTAAAATGCCACTCTTACTGTCAGGCCTCCATTTCATCAGGGTGGTCAGCAGAGAATAAATTCTCATAGACCATGATGTCCTGACAGTGAGAACACAACACCTCCAGCAAATGAACACACAGAATAAATTACACAAAATACATTGTAAGGCCTGTGTGAATACAATTCTGTACAATATTATTCTGCTGATGAACAACAAGGAAAACAAACTCATGCCACTGCTGATCTTGCCCCCCCCCCCATACCTGTAGAGCCTCCCTCTGCTGGTCACTGCAGGACTCCAGGATGTCATCGCGGGTTTGGAGCAGCTGGTCGACTGTGTCCTTGTGGCGGATGATGTCGATGTTGAAGGCTCTCTGCACCTGAAGCTGAGCCACGGTCACGTCAGGCTCCAGGCTCAGGGGACCCAAAGAGCCCAGCTTCCTCTCCGTCTCCCCCACCCAGGCCAGCTCCGCATCCACCGCCTCCTCATACTACAGCAGAGAGAGAGAGAGGGAGAGAGAGATTTCATCCAACATGACTCTTTTACTATGGTGAAGATCTTCATTCTGGAGGATTTAGAAACCTGAAAATCATCAAGTCAGATGGATAATTAGAAATGGGATGGAATGCTTTGCATTTATTAAAGTATTATAACATGAATGCATTTTGCTGGGTCCATGTTGTTGTTGGAAATGAGCTTTGGTCAAGTGTTAAGATAAATAATATCATAAAATAGCACTGCATTACAAGAAGATGGCAAATGCCCGTTTCCTGCATAAAACTGCTTGCAGTCTGAGCGCCTCAAAAAGGTTAACAGTGCAGTACCTGTTGTGACCTCTGGATGGCAGCCTGCACCAATTGCACACGCTGAGTGATGGTTTCATCCGCCTGACGGTAGCGCTGGTTGGCGTCAGCGACCAGGCGATCCAGGCCCTCTCGGGCGCGCCAGGGCACCAGATCAAGCAGGGCGCTACCGACCTCATTCACTGTGTCCAACACCAGACGCTTCTCAGCTGACACGCACTTCAGTTCCTGATGGGCACACACACACACGGGAGCAATGTAACAAGTCCTCTCCACACTAAACTGATAAATACTGCTGCCCCTGCCGCGCGCACACACACACACAAACACACACCTTCTGCCTGTCCTGATAGGCAGGCGTGGTGTCAGGCTCTCCATTGTTAAGTTCAGCCTCTACACTGTCCAGCCATTGGTTGAGGTCGTCGTGGGCAGTGGCGAATCGTGTAGCCAGCTGCAGGGCCTGTTCCAGGGTCCTCAGCGCCTTGCTGCTGCTCGCTGTCATCTCTCCGTAGCGGCTCTTTATACCGTCAAGCTTCTCCTGGATCAGCAGAACCTCCTCGCCTGAGCACGGAGAACGAAGCCAGCACGAGAGGGCACAACATAGGTCACATACTGTGAACCGTTGTTACGGGGGTTGTGTGATGACAAAGCACAGAAACATCAGTACAGGGTGTCAGGAATCCTCTGGTACTGAATATTAGGGCAGACAGCCCAACCCCGTCCCAGGAGATCTATGGTTCTGGAGCTTTCATTTCAATACCAGCTTGGCATTGAAGATTCTACAGCTTAGGCAGCTCAATGAGATAATGGGCTTTATAAAGATGTGTGCTTTGTTAAGATAGTATCCCACAGGAGATTAGATCATAAGGAGCAGGGCTGGGCAGCCTGGGTGAAAGGCTATCAAAACAGGTGCCGAAATAGGCCATGTGGGAGGTCAGAGGTTTCAACACCATTCATTTGCAGACCAACCTGGTCCTGGAAACAGAGCCCAGATCAGTTACAGCTGTATGAACCCTGCCTCTGAGGACAGTACATTACCTGTTGTCTGTTTCAATAGGGCTTGACCATTCTTTATGGCCTGATCCACAGTCTTCTTTCTGCTCACGATCTCCTCGTTCAGCGCCTGCAGGAGCAGAAGCAGGGCGTTCGATTCTGCTCTTTTGGGTTGTATTCCTGTGACGTCATCGGCCAAACCACAGAAACTATTTAGCCATTTTTCTTCCCATGCTAATGGTTTGCTAGTGGAAAAAATGTATCGTTTTTGCTGATCAGGGGTCATAAAAGGCCTTCTTTACAATAAAAACCCGATAACTACTTCAACTCAGGGAGATGAAACTTACGAGCCGAACGGAAAACACAAAACCATGGAAACGTGCTATAATAGGAAAGATATAGACCCTGAAGTGGAATCACACTTTTCTACATATGTGTTCGATAATAGACGCGGACTGTATAATCACAAAGTCCCTAAGCACAAAACATTAGCTACCTGCATTAGCTTGCCGTGAGAAAGTTTATTAAGAACCGATCACAAAAAGCATAGCCTACCTCTTTCTGTCAGGAGAAAGAAGAAGATGAGACAGAAAGAGAGATAGAGTTGAAGCAAGAAACCAATTGAGTTGGGACTCGTCCCATGAACGAACAAGCTAGCAAGCCAGCTAACAAGCTGACCATCAGTTGTACATTGTAATTTTTTGAGTGTAACTGAAACTGAACGATGCTCTTTCTCAGCTTTCAGTCAAGCTCCTGATTCCAGAGAGAGATTAAGCAAGAAGTTGTGTGAATTGAGGCTAGCCTTATGAAAAAACTAGCTAGCTACCAAGGTAGCAAGCCATCTGTTGCACATTTGTCAGAAAAGCCATAGTCAGCTAGTCTATATTCAAAACTGCATAGTGCTAAAATGAAGTCTGAAGCCAAAAGATTAAAAAGCATTGCAAATATTCTGTTTTGTGTATTTCCGTTGCAGCTGCAATACATTATCTGTTATAGTGGTATAAGGGCATAGGGAAGAAAAAGCTGTGCATTGTGGGAAAGTAGTTTTAAATCCGTGACGTCTGTGAATACAACCCATACAGGACGGAACAGTTCGGGGTGAACAAGCTGAAGAATAGGAAAAGTACTTTTAAACATATGTAACAAGTCAAAAGGCAGCCATTCATGCGGGGCACAAAAATGGAGCTGCTTCTGACAATGTTCCTCATCCTGTCATTTTACCTCCCCCTTCTCTCAAGCCTCAGTCCACCTTGCAATCTCCATAAGCCCAGCTCTCGTACTTTAATGCTCTGGTGACATCATCCACCCAAAAATCCTTTAATACCTCCCCATCTGCACCGACCAGCTAATGCCCCCCCTCGCTATCCCCTCTCAGTCTCATACCCCCACACCCGGCTCCATCCCCATCTGTCTCACACCCCCACATTCTGCCGAACCCCCCAATGTCTCATACCCACACACCCTGCTCTCCCTCACTCTCTCTTATACCCCACCCCCCCTCCACACGCCGCTCCGATCTCGTACCAGTGTGTGTTTATGCTGCAGGGAGAGCTGCTCGGGCTGATAGCTCTGGACTGACACCTCTGCCAGTCTCTGCGCTACCTCCGCCAGCCAGTTTAGCACCTCCACCTCGTCCTCCCCGAACAGCTGTGCATTGGCCAGGGCCTGTTCCAGCATGGCGGCTCGCCTCTCGCACCATTCACGCAGTTCTGTGTGCCCGCCCCGAACCGCCCCCACGCGCTCCCCGAGCCAATCGCGGTCCGCTGCACAACTCAGCGGGGACAGCAATTGGCCCAGCGTCTGCAAGTGGTCCACCTCCACCCCCCGGGAGGATACCTCCTCTTGAAGGGCCTGACAGCAGCCCGGGAAGTGATGGAACGGAGACAGGGAGGGAGAGGGAGAGGGAGGGAGGGAGATACCCGGCAGACATGTTGGGAGGGGTAGGGTATGGGGAGAGATAAAATGACATTGTGGAAAAAAGAAAAATGACATAAAATGAATGATCATGCAGATGGAAAACAGAAAATCATAAATAATGACAAATTAAAATCATAACATGGCTCTAAAGGAACTGCAAGATTAAATAATCTGCTTGAAGTGGCGCATAAGAAGAAACAAATCAAACTGACAATAATGCATAACATTCATGAATAAAGAAAATACAACAAAATAGCACATGGAGAACAAACAGGGGAAAAGGAGGCTGCATTACAGGGATGGTGTCAGACGAGGGTGGGGTTTGAATGGGCTCCACTGTCTGAGCTCGCTGCCCGTCTGTGACTTCGGCTTTGTGGCTGCCTAAGACATGGGGTCCCAGAACTTTAACCCTCTCATGTATGAATTATGATAAACTCAGGATTTTTTTTACTCATATGGAGTAGTGCCCAAAATTGCAAGCTTACATTGAGAAAAAACACTATAAAACAGCTGTACACTGTAGTGACCTCCATGCATGAAAGGGTTAAGTTTCACATTCTGTCCAACCATAAAAACCCTTGTTTCGAGGGAAGAATCAATGACTATCATTCACTGCCTTCCCATGCAGTCAAACTTCTAATGCCACCATGCTATCACTGACACACACCCGCACACGAATACACACACGCAGCAAGACTTCTGAAGGACTAGTAAGCTCTCCATAACCTCCTGTCTGCGTGGGCTGTGTGAACTTTCCCGAGGAGAACTGTTTATCTGCACCCAATACAATTTAGCTGCAGTTCAGAAAATTTTATTGGGAAAATTTAAATTCTTCAGATCTATTGATCACAATGTCATTTGGCAAGACAGCTATTTTGCCTTTGTGTGCGATAAATACACATTTGAATCCTAATACTTATTAGTTATGAATATTGACACAAAAAAAATGTCCAGTATCCTGTGAAGAAAATTGTACCTTGGAGGTTAATATGCACCAGTTAGACAGCATATTATGGTTTATTTTGCTGCACTCAGACTGTATCTTGTGGGTTATTGAACTACAACCAGACAGTACCTTGAGAGTTACTATACTCCAGTCAAGCAGTACCATGTTGGTTAGTATATTTCAGGCGGACGGTACGTTTTGTGTATTTATGTCCTAGTTATGTGTTACCTTGGAGGTTAGTATATTCCAGTCATGCAGTACCTAGTGGAATAGTATACTCCAGGCCACAGTACCTTGCAGGAAAGTCTCTCTCTTTCTCTCTCTACCCCCCTCTCCCTCCCTCATTATATCCAGACATTACCTTGTGGGTTAGTCCCTCAATCTCCATCTCTCTCTCTCATATGAGTTCACTAATACTAATACTGACTGCTGCTGGAAACACATAACCCAGTTCTACCTGTCACATGGTTGGGTGGTCGACCAGCAAACAAGCCTGCCTGGTCAGGAGGGTGACTAGACACCTTGCAAGACAAAACGCCTGCCAAAGGATAGATGAATCCTCGGCCTGCTAGTAAACACATGCCGTGGATGTGTATAAGGCATCGCTCGCACTGAAGCTTGGATTAGCCATTCGCTGCAACTGAACTTCCCACAGCAATCTTGGACCCTACCTACCATGTCATTGGATCTGGGCACTGCTCATCCAAGAACTAGAGTAGAGCCTCAAAAAGGTGGCTCAGGCAAAAGCCCGCTCACACCAACAAGATCAGCCTGCCAAGAACCACAAGCAAAACCTAATTATCTCTGCATGGAATATACTTTTGTACAAACTCTGTTCAACACAGGCACTTCTGATGCGCCAGAGAGACGCACTGCACTCACTGCTTGTGTGCTCAAAGACTACAGTGTGGACGTCGCAGCTCTTCCGTAGTCCCAACTCGCCGTTGTGGGCAAACTTAGTGAAAAGAAAGGAGGGCACACTTTCTTCTGGTCTGGCAGGACAAAAGTAGTATGAAGAGAACCTGGCGGGGCCTGACTGAATGAGCGCCAAGGGATCGGCAACAGTCACAGCAATAGACGGCTGCTCCTCTCAGTGTGCACTAAATTTAGAAAATGCATTACTAACATACTGCTTTGACCAACAAACAAGCTCAAATGCACATGGATCCATCCACAAACACCAAGCTGGCTTCTCACTGACAATGTCATCACCCACCAGCGAGACATCTTCACATCAATAGAGTGAAGCGTGGAGCTGAGTGCTTAACAGATCATCAAATGGTGTGGTCAAACTTCTGTCAATCAAACCTTCACGTGGGTTGAAGGCTGCTCAACCTCTCAAGAAGCTAAACATCACCAAACTAAAACACCGAGAGTATGCAGATGCCCTAAAATCCTCCATGGCAACCACTATGAGCAGGCTGTTTGGAAATCAGTGGAGCACATCACTGAGCATTGAAAGGTCTTCAAAGAAACAGTCTTCAACACCGCAAAGGACTCCTTGGGGAAAGTCGAGCTCAAGCACTAGGATTGGTTTAATGAGACTGACTGATCTGAGCAAAATCTTCTACGCCTGAAGGCAATTACACACCAGGCTCTTTTACAACACCTTAACTCAAGTTCCAGAAAAGAATGGCGTTTTGAATGCAAAATCTACCTTGCAGAGGCAACTCGGAGCCATGAGAGATCAGGGGTGGGAAAACAAGGTTAAGGAGTTTGAGGACTTCGCTAATTGCAATGACAACATTTTTTGAAGAAACCAAGGTTGTACAAGGTTGTCTAAACGAGGCACCTCACAACTCTTGAGATAGAACAGTACATCCATCTTAAAAAGAAGCCAAAGCACATGAAAAAAATGGCAGAAAAACTTCCATGAACTACAGAACAGACCAGGAACCATCTCTGATGGAGCACTAGGCAAAGTACACTCTCAACCCATTCTGTCTGAACTAGATTCTCCCCACCCCCCCACACTGGATGAGGTCATTAAAGCTGTTGAACAGCTGAATCCCAACAAAAGCACAAGGGCCTGGTGGCATTGCGCAGGAGCTTCAAAGCAGCTGACTTTGCCCAATCAATTTAGGAGCAGCCCACTGGAGAGCATGCTCAGTGGAGAGAAGCCTTCGGGATACACATGAACACAATAAAGAATGAGCTCCAGAAGGGAGGGCACAGGAGGTGCTGAAACAGAGCTCCTGGCCCCACTGCTCCAAATGGCCTACCCTAACAGGTATGTGGCAAGCAGTGCACGTCAAGTATCAGACTGCATAGCCACTCCGGAGAACTTACATCCAACCCCACTATCTGAAAGGAGTCATTATCCTTGTATGGTATGGACTGCGAGACAGTGAGAGTAAGTATACTCAAGCTAGACAGTACCTTGAACGTAAAAACGCAACAGCCAGACAGTTCCTTTTGGGTTAGTATACTCTAGCCATACAGTACCATGAGTTACTGTACTCGAGTCATTCAGTACCTTGTGAGTTAGTACACTCCAGTCACGCAGTACCTTGAGGATTAATATACTGCGGTCACGCAGTAAATTGTGGATTATTGTACTCTAGTCATGCAGTACCTTGTGGATTAGTGTACACCAGCCACACAGTATCTTTTGGGTTGGTGTACTCCAGCCACACAATACCATGAGGGTTAGTACACTCCAGTCACGCAGTACCTTATGGGTTAATATACTGCAGTACATTGTGGGTTAGTGTACTCCAGTCATGCAGTACCTCGTGGGTTAGTATAGTCTAGTCATGCAGTGCCTGGTGGGTCAGCATACTGCAGTCAAGCAGTACCTTTGGATGAGTATATTCAAGTCAAGCACTACCTTGTGGGTTAATATACTTCAATCATGCAGTGCCATTTATGGGTTTGCATACTGCAGTTAAGCCATATCTTGTGGGTTAGTTTACTCCAGCCAGACAGTAACTTGTGGGTTAGTATAATCCAGTCATGCAGTATCTCGTGGGTTAGTTTACTCCAGTCATGCAATATCTTGGGGGTTAATACACTCCAGTCATGCAGTATCTTGTGGGTTAGTATACTCCAGTCATGCAGTCTGTGACGGGTTAGTATACTCCAGTCATGCAGTATCTCGTGGGTTAGTATACTCCAGTCATGCAATATCTCATGGGTTAGTATGCTCCAGTCATGCAGTCTGTGACGGGTTAGTATACTCCAGTCATGCAGTATCTCGTGGGTTAGTATACTCCAGTCATGCAATATCTCATGGGTTAGTATGCTCCAGTCATGCAGCATCTTGAGGGTTAGTATACTCCAGTCATGCAGTATCTCGTGGGTTAGTATACTCCAGTCATGCAGTATCTCGTGGGTTAGTATACTCCAGTCATGCAGTATCTCATGGGTTAGTATAGTCCAGTCATGCAGCTCCCTGTGGATCAGCACCCCCCCGTCAGACAGTACCTTGTGGCGGGTGATCTGCTGAGTGATCTTGGCGGTTTGGGTGCCCATTGGCTCGGCGGAGCTCAGGCGTCTCTCTGTAGTGCTCAGCCATTCCCCCAAGGGCTCCAGCACCTCGTGGAACTGAAGCGCCAGAACCTGCAGCTCTTCCAGCTGCCGCTGTCTGAGGGGCAAGGACACACACTGACCAAGTGTGCGCGCGTTTGTGTGCATGTGTGTGTTTACACATGTGAGTGTGCACGTGTGTGTGTGCGTTGATGTGCATCTGTGCTACCTTGCACTAGCTTTCTCCAGTAGGTCAGTCCATCTCTCTCCCAGGCTCTCCAGCTGCCGGCGGATCTTGTCTCGGTCCTGTGGTTCAGCAGCGCTTGCGATGCGCTCCCCCTCCCCCCGAATCATCTGCACCGTCCCCCGCCGGTCGTCCAGCAACCGCTGCAGCAGCTGGGGAACAGAACACTCACAATGGTCACCATCTCGCTACAAACATTCACAGATTTCCATGAATAGAGGGTGTTTAAAAAAAATGGACCCGGTTAATAAAACATGATAACCCTCTAAACCATTTGTATTTTTTGTGTAATTGTCCCATGTTGTTATCAAGAAATACACTGCATTGAAATTGGGTCCATCTTTTTGAAACACCCTGAATTACTTCATCAATAGTGCTGAAATGCACAGTACAAGTTGTAACTGGTCCCTAGACAACCAGAGGCTTTTCCTGCAGCCATTTGACTGGGATCTCACCTTTTGCTCTTGTATCTGAGCCTTGACCACTCTGTACTCTGCTGACGGAGGTTTCTGATTGGCTATCAGTTCTTCTGTGTCACTCAGCCAGCTCAATAAAGGTTCCAGTGCATCCTGGAACTTTCCACAATGCAACAGGGCTTCCTGAAGCTGTGCAATTCGCTCTGCCACCTGACCACATAGACAATGATCAGTGTGAGAGAGAGAGATATACAAGGAAACAGAGTCAGAGTCTCTCATTCAGTCATTATCCCAAACACACACACACACACACACACCCTTTTGTTGAGGGAGTTCCAGCGTAGATTTGTGGTTTCCAGGTCATGTTCCAGTGCCTGAGTGTCAGTGTGCTTGGCTGCACTCTGTATCAAACCCTGACCCACAGCGTTAACCTGCTGGAGCTTGGGCTGGATGCAGTCCGCCTGCTCCCGCTCCAGTCCCTGCAGAGCACAGAGAGGGGTATGGGTGAGAAGGGCTTTCTGAACAACCCCAAATCTAACCAGACAACCAACAGTTCAATAACAAAATGAGCTAAAGTAAAGACAGAAAGGAGATATAAGAGTACAGTAGGTGTAGGCCAAGATGGAAATGTAAGAAGAGAGCAGTAAAAGGCACAGAGGTGGGAGGAGAGAAGAAGAGAGAAGTAGAGCCAAGAGCAGAGTGTGGGAAAGAAGAGGAGTACGGAGGGAGCCAGAAGAAAGCTGAACACATAATTTCACACGTCCATCTGCACTCAAGCATTATGCCAGAGACAGTAAATGTAATTTAGCTTCCGCCATAAACACCAGATCAGACCCTACAGGGCTGACAGACATCTGAATGGATGCTAATCTACACTGGGCCCCACAGCACAGGTGCTCCGGCCCCCACACCGACTGTGGCACCAGACTACAGAATGGGCTTCCCTCTCCCATTAGACCTGCTATATTAGCATTAGCTGTTAAAACTCCTCTTAAGACCAAATAATGTATAACACTATCATTTGATGGCACTCATGGCTTTACTTATTCATGTGTTTAATATTATTTTAATTTTTTCCGTGACTTATATTTCTACTGTTAATCTTTACTTTTATGGATCACTTTTACTGTATTATGTCAACTGTTTTTACTGCCCTTTTTGTGACGTACTTTTTGCTCACAACAAGTACGGTGCTCCATAACTGCACTTATTATTAAAGCAAAGAGATTTAGAATGCAGACGCCAAACTTCCGTCACCACGCTCTGCCGTGGACTGGCGATTGCCGGGAACGGACTGGGCATTGGGGTGGGGGGAGAAAGCAGAAAACTCAAGGGGACAGAAAGTGACGAATGCTGCGTTGCGGAGGAAGTGGGGGAGAAAGGCAGTGGAGGGCTTGCTATGATGTAGGAATGAGTGGGAGCAGGAGGAGCTGTGTAATACACAGCGTGGATCTCATGTTCGATCACCTCCTGCAAATAAATCTGCTGCTTGTTGGCATGGCATAAAGTGTCTGCTGCTTTCTGAAAATATTAACTCTGTGTTTCTCTCCCTAATACCTATACTCAAGGACTCTGAATCTGAGCTAAAAAGTACACTGAACAGGAGAGAGGCAAAGAATACTAACATTAAGTAACACACTTTCCATACAACTGCTATAGCTCAATGAACAGACTGAGGTCAGCAGAGGGTCAAATGAATGAACATTAATCCAAGATTTAAGCAAACATTCTTTCTCCTGTTCAGCTCACTGCTATCAGGGGACAGAACTGGGAACCTGACCTTAAGTTCACTGACGTCAACTTTTCATAAAGAGAGGGAGAGCTCTAAGCAAGAGGGAAAATAAGATTTAAAAATAAACTAAAAATAAACAGAACAGAACCAAAGGCTTGTGCTATGCCTGATCACTATTTGGCAATGTTTGCATGTGCCCGTTTCTGTCAGTGTCTATCTATGTGCGTTTGTGTGCGAGTGTGTGAAAGTATGTTAAAGAGCGTGCGTGTGTGTGTTTCAGCCGCAGCTGTGTTATGGTGAAGGGCGTCTCTTTTGCTTCAAACAGGAAGTCAGTTGGCCTCAACAACAATGGGCCAGTCATGACAGACTCCACCCTGCCCTCTTTGTGTGTGTGTGTATGTGTGTGCGCGTGTACGTGCTCGGCGCTTATGAATTTAAGAGCCATGTGCAATCCAGTCAATCCTTTGTACTTTTTGCTTTCATTTAACCTCCATTCATCATCTCAAAACAGCACTGGCCCGCTCTCCTTTTCTCTCTGATTTCTATTCCCATTTCACCAGCGCATTTGTTCTTTCCGTTTGTTCATTATTGTGTCCTTCAACTCCTTTCATCCCCATCCTCCCATCTTCATCCAAGACTCCTCTTTTTATCTAATACTCACAGTCATCCAACTCTCCTCCCTCAAACTCATCCGTCTTTCTCTCCATCCTCCAGTCCTTCGCTTGCGTTTCTCTCCCTCTCTCTTTAATCCCGAGCCAGTTAAAGGCGGTTGACTCCAGTAAGGCAGAGCTCTGGAAAATAACTGGGATGTTTCTCATTCTTCTCGACCTCTGAGAGGCATGCCGGCAACACGACCAGGCAAACATGTGCTGCAGTAGCACTCGAGCTTATCTCCCTCTCTCTCCTCTTTCCGATGCCCCATTTCCCTCTCTCCCTGTAACCCTTCCTTCCTTCAGCAGCAGTCACCTCCCTCCAATGCTGGAGTTCAATACACAACCCTGCCCTACATCTCTCTTACATGCTAGAAATCATGCAGAGACGACTGCGAACATACAGTATCTGTAGATTTCCAGGCCAAAGTAGGCGTACAGTACAGATTTCTCTATTCGTTTCAGTCATCCTCACCTTTTCTTTCTTGCACTCCCTCATTCTATTTATACACCCATCTATTTCCACCCATCGCTTTCTCCTTACTAGTATTTTGTTGACCAAGAGTAATTCATCAGTAGAGGGATTAAAAAAAGACATAAATATCATGATGTCTCAGCAGTCATGTAGTGTGCACACACATGCTTTCACGCACGAGTGTGTGTGTGTGTGTGTGTGTGTGTGTGTGTGTACATGTCTGTACTTTTACACGTGTTTGAGAGCAAGCGTGCGAGAGTCACAGACAGGATGATGAGAAAAGACATTTTTGCATAGCAGACCTCTTAACGGTTATTTGCAGATGATCCTCATCAATTAAGGGAACTCAAAGCGGCCGAGACCCCAATATACCGCAGCATAATTCACCTCAGCTCATCTAATCTAAGTGGTCACCATACTCCAGAACACTGAGTTACAACACTGAGTAAAGCCGTAGTGCGTTTTCACGCTGGGCTGCTTTCTCAAGCAGAATTGAATCTTTTGAACTCTGACATTACTATTGTCACTGAATTAATCTCAACATCATTTTAGAGGCACTCCGCTCATGTAATTCTCCATTTCAGAGTATACGCACACGAGCAGGAAACCAGGCAAGACGATTAAGAGGTTGCAGGTTAGCAGAGAAACATGCGCCAAAATCTTTTCAATTACAGTATTGCGCAACCACAAGACCAAAAAGGTTTGGACAGTGTGCAATATGCTAATGAAACAGAAAGCAGTCATTTGAGAAGTCTCTTCCTCCTTCTCTTTCATTGAAAACAGTATAAACATTCTTAAAGGTTTTACCTTATCAAATTAATTGATATCTGTGGACGTAGGTTAACTCCAATTTTGATACCAGAAAAATACTCAAAAAATAGTGATCTGACCTTCTTAGGCAAAATGTAACACTGGGAATGTTGAGGAGGGTCATATACACTGAGGAAGGGTCATATACACTTCTTTGGAACATTCCACAGATAACCAGGTTAATAGGTAACAGGTGATGCTATCATAATTCACTATAACATTCACATCCACAAAGCGCGTGGCCATTTATGAGCAAGGATGGTTCGAGGTTCATCAACATGAGCAAATATGCCTACGGTTAATGAACAATGCATGTCAACTCATGCTTTGAAGGAACTGATGTATTTCACCAATATACTGTCCATGAAATTATTAAAAGATTCAGCATATCTGGAGAAATCTAAATTTGTAATATTGAATTCCTGCAATTGTTGAGCTCTCAGACGCAGTCTCAAAAACAGACATGCTTCAGTAATAAATCCACATGGGCTCTTGATAATATTGGAAAATTCTAGTCAGTAATAACATTTTGTTGCTGCATTTACAAATGCACACCATGACTGTATTTCAGAAAAACACAGCCATACAGTGCCCTCCAGAATTATTGGCACCTTTTAGTAAAAAATGAGCAGAACGAGATGTAAAAATGTCTTTATCTTCTCTCCTAATCTCTCGTTCAAAATTTTTGCAAAATCTAACCTTTTATTTATGTACCATACTTGAAAGAAAAATTACATTTGCATCATGAAGCAATTACTTCTCTCAAAAATATGCATGCCATAATTAATGAAACTCTCAATATTTTGTGCAGCCTCACTTTGCCAGGATAGCGGCTCAGTCTACTCCTAGGTGTGATGAGGTTGAGGAGTACATTGCACGGAATCTGAATCAATTCCTCCGTATAGAGTTTCTCCAGATCCTTCAGATTCTGAAGACAATGCTGGTGGACTCTCCTACTCACATCATTTCAAAGATTTTCTGTGGAGATTAAGACAGTTATGGCCTTGACAAAACCTTTATACTGCAGGTGGTGAAGCATATACAGTCCATTTCATGCTTCCTGGCAGAGGCTGTTTGGATTTCATTCAATGTCTGCAGGTATTTGGGAGTTCGCGATATCATGTATCCTAAAAAGATGTCAAGGTGGTATGAGGAATTTTTCTGTATGGCTATCTTTTCATCAATGCCAAACCCACCTTCGATGTTTATTGTCAAAAAGCTCTCTTCTGTACCCATCTTATCATATAACCCAGTCCCATTGAAATTCCCAGTAACATTAGGCAAACTGTAGGCACTTTAGTTTGTTTCTGAATGACAGGTTTTTTTTCTGGCAAGCTAACCAAACAACTTGTGGCGATGTAGGAGGCGTCTAATGGTAGTTTGAGACTTTCTGACGCCAAGACTCAACTAAACTCTGCAATTCTCCTACTGTGATCCTTAGAGATTTCTTTGTCAGTCGAGCCATCCTCGTCAGAGTGCTTGAGGCCAATGTGAACACACATCCTCTTCTTAACATCACCACTCACTTCAAGCGTGTTAGTCATCACCCTAATATTGGACATTGGTATTTTGAACTGCTTAGAGATCCCGAATTGCGCAGCATCATTACTTTTTGTTACACATCGTCACTGTGTTCGTGGGTCTATCCCATAGTGAGGAATGACCACTGGAGTTCGTCCTGTGTCACTACATATTTATGCCCCAGTGAAGCAGGTCATGTTTGGTCATTTAAGAATTCCGACTCAAACAAGTGAATCTAAAATGTATGCCTGAAAATATTCTTCAATTAGACTTCAATCGTAAAATTTTCTGGGGGTCCCAATAACTGTGGCGCATATTTTGAAGAAAACCATTTCTTTCATGTCAACTTTTTCCCTTACATTTTCATTGAAGTGAAATTATTTAAGATTTTGTTAAATAATTTGAGTCAAAGACCAAGAGGATAAATGACAGTCATTTTTCTCACAGCTTGTTTTGCTCATATTCACCAAGGGTGCCAACAATTTTTGAGGACGCTGTAAAGCAAAAACATCCAGAAATGAAGTAACTTTTGTGGGCTCAAGCACAAGTGAGATGGACTAGCACAAAGTGAAAAAATGTGATGTGGTCTAAAGAGTCCACATTTCAAATGGTTTCAGGAAATAATAGACGTTGTGTTCCAGGACAAAAGGGGATTGTAAGGAATGCACAGTCAAAAGATAGCATCGATCAAAATATGAGGGAGCATTACAATCCATGGCATTGGTAACCTGTCCATCTGTGAAGGCTTAATCCATGAGCATTCTGAAGCAACAGTTGTTTGTTGCCATCTAGATGTCTTTGCCAGGGCTGCTCCTGCTTATCGCAACAAGGCAATGGCAAGCTACGTTCAGCATGTATAACAGCAGCAAGGTAAAGCAGACAATGAATGCAGCTGCTAGATTGGCCTGCCAGCAGTTCAGACCTGTTCCCATTTAAAACATGGCGAGTCTTCAGCAGAGGATAGCAAAGGTAAGACTGTTGAGTAGCTTCAGTTGTGTATAAAAAAAAAAAAAAAAAAAAAACCTGAAAAAAAAAATCCCACTTTCAAAAGCACAGTGTTGAACAACTGCTGAGTGCAGTTGATGTAACACAATGTAACTCAATGGAAAACATACCTCCCTTCTTGGAAACATGTTGAAAGCATAATTAAAATAAGTGTACAACCCCTGGTAAAAAATTATGGAATCATAATTATGGAAACATACAAAGCAGGTTCACTCAGCCTTTTTGCTTCAAAGCAAATACACAAATCTCAGATATGACTCAAAACATTTAAAAAAAAAATTCCCTTAACATTTAGGCTTCATGAAACACCTCCATTCGATTAGATTAAATTAAATAATTTTAATTGACAGCTCGTATTTTTCATAATCAAACAGAGGAAAAAATTATGGAATCACCAACAAGAAATCAGAATTCATTCTTTGTGGCTGCTCCTCAGGTTTTTTATGAGGCCTGAATTCTTTGTGACATGGACTCCACAAATGAAAAACAATATTCTCCGTCAAGTTGGTAACATTCTTGAATAGTGGTTGACAGATCAGCTTTGTGAGATGAGGCCTTGACATGGACGCTTTTTTTTTTTTTCCTCCACCAGTCGGATTGAGATCCAGACTGCTGCAGGCCATATCAGTGAGTTGATATGCCTTCCCTGGAAATAAGCTTTTATACTCTTTGCTCTGTGGCTAGATGCATTATCATCCTGAAAAATGATTTCATCATCACCAAGCCTATTTTCTATTGATGGAGTAAGATAAAGGTCCAAAATTTCAAGGTGCAACTGCTCATTGACTGTTGAAGTAATGATCGCCATTTACCGCCGTCCTGTACCTGACATGGATGCCTATCTCATAAATGAAAGTGGAAATGTACTAGTTTTCTTTAATCAGTCATCTTTATGCATTTCATTGGAATGACAGCAGACAAAAGTTCTTGTATTATCGCCTTGGCCATAGCAGATTCGTGATTCATCACTGAATATCACTTTCATCCAATCAACCACACCCTATGGTTGCTTCCCTTCAGCCCAATGTGACTTTGCTTTCTTCATTTTGTGTTAGTGCTGGTTTTCCTTTAACTTTTCTGTATGTAAATCCCATTTCATTAAGCAAAATTCTTAAAGTTCTGTCGCAAACACTGACTCCTGTTTCTGCCCATTTATACTTTATTCCTTTTGTTGTGCATTTCTGATGTTCACGGCACATTTCTTTGAGTTTTCCGTGTTGATGCTTTGCCATCTGAGGCCTAACCGTACATTTTCCTTTTATAACTTTCACATTTTGTTTATACTTGCACCAAATTATAGACCCAGCTGACAGGGAATAAACAACATTGTTTGTCGCTTTCCGTGTTGAATTTCCTTCTTGAAGCAGTTTTATAATCCCTTAAATTGTTTCAATTCACAGCTCTCTTGTTGGTGCCATGCGTCCTCTCAATCAGCAAAGTTCAACACCTTGTTTAGTTCTGCAAGTACTCTCTCAACGGCAGGCTAATTTGCATATCCAGATTTATGTTGGTATTTATTTTGGACAAGGTGAATCCATAATTTTTTCCACAATTTTGAGGGATTCCATATTTTTTTCTATAATTGCATATGAAAAAATTATTTTAATCATTAATTAAAATAATTCAATCTAATTTGTAAGAGGTGAGTTTCATGAAGCAAATAAACAAACATTGTTCTGCATCATATCTGTGATTTGTTTACTTGTGATGAAGTAAAATAAACAAACATCCTCTAGTGTGGTGATTCCATAATTCTTGCCTGGGGCTGTATATTGACAAAAAGATCAAAGTTTAATGGTTTAAACATTAATTATGTTGTCTGTGAACCATTTTCAATTAAATATAGAACATAACTGATTTGCAGATCACTAATTTCTGCTTTTAACATTTTACACTCTTTCTCAAATTTTTTAGAGTTGGCAATAATTTAATTTGATTAGCAAATAAAAAAATTTGTACAGGTTTAAATTGTTAAAAAATGTACTGTAAAATGTAAAGTTATTGATAGGAAAAATAATATGATAATCAATTATTATTTAAAAAAAAAAAATCAAATTAATTACAATTGCTGGAGGTCCTCTTACAGCCGGGACGTGGCTTCTAAAACTGGGAACATGCAAAAACAAAACTGACTGTCAGCAAACGGTTTCAGGGTCTTTCTCTGCATGCTTGTCCTCGACAGAAGCCTGCCCTTGCAGACAGCGTCAACACCTTGTCGAGAACAAATTCAAAACTGTTTTATCTGTTGGTTATCGGTTAGCCTTCAAGCCAATCATTTATGCAGTTAAATTCTGACATGAGATGGGACTAAGTGCTGAAGTAAAAGAACTCCATTCTGCAGGCAGTGCAAATTTAAAACATTTGATTGAATGGAACTGGATTTCAAACAAATTTCATTTTGAATCTAAAAACAAGACTTTTCACAAAATTCTTCCCAGTCATCACATGTTCTCTCGACTACCTTTCCCCTCTCTTCTATCGTCTCCATTAAATGACAAAAAAGCGCATTCATATGGCCTTAAATAGACAAAATGAATCCCGGAAAAATATAACTATATACTTTTAAGTGCCCAAATGCAAACATCATCCTGCTCTCATTCAGGTGCATCAGCAGGGAGCAGCAGCCCAGCACGTCTAAAGTACTTCAAACAACTCACCACTGGATAGATTAGTATAGCTGCAAACTTTCTCTCAAATAACCAAAATCATAGTCTTTAGAGTAGTGTGAACAATACCAATGTTTTTGAGAGAATCATTACGACTTCATAAACTGAACACAAAACAAATACAGCAGATTACATCATAAAATTATTTTTGCCAAGGAAAAGTGTATTCCTTTGTTTTGCAGACAAGCCTCAATTTTAAAAAAGCATTGTTTTCCATTCAGTTTATTTTGAGCCATGACCCCTCTTGCATTTGCTTGACCTCTCTTTCAGTCTTTCCACACCTTCCGAGCATCACAGATGCATCCTGTTCTAACTTTATCATAAAGATCAAAACTGTGTCTCCCCCCCATCCCCATGTTCGCGGGTCTGATTCACTGGACCTTGAAATGTCAGGAAAACCCCACACCCCATTGCTGTATCCATCTGTATGTCCGCCTGTGCCTCACAGCAATCTGTAACCCTCACCCAGCAACATCCCACACCTGTCTGTCAATCTGCATAACCCCATTTCTGATCAACAGTGCCCCTCCCGGCTGGGCAATAATCGTTGTTGGCAGACAAGAGGTCTGTCTGCAACCGCAAGCCCACTTTTCAGCCCAAATAGGACATACTCAGTGAGACAATGGCAGAAATATGGAGAATATTTTGGCCTTAAGGTGACTGTCATGCCCTGCCTGCTCAAGGGCTCAAAGGGGAGTGGGTAAGAAATACAGATTGGTTCATGGAGGAGGGGGGGGGTTGTTTGGCTCCGGCTCAAGTCTCTCCCCCTGGCAACTATAAGCTCTGCACATTCTTATCTTCTATTTATATTCCCAACAACTTCAAACTCCCCATTTGTGTAACTGACAACATCAGTGCAGCAGAAGACCCCATGTTTATTTCTCACTTCCTTATCACCCCAGAGGCCAGCGGCACTGCAGGGCAGGAGGAGGGTGAAGGGGCGGGGAGCAGGCTCTATATTTTTGGGTTGTGCTGACCGACAAAAGATTTTCTATCAGAAACATTCTCAGGATCATAGATCTGTGATCCAGCTGGGCTGGCCCCACTGTAATTATAATCCTACCAACACAAACTCAGTCTGACAGGACAGCGCGTTTGATTAAATTTAGGGCCCAGACTGAATGGACCAGCACGCAAACACACTGGTCTCTCTGGGTGAGGCTGACAAATGACACAGCAAAGGCCACAATGGCCCGAGCACAGCTGCTCATGGCTACATGGTAATGCAATTTCCCTCTAATATGCTCCAAGATCTCTACAGTTTCAAACAGCAGTATCTATTGGAAAGGCAATGAACAAGCACACATACAAATGTACATGTACACAAGCATCTATAGATTAATTTTAAGGCATGACACATGGTACTGGTGAGAGACAGAACAGGCCACTTCGCAAACATAAATGCATGAACAACTCCAGGCCTAAAAATACAGGCATAATAAAGACACACACACTCATGTATTTATAGATCAAATGAGGCGTAGTGACCATAGTGTATTGTATCATTTTGCATCTGACTGATGCACCAACTGCCTACGTACAACCCACGCACAATTCCCAATCTAATTTGGAACAAACAAAAGAATTGTAAGAGGCATAGGGCCACAAGGGACACCAATAGATCTCAGAGAATGACTGAAGGGGCGATGGATACAGAGACTAGGGCCGAGCAAGGTGACTGAATATGTAGGTCATGTTCGCATATGGTAAGACAAACCCTCACAAGACCTGTAACCCTCACATTGGACGCCTTACAGACAGTGACCCACGTACTGACCTTAGTCTCTCTCAGACCACTTGAAAAAAGCACGGACAGATGTATGGACTGTACCTCTGCTTCGCTTTCATCGTCAGGACTGCATGTTGGCAATACCCCCGGCTCCACTGCCTCTGACACCGGAGTCACCTCTGTGCTTCCGGGAGGCTTGCCCCCCAGGATTTCAGGCTCAGCTTGAACTTCATCAAACAGTCCCTGGAGGAAGCCCGGCTCCAGTAAGTCCCACTGAGCAGTCTCTGGTCCCGACCCATCTGAGTCCCAGTCGCTGTCTCCAGTGGTCGAGCCAAGCACAAAGACCACCCCTGATTGGCTGTCCTCAGATTCTGAATCCTCACACGTTGAGCATCGTTCTCCAACTAGTGGAAGGCGCTCTGGTGCAGCCAGGTAAACAAAACTATCAGAAGAGAGGAAGGCTCCCTCCTCTGGTGCAGGTTTAGGGAGGGGGCTGGGGGGTGCAGAATCCTCCAGCGGGGAAGGAGGACTGCCAGGGGGGAAGAGAGGTGGTGCTGACACTGCCAGGTACACAAAACTGTCTGTGGCAGCAAAGGCATTAGAATCTCTGCAGGCCTGACCCTGCCTTGCCTCCTGTTCCTCCTGCTTTGAGGGAAACAGGGGGAGGGGGGAAGGAGGTGAGGAGTGAACATCTGGGGGAGAGGTATCAATAGGGGCTTGTGGAGAATCTTCTTTAGAGGGGGAGGTGACCCTGTGTTCAGAGTTTACCGCATTACCAACATCCTCTTCTAGTGCAGGGTCATTCCCTATTGAAGTGTCACTACTATTTGGCCATATTTGTGAAATCTCTTCAAAATTTGAGGCCCTCTCCTTTAATCTTTCACTCAGCTCAACTGCACCCAAAGGCTCTTGAGTAGGGTTGTTCTCATCCATTTCAAACCTGCTCACTTCAGAGGTATCCTCTGGTCCTGAGTCGAGCTGCACCGATTCTCCCAAGTTCTCCCAGCTCGGTCCCTCACAGTCTTCATCCTGCCCATTGGAGTAAGGGTTCTCCTTAGCAGTGGGGGAAAGCGGTCGAGGGATCAGTTCATCATCCTGGGGCTTTTCTCCCGTGCTTAATAGGAGAACTCCATCATCTCCTTCTGAGGATACTCCGCTACCCAGATCAGAGTCTGTTCCAGGCCGCTCAGAGTCAGAGCCAGTGTCAGCTGGGCCAGCAGGGTCCAGGTTGGACATGTGGATTCCACTGGAGTCCGACTCTCTGGTCCACTCTGAGATGATTGCCCCCGTGCCATCCTTGTCAGCTGTGTGAGAGTTCTGGTCTTCTTCATCTGCATATTCCTCCTCCTGCTCTTGTGACATTCCCTCCATCTCCTCCATCCCCTCAGGAATAGACTCAAGGCTGAGCTCATTGTCACATGAAGCAGGCTCCCCTAAAAGGGGCAGAGTCTCATCTGAGGCAGACTCTTCTGAAAGGGTTTCTGTCTGTTCCAAACAGGCAAGGGCTGAATCCTGATCCAGAGGGTCAATACAGTGTTCGGTAGAGCTAAGATCAGGGTGCTGTGCAGAGTCGAGTGGTTCCACAGGATTCAAGTCCACGAGGACCTCGAAACACTCGTCTTGTAGACACTCAGGTGAATCAGTGACCATTTGCGGCAGCAGACATTGAAGGACCACCCCATCCTCCTCTTCAAGGCACTGTCTTTCCAACTCCAGGAAGAGATCGTCTGAGCTGGGCCCCGAGCTGGGGCAGGGGGAGATTCTAGTGGGCTCAGAGCTCCCAAAACCAGAAGGGGGAGTGAGAAGTGGCCAGGGCCCCGAGGGGCCAGGGGGTGGGTGTGGGTCTTCTGCCCTCTCCTTGCTCTCCAACTTGAGCACAGCTTCCCAAGACCTCTCCTCCCACAGATCCCTCTCCTGTTGTGCTGTGCTGTCCTCCTCTTCCATCTCATCCTCCACCAGCTCCTGCAGGATCCTCCGCTCATCCTCCTCAAATCGCAGCTCAGACGCAGTTCGCTCCCTCAGGCCAGCGGAGGATGACGACAAACCCAGCAGCCCTTCCTCACCTCCCTCCTGGCTCTGGAATGGGGACAGTGGCAGCCCCTCGTAGCCCACAGCTTCCCTGTCCCGCAGAAAAGGTGAGGGAGGGTCCAGCAGATACAATGACTCCTCATCCAGGTCACTGTTTTCTCCAAGCAGGGGGGGTAGGGCAGGCAAGTTGGGGAGAATTCCTCCCCCTTGGCTCAAGGACCTTCGGCCCCCTTTCATGCTGCGAGGCCAGGTGCGGGCCTTTGTTGGGGGACAGAATACAGGTTTTGGAGAGACTAATGGTGGTAAGAGAGGGGCGGTGTCTTGATCCTGTTCCATAGAGGGGGGCTCACTCTCCTGGGGATCTACAACCTGAGCTGCTGTCATTTCACAGACTCTGGAATGTTCTGCAGGTACAATAATGGGAGGAACAGCTATCCCCTGCTCCTCATCTGTCCTTCTCTTCAATTGTCTCGAGACATCCCGACTGTGCTGAGGGGGGCTTGCCAACCCATGCTGGTCCAGGGCGAGGGCAGGCCTCAAAAGGGGGGGCTGTTCTTTGGATGCGGGGGGGAAAGCTGATGTCCGCTTTTGCTGATTCAGTAGCGGGTGGGGTGGGGGGAGTGGTTTTTGTCTGGATGGGGGATGCTGGGAAGGAGGGAGGGGGGTAAGTATTTGGGAAGGAGAGCATGGCACTGGAGGAGTCCGAGCACCTGCAGAGGACACAGGTGAAGCGGAGTAGGATGGAAGATGAGGAGGCGTGGAGGAAGGAGGCGATGGGGCAAGGATTGAGGGAAGAGGCTGGAGAGGAGAGACTGGGATCCCCGCCCCCGAAAGTCGCTTCTCCGCTGAGTCTCCTGGAGACAGTTCAAGCCGCTCTGCAAACTCAGGGTAGGTGGGGGGCATGAAGGCCTTCCAAGAGCGCCGGTTAGGGTTGTCCTTCCTATCACCGCCCTGGTGGCGCCTTTTAGTTACGGCAGCAGCTGCCCCAGAGGTGGAAGAGGAGGGGATGACAGCTGATGCAGCACCTGCGACCCCAACGGGAAGTTTACTCTGATGCTCGCCTGTCAGCTTCAGAGCATCGAAGATGACTCGCTCATCTAGCTTCCGGACGCCATCACCGGGTCGGGAGACGAACACTCCCCCGACCTCCGCCCCAAGGGTACCATTGCTGGAGAGGGTGCTGCCCTCGCCGCCACCTGACCCCAGCGTGCTACGGGATGGCTGGTTAATTTTGGATCCCTGATCAATCTGCTCGTTGATGCGCATAGTATCATAGATTGACCGCTGCGGAACATAACAGTCCTCAATGTACCCCTCTTCATCTTCTCCTTTGCCCAGACACTGGGGGTTCTGCCGCAAGCAGTCCGGGCGGCTTAGGGGCTTCCCCATGGCCACCCACCCCCCCACAACACTAGAAAGCAAGAGTTGAAGAGACCCTCAGAAATTTTGGGGCACTGCACCCTCGGCAAGTCCAAATCTGTAGTTCCAATCAGTGGTTTCAAATGACAGAACTTCGTCTTGAGTTTGCCAAAAATAAAATGTATGCAATCAAGAGCTATAAAATAAATCCACCGGGCAAAACCAAATGAAAGATTAACAACAGCAGTCACATGATTCAATTAGCCTCATTTTTCCTTCCCCAGAGGCTTGACTGGCATGGAGTCTATTGCAGTCATTAATCAGTAATGATAGTCTTAACTGCAGTATAGTATTCGGGAAGGGGGGGGGGACATTATCAACGAGTCGGACTCCAAGACACGCAGGAAAGGGTGAGGCTGTCCGAAAAACTTCCCCAACATTCAGTTTCCACAATGAGCTCCAGGAGACCTCCACACCCCCTGACTCCATTTCCCCAACTATTTCGCACCGCCAGAGCACTTCCTTCCTCACCTCTGTCTCTCACTCTCCCACAACAGGAAAAGCACAAAAGGGTTGAGCAACTTTAACTGTTGGAGGGAGTAGCAGCCAAGGCGGTGCTGGGCTCCTTTTAAGGTGCGAATGCCAGACTCAAGTTTAATGAAAAAAAAGAAGAGGTTGAGGTGGGGGATTGTAGAATGGCTAGTTCAAGAGTTTAGCGTTTTCTCTCCCTCATTGTCTTATTTCTTCTCTTTTCGCAGCAGCTTTGAGCTGTCATTTCAGTTGCCAACAAAAAATGCAGTCTGATGCAAAAATATAAAAAAACTGCTGCAAAATACAAAATATATGAGCAATTTAGTGCCGAATAAAACAGTGGATTAGAAAAATAACACATGAAGAGTCTTTGAAATAAGCAGAGCAACTACAGCACTGATAGCAGTCACGAACAGAGCGCAGCTTCTCATTCACTGCCCTTACTGGTGGAGATGGCATCCTTACTGCAGCGGCTTGCTTCCTTTTGGCTGCCTTCATCTCTTTCACTCCCATTGCAGAGCACGCGCGGGGGCCGTTTCTCAGCTCAGTCCTCCCCGGCGTCAGCAAAGGCTCTTCATCATCCTCATAATCGTCATCCCAGCTCCTCTGGGCTCTGCTTAGGTGCCGTTGGAGGCGTCCCAAAGCGAAATCCGATCCCCAATAAGAATTTTTCAAAATCGCGCTGTTAAAAAATTTATGCACACAAAGACATGTAGATCCAGGACAGCCTAATTCGTGTTTCTCCTTCTCGTTACCTCTTCTTCATCCCATGCTTCTCAGAGGGGAGAGAAAAAGTCCAAAAATCCGAGGCACCCAAGAGAGGAGAGAAGAGTTGGGAAAGCGTAGGAGGTTTATAATGCGGCAGGGCTGGAGGGGCATTTAGCCAGAGGAGCAGGGTGTGGGACGCGAGGCTGAAAGCGACACGGAGCCCAAATGCTGCCCCGCGGACGCTCTTTGCCCAGACGGTCTCCGGACGCGCTCCCTCTCTCGCTCAGTCTCTTTCTCTCCGCTAGTCCTCTGCATACGAGGGTAAAACAAAGGTCCTCACAATCTCAGCGCTCTCCTCTGGGCTCGTCCCTTTCACAGCTTCTCCTCCGGCTGCCCTCTCCCTTTCTCTGCGCCTCTGTTCACAAGCTACTAAAGAGCTAAAATGGTTTGCAGCTGCTAAAAAAATCTCCCACTTTTCCTCTCTCGCTCTCGCTTGCTCGCACACTGCCCCCCTTCCTCTCTAGCTCCCTTTCTCTCTCCTCCTCTGTTTTTGTTTGAATCGTGCACCGTTTGTTCTGCTTCCTGCTCGGGTATTAAAACACAGGAAGTTCTCCAATCATGCCGGTTTCCTTTCCCAACAGAAAAAAAAAGAGCATGAGAGGGGGCTGGACAAACGAGCAACATGGAGACGGGAGGAGAGAGGGAGGAGGGCCAATACGGCCAGCAAGGAGAGGGATGAGTGCAGATAAATTATCTGAATTTTATCTCCCGAAAAAAAAAAGGAAAAGGAACATTGAGACAATTATCATGGAAAGACCATAATCCCAAATAAAACACTCGAAAAATCGCCTTAGGAAACAGACGGGGGGAAAAATAAATAAAAACTTAGGCGGATTTTCTCTGCGGTCCAACAACCAAAGTCCACATGACAAAAGATCTCCTCCGCCGTGAGGTAATGTCAGTCCTTTTCTAGATGTACCAACCACAGGGGACCACGGCATGCGTCACCAAACATGATTCCAGGAAGGGAGCAGACTCTTACGATGAGTGAGATTTTAACATTGGTTGCTTCTGTACAACTAAGACCTGCCTCTCCTGGGTTAAGCAGCGGTCCGCTGAAGAGCACAGCAAAGCAGTGGGCAGGCGAGCTCTCAGAGGAAGTGAGACTGGGTATGCTAACGAGAGATGGACTGGATATGCTAACGAGAGATGGAGAGAGCTATAGATGGGCAGGAGTGCCAGTCAAAAAACCAGAGCTCGTCAATAACAAAACAGCCTTTAACAAATAAAGTAAATCAGTAGAAAGGAAAGGGAAACTTCCGGTTCGTCCCACTTTCCCGCTCGTTCAAACCTTCTTTTCCTTCTTCTACTGTGCTCCCAGAGGTTGAGATTTTTTTTGAAGAACATGAGCGTAGCCAGAGACAAAGACAGATTTGCAGGCTTCCTTTCTAGTCCAGGCTTCTGCTGTGCTGTAACTGAACCCGGCCAGCGCTCTGTGTTCCTGTGTTTGGAGCTGGGGGCATGAGGGAGGGCGTGGGCCAGAGGTCGTCCGGATGACTCCAGGAAAAAGGGAAAAAAAAACTGAATAAATTCAAGACTGACGTAATCCAGCCAGAAGACCAAATGACCTCAGATTGTACCGGCCTGCAGAAGGGTGTGTGAGTTTGTGTTTCTTCATTTGTCCCCGCCGTAGGTCTTTATCCAACTTTTCCGACTCCTTTGCTATTGGTTTACATGCTCCTTCTCAGGCTGTGTTCCCCTGTCCCTCCACCCCGGTGCCATTTTTCAGATGCTGTCTCTTCATCTGTTTGTAGAGTCTGGCAGAGAAGGTCCGAGCTGACAAACGAATGCCTGCCTGCGCATTACATTTCTTTCCATTCCATACACATTCTCCACTGAACTGGGGGGAGGGAGTTTCTCTCTCTCTCTCTCTCTCTCTCTCCTAACTGTTGCTGTAAGCTGCCACACTGCCGTGGCCTGCATGTCAAACGAGCTAAATATTCTGCCTTTCTTTTAGCGCTCCCTCTCTCCCTCTCCCCCTCCCTCCCTCCCCTTCTCATCTCCCTCTCTCCCTCCCTGTCAGTTGTGCTGCAGCTGTCATGGCCACTTTCAAAAACTTCTTTACAGAAACAAAAGGGGTTTGTCAATTTTCCCCCTCAGTCGCTCTCTCCATCAGTCGCACACGTCAGGGAGCCCCTGCACACAGACGCACTCACACACAGACTGCATTCCAACTGAAAACACACAACTAAAGAAAGATAATAATGTTGGACTAAGGAGGGATGGAAAATGGTAGTCTGGCAATCAGTGGAGGGGAACGAGTACAGCCAAAGAAAAATCAAAGGCCTGGAGGAGAAATCATGTGTGCGTACTTAATGCTAACAACGATTCTCCTGCTCTGTCTGCCTCTATACTGAACATTCACAACCACACCGTCCAAACTTTAACAGTCACAGCTCACTGACCGTCGCCCCCCTCCCTCTCTCCCCCCCAGTCATACATTCGCATCGCCAGTCTTAACGGTCACGGCTGGTTAAAAAGTCACAGCGGCGACTGAGACAGGAAGGAGGGGCTGTAATCCAGAACACCACCCCCGGCACACAGGGACAAACAGAGGGCTTGCTGCCGAGTTTCAGGGGGAGAGACTGAGACCACGGAGACGGAGCTGCATTATCTCCGCAGCGCTGGGCACGGTGAAGCGCTGACACTGTGCATTCCCGCCCCACGCTTCTGTTTGCTCACAGGACACCTGTCGTAACGAAACTTCCAACAGCCCCCCCCCTCCATCGCCCCATTCCACCCCACTTCTCTCCGCCCGATTATTCATTAATCTCTTCCTACTCTGTTGTCATTGCATCTATATTTCTCACCAACTGAACCCTTGCGCTGATCCGCCAGCTCTCTTGCCCCCATCTCCTCCCCTCCATCCCTCCCTCTTCCTCTCTCACCGTTTTATCATTAACCATATTCTCCACGTGACACTCGATGTCTGCTTTGTTCCCACTGCTTTGAACAACCAGCCAACAGACTAAAACATGGGCAGACCGCTCAGTTTGCACAACAAAGTAAACCAGTAAAACACAGTGAAGTACAGCTGCATTCAAGTCATAAAAAGGTGCACATGTATTACAGCACTGATTTGCTCAAGGGCCATATGTGGGTCATTCATTATGGCAATAAACCACTAGCTCGATCAAGCAGGGACAAGTACGGGCGAAGATTGTTCACATACACACATCCATGTCAACAACCTGGACACAGTCACAACCAAACAGGCCAAACCAACTGATTTTTCATTTTTCTGATCGTTTCCTTACATTGAGACCAGGTTTTGTCTCCATCTCAAGCCTGTCGCGCTTCTCAGAAAAAAGCCTCTAAAACAGGATGACACCGAACAGAATTCTTAACTACGCTTCCCATGATTCTATGCACCATATAGCAGAAAGAGCACACTCAGATTTGCTATATCACAGAGACATATCTAATCATATTTATTTAGATGTTATCTGTTACATTAGGAGGTTTAACTTGTGATCAGTGGTGGGCTAAAGAGAGGCGGACCGAAAGAGAGCGGAGAGGAGAGGGGGGCTGTGTGTGCGGAGGAATGTTGAGCTAATTCAGAGCAGCTGAAAAAACAGGAGAGCCGAGAGAGTGTCGAGCGGAGCTGAGCCTCGACACCCGCACCAGCACACTCACCGATAATATACACGCCAGTCACAGAGAGACATAACTTACACACGACTGCTCGCAGATAATATCAACACCACACACATACGGTACACAAACACATTAACAGTCATAATATATAAAGCATAACTCACACATGATACCTTTATCCCAGACATGCATACATACACTAACTCACACACACACACACTTACTGAAAGAGCACTAGTGGTATACAGCAAAGGTACTCTACTAATGAGATTACTATAAATCATGTTACTGTAATAGAATCACCCTTATGGCAGAAAAATAAAAACGCACATGGCCCGCGCTGCAGGTCTTCTCACAGAAAAAGCAGAGTGAGGGAGAGAAGAGAGATAATGGAGGACATATAGCCTTCAACTGCATCTCAACTCTTTTGGTGGAGAACTTGACTTCTCTATTATACACTCACACCAACTACAGGCTGCCTTTTCGGATAAAATTGTTGCCTTAAGATACTTCCATTTAATCAAAAGGGGGCATCTTAAAAAAGAATCACTTCCTGCAAAATTATTTTTGAACTTGTTTTACTGAAATTTAACAAAAAATTTCCATGAGGTCAAAGCACATGAGTCCATAACAATGTGCTCATAGAGGTCCTCCTCCAGGGCCTGAGGGTAAGAGTGAGAGAGTGTGTGTGTGTGTGTGTGTGTGTGTGTGAGAGAGAGAGAGAGAGAGGGTGTGTGTGTGTGTGTGTGTGTGTGTGTAGGGGGAGCAGACCGGGTCACAGGGCAGGCTATGGTCCCTGAAGATAGGGTTGAGGAAAAGCCCTGGTTGTTATGAGAGTAAGGGTGGAGGACTCGAGGGCCGGGGTGCCAGGAAGCAGGGGTGAGGACATAGGAGACAGAGGGCTGTGATTTAGGTGCCATTCCTGCATCCCGCCCCTGCACTGGAACTCCGACAGGAGAGGGCAGATTAGGCCCCTGTGCTCCCCGCTACCCGCTACCCTCACACAGCTGTTCTGGGGCAAAGGGACCAGACGGCACATGCAGAACTGGCAGAGAATTCAGGGGGCCACTCCCACAGAGTGAGTGAGTGTGTGTGCACGCGCGCATGTTTGGGTGTGTGTATGTGAGTCTGTGTATGTGAGTCTGTGTGAGTGAGAGAGCGAGAGAGTGTGTGTGCGTGTGTGTGAGAAAGAGTGTGTGTGTGGGTTTGGGGGCGTCAGGGACAGCTGGGATTCCGGACGATCCAACTGACTGGAATTAGAAACATCCTTACAGACTGTGAACACATTGCTTCCACACACACAACAAACACAATCTCCTTTTACACACACGCATACACACACACACACACACACACGCACGCACGCACAGAGCTCCAGACAGACGCTCCCCACAGGGCTCCTGTGAGATGGGATAGATAAAGCAGCAGGGATGAGGGGGAACACACAGGAGAACAGGACTGAGCCTCTTTAGCCGCTTACCCCCGCAATACCCCCCAGTAACCCCCCCACCCCAGACAGTGTCTCAATTAAACCAGTGTTCACAACTTCAGTAATGACAATCACTAATCCCACACCCACACACTCTCTACCCTCCCCCCCGCCCCGCGCACAAAAAATACACACTCTGCTCCACCCCCCCTCAAACTCAGCCATGACATCATCAGTGTGAACCCAGTGTCATTCAAACAGGGGCTTGAGGTAGGGGGGCTAGTTTTCACAGCCGCCAGACACCGAATGGGTTTAATATTACCCAAGTGTGTAGCCATACAGGCAGGAAAGGATGGGGAAAATGGAGGGAGAGAGGGATGGACTGGGGTACCGCGGTGGGGAGAAGGGGATTCGGGGGGGAAAGTCAATCCTGCTGTCTGTACCAGACCAGGCCTTATTCCATCACTAAAAATACACTACAGACTCTCAACCCTCCCGTCTCTACGCTCTATAAACTGCCTGCGCTTTGCTGGGCGCCATACCGAACCACTCTTCGCACTGATCCCAGATCAGACAAGCGGGCCTACAGCTACTCTCCTCACTGAATCTGCTTATTCACAATCCACCTCAGTCACGCTCTTCGCACTGATCCCAGATCAGACAAGCGGGTCTGCAGCTTCTAGCTTCTCTGTATCCGCTTATTCACAATCCACCACACTCACGCTCTCTGCACTGGTCCCAGATCAGACAGATATGCCTGCAGCTCCTCTCTTCACTGAATCTGCTTATTCACAGCCCGCTACACTCTCGACAGACATCTGCCCGCCTCTTACACAGCTCCTTTTGTCTCCCTCTCGCTCACACACACAGACACCAACTAGCTTTCTTCAGCTGAATGTCTGCACCATACTGACAGGACAGAGAAGGAGGGAAGAAGAGGTCAGAAATGGAAAGTGTAAAGGCTTGTGCGCACAGAGCAGTCTGGATATTAATAGCTGGAATAAATCTGTGTGGGAGCCGGACTGAAGAGGCTAAGGCTAAAGAAACAGAACACGAGGGGATCCGAGAGAGGAGCACCAGCGGGGAACAGAGGGGGAGAGACGGGCCGACTGCAGTATGATGTCTTCCCACCAACTAACTGTTGCTCTGCAAAACTACAGGTCGTCGCCTGCAACTGCAGGCGTATGTGATCAGATGTAAAAATTGACATTCCATGACAGTGATTTTTCAGATGAAGGCTGTTAAAGTCGGGCAATTTCACTTTTATCTGCGATAACAGTTTACTTCTTGCATGATTCCATTGAAACTAATGGGTAAATCACAACTTTTTTGAGATCAAATACTTCATAGGCACAAACAATAAACTATAGCAAATAGTCAAAAAAGTCTAATAGTCATGAATTTTTACTTGAGGCGTTCACACATCCCCCGTACGTCTGGAACTTCACTTCTCAATACTCATATCAGAAAAAAAAAATCATATTTATAACGGAAGCATCAAGTTACATTGAAGAGGTATTAACTCTTTAAAAACAAAGTCAGGTTTTCCTCTCCCCCATTTACTTGAAATTTGCAACCAAGATAAAAATACTTTATCCAACTGAATAACAATGCATTTCTCCACCCAAAATCACAATTTTTTGTCATTACATCATCAGCTAGGTCTAACCCCCACAAAATTTGAAACTGCAGTGAGAAAAATAAATTGTGAGCCCTTCAGAAATTGAGAAATCTGTAACACTGTGTAAGACCTGCTGATCCACAGAAAGCCCCCAACCTTCACAAACTGGCTTATGGCACTGGTTGCATTTGCAAAGGCAACATCTTAGGAAGACTCCTGCAAAAGCGGGCCAGTATCACCAGTAGGGGGCACTCTCCCCTCTGGATAGCATGCCTTTCATGGACACACAGCAAAGCAGGATGTGTTTTCTTCAAGTTCATAAGGCAACCTAATTCACTGTAGTCATTGTCCAATAGAGAGGAAGGAAGATTTTGAGTTCTTTTTTCCACTATCCTCAATATTTTTAAGAAAATAAAACCAGTGTGTGCAATAGCTAATCTTTTTATACACTTTCTACATATCATCTTGCCCAGTCCCAACTTTTTTGTAAAGAATTGTACTCAATTTGCATCAAATTGAGAATGAGCACATACTGTGAAAATAAACTGGAGTGTGTTTTTAAGGCAAAAAACAAATGTCTCCCCCCATCCCAATGCAGCCGCCCCTCAGTGATGCTCATAGTCGTCCATGAAGAAACTAGAACAGTAAATAACTGTCGTAGAAGCCGAGTAACTACAGCCAAAAGTCTTTTATCAAATTTATTGTACAGATTAATTTTGATAAATGGTTGAATAATACAAATGAAACCCCACTGCTGAAGTCTGTGGCTCTGTCTGGTACCAGGAAACAAGAGCCTGTAAAGATGGAGAGCCAGAGATTTATACTGAAACAAGGTGGGCTGTTCTTTACAGTAAGGATTGAGCTGATTGGATACAAAAGGACAAATGGCAGAGAAAACCAATGAATGATCAGCAGAGGTGGGGTGGAGGGACATTCAAAAGATAACTCTGGGAGTGGATTGGTTGAATAGGCAGGAACAGACAGAATGATGGGTAGGGGAGAGGAGAAAAGTGCCTCCTTCTACCACATTACCTAAAAATAGCAAAAGGGACATCTGCATGACCTGATGCAAATGTGTGGATTTTCATGGAAATGCATCAAACAGTTTCTGAGTTATGGTGCGGAAATGGTGGGAACGGTGATGCGGACGCGCACACACGAGAAACCGGACAAAAACGATATGACCCCCCTCTCTGCAGAGGGGGCCATAACTGATAAGGTAAAACAAGAAATAATTTGTGTTGAACTGTTCCCAGTTAAATATAGACACAAGCTGATTTACAATTCACTGATTCCATTTTTTTAACTTGCATTTTCCATACCATTCCCAACTTTTTCCATAAATGGGGTTGTGATTTGTGATGTGATGGACAAAAACAACTTTTACCCAGAAACTGCACAGCTACCGCATGAACACTCACACTCCATACTAGATGGAAGTTATACTGATAATGTTTATCGTGGAGGAACGCTTCCAAAGCATTAGAAATCCTGTGCAGAGGTAAAGTAGTGGACACATTTTGAGTTGATACTACTATCGGTAAGCTAGAGACAAAATGGTAAAAACTGAGGGAGATGTACTATGCGTAATTTTCAGTTCCTGT
Organism: Gymnothorax reevesii; assembly: GCA_029721435.1. Lineage (NCBI taxonomy): Eukaryota > Metazoa > Chordata > Actinopteri > Anguilliformes > Muraenidae > Gymnothorax > Gymnothorax reevesii. The sequence goes on along the minus strand of CM056577.1, from coordinate 80,950,686 downwards.
ATAACTTAATGTGCCTGTGTGTTTGACTTCATCCCTTTTTTCATGTTTTTCAACGCAATCCCGGTTTTAAAGTTGTAATCACGTTCAACATGGTTGCAATCCTCTGCTACATAACAAAATGAGAACATTACCCTACATGCAGGAATAAGAGTCAGCCAATGGGAATCAGGAGGAGCACTTTTTGACACAGTCTGTATCATTCGGTCAGCATAAGGAGTTCCGTTTCCTTAAAAAATACGCAAGAATAGATTAATTTTTTTCTATAAAAAAGATATATAAGCTCTCAATAAGTAAAGGATGAGGAAAATTAAATCAGTAGGATTGAGCCCAGATTGCTCTCCTGTTATCTAGAAAAATATAATTTAGACATAAAACCAGGACAAATAATCATTCATTAATCTGCCCTTCCTGTCCCTGTCCGATAGCAGACTCCATTATTTACGGGCAGGACACCCCCCTTCAGTGAGGGTGATGGGTGGTTAACAGACAGCACCTCTGATGTCGCTGCTGATAAGCCTTACTGCAGGCCAGGCCATCATCACCGATGACGTGTGTGACCCCTGCTTGTCTCTGGCCCTGATGAATGGGGCTGGAGTGTGACCTCTGGGGCGATAACTGTGCCGCAGTGCAGTTGAGCACATCTCTGTCGAATGGGCAGGGTTACATCTCCTCTCAGAAGAGGCCCACTGCCGCCCTGGCCTGGAGATTTAAGTCAGTAAATTCAGCTGCGTTTACGCTGCTGAAGTGATAAATCTTAATGAGGATCGTACCCTGCAGTGGAAACGGTGAGGTGGGGGATGGGAGGTGGCGAGGGGGGGGGGGTGTTGCACGTGGCTTTCAGTGGAAACGGCACAAAATTTCCTCAAGGACGGGAGTGACTCAGCACCGAACTCTGCAGCCAGCGAAAACGGCCTCTCCGCGGACCTCCATGGTCATCGCCCCTCCCCTCTGTATATCGCTTCACTTGCCATTACTCAGCCCACCCCTATCATCTTCCAGCCCTGACCTCACGACCATTCCTCCAGTCTTTCGAACAAACTACCCTGCTCTCATCCACCTCTCCTGAGGCACCAGCGGCCCCCTCACCCCCCCCCCACCACTCCCTGGGGAGGAGTGAGTAAGACAGTCAGATATGGAGGACTCATCCCACAGATGCTCCTTTAATGCAGCACAGAGTCCGGGGAAGGGCGGCGCGGATCGGCGATGAGGACAGCGCAGAGCAAACGCCATGCGCAAAAGCAGAACTGCAGAGAATGTGTGGACCTCCTGCTTTGCTTCATACGTCAAAGAGGAGAGGGTGTGTGGTGAGAAAGAGGACAGGGTGTGTGAGAGCAGTAGAGCTACAGCAGAGTAGGACACTTTCCAGCATCAGACGAACCAGTCAGAACCGGTCTGACTCAGAGTCGAGCAGCAGAGGACGCTATTCCGCAAAAGGAGCACAGCAGAGCCGCTTTATAAGCTGGTCTGTGACTCTCACCCATTGAACAAAGGAGGCCTGTCACATGAACGCCAGCTGCGCAGCTAACCCAGCTCAGATATGACACAGGCCTCAACCCTCGCACTGACCGGCGTGCGCATCCCTGACACAAACAGTTTGAATCTCCGCCTACCTTGAACTCCTGAAGCTGCTGCTTTATGACCTCCACCTCTGTGGCGACGGCTCCCTGTGCGTTGAGTCCGTCCTCGGCTCGGCCCAGCAGCTCCTGCAGTTCGGCCAGGCGGCCGTAGAACTCGCGCACGCGCTCGGCGGCAGCCTCGATCTGCGCCAGCCGGTCGTGGCCCCTCTCGTCCAGCTTGGCGGCCTGGCGGCTCAGGGCTTGGGTCTCCCGCCGCAGGGCGAGCAGGTCCGGGGAGCTGCCCTCGCGCCGGAGCATGGCAGTGCAGTCGCCGCCGTGCGTCTCCAGCTCCGAGCGCAGAGCCGCCAGCCGGCCCAGGAAGCCGCGCACGGCCTCCGCCTGAGACGCCAGAGAGTCTGCGTCCCGACCCACCGGGCTCAGCCCGTCCAGCTCGTCGTCTAGGTCGGCCAGGCGAGAGAAGACGTCTCGCACACGCGACTGCACCTCCCCCACCCCCTGAAGCCGGGACTCCAGAGACGAGCAGCACTGCTCAATCTGGGTACGACAGAACACATGGAAAAGAGAGAAAACACCATTAAACCCATAAAACCTACAGACCCATATATGGGGTTTTTAAATGCAGCTGCTTTATTTAAACCTGCAGAACTCTGACCCATTTTTTATTCTAGTGGTGACCCTAAGGTGTCCAAAGATCACAAATATGTCCTGCTAAATCACTGGGAAATGTGTATAAAATGATGCACAACATCTAGATATTTTTATTTGATGAAATGCTGTGACCATAAAAAACCATGACATCCTGGGTTTGAATATTTCTCTAAATATACAGTGAAGTAACTTCAGAGTAGCACTGCTATTTTGTATGCTACACTGTCCTACAATGCGAAAATTGTGACACTGAATATTCTGACATTGAACCTACTTCAGGGAAAATATATGTGAAAAAATCAGAGTTTAAGGGGTTAATTCACCTTGGCTGCCCCGACAGCCACGGAGCCATACGGTCACATTTGCTTTCGCTTATGATATTAGTTCTTTTTTTCTCCCTCCCAAATTAAATTTGGACATTAGGACCAAAACACATATCTTTTAAATTTATGTTTGTGGCCAGACACATATTGATGAGGGATCTTGATGTTACCACAAGACAGTATCTGGTAAGCAGGTGCAATGAATTAGTTTGCAGGCAACCCCTCAGCGTAACTATTGAAGATAGTTACATTGGTACCATACGAAGGTAAACATTTTTTATCATCGTTCAGTTGGCTGTATAGCAATTGCAGGAGGTTAGCCACGAGATCTAGGCTATGTGTATTAATAGTTTAGTTTGGTAGCAAGATATCATTGACAAAGAGCAACAGGAAGTTTTTGTTGATAGGAAAGTAATGGGTAGCCTTGAACCAGATAGCCAGCTGTAGCCAATTCAGTGCATCACTGTACCCATCTTGGCGATATCAGTTTTTATTTTCACTTCAGCAAGCCAACATGGCAAAAGTTTGATTGCCATAGCTGAACTGGGCACGGGGACAAAAATGCAGCCAGCTGAATCATTTAGCAAGATTATTACTGCCTACCACGCAACCCACTTAAGACATTTTGGCTCAATTCGGCTCGAGTACACCCTGAACTACGCCCCGAGCAGCAAAGGTTACAGAAAGTGAAAGTCTTCTGCAATATTTTATTCCTGTCACCAGTTTGTTTATTTTTTTTAACAAGCACAAGTGTTGATTTTTTCACTTAATTTTATCACGATTCTTGGCTTTAATACGTCAAATGATTATATAAACTGGCCTTCATTCCCGGCACCCCTCCTAAGCCCGACTGATGTTACACTGCTATTTTTTTTTTGCACAACTGGATGTGTTAGAACTCCAAGCCACATGACACACTCTCACCTTCTCGCTGACATCTCCAAACTCTCTCTCCAGCTCTTTGGCCCTCTCCTGCAGCTGCTGGCCCCCCTGGTCTGGTGCAGAGCCCCCTGGTGTGTGTGGAGCATCTTGTAACAGTCCGGCAGCCAGGTCTCGCAGGTACACCACCTGTGGCTGCAGTGAAAGCAGCGCTTCCTGCTGAGTTCGGAGCCGCTCGAGGCTCTTATTGCTGCAAGCCTGGGGGCCCAATGCCTCCTGCACCTCGATCTGGTGTCGGGCCGCCTCCAGCCTCCGCTCCACGGACTGCTGGCCCTCCTGGAACTCGCGCAGCCTGCCCGTCAGCTCTTCCAGCTGGGCTGTGCGCGCCTGGAGCCGCTCCGACAGGCCGTCCACGCGGCGGTTCAGCGCCGCTTTCTCGTCCCGCACGGCCTCCTCCCCCGCCCGGCAGTGCTCCAGTAGCTGGTCGGCGGCTGTGTTCAGGGCTTCCACCTGGGGGCGCTTGCGCTCCAGGTCCAGGCCGAGCTGTCGGGCTTTCTGCAGGGCCTCTTCCAGGACGGCGGACTCCAGAGAGGGCTGAATGAGCCCTTCCTGCTCCTCGCTCGCCTCCACCCAGGGGGCCAGCTCTGCTCGGTGCTGCTGGTAGAGCTCAGCCCGCGACAGCGCCTCCTTCAGGCGGCCCTGGCGCAAGGCGACTCCCTGATTCAGCGCCTCCCAGTCCTGGCGCAGGTTCTTGAGTCGGGACTGCAGGACAGCCCGCTCCTCACCCCCCGCGGGCAGCGAGGCCAGCAGGGATGCGCCCTCAGCCTGTAGAAGTTCGTAGGAGCCGCGCTGCTGGGCCGTCCCGCGCTGAAACTCCTCCTGCTGCTCCAGCAGGGTGTGCAGAGGCCCCAGCTCACAGGGGAGGGAGTCACCTCCTGCAGACGCCTGCTGCGCTCCACTGTGCTCATCTAACCAACCGCGCAACTCCTCAAACATCTGCTGAAACTGCTGTGTGCTGGAGAGAGCAGCCTGCAGCTGAGACATGCCGTCCTCTGGACAGCGAGAGAAAGAGAGAGAGAGGGGGAGACAGAGAGGGGATAACAGAAAGAGAGAGAGATAGAGGAGAGAGAGAGAGAGAGAGAGAGAGAGAGAGCGAGAGAGAAAAGCAGCATAGTCACATTATAGATAATAGACTGTACCAACCGCATAAATTCCATTTTACCTGAGTCCACATCGTCACATAAACGTCTCACACACATGCATGCATGCACGCGCACACACACACGCACACACGCGTGCGCAGCCTCACCAGCTCTCTCCTCCAGACTCCTCAGTGGGCCGCTCACACTCTCAAGCCTCTTCCGTAGCTCGTCTCTGAGGTAGGGTTCTGCGACGATGGCGCTCAGCTCGCTGCACAGCTGCTCGGCCCGGCCCAGCTCACCACGCCGCTGCTCCAGCTCAGCGCGGATCTCCCCGGTCTCCTGCAGGCGGTGCCGCAGAGCCTCAGGTTGGGCACTGAGGGAGGCCTGGGCGTCCAGCCGCTCGCCGAGCGCGCTCACGCTGAGGGCCAGCTCACGCAGCAGCGCCTGGTACTGCTCGCTTGTTCCCTGCGCCCGCTCGATCAGCTCCGAGCGCTGGGACAACCGCGACGTCAGGTCCCCCCACTGCCGAGAGATGTCCTCCAGCTCCCCCCGCACCTCCTCCTGGTCCTGCGCCTCCCCGGGCCCCTGTTCTGCCGCTGGCGATAGAATGCCCTCTGCGGCCTGGGTCAGCTGCTCAAACTGGGGCCTCCGTGTGTCGAACTCTCGCAGCATGAACTGGGAAAGAGGAAGACATGGAGAGAGCAGCAGTGAGTTCTGCAGCGTGACTATAGTAGGCGTCTGCCCCTCCGTAGTGCACAGCAGGCTGGAGTCTACGTCCCTGTGCATACAGTAGGTGATATAGCAGTGTTTGCAGGTCCCTTCATCCATCGTGTGCAGGAAGATTTTGGGGTTTATGTTTGTACTTGTAATTGACATTTATGGGTGTTTAGCATGTCAGGTACTGTATGCACTGTGTGTCACGCATTTGCCCGTTTTTGCTTCGTGTCAGTGGGTGTCGGGGTCCATATTGGTAACTGTATTCCCTGTAAGTTGGTTGGTGTTGGATTTCATGTTTGTACCTGTTTATGCTTTGTGTCTGTGTGTGTTGGGGTCCATGCTGGTAACTATTCGGGTGCATCGTTGAGTGTTGTCCTGCAAGCTTGTACTTGTACATTCTCTGTATCGGGTCCATGTTGATTAGTGCACTTGCTGTGGCTGGTTGGTGTTCGGCCGCATGATAGTACCTGCACTTGCTGTTTCTGAGTGTTCAGCATGTTGGGGTCAATGCTCAGGGGCCCCAGCACACTCATCATCAGCTCCTTCTCTCGCAGCCAGGGTCCCAGCTGATTAGCTGCAGTGGCAAAGCTACCCAACCTATCAGCACAAGTCTCCAGTTCTGTCTGCCTCTGAGCTGCCATTTGATTGGCTTTGGCCCATCTTGTGTCTGAAAGATGCACAGTTGGGGGCAGGGGTGTTAAAACGATCCTGTCACTACTGTGTCTGTTAAAACTAAAGCTACAGTTCAGTGTCAGCACTGAAACCATGACAACAAACCAAAGTTAGGGTGCTCAGGAAACCATGGGAACCTGAAACTGGGATGGATAATAAATGACTCAGTGTGGATATTAATCATTACCTAACCCGATACAGCAGGACGAATTAAGTTTTCATAAAAGAACAGAGATAATCTTCTTGAATTTAAAGAATCTTTCCGAGTATCTCTGAAATCTACTTCACAGGGTAATTAATTTCGCCCACTTTTGCCCAGAGTATTAGACTCCTAGACATACTAACTGCCTAACTGGATACATAATGTGATTAATACGTGGTTCTGGGGATTATGTAAACACTCCTTTAAACTAATTTTAGCATTACAGCACTATATTATAAATCTCAGCGATACTTCTATTATGAATATTAATCCCTGGAATTTTGACTTTCCACTGAAGTTTTCCCTTTAGTCGTTTCTAAGTCAGAAAAAAAAACATTTTATTCACATTACAAGACAATGTCACATACATATTCTGTATCAATTGACTGTGGCATGTCACTGAAGCTACATCACATTTCTATTGAGAGAAATATTCAAACCCAGGGCGCAATGTTTTTAAGATTCCAGCATTACATCAAACATCTATATGTTGTAAATCATTTTACACACATTTCCCTGTAATTCAACAGGGTGTATTTCGGATTATTAGAAACCGTGACATCTCCCGTAAAATGTAAAATAGGCCTGAAGTTCCAAAGGTTTTAATGCAACTGCTGCATTTGACGGACCCACAGCCTAACACAAAAGCTACCCAACGTTCCTCCACTCTCCTGCCCTACTGCTATAAGCACCGACCTCACACCCCTCTAGCACAGAGTGAACTCTATCTGGCACTTGCTGCCCCTCTCTGCCACTCGATTTACCCCGTTGGAGCACCGACTCCACCAACCACAGACACCAGCCCTGCCCCCCTGAAACACTGACCGATGTCTCTGAGCTGCTCTTTCCATGTCTCAGCTTCAGGGGAGTCTGGGTTCTCTGCAATTAGCTGCTGTAGAGAGCTCTTCAGTTCCTCCACCTTCCCAGAATGCTCTGCCAGCTCGGATAGCAGGACCTATGGCAAAGAGACAGAAGATCGTTGCTGACAGTCAAACAAGAAAGGTTGTGTTTAAACACAGAGGGCGGAAACCGCTCTTCCTCAAATTTTCGCATAGGTAATATGTTTGTACTTTGCAGTGTATCAGCAATTTCTGGGCTTTAAGCATGCAAGCAAACTGCTCATCGTGATTCACCCAAATTTCACTTAGCAATGTTATCCCCTGCTCTGATCTGAAGTCATGCCACTACACTCAAATCGAGCCCATACTGACGCCCTCCTCCCCCATTCCAAGACAGCTTTTAGGCCTCCCTCACCTTATTTTGCTGAGCCTGGGCGCGCACCACCTCAGGTTTGGAGGGGGAGGCTGCGGGCCCGAGGGCCAGCGTGTGCTCGCGATCGCCCAGCCAGCGTTTGAGGTCCTCAGCCTCCCGCCTGGCTCGCTGGCACAGCTCCAGAGAGGAGCTCTGTCGCCTGAGCCGCTCACGCAGGTCCCCTCCCAGCCTCTCGTACCTGCCGTTAACATCACCCAGGGCCACCTGGATCTCCGTCAGGTCTGAGGGGCACAGGAAGGAACAAGCAGAGCAGTGACGGCATCCATCAGCAATAAAGTATCCTGCTTCCTGAGCTTTCCATCAGCTTTCCTGTTAGCGGGGTGTGAAAACTGACATGGAGATGAAGAGAGGCGGTTGCTGATGACAGAGGAATGATGACGAGGTTGGCTGCAGCACAGGTACTGAGCTGACGTACACAGCTGAACTCATGTACACTCACAGCCAAACTCATACTGTATATACTCGAAGCCACTGGCCAAGTGAGACAGGGAAAGCGAAGAAGCCTGCATTGCACCAAATATGCATCCGTACTACCCGACATGCACCCGTCCGTGCTTGTGTATACACGCAAGAACATGGATACTCTAAAACTATACAGGCAAATGTATTAAGGCCAGGTCTAACACATAAATGAGGTTGCAATGTCAATGTGACTTCCCACTTAAATAAAGGTGGTGATAATGATGATGATGATGCTATGAGTGCATGTGTATTTGTGAGACTGAATGTTCGCAGCCATGCTCGTAAACACGCTTACGGCTGTTTTATACTTGGAAGGGGTGTCAACAGACATCCAAGAAAAATGTCCCCTGTTGACACATGCGTTTTTAAACTTAAAGTGCCGGAAGACATTGGCAGTGCAAGCTGTCATTTCCATGGTAATTATACCAAATTGTCAACCAATCTTTTTGTGAATGCTACCAAACTGGCTTTCTATATTCATGACAACCGCTGAAATCTTGGTCCATGAGGCCAATGAAATTATAAAACAACCAATGACAGTGTTTGGGACGTTACAAGTATTCGACAGGTAAAAGACGCAGACAAATGACACTTATTCTGTCTCTCTGACATGATTTTGGTCCTCAGCTACTGTTAAAAGACACGTCTTACTAGAATAAAACAGGCTTCACTGCCCTGAGCTCGATCAGTGAGCTGACACAGGGTATGTAAAAACAGCGCGTGATGTCAGCTCACCTTTGCAGGTGTGGATGCCGTTGATACTGCTGGGGCTGCCGGCACCATTGAGCTGGGAAACACCTGGAAGAGAGAGGCGCACTGGAACTTAAGCGTAGCCACATGCGAGTACACAGGCACACACATCCACACACACAAGCACACATAACTACAAGACCAACATGTGCAGTGGGATGCACATCAAGCTCATATTTGCAAAAACATACAGAAGTGTGAATGCATGAGTACATGATCCCACAAAAATACACTGAAGTACAAGGCGTACTCAAAGTGAAAAAAATAAATCACTCCAAATGCATTACCTCTTAAAAACGCATTGGTATCACCATATCTCATTCCCTCTCCAGCCTCTGCATCCCATTCCCTCTCCAGCCTCTGTATCCCATTCTCTCTCCAGTCTCTGTATCCCATTCCCTCTCCAGCCTCTGTAACCCATTCCCTCTCCTGTCACTGTATCCCATTCCCTCTCCAGCCTCTGTATCCCATTCCCTCTCCTGCCTCTGTATCCCATTCCCTCTCCTGTCACTGTATCCCATTCCCTCTCCTGCCTCTCTATCCCATTCCCTCTCCAGCCTCTCTATCCTGTCACTGCATCCCATTCTCTCTCCAGTCTCTGTATCCCATTCCCTCTCCAGCCTCTGTATCCCATTCTCTCTCCAGTCTCTGTATCCCATTCCCTCTCCAGCCTCAGTAACCCATTCCCTCTCCAGCCTCTGTAACCCATTCCCTCTCCAGCCTCTGTATCCCATTCCCTCTCCAGCCTCTGCATCCCATTCCCTCTCCAGCCTCTGCATCCCATTCCCTCTCCAGCCTCTGTATCCCATTCTCTCTCCAGCCTCTGTAACTCATTCCCTCTCCAGCCTCTGTATCCCATTCCCTCTCCTGTCACTGTATCCCATTCCCTCTCCTGCCTCTGTAACCCATTCCCTCTCCAGCCTCTGTAACCCATTCCCTCTCCAGCCTCTGTATCCCATTCCCTCTCCAGCCTCTGCATCCCATTCTCTCTCCAGTCTCTGTATCCCATTCCCTCTCCAGTCTCTGTAACCCATTCCCTCTCCAGCCTCTGTATCCCATTCCCTCTCCAGCCTCTGTAACCCATTCCCTCTCCAGCCTCTGCATCCCATTCCCTCTCCAGTCTCTGTATCCCATTCTCTCTCCAGTCTCTGTATCCCATTCTCTCTCCAGTCTCTGTATCCCATTCCCTCTCCAGCCTCTGTATCCCATTCCCTCTCCAGCCTCTGTATCCCATTCTCTCTCCAGTCTCAGTATCCCATTCCCTCTCCAGCCTCAGTAACCCATTCCCTCTCCAGCCTCTGTAACCCATTCCCTCTCCAGCCTCTGTATCCCATTCCCTCTCCAGCCTCTGTATCCCATTCTCTCTCCAGTCTCTGTATCCCATTCTCTCTCCAGTCTCTGTATCCCATTCCCTCTCCAGCCTCTGTAACCCATTTCCTCTCCAGCCTCTGTAACCCATTTCCTCTCCAGGCTCTGTATCCCATTCCCTCTCCAGCCTTTGCATCCCATTCTCTCTCCAGTCTATGTATCCCATTCCCTCTCCAGCCTCTGTAACCCATTCTCTCTCCAGTCTCTGTATCCCATTCCCTCTCCAGCCTCTGTAACCCATTCCCTCTCCAGCCTCTGCATCCCATTCCCTCTCCAGTCTCTGTATCCCATTCTCTCTCCAGTCTCTGTATCCCATTCCCTCTCCAGCCTCTGTATCCCATTCTCTCTCCAGTCTCTGTATCCCATTCCCTCTCCAGCCTCAGTAACCCATTCCCTCTGCAGCCTCTGTACCCGACTCCCTCTCCAGCCTCTGTATCCCATTCCCTCTCCAGCCTCTGCATCCCATTCCCTCTCCAGCCTCTGCATCCCATTCCCTCTCCAGCCTCTGTATCCCATTCTCTCTCCAGTCTCTGTATCCCATTCTCTCTCCAGCCTCTGTATCCCATTCCCTCTCCAGCCTCTGTAACCCATTCCCTCTCCAGCCTCTGTAACCCATTCCCTCTCCAGCCTCTCTCTCCCATTCCCTCTCCAGCCTCTGCATCCCATTCTCTCTCCAGTCTCTGTATCCCATTCCCTCTCCTGTCACTGAATCCCATTCCCTCTCCAGTCTCTGTATCCCATTCCCTCTCCAGCCTCTGTAACCCATTCCCTCTCCTGTCACTGTATCCCATTCCCTCTCCTGCCTCTCTATCCCATTCCCTCTCCAGCCTCTGTATCCCATTCTCTCTCCAGTCTCTGTATCCCATTCCCTCTCCAGCCTCTGTAACCCATTCTCTCTCCAGTCTCTGTATCCCATTCCCTCTCCAGCCTCTGTATCCCATTCCCTCTCCTGCCTCTCTATCCCATTCCCTCTCCAGCCTCTGTACCCCATTCCCTCTCCTGTCACTGTATCCCATTCCCTCTCCAGCCTCTGTATCCCATTCCCTCTCCTGCCTCTCTATCCCATTCCCTCTCCAGCCTCTGTATCCCATTCCCTCTCCAGCCTCTGTATCCCATTCCCTCTCCAGTCTCTGCATCCCATTCCCTCTCCAGCCTCTGTATCCCATTCCCTCTCCAGCCTCTGTATCCTATTCCCTCTCCAGTCTCTGTATCCCATTCCCTCTCCAGTCTCTGTATCCCATTCCCTGTCCAGCCTCTGTATGCTATTCCCTCTCCAGCCTCTGTATCCCATTCCCTCTCCAGCCTCTCTATCCCATTCCCTCTCCAGCCTCTCTATCCCATTCCCTCTCCAGCCTCTGTATCCCATTCCCTCTCCAGCCTCTCTATCCCATTCCCTCTCCAGCCTCTCTGTCCCATTCCCTGTCCAGCCTCTGTATGCTATTCCCTCTCCAGCCTCTGTATCCCATTCCCTCTCCAGCCTCTGTATCCCATTCCCTTCCTTCATCTGTATCCCATTCCCTCTCCAGCCTCTCTATCTCATTCCCTCTCCGGCCTCCGTATCCCATTCCCTCTCCAGTCTTTGTATCCCATTCCCTATCCAGCCTCTGTATGCTATTCCCTCTCCAGCCTCTGTATCCCATTCCCTCTCCAGCCTCTGTATCCCATTCCCTCTCCTGCCTCTGTATCCCATTCCCTTCCTTCATCTGTATCCCATTCCCTCTCCAGCCTCTGTATCCCATTCCCTCTCCAGCCTCTGTATCCCATTCCCTCTCCAGCCTCTCTATCCAATTCCCTCTCCAGCCTCTCTATCCCATTCCCTCTCCAGCCTCTCTATCCCATTCCCTCTCCTGCCTCTCTATCCCATTCCCTCTCCAGCCTCTCTATCCCATTCCCTCTCTAGCATCTGTATCCCATTCCCTCGCCAGCATCTGTATCCCATTCCCTCTCCAGCCCCTGTATCCCATTCCCTCTCCTGCCTCTCTATCCCATTCCCTCTCCAGCCCCTGTATCCCATTCCCTCTCCAGCCTCTGTATCCCATTCCCTCTCCAGCATCAGTATCCCATTCCCTCTCCAGCCTCTGTATCCCATTCCCTCTCCAGCCTCTGTATCCCATTCCCTCTCCTGCCTGTGTATCCCATTCCCTCTCCTGCCTGTGTATCCCATTCCCTCTTCAGCGTCTGTATCCCATTCCCCCTCCTGCCTCTGTATCCCATTCCCTCTCCAGCCTCTCTATCCCATTCCCTCTCTAGCATCTGTATCCCATTCCCTCGCCAGCCCCTGTATCCCATTCCCTCTCCAGCCTCTGTATCCCATTCCCTCTCCAGCCCCTGTATCCCATTCCCTCTCCAGCCTCAGTATCCCATTCCCTCTCCAGCCTCTGTATCCCATTCCCTCTCCAGCCTCTGTATCCCATTCCCTCTCCTGCCTGTGTATCCCATTCCCTCTCCTGCCTCTGTATCCCATTCCCTTCCTTCATCTGTATCCCATTCCCTCTCCAGCCTCTGTATCCCATTCCCTTCCTTCATCTGTATCCCATTCCCTCTCCAGCATCTGTATCCCATTCCCTCTCCAGCCTCTGTATCCCATTCCCTCTCCAGCCTCTATATCCCATTCCCTCTCCTGCCTCTGTATCCCATTCCCTTCCTTGACCTGTATCCCCTTCCGTCCTCTCCCTCTGTATCCCATTCCCTTCCTTCATCTGTATCCCATTCCCTCTCCAGCCTCTGTATCCCATTCCCTCTCCAGCCTCTCTATCTCATTCCCTCTCCGGCCTCCGTATCCCATTCCCTCTCCAGTCTTTGTATCCCATTCCCTATCCAGCCTCTGTATGCTATTCCCTCTCCAGCCTCTGTATCCCATTCCCTCTCCAGCCTCTGTATCCCATTCCCTCTCCTGCCTCTGTCTGCCTCTGTATCCCATTCCCTCTCCAGCCTCTGTATCCCATTCCCTCTCCAGCCTCTATATCCCATTCCCTCTCCTGCCTCTCTATCCCATTCCCTCTCCAGCCTCTCTATCCCATTCCCTCTCTAGCATCTGTATCCCATTCCCTCGCCAGCATCTGTATCCCATTCCCTCTCCAGCCCCTGTATCCCATTCCCTCTCCAGCATCTGTATCCCATTCCCTCGCCAGCATCTGTATCCCATTCCCTCTCCAGCCCCTGTACCTCATTCCCTCTCCAGCATCAGTATCCCATTCCCTCTCCAGCATCAGTATGCCATTCCCTCTCCAGCCTCTGTATCCCATTCCCTCTCCTGCCTCTGTATCCCATTCCCTCTCCTGCCTGTGTATCCCATTCCCTCTTCAGCGTCTGTATCCCATTCCCCCTCCTGCCTCTGTATCCCATTCCCTCTCCTGCCTCTGTCTGCCTCTGTATCCCATTCCCTCTCCAGCCTCTGTATCCCATTCCCTCTCCAGCCTCTGTATCCCCTTCCCTCTCCAGCCTCTATATCCCATTCCCTCTCCCTCACCAGTCTTGCTGCAGGGGGCAGTGATGCTGATGATCTGGGCCTCCAGTTCTGACCCCGTCTGGTTCAGCTCCTGAACTTGGTCCCCATGGGCCTCCCAGTCATTTAACAGCTCCTGCAGTGCAGTAATATCAGCCAACAGAGTTCACAAGAGTGCTGAGGAATACCATCCAAAACCACTTAAGAACATTATTATTCTACACTTCTGTTCCAAACACACAGCTGTGCAAAAACTGCTTCCCTAAACACTTCAGTTAACACACACAAAGTATTTAAATATGCACATACTGAACAGCCAACGCGCACAAACGCGCATACACACACGCACTCACACACACACATGCACTGATGCACGCGCAGGCCAGTGCACAAGCCCAAACACACCTATACAAAACCCAAAACTAGTGAAATTGGCACGTTATGTAAATCATAGATAAAAACAGAATACAATGATTTGCAAATTCTTTTCAACTTATATTCAATTGAATACACTGCAAAGACAAGATGTTTAATGTTCAAACTGAGAAACCTTTTTTTTTTTTTGTTGCAAATAATCATTAACTTAGAATTTAAAGGCAGCAACACATTGCAAAAAAGTTGGCACTGGGGCCTTTTTACCACTGTGTTACATTGCCTTTCCTTTTAACGACACCCAGTAAACGTTTGGGAACTGAGGAGACCAATTTTTGAAGCTTTTCAGGTGGAACTCATTCCCATTCTTGCTTGATGTACAGCTTAAGTGGTTCAACAGTCCGGGGTCTCCGTTGTCGTATTTTACGCTTCATAATGCGCCACACATTTTCAATGGGAGACAGGTCTGGACTACAGGCAGGCCAGTCTAGTACCCGCACTCTTTTACTACGGAGCCATGCTGTTGTTACATGAGCAGAATGTGGCTTGGCATTGTCTTGCTGAAATAAGCAGGGGCGTCCATGAAAAAGACTTTGCTTGGATGGCAACATATGTTGCTCCAAAACCTGTATGTACCTTTCAGCATTAATGGTGCCTTCACATATGTGTAAGTTGCCCATGCCTTGGGCACCAATACACCCCCATACCAGCACAGATGCAGGCTTTTGAACTTTGCGCCTATAACAGTCCGGATGGTTCTTTTTCTCTTTGGTCTGGAGGACATGACGTCCACAGTTTCCAAAAACAATTTGAAATGTGGACTCGTCAGACCACAGAACACTTTTCCACTTTGCATCAGTCCATCTTAGATGAGCTTGGGCCCAGCGAAGCCGGCGGTGTTTCTGGGTGCTGTTGATAAATGGCTTTCGCTTTGCATTGTAGAGTTTTAACTTGCATTTGCAGATGTAGCGACGAACTGTAGTTACTGACAGTGGTTTTCTGAAGTGTTCCTGAGCCCATGTGGTGATGTCCTTTACACACTGATGTCGGTTTTTGATGCAGTACCGCCTGAGGGATGGAAGGTGACGGGCATTCAATGTTGGTTTTCGGCCTTGTCGCTTACGTGCAGTGATTTCTCCTGATTCTCTGAACCTTTTGACGATATGACCGTAGATGGTGAAATCCCTAAATTTCTTACAGTAGCTCGTTGAGGAATGTTGTTTTTAAACTGTTCAAACTGACAATCAGCTCACACATTTCTTCACTAAGTGGTGACCCTCGCCGCATCCTTGTTTGTGAATGACTGAGCATTTCAGGGAAGCTGCTTTTATACCCAATCATGGCACCCACCTGTTCCCAATTAGGCCGTTCACCAGTGGGATGTTCCAAATAAGTGTTTGATGAGCATTCCTCAACTCTCGGTCTTTTTTGCCACTTGTGCCAGCTTTTTTGAAACATGTCGCAGGCATCAAATTCCAAATGAGCTAATATTTGCAAAAAATTACAAAGTTTACCTGTTCGGACATTAAGTAACTTGTCTTTGCAGTGTATTCAATTGAATATAGGTAGAATATCATTGTATTCTGTTATTATTTACGATTTACACAACGTGCCAACTTCACTGGTTTAGGGCTTGTACAAACACAAGCATATATGCTTGCACACAGTTAAAAAGTCATGAGATGAGATATTTCAATGGCATAATGATAAACTACAGACATGCTGGACTGCATCACGTGGGATGTTGGGAGTCAGAAGCAGAGCAGTTGGTTACTGAACAAATTCATCAGTATCTAGTGTGAGCTGAGCATTTCTCAGCTAACAGATATCCATCATATGAAAAATGGGTTAATCTGACTCAGTGTCTGCTGCATGAACCATCTATAGGCACAAACCACAGCAGTCATTCTAGGCACGACGCCTTGAGCAGTTCTGTGTATAACGCCGCAATCAACACAGACACTTCTGTACACACACACACACACCTGCAGCTGCTGTACCCTCCTCTGCAGTCCCTCAGTGTTGAGACTGGGCTCTTCTGATGGCAGCTGCTCCTGTGTTACCTGCAGCCACCTGAGGAGGGCGCCAGAGAGGGCGCGAAATTGTGCCAGATGGTCCTCACAGCTCTGCATAGCATTGAATCTAAAGAGAAAAGAGGGGGAGAGAGAGAGAGAGAGAGAGGAAGACATGAGGAAAGAGAAGTGAGTGAATAATGGAAGTGAGTGAGAGAATCACAATCATTTCACAGTCAATATCTACAGAAATGCTAGTAGCCATAACCTAACTTGCGCATGATCAAATATAGTGCAGCAGATGAGCTGATCAAAATTTGATTGAACCAATGAAGTTGCATTATACAAAATCAAAAATGCAAAAACGCTCCACACGGTCCTGTACAATCCAGTATGACTGCACGATACTTCTTTCAGTTAGCTTGCAAACCAAGCCAGCTAGCACGTTAATGAAACCATTTGTGATTCAGTCAAAGCCAGATAAAGGCTACATTTCACCAATAGTTATGCTAGCAATTATCGTTTTGTGTTTCTGGCTCAGTTAAAGTGTACTGCACTAATGTTACTTGTGCGTACCTTCATTTCACATCTACAGTCGCCAACTAGCTAGCTACAAAGCTACATGAAAATAGTGGCTTTGAGCGGCCCTGTTCTCGTGTAGCCCAGTAGCAAGCTAGCTGGCTACTGTAGATGCCAAATTATGCTGGCTGGGTGGGAATAATTTAGGTATTACCTTTACTAGCGAGCTGCATCCTTAGAACAGAATATAAGCTTACAAGCGACACTTCAGCCTTGTTGCATCGTACTTAATTAATATACAAAAAAACACTGCTTTGAACGGTCCAGTACAATGCAGTAAGATTGTACAACGTGATTTTTATGACAGATATTTTCAGCAAAAAGCCAGCTATGAGCAGTTTTAGTGGTGTGTGTGTACAAGTGCAGGGGGAAGGTGGTGTAATGTTAGAAAAAAACTTCTTGTGTGTTGAACATTCAGTACCATCAAGGAATTAATACTATTAGCATTTTGATAATGATCACTAATCTGGGCAGCACAGCTGAGGACAGGCTTGTGCTCATAGACTGAATAAAAAGATGGACTTAGGCACGCAGCACTCGGGTCTAAAAACTGAGGCCTCTGCGGAAATCTCCAAAGTTCGCATTCTATTTAATGGCCAGCAGATGGCAAAGTCAGTGGTTGAAGAAAGAAGTTCAATCCTCTAGAAGTCTGAGAAAATGACCCTGCTTTATCACCAGATTTATAATTAAAGTAATGATTTTCCATTCTACTTTTATTGTATCGGTTGCAAGTTTCAAGTCTCCTACGATATATCGTGACGTTCATTTTTGCAAATTATGGTCCCAAATAGACTAGAATAAAGGATAAACCAGTATACGCTTTAGGGGCGTGGCTATCCTCTGGTCCTTGTCTGATACAATAAGGTCCACCCGTAGATCCACCTCTCACATTTCTCCGGATATTCAGTTCACGCTCTCGTCCAATAGGAATCACCTCCGGTTTCAAAATGACAAAATGGCGCAATTCAAATCGCCAAAATTGAGGCTTCCTCAATGGTATGCTGAAACAAATGGGTGACATCACAGTTGCTTCGTCCATCTTTTTATACAGTCTATGCTTGTGCTACAAATCATTGACTGTGAAGATTACAATTACATTCCACTAGAGGGCAGTGAAATTCCCACTGCCTAATCGGCATGTGTACAGTTTGCAATCTCCTACCTCTCGCTAACACTGGATTGCAGTCGGTCAAACTCCCCAGACACTTCTCTGACATTGTCCAAGAGGCTCTGTGTGTTTGTCAGGGCCCTTGACTGGCTCAGGGCCGTTCCCAGCTCACGCAGGGACTTCAGCTGGTCTTCCTCCTTGCTCAGCTCCAACTTCACTTCCTGCAAGGAGAAGGATTGCTAAACTTCAGAGGACAAATCTGAGCAACCATCATATGTGTCATCAGTGAGCAGTCAATATAATCCCATCATCATCTCTTACACTCTGCCTTCCACCCTACCCCATGCCCCCCTCTCTTACATCAGTCTACAAGTCCTCATTTTCAAGTAGCAATTTCTATGATCAGTCTAATCTCATTAGCTACGTAACTCTCTATAATAACTTTGTCGTTTCTGAGTTACAGAGTGATCCAGCCATGAATTCTTGCAGCGCTCTAGCTGAGCCTCACCTCTATGGTCTGCCTGTAGTCCTCCACGCAGCGGTCAGGCTGGCCCCCAAGACTCAGCGCCCTCTGGCGGCTCTGGGTGAAGCTGAGCAGGTCAGCGCTGAGACGCTCATAACTCTCCAGCCGAGGCAGAAGCCCTCGCAGCTCAGTCTCCCTCTCGCTCTGCTTGGCCTGGGCTTCGGCATAGGACTGACACAGATCCTTCAGCGCCCCCTTCTGTCTCGAAGCGGTGGTTGCATCTGCTGTTTGGAGCAGCTTGGAAACAGAGTCCTGCATGGCGTCCACACTGCCCTGCCGAGACAGCAGCTCCTGCCGCAGTTTCTGAATAAAACAGAAGGAGCGATTAGAGAAAATTAGAGGATATAGACCAACAGATGTGGAATATATTGAACACAAAGACAGTAAGAAATTTATTTCACCTAATCAATTTTACGTATAGTCTAATTTATCCCATTTCTTCTTTCTGTTTTTCATAATTATTTTTCAATTATATAGCTATTGTTGCACTGAATTTACATAATACGCATAAATACCACAAAACACAAACACATTTGTCCTATTAATGCCCATTTCATGTGTGTCGGCACTTGCAACACGTACCCATCATGTTCATCATGTCAATAAAACCAATTTGAATTTGAAATTCACACCAGCAGGCTGGGTCAGTGGCCCGGTTGTGATACAGTACCTGATTCTCAGTGAGGGCATCTTGCACAGCCTGGGCCGTGGGCAGAACCGGTCCCGGTGCCAACACCAGGCCGTTCAGCCAGGACAGGAGCGTCTGCAGTCCCTCCTGAACGCTGAGCGACTGAGCCACCGCTGTCTGGAGCTGCTCCGCTCGAGCCGACACACCAGCAGAGAGGGCACCGAAGCGACTCTCCAGAGCGTCTGAGCCAGGATACCAAACACAGCCCAGGCAGAGGAGAGGAGGGACAGAGGCATATGGGAGCAGGGGAGATGAGAAAGTGCAGGGAAGGTAAATGATGGGACAGGAAGAGGGGGGTGAGATATTGGGAGGAAAGAAGGGGAGAGGATGGAGAGGGGAAGTGGGGTGGTGTGGAGGGAAGAGAGGAGGGCAGTGTCTTTATTTCATAGTCTTTGCTCCCACTGTGGCACTAGTTGCCTTTAGACAGACTTTAGACAGACTAATGTCATATCAGCTAATAGTGAGGCCCCCAGGGGAGGCGCTGGGGTGAGGTCAGTACCTGCAGTGCTGCTGATGTCAGAGGCTGTGAGTGTCAGAGCCTCCTCTGCATTGGTCAGGTCTCTCCCTGCTCTCCTCACTCTCTCCAGCTGCACAGAGCGCTCGGCCAGCTCATCTTGCACCAGCTGCGCCCCCCAGTGGGCAAAGAGGGTAACACAAGAAATAAAAAAAATTTTGCAAAACATTATTTTTTGGTCTATTCCTTAAACCCGTTATATTTTTATGCCCTACATTCTCCGTTTTCGTTTCTTCCATTTTATGCCATCCCTGAGCAACATCTGTGTCTTGCCCTCTACAGCATCCCTTTCACCCACAGGGCCACAGTGTTTGTGCAGTACAACGTGTGTGTGTGTGTGTGTGTGCGTGTGTGTGTGCGTGTGTGAAAGAGAGAAAAGAAAAGGTGTTTTTGGCCTCATCTTTACTGCAAATAGAGTGTTCTGTAGTGTCTGTGTGAGAATGTGCTCTCAGGTGCATGTGTATGTGTGTTTGGGTGTATATACACTGCCCGGCCAAAAAAAAAGTCGTACACTGAAATATTTAGTTGGAACCCCTGTAGCTTTGATTACAGTGCATATTCTTCTTGTAATTGTTTTAACATCTATATGCAATGCCAGAACATTTATTTTCGATCAGAAATGCCATAATTTTTGGCCGAGATCTTGTCTTCTCAACATAATGGTTGAACCACTGTGGTCTTTCATGAGCACATCCCAGTAACTTTTAATGTGTTTAAGGTCAGGATTTTGTGGTGGCAAATATGTTTGTGAAAATGATTCCTCATACTTGTTTTTGCATTCATGAGTTTCTTTGCTAAATACAAGCCAATAATTTGCCCGTTCTGAAATACTGTAACATCTTTTCCACCATCAGTGGATGTGTCTTCCAACATGATTTTTTAAGAAATGAGTAGCGACGCGCTTCATCAGTCAGGGTAAAATGATTATTGCCAGCTGAAACATATTAATAACCACAATAATGATCCTATTATAGAATTAGTTCGTTAATTTCCAAATGGTGACTTTTTTTTTGGCCGGGCAGTGTAAGAGTTTTAAGTCTCACATTTACTGCTGGGGAGTGCTCTGCAGTGTGTGTGTGTGTGTGTGTGTGTGTGCGCGAGTATGTGTGTATGAAAGAGCTGTTGGTCTCACCTTTACAGCACATAAAGTGTTTTGCAGTGTTTGCGTGTCTGTCTGCTCGCCGCTGGGTCCAGTGACACACGGGTTCTGCTCCTGTGCAGTCAGCCAAGACCCGAGTGAGCTCGCCTCATCCTGGTACTGCTGGTACCGCTCCGACAGTCCAGAGAGACGGGAGCCCAGATCTGAGGACTAAGGAGGGAGGGAGAGGGAGAGAATGATGGACTGAATTGTTCACATTAATTACCCGGCAGTACATAACCTTATTTCATTCTGTATTCATGTAAGTGTCATGAACTTAAACAATTCAACACTCAAACACCACATCGGTCAATTTAGCTTATGGGTACGGCTGCTCAGTAAATATGTACAGTACTAATACATCACAGCCATGCAGCACTGTGCACTGAACTGAACAGAGACTGAGAGGAAACAACAGAAAAACAGTATACTGTAAATAATAATCAAATGAAGAGCTTCATTTCAATACATAAAGTGAGGGAAGGGGAGAAGCAAATGGGTAAATTACTTTCATAAGAAAAAAAAAAAACTCCAAAGACCAGTCACTTCAACACATTTAAGCCAGCTTCGGGAAACCGAGCGAAAGCCTTCATAGAGCTTGGGTGTGACAGTTAACCTTCTTGCCAAACGGCAATAGCTCTACAGTGGCTCAGCCCGTCCCCAGCCCAAACTCTGCAGCACCAGCCATTTCCAACGCACAGAGCTGTCCTGAGGCTGCCCACCTTGCAGTGTAGAGTGTTGTATCGCGCTGTGACGTCCTGCAGTTTGTCGCCGACCAGCTGCTGCGTCTCCTCCAGGGCCGGATCGACCACGCCCTCCCTCTCCCGGGCCCCCTGAACCCAGTCCAGAACCTTCTGGCCCGAGATGGACACAAACCGCAGGTCTGCCTTGTGGCAAATCACGTCCTCCGCCAGCTGAACAGCATAATAGGAATTCAGTTAGTGAACTATTTATACTGCGCTGTACACACCCTCTAAGTGCGTACATACCAGTCCGCACTCGTGTGCACATACCACTGCGCGGCTTCTATAGGAGGGTGGAAGCCTGTGCATTTGAATGATTTTGTGTGTTATCCTTGTCCACAAAAATATACCCGAACAAATGCGTTTTCCAGCACTCAGACCTGTGTGTTTATGGTGAACGAGTAGCAATGGGTGAGCCTGTGTGCAGTTTAACAGTACGACGGTTGTGAATGAACATGTGTCTCTCTGACAGACTGCTGCGCACCTTCTTGTGTTCCTCCAGCCTCTGCCTCAGCCCCCGCGCGTCCGTTTCTCCTTCCCCCAGGGAGCGCAGCTCCTGCTCGCTCTGCTCCAGCCAGGCTCCCAGGTGCCCGTGCTCCTGCATGAACTTGGCGAGCTCGTCTCTGAGCGCGTCGGCCCGCCGCAGTCGGTCCTGGCAGCTCTGCAGCCGCTCCTGGTGCTGACTGCGCAGCCGGTCCAGAGCCGCGCGCAGCTGCTGCTTCTCCTCGGCAGGCACGCTGGAGTCCGGCTGCTCCAGGAGCGACTGCGCGGACTGAGACACCTGCAGCAGCTGCGTCTGCTGCGCCTGCAGCTGCTGCAGCTCTGTCTGTGTAGCAAAGGCAGGCGGTTAAATGAAATTCAGTTCACTGCGCATGAGGCACAATGACTGGCGTTCTCATTATGTCCTTTTCATGAAGACTCACTATGTAAATTATGTCCTAAACCTTCGCTCAATCACCTCAGGTAGGCATCAGGCAAGCAAGACAGTTTAAAGACAAAGCCCAACTGTCATTTCCCACAAGCCCCGAGTCTGACCTCCCAGAGTCACTCACCGACCTGTGCTTGTGCCCTACGCAAATACAGGTGAAGTCTATTGTCATATGTGCAACGAGCATCTGACCTGGAGTGTGTCACAATGCGAGTGTACAGTGCCCCCTGGCTGTGCGGATGACGCAGAGTCCGTCAGCATGACACCACGGGGTGGCTCTCCGGGCTGCTCGAGTGATGTCACATCCCTCAGGAGTCTGTCAATCTTCCCCTGAGTCTCTTGCAGCTCCTCTGCGGCTTTTGCCTGGTGGGAGAGAGAGGCCACAGATCAGGGCACATCCCGTAACTGAACATCTAAGATGCTAAACAATAATGGGCACAGTGTCGTGAGATTAAGTGTCGCAGATTAAAGATTCATTTTTAACTGATGTTTAAATGCTGTGGAATGGCCTCCCAGTGGCTCACAGCTAAGCCGTTAAACTGGAAACTTCGTGGTCCTGCATTCCAATCCCAGCCAAAGCATTGCTGTAAATGGCCGCAGGTCCACATGGGGAAGCACGACATTTGGCTCCGCCTCAGCCAGGATAATAGTAATTAAACTATTAAAATTCTCTTCGCTTTCTAGTTGCCACTCCTGGTCGGCCAGGCGCAAAATTGAGTAATCCTCCGATGGCATAGACAGTGTGTCATTGGTAAGGCAACTGCATAACTTAAAAGAACTGAGGGCTAGTCACAGGAATCACATACCACTGCATCTTCCCTCGAGGTAAATGGGAGTAGGGTGCTGCAGTGGACTTAACAGTTCAGCTGTGTTCAGTACGGTGGGGAAAAAAATGTGTGTAATTCAAAAGGTAAGTTTTGGTATGTCGGCTGGTCCATATTAATGAGTTTTGACCCAGTTGGGGATGGAACTATACAAGCCAAGTCTCCTATAGCAGAGAGAATGACGGCCGCAGAATGAGTAGTGCAGGAAACACCACTGACGACAGAGAGGAGTGTGTGGAGGTGAGTGGGTCCTTACCCTCTGTGTGTTCTGCTGGACTGTGGTGGTGATCGCGGTGTCCAGCTGGGACAGGGAGCTCTGGGCAGAGTCCGACAGGGAGCCGTACTGCTCTCGCACCTGGGACAGCGCCTTCTGCAGGCTGGCCTTCTCCTCAGCACTCAGGGCATCGCCCTTCTCCGCCAGGAAATCCTCAACTCCTCTCACCGCCTCCCACACTCCATCTTCCCGAGACTGCAGGTCCTGCTGAATGCCCTACAGCCGTGCGGAGAGAGGGAGGAGACAGAGAGAAGAGTGAGAAAGCAGGATAATAAACAAAAAGGATTAAAATGGCAGATATGGGCTTCCAACAGACAACCAGACACAGAGGGAAATTCGAAGAGCTTCACAGAGACTCTTGCCTTCAGTTCTTTCTGCCTTTGCTGCAGCACACCGACATCACCAGATGATGCACCTGCTTTCTGACTGGCCAGCATGCTGGCGGCTCCAGCCAACCACATGGCTAGGCCTTCCAGCTTCTCAGAGCAGTCCGCCTTCTGCTGCTGTGTGGCCTGTCAGTCACAGCATGGGGAACAAAACAAGTTGAATTGAAAGATGGCCACACCAAAATGCATTTTATATTGGCACACATATTTTAATTTCACCAGACCTAGGAAGCATTAGTGAGCACACAGGACGAACCAAACGCAAACATATTCAAAACCTCTCACGCAGTCAATGGTCTGTTTCTCTCACTCTCACTTCTGCCTTTAGCAGCCGCAGATAAATCTGCTCTCCGTCAGCCAGCCTGTCCCACTCCATACAAACACATGGGCTTGAGCATCACCAAACCACTTTCCATGTAAACATTTTCTGAGGGTTTGAGCAGGATGTGTCCAGAGTTACCATTCAGGCAAACGCAAACAGCACATCGACCAACAGCATCAGACCAACAGCAACATAAAATACTCACAGCAAAGATCAAAAATCGACAACAAAATCAGACAGACATACATGAAAGCTTTTCTCTGCACACCATTTTTTTTCCTTTCTTTCCATGATACATTTTTACAAAACAATCCGGAAAGAAAGCAAAAAGACGGCACTTGTGTCGAGAGGCTTTACTCCGTTTTTATTTTAGTATATTGTTTCCTTTGGTTGCGCAAAAGCATTTGTCCTCACTGGCGATCTGTAAGAGCAAAGCAGACATGTTAATACACACGCATGTCACACGGGTACGCTCGCGCTGGTGGGGCGAACAGCAACGGCAACGGTGGGAGCATCTGCTGTACAGAGGCATCGTCTCTCAACACAGCAGGGAGCAACAGTCTTAGCGCAGAACTCTAAAGGTCTGTTCAGTGTGTGTTTAACTGTATGTGGGTTTTTTATGAGCAAGCAAGCCGACGTGTGTGTACGTACTGTGCGAAAGCGTGCAGGTATGCATGTGTGCATGCGTGAGTATACATGATTAACTGTGTGCAAACCTCCCTCTCCCTGGAATTGTGTTTCTTTATCTCCCTCTCCTCCCGCTCTCTCTCCCTCTCCCTCAGCTCGCGCTCCATCTCCCTCTCTCTCTGGGCCGCGAGGCCGTCAGCCCGTGCTTGTGCTCGGCCCGCCGCCTCATGGAAGGCCCTCTGCAGCTGCTGTAGGTGTCCCAGCAGCTGCCTGCTCTGTTCAGGCACCAGGTCCTGAGCACGCTCAGAGATGAACACCTGGATATCGAGGGCCACGGAGCCAACATCTTCTGAGCGAGCAGCGAGGGATGACTGCAGCTCCTGAGGGAGAGAAGAGAAGAGGGAGAGAAATGTCAGAAACAGAGAGGTAGAGAGATGGAAGAGTAACAGTTGTGGCAAGAAAATGCGATCAAAGATAAACAAGAGAGAGAAGAGTTGAATAGACGTACATACATGCGCATGCCTGCAGATGCTCACCTTGCAAAGCTGCAGTTTTTGCGTGATCTGAGCAGAGGTCCCATCTCTCATACTGTCCCCTGAAGTCTGCGTATTTGTCTCCATCACTTTGTCCACCTGCATCTCAGTCGCTGCTTCATTCTCCTTCAACCAGGACAGGAGGTCATCCACTCTCTGGCTCAGAGACTGGAGCTCAGCAGTTACTGCCGCCTGAGACAATAAACACATTCGTACACATTTCACACAGGTCATTAGGAGTTTTAGCTTACATAAACAAGAACACAGACAAGTTAAACTATCCTCAACAAAATGAGGAAAGATGAAAAGTGAAAGTCAAGAAACATCTTCATAGCTTTGACTCAATCCAAAGTGTGACAGCCTTAACCACCAATTAATCATATTCATACCTTTTGTGAATCTCTTTGTGCGTTTAGGCCCTGCGATACTTCTTTCGCAGCCTGTCGAGCAGCCGCATACCCGCGGATCAGGCTGGACCGATCCTTTTCCAGCGCTTTCATTAGCTGAGGTGGGACTTCCTCAGGGCAGGGCTTCAGCAGAAGTGCTGCAACCTTAATCTCCCGATCAACTTCCGGCTCCAAATCAACAAGTTCCAGATCGAGAGCCTTGAAGTTGGGGAAAGGCAACAAAAGAGAATTTAGTGTAAGGAGAGTGAGACTGTGAGAAATAAATATAATTATTCAAATAACTGGCATCTTCAAGGAAAAGACAGTCAATCTGGTAAATGGCCCAACTGTTTCAACATCAGTCGTGAAACATGACCTCAATACATCATGATTCAATCATTCCCAATTAATATATGCTGAACAACAAAAGAAACGCAAGTTAATTTAAGGCAGACTGGAAATAAGTTTGCCGTAATTATTTTAGAAAATCAATTTTATTACTCGCGCATGCACATTTACACTCGTTTCATCAAACTCTTCCTTATTTTGCGGTCACTTTGAGTAAGTAACCATAAGAGTAC
Organism: Gymnothorax reevesii; assembly: GCA_029721435.1. NCBI lineage: Eukaryota > Metazoa > Chordata > Actinopteri > Anguilliformes > Muraenidae > Gymnothorax > Gymnothorax reevesii. The sequence goes on along the minus strand of CM056577.1, from coordinate 80,924,691 downwards.
ATTAACTAACTAGCTAACTTGCGTTTCTCTTGTTGCTCAGTATATAAAGTTATTCAACAAATTTTCCCCTCATCCATGTGTCACTGACCTCCACCAGTCTGATGATGTCATCAAGTGCACTGAGGCTGCGGCCAACAGCCTGCTGCTGCTGCTGCTTGAGGCGAACCTGGATGTGCCCCACCATGGAAATCAGGGCCACAATTTGCTGATCATGCTCGAGGTACTCCTGGCGGGCCAATGAGGACTGAGGAAGGGGATTAATCCATTTAATTCAAACGTCAATGCTGACAGTGTACAACCAGTAAAAATTTACATACATCATAGGCAAAATATAACGACTGCATACGCACAAATGCAAGTTAAGAGCACGGACCATACAGTTATAAGGTAGCACAGTGTATAAATAATGATAGGCAACTTTACTATTCATATACAGCAAATACCAGGCTCCAGGTGTCTAATAATTCTTAAATTCACCATCTTAAGCTAGAATTCAGATAGAATCCAGGGGCAAATCGTGCTGCAACACAGGCTGAAAATTTCGACTCACCTTACTGCCCTTATAGATGCTCTTCCTTCCTTCTTCATGCAGCTTGTTAGTCTCTCTTTCCTTTGTCTCTTCCCAATCTTCATCTTCCTCCATACTTTCTACGACATCAGAGTCTAGAGTCTCCTCTGATGGTAACTGTGCAGAATCAGGGGAGCCCAGAAGTTGAGGTCCCTGAGCAGGCATGTTTTGGTCAAGTGCAGGGATATCCAGCTTTAGCTTTTCCTTTTTATCCTCAAAAAATATCTCTGTAGCCTGAGAGGGTGGGGCACTGCTGCCTGATGCTCCCATCTCACCCAAAGTAGGAGAAAGGTAATCCAAGCTACCAAAAGCAGACAACTCAGGATAGCATTCCAATGTCTGCTGGAGGACAAGTTGCTCAGCAGAGCTGCTCAGCTGGTCGGGAACATCCCTGCTGATGTTGCTGATATTCATCCCATTGTCTTCAGCCCCTTTTTTTAGACTGACCGCCATTTTTTCAAGAGCTGGGACGTAAGCACTAGCTAAATCCACCCCTCCATCTGGACTTGGGGCGACTGTCGACTTTTGGCTGACACTAACAACCCTGTGGTCACTGGCCACAATATCCTCCATCAAACTGGCTCTTTCAGGCCGTCTCTGTATTTCCACATGCATTTCCTGCTCAGTTAGTAATTCCCCTTTGCATTCCCCAGATTGGCCCGGCTGTCCCTCCTCTCTTGTATATATGACCTCCTTTCCAATTTGCTGAGCATAACCTGAAGCTAAAACTTGATCTTGTAAAGAATAAGAAGCAGGCTCCTCCTCGGACTTATTCAGTTTTGATTCATTTACCCTTTTCTCCTCCACCCTTTGCTGTAAGAGCTTTTCTTCATGTTCCTCAGTTGGGTCTAAAGGATGCTGTAACGTCCCTGGCATCAGGCGTAGTGCCTCCAGCTCCTTGGCTGCCTGCTTCTCACTTACAGCTCGCTCAAACACCTTCCTCAGAATGCTTTCCTTTGCCTTCATTAATAGCATCTCTTTCTCCCCAGGTGTATGAATTGTTTTCTGAGCAATGTCCATCTCACTGCTCTCTATCGGCTGTTGTTTGCTCACCTGTGAAAAACTTTCCTGCTCGACTCCTGGTTTCGCTTTGATGATCAAGCTCAGGGCATCCTGGGAAGCAGTTCCCTCTGCTGTTGCTTTCTGATCCCTCTGCCAATCTAAGACTAAAGGACTGTGCAAAACAATGGTGTCTTTCATTGTAAAATCTCTCAGGATCTCAGGTGCCTCTTTTCCAGCAGAGGTTTTCTGACATGTAAACTCCAAACTTTGGCCCATTTTCTTTCCAATCAAGCCAACTTCCGAAGCACGTGGACTATCGGGAATCTCTGGTTCCATTTCCTTTGAGATTCTGGTGGGCATCTTCCCCAATTCATCAAAATCATTCTTCAACTTCCCTTTGACTTTAAGCTGAGCCTGTTCACTGACATCCTGATGCTGCAATATCCCATCAATAAGGTCCTCTTTTTGAAGTGAAGGAGAAATGACACTAATGATGGAGGTTTCATCTTCTTTCTGAACTCTCTTCTTTCCTTCCATTTTATCAGATTTATGCTCTGAGGAAAGAACAACCTCATCAGGAGGTCCCTCTTTGAGGTTTCTGTCCTCCTCTCCACCAGTCATCCATTTTTCTGACCGCTTTGATTCAGGGGTAATGTTAGTTTCATTTTTCTTATCCATTTCCATCTCAATCCTGGAATCCATAATTGAACCTGCTTCCTTTTTCCCTTTCTGTGGCTCTTCTCTCGGGACAAGAACGGTAGTGTCCATAATCTCCCCAGATCCACTGCTTTCTTGACACCATACATTTTCAGTGAATGCATTTTGTTGGACAACCAAGAAGGGAGCTTCCTCATCAAACAATTTATTTGCTTCATTCTGTATTACTTTCTGATCTCTTGAATTGTTTGGATCCACTCTCTGACACTCAGACTCCAGGAGCATTGCCTCAGCCTGGGGTTGCGTCAGAAACCCTGTGCCTGGTGCCTGATCAGGGTTACAGTCTACTGAAGAAGCAAACATTGGACGATGTGCACTGTTTAAGTCTTTCCAGTTTTCTCCTACTTCAAGGTCTTTGCCAATGGTTTCACATGCTGGAGATTTAATGTCAAGCAAAGGTCTTGCTTCAACAGTCTTCCTGAGCTGAGGTTTCATTTCCTCAATTGCTTGTTGTAGTCTCTTTCCTGCACCTGCAGCAAATAATGCAAGTGTTTCCAAAGAACAGTCCTCTTCCTTCTCCAATATTTGCTCTCTTGTTGACATACCTGCTAAGCAAAGATTCTTAGACTCTGCCTCCCCCTTCAAGTGGTTAGGGGAGGATTCAAATTTCATGAGGGATTTAGAGGACTGCAGTTTGTCAATAGCTATTCCACCTTCGAGTGACTCCATGACTCCCACGGTGTTTCCATCTCCCTCAGTGATCATCTCAGCCTGAAAAGAGAGCTCTTCACATCTCTCAACTGATGGCAACATATCTGTGGAAGAACTGCTTCTATTTTCAGAACCACGTAGCATTTCCATCTCAGAATTTGTGCCTTCATCATTTTCTTCCTCTTCCTCAATGAGTGTGTCCAAGTTGCCCAAGAGGGCAGCAGCCATACCTCTAGTAATAAGTCCAGCTTCAGTTGCCTCCCTGAGGGTGGGGACCCTCTCCCCACTGGCTGGGTCAAGTACACCCCCATCCTGAATCTGGTTGTTGGCAATAAGTCTTGCCATGCTCTCTCCCACCTGACCCCGTGAAACTGCTTCGGGCAGGGTTAGCCTTTCTCCAGTGTAAATATCCACAATTCCACCTGTATCTGCCTGGTTTTGCAGAAACCTCATGGCTGGCACCTTGTCCACCTGCTGAGCTTCCAAGGCCTGGGGCAGGGTCATGATTTTTCCAGTCTGTGGGTCCCGGACTCCACGGAAGGGATGTACTTCCAGAAAACGCTGACCAGTCTCAATGTCGATCTTTCCCTGTTTGATGAGTTCGGAGTATGGCACAATGCGAGCAGTGTGAGGGTCAAGCACCCCTCGCACAACTCCAGGTGAGGCCATGGCACTTTCAGCGGTGGTTTTATCCAGCAGGCCGCGTGACGTTGCCTCTGAGAGTGTTAACCGTCGACCGGACTCAGGGTCAAAGAGGCTGCCAGTGGAAGCAAGCATAAAGGCAGTACTAGGGTCATTGCTGGACAACTCAGGGTTGTGGACAGCCTTTTCCAAATACTCTAGCTCCTGGAGCATTCCTTCCTCAACTAGGTCATGCTGCAGTGCATCAGACACAGACAGCCTGACACCAGAGCCATGGTGGACAATGCCCCCCTCCGCCACTTGTTCAGACAGAGCTCTTTGTGCGTCCTCCTGACTTAGCAACCCTTTTGTCAGGGCTTTCAACAAAGGCACAGGCACCCTTTTTTTTGGATCTACCAAACCGTCCATCTGCAGCTGCAGCGTGGCCTTAGAGAGGGCTACCCTAGAGTCTGAGCTCTTACCACGGCAAGACTTCTCCAGTGTGATCAAATCGTCCCTCTGATCTTCATCAATAAGCCCTAGGTTGGACGCCAGGGTAACAGACACCTTCTTCCCTCTCCGCAGGTCCACCACACCCCCTGAAACGACCTGAGCCTCTAAGAGCCTGGCAACAGTTTCAGGGTCCAGCAATCCCACTCTGGCAGCATCCTGAAGGGAATAGAGCTTCCCTTGTTCCACATCAACTACACCCGCAAGGATCTTCTCTGATCGGATCACACTCCGCATTAAGCTCTCATCGAGCAAACCCTCCTCTACCACATCCTCAACACTTAACGCTTCACAAGTGCTCACATCCAAGAAGCCCCCAAACAGCCCAGCCCGCTCCATTACCTTAACTGCTGTGTGTCCTGGCAAGATACCCCGAGACACTGCCTCATCTATAAGCAGGCGCTCTCCTTCTTCAGTCATCATTCCACCCGACTGAAGCTCCCTGGCAAGCCGTTCTAACTCTCGATGCTCCTCATTCTTCTCCAGAGAACTAACCTGCTGACTAAAGCTCAGATTTGCAGTTACATCTTGGGTATGATGCTCCTTCACCAGATTCGGTACATCCCTCTGCACCTGCCCCTTGTGCTCCATTGCTACCTCCCTCTTCTCTGGTCCTTTTTCTTCCAGTATTCTGGCTTTCAAGGCTTGCTTTGCAGTTCTAAGAAGTACGTCACTGTCAAAAAGTCCACTTTCCTCAAGCTGCTCAGTCTGACTTTTTGCTTTCATGTCTCCCTGTATAACTTGACTTTTTGCTTTCATGTCTCCCTGTATAACTGGAATATCAATCTTAGCTCTTACTGGACTCACTGGAGCCTGATCTACCTCCTCTACAATCATCAAAGATATTTCGGCATCCATGCGATACCCCTCGTTTCTGTCTGCAGTGGTTTCCGTTGGCCAGAATGCCCCAGTTGGCTTAAGATGCGCCATGAACTGATCTGATTGTTGTGGCCGAGCTGCTTCAAACTTGATGTCTGTCCAATCTCTGTGGAGATGCTCCTGTCCATTATTTCTCATTCCATCATCCATGACGGGCTGGTCTATATGTTCTGGGTGCAGGCTCATTTCCCCTTTTAGTTCCTTAATCACTTGGAAATTCATAGCTGAGGATTCCAAGTGCACATGCTTTGAGTCCTCTTGGATTGACACATTCTCATTTCCCTCCCCATCTTTCCCACCCTCCAGCTTGGATGTCCTGAGCTCAGCAGGGCTCTTTTTTGAGGAAACAAGTGGGCCAGCATCCTTTTCTCTACCAGAGGGTAGCACTCTGTCAAAAATAATTCCTTTCCTTTGCTCAGATTCCTGCACTTTTACAACATTAATTACTCCCTGGTTCCTCTCCATAGCTTTAGGCATCGTAGTAGCAGATTCTGCCATGTCACTGGGCACTCCACCCAGCGAATCTCTGATTTGTTGACCATCACTCACAATTTGCTCACTTTGAATTTCAATTTCAGGGGATTCTTCCTCTTTCCAAGACTTATGGCCCAAATCAGACCCTGAGCTTTTCCCCTTTGACAAAGGCGTGACATCTTTCCCAAAGATGCTGTATTTAGAGCTTTCATCTTGGATTTCCACCATTTCTGAAGTTGTCCTGCCTTGTTCTTCTGTGTCAGGCCATGAAATTTCACACCCAAGTTTGTCTGCATCTCTGAAACGTTCAGTGGAAGAAGAAGGGCAAGCTGGGACCATCATCATCGAATGAGCCTCTTTGCCTCTGGGTCCAGTTGATCCAGGCAACAGACTGGTGGCACTAGTCAGCACTGCCAATTCTGGTTCCAGCAGAACTAAGCGTTGGCCTGAGCGAGCATCCACATAGCTGTGGGTCATGAGATGGTACAAGAGTCTATGCTCAGCCTGTTCACCTTGGTCTAGCCCCTTGATGAGGGCAGGGTCATAGCCGAGCCCTGGGGGTGATGTAGGGGGTGAGGAGGAGGGAGGAGAAGAGGACGTTGAGCCCCAGCTCAGACGATTCAGGGTAGGGGATTTGCACTGAGTCATGTTGGGGAACACATCAGGTAACTGGGTGTGTCTCAGAATTTCCACCACTCTGGCATCGACAACCTCCTCAGCTTGTTCAAGGGGCACCACGCGGCAGGTCTCAGGAAGGTAAAGGGCACCGATCATGTGCCGCTGGTTTAGTATACGCAAAGCAAGATCTCCTGAGACCACGCCCTGTTGCAGGGCTTCAGCAATGGGAAGCAGCTCACCTGACTCTGGCCACAATAGCCCCATGAAAGCCCAGAGTGACTCCAATACCAGAAGGGCCAAGCGAGGGGCTAGCAGGTCCCTACAGATGGCTTCATCTACTCCCAAACGCTCCCTACTGACTGGGTCTATAATCCCACCTGCCTGCAGTTGTCGGGTGAGTAGGGCACAGGCCAGGTCTTGGTCCATTACACTATGGCGGACTGCCTCGTGCACAGTTAGTCGGTGGCCAGATCGAGGATCTGCAATGCCCCCAGCAAACAGCTGGGCCTCCAGCAGCCGCACAGTAACCTGCCGATCAATCAGTCCCTCCTGTACTGCCCGAAAAATGCCTACTTTACGGCCAGAGCGCAAACAGATGGCACCCCCAGGCTGCTGACTGACAGGGAGCAATAGCTGGCCAGACTCATGGTTCAGAACACAGCGCTGCTGGAGCTCAGCAAGGCTCAGCTTCTCGGCTGTGTTGGGGTCGATGACCTCACGACGGCGGGACCTTGAGCTCAATCTACTGTAGATCCTGGGACTGAGCAAACCCCCTTCTACTGCACTTTCTAAGCTGACCGTTTCTCCACGGGATGGCTCAAGCAAACCCCCCGCGCTCATCTGCAGCTCCAGGACACGCAGGCCCACCTCTTCCTCAATCAGCCCCTCCTCAATTGCTACAGCGACAGGAACCAAATCATTTGCACTAGGGAGTGACTGGTCAACCACCTGTAGGGCTGCCTCCAGCTCAGACAGTGATTTGACAGTTTTACTGTCAATCAGGCCACAGGAAAGGCCTTCATCCAATGAGAAGCGGTCAGGGGAATCAGGCAAAAGCAAGCCACCCATGGTGAGCTGAGCCTCCAGAAGTACATGGCAGGTGTCCTGGTCAATGAGTCCCCGCTGCGCAGCCTCAAACACTGGGAAGGTTTCCACAGTACCCAGGTCAATCACTCCAGCAATAGCTGCTTGGCTCTGAGGAGAGAAACAAACATCATTTTATAAATAGCTGGCAAAGATTTAATAACATGTAACATGTATAGAGATGTGTGATGCCATTTAACATGCAATTCTTAGAACTAAGAGCTCAGATATTACCCCGTCTCCAAAAAAGTTTGGACACTATATAAAACGTGAATAAAAACAGAATACAATTATTAGCTAATCATTCAAACCCTATCTTTAATTGGAAATAGAATAAAAGTGTATCAAATGTTGAAACAGAAATTATATTGTTTTTTGAAAAATATCTGCTAATTTTGAATTTGATGCCAGCAAATAAAAAGTTGGGCAGGGGCAACAAAAGATTGGAGAAGTTGTATAATGCCAAAAAAAAAAAATATCTGGTGAAACCTCAAAGTTAATTAGGTTCACTGGGAACGGGTCAGCAATGTAATTGGGTACATGCCAGCAGCCATACCACTATTCAATCTGCTCCAGCTGCATGGTGTTGGTGGCCAGTAGGTTGCAATCTTTCCTCTGGTGGAATAGTTCCCAATGCCCCAGTGCACTGATAGGGACACTGTACTGAAGGGGAGGCCCTCTTTCGGATGAGACGTTAAACCAAGGTCCTGACTCACTGTGGCCATTAAAGATCCCATGATGCTTATCGACAAGAGTAGGGGGTTCCCCGGTGTCATGGTTAAATTCCCAACCTGGCTCTTTCAACCTGCCACCTAATCATCCCCTGATCTAATTGGATGTGCAATTAGCCCTCTTCCTCTCTACCTCAACCCCCAGGTTCCCTGAAGAAAGAGATTTCAGTCTCAATTGGACTTCCCAGGTAAAATTAAAAAAAAAAAAATCATATGTATGACAGAATCCCAAAATGACTGAGTCTTTCAGAAGTAAAGATGGAGAGGGCTTCACCACTCTGAAAGGTTGCATGAGCAAATAGTTCAACATTTGAAGAATATTTTTTTTTCAATTTAGGGGTTGTCATCATTTATGGCAAATAATATCATTAAAAGATCCACAGAATCTGGAGAAATCTCTGTATGCAAGGGACAAAGCCAAAAACCAACACCAACTGTGATCCCGAGACCCTCAGGAGGCACTACATTAAAAACAGAGAGGACTCTGCAGTGGAAATCACTGCATGGGCAGAGGAATACTTCTGAAAACAGCTTTCGGTAAATACAGTTTATTGCTGCATCCACATATACAAGTTTAAACTCAACCATGTAAAGACAAAACCACATTAAATCAAAATCCAGAAACGCTGCTGCTTTCTCTTGGTTTGAGCTCATTTAGACGGAGGTGAAGTGGAAAACTATCCAGTGGTTTGAAAATTCTTGCTTTTAAAATGCTTTTAATATAATCCAACCTCACATTTTAACCAGAAGGCTCCTTGAACAGTTTGATTTAAGTAAAAATCTAGTGGGTTGGATTCTCGACTCTTTAACCAGCAGGACACAGAGACTCCAAGTAAATGGTATCCTCTCAGACCTTAAGTGTACGTCCACTGGTTCACCTCAAGGCTGTGTGCTGTCACCTTTATTATTTATTCTCTACACAGACATGTAACGGAGCAGAAATGACAACAGATCCATTGTAAAATATGCGGATGACTCCGTTATTGTCAGTCTGCTTCAGGAAAATGAGAGCTGCCACAGCCAACTTAACACTTTAAAAACCAAAGATATGGTTATTGATTTCAGGAGGAAAAATCATACGCACAAAGTCACTTTAATCAAAGGTCAGACCATTGAGTTTGAGCAATCTTACAAATATTTAGGGACTGTTATTGATGAAAAATTGAACTTTGAAGCCAACTTGGAAGCTGTGTGTAAAAAGGGTCATCAGCATCTGTATTGTTCAAGGAAACTCTCGCACTTTCACACTGACCGAATTACAATGACCATGTTCTATCGCGCTTTTATTGAATCTATTTTATCTTTTTCCTTGGTGTCATGGTTCGGTCACACGTCTTTGAAATGCCTTAAACCAAATCGTTAAATAGTCTTCTCGACTGATTGGCGAGTCACAGCCTTTTCCGGCATCCCTGTACACCAAACAGTTACAGCGGATCTACAGCTTCTTCCATTTTAAATGATGACTTCCACCCTTTACACAGCGGGTTCCAGCTTCTTCCCTCTGGACGGAGGTTTCTAGTCCCCGAAGGTAGAACCAAACGTTACAGAAACAGCTTTGTTCCTGCTGCTAGTATTGAATTGAACAAGCTGTAGAGATTTTGCACATAATTTTGCGCAATTAGCATACTGCAGAGGTATTATGTATTTTTTTTTAATTATTTATTTAGGTTTTAAACTTGCTTTTACCTTTTTTTATCCAGAGGCTGTTTATTTGGGTTATTTATTAATATTTTTTCTATGTATTGATGTTTCTTTCCCTCTCCAGTGTCCTGACTGGTGGAGCCTTGGGGTACTTTTATCATGTGTTCTGTTTTGTGTCTGTTTTATGTTATATTTGTACTGTAACGGTGTATAAATGGATGGCATCATTTCATTTCACTGCAGAACAAATCTACCTTTGGGTATTAATAAAGTAACCTGAACTTGAATTCAAAATGAGATTTCTTTTTGGCAATCATGGACGCCACATCGTCTTGGCTTAAGAGGAGAGGGAACCTTCGGCAAGTTATCAGCGCACGGTTCAAAATCAGTGTCAATGGCATGGATAAACTGCACAAATTCAGGTTTTGGAGCAACATATACAGCTATCCAGACATCTATTTCAGGGAAGGCCTGGAATATTTCAAGCAATGCAAAGCCAAACACCATATTCTCCACGTATGACAATGTAATGGCTCCATAGTAAAAGAGTCTGTGTGCTACAATGACCGGTCTGCAGACCAGATCCGTTACCAGATCCACTGAAAACATCTGGCACATATTAACCAGAAAAATATGACATAGGAGGCTGCGAGGTGTTTGATACCTGAAATCCTACATCAAGCAAGAATGGGAAAACATTTAGCTTTCAAGACTACAGCAGTTGGTCTTCTCAGTTCCCAAATGCTCACAGAGTGTTGTTAAAGGAAGAGATGATGCAACACAGTGGTAAAAATGCCCCTGTTTAAACTTGTCTTGAAATGTGTTGCTGCCATCAAATTCAAAATGAGCACACATTTTAAAAAAAAAATGTCAAATTTCTTAGTTTCAACATGTGATATGTTATCTCTCTATCAATTTCAATTAATAGAATTTATTTTATTCTTTTATTTACATTTTCCACAGTGTCCAAACTTTTTTGGAGACAGGGCAAATAAATAAACTCTTATTCACAGACCCAACTCTGTAATCACTTTGTAAAGACGCCAAAATCCCATAATTAACCCAAGAAAGAGGGACAGAGGAAAAAAAAAATCAACTGATCCCCAATATTGATGTTCATAAAATAATAATTCCTAAAATAACTTCATTATTGTAAAACTAAAGGTAGACTTCTGATCGGACTATTTCTCCTCATATGGACCTCTTCCTCCCAAACCCAAAATGGACCTACATATAATACATATCACAGTGGTACCAACATTCAAGCCCCTAACAAAAGCGCTAAGCATGCAACATAGCAGACTAGCAAAACAAAACTGCAGTGCTATGCTAAGATTTTCTGTAAAAAGTAATAAGCTAAAGCAGAAGAGAGGGCAAATAGAAAAATAGGGGCCAAAAAGAGATGGTAACCGAAAGCGAGCGCTACTTACCACATAGGATCCCGAGGTGCACACATATTGACAGGTCAAGGAGTTGGCAGTTTGAGTCACAACAGGGTGAGAAGCTTGGTGTTAGCATCCAGCATGCCGAGCTCCATCCGCCTATGTCTTACCACTGTCTGACTCGCTCAAAGATATTGTGCCAAGAGTATGACTACTGTAGTAAGGTGAAATACTGACTAATTTACTGACTAAATTCTAATCTGACTCAACATATTAGACGTAAGTACTATGATGTTGTGACGAATTGAAGAACTGACTGGCAATTCAGTGGTAGTCGGGCTGTATCAATCTGTCAGTCAATCGACTGAATGACGCAAGGACCCTGCGTTGAGTTTCCTTGCATCTCTCCCAGTAGCTGTTAGTGATTTTGAAGCAAAACGCTGGTTAAGGTCTGCGCAGGATTACTACATTAAAGACACAAAACCAGAGACGGGTTTATTCACACATGCACACGCAAACAAAGTGGTGACCTGGACACACCATGCTCAAACAGTGAAGTGGGGGTGAAGTCTGCTCAACTGACCTCCGCTGCTCACGCAACAAACCCTGCTGTTCTGGCATGTTCTTCTAATCCACAAAATCAGAGCCTAACCAAATACCACACTCCATATATACAATACATATCTAACACAGAGAGCATTTACACAAGACCATTGCAGTCTACCCGCAATAGTGTTAACTAAATCACATTTTCACTCCTGCAAGAACATACGGCCAAATTACCACACACACACACACACACCAAACCATGACTCACTACAAACATTCACTGATGTGCACAGAAAGTCAAACACAGGTGCACATCTTCACACACAAACAGGTTTAATGATGTTCCATTTTGGCACTACATAACTGAAAAAACTGCACAATGACTGACTGGAGCATGATACTGGTGGCTGGAGAGGCGAGGGTGAAAGGCTACAGGTCTACATATGGTAAAACGGATGACCATGGGAAAAGAGTATGGTGACTAGAACCCCTTCCTTGGGACATGATCGAGACGTCTAAATCAGACAATGACGTGGTCATTGTGATCTAGCAGTGCTGTGCTGAACAGAGCAGAATGATGTGACTTATAGAGTAGACATGAAGGGCACAGGCCAGAGAGGAGTGACAATACTTCTTAGATTACCTAGGTGACATCACTGCAACCGAGACTGAGTGATATTACAAGGTTCTGCAGTTCTATACTCCCAGCACACGGAGCCCTGATGAGCAGGGATTAAGCAGATGGGGCCAATGAATGGTGGTGAACATGGGTGACATGGACAGGAAGCACACTGCTGAGTGAGTGATCGCAGCACACTCCATGCTATTAACACAAATCCATTAAAATGAGTTGATCCGATGTGTGGAATGGAGCCAATGATTACTGAGGATGAGGTTTTAAACAGGAGCGATGGGCCGCGCTCAGCATACAGCACACTGCACGCTGACACACGCACACTCCGCTAACAGACAATCCCTCCAAAAGGGACACATATTTCAGGCAGACAAACATGAATAGCAACACATTGAGAAAAGCAATGCCCAGAGGCTCTCTGGTCCATATTGCTTGCAATAGCGCAGGGTAACAAGAGTAACCCTTATGGGCAGCGAGCCACTTCAGTCTGATCAAAGACCCGACCCAGCTAAACTCTACCTTGCGCTCCTCCTCTCGGGCCAGCTGCTCCTCCAGCTGCTGCAGCTGAGCGGACGAGCTCTGGCACATCTGGCTGTAGGTGTTCGTCAACTCCTCGAGCTGTGAGGCCACAGAGGCACGCTCCTCTGCAGACAACCTGAGGAGACATTCGTGGTCAGAGGGTGTGTTATTGCGCATATGTCTGCGAGCAAATTTGAGTGTGAGCTTGTGTGTGCGGGAGCATCATTGAGTGTGGGTGTGAGTGTGTAGCAGGGTGGGTGATTGAGCATACACACCTCTGTGCCTGTGTATTTGTCTTTCGGAAGCACAGAGGGAGAGGACTCACTTGCTAGCCTGTTTAGACTTGAGGAAGGCCTGGGTGCTCCTGATGGCTTCCGCTACCTCGTCCTTCTTTGCAGCCAGCTGCTCATTGATGGCCTGTGGGGGAATCAAACAGAGCTTCATCAGATATACAGAAGTAATAACTCCCATCCACATTCAAAAAACAGCCGTTCTTACTGGTAAATAATTTATCACATCGCCAGGAGGCTCAGCATTCGAATGGAGTGTCATACCACTAAATCAGAAAGTACACGTCAAGCGTCGTTGGCCTTTGTGATACTTACGATTATCTGATAGTTCTAAACCAGACATTACACTGGACGCCAATTTCAAAAAGTCAAAACATACTCCTATCTTCAAAATAGGGGGTAAATAGGATGTAAAATTCACAATTTGGCAAAAGAACAAGTCTCAGAAAGTATCCAGACGAATGAACTACACCTGAAAAATGAGCCTGAACCAACAACTAATTTCCATTTTACAGCATCTTAAAAATGCATGAAAACAAGATGCAAGCAATGTGTGTGAACATGTCCCTTTTTTAAAATACCCTATAAAATCCTGAAAGATGGGGACATTAAGCTGAAATACAGCGCCAACTCGCATAGGGGAAAAAAAAGAAAAGAGAAAAAAAAAACGGATTTCTAAACTTTTTTTCTCTACCCACTTGAATAACTGACAGAGCCCCCAGCTGGCATAGCAAAGAACTCTACCTTAATATCAGCAAATTTTTATTTTTTTCTCATCAGTCCATTTAATATACATTAAGTTTCCCAAAGGTTTTACTGTGGCACACCCATAGAGATGCTGTAAAATAAGGTATACAAAAAAGCGCCACCTAGTGGCAGTTTTCGCTCACATTACACTTGAAATATCTGACTTGCCAAAGAGGATGCCAAAATAATTCCACCTCTTCTTGAATCTACATGGTAGAATCAGAAGATTCTCCAAATTTCAAGTATCTATCTAGCTGGAGTAAAATTTTATGTACTCCTTAAGATGGTCCCAAATTAGCCAAGAAGGTAATTTTCAGGTCATATTGGCAAATTTGACAGGGGACAGCACAAGAATACAAGGAGCGCCAAATAGATTTTTGGTACCTTTCATACACCATCGAAGAAGGTATAGATCAACCTATTCATTAGCTCCATTCTTGTCTGGAGTATTAAAATATATGACCTCAAAGTAGGGCCAAAACAGCTGAAGTTCACTTTTCAAGGCCAAAGATCCCAAAACAGCAAGATACCAGAGGTGTTCTCACATTATGCCATTTCATACTCATAGACCTTTACAATAAAGCATAGTTTCTCAAGGCATGTTGCTGGAGTAAAATAAAGATTAAGTCCAAAAAGTGAATTTTCATCTCTCTTTCCCCCAGACTTTGAGCTCCTGTTAGACGATTCTTACGGGAAAGTTCAAGTACTTAAGTACACATATCCATCACAAATAATTTGGCAGATTGAACTAATTGCCCAATATAAAGCATCTCATTTTTTTCCACTTTTCCTCCATTTTCACCCTGACTTTTCGGCTTCTAGGTGGCACCACAACTAAATGAAGCGACCAATAGCAAAAAAAAAAAAAAAAAAGGTGATTTTCCGTGATACATGTGTATGTACTTACACGCAAAGTTTTGTTCAAATCTAGGAGGGTCATTTCCACAAAGAGTCCAAAAAGTGCTATTTTCTCAGACAGTGGCTCTTAATTACTAGGTGTATTCAGTGCCTAAACATGTAATAAGTGTTGTGAAAAGGAATGGAAACATATGATGTGATACATCTCCTTACGTCTTAAAAATATGTTGCCGAAATTGACACTGAAATTCATTTTCATTTAAAAGAGTCAAAATAACTCATGGTGATAATTAAAATCAATTCAATTAAACATACCCTCTGCCCCATCCTACCTGCTGTGCAACCTTCGAAGACTCTGCAGATTTTGGGTCGTCTGTCAGGGTCCCTTTATGGCCCTTGGCTCGATCCTGAAGGCCCCGCACCCAACAGAGCAGGTCAGTCACCTGCCCCACGTGTGCCTGCCTCTCCTCCTCCAGCTCTTTCTGCAGAGCACAAACACAGAAGGGCGCAGGGGAGATAGATGAGACCAAGACTATAAAACCACAAAGAGAATGAGAACACAAGAAAGAACAAAGAAAGAAGAGAGACACAGTGAAAGAGTGAAGCAGAAAAGTGAGAGAGGAGAGAGAGGTCAGAGAAGATGGCAGCAGCAAGAAAATGAGTGACTGCAGTACCTCCTCCTCCTCAAGTCTCCTCAAGGCATCACTGATGTACTTCACATGTTGCGTTGTGAGGGTAACCAGGGCTGTGTAGCGAGTGCGTAGGTCCATGAACTGGAGACAGAGACGCAGAAATCACAAAGAGAACAGTCACATATACACATTCAATGGTCCCATACATGGACTTACAGCTAAGAAAAAGAAATGTATACATCAGCTCCTGACACGAAGCCCTTCAACAGTTACTCTCCAAACTCTCCTGGTCACATCTTTCCACCCCCAGTTCTGATCTTTACCTCCTGAGTGATGGCATCAGATGAAGAGTGCATCCTCCTCCTCTTCACAGGAGATTTCTGAGTCGACTCGACGAAGGCCCTGTACGTCATGAGTTGGAGCTCATAATCCTGTCAGACACAAAAGGACACTGGGTCAGTTCAGAGCACTTCCACACAGCGTACAGTCAGCTTTTTCAATGTCTCTGATTTAAAGCAGAAAAGAACTGTAACAGACAAATAGGGGAGAAACCACAGACACATCTGAGGCAAAGTCATATGTTAGAATGTAGGAGACTGTGGAGAGACACTAAGCCGAGACATCAGGTAAACCGTGTTCAGGCAGAGCAGTGGTTGTGTACCTTGACAGAGGTGCAGTACTGTTTGGCATGGGTCTGGCACTGGTCCAGTTTGACCTGGTTCTTCTCAATCTCAGCCACCAGGGCCTGGAGAGACAATGGAGAGATGTCACATCAGCCGTTAAAATTCTCTGTATCATTAAATCCTCTTTTCATCCCACTCTTTCCTCTATCCTTCCCTCCTTCTCCTGATACTCATGCATCCTGCTCCCTCCATACCGTTTGCTGAGCAAGTTGTTCGGAGAGCACTCTGCTGTCGGTCTGTCCGGGCTGAGTGCTCTCCTGCCTCTCTGTCATCTCCTCAATCCAGCGAATCAGAGCCGAGTGCCCATCTCGGTACTGCTGTAGAACCGAGCCCAGTGTCTCCAGCTCCAGATGCCTGTAACAAGCACTCAGTCAGAACAGTACCAGCAGCAGGACGCTGAATTGTCTATGAGGTTACACCACGGAGGAGGCCACATTCACAAGGTCCTGTATTTCTCCATTTATGACAAACATCAATCTTAGGCAGGGGATCCAGATAACAAGTATCCTGAACAAATCTTAAGGAAATCCAGGAAGGCCTCCAAAGGATACAGCATGGAAACCAACTCAGACAGTGCACACTGACACCAACCAAGTTATCCCTACGTGTCACCTTTTCAGGCCAGACAAAAAACTGTCTGGAAGCTGCTATTGGCTCAGATATTCACAACTTCCGAGTAATTATTCAGTCCAGAGTCCAGATGATGCTAAATTCTATTATCCTTAACGGAACGGTGTATCCTTTAACAAAAATGTATTATTTTCTGACAGATGACACAATCTGTCCACGAAATCTCACCAATATCAAACAAGAGAAGCACCGTTTCTCCTATTGTACAGAACCACCATGTAAACATAATATAACAAATTAACACAAGAACATGTTAAGCAATTATCAGCCTTGTTGTATTTGTTGGTCACCTGGTCTCAATCTGTCGGCGCACACCGGTCCATCTCTCTGTGAGCTGGGCTGCTTTCTCCTGGTAGCGGTCCAGTTCGGCGCTGCGGCCGGGGTGCAGCTGGCTGAGCTGAGCCCCTGCTTCCCGGGCTCGCTGCACCTCACTGCTCAGGGAGTGGAAGACAGGCTCCTGCTCATCTAGTTCAGACTGCCACCTCTGTTGTGAGAAGAGAGGGTCAAGTTCTCGCACTGCGCTTTCTACCTGCCTGTGACCGTCAGCCACTGGAGCTCACCACATCCAATAATATGGCTCATTTAGTAGTGTGCATGCATGTGAGAGTCTTTATTTAAGTGAGAGTGTGTATGTGGCTGCCTGAGTGTAAGTGCCTGTGAGTGAGTGTGTGTGTGTTTATGCACCTGTGTGTGTGTGTGTGTGTGTGTGTGTGCACGCACGTGTGGGTTTTTCCAAAACTTATGGGGACCAAAATGCCCAGAAATCATAGCTAAGTCTGAAAAAATCAGCACTGTGGACATCTTTTTTTGGGTCTCAACAAGAAAAAAAGCTTAAATCTGGCTCAGGGGCTAGGTTTAGGTCTAGGGTTACACACCGTTTCTATCATATTTGATACTAGACTTTTTCAGTGACCTCTATGTCATCCATATGATCAATATTTTCCTCAAAAAACCTGTTGTATGCAGTCTGATACATGTTATCTGTCCCCTGGTGGACTATCCATGCACTGCAGGCAGTAGAGGTCCGTAGAATACAAAATCAAAGATGGCTGCCCCTATTCACCAACCTGCAGGTTTCACACCCCCCCCACAGAGAAAAAGTTACATTAAGTTACATTAAAAATAACTGCAATATTGTTACTAATACTTCAACACGAATATTTACTGGGTTGAAGCAACTTATACTACGCAACATTTTGCCACTTATTTCATAGAAAAATTGAGTCGAAAAACTGTGTATCAAATATGATACTACAGGTATTTAACTCAAAGAGATATGCAGGAGCGCCGATGATCTCCGCTGACATTACTGCATTTATGAGGCACATATTTTTTGACTAGTGCAAAGGTGGTGGTATCTTGTGAAACTCGAAGACCCAAGACATCCATTGGTAGCACCCATGTCATACTAGCCAGTAGTTAAGGGGACCAAGTAATACTCCAAATTTTAGGTAAATTTTGATGAAGGAAAAAGTGTTATGGCCATTTTTACAAGAGTCTTTAGACCTCTGACCAAAAGATATCTAAATGAAAATGGGTTACCAGTAGATATGAGTCTCCAACTTGCAGACATGCTCTTTTTTAATCCCATGCAGTTTTGAGCAAAAAAACAAGCATTTTTTGCATGCAGAATTTCATATTTGCAATTTTTTAACATTTTTTTACATTTTGTTTAAAAAAAATTTAAGGTCCAGTTAACACTTAAATTTCAAAAATGTAAAATTTTATTGCTAGTATTAAATGGTTCAGGCTTACAGCGTTAAGGTTAGGCTTTAAATTAAGGTTAAAATTTTGGTTGCTTTGGGGGGGTAGTCAGTCAGGGTTAAGGATTAGATTAATCTGAGGGTAAGGGTTAGGTTCAGGTTTAGGATTAGGTGGCTTGAAAACGGGATTTTGGTCCCCATAGGTATGGAAAAACCTGCACGAGTGAATGTGTGTGTCTGATGTGACTGCACGTGTGTGTGTGTGTGAGCGTGCATATGCATGTGAGGGGATTTACGCAGGTCATTTCCAGTCTGCATAACCATGCAAGGTGCACGTCGAAGGTCAGGAGAAGACTCACCTGGAGCTGCTCTCTCAGGGCCTGAATGGCACCAGTGTCAGCTGGGACAATGTCCTCTTCACTAAGCCGGCCCTCGTACTTCTTTAACAGGCTCTCTGAGGTCTGCAAGCTGCGCATCAACACGTCCACAGTCTTCAACCTAACAGCCATGAGAACAAGAGAAGGAGAATGCAATTCCTTCTGCTATAACAGGCTCTGAGCATCATTTGCATTAGTGGAGGGGGACAAAAAAAAAAAAAATTCGAGCCCCGTCTTTACTGTATGCATCCATGCACACTCGTGTGCGTTCACACGTGCGTGTGTGTGTGTGTGTGTGTGTGTGTGTGTGTGCGCGACCACTCACTTTTGCAAGTAGACAGAGGACAGCGCGTGCACACGGTCCATCTGCTCAACAGCCACATTGAGCTCGGAGCGAAGCACTGGAACACTGGTGGAGGACGGTTTCTCCTCGAAAAAGCTGACGCACCGGCGGGACACGTCACCGAGGTTGGAGCGCAGCCCGTCAAGGTCCGACTGCAGCTTCTATAAGAAACCAAGAGTGGCTTAGTTGCTAAGGAAGGCCCAAAAACTCCATCAGGTCAGCAGTTGCTCGACCAGGATGGCAAGGGACTGACCTCTTGTTCCTCGATGTGGACCGTGTTGCCCGTACTGTCGCTGCTCGAATTGCTCGGGAGTGGGGTCTGGATTCCACGCGTTAGCCTCTGCTCCGCCTCCTCCAGGTGACGCTTGATATCCTTCAACTCAGTCAGGTAGGACTGAGAGATGGACTCGTCTTTCTCCGCTGAGTAAGGGGGAGAGTTGGGGGGGAGCAGAGATCATCTTGGAGCAACTACTTCCTCCTGTCCATCATTTGCATGGCAGTTGCTCATCCAGACCACAAAGCATCTCGAACCTAGCTACCCAGAGGTGAAATGACCTGCCCACAACCCCATGAACTGCCAAGTGACCCAGTCTCTACACATTTTCCGTCAAGGTCTAAAGAATTATTTGTTTTGGACAGTACCTGACCTAGCAATGCTGCCCTAACACCACCCCCACCCAAAAAAATACAAAGTTTATCCCTGCTTTTACTTTGTGGCGTTAATTATATCCCCGAACGCCGAATGGCCTTCCGGGGATATTATGTTTTTGGTCTGACCGCCGCCGCCGCACCACGTGTTAACGCGATAACTTCAGTAATATTTCAATTAGAAATTTCAAGTTTTGCATATAGGTAAGTATCATAAAGAGGAAGAACTGATTCGATTTTGGACAATATACAATTTCTAGATTGGCCACCAGGGGCCAAAAACTGAAAAAATCACTGTTTTTATCATGTCTCTGGAAATATTTGTCCGATTGACCTCAAATCAAGTGCAAATGAAAGGTCATGACCTGAAGATGTGTCCCACGAAGACATTATATCTGTTAGGTTCAAAATTTTGACACAAGGTGGAGCTTTGTCACATAAAATTCACCATTTTTGCCATATCTTTGGAACTATTTGTCCTATTGACATGAAACTATGTGCAACTGCAAGGTCATGACCTCACAACGTGTCACATGATGACATCATACCTGTATGGTTCAATATGTTGCCACCAGGTGGCGCTTTGTGATGGAAAATTACCATTTTGGCCATATCTTACGAACCATTTGTCCAATTGACCTGAAATTAAGTTCAAATGAAAGGTCATGACCTGAGGGGCTTTATATTGTATTGGGTTTATTCAAGGATTGGGGAATTGGAGGATTGGGAGCGTTCGGGGATAAAGCCCAAGTCGTCGCCTCCGATGGCATAAGCCTAGTTACTCATTGCAATGTTCTGCTTGTTTACTCACCTGTCCTTTCTGTGATGCTTAAATAAGGCTAACGTATGCCAACCATCTAGTCGAAGCATAATTTGTTCATGATTAAGCTAAATGATGCTACTGTATATAAGAATTGTACATTGTCTGATCCATTATGTTACCATTTCAGTGACCTGATACCATGCATTGTACGAGGCTTCAGATAAGTGTGCCAAATAAGTGTAATGTAATGACAGGGCAAATGTCATTAATTAACTTTGTCTTTAAAATCTTCATACATTCAGCGATGACAAAGAAAGAGATGTGCTGGCAGTAAGATCATTTATTACTGCTATGAAATGCATTCAAAGAGAAATCATAGAGGAACTGAAGATATAAGGAGCAGAGCTGAGACAAGGCACAGCCAGATTGGCACACATAGCGCAGAAGCAAAACCGATTCATTGAGTCATTGAAATATTGCAGGTCTTCTTTGCTTACCCGTCTCCATAGTAACCAGGAGAGAATGGCAGTGCACCCGGCAGTTATTGGTCTCCTCCTCCATTTCTCTCCTCTCTGCGGGGGTGAACAGAGCGCTCTCCCTGCTGTCCGTCAGGAAGTCTGTCAGGTGAGCCTCCAGGTTGTCCAGAGCCTGCTGCCTGTCCGCTGGTGCCTGAGAGCGCACCTGTGTGACGCACAAGGACAGGTCATCCACCTGTATTTAGCAAAGTACACGTAACCATACCAGAGCATACCACAAATATCCCCTGCACTCCCACTGTACAACGGGAACGACTAATTTGCTTGGTCAGTCCTCATTTAAAAAATAGCAATTTATGAACCTAGATATCTTTGCAGATTCAAAACCAATATCAATGCCATTTTTAGGAGAACTACCATCACCACTGGCTTGCCAGTACTAATTTCAGTGTGGTTAGGTCACTTCATAGTGCATATCCTTAAAAATGAGAATTTTAAAGCAACATCATGCACCAATTTTACCTTCAAATACCAGCTTCAATATCATTCTCATTGCACACGGACTTATAATACGAGGACTATGCATCATTCTTTCCCACTCCATGCCCAACACGGCTGTTCTTGCATCATGTGACTTTGGCTAATCGGGTACGATCGCTAACGAAAAGTGTGTAATGCTTTAAGCCACTAACTATGTTATACCAACAGGTGAAACTTGCCAACTGTTCCCAGTAGTTTGTTGACATTATAGCAGAGGCCGAAGAGGATGTTTACAGAGTAGAGAAAAATAAAGACAGTGACTAAGCAAGAGGCTGAACAAAACAAATCTTGGACGAACTTTTAGTTGCAAAATAAAAGACTGCAGCACGGACACAGAACTGTGATCTTGCAGGAAGTAATATTAGCTGACTTGCCATTTCTTGCGTTTTTGGAGACTTTGTGCCTGTACTCCAGACAACATGTAATCACCACACGGTAGATTGTCTAAAATTCATAACCTCTCATATAGACAAAACTTAAATTCACAGAGCAATGCTTGTACAATATCTTCGCAATTTTTGTTATTAAACCAGAGGGAAATATAAAAATAAAATTTGCACTTTTATTAAGAGTGCTACAGGTCGATCAAGCTAATACGTCCTACCTGGACGCTCATATAATGTGTCACCATTACAGTACTTTCCCACAAATGGCCGATAGGCCCATGACAGTTATTGAACTGGGAGGACAAATTTATACTTCCTGCGTTACAATGTTTTTAGAGCATAGAGTGTGGAAATAAATCAACTCATAAGATGAACTCTCTTAAGATTACAGAGTTAAATCATTGCGTCACACAGTTTGATAAAGAGCGGGCTCGTGTTTGCGATGAGGAGAACTAATTATCTGAGATACAAAGGACGGGATGAGTGAACGCCGGATGATGTTCAGACCGTTTCCAGTGTCCAAGAGGAGACGTTTCTGATGTCCTTCAGCAGATAGTGCCAGGAGACGACACTCTTCATGTTGACATGCAGCTGATGCCACAGAGCCATCACATTCTGGTACAGCTGCTCCACCCTGATCCAACAACAAGCAAAATCTCAGGGACAAGCACTGAGAACATCTCCAAACCGAACATTACACTTTAATAGGAATTAATCTGCAGTGCTTGTGTTTTTGTGCACTTTATGTTTCTGAGCTCACCCGTATCTGGATGTTACAGATGCGCAGGTGTGTGGGTGCATGAACTCATTCTTGCATGCATTGGCATGTGTGTAGGTGAATGCGCACGCATGTGCATGTGTATGTACCTGCTGGCAGTATCCAGCGCCCCCTGGTTGGGGGGTGGGACAGTGAAACAGACGGAGGGCACCATGGCCTCATTGCCACTCGGGCTGATGACCTTCCATTTTGTGCGCTGAGAGTTATCCTCCAAAACGCACTCCTCCCCCTTCGTGATGGTGATCTGAGAGAGACGCGGGCACGTGGGGCGACAGGGTATGACATCATCACGGAGCGGACAGGAGAAAGGAAAATGGAGAGAGAGGAATGATAGAAGATGGATGAGAAGCGTGAACAGAAGAAGGATGAAATGAAACAGGGTGAACACGGATTAGGATGGATGCAGACAGGTAGACAGAGGTCACAAATGGAGGGAAAAAAAACAAAAGAAGAATTTTTAATGCGCAGCAGCTAATTCACTGTGTCCATGAGCAGAACTAGCTACTTTAATTTCATTAAATTAACATCATGGTGACTGAATAATAAAGATCATGACAGTAAGAATCATCAAGTGTCACAAAACCTAGAGTTGCTAAATACAGCCTATCGGAAGATCATAGCCATTGATTGTGCAGTTCTGGCACAAAAGAGACTGCATGTGTTTTCTGCATAAATTCACACGATTTCTGCTGAAATATACGGATATCTAGGAATGCGGCACAGAGGCCATTTCAACCTTTCCAATTACCTACTGAATATTTCATTCATACCAAGCAATTATGAAAACATGGATGACACAAGACTTTCAATTTCAACATGAAGCAGCAAAAGCAGGCACAAATGCGCTCAAACACAGAGACACACACAAAAGATGCGTATTTTACACCAGCAAGGCTTAACATGGATGAATGAGAAGTTGACTCAGGCAAAGCACTTAAATCATAAAATCAAAAACAAAACAAAAGCTTGGGGTCAACATGAATGCAGGGAAGCATTTTAGTGTCACGCAAAGGATCCCACAGCCTGCACTCCCGCGACAAAAGCCCCCCCCCCTCCCCCCCCCAGTGGCCTGTACACACAGCAAGTCCAAACAGGTGATGAGATTGAGACTGATGGCATCACTCCCTCCTGTCTCCAGCTCTCACACAGAGCCCTGGCTTCTGTCCAATGAGCTTCTCTCAGTCTTTTCAGACCCTTCCAGCCCTCTAGCCATCAAGCGTGACTAAATTGCAGGTTTTGGCACTCTGTCTGGTGCCCGTATTGACAAGCTTCCTCAAGCCTGACTAAAGCCTGACCTAACTGCTCTGCAAACATCCTGTCCCAGTCAAGCATCCTTCCCTCAGATTTCAAGGATCACCACAATGTGCAAATCAAGCCATTTACTATGCAGATTTTTCCACTAGTAATTTCGAGCACTGCGAGTGGCCATAAAAAAAGAATCTGCAGTGTTAGGCCCCTAGTGGCTTCACAGAGTACTGCAGTTATCTGCTCTGTCCTCATGTGCCCTGCCCTGTTCAGTGCGCAGCACTAACTCTGAGCACAGAGAGGAGAAAAGGCAATACCTGAGTGTTAGCCTTGCCAGCCCGCAGACACAAAAGTGGAGGAAGATGAAGGGGAGAGAAAGAGAAAGGGATGAAGAGAGGGAAGGATGAATAGAGGGATGGAGTAAAGGAGTAAAGAGAGGGAGGAAGAGGGAGGAGACAGAGGTTATTTTGGGGGCATTGCATTGATTAAGAAGATTCAATCCCTGGCTAACAAGTGTTAAATTTCCTAGTGCTGCTGTGAGTATGTAACTGAAGGTGAGCCACAGAAGACTCTAGACCAGATGCTTGAACTAGACTGAAATCTTTCCTGAACTGTATGGTGAGCTGGAAGCTATGACTTTACAAACCATTCACAAAATGTACTATTAATCATGTTTTTCTTCTTGTTTTTTGGGAAATATAACCAGTGCCAACTTATGTAAATAACCTCAAATCGCAAATGACAAGAAGAAAGACGTTGAAATGGATCTTTTATTTCACAGGTGCAAAAAATTTTGTTTGGGTCGATAAACCCAGTAAAGCCTGAACCATGAAATAACAGCCAGAAAATTCAATAATGTTTGAATCAAAGTATTTATTGGACCTTTCAACAAGATGTAAAAAAAAAAAAAAAAACAACATGAAAAAGAAAAAATAATGTGCAGACACTAAACTCATTTTGTATCATATTTGATATTTCTACCCTGTGAGGTCAAGCCTCAAAAACTGGTCTCACTGCAACAAAATGGCTACTTTGGGGTGGACAGCAACATCATCACACGTGAATAAATTTGGGCTCATTGACTCCACAAGAGTCTCAGCTTTCCAGTCATACCCAATTTATGAAAGTCCAAGACCATTTCGGGATGCCAGAATGCAGAAATATTCAAATACAATAGGCCAAAAATAACACATCGATACTGCATGCAAAAAGCAGCTTTTTCGCGCTCAAAGCTGCGTGGGAATAATATAAAGAGAGCATGTCTGTAAGAGGGAGACTCAGAGGTAACACATTTTTATTTGGATACCTTGTGGTCAGATGTCAAAGAACCACTGTGACAGTTTTTCATTCATCAAAATTTAGCTGAAGTTTGGACGACCACTTGGCCCCCTTCCTTGCAAGCCAGCATGACAATGATGCGACCACAGGGTGCCTAAGACCTATTTTCAAAAAATTCCAGTAACTTTGCGCCAGCTTAAAAAAAATGAGCCTCATAAATACAGAAATTTTGACAGAAATTGCTCCTGCGGATCTCTTGGGGTTAAATATCTGTAGTATCTCACATTTAATACACACATTTCAACTTGATTTAACTATAAAATATGCAAAAAAATGTTGTGTATTTATTGCTTCGATCCAGTAAATATTCATATCAAAGTATTTGTAAACATATTGAAGTTATTCTTGCCATAACCATGTAAAAATCAGCTAAGATTTCCTTGAAAAAAAAATCTGCAAGTTGGTCAGTGGGGGCAGCCACTTCTGATTTAGAATTCAATGGCCCTCTACTGCCTGCAGTGCATGGAGACGACATGCATTAGATTGCATACGACAGGTTTTACAGGAAAGTATTGATCATGTGGATGACCGAGGTCACAAAAAGTCTAGTATCAAATATGAGACAAATGGCATCACAAAAAAGGAGATATTTGGTCAAATAAACAGGTACACTAGTTATTTCCACGTCCCAAGAAGGAAAGTATAATCAAGCACATTTGGGACAATGGAGAGAAAATTCAAAAAATAAAAGGTGAGTGTAGCACATCCATGAAGTTCTACACAACTGTGGAAATTATCAACTTCCAGAACCATATGAACGTCCTTGCAGTAAAAAATGCTGTGAATATGCCAAGCAAGTTATGACGGAAGCTGAATAAGTATTTTAATTAATACATAATTTAGATATTTTTTTCAACCAAGGGTGTTTATATTTCACCCCCCTCTCCTTACCGTCTCTGATTGCAAGAAAACGTTTAGCCTGCAGCTAGCCTACAGGACAGCGGCAATGCATGACAGTCGAGCCCTAGCTGACGCACCACTGCTGCACCAGGCCTGCTGCAGTTACGGCAGGTTGGGGAGGCTTAAAATAGAGCTCAGCCGTCACAGTACAGCAACCTAGGACAGTTCGTGTGAAGTGCAGAGCTGCTCCACCACGACAGAGCATACAGAGGAACTACTGCTCAACATTGACAATGAAGGGCTCACAGCGTTTCCTCTGAGCATGTGATCCAAATCTCAGAGGTTAGAGAGATCAAAAGCAGCTTGGTTAATGGTGAGGTGCCACAGGGTTTAAAACAGGGTCATCACTGGCAGACGCCAGCAATGCCAGAACCGGAGTGTCACCATGCAGTATACAAGCGAATACTGAGTCATAATTTCACAGCTTGAAAAATAACATGCTTGAGCTGTTGGGTGACTTGTTCACTTACAGCACCACACTGTGTTGCAAGGAAAAGCCCCGCATTCACAGGTTGAATGTTGAAAGTGCCAGTGCCAACTGCAGCCAGAAGCTCCATAGGGCAATGCACAGCCAGTGATGGTGTCACTTAGAGTATAAGGAGCTCAGTCGGAGATGTTTCAATCTAGCAATCCCTGCAAGTCAATCGGGTGCCTGTGGAGTGCAAGGCAAAGCTGCGCATGAAGGGTTTTCTACACAATATGAGTTCAGCGGTCATCTGAGAAGAACCAGACTGGTAACAGCGAGTGCAGATATCTACCCTCTCCTGAACTGGTGATGGTGTTATGCCTCAGCACAGCTGTGGTTGAGGACAGCAGGCCATTTCAAATTAGGATGAGGGTGGTGAAACAGTCCCGAGTAAATGCCAAATTTTTACAGTTTAAGACGAACTATAAAATAGCAACATGCAAACATTTTCAGCACATCAAAAACTTCATGGGGTTAATTTTGCTTCAGGTGTAAGGTGTGTTATGCAGTCAGCACAGGCGGTTTGGTTTTTCATAACCCTAATACTGTCACATTCCTGTTTCTACTTTGATGTTCCTGTTGCTACATCAGGCAAATTTTTGTCACTTTCACATTGAGATCCAGGAATATTTTAAAAATGTAACTTTCTATCATCACACTCTTCATTTTATGACCTCAGATGAGACAATAAATGGCCACCACACGACCAACACATTGGCTAAAGCGCAACGTGCCCGTTTAGTTGGGTTGCCTTTGCAAGTTTAGATTTTTCACCGTTCCTCATCATAAAAGCAAAGGATCAATGGATTAAAACCGGACCGTAATGCCGTTAAGTACCTGAGCCAAAATGGATATAGTAGTATCAGTTCTCAGTAATGTAGATTCCTTGATCTACACACGTTCCATTGCAAACGAGGGAAAAACTAACAGCCGGAGAGATAAAGGTGTGATGTGGGCAGACCTGTGCCAATTGGGGAACAGCAGAGAGGTATAGGGCCTGAGGGGCGGAGCTTTGCTTACCTCGATCTGCCGGTAGTCACAGACGGCGCGGATTGGTGTGGTCGTTGCTACGATGGAGTCTGCGCTGCGTGGGCCGAGCTGCACCACGGTCTTGGCCCGACCCACAAGGTTTGCTACGGTGCTGCGGTACTCAATTAGCTGCTCCTTCTCCTCCTATTAATCAGAAACAGGCGATCAATCCACCAATCCGAAATCCAACACATTTCCTAAAGGCTACCTCCTCATCCTGCAGTTTGTGGCCATTTAAACTCCCCTAAGGTGTTCCCATTATACCTAGGTTCAAATATGTGATGTCAGTGACAGTGAAACGATAATTAGCTCTGCCAAATAGGTCACGTGATCAGTCGCGGTTATTGGTTAGTTATCAGGATAACATGAAAAATAACCAGCCCAATTTTCCTGAAAGTTGGTGGATGGGTGAAGCATGGGCTAAAGATGAAGTCATTACATTTTTGAGCAGATCCAAATCTCCAGGTGGATATTACTTTTCACTTTCGTTAACATTGGGAGTGTTAATGTGTTAGTGTTAGTGTTAACAGTGGATGGTATTAAAGTTCAGGAGTGACTAACTTAGCCAATTTCAGAGATAGGATGGCTGTGCTTGCAGATTTGTGCACTATAGAGGAGTAAACCATTAGCCTTGGCTGAGAACAGCGTCTCCAAGTGCCACTCTAGGTTCATCATGTATCCGTGAAACAGCCACTAACGGCATTGAGCATGGACCCGCCCATCCATTCTCTCCCAGAGGAAAGATGGGTTTACTTGAGGCAATAGCTGACTGGCAATGTAAAGTCAAGGTAAAGGGAAATTTGCAAACTGCATTTAAGCAGTAAAATTTGGAGAATGCTGTTTGTAATTCAGCTGTATTGTGATGCACAGTGGAGCAGAGGGCAAACCGAAACCATGCAGTGGCAGCAGGAAAACAGAGAGAGATGAGGAGTCTTGCAGGGGAAATGTAATTACTACAGCGAGTGCTCCAGCGCTCTCTGATAAACATCGCTTCAATAGACGCAGCAACACAACAGCTAATCAAATAAACTGGTTGCCGCAGTGAGGAGCATTATTATAGGCATCTGGCATCATACCATTTAATCTCTCTCCCCCTGGAAAACTGAAGCACCGAACTCACACCGTTTAATTTTGGCTCACCCACAAAAGAGCGCCGATCCATTGCATCAACACTCAAGAGGTATTCACATCCGTCATTGGAAACATCACATTCTACCCCACACACACTTTCAGACAACCGGCTGTTCGCTAACACTGAAGACCATCAATTATTTTCATCTTTCACAGAGAGTTTCTGTATATTACACATACAAAACCAAAGATTCACTCCATTACACAACAAAATGACCTCATCCACACTGCAAGGGATCACCATGAGGTTAGAGGCACCCATTTTGCAGGCATCAATCACCACCCCTGTTATTACAAAGCGCTTTCCCTGTTCATCCTGGAAAAACACACGGGCCAATCATGTGATTATCTGTTCCACAGCACAGGATAATGCCCATACCAGCTATACCCTCACTACTCCCCATGCCCTCATGGAAATGCCCACAGTTCTGGGCAGCAGAGTTCAGCTCACCCAACAGAGCCATCTGCTCTATGGCCAGGGAGAGAGCAAGGCCAGGTAGTGAGTTCTGTCCGCAGTCACGTTCCCCCTTTTTCCAGCACTTTTCTCCATACAGTATAAATATGTACATTATATTATATATATGTATAATATTAGGAAACTTAGTCTTCACAGGGACAATTTCAACAATCTTTTAATGTCATTCAACATTAATTTGTAAGCTTAGAGCCTAACACCAACCTAAAATAGCAACATAATTTGAAACCGACTGATGATTTGGGCTCAAATAATTATTCATAACAGCAAATTGTTTTCAGGAACTAGGAGAGAGAAGAGGAATTGAGACTGTAAATGGAGCCGACTGCGAGATGAGAGATCTCGAGGAAAGAACGAGATTGATCATTACTCGAGCGAAGGAGAACAGGTGCATCTGTGTGTGTGTGTGTGTGTGTGTGTGTGAGAGTGTGCGCGCGTGTGTGTATGTGTGTATATGCATAAGAGTTTATGTAGACGGCTGTGAGAGTGAAGGCAGCAATACCATAGAGTCCTGCAGCAGGTCCTCCAGTTTGCCCAGTCTGCTGTTTTTATCACAGGTGTACTGTCTCTTAATGGTGTCCTGCAGCTGCCGCAGATAACTCTCACAGTCCCGCACATCGCTCAGGAACTGAGGGATCGTCAGCACAGGATATTACTTTTGACAAATTGCCTTCCTTTTCTTATCCCTGGAGGTGCTTATTATTTACATTGCTTGTGAAAACATTTTTTCCTAAAGCTCCATTCAACTCATTTTAATGCTGCCGACATCAGGCAGAATAGATAGTTCTCAGTGAAATTAGGCAAAGGGCTGATACATTAATCTAAATGCAGTTCTCATACAGTCTCCCCATCTCTGACCCTGAGTGAGGGCCGTTACCTGGAAGTAGGTGGTGTTGTCTTTCAGGTGCTGGTCCACACAAAGGCACAACTGGTTGACCCACTCCCACTGAGTCTGCAGGGCGGCGCTATAGGCCTGAAAACAGACAACAGCTCCTCAAATAAACACCAAAGCAACTTCCTCCTCCTTTCTTTGTCCCAAATATCAAAGCACTTCCTTATGTATTTACCTCAAACAGTTTCAATGAGACAGACTGATACCCATACAGATACAGGAATAGGCCTTTTAACAAATAACCAATAACAAATAAAATTGATCAGCTGACATACTGGGCCAATAAACACACATGAAATGCATTGCAGGAGATTCACTGCCCTTACATTGGAGAAATGATTGAGTCTGACTGCAGGCGATTAGAGGGATTTAATGCACAATGATTGTTCTCCTTGATGAAAATGCAAAAAATGCAATCAAGTCCTCAGAGGGAAGCTTCTATGTGTTTGAATTAATGAGCTCAGTGAATGGTAGCTAAAATTCCCCCCTGAATGTGGATCAGTGGCTTTACCTCCACAGTCTGTTTTGCAGGGTGATTCTCCCAACACAGGCGATCAGCAGTTTCCTGCAACGAACGCATCACTTCCTGTTTTTCCTCCAGCTCTGACTTCATGTCCTGAGGGAAACAGACCAGACAGGAAGGTGGATCAAATATGACAACAAAGAATAAAATTCAGTTATCTCCAGTTTGCAAACTGCCTTCCGGCCATTTCTCCCAGAGTTATTTCTTCCTTCTGTAATGTTGCTGAAAGTTCAACACCACTAGAAAAGAACAGCGGATGCCTGCAAATGTGCGTATTTGTGTGTGTGTGTGTGTGTGTGTGTGTGTGTGTGTGTGTGTGTGTGTGTATGTGCGTATGAGTATATATCTATATATGGGTCAATGACAAATTAGCCCTTTGAAATGTTTTTTTTATATAATTTTTAGAAATGTACAGAATACATTTATTTGAAATAGGAAGAGTGGGTTGAAACGAGTCAAAATGGTTGCACAACATTTGCAGGGTTTTAGAACAGTTTTAGACTGCATTTGCAATTTCACCAACCAAAAAATGTCAGGTGGGGCAACTAAACATTTCTTGAAAATAAACACACAAGTTTTTTTAGTAAGTATACCTGAGAGGGTCTACTCTGCCTAAAACAACTATTTTGTAGTCGAGCTGGATATTAATAGTAACTTATGGATTCTTTATTGTAGGGGCGGGCATTTTTGTTGTCCAAACAATTTATGAACAATTAAACAACTAAACTTTGTTTATTTGAACGGTTTTCAATATAAAATTATGCCCCCATATTAATATTATATTAATTCATATTTTAAATTACATATTTAATACATTTCACATTGTGTTAACATGCTCAGATGGTTGCGCCACCTGACATTTTTGGGTTAGAGGTGGAAAAACATAAAAAAGATATCATTTTTATGATAAACTGGAAATATGTTCAAATTAAACAGGTTTTATAGAAAAAATATGATGCTTATTATGAATCATTTAAAATTATTTTAACCCAAAGTAGTGCACTCGGACAATGTGACGTCATTGACCCATATATATGTGTGGGTGTGTGCACGTGTGCTTGCGTTATTGTGTGTGAGTATGTATATGTGTGAGGGTGCACACATGTGCGTGTCATTGAGTGTTTGTGTGTACACGTGCGTGTCTGCATGCCTGAGTGCGTGTGCCTGCCTGTGTGAAAGCCTGCACGTCTGCGCGCGTGTGCCTGCGCGAGTGTGCGCGTGTGCATACAAGAGTGCTCCCGTGCACAGGGTCACACTCACAGCATACAGCTCCCTCTTTGCCGCCATGTTGGTGTTGCTCTCGCTCCAGTCGAAGGCCAGCTCCTCCTCCTCCCGCTCGTTCAGCCAGATCAGCTCCTCTGTGCAGCGCGACACAAACGCATGCAGGCTCTCCAAGCAGCGCAGTCGCCATGACGAGTGTTCCTGTAACCGCCAGCATTTTATCATGGAGCCCACAAACCTCGCTTACACCCACTTGAAAAACATACATCCATCTCAATTCATTAAAAACGTAAAAATTACGGATCACTGCACAATAGTACTGAACACCTGGGCTGCCCTCAGCCGCAGCGCCATAAATCAACGCTCCACCCCATCATAAACCGGAAAAAAGGCGTGTAATATTGGCTGTGTGAGGAAGGCGCAGCAGAGTATGAGAACACGTGTGCTCGTGCGTATGTGTGCATGGCCTTCACCTGCTGAGTGCCACAGTGCCACAGCACCAAGCATGATGTAGCATTTATAATGTTAGCCTTCAAGCAGACAGCCAGAGGCACATTGAGGAGATGAGATTTGTACAGGGGACAGAGCAACTGCTCTCTTGCGCTCTCTCTCTCTTTCTCTCTCAGTCTCACTCTCTCAATCTCACTCGCACTCCCTCTCAAGGTTCACCTGCTCTGTGATGTGATTAAAGTCACTGAGCTGCAGCAGAACACCGCTGCTTAGTGCAGGAGTCTGCATTAACTGTGTCCCCACAGTACACACACACCTTTGTATAGTGATAAGTGTAAATGTGTTAGATTCATTCTGTACAGTCTTTCTTGAACCCTGACCATAACCAAATCATGCCCAACCCAAAACCTCACCCTAACCCTACCAGCCACGGTAAGCCTAACTTTAACCAAGGAGTCATAATGCTCCGTAAACCTCAGTGAGGACAATCCTCAATGTTCTCGTAACCCTAACTGTCCTCACAGCATATGTAGTTTCTAAAGAGTTGGTTCTCACAAGTATAACTACACAAGCCCGCATACGTGTACGCATAAACACTCACCAGCATCAAACACACAAATAGGAAAAATGATTACATACTAGAAAGACAGAAAAAAAAAAAAACATTCTGCTACTTACCAGCAATTTGCAGTATTGGTGTTCAAGCTTGGCCAGGGTCTCGGCGTAACTGCTGTGGAAATTGGGCGAGACAGTAGACTGGAGAGAGAAGGGAACATGGAGGACATGAGTCTGAGCACAGCTATTACCCAGGATCAAACACACAAATAACCTCAGAGGTCCATATCTGTGAACACAGCACCCATTTCATTAGAATTTACACAGGCATGTGCATTAGGTGTATGTGTGCAGTGCACATGTATGTATGTGGTGTACGGTGTACATGTCTGTGTGCGCACAGTATATGTGTATGCAGTAGCAGTGTGTGAGTTTATTTGCACACTCACCTCGTAGCTGCGGGCCTCCTTCAGGCTCTGCAGCAGCTCCTCCACTGCAGTGTGTATGCTCCTGTGATCCTGCAGGTGCTGTTCCACAGTTGGGAGGTCAGTGCCCCACTCCGCCTGCTGCAGGAGGTCCTGATACCCCAACACACACACGCACGCACACACACACACACACAGACAGAACACACAAATGCACCATCATAATACTGTACACATCAAAAATCCACTTCCTAAATTCCCTCTCCTCTCGGTCTGATTTCACTCTCTTTGGTCCTTCCATCATCTCTCACAGTCTCTCCCAATTCAATGGAGCAGAATGGAGCCACATATCTCTGGCGTAGCATATTAAACTAACACAGCAGGGCAGCGTTACCTGTGTCTCCTCCACCCAGCCCAGGAGCTCGTAGATGAACCTCAGGCTCCCCTCGTCCTCAGAAGAAGACATGGCCACCAGCTCTGAGCGGGACATGGGGCGTCTCAGCAGCGAGCCCACGGCCCCGACGGCTCCCAGCAGGGTCTGGGCCCCCAGGGGCAGGGAGAAACCCTCCCGGCCGAGGCCCCGCTGGCCGCCCTGATCCCCGGTCAGACCGGCCGAGGAGAAATGGCCCTTTCTGTACACACTGGAGCACTGCAGCCGCAGGGAGACCAGCTCCTCCTGCAGACACGACACCCTGCCCAGCGCAACACACCCCGGTAAAGACAGGGAACTCACAGCGAAAGCACACAGAGTCACACACAGCCATTCGCCATTAAACTAAACCAAAATGATAACATAGAGGCTGTTAAGTACACGAGTCCCTTCACTCTGAAGGAGAACACACCTATCACAGAATGTCTCTCAGACGCATGCAGAAGAAGGACACACTGTTCCGAACTGCCTCGCGCAGTCTCTCTCTCTCCCTCTCCCTCTCGCTCTCTCTCTGCCTCTCACCTTAAGGCCAGCTGCTCCACCTGATAGTACTTCTCATCCCTGAGGATCTGCAGGTCCAGCTGGAGCTGCCGTATCAGAGCCTCACAGTCCTGCAGATACACGGCCAGCTCCTGCTCACAGCGCGCCTGCTCCCCGCTCTCCAGACTCAACACGTCCTGAGGAGGACAGGGCCCACCGCCTTTAGGTACTACACACACACACAGACACTCACAGACACACACATATGCAGATGCGCGCACAGATGCAGACACACAGACGCACTCTCACGGACAGATAGACACTCAAAAACCGTAAACAGACACCAAAACATACGCATGTATACACAGGGCACAAACACATTCACTCAAGTCCAGAGTAACCTCCCTTGACAAAGAATGAATAACAAACAGCTGCATACGTGCGCAGGACTAGGAAAAGGGGTCACTTGGGTTATTTTATGAAAAGTGAGATTTTCCAACAAAATGAAAGAGTGATCCAAGTTTTTCATTTTGAGAAAAAAATGGGTGAATTTGTGCACATCAAAGTGTTGTAAATTGACAGAACAGTAGTGCTGGGGTATCACTTTCACTGGGATATCACTGAAATACCCCACTAATCTCAGAATTAAAAAAAAAAAATCCATGTGACCCCTTTTCCTAGTCCTGCACACATATATTAAATACTTCGCTGAATAAGCCACTCCTGAAATTCAACCTTATGAGGAAGCTACATCCTTTTTCTGTCAAAACATTTATTTTCATGTTTCAATGTTCTCCAATCAGCAATTTAAGTTTTTTTTCATTAAAAACCTAAAGTGTCAATATGGGTACTCATACTTTCATAATTTGTGCCAAAATCTCAAGCAAACAACAGCCACAGATCTGTGATAATCTGTCATAAGGTTAGAGCATAAGGCATTAGAGGAGATTCTCAGGTATTCCTGCACTGCAGCTGTGGCTCTCGTGCGTCTGATGCCGTGCCACAAACTCCAGATGGACTTTCTTTGGAACCTTTCCAAAGGGTTTGTTGCTATGGAGATGGCATAGTTGATGTGGTGGCATTTGCTGTTAAGGTTGCTTTTGAGATCTGATTTCCCCAAAGAAGCAATCAATACCTGCAAATCTTGGCTCTTAGTCACTTTACATCTGAGGATGCGCTTATGCATTCTACCAGGCATGCTTCAAACCATTCCTTTCATTTTTTAGGTTTTCGACAATTGCCTTTACAATATTAAGTAGGGTTTAACCTAACAAGCATTTTTGTACCAACAGCATCACAAATGAAGGTCAATTAACATCCTTTTCATTGAAAAAGATAGTTCTTGCTTTTGCTTTTTCCATGGTAATGTATTATACAGAATTTCAAAAGAGAAGCGATTGAATGGAACAGTATAGCTCCTCTACATCAGGCGTGTCCAATCTTACCCACAAGGGACCCGTTCCAGCGCTGGGTCTTGTCACAGCACAAGGCTAATACACAAGATTCTATTTAAGTCTTAACTGAACATCCAGGTCACTTAATCAATTGAATCAAGTGTCCTAATACTAGACTGAAACGGAAACCTGCTCCCACACTGGCCCTTAGCAGATAAGATTGGACACCCTTGCTGAGACTGTACTGGTTTCCAAAAAAGCATGCATTCAAATAAAATAATTTAATGCTTAAAATGGATTATGGACTACTGTATTTTATTTGTCATACGTGTAGTTTTTTTTCCGTCATTTTCATCAAAGGTTCCAATAATTATGCACCCAACTGTACCCAGACACACATGCACAGAAACAGCTGAATAACAAACTTCAAAATGACACAAACTGACATAAACTATGTCACTGCAATGAACCGTAGCACCGTAGATGCATAATGCTTGAAATGAAGACACATACGGTCTTACACAACAGAAACACAAGCGCACACTCACACACTGCAGCCACACAGACTCAGAGACAGCACAGACAGTGGGGCTCACTCACAGCCTGCAGTGTGTTCTTGGCCAGCGTGAGTTTCTCTTCACAATCCAGAGCAGTGTTCTGGATCTTATTGGCCATCTGAAGCAACAGCTCCAGCCTGGAACACACACAGCACACTGTAGTAATGGTCTTCAGTCCGAACAGTCAGCCAGCCGCCCCCTTACAGCCCTCTTCAATCGCCCCCAGAGGCAGCATATTGCCGTCATACTGATCCATCTCATTGCTCCCACAGTCAGCCTCATTGCCCCTAAACGCCCCCTCTTATTGCCCCCTCAGTCACCTGACTGCATAGTAAGGAGCCCCACAGTTAGCCTACTGCCCCCTCTGCATTTCCCTCACAGTCAATTCATTTCTCTCACTGCCTCCTGTCATTGCCCCAGTCAACTTGCTTCCCAGATAGTGTCCCCTCAGTAAGAGAGGGAGAGAGATTAGGATAAACTATATACCATAATATACCAGTGCCAAGCAGAAAAAGCATTTTCATGCTTCCATTACAGCATTAAAGCAAAGCATTTCACATAGAAAACAAGACTGGACATAAGGGAGGGCCACTGGCCCAGGGCTGTTGTGGCATTGGTCCAGGCCAGTTGACTGATTGGTTCCTAGCCCAATCATGCCAGTACTCTATACTGCATTTAATGCTTGAGCAACTCTGCCCAAATTTAACTAGGAAGTGAGACACATATCAATGTAACTTGCTTCATTTTGTCAAAGTTGGGCAGCAGTATTCACACTCATCACCACCATAACCTTTGAGAAACCCCACAGCGATCCACGTGTCCCATGCTAACACACATCCCCTCTTTCCGCCCCACCTTTCCACGGCCGGCCGCAGTGCTTTCTCTCGCTCCAGCATCTCCAGGATCAGTTTTCCCCACTCCTCCTCCAGGTCATTAGGGTGGAGGCCCTGAGGCAGCTTAATGCGCCCAAACTCCATCCACACCTGGGGACAGAGCCGGCAAACACACGGGTGTTCATTACCACACCACAGCATGAGGCGAAAGCACAGGGAACACACAACCCTACACTGAGGGGACTCTCGCTTCAATGCACTTTCAGCCGTACCCAAATTAAAAAGCTACACAAGCATCCTTGGATACATGAAGGTCTTCACCAGACCACCCCAGAACAGAAGGCAGGAGGCCCCTGTTTGAGTCTGGAGTCCCACTCTGAAGGGAGGACTCCGGGTCACCCTCCCCCATCTCACCTCCAGCAGCTTATACAGGTGCTCAATTTGGCTCTTCTCCAACTCCTTGGCTGGGATCTCCGTCTCTTTGAAATGGACGTACTCATTGTAAAGTGCCTGAGGGTGGAGGGCTGTGTCAGTGTACACTCTCAGACAAAAAGGGGTAAGCACAGAGTCAAAGATGACCAAAAAAAAGGAAACACTTTCCTCAAATACTGCCCGCAGGCAACACTACTCATCTCATCCTACTTCTTTCACTCCATTTTCTTCCTGCTCTCCCCACCTCTCCCTCCATTTCCCGCTTCCTGTCCTCACAACAACTCCCATCACCCTTTTGTTTCTCCATCTTCCTCACCTTCAGTTCCACAGGGTTCTGTGGAAAGTTCTTGTCAGCCATGAGCAGCGTGTGCTGCCGGGTCCACTGGAGCAGGGCGGGGAAACGGGCCTGGTACTCCGCCCAGCGCTGGTCCACTTCCTGAAGGAGGGATGGAGAGGGAAAGAGAGAGGGCCTGCATTACTCAGGGTTGGGTTCCAGTTGGTGGTGATTTATGGTGCTTTCACTGCTTCGGCAATAAGAAAAGCTGACTTGATCGTGCCAGTAGGGCGAGCCTGATATAATGTAATTGGTTGAATGAGTCATAGTGTGAGTGTTCCTATAAGCGTCTGCGACTAAGGGGCTCAGAGAGGGCGGTGCCAGACGTACTTGAACTGGGATGCCATCGCCCCCCTCGGGGATCTTGGGGAATGCGTCATAGATCGAGGACACGTAGGTGATGACAGACTTCTCATCCGGCGACTGTACGTCCACATCTTCCAGGAACAGAGACAAAGATCATTGATTGACTGTGAATACGCAAACACACACACACCTTCGAAGACACTTAAAGATCATCAGCAGCTTTAAAGACAACCAGCAGAGTCATACCTTCAGCGTCAAGTAGTCGTGTGACTCCAAGTGACTCAGCGATTTCAAAGGCCTGTTCGAGGTTGTCACGACTGCTCTGTCGCGCAACCACTTCCATGTCTATGAGGTCAGGCCTGTGGATTAAATGCAACAAATTTGACAGAAAGCATGTGTACGTGTACGTGTATGTGTACATAGGTCAGAGGATTAAATCCAGCAAATTTTAGAAAGAGTGCACGTGTACGTGTACATGAGAGGGCGTCAACTGTTTTGGTGTACCTGTATCTGTGCAGAAGGGCGTTAAACATCCTCCCGTCGTTCCAGCTGGAGGAGAAGTTGACGCAGCGCGTGCCAGTGTAGCCCTCTGTCACTTGCTGACTCCATAGCAACAGCTTCTCCTTGGCCGTCAGGTCACCCGAGTCTCCGCTCACATAGATCTCAGAGATCTGCTCAGAGAGAAGGCATGCGGTGGGGGGAACACAGTCAGTGTTGGAGATCCTGTACCCTCGGTTTCCTCATCCAGGCAACTATCAACCATAAATCTCAGACATCACAGATCGTGTTACTGGCAGCTGACACAGGGATGCAGAGCTATAAAAAACAGCCTTTTTATAACAGTGATTTCACAAATGCACAGGTAAAAAAAAAAGGAATCAGCATTGCAGCATGCCTTTACAGTGCACTTCACTAAACACATTCTCAACCAGATCCCAAACACAAACACACAGGCCTGATGTCCTAAACCACACACATTTGTACATTTACCACACACACCCAGCAGGGATCCCAACACTCAGAGAGGCTGTGTTGACGTGACGCACACCATTAGCATATTCTCTGCAGTTTAAGCCCTCTGGATGAGAATGTCTGCTAAATGGCTAGATACTCCGACATCTTACAGACATCGAACAGAGAAAACTAGATCAATCAGTTGCTTCCTTGACTGACATGAACAATTTCTGACACCTGCCAAAGAGCTTTGACATTTCAATGTGGGGCAGGAAGTGTTCTGTCCTAACCGCATGCACCAGTAATCCGTAATGCAGCAGAGCACGGGCCCGGGTTAGAGCACAGACTCAATAATCCCCATTCTGTGAACATACTGTATTAATCTAACCTCGAATCTGGATCTTTAAAGCAGTCACATGACAAACATCAGCTGATCAGTGCATGAGGCCACTTAGATGAAAGACAGACATTTCTGGGAAATACTGGTGCCAAAAAAAAAAAATGTGAGTGAGAGAAAGAGAGCAGGAGAGCTGAGCTCATTGTGTGCTGATAATGAAAGAAGAGACAAGAAATTGGTGTCAGGGCCCAGAAATAGAAGGTGAAATGGATTTTTGGATGAGGTGGTTGCCAGTGGGGGAGAGGGAATCTCCGCTTATGGTCACAGTAAAGAGTAGCATCACAGCACTCAGTCATCAAATTTTTTTGCATTATGGCTAATGCTCAACTGCGCTTGGACAATTTAAAGCAAGGGACCACACCTCAGCACACAGAAACCCATCAAACACACAACTGAAATTGCAAATATGATAACACTTCATGTGTGGTCGTCAGAGCCGTGTCATGCAATCATTAAAGAAGTCAGAGTCACGGCATATTCACTATGTGTAAGCACTCCCTGCTAGACTATCTGATGTGCTTTGAAGCAGACAGCGAACAGGTAACTGATTTATCTCTATAGTAAGTAATATGTATACTTTATTCACCACTCAAAGTGCTATGCCTCCTCTGGCGAACTGCCATCTCCCCACAGCAGCCTGTGTGGTTTTGTCCAACACATTGTAGCACAAGTAGCTGTCGCCTTTTCCACGGACAAAGCAGTCAGGTGAAGAATGTTCTGAAATCCCATCAGTGTGTTGTCCTTGAGTGTCTGACTAGCTCCTTAACTACGACTTGACAACAGTCACCCTCCCTCCCTCCAACTCTCTTCATCCCTCCCTCCCTCCCTCCAACTCCCTTCATCCCTCCCTCCCTCCCTCCCTCCAACTCCCTTCATCCCTTTCTCACACCCCTTCTTTCATACTCTATTACCCTCCATCTCCAACACTTTCTCTCTTACTATCTCATCCTCCATCTCTCCATTTCCCCTCCCTCCCTTCTCGATCCAGTCTTTATTCTTGCTCTCTCTGCCCTCTGTTCCCTTGATCTGTCACTTTCTCTTTGAATCTCCTTTCATCTCTCGCTCCGACGCTCTCCCACTCATTCTGGTCTGCCGGCTTTCACAACCTCCATGTGCTTCCACTCATCTCTTATTCCCTAAACCATCTTCCCCAGGACCCTGTGCCCCAAAGTTCACCCCTCTCTCCTCCCTCTCTTTGGCCCCCTCCTCCCTCTGTCCTCCTTTTCTCCCTCACAAAGACAGGCTGTATCCGCAGTGTTGGGCACTGCCTGGCGCCTGCTATCAGTATTCCTATGTCATCCCTCTCTCCCTCCTTCCCTCACATTCTCCCTCTCTCTTTCTAGAATGAATAGAGGAGGACTGTAAATCCCTGCCCTGGAGAGGA
The DNA here is from genome assembly GCA_029721435.1 of Gymnothorax reevesii. NCBI lineage: Eukaryota > Metazoa > Chordata > Actinopteri > Anguilliformes > Muraenidae > Gymnothorax > Gymnothorax reevesii. The sequence goes on along the minus strand of CM056577.1, from coordinate 80,884,107 downwards.
CTGGAGGCTGCAGACAGCCAGGAAGAAACAAAAGAGAGGGATCAGGCCTGTGGACTGAGAGAGATGAGGAGATCACAGCTCAGGCGCAGAGCAAACATCACTGTGACCTGTGAACACGACCCAATCGCTCTCTCACACTCATACGTGCAAATACACACACACATATGCACAAGCACATACACATGCACACACAAATGCTGATGCCTGTACACGCATTCAGCTGGATGGACTGAATAAACGTAGCATGTGCTGCTCAGCTTGATCTGCTTACAGTAGAGATGATTAAAAAAAAAAAAAAAGAGTTCACTGACAGAACTACAATCAGACTGCACTGGCCTTGAGCCTGTTCAGCCCATCTCAATACTGCATCAACACAAAGTAACAATGAGACACACACACACACAAGCACACAGAGGGATAGAGAGAGAGGGGATGGCAGGAGTAATGTAATGGAGGCAAAGACTTAAAGTCCTGTCTCAGATAGGCTGCCACTTGCAGCTCCCTGTCAGATCAAATGAAGTCCACTCTGATTGGGTAAAGTGAGAGGACGATAATCTGCTCAACCAATACAAAGAGAGTCTTGACACACAATTGGCAGAGAAAAAAGGATTCTTTTAGCATTACACAATTGAAGTTCGAGAGCACCAAACCAGACAGCGACCCCCTGAGGACAAAGAGACAGCCGTCAGGAGGGGGACTCCAGTGGAAGGCGTGTGGTGGCCTTTACAGGTTTTAATAGGGAGAGGATGCAGAGAGCCTGTGGGGGTGTGAGCAATCTGCTGATTTATGCACATTTTAAATCCGTCTCTATTCAGATGGGGGGGTAGGCGTCTGGGTTGGGGGGTTGGGACATCAAAGCAGGCAGGGCTGCCAGCGGGCACAGAGTGCGCTGGTTTGAATGATGGGTTCCCAGCACAGACGGTGGTAAACGCGTGGCAGTGCCCAGCAGGGCGTCTGTGTGTCTGTGCAGCACTGATAAACGGCCCGGGGTAGGATGGACTGAGGGCAGAGCCCAGTCCAATCCATCCATTAAGGAACATGGAAACCAACGCCACTGCCACGTACACCTCAATCGTGTGACGCGTAAGCTCCAGCGAGAGTGGGGTTAAAAAGGCCTAATTAACAAGCGTTGAACTCCAGCTCTAACAAGGCCATTAAATCCCGTAGCTTTCTCCCAGATGTCCCCTCTCAACAGAGAGACTGCAGGTATCTTGATTGCGTGTATGTAGAACCAGGAGGACCCCCCCCCCTCCTTCCACACACACACACACACACACACAAAAGGGCAAACACACAGCTGTAATATAAACCACATTTCAGCTCATTAGTTATTGCACAGGGAGGAGAGACAACAGCATGCACAACCTCTAACACTTGGTGTCAGAGTGACAGGAGAGAGGGAGAGTGGGCAGTGGGGTGGAAAAAGAAATAATGAGTGACAGAAGAGAAGGGGAGGGAGAGAGAGGGAGAGACAGAGATGCCCTGCGTCGCTTTGATTAGACTCCAGGGAAGCAGTCAGGATGCAGAGAGGCAGTGTGCCTTCACCAGTGCAGATAAGCAGAGCAAACACATCCTCAGGCAGACATCTCGCAGCTCCACCATACACACACAGCCATTCACAGAGCCAACTCATCCACACCACGTCATTAACACAATACATATGTTCCACAGAAACGTATGCTGCTCTATTATTCAGTACAAACACCCACTCGCGGGTAAGGATTATACAGAAGCAACAGCTTTAGGACCAAGGAAACATGAGCCATCCCTTAATCAATGTGAATGAAAGCTATCAGACAAACACTGCCAAATAAATAGACCAGAGGAGAGCAAAACATCTTCACCCTGAATTTACAAAGCATACACGCAAATCCAGCAATACACCTATGCTGCGTACTGAGCAAAAAAGAGCATCTGATATATGCAGAAGCATGCAGACGCCTGCTCATGCGCAGACACAATCAGTGTGTGCACGCAGTACATATGGCCCGCACTGCAGTAAAGTGGAGTCGCTGACTGCTGTAAACCCTGAGCTTCGGGAGGGAGAGAAGATAGTGACTCTGACCTGAGAAGAGGGGCATGGGGGTTCCTCGTGGGGCGAAAGGGGGCTCTCCATCATTGAAGAGTCCAGAAGTTCAGAGGAGCTGCTGGTGAACCCGCCCCACTCCGCCTGAGTGGTGCCACCCGTCTCTGGAGAGGTGAGGACCAAGTCGCTGACATACCCCGATGAAAGGGGGTCTTGGGTAAGCAGGGTCTCCCCGGCGAGAATTGATTCATTGCCTTGATTCTGTCTCGCCTCCATTTCCACCTTCCCATTGAACACTAGAACTGTGAGGTCATCTTGCGGCGTGGCCCAAATGTCAGCTCTGGAGGTCCTGTGGTCCATTTCCTCTTCCTCCCTCACCTGCACCCTGAGGACACCCTCAGTTTGTCTGGTGAGGGCAGGGGGCTCTAACCGAACCTCAACCTCACTGTCCTCCCACCTCGGGGACCCAAAATCCCTGGGATATACAGTCCGCACCACACACAACTTCCCACCAACCTCCCGAATGTGCACAACCCCTCTCTTCTCCTCCTGAGGGGAGAGCTGGCCTTGGCCATGGGTGAGGAGGTTCTTTTGGTCTGTATACTTACGCTCCTGATGTCGCTTAGCCTGTAAAATCTTGGGCTTCTCCAACACACCCTGCACCCTCTCCCTCACCCTGCAAACCCGACCTCCCCCTGGTGTGGTGTTACCTGGGTCGGCACCCAAAATACCCCCACCAGACTTCGGACTGCCTCCACTTCTCTCTCCCTTTGACAGGCAGAGTACCGCCCTCCAGGCCGGGCTGGGTTTGGGGGACAGGACCAGCACTCTGGTACCCTCCGTCTCCCCAGTCTCAAGGCTTGGCTCAGCACCATCAGGACTCGACTCAAGCTCTCGGGAGCGGGTCTGAACCTCTGTAGTGACTGTATGGTCCCGACTGTCCAGTGTAGAAGGGGTACAATCCCCACCGATAGCTGTAGTTTCCTTCCTGCTCTCTTCCTCCCTGCTCTCCCCTCTCCCCGCTGCTCCAATCTCCTGCTTCCGGGGCCGACGCTTGCGTCTGAAGCGGAGTCTCCTTCTGGGTGACCGAGCGGAGGCTCCATTTAACCTCGCCTCCCGTTGTTGCTTTACACAGCCCAAAGAACCTCCCATCTCTCCAGTAGGCAAAGGATGATGGGGAACAAATCAAAACGGCTGAAATGGTGGAGCGAGACCGAGAGAGACTGGTGTGCAAGAGGGTGAGACGCAGACAGAGACAGGCTGCTGCAGATGGGTGTTTCAGTGTACAGCCAGTCAGGCCAGAATAATCCTGCCGGTTCTGTCGCAGCTCCCCTCACGTACACCGTGAGACTGCTTCCCTCAAATGCCCCGCCGGCTCAGCGCATGGTTGTAATGGTCCCAGAGGGCTTGCACCCCCTCTAGAGTGATGAGCGTTTCCCCCCTCACTGCTCCAGCAGGAGGGGTGACCTCATGAGTCCCCTCTCTGTAATCACATCAGGCTGTTCCATTCAGATCTGCCATCACCCCAGTGATGAGCTAAGTCCATTTCCACAGCAGCCGGAAGCTTCTGAGCAAAAATCCAGAGCCAACCTCACACCGTGGGTGAAAAAGCAGCGCCTCATAGCAGTTTCAGTCCCAGAAAGGCGAGAAGGCTGCAGTGTCGACTCACACTCACTCGCGCACGCACACAGGCGCGAGCACGAAGCGTCAGATCTGATACACTTCAGCAGAGCTCCTCAGGAGTCCTGGGTCCGCGTGACTCTGAGCTCCTCTTCTCCGCCCAATGAGAGACCCATGCTGCTATTCAGCTCGCTTCCTTCTCCTAATGTGGAGGAAGTAATCAAAGTGTTTCCCAGGCTTGGCTCACAGACCGCCTTTCACTGCATAATTGATATCATTGTGCTCTTAGTTACTGTAGCAGTGGCAGCAGCTACAATAGCACTATTTGCAGTTTTGGCAGATTTGGGTTTTGTTCCAGGCTGGTGGCGGGTGAAGGGGCTGCTGCAATCTTAAGGGGAGCCCCAGCAGCTTTCCAATAAAATCAGTCAACCAGGTTAATACCCATCACATTCAAAAAGAAACCCCCATCACGTGATCAGGGAGCCTCACCGTTTCAGGGCTTCTCAGGCTGCCACTAGAGGCTGGGTTTGAGCTTGTTGTGATAGCGAGACATCCTCCCAGGGGTATTTAACACCGCTAGACCTCCCGCAGGAGAGTCGTCTCCCTGGCGCCGGCATCTCCGGGTGCCAATGTCCAACAAGCCGGGGGGAGGGGAGGGGGCTATGGAGGGATGGACAGAGGAATTAAGATGCGCCCACTTCGACAATGTTGTCAAGTGCGTGCTGGGGCGTCCTCAGGTAAGTTCCGCCTAGCAGAAAGATAAGTAACAACAGCCATCTTCTCAGATCCCTTAATCCTGAAGCGTTGCACCCGCGGTGTCTCAATTCGGGCGGGACTTTTCCTCCGTCACACAGCTGTCTCTCCAGATCACGCAGGGCTCCTTCCTGCTGTGCTAATAGGATGCTAGCGAGCGGCGCAGGACTGCACAGGCAGTGCAGAAAGCCCCAGATCCAGGCTGAGAATCTAATTACAGCAGCAGTAATGTTAGCAGCAGCGGCAGGGCAGCGCCGAGAGGCCCAGCCTGCTCTCAGCACCGAGGGCAGGGGGAAATGTCCGCACCCCGTAAGCTCCAAGTCGAGCAGGACGAAGAGCGAGGAGAAAGACCAGGACACGACCGAAGCAGGATCGCTCCAGTCAGGAAGAGACAGGGATTCCATTGGAAGGCATGGCTGGACTGATCCAATTGACACGGTGCACCCTTCCCCCCCCACCTTAAGGAGAGTCTGTCTCTGAAAGTGTCCTAAAGCCTGGCCAGGAGGTCAGGCAACCCTCTGATCTGCAGAGAATGCGTGCAAGTGTATGTGAGTGAATGCGCATGTATGAAAGAGCCCAGAGGCCTGTAGATTCAGCTGAAGCCAGGGAGCTCAGTTGCAGCTCTCTCCCTCTCTCACTCCTTCTCTAGCGGTTTAATCGCTCTGCCTCTCCCTCTCCCTCTCGCCCTCACTCACTCGCTCTCTTGCAGTGACATCAGTGCAAAAAAAATAGAAAGCAGCTAGCTACATCTCTAGCGCACCGCAGCGTTAGACTACACTGCTGCTCACTCTCGCTCTCTCTCCCCCTCTGTCTCTCTTCCCTCCTCTATTTCTCCTCCACCTATCAGCTTCCTTCTCCCGCCCTCCCTCCCTCTCTCTCGCTCTCTCTCTCTGGTGCTCAGTACCCATTGTAAATGCAATTACACGTATAAGCCCGCGCGCGCACACACACACACATACACACACACACAATCACGCGCACACATTTGACCCAAAAGCCGGCAGGGATGCAAATGGTTGGCAAGCAGCTATGGATGAATAAAACAATTCAAATCTGCTTTCCAGCTCTCTGGCTACGATGATTACACCTGTGTGCGCCTCCTGCCACCCGCTCGCAGTGCTTTCTCTACCTCTCTCCCCCTCTCTCGCTCTCGCTCGCTCGCTCTCCTGAGATAACCACAAAACCTCTGAGATGGAAAGGGAGAAGAGGGGAGGGAAGGAAGACTGACAAATGAGGGAGGCGAAAACTATTTAAAGCATCTGCAGAAGGGTGTGAGATGTTGGGGTGGGGGCGGGGTTGGGGGTTTAGGTGGAGTGAGTACCGATGCACAGTGCAAGAAAAACAGGAACTAAACCAATCGCAATGGAGTAGGGGGCCATCGCGCAGCTGTTGGGAATCATTCATTGGCTCAATCAACAAGCACTTCTGTCTGATATTCTGTTGGCTGCACACCAGCAGACAGTCCCCGAGCAGTGCAGCACTGGACAAGGGAGGTGCACAGTCTATGGTCTACGGTCTCCTCTGCTGTCACCGATCTCCTCCAGTGCTCTGGTGAGACGGAGACGCTTCAGAGTCCGAGTCCACAGTACGTACCCTCAAACCTGTAAAAAGGCAGGGGCGCAGCCATGCTGTGTACACATAGCAGGGGCCTAAAACCTGACGACAGGCGAGATAACAGGTCGTCTGCCATTCTTTGCACACTTCAAATTTTCAGTGGCAGCGTAAGGTGCACGCAAGCAGCGCCGGTGTATTTCTAATGGTCGACACTTCCAAACGCCCCAGTGGATGTGCATACCACAGTCAAGCTAACAGGACAGTGCCAATGCAGCCACATGGGTGAAATTAAAAAGCAACCATCACTTAAATGGGCACCAGTCTTAACCCTTTTACTGGTCAACTTTCCTCCAGCTACACAGCACCTTTGGTAAATTTCTTTTACGAATTAAATTAAAAATTTCAATCACGAAACAACAACTGCGAGTAAAAATAAGTGACACATTTTTTTATTAACGGTTAATTTACCATATCTTCGGTTACAATAAAGACTTTATCAAGCCTTTAAATAATGTTGCTGTGCTGGTAAAGAGGCTTTCACATGCGCTGTACGATGGTCAATGACAGAAATGTGGGGAATTCGTGAGAGGCTCCTGAGTATGTCCTATGAAATTCATGCATTCTACAACGGAAAAGGCTTTTGAAGACCCTCATCGGAGACTTTTAAACAAAATCAATGTTCAAAATCATTTCGGCATCATAGGTGATTCTCTATGTCAGGCCCATTTTGCGGGTCTGTCGTGTGGTGCCCTTTGAGATTTTTCAACTGTGTTCCAAAAGACCTACGAATTTCATTTGATATTTGGGGTCATATTAGGTCCTCGTAATGTTTGGAATTTCCATCGATGGACTAACAGTCATCCTTGAGTCAAACCCATGACAGTCCTACAAATGTTCACCTACTGCACGTCCTCTCTGCGACTGTCATGAGTTAATCAAGCAATTACAATTCTATACTACGTCAGTCACACGGCTGTCTTGAAATTTTTTATAACATATTTTCCAATGATGGTAGGATGACACATATTGTTATGTGACTGCTACTATGCAATCTTCAAATCTTCCTCTCCCAAACATTCGTCAGTCCCTTCTGTCGCAGACCTGCTAAAATTGTATGACATAAAAAAAAAAAATCATATGACATATAAAAGCCCCTCAAGCCAATGATGACAAAATTGTCATGTGACCAGTAGAACGGCGCAGACAGTGTGAGGTGTCCTCACCGCACTGTGACACAGTAGCACAGGCTGGGTCCCTCTCAAGCACAGCTGTTAATGGCCTCCAGGGGGCAGGCTCCCCCACAGAGTACCGCACCCACAGCCCCACGCCAGTCTCTCGGTGCTGGAGACGGTACGGCAGCCTCTGATCTCCCTGCCCCTCCCCTTTCAAACTGTTCAGTATGAGGTAATGCAGCTGCAACCGGCTTCTCCACATTTCAATACATCACCCTCATGAGAACAATTCCTTAAAATATACACCGACAAAACAATCCACCCAATAAAACATCCACACAACAGAGGCTGACCAAAGATTATAGTCTTAAATCTGATGTGGCGCACTGTCACAGTCCGTCTCCCTCGACCACAGGCAAATGCTTCTGACACGGAAACCAGTGCCACACAGTCTCTCAGGCACACGCACACGCACGCACGCACGCACACAGAGCTCTTCCCACTGTCCTTTGCCAGCAGCTCTGCACACACACACACACACACACACACAGACACACACACACACAAACACACACAGAGCTCTTCCCACTGTCCTTTGCCAGCAGCTCTGCCCTTCATAAAGTGAGAGACTCGCCTTTCCTGCATTCCAAATATCCGAGTGTCCCATCCCAATCACAGTGCACCCGCTCACACTCTCCCCCTCCCGCTCCTGCAGGCTTCTCCCCAAACCCCCCCCTCCTCCTCTCTGATCTGCTGAATCATGCTGAAATAAACAGCTGCAGTCAGGGAGCTGTGTCTCCCTGGAAACCAGCTCTCCCATGTCACCTTGTGATGTCATCATTCCACCAGCACTCTCCGACAGCCCAGGAGAGGGCATGGCTATTACCATATAAATTCTGTATTACCAATAAAATTAAAGAATTGCATGTAAAACTTTTACCCAATATATACCCAACAAATTTATATTTTCCCAAATTTTTAGATATCGTTAAATAAATGTAATTTTTGCAATGATGCACCAGAATCATCAATACATTTATTTTATCATAGTAAATACTGGGTTACCATTTGGAATCGAATGAAGGATAATATATTGAATAAAACCACTCAAAATATAACAATTCTATGTAAAAATATCATTACCTATTTTGAACATGATATAACATTGACTTCTTTGTGAATTTAGCGATCTTTACGGAAAATTTTACATACATAAATCCAGAATAACAAAGGATACCCCTAATTTTATTGGTTTTTCACAAGAATTTAGAGAGTACTCTCAAGCTCATAAATGATCAAAAAAGTAAATCCCCCAATCCGAAATAGTTGGGACAAAGTATAAATTGTGAATAAAATTGTGAAACGCAATGACTTTCAAATCACACCAAGCAGTATTTTATTCACAGCAGAACAGATATAACATAGCAAATGTTGACACTGAGAAATGTTACTATTTTATCGACAAAATGAGCCCATTTCAAATTAGATGGCTGCTACAGGTCTCAAAAAAGCTGGGACAGGGGCCTGTTTACCACGGTGTAGCATCCCCTCTTTTTTTTTTTTTAAACACAGAGTGGAGGTGTCTGGGCATTGAGGAGACAAGTTTGTTGAGTTTAGTCATTGGAATTTGATCCCACTCTTGTTTAATACAGGCTTCCAGCTGCTGGAGAGTTTTGGGTCTCCTTTGACAGACTTTTCATTCAATTATGTGCCAAATGTTCTCAATCGGTGAAAGATCAGGACAGCAGGCAGGCCAATTCAGCACATGGACTCTTCTACTACGAAGCCATGCTGTTGTAATAGCTGCAGTATGTGGTTTTGCATTGTCCTGCTGAAATACACAAGGCCTTCCCTGGAATATATGTCATCTGGAGGGGAGCATATGTTGCTCTAAAACCTTAATAAACCTTTCAGCATTCATGATGCTTTTTAAAACATGCAAGTGTCCCATACAATATGCACAAATGCATCCCCATACCATCAGAGATGCTGGCTTTTGAACTGAATGCTGAAAACAGGAGGTGCGGTCTTTCACCTCTTTATCCCGGAGGACACGAAGCCCATGATGTACAACAAGAATGTCAAATTCGGACTCATCTAAAATGGCTACAGTCCATTTTAAATGAGCTCTGGCCCACAAAACACGGCTGCGCTTCTGGATCATGTCAAGAATGGCTTCCTTTTTGCATGATCGAGTTTTAGGAGGCATCAGTGGATGGCATGGCAGACAGCATTTACTGACAGTGGTTTCTTGAAGTATTCCTGGGCCCATTTAGTGATGACAATGACAGAATCATGCCAGTGAGTGATGCAGTGGCGTCTGAGGGCCCAAAGATCACGAACATCCAGTGAAGGTCTTCAGCCTTGTCCCTTACGCAGAGATTTTTCCAGTTTCTCTGAATTTTTTTGATGATGTTATGCACTGTCAATAATGAGACCTTCAACATTGAGGAACATTGTTTTAACAGTATTCCACAATTTTTTTTCTGCAAGCCGTCACAAGTTGGAGAGCCTCTAGCCATCTTTACTTCTGAGAGACTCAGCCTCTCTAAGACATCCCTTTAATAGCCAATCATGTTACACACCTGATGCCTGTTAACTTAATTACTTGCTAAATGCTCTTTCAGTTGATTCTCTTATATATCAATTGCTTTTTCAGCCCTTTTTTGCCAGTGTCCCAACTTTTTTGAGATTTGTCGCAGCCAGAAAATTAGAAATTAGGTCATCTTGTGGATAAAAATGTAAAATGTCTCAGTTTCCACATTTGAAATGTTATCTGTATTTTATTGTAAATAACATATTGGCTCATGAGATCTGAAAGTCATTGAATTTTGATTTTATTCACAATTTACACTTCGTCCAACTATTTCGGAATTAGAGTTGTAATTAAACTAAAATATATGGTGAACTCTTTCAAGAGGAATAATGTATTTCTTTTCTCTACCTAAAATACTTTCATGTTTTTGAAGAGTACTTGTCCCAGCCTTTTTCTTATATTTTTATTTATTTATTTTCATAGACTTAATTATTAATATTATTATTTTGTATTATCTGTCTGTTGATCATTATGCTGAGTGCATGTCTGCTCAATCTGTATATTTGAATGTTTCTCTTAGTAAAGTTTTTGGGGTGAGAAAAAAAAAAAAAAAAAAACAATGACAGCCCAGTCCAATTTCGCTGATCATAGCATTAAGCTCAAAGCGCATGTGTAACAACTGCTAATTACAGAAAAAGAGAAGGATCTAAATTCTTTGCGCACAAGGTTGATGTTCACATTTGGTCCTTAATTACTGATCATGACTTTTATTGGTGACTCCTGAGGCAGTATGGCTACAGAGGAGAGCAAATAATTGAAGCCATTACTGTTACTGGAGCTAAAAAAATTAAAGAATAAAAGGATGAGTCCTAACTAAATCAGTTGAGCAGAGATCATTTACCGTTTTAAATATTACTTCATTCCCCACAACTTACAGTAACATTTTTTGATTTACAGACACAATGATATGAGTAAGAGATTAGAAGTCAGATTTAATAGAAAACTGAGTGCTAGTCACACATGCGCATAGGTTACACACACAGGCACACTCACACTCACACTCACACGCACACGCACACGCACACGCACACGCACACGCACACTCACACTCACACTCACACTCACACTCACACTCACACGCACACTCACACTCACACTCACACTCACACGCACACGCACACGCACACGCACACTCACACCCTTGTCCTTTGATCTTTGTGAGGACATTACATAGACTTCTAATCATTCTTTGTGTATCTCTACAGCCTTTCCCTAATCTTAACAATAAGTAACGAATGCCTAATCCAAACCCCTACCCTAACCTTAACCTGTCCCTAATTTACCCTTACCCGGCCTTAGCCTTAAGTAATGAGTCACAATTTTCCTTTGTAGTAGTGAGGACAGGTGAAAATATTCTCACTTCCCAAAAATGTCCCTGCTCCATAGGAAAAACATTTTCTACTCATGACTGTGCAGCACGTACGGGAACAGGCACACTCGCGCGCACACGCGCGCACACACACACACACACACACACACACACACACACACACACTCACGCGCGCACACGCACACTCACGCGCGCAGGCACACGCAAACGCACTCACAGGCTGGAGCTGGGATGAAAAACAGAATAATGATTTCAACTGTGTTACCATGCCACATTTACATATTACTGTGTTCTTTGTTCCCCATTAAACATTTATAACTGCAGTATTAAATCTGGAGTCTTTGGACTCATCTTGAATAAATAAAATTATATCAACAAATAGGTATTTGAGTGGAATCATCGAGATAATTATTTTCAGTGAAATCGCCCAGCTCTAGGAGGCAAAAACACATGGCCGCATGCCAGCATGTGCACCGGCACAGATTGGCTGAACTTCCCATAAATCACTGCACTCAGACCAAATCAGACACTTTACCTTTTCTGCTGCCATGTGAACACATCTCCTCTGGCAGCGTTTGGAGCAGCTCTTACACTGCGCCTCTACAGGAGATCCCACTGCTGTCAACAGCATCTCGATTGCAATGGTGTCATTTCAAGCATTTGCTGCAGTTTTACCCATCTTTGAGTCATATTTATTATGCTCATCATTAGGATATCAATTATCATCATTCCTTACGTTCAGTACTAACTGAACCATCCTGCATTCAGCTCATACTGTAAATTAGACCTGATCTTCATGCCTATGGACAAATGTTGTTTTTCTTACACTTTTGTAACTCATCAGACCCAAGTGATGGAATATGGCTGTTCCACTGACTTTTGATATGCAGGTACGGTGTTCTACGTTAGGTTTAAGCAATCATCAAATGAAGCAATTTACTGTAATCTGTGGGCTTGCAGGTTATGTGGTCTGAGAGGACAGATAGAAGGGTCCTGAAGTGTTTAAGGCCAGATGCCTACACACGTCCACTCCTGCCAGCCCAATCACACTCCTGTTAGCCCAGTTCCACTGCAGCTAGCCCAGATTTATGGCTGCTCACCCAATCCATCTGTTGATAGGCCAATGGTGCTCCTATCTGCCCAAGTTTACAGCTGCTAACACAATCCCAAAGCTATCAGCTCAATTCCACTACAGAGTCTACAATTAGTCCAATTTTGTGTGTCCTTGCCCAATTTCACTGCTGTTAGCCAATATTTATGGCTCCTAGCTCAATTTCACTGCTGTTAGCCAATTTTAATGGTTCCGAGCCTAATTTCACTGCTGTTAGCCCACTGTTATGGCTCCTAGCCCAATTTCACTGGTGTTAGCCCATTGTTATGGCTCCTATCCCAATTCCACACTGTTAGCCCATTGTTATGGCTCCTAGCCCAATTCCACACTGTTAGCCCATTGTTATGGCTCCTAGTCCAATTTCACTGGTGTTAGCCCATTGTTATGGCTCCTAGTCCAATTTCACTGGTGTTAGCCCATTGTTATGGCTCCTAGCCCAATTTCACTGGTGTTAGCCCATTGTTATGGCTCCTAGCCCAATTTCACTGGTGTTAGCCCATTGTTATGGCTCCTAGTCCAATTTCACTGCTGGTAACCCAGTCCCACTGCTGTTACAAAAATTTTACAGCTGTTGGCCCAATCCCAAAGCAGTTTGCCCAATCAAACTGCTGTTTGCCCAGTGCCACAGCTGTTCACCAAATGTCAGAGCTGTTAGACCAATCATACTGCCGTGAGATCAATGCTACAGCTGTTTGCCCAATCCCACGGTTGTTAGTCCAATCACACTGCCGTTAGCCCAATTTTATGTCTCCTAGCCCAATCCCACTGCAGCTAACCTAGTGCTACCGCTTCTAGCCAATATTTTACAGTTGTTCGCCGAATCCCACTACTGTTACTCCAATCCCAGAGCAGTTCCCCCAATACCAAAGCAGTTTGTCCTGTCCCATTCCTGCCAAACCAATACAACGGCATTTAGTGTAATCCCTCTCCTGCTGTCCAAATTGCATCTCCAGCTATCCAAATCGCACTACAGTTAGCCCAACTGCTTGCTGTCAGCTCACTACCACTCCTTCTAGCCCAGTCCACTCTTAATTTAATCCAGCTCAACCTCACTTCTGCTAGCTTAATTCCACTTTTTATGTGAATCTTACTGCCATTATCTCAGAACCAGTTCTGACAGCCAAGTGCCACTCCTGCTGGCCCACTCTCCTCTCCACTCAGCCTAAAGCCAGTCAGATGCTGCTGTTCTCAGAGTGATTACCCATAACTACCAGCAAATCACGCCCACTGCACACTACTGACTGACATGCATAGCATAGGCAGGGGGCCAATCAGCATCCATCCCACACGGACAAGGTCTCGGTGGGCGCGCGCGCGCACACACACACACACACGCGCGAGCGCGCCCGCACACAGGAAGCAGAGCGGAGTGATGTATTATCGTATACAATATGCTGGCAAAAATATGAGGCACGACATGAATGAGGCTTTTTGATCTATACTGGCAGAGAAAGTGCTTTAATGTTCGCAATCAAACCTTTACCCAGTGTCATTTGACCCTTGGATTTCATTTAAAGCATGTTCTGTTGAAAAAAGGAGATAATGTCTGCCAATATTTGGTTCAAACCAAAATGAACAAGAGCTTAGAGCTATTCTTACCTTTCTGGAATTTTTACACTTTTCTTTTGTAATCTTTAAATGCTCCTAATAAGCGTATGGCACACTAAAATGTAAAAGAAATCCACCAGGTGTTGAAACTCATCGATATTCAATTCTCATATATTTCTGATAAAAGTCTGACCAATCATTTTCTTCGGTCTGCATAAAATGATTTGCCGAGCTTCCTGTCTGTCATCCGTTGTTCTGCCCCTTCCAGTTGCCTACTGCTATCGCTGCTTGCGAGTCGCGCGCCTCTCTGACAGAGCAGCAGAGCGGTAGAGACAAAGCAGGTAGCTACTCAACGAAGTTAGCAGGCAAACAAAGCAGCTGCAACCGCTCTTGATTTAATGACTAACGTTACCGGGACAATTCTGGTGAGGTAAGACATTATGACAGCAGTTTTGCAAGAAAATATGCACGAATTCTGCCAAAACACGAAGCATCTGACTGTAAACAAACAGGCGCTGAAATGATATAATTACTAACGTTAATGGTAGTTCGTCAGACTACCATTCACTAGCATTTTATTTTATACCACATATCATATTGAATATTATGTAATTACTGTTGGTTAGTTTTCACAAACTGGTGCCTCTGAATCTGACTCCATTACCCGTTTCAAGATGCTTTCACACCAGACACGAACGACAGATTACATTCAAAGTCAATGCAAAGTCGCGAATACGCGCAAGATTCGCGTCTTTGCATTGTCGTTGAATGTAATCTGTCGTGCGAAAAGTTTGTTTCGCATCGGTGTGAAAGCAGCTTCGTTCGTGCTGCTCACTTTCTCACCGCACGCGTCAGGGGAGGAGGAGAGCCTCAGAGGTCAGGGTGGGACTTTGGAGGGAGGCGGAGTTGTTCATGTTCAAATTTTTACGAAGTGCTGTGCCACATACCAGAAAGGTAAGAATAGCTTTAAGTAAAGTCAAAATATGCCCATCATCAGGCACATAGTCAGTACAAACAATGTGACTGGTATTTTTGAAAGCGTCAGGCTGTACAAAGACATATTCCATGTTAGATATACATGTAATATGGAAAGTACAATGAGAGGCTATAATTTGACCAAAAAATAATTAACGGACATTACGCATGAAGTAGCCTAAGCTTCAGTACAATAGAATCAATCTGCATTAAGGCTCAATTAACTTCAAAGTTACAAGTCTTCACTTTATATTTTCAGATATTAATTGAGAAAATGAATCAAAACAAAGTAAATAGATTTTCCTATGATTTCTATACTAAGCTTTTCTTAGCAACAGAATCCATCTGGAAGCAATGCTGTGGGGTAATCAATTTGAAGCCACAATCTGTCAGTCCATTTCAGCAGTGTGTTCCACGGCTTTTAACAGATTGTGTGCCAGTCAACGCTTCAAACTCCACGAATATTCGCATGCAATACCAAAAGATATTTAATAACATTCAACTGAAACTTAATTTGAAAGAAGGACTCTACAATGAGGACTCTACAACTAGTGACATACATAAAATTGATATCATAAGGGGGAATACCTGGTAGTAAAAACATTGCAGAACTGTAAACCAGAGCAACACAAGGCGTGGCATATGCCCGCTACAGAGACTGAGTGCAGAAGTTCCCAAGTGGGCGTTGCAGGAAGCATTGACAACATCCTACTGTAATTGGCTGACTGACACATTGAACAATAAAGTGCAGCACATCCACTTTCAAAAGGAACCTCACTCTTCTCACCCCCAAAACACAGAGAAAATTCAAGTTTGATTGGATACTTCTCCTTTAAACTGACAAAGAATTCATGATTGCAGCTGTGATGTTGAAAATTGCAGCAAGCCCATTTTAAACAGTAACCTTCCTCAACCCATCCTGACACATACAGCAAATTCGATTGGATCTTCTTCTGTCCTTGAAATCAACAGAGACCAAACTGAAGATACCTGCCCCGGGAGCCATGATTGGCGATAGCAGTGTGCCTATTTTCAAAAGGAACGTTCCTCTACCCAAAAATTGATGTGCCCATTTTCAAAAGGAACCTTCCCTTACCAACCATCAACTTATAAACCAAAATTTAATTCACTCGATTAATCCATTCTTCTCAAAATCAGCGAAAAGCAAATTCACTATAGTTGTAATCACTTCCGCTGTTTGTGACCTCTTGATTCAAAGTGTCAGTTAAATTTAGCCAGAAATTCCAATGTGTAAAATTGATATGAAGAGTCATAGGGATAATATGTTCTGTAGTTCCCCAAAGGTGTTTTGTGATCAGAAAATTATACACACCATAAGGACGTCCTTGAACAAATCACATCTGAGTATACAACAGACCAATGTTAAACAAATCTTCGGTCATACCACCAAGCCAAAGCGCAAGCAAATACCCTCACGCACACACAAAGGCACGCACACACACACACACACGCACACACACATCCCAAAGCAGAGACCTGGAAGTGGAGGATGATGGTCCAGATCAGTCCCAGGGTCAGCTTGGGGTTTCCATCTGTGATGTCATCATTCCGAATGTTCACTAATTTGACCTGCGAGGGGGGGCACAAAGATCATGAGCGTACGCAGCAGATGAGCAAGAACAGGGCTCAACTGACAATCAGTCACTGATCAAATACAGACAATACAGTTCTGGCCAAAGAAACCCTGCGCACCATTCAAGTCAGTGGCATCTTTAACATGTTCTTCCCCAGAGGAGAATTCATGCTCAATATTTTTTTTTTTCTTTTTTAATTCTGTCTCGCCATCTGCTGATTTGTTAAAGTAATGTGGTATTAGAACAAAAGAGAAATGTTTTGTGGACAAATAAAGAACATGTGACATCACCTCTGACTCTGTGGCTATTGACTCTGGTTTAATATTGTACAGCAGTCTGTGCTCATGACTGTATGCGCCAAACATCCTATCCTACAGTACTGTACCTGTGCTAATGAATCTATTCTAAAGTACTGTGTATGTGCTTGTGTGTCTATCCAATAAGACTGTATTACTGCTTATACCTATTGATCAGTGGTGTGTCCGTGCTTATTGGTCCATCCTGCAGTGCCCTGCACATGCTTGCATGTCCATCCTACAGTGACGTGTCTGACTTCATGTGTCAGTCCTACACTACTGCGCCTCACCTTAGGTCTGTATCCTACAGTACTGTGACTGTGCTTTACAGTGCTTATGAGTCTATAGGCCTGTTTCCACCGCAGGAACTTCGGGGTAATTTTACGGGGCCGGGGCCGTTGTTGCGTGTCTTCACCGCTGGAACCACCCCCGAAGGACTGAGTACCGGAACTTTTACAGGGGCTAAAAAAAAGTCCCTGCCTCGGAGTAGGTACAGTAGCCTGAACGGCCCAGAAAAACTCCTGGGTGGGGCTTGGGGTTTATTCGGCGCTGATTGGATTGGCAGGATGTAACGTCTACAGAAAGCAACAAAATAGCTGCCATTTTTAAAACTCAGCAGACGAGGGGTCGCATTTTTAAAAGGAGTTCTCCTACTTCGCCCTCTCGGTGGAGACACGGCAGTTGAGAGGGCCGACTGAGAGGACATGAAGTAGTTCCTGCCCCCAAAATACTACCAGGAACTTCTTCGGTGGAAAGGGGCCTTATCATACAGTACTACGTCTGTGATTGTGTCCATCCTAAAGTACTGTGTCAGTGCTTACGTTTCCATTTTACAGTACAGTATCAGAGCTTATGAGATTATCCTACAGTTTAGTGTCCGTGCTTAGGCCTCTTTCCCTCAGTTCTGTCTCACTGCTTATGGGTGTACCTGTCATTACCTGTCA
The DNA here is from genome assembly GCA_029721435.1 of Gymnothorax reevesii. NCBI lineage: Eukaryota > Metazoa > Chordata > Actinopteri > Anguilliformes > Muraenidae > Gymnothorax > Gymnothorax reevesii. The sequence continues at coordinate 80,866,587 of CM056577.1, read as the reverse complement.
TTACAGAGTCTGTGCTTGTGCTCACATGTCTATCCAATAGAGCCTTTGTGACGATCCTCAGTGGCTACTAGTCTAACCTGCAGCACAGTGTCTGAACCTACACTTCCATATAACAGCACTCTGCCTGTATTAACACAATGAGTTTGTCCTGTATTGACACTCTTCAGACAACTGTGCAGACAGGCTGTGCCGGGCCTGTGTAACCCAGCTTTAACTCACACACACCGAAGGCGGGAGAGGTATGGGACTCTTCCTGTCATACCTGTCTCTGTTTGAGGAAATCCAGAGCGATCTGCACATTCTGTAGCCGATGGAACCTCATACGACCCTTTTCTCTGGGCTAATGGAGAGAAAGAGAGAGAAATGAGAATGAAGAAAGGAGGAGAACAAACCGAAAACAAATGTGGACAAATACAGGCAAACAGACACACTGTGAGAGGGTGACGCAGCGTTCTGCAGCTTGAAAAGGGGCACACTATAGGCAGGGTACCACAGAGACAGCGATCAGAGCAGAGCACAGTCATGGAAATGGGAGCTGTCACGACAGAGCACCATCATAGTGCTGCCAGCTGTCATGACAGAGAACCATCACATAGCTGCTAGCTGTCATGACAGCACCATCATAGTGCTGCCAGTTGTCATGACAGAGCACCATCACAGAACTGCTAGCTGTCACGACAGAGCACCATCACAGAGCTGCAAGCAGTCTTGACAGAGCATGATAAAAGAGCTGCTGGCTGTCATGACAGAGCACCATCACAGAGCTGTAAGCTTTCATGACAGAGCACCATCACAGTGCAGCCAGTGGTCATGACAGAGCACCTTCACAGAACTGCCAGTTGTCACGACAGAGCACCATTACAGAGCTGCTGCCTGTCATGACAGAGCACAATCACAGAGCTGCTGGCTCTCATGACAGAGCACAATCACAGACCTGCAAGCTGTCATGACAGAGCCCTATCACAGTGCTGCCAGCTGTCATGACAGAGCACCATCACAGAGCTGCTAGCTGTCACGACAGAGCAATATGAAACAGCTGGGAGCTGTGATGAAAAAGTGCCATCACTGAAAGGTCATGATATAGCACTTTTAGGAAGTCTTCACAAGGGGTTACAAAAGTCAAAGTGCAACCAAGGGTGACTGCAGTTACACGTCACACACGTACACACACACACACAAACACACAAACACACACACGTACACACACACACGCAAACACACACACGTACACACACACACGCAAACACGCACACACACACACAGCTGTGTCCCTGGGCAGGAAGGGCAGGTTATTCATCACTGCAGTCAGAAGCAGCGGCAGGTCCAGCAGGGCTCAGCTGAAACTCCATGCAGAAGGGAAAAGGGGTAATGCAGGAGGAACTGGGATCAGGAGCCTTAAGCCAGAATCTTCACTCAAAATCCCCGGTTTAACAGACCAGGCCAGAGAAACAGGCGAACCACATGTGACAGTGTTAATGCACATCAGTACGCATGCGTGTGTGCGTGTGTATGACCGCAGCTGTAAGATGGCGCTGCATGTGCGTGACTGCAGACGTGAGACCGCACTGTGTGCGTGCGCTCCTGTCTATATGTATCGGAGACGTGTTTGAGCGTGCACATCGTTATCTGTGATGCCACAACAAACAACACTGGCATGCAGTCACATGGGTCTGCAGTACGTGGGGTGGAGGGAGCCAGAGGGGGAGGGGTGGGGGCAGACATACTCCCTGAGCGCCATCTTCCTCATCCCCCCCCAGTAAGATGAGCGGGGGGGCGCGCGACACACACACCCGCCGCAGAGAGGACACGCCCTTGTGCTGGTGAGAGAGGGAGGGGCGGAGAGAGAGTGAAGGGAGTGGGGCATGTATTCAGAAAGAGGTGTAGGATGGACAGAGAGACGAGAAGATGGAGAGATGGCAGTGATGAATGACAGGACCAAAGGAGTGATGGAGGGACAGAGACAGAGGAGAGAAAACAAAGAATAGAGCAGGAAAAAATGATAAGACAGAAATGGCAAATAAAAGTAAGCAACAAGGTGGCTGTGAGAGTGTGACTCAATGTGTCTGAGCATCAGACCCCTGGTGCACTGGTGCCAGTGATTCAATGTGTCTGAGCATCAGACCCCTGGTGCACTGGTGCCAGTGATTCAATGTGTCTGAGCATCAGACCCCTGGTGCACTGGTGCCAGTGATTCAATGTGTCTGAGCATCAGACCCCTGGTGCACTGGTGCCAGTGATTCAATGTGTCTGAGCATCAGACCCCTGGTGCACTGGTGCCAGTGATTCAATGTGTCTGAGCATCAGACCCCTGGTGCACTGGTGCCAGTGATTCAATGTGTCTGAGCATCAGACCCCTGGTGCACTGGTGCCAGTGATTCAATGTGTCTGAGCATCAGACCCCTGGTGCACTGGTGCCAGTGATTCAATGTGTCTGAGCATCAGACCCCTGGTGCACTGGTGCCAGTGATTCAATGTGTCTGAGCATCAGACCCCTGGTGCACTGGTGCCAGTGATTCAATGTGTCTGAGCATCAGACCCCTGGTGCACTGGTGCCAGTGATTCAATGTGTCTGAGCATCAGACCCCTAGTGCACTGGTGCCAGTGATTCAATGTGTCTGAGCATCAGACCCCTGGTGCACTGGTGCCAGTGATTCAATGTGCCTGTGCACCTGACTCCTGCTATGCTGATGTCAATGTTTAATGCGTCTGTGCACCTCAGTCCAGATATTCTGGTGTCAGTGATTCAATGTATCTGTACAACTGACTCCCGCTATACGGATGTCAGTGATTTAATGTGTTTGTGCACCTCAGTCCAGATATTCTGGTGTCAGTGATTCAATGAATCTCGTGCACCAGTTCAGTGATACACTGGTGTCAATAATTCAATCCGTCTGTTCATCCGAGTTGCAAGATGCCAGAGTCAACGATTCAAAGTGTTGGTGCATTGAATCCATACACTGTTGTCAGTGATTAAATGCGTCCATGCACCAGACTCCAGATATTCTGGTGTCAGTGATTCGATGAGTGAGAAGCACCTGACTCCCGGTATAATCGTGTCAGTGATTCAATGTGTCAGTGCACCCAAGTCCAGATATTCTGGCGCCGGTGATTCAATACACCTGTGCACTCAAGTCCTGGTATAGTGGTGTAAGACATTCAATGTGTCCGTGAACCGGAGTCCTGGCATACTAGTGTCAGTGATTCCATGCGTCAATTTACTTGAGTCACAACATACTGGAGTCAAAGATTATGAGTGTTTATGCTCCAAAGTCCCAAAGTGTGTGTGCACTAGCCCCATTGGGCTCAGTCCAGTGATTCAATGCATCCGTGTCCCATGAGGGTGTGGTCAGTGATTCAACTAGCGGGTACATCACTATCAGAAGGCATCATCTATCTATGACCATCATCATTTTCCCCACACATCACTGTCCCAATGACTCAGGGAATCGGTGAGTCGGTGCCCTTATGATTCTGCGTCACACTGCGAGCCTTTATCAGCCTATCGCCTTACCAGCGTGACTCCAGACAGCACCTCCAGCAGGGAGATGAGATTGTGTCCGTCCCGCAGGTCTTCGTACAGGTCTGTGATATGCTTCCGCACCTGAGAGAGGGTTTAAAACAGGAAGGGTTAAAATGGTTCCCCATTAGAGGAGTACAATAAGACACACAGACAAGAGAGGGTTATCCAGGCGCATAAATCCAGCTGTGAGCGCAGGAGCACCTTAAATGTTGGCAGCAGGTTTAAGCAGGACTGGCACTGTACTTCATCACCCATTGTGCAGAAAGTGGGCCATCTTTTCAACTAGCTCCCCTGATGTCATGTACAGCGGCAATTTAATCACTAGCCATGGAAGAGGGAAGAGCGAGTGAGAGGGCGAGTAACGGAGAAGGCCGAGCGTAACCGCAGGTCTGCCCGGAAGATCAGTCAGCGAAATGTGCAAGTTAAAAGATCAATTCAAGGAGAGAATTAACATAAATATAAAAGAGAGGAGACAAATGGGTAAAAATGGAACAGACAGAGAGAGATATGCATGACATCAGTCATTTGTGCCATTATCCAATTATTAATTGAGCCTTGGCATTCACTGAGAGAGAGAGAGAGAGAGAGAGGAAAATAAACCCAAACAACAGATTAGCTTTCCCAGTGAGAGACACGATCTGTAACGAGACGGATAGTGTTCCCAGAATGCCTGTTTTCAGCCGAAGTTCAGAATACAGACAGGGACACACAGAGAACAGGGCAGGCACCTCACTAAATCTCCCTCACAGCCAATCTGACCCCAGCTTTTCCCAGTCACATACTGTACTGAAAAGTACCTGCACAGACCCATGAAAATATGCCTTTCACTTTCAGCACTACTATGTTTTT